>JAMXBC010000001.1:15737500-18241666 GCA_024138005.1 Lumnitzera racemosa
TGTAGTGATACCCAAGGATCAAGTTCACACCTTCATCACACTCCAAATCATGAATTAAATCAAATTTATCAGTATTTTCCATGGAAAAACATAAATTGCATCATCTACTATGGTTAAACGTAAATTAATCCTCCTCTTATGATTTCCAATACTCAAAAGGTTTAGGGATCCAAATTTGGTGATCCAATAGCCAAGACGACTAAAAAGCTCTTGTTAAATTAAGCGAGTTTTTAAATAGGATTAGGTTTAATAGGGTTAAGGGGGGTTTCTATTTGACTTAAATACCCTTATAGGGATTACTTAATTACATGTAGTACTAAAGTCCCTCTTATACCTTATTAGTTGTATCTTATTTGAATTCATTTTTTTTTTATATTTTTATTCTAAGCTTTACAACTCCCCCCCTCCCTTAAAAAAAAAAAAAAAAAAAAGAAAGAAAGAACTTTCGTCGTTAAAAGTTACTTACCTAAATTCTAAAATAACTCTAAATACTTCCTTTTGGTTTCCTTCTCTAGCTAACAAGTCACCTCCCTTTCAAACTAGTTTAACCATTGAACCTTGACATAGAGTATACTTTTCCTTCTTAGTTTCTAAACCTTAGTGCCTACGATCTTAACTAGTCGATTCATCTACTGACATATCCAGCTGTAATTGTATGTTCTCTAAATCTACCACATGTACATGTGGTTCTTCCTCTTGTTTAGGGCTACGTTTCTTATTCCTTAATATGGATATGTAGAATACATCATATATACCCTCAAGTAGAGGAGGAAGCTTTAACCTAGAAGCCACGTTCTCAATTCTCTCTAGGATCCTGAAGGGACCAACATACTTAAGGCTCAGTTTTCCTCTTAACTTGAACTTATAATGCCCTTTGTTAAAGACACTCTCAACAACACCTCATCTCTCGCCTGGAATTCTAACGAGTGTTGCTACTTGTCAACATAGCACTTCTAATAGCTTTGTGCTGATTGCATCCTTTTCCTGATCAACTTGACTTTCTCTACTACCTCCTATACAAAGTTTGATTTTATCGACTACCTTTCACCAACCTCATCCTAGTGAATAGGTGATATGTACTTCCTTCCATACAAGGCTTCATATGGAGTCATCTAAATAGTTGCCTAGTAACTATTATTATAAGCGAACTCTACTAGTAGCTGATGTTGATGCCATTAACCACCAAAATCAAGTGCATAAGCCCCTAGGAAGTCTTTTATATTTGAATTGTACACTCTAACTGCCCATCAGTTTAGGAATGAAAGGTAACAATGAAGCATAACCTTGTGCCTAATGCCTATGTAGACTTCTCCTAAATTTACTCATAAACCTAATATCCCAATAAAAAATAATAGATATTGGCAAACCTTGCATCCTTACAATCTCTTGTACATACAACTTGGTAAGATTCTCTATCAAACACTTAATATTTATGGGACTAAACTGCATAAACTTAGCTAACCAGTCTACAATCACCTATACCATGTTATGCTCTACCAAGGTTCTAGCTATTGCTGTAGCAAAATCCATAATCACATGCTCACATTTCCATTTTAAAGTAGGCAACAATTGCAACTCTCCTACTAACCTCTGATGCTCAATTTCAATCATCTAACAAGTCTAGCACTTAGAAATGTACCCGACTATCTCTCGCTTCATATTGTTCCACCAATAATGGGCCTTCAAGTCTTTGTACATTTTTGTACTCTTAGGGTGAGTTGTGTACGCTAAGTAGTGTGCTTCCTTAAGTAAATCATCCTTCAACCCTGCACCTGCCTTTCTTGCCTCCATCTTACTCTTGATCTCCTGTATACTCTGATCTTTTGCTTGGCCGACTTTGATTTTATCCAAAATAGTAAGTTGCACACTAATTTAACACTTACCTCTCTAGTCAGCACTTCTAGCTCAAGTCTATGCATCTCCTCCAGTAACTATCACTATAAAGTGATTAAGCTAGCTATGTTTCCTTGCTTTTCCAAACTTAAAGCATTAGCTACTACATTTGCTTTTGCCGAGTGATACTAGATATCCAAGTCATAGTCTTTTATTAATTCTAGCCAAAACTTTTATCTCATATTAAGATCCTTTTGAGTAAAGAAGTATTTGAGGCTTTTATGGTCTGTAAACACCTTACACTTCTCGCCTAAAAGATGATGCCACCACAACTTCAATTGATGTGATGCATAAGTAATTACTTTATTGTCTTACATTAGGATACAATCCCAACCCTAAATAGATGCATCATTATATATTACAAATTCTTTCCCACTACAAGACAAAGTCAAAATTAGTGTAGTTACAAGTCTATCCTTCAGTTGTTGGAAGCTCCCTTCACACTAGTCAATCCACTCAAATTTAACTCCCTTCTAAGTCAAGCATGTCAACTAGGTTGCTATTCTTAAGAAACCTTCTATAAACTTCATGTAATAACCTATTAACCCTAAGAAACTTCTAACCTCTAACAGTATAGTAGGCCTTGGCTAATCAACACTCCTTTTATCTTTTCAAGTCAACTACAATGCCATCCCTATTCATAATATGCCCAAGGAATGACACATGCTCAAGCAAGAAGTCACACTAACTAAACTTGGCATATAACTTTTCTTCCCTCAACTTGCCTAAAATAATTCTCAAGTGCTCTGCATGCTCCTTGTGACTTTTGGAATGCACAAGTATGTTATTTATAAAAACCATAACAAATCTATCCAAATACTCTCAAAACACTTTGTTCGTGAGATCCATAAATGATGGCAAAACATTAGTGAGGTCGAATGGCATCCCTAAGAATTCATATAAACCATGCCTAGTTCCAAAGTTGTCTTTTCAACATCCTTTAACCTAGCTTTCAACTAATAGTACCCAAAGCACAAGTCGATTTTAGAAAAGACTTAGGTACTCTACAACTGACCAAAGAGGTCGTCAATCTTATGGAGGGGACACTTATTCTTTATTGTTACCTGGTTTAGATCTCTATAGTCAATGCACATCCATAAACTACCATCCATCTTCTTTACAAAAAGAGCTAGAGCTCCCCAAGGCGTTGAATTAGGCCTAATAAACCCTTTATTCTACAACTCCTTTAATTGTTTATTCAATTCCACCAACTCTATAGGCATCATTCTATAAGCTAACTTCGATATAGGTATCGCTTTTGGTATAACTTCTATTCTGAGTTCGACTTCCTTCTTAAGTGGCAAACCTAGCAAATCTTCTGGGAACATGTCAAGAAACATTTGAACTATTAGGACATGCTCTATATTCGACTCAACTCTGCTCGACTTAATTATTAAGGTAGCTACAATCGGTTTTTCCTATAGGTCATAAGTAAGATACTGCTTCAGTTTTGACATCTTTATCAGATAACTGAAGGGCTCTAAACTTGGGGGCTCAAAAGAAACTACCATGTTGTGGCAGTTAATGGTGGCCTGGTGCTTTGATAGCCAATGCATACGTAGAATAATGTCAAAATTCGACAACCTTAACACTAGTAAATTAGCTAGTAGGATCCTCTCTTCTACAACCACTTCTACATTTCTACATACTCGATTTAATACCGCTTCACTCCCCAAAGGTAAATTCATAGAAAACCTAAGACTCAAATTTGTAACAAATAAGGCACAGAGTTTTATACAAGACTTAGTAGCATAGGAATGTGATGCACCAGCGTCAAAACATGAATAAACTCTATGATTATGGATAAAGAGCATACTTGCTAGAGTGTCTATGTCTGAGGCAGGTTCATGATGTTGAAGAGCAAACACTCTCACTAGAGCTCTCTAATAGGGTGTGCATGATGAGGTCGTATGGCTCTAGGAGCTGAAGGGGCTCTAGCAGTTCGTGCCCTTACAATCTGTATAGCGGCATCCCTATAGTCAAAAATATTATAGCCTCTTTACCCGCATTTAAAAGAAAACCTCTGGTGAAGTATTGTAACCACTCTACGGTTCTCACTCAAATGTCCTATCTTTCTATGGAGGAAGTAACCCCCTAGAGTCCACTTAGTTGACAGATCATATAGACCAAATTAACGTATACATGTCACAATAGGTGCTAAAGCTCTAACTTGAGGTATTGGTGGCAAGGCCATAAGCCGAGGTTACCATACAATTAGTATGTCTCTAAGGTCTTTAATAATAATACTTAAAGCTAGCCTCTTACCAACCCTTCCAAAACACGGTGTAGCATAACTCAACATCAACCTCTTTCCTAGTATCACACCCACACTACGTTTTCGGCTTGATTTTGCCTTGATTTTTATTATTTTCCTTAACCCAATCAATATTAAACCCTCATACGTTTAATATTAATCATCAACTAAGAGTTAAGGAAAACTAAGGCTTTTTAAAAGGCTTCTAATAACTTTAGGAGTCCAAAAATGGTTTAGGTCAAAAAACAAATGTGATGGGAATCAGGCTACCGAACCATTGACCCGTAGCTAAACTCAAGGATTAGAAGGATTGGCAAGACGAATTCTCCTATTCCAGCCAACCTTTGTCGAGGCCGAGTACTTCCTTACCTAATCACTCTTCATGCCGAGCCAAATGACTACCCATTTCTTTGTAGTACACTGAATTGAAGAATACTCATTCACACCCAAGCCCTCCAATGACTCGACGTCTTCCTTGTTGAGAAGCTAAGATAGAGATTCTGGTTTAACTAAGCTACCCTTACTCAGATAAGCAAGCTGTCCTTACTTTTTTTCCGCATCTCTAATAGCCTCGCTAATGTAGCATCGCCACATATATAGTATCATGTGTAGAATCTATTACAACAATGATTATTTTTCTTGTATATTCATTTTTACCATTTGTATCTTGTCTATTACTTTCTTAAGAAATACCCTGTTTATCCTTTCCCTTTTTGGGCAAATTACCCTAACTTATGGGTATAAATACCCTTATACTTGTAACTAGAATCAAAGTTTAGATTACCATTAATACACTTTTGTGTTTTCTTCCTTGCATAAACACT
Organism: Lumnitzera racemosa; assembly: GCA_024138005.1. Lineage (NCBI taxonomy): Eukaryota > Viridiplantae > Streptophyta > Magnoliopsida > Myrtales > Combretaceae > Lumnitzera > Lumnitzera racemosa. Next base: position 15,742,472 of record JAMXBC010000001.1, read on the forward strand.
CTGTTTACTCTTTACGCCACTCTTATCTAACCCTTAAGCAAAGCTAAGTGGTGAATATTCTCACCAGACCGATTCATGCGTTATATCAAATTATACTGTAAGTCCTTAGAAGTTCCATTAGCGCATCATATCTTATGGAGTTGTTCGTAGGTTTTGGTTACTTCTTCATTCGCATTCGTCCTATTTTACACCATTCCCCATTATTTCTTTCTAGCTTTCTATAAGCTTAAACTCATCTAGTGACCAACCTTGTCTGTTCTTGGTTATGGTCCGCATCAAAATGGGTGGATTTGGTTTTGATCTAGACATTGGTTTACTTGAGAAAAATTGATTTTTAGAAAAAAGTTTTTTCAAAGACTAGAGATTGAGTCGGTAGGTTAGATTTTTTAAATCCTTACGGGTACCATAAACTTTCCAAATTTAGATTTAATTATTTGAATTCACCTTTCAGGACAAAAACTAACATTTAAATAAATTTTTTTTATTTTTACTAATTTGAGTAATTTAAACTAAAAAATGGAAAAAAAAAACTAAATTTTTCATTTTTTACATCACTCCGGAGGTACCTACGTATCTGCCATTCGGGATTAAACGTACGTAGTTTTTTTTATAAAACCTTAGGCGAGTTAGTTGATTTTAGTGAAAAATGGTCAGGTTTATGTTTTTACCTAATTTGATGTTATTTAACGACCCAAATCAATTTTTCATTTTTATTTTTGAAATTCTAAAAAATCCAAATTTTGGAAAAGGGTTCATTTTATTTTCATTTACTTCGAAAAATTAATTTTTTCTAAGTGATTAAACAATTTGTTTTCTAATTTTTCTTATTTTTCTTGATTTCATTTACTTTATTTAATTTTATCCTTATTTATGTATTACATGAAAAACTAAGCTTTCCTTTTTTTTCTTTCTATTTTTTTTAATTATTTCCCTTTTTTCTCTTCCTTTCGTTTCTTTTCCTTTTTTTGTTACAAGTACATTTAGGATTTACAATAAACAAACAAATAAATAAGAAAAATACAAATAATCGACAGAAAAATAAATAAGAAGGCCGTTGGACCAAAGATACGCAAGTGGGAGCTAATGGACTAGTTGGATCTAGAGCGAGCAATGGATTAAGTTGGAGCTCCACATGGGTCGCGAATGGAAAAGAGAGATTAGCGGCTAAGGGACGCGTTTGGGATGGATTTAAGTGCCAAATCAAGTAAGTGAGGAGACTTTTGTGCGATTCTTATTAGAGTTGGGGGGTTAAGCTTGACGCCAGGGTGGTCAGAGGTCATTTGGTAGGACGTTGGAGTTGGGCATGCAGCAACTAATGGTTGTCACATATAGCTACTGCTGGGTTCGATAAAGACGTCGAGTTGGGGGGTTTAGGTCACGCGTGGTGGAGTGCTACAGTAACAAGGATGCTCGTTGTTGGGTTTGGTTCTCAGCGTAGCTATAGATGGGCAAGGTATTGATTAAGTAAGGTTAAGTTTAGCTACTGCAGCAACAGTGTAGTAAGGTTATTTGGTGTTCAAGTGTAGATGGAGTGGCTATAATAAAGAAGTGGTTAAGGCTAAGTTATATGAGAATGTGGGTGAGAGAGGGAGTTTCGAGAGTAGAGCGTCAAGAGTGGAGCCAGGATATGTACATTATGCTTCAATGGGCTGTGTTCTACTCGTAGCGGGGTTGCATGGTAGGTGTCAGCTACAACGAGGAAGAGGGTTCAGTTGAGTTACACGAGGGAGTGGAATGGAGTTGTAGTGTACCACGCGGCATCGGGTTAGTGCAAAGGAGTTCGGTAAAGACAGAAATGTAGCTACTATCATGAGTCGAAAACCGAGTATTGTTAGGGAATAATAGTTATGCGAGAGGTAGGGTATGCTATTACTGCTATCACAATTGCTACTCAAGAGCAAGGGTAGACTGATTAGTGTTAGGTTTAGCCATGGGAGTATTGTGTGTATGTGCTATTTTATTGGGTTGAGGATTAAACAATAAGTGGATGATTAGGATGGTCAAATAATCCTAGCTTAAACAAACTTGGAAACCACCATTAATGGCAGATTGGGCAATCCAAATTTCAAGTTTTTTTCCATTTTAAGAGCTAATTTAATCACCAAAATGGATGAATCTAGCCTAGTTCTTAGGTATAATGCAAAGAGTGCTATGTAGGGAAAGAGATTTGAATAAAATAACATGTACTAGCATGTGTCAATTTCACGAAAAATTATGGCAAAGTGTAAGGGATGGACTGGTTTGTGCAAGAAAGAGAGGGAATAAGACAGAAAAGGAAAGAAATGGGGAGAATCAGATGTCCACTTGGCGCCACCTAGCTAAACCATTGCATGTTACATGTCAGTTGTTGACATGTAGGACCATGGCCCCTTGCTATGTGTACTTTGTTGTAAAAAAAAAAGAAAAAGTCATTAAGTGCTTATTAGAAGATTTGAACTCAAGACATTTAACCCATATGCCATGCTAAGTCAAAGTGTAGTGTTAACAGTTCGTTAGCTTATGTCTTGTCCATATATGCAATCAAATTGCATATATAGACTAAGTAGCCTACGCTAGATTAATTTCTAAGCTTAGGCCTAATATCTCTCCTCTCTTTTTATTATTTAAAACCTAAAATATACTAAGGTTAAATTAAAAAAAAAATCTTATTCTATTTAAACTATCTACTTTTTATTTTTTCTAAATTTTCTACATTTGTGATTTTTCTAGATTTTTTATTTTTTTATGATTTTTTCTAAATTTTCTATTTTATCATGTTTTTTCCCTACATTAGGACCCCTTGGAGGGAGGGGGAGAAATGGGGTGTCTATACTGAGACTCAACTAATCATGTTTTTTCTTCAACAACTGCTCAAAACACTTAGCCTTATTGATAGGCTCTCAATACATTATAAGTTAGAACCTTACTGTACCTTCCTATATCTTTAGCTCCAAGCTATGTATAAAGCAGTTAATCCACAACTATTCATTAGCTCGATGGCTTCTGTATGAAATGTGCCAACTTGACCAATTCAACCCGATATTCTACTATAAACCGTATACCCTACTAAAGGGTCTGATATGCTTATTGCATTTGTTCCTTGACTCTACTGGAAATAAATCTATTAAAGAAAGCCTAATTGAAACCATTTCAATGCAACCGGTCTATATTAGGTAGAAGACGTGGAACACCATCCCACCATTTAGAAGCATCACCCCTCAACATGATTACAACATAGTCGATCTTTTTTATCATCAGGCACCTCAGCTATGGCAAAAGCCTTCACATTTTACCTAATCCAATCCTTTGCTTATACTACATGATTTAGATGAGAGTTGAATTCCTTAACCACTTTCAAGTATCTGTCCATCGCTAGCTGCCTAGTAACTTGCTTCTATTGCCACTAAGCTTCAGCATTAGCCTTCATCACTTACATATCTCTTTGAATCTACTGATGTCGCTGAGCCATCATACCCAACATAGTATTCATAGTCTGTAGCATCTGGGCATCCATTACTTGATCAAACCCTTGCCTCAAATTCTAATTCTGATTTTACTGTCGTAGTATTACACCGAGAGTAAGTACTCTTTAGTCTTACTAAGACTGTCCATGCCCTAGTACTGGGGCATTAAGATTCTACTGCTTTTAAGTAGGGACAAGTAAAGGAATCAAATTAGGGTAATCGACACTTCCCCTTTAGGGCTGAGAAGAAGCACTAGAAGCTATACTACCGTATGTAGGCATTCTATAAAGAAGGTACAATACAATGAATGATCCATTAGAAGGTAAGGAAGAATAACTATAAAGGATAGCTAAACAAACAAAGGAATAACTTAAACAAGATAAAATAAAGTATTAAATATCAAAGTTCTACTTTACTTTCAACATAGTCCTTACTCTACACACTCTCTTTATAGCTCACCACCCTACATATCACTAGTTTATGTTTTCTAAGGGTACATAGCCTATTGTTTTGATCCTACTAAAAGCTATAATGCTCTGGAACTCAAGAATCTACAACCCTACCATGTGCCAGCCCTAAAAGCCGATACACTAAGGCATCTAATAACTTGCCACCTATCTAAAATCCACAATCAAAAAATGCCACCAAGCTCACATTAAATTGCTCTTCAAATAATAAATAGGAGTGGCATATTTCACCACTTAACTCAAAAAAATATCAATTGTCAACATTCAATTCAATTATTGAAACTCCTAGAATATCTAACATTTAACCTTAATGGTTTCATGACTATGAACTAAATGTAACATACTCCAAATAGAATAAAATAAAAAGTAAGAGGCATAGGCGACCCCTATAAGTCCCCAAAGTCAAATACATAAATAAAAGAAAGCTATTCAACTCTCAATAATATCCATTACTCAATTCATCCACTAAGTGGAACTTGTCCCATCATCAAAATAATAGTATCCTATCCACTGGTCAAAATAATAATAATTGTAATTTGAATCTTCATAGTATTCAGTAATTTGCATGTTACCTATACTTAAAACTGAAAAAACATAAATCTTCGAGGGGTGAGCTATACCTAATATGGAATACTAAAATCACATGCATGTATCACACACATATATATCAAGATTCACAAGCATTTATATATATACCTAATGTAACAATCACATTTTAATTATCTTTTATTTAACCAGCAAATAACACAATTTTAGCGTCTCAAAACTTAGAGTAACTCACGACTCTTAGCCACACAACATATATATATATATATATGTATATATACATATAATAGTATTGGTGTAAGTCCTATCTATCACCCAAGTAACCATTCTTAGATCTAGCTAGGTCATCTTAATACAAAACTCTTATCAGGTGAGTTACATACAATCACCATGTGCCTGACCAACCCATTAGACCCTACCAATGGGAGGTCAACGCTAAGCACATGCAATACAACAATTAATAAGTCAAGTTTAATTTAATTCCAATTGATGAACTATAATAGATAAGTACAACATAAGCATGTGTCCTGTACCTAGATTTGGAGAGTAATCATTACTGTTACTAGTGTCTTAGCTAAGAGTAAGTTTAGGATCAACACCTGGTGATGTGTCTCCAGGGTCAGACATACGGAGAAGTACTATAATGGATGAGAACGAAAAGAAAATAAAAAAGGTTATCAAATTCAAGCAGCTACCAATCAGATATGACACACCAATTGATCATACTCTATCTAATACAAGCACTCAATATGACTTACAAATGCTAAACCGGGGTCACTTGCCACTACTACTTGCTAAAGGGAATAAATAAGAGTTAAGAGAGAGTGAGAACACTAAGGCTACTCAAAAGGAAAACTTGTGATAAATCAATAATGAGTTATCTGTTGTTTGCATACAAGGAAATGAGGTATTTATATGACCTCAACTAGAGTTACACTAAACAGGGAAAAGACAAAATGGATAATGTATAAAATATTCCTAAAACTTTCTTAAAATGGTAGAAATGGAAAATAATACATTGCATGGTAAAGTAAAGAATCATTCTACAATATTATGTTAGAAGACACTTGTTAATAGGTGATTGGTGCTATGTCTGGAAGCTGGTCTTGTTGATGTAGAGTTTGGCGCAATCCTACAACTGTAGAAGTTAGCTTAAAGGACATCAAAAGTGGGCCTGAGAATTGGGTAATTCTGGTCTTGTTCAGATCAAGGCTTAGACATGAAAGATATTCAAAATCTAAGGTAGCTCTCCAAGTCAAATGTCTCGACAGCTCAACTTAGTCAAACGTTTGAATTTGGTTAAGCCAGACGCTACTTGGATCATGGTAAGAGCTCAGTAATAGTTATGGCTACCCAACAAATTACACTCATGCTCAATAGGTCAACATGACTGCACGGCAGCTCAACTGACTAAGTGATAAAATCCTCTCCTCTTAGTAATTCTTGAGCTAAGATGTGTCAAGTGAGTATTGATAGTCCTCTAGCTTGGCTTTGTGTGACTAGTCTAAAGAGTTGATTCCTATCATCTGCTTAGGGGTCAAAAGGATTTGTCCTCAAATCTAAAGAGGTTTCTTACACTTGCTCTATTTTAGCATATGCAAGGTCTTCTTCTATGTGGTAAGGAATCAAGTTAGACACATTAAAGGTAGAAGAAACACCATAGTTCTCGGATAATTTAATCTAGTAAATGTTGCGATTAATCTTTTTCAAGACTTTGAATAGACCATTAGCTTATGGAGATAGCTTGTTTTGTTTCAAATGCAAAAATCTTTCTCGACTAAGGTGAATCCATACTAAGTCACTTAGTTTAAAAGAAATAGCTCAGCAACCATGACGACTGATTTCTTACTATCTCTTATTGAATTTAGTGATCTTCCTTGCTAAAACTAATGTAGTTCTTGTAATTATTAGGCTCAAGCGACTCTAGTTTGACTCTCTTTAACAGCTATAGGGTTACCGATCAAATCTAAGAGAATTATGGGATTAAGGCCATAGTCGAGTTCAAAAGGAGTCTTCCCAGTGGTACTGTAAATGGTTCAGTTGTATACAAACTCTACAAATTCAATCATTTAAATTCTTTCCTACGATAGCTCGAAGTAAATTGCCTAACCTCCTATTCACCACTTCAATCTAATCATCAATCTAAGGGTGGCTACTAATGCTGAACACAAGTTGAATTCTAAGTCTTCTTTGAACGATCTTCTAGAAATAGCTCAAGAATTTGATATCCCAATCTGAAACAATTGTCTTTGGCACTCCATGCAATCAAATAATTTCCTATAAAATAAAATTAGTAACATATAAAGCATCATTAGCTCGATGGTACAGGATGAAGTATACCATTTTGCTAAAGCGATCACTACAACAAAGAATGAATCTTTTCCTCTTAATATTTGGGGAACCCTAGGATAAAGTCTATGTTAAGGTTGGCCTAAGGTGAAGTCAATATAGGTAAGGGCATATACTCTCCATGCGGTTCTCTCTTTTCCTTAGCCTTCTTGCACACTTCATATCAACCAACTACCTTATGGACATCCTTGGCCAAACCAGGCTAGTAAAAGTTCTATTTCAATAGGTTGGTTGTTTTAGTCTCTCTAAAATGACTTGATAATTCGCTAATATGAGCTTCCCTGATAATTCGCTAATATGAGCTTCCCTAAACAATAGCTCACGTATAGAATAGCTTGGTATGCATAGCCTTTTCTCCTTAAATGGATAGCCATCCTTATGGTAATATCCTCTAAAAGCAACTCCTTCTTTGCACTACTCCAGAATAGGATCAAAATGTAGGTCATGAGCATATTGCTCAATGATAAGGGAATATCCCAATAATTTCATCTGCAAAGTAGTCAGCAAGGTTTACCAACATAAATGGCCATATATGACTACATTGGCACTACCCTTGTTGTGCCAAATTAATAAGAAAAACTTTTTGTAAATTCCAACCATTTTGTTTATCCATTTAAAAGTTTGTTTTAACTTCCAAGATGTTTTAAGGACTCATGGTTTGTATTGATTACAAACTCTCATGGTAATAAATAGTGTTTTCAAATAATAAGAGCTCCAAAAAGAGAATACAACTCCTTCCCGTACATAAAGTAGTTTGGTATGGCACCACTGAGCTTCCCACTGTAGTAAGCAACTACTCAACATTCCTACATCAGGACTGCACCAATGATAATGCTTGACATAATGCATTTTAACTTAAATGGCTTGTCAAAATCTGGCAAAGCTAAGACAAGGGTAATAGTGAGCTTCTCCTTGATTTGCCTAAAGCTCAGCTTAGCTCAATCATTCCAATGGAACCCTTCACTCATCCTACTATGCTCAATCAATAGGGCAACAATGGTATTGAAGTTCTTAAGGAATCATCTATAGAAAGAAACAAGGTTATGAAAGCTTTGTACTTCAGTGACACCCTTCAGCGTCGGCCAATCCAAGACAACTCAAACTTTTTCCTCATCTGCTTGGATTCCATCCCAAAATACTACATAACCAAAAAAGGCAACTTCTCCTTTACAAAACATACACTTCTTTAGGTTCCCATATAATTTCACAACATGTAAAATATCAAAAACAGCTTGGAGATGCTGAACATAGTTGTTCAGATTGATACTGTAAACTAATATGTCATCAAATCACATGGTTCATAAGCTGTATAAATGTTTTCAGCACATTTATGAGTTGAAATGGCATAACCAACCACTCATAGAGACTATGCCTCGTCTTGAATGCAGTTTTCCACTCATAACCAAGTCTCACGCGAATGTAATGGTAGCTACTTTGCAAATCAATCTTTGAAAATATCCAAGCATCATGTAGCTCATCTAACATGTCATTAAGCCTTAGTATTAGGTATCTATACTTGATAGTAATGCAATTGATAGCTTGGTTGTTGCGTACATGCACCACTAACCATCCTTCTTTAGGATGAACAGAGCTGTTATAACATATGGACTCATACTCTCTCTCACATAACCTTACTCTATCATCTCATCTACTTGTCTTTTCAACTTAGTAGCTTACTTAGGATTCATTCCATAGGCAGGTCGGTTTGGTAAGGTTCTGCTTAATTCTAGATCAATGCAATACTCTATGCCTTGGACTTAGGATAGTCCCTTGGGTAACTCTTTGGGGAACAGGTAAGTGAATTCATCAATTAATCTTCAGATCTCGTCAAGTACATCTTCTAGATCCCTCAACTCTAATAACCTCCTAACTAATAAGAACATAGGCTCTTCAGCCTTCTCAATAGCTTAAAGCTTTCGATAGCTCATTACCAAGGCTTTCTTCTTGTTGGCTCGGGTGAGCTGGTTATGGTTCTCATTCACCTGGGTTGATGTCATGGGTTGTAGCACAATCTTTTTCCCACTCTTGATAAAGGCATAGGTGTTATTATATCCGTCGTGAATAATACATAGGTTGACCAACTAAGTTCTCCCTAGCAATAAATGTGAAGCTCCTATTGGGACAACATTACATACCACTTCATCCCTATACACATTCTTAATACAAAAAGGTACAAATACTTGTCCAGCAACGTGCAAAGCATCTTTATCATGTAGCCAATGTAGCTTGTAAGGTTAGGGATGCTTAGAGGTCGGCAATCCCAACCTCTATACGAAGGACTATGCAACTAAGTTAGTACAACTCCCTCCATCCACAATGATGGCACACAATTGTCCCTTGATGGTACGCTTAGTGTAGAACAAATTTTCTCTTTAGTCTTCTTTAGAGCTTAGCAAGGAACTTAACATATGTCTTAGTACTAGTATCATTACCTTTCTTTAGTTAGCATAGACACAGGTTTCCTCTTCCTCCTTAGCTTCAACTCTTCCAGCATTCGTCTTTCCCTCTAACACGCTCTCATCAGTGTTATCCACTACATCTCCTCGAAGCACCATGGCACATCAATTTGGATACTCAACAACCATGTGTCTAAAACCTAAGCACTTAAAGCATTTCACCTTGCTCGTCTTCATTCTAAAGGTCTATCCTTTCTCATATGTTCTTGGGGTCAGTCTATCTTTAACTAGACTCTTCTAACCTGTTCGATTATCATCAGGTCGGTCATGTTTTTCCTCTACTTGAGAGGATCTCCTCTACTCCGCATAAGTAGGTTAGTACGGAGTAAAAGCTCAAGAAAAACTTAAACCAGGTTTGCTCAAGGCATTTTTCTTCTACTTTTCGACCCTCTATGCTACCTTAATGGCTTCTTCTAGTATATAGAATCTCTGTACTTTCACAATATTGCAAATCTCATATTTAAGTCCATAAATGAACCGTGATACAATACAGGCTTCAAGCTTTTCCATGTCTACTCAAATCATTAGCATCTGGAATTCTTTCACATAGTCATCAACAGATCGGCTCTTATGGAAAAGCTCTTACAACTTAGCAAATGTGTCCTATAGGTAAGTCTCACGAACAAATATTCCCCTCAATAAACTTTTCATCTCTCCCTAAGTCCTCCTACTTCTCCTTCCATCCCCTACTCTGACCACATTCAAATTCTTCCACCATATGATAATACATCTAAAAAATTCAAATGCAGCAAGTCAAACCTTAATTGCATCAGTATACCCATAATAGTCAAACACCTTCTCTACCTTCTCTTCCCGCTTTAAATACTCATCTATATCTCCACTTCCACTATAGGGTGAGATTTAGACCTTAACATTGTCAAGTCCTTGAGGAGCTTGGCATCCTCACTCTTGTGCTTCAAAATATTCCACCTCTTCTTCTTCCTCTCCAGACTCCTCTACATCTACCTACTCAACATCCTCCTCAATCACTTCTAGCTCCATTCTTTGTCTAATAGCTCGGTCAACCATTCCTCTAACTTAGAGGGGTCAAAATGGGTGACTAACTTAACCACCTTAGCCATATCATCCCTCAAGAACATTCTCAGGTAGGTTACAATAAGGCACACCCAGTGGTTGCTGCCTGTTGGCTTACATTACAATGACGAGACATTTAACAAGAGTAGTGAGTCCGTCAAGCTTATCATCAATCGACCCTGGGGTATTACTATCGTTTTGACCTTGGCCAGCATGAGCACTACTACTCGGGTCACCAATAATGCCATGAACACTTAAATCCGACATATTGTAATACTTTATCCAATAAGCTGACAATGCAATACCCAATAAATACTTTTACTCACTACCTAGAATCTTACTAACACACTCTAACAACTTTAACACCCGGTACATACACAAATACCACATAAAAGAACTTGCTATGTTTTCATAGTGATAAACAAAGTAAAACAGAGTAACAATAGGAATTGCACTTACTACTCCACAAACTTCCACTACATAATCCAAACTTCAAAACTAAATTCACTTCAACACACTACTTTGACTACAAATAGGACACAATAGCCACTAACGGCAAACACGAATAAAAACTTTGCTGAACCTTACACACTCCCTCTTAAAACCATACTCTGATACTAGCAAAGCTAATGCGTCTCTAGGGTTAAACACATGAAGAAGCATTACAATGGATGAGAATGAAAAGAAAATAAAAGTGGTTAGCAAATCCAAGTAACTACCGATCAGATATGATACACCAATTGATCTTACTCGACCTAATCCAAGCACTCAATATGACACACAAATGCCAAACAAGGGTCACTCGCTACTACTCCTTACTGAAGGGAATAAATAAGAGTTAAGAGATAGTAAGAACACTAAGTTTACTCAAAAGGAAAACTTATGATAAATCAATAATGAGGTATCTATTGTCTACATACAAGGAAATGAGGTATTTATATGACCTCAACTAGAGTTACACTAAATAGAAAAAAGACAAAATGGATAATGTATAAAAGATTCCTAAAACTTTCTTAAAAGGGTAAAAATGGAAAATAATACAATGTTCGATAAAGTAAGGAATCATTGTAAAACATTGTGCTAAAAGACACTTATCAATAAGTGATTGGTGCTATGTACGAAAGCTGGTCTTCTTGATGCAAAGTCTAGGGCAATCCTGTAGCTGTAGAAGTAAGCTTAAGGGATGTCAAAAGTAAGCTTGAGAACTGGACAAGTCTAGTCTTATTCAAATCGGGGCTCGAAGATGAGAGATATTCAAAGTTTGGGGTAGCATTTCAGGTCAAATGTCTTAGCAATTTAGCTTGATCAAACCTCTAAAGTTGGTCAAGTTGGACGCTACCTAGATCATGGTAAGAGTTCTGTAAAAGTTATGGCTGCTCGACAGATCGGCACACTTGTTGGACAAGTTGACATGACTGCTCAGCTGACTAAGTGATGGAATTCTCTCCTCTTAGTAATGCTCGAGCTAAGATGCATCGAGTGAGTCTTAATATTCCTCTAACTTAGTTGTGCGTGATTAGTCCAAGGAGTTGATTCCTATCACCTAGTAATAATAAAAGTAGTGTTTAGAATCCACTTCTAAAAGGTTCTTTCATGTCCTAACTTTAGATTCCAAAATCCTACTTAAGTTTTTAGGAGAAATTTAAAATCCTAAAATAATCTTGGTTGGTTTAAGTTATGATTTAGAAGGTTAGAAAATAAGAAAAGACCAAATAAAAGGTGGAAAAGGTACACAACCAAGAATCATGACAATAAACTTTGGTTGTAGTTGTTATTCTTGTACAGTAGAAGGACCATGAATAATCCTAATAGTCCTCTAACTCAACTGCATGTGATTGGTTCAAAGAGTTGACTCCTGTCACCTAGTAATACTAAAAGTAGTGTTTAGAATCCACTTCTAAAAGGTTCTTTCATGCCATAACTTTAGATTCCAAAATCCTCCTTAAGTCTTGGATTCAATTTGTTTTATCTATGTTTTTAAGACAAATTTAGAATCCTAAAATAATCTAGGTTGGTTTAAGTTATGATTTAGAAGGTTAGAAATAAGAAAAGACAAAATAAAAGGTGGAAAATGATGGGAATTAAGTTACCGAGCCACTGACCTACAGTCGAGCTTAAGGACTAAAGAAATTGGCAAGATAACTCCTTCTATTCTAGTCAACTCATGCGAAGGTCAAGTATCTCCTTACCAACCCATTCTGCCAACCGAGTCGAGTGACTGCCTGTTTCTCATATGTTCTGTGCCGAGAGGCAAAAGGCTAAGACAACAGCCCATCTTCATTCTCACACATGCCTTGCTAATTACTTACTCGGCCATACCCCTATCGAGATGCCAAGAGATAGAGTTTGGATTGACCAAGCTTTCCGTACTTAGATAAGCAAGCTGTCCATACTTTCTATCTACATCTTCCAATGGCATCACCAATACTATATCACCATATGTATAGTATCATGTGTAAAATCCATTACACCAATGATTGCTTTCCTTGTATATTCATTTTTACCCTTTTGTATCTTGTATATTACTTCCTTAAGAAATACCCTTTTGTCTTTTCCTTTTTGGGTAAGTTGCCCTAACTTATGGGTATAAATACCCTTATAACTGTAGCCATAATAGAAGAAAAAGATTACCATTAATACCCTTTTGTGTTTTATTTCTTGCATAAACACTTTATTTACTCTCGATATCACTCTTATCCTAACTCTTAAGCAAGGCTAGGTGGTAAGTAACCTCACCAGACTGATTCGTGTGTCATATCAAATTGTGCCATGAGTCCTTAGAAGTTCCATTGGTGCATCATATCCTCTAGAGCTGTTTGTAGGTTTTGCTTACTTCTTCATTCGTAATTATCATTCCGCACGTTCCCCACCATTTCCATTTCGAGCTTTCTGCAATGATCGGCCTTGTCTGTTCTTAGTCACAGTTCACAACATCTTGATATCAGAGCAAAGGTTTTCTTTAAGTTGGTGGTTTCTCTAAAGTTCTCTTTATATTACATATGTAAAACAAAGCAAGTTACTGTGTTCATTTAAGTGTTGTGTTGTTAACTGTTGATTTCCTAAAGTGTTTGTGTGAGCTTTGAATTAGTGAAGAAAATGACGAATCAAAGTATAAATGTTCGTGCTAGAGATGACAATAGTAGAGTTGTCCACCATGGATTACAGTCTTAAGGAATGCCGAGAAACACTAACGAGAGACTCGATAAGGTAACTAACCTCTTAGTAGATTTGACTCGAGCCGTTCATGTACTAGCTTATCGACCAACTAAGGTAGTGCAAAATACCCCACAAGTTGCCCAACCTGTTAGAAGTTAGAACCCAACTTGACTAGTTCAAGGTGGAGGAGTAGGTAGAGGAGTAAGGCGAAGGATAAACTTATAAGAGATTAATGAAGAGGACGAAGAAGAGTATTTTGAAGCAGAGCGTGTACGAGTCCCCAGAGCATCTAACCATGTAAAGCTTCAGATTCTAAGCTTTAATGGATCTGGGAATGCTGATGAATATTTGGAGTGGAAAGAGAAAGTGGAGCACGTTTTTTATTATTATCATTACAAAGATTATGAGAAAGTAAGAACTGCTGCTGTTGAGTTCTTTGTATATACTTCCATGTAATAAAAGAATTTCTAAGCCATAAGGAGACAAGAGGGCTACTAAAAGATTAATACTTAACCCGAGATGAAGAGAGTACTCAGAAACAAATTCATGTCAGAAACTTATCTTCAAGATACTTTCGTTCAGCTTCTGGAGCTAAGACAAGGAGGTCGAACTGTTGACAAGTATATTCAAGAGTTTCAAATGCTTATGATCCATTGTGAAGTAGAGGAACCACCAACTTGAATGGTCTCAAGATTCATTATTGGGTTGAGAGGAAACATTGGAGACATTGTGGAGCTCTAACTATTTGATACAATGGATGAAGCTGTTAAGATTACCCAGCGAGTAGAAAGGCAAAGGAGAAGTCGACTAATAACTAGAATGCCAATTGGCCGACCTGGATAGATAAGCCACCAAGCTTAGTTGAGTACCGAGCAGAGCCAAAAGATTGATGTCTAAACCCAACAAAAAGGCCAACTTGATGGTGAAGTGTCGACCCAAATTTATGAGAAGGGCTAAGGGCCTGGTAAGAAGATAAGCCAAATCAAGTGCTTCAAGTGCCAAGGGTTTAGACATATGACTACTCAGTGCCCGAACCATAGGATAATGGTCATCAAAGGAGACGTCCTAAAGCTAGAAGTAGACAATACAGATGAGGAATCCAAGGAGAAGGAGGTCCTTACCGAAAAAGAGTTGATTAAGGAAGACATGTTTGTTAAGGACTTGGATAAGTTACTCATGATTATTCGATACACTATAAACATGGAATCCTCACGAGAGGAGGAACAAAGAGAGAATTTGTTCTATACCACCTATAAAGTGAATGATCAGGTATGCACCCTCATCATGGATAGTGGAAGTTATACCAATGTGGCATCAGTCGATCTTGTTTCAAAACTAAAGTTACCGACTGTTGCACATCCAAGGCCAAACAAGTTACATTAGTTAAGCGAGAAAGAAGCATTACATGTTACTTGACGAATAATACTGTCGATCACTATAGGGAATTATTCAGACCAGATTCTCTGTGACGTGCTACCCATGTGTGCTTCCCACATGTTACTAAGTAGACCGTAGCTATTTGATAAAAGAGTTATCCATGATAGCTATAAGAATATATACATGTTCAAGAAAGATGACCGGAAAATCATACTAAACTCGATGTCACCGAGTGAAGTTAACAAGTTGCAAAAAAAACTTGTTCGCAGATTGAAGAAGTCTCTGGTGATTAGTAGAGTCAAGCTCCGAGAGGCCATCATTGCCGATGAGTCAACCTTCATGTTGGTCAAGCACCTATTAGAAATGAAGGAACGAGATGAACTAACCTAGAAAATCAAAGAGTTGCTGGACGAGTATGCCGATCAGGTCCTAGAATAGTTACCTAAGGGGTTACCCCTAACTTGAGGCATAGAGCACTGCATTGATTTAGTACCTAACGCTGGCTTGCCGAATAAGTCAGCCTATCAAATGAATCTCGAACAGTTTGCTAAGCTCCAAGTTAATGAGTTGATATAGAGAGGATATGTAAGGGAAAGCCTCAACCTTTACGCTGTACCAGCCTTTCTAGTGCTGAAGAAGGATGGAAGCTAGTGGATGTATGTAGATAGCCATGCCATAAACAAGATTACTATAAAGTACAAGTATCTCATCTCGAGGTTAGAAGATATGCTGAATGAGTTGAGTAGAGCCAAGATTTTCAGCGAGATTGATCTTAAGTCTAACTACCATCAGATTTGCATGAGGCTAGGAGACGAATGGAAGACTACGTTTAAAACTTGGCATGGACTCTATGAGTAAATGGTCATGTCATTCGTCTTGTTGAATGCCCCGAGCACTTTCATGCGATTAATGAACCACGTGTTAAGACATCTAATTAGAAAGTGTGTCATGGTGCATTTTGACAACATATTAATCTACAATGCTAACATACCGAGTCACTACAAACATCTGCGAAAAATATTGGATATCCTTCGTGCCGAGAGACTATTTATCAACCTCAAAAAGTGTTGCTTTTGCTAGGTAGTTAGTGGAGGAGGCTTAAAGTAGATGATGAGAAGGTCTAAGCCATTATAGAGTGGCTGACTCTTACTATTTGTGCCGATGTAAGAAGTGGACTAGCTTCATTCCATAGACGATTCATCAAGAATTTCAATACCCTCGTCGTACCTCTTACTAAGCTCACGAAGAAAAACACCGACTTTCAATGGGGAGAAAGGGAAGAGATGAGCTTTACCGAGATAAAAGAGAAGTCAACTTCTACCCCGGTATTGGTTCTACTTGACTTTGAGAAAATATTTGAGCTAGAATATGACACGTTAAGCATTGGAATAAGCGTTATCCTAATGCAAGAAGGCCAACCAATTGCTTTCCACAATGAGAAGCTTAAAGGACTATAGTTAAATTACTCTATGTATGACAAAAAACTCTTGGCATTGATCCAAGCACTACAAGTATGGCAGCATTATCTATTACCATGAGAGTTTGTCATTTACTTGTTTTAAGGTAGAAAATTATGTGTATCAATCTATTCACTACTGGAACTATTAATCAGGGAAGCCCATAGTAGAGGACTCTCTGAACATTTTAAAGAAGGAAAGACCTGTGACTTGTTGAATGGTCGATTCTTTTGGCTGAAAATAAGGAGAGATGTGCACCGAGTTGTCAAAAGCTGTGCCATGTGCAAGAGGGCTAAGTATCGCACCGAACAAGGGAAAGCAATGCCTTTACCTATCCCGATAAAGCTATAGACTAAATTGAGCATGGACTGAATTAAACATGAACTTTGTTCTTGGACTACCACAAACTACTCGGGTAAAGATTCTATAATGGTTGTTGTTGATCAATTTAGCAAAATGGTACACTCCGTGCCTTGCTCTAAAACTAACAATACTTCAACTATTGCTTCTCTTTTCTTACAGTAGATTGTACGGATGCACAGCGTGCCGAGAAGTGTAGTCTCCGATAAAGACCCAAAGTTTTTAAGCCATTTCTGGAGGACTTTATGGTGTTGCATGGGGACCAAACTACTATTTAGTACTTCCTGTCACCCCCAAACTAACAGCTAAACAGAGGTGGTCAACCGCACTTTGGGATCACTGCTCTAAGTTGCAGTAAGCAAAAACTTCACTGACTGGGATGTTTGCTTAGTAGTGGTCAAGTTCGCTTACAACCAAAGTAATATATGGTTTCAATCCCAAGTTTCTCCTCAACCATACCCCTGCACCTATACCCGCGCAAAAGGACCTTAATGCCACGGCTAGAGCACAATCCTTCCAACACATCTATGATAAATTTGTTCAATACATTGACCAAGCTGATAGAAGAATTCGAGAGAAGACTAAAGGTAAGACAACTAAACAATTCTAGCTAGGAGACTTGGTATGGCTATACCTCAATAAGGAACGATTCCCCAAAAAGAGGAGGAACAAATTATCTACAAAGCTGAAGGACCTTTCAGAATCCTCTAGAAGATCAATGACAATACCTACAAGTTGGAGTTGCCCGAGGATTATGGGGTTTCTAATGCCTTCAATGTCATCGACCTCAGTACGTATCACCCGAATAGAGAGCTGAGCGAAGACCATTTAGATTTGATCCCAAATCTAAAATAACTCAAAGGGAATGATGGAAATCAGGCTACCAGGCCACTGACCCGTAACCAATCCTAAAGACTAAAGGAACTGGTAAGACGAATCCTTCTGTTCCAGTTAACTCATGCGGAAGCCAAATATCTCCTTGCGAACCCATTCTACTTGCCGAGTTGAGTGACTGCTTGTTTTTCGCATGTTCTGTGCCAAGAGGCAAAAGGCTAAGACAACAGCCCATCTTCGTTCTCATGTATGCCTAGCCAAGTACTTACTCGACAACACTCCTGTCGAGATGCCGAGAGAAAGAGTCTAGACTAACCAAGCCATCCCTACTTGGATAAGCAAGATGTCTATACTTTTTATCCACATCTTCCAACGGTATCACCAATACAGTATCACCATATGTATAGTATCATGTATAGAATCCATTACACCAATTATTGCTTTCTTTGTATATTTATTTTTACCCTGTTGTATCTTGTATATTACTTCCTTAGGAAATACCCTTTTTGTCTTTTTTTTTGGGTAAGTTGCTCTAGCTTTTGGGAATAAATACCCTTATAATTGTAGTTGTAACAAATAGACAGAGATTACCATTAATATACTTTGTGTTTTATTTCTTGCTTAAACACTTTGTTTACTCTCGATATCATTCTTATCCCATCTCTTGGGCAAGACTAGGTGGCAAGTAACCTCACTGGACCGATTCGTGCGTCATATCGAATTATGCCGTAAGTTCTTAGAAATTCCATTGGTGTGTCATATCCTCTAGAATTATCCATAGGTTTTGCTTACTTCTTCATTCGTAATTATCATTTCGCACATTCCCTATCATTTCCATTTCAAGCTTTCTGCAAGCTTGAACTCATCCGGCAATTAGGCTTACCTAAGCTTAGTTACAGTTTGCAATAGGAAAAGGTACACGACCAAGAATCAGAGTAATAAACTTTGGTTATAGTTGTTGTTCTTATACAGTAGAAGGACCACGAGTAGGAATCATGGCCGTAGACCTTACAATTCAATACAACCCCTTAGGAAGAATACAGTCACGACCACAGCTATAGTCCTTAATCGTATTTCCCTTGAACAATGTTTTCTTCCTTTAATGCCATTCTAAATCATCCAACCAACACTAATCACAATCCCTGACACACCACTCAACCTCTATACAGCCAGTAACAGCCCCTTAATTGCTAAGATCAACCAATCCATAAATTCAAACATATATCAAATAAACCCTAATATATTCTATTTACATGAAACTAACATAAAACTTCATATTAGCATTTCCTCCCTATAATGACACCCAAGTCCACACCTTCACCATGCTACAAATCATGGATTCAATCAAATCTATCACTCTTTTCCATGAAAAATGTAAATTGTATCATCCATTATAGTTAACATACCTTACAATCGTGTTTTCATAGCAAATCAACCCTCTTATTGTGATTTCCAATACCCAGGGTTTAGGGATCCGAATTTTGTTGCTCTAATAGTCAAATGGTAGAAAAGCTCCTATTAGATTAAACAAAGGTTTAAATAAGATTATGGTTAATAGGGCTGGGGTTTGACTTAAATGCTCCTATGGGCATTAGCCAATTATACACAATATCAAAGCCCCTCTTATACCTTATTAGCTTTTTCTTATTTAAATTCCTTTTTGTTTCTATTTTATTTTTCTAGGCTTTACACTAAATCAAGTAATATGACTATTATTTTTTACTAATTGTTTTTGAGTTATGATTGAAGTACTTATAACATTAGTAGTATAATTATTTTTTATGATATAACTACTAATAAATAAATAGTGTTTAATGAGAATTTATTTAGTCAAATATTATCTTTTGATATAAGTGCTTACTAAAAGATTAAAGGAATAAACTCTTAATCATTTCATTGGGTTATATATATATATATATATATATATGTATGTATGTATATATATATTAATCGAAACTTAATTGTCAATTTATTATAAAAAATAGATTAATGCATGAAACTTATATACATTTTCTAGTACAAAAAGTGACAATAAAATTAAGTAAAACAATAAAGAAATTGCAAGTAGATTGAAAAGAACTTAATGAAAAGATAAATATTCTATAATATTTTATTATGGCTTTGCAAAAATACTTCATTAGTAATACTATAGAAATTATCCATTTTAATATAATTGATTAGTCAAAACTATTGTAACATAATAGCATAAATATCAGCTCCCCAACATGATAGATTAGGTTCAAATACTTACTCTCCCAAAGTTTTAATGATAATAGTCAGCCAAAATATACATACGTACGCACATACATACATACACGTAAGTGATTAGACAGTTAGCTCTTCAATAGCTCCTATTCCTTTTAATAACATTGTTTGTGGTAGAATAAAAACTTTCTAAATCAAGTAATATGAATGTTATTGTTTATTAATTCTAATGGAGTTACAACCAAAGTACTTATAACATTAGTGATATAATTATCATTTATGATATAACTACTGTCGAGTTTGATTTTTCAGTTTTCTATTTGAAATTAATTTCTTATTTCTTGATTAATACTAAATCCTAACCCATTTAATATTAATCCTTAACTAAAGAAATTGAGAAATTCTGGTTTTTTATTGAAAATAATTTTTGAAGTCGCCACCCGATTGAAGTCGAGAAAAGAAAAAGAAACCGTAACCAATTGGGTGGATTGATTACGATTTGGCTACCGGTTTTTTATTTCAATTTTAAATGAAGAAAGGATTCCAAGTTCGGGGGCTAACCTATTAAACCCTTAACGGGTACCACTATCTATTTACCAAAATTAGGATTATTCTTCTAATTGTAATATTTTAAAAAAATAAAAAATAAATAAATAAAATCAAAAGAAAAAAGAACCTATGTTTTTACAAATTTTATCGTCGCCCCTAAGGTGCCTACGTATCCGCTAGTCCGGATTAGACGATCGTAGTTCTTTTCGAAAACTTTAATGTGTTGGTTCTTTTTATAAAAGAAATAATTGGTTGAATTTGCGTTTTTATTAATCATTTTATTTTATTAAGAAAAATCCCTAGAAGCCTAATTTTTATTCCTAATTATAAAAAAAAAAAACCTAATTTTTGAAAAGTCCCAATTTAAAATTTTTATTTAAAAACAACTAAGTGATAATTTTTTTTTTTTTTAAGAAAAACCCTAAAGATTTTATGAAACATGCAATATTTTACATGATGAAACTTTTATAAAGAAGATATGCTTAAAACATAAAAAAAAAAAGAAAGACAAAAAATTTCCTAATTATAGAAAAGATATCTAAACTATAAAAAAGATTTTTAAACCATAGAAAAGATGTTTCAATCATAAAAAAGAAACCTAAACTATAGAAAAAACATCTAAATTATGAAAAAAACATTTAAATTATGGAAAACAAACCTAAACCATGGAAAAGATGTCTAACCATAGAAAAGATGTCTAACTATAAAAAAGAAGTCAATTAAAGATTTTTTTTTATTTTATGAGCATCAAAATGATTTTTTATTTAGAAAAACCTAACGTGCCTAATGCAATTTTTTAAATTAATATAATATGCAAAGAACAAGATTTTGTAAAATATGAGATTTTATAAAAATATCATTTTGAAAACATGAAATCTAAAAAAAATAATAAAAAATAAATAAACTAAAACTTAACTTAACATATGTTCACTAGACACTAATTCTATAACTAATTACTAGCAATTAAAGACGTGATAAAAATAAAATAAAATAAAAAATTAGTACAAGTCTTAAAAACAACTATACATATACTAAGTGAGATAAAAATAAATAAATAAAACAACCTATAGACAATAATTAAAAACCATTGTTACGTACCTGCAAGACAAAACACGTAAAGTTGATGAAAGGAAACAGATTGGATCCCCAGTCCTATCATGCGAACAGCTATAGAATTGGTCTGAGGGGTGGGTTCAAGCGTGTTTTTAACAAATGTGTAATTGTTCTTTTTTTTTTTTACAAAAAGGGTCCTAATTTTTAAATGTTATTGTTTTATAAAAAAATTTCGCTAAAAGCCCTAAAATTTAAAAAAAAAAAAGGATTTTTATTATTTTTTCTAAAAAGAAAATAACTTTTCTAAATGAGAAATTTTAAAACAACCCAATGCCAAACTTAAACTAATATATATAACGAACTACTAAAATAAAATAATTCCATATAATATGTTTACATGAAAACTAATACTAAAAACCCTATATCAACATACTCATACATTATATTATATTTGACTAGTAAAATATACAGATTTATATATAACAAAAACTAATGTTAACGATTCTTAAACTAATATTCACATCCCTATTTAAATGACTACTATTAAATGATTATTTACTTAAATGTTTATCTAATCTATGTAATATTAGGAAAATAATACTAAACTTATACTATTCTATGCACATATTTATATATACATCATATAATAACATAACATGATATAATAATAATAAATAAAACAAGATCGAACCGAACCTGATTGTTATTGAAGGATCAAGGGATATGCTGCAGCGATGAAGGATGTACAGCAGACACTGCTGTTGCGGAGTTGGCTATATATGCCGATATGGTGTTGCAACTCGAACGAGAGCTAGTTGGCAGACTTGCTGCTATTGTCAGTACGGCCAGTGCGTGGACGTGATTGCTGCTGTCCAGACCGTCGATGGTCAGAGCGTGGACTTGTCAGCTGAGTCGTGCAGTAATTTGTGGATTGTTACTGCAAGGACACGCCGCGCCTGGTCCATGCTTGATGCTGTTGCTGGATGAACTGCGATGAATGAAGTACTTATATAGTCTAGCCAAATCATATCATATCATATGTAATTATATCTGATTCGTTAACTAAATTAGATTCAAATTTAATTCAAATCTAATTTAACTAATATTCATATGATTCGATTAGATATGAATCTAATTTTAAATCTTGTTTTTGCAAAGACAGAAAAATAAAAACATAGGTACCTGCTGAGACTAGAACCTAAGACCTCGAATTAAATCCATCTCAAATACTTCGATTCTTATCCGTTAAGCCGTTGGCCTATGTATTGACATTTAGTTCAATTATACTTAAACTATCCGATTCCCTAAAATAAAATTTTTAACTAAACTAAAACTAAAACTAATTATTCCTAATATAAATTACTTTCTAAAAACCTATGAAATTTTTATGATTTTTTCCTTTTCTTCTTTTTTTGGTATTTTCATTATTTGTTAATTTTTATTATATTTATTAATTTTTTGTTGTTTTGATTTTTTTTTTTTTGAATTAGGACCCTTTTTGTAAAAATAAAAATTAAAACTATGGAATGGCAAAAATTAGGTGTCTACAAAATAGAGTTTAATGAGAATTTATTAGTTAACTAATATCTTTTAATATAAGTGCTTATTGCACTTTATGAAAGGAATAAACTCTATCATTTCATTTGGTTATATATATATATATAGAGGGGGGGGGGGGGGGGGGGGGGGGGGGGAATTATATAGGAAGGTATCAACGTTTAGGAGTAAATTCAAATAGAGAATTAGTATTTCAAAATGTGAAGATATCAACATTTAGGGGTAAGTTCAAATAGAAAATTAGTATTCAAAATGTGCAAATTAGAGATTGACATTTCATTAAGTAGTTAGATTAAGGAATTTCACTAACTCACAATTACAACGTTGTTAAATCAATTAGATTTATTCATTAAGTGATAAGTGATGCTTAAATGGCATCTATGAGGCGATTATGTAGTGCTTAATTGGAAATAAAGGAAGAAAAAATTTAAAAATTCATGAAAAATTACAATGTAAATAAGAAATATATTTGAAAAAATGAATGGGAAAATTTTGTAGAAAAATATATATGTATAACTATTTATATAACTACATATTATATTTATTATAATATGATTAATTAAAAATTAGAATAAATTATTTAAAAAAAACTAAAAAAAAGTACAGCCGGCTACCCTTAACCATAACTAAATAAGTAGGTTGTAACCTGTCGAGCCCTATTTCGATTTCCTTAATTTAACGTATATCAAGTCTAGCTCGCTTATATAAGTTACTTGATATTAAATTAAAAAAATATTGCTAAATAATTAAAAAAATTAAAGTCGCAAATCAGTTCAACTAGTAAAAAAAAAAAATAGGGTTTTCAGGTAGGAAAACTCTAATTTGATCACTAATTTATGGATTTTCTAAAACAATAATTTTTTAGAAAAATTAAACAAAAAAAAAACTAGGTTTAGAGGCTAACCTATTAAAACTAAGTCACTATAGAAAAACTAAAGAAAAATTTATAGGCTTTTATTTTTATAATTTTCTAAAAATATACCTAAATAAGCAAAAGATAACTAAAGTGATTTCTTTATTATTTTTTATTACGAATTTTCACAAGGAAAGGGAAAAAAATTATTTTTTATACAGTTATCTTGAAGGTACCTACATACCTACTAGTTAGGGTCAAACCTACTGTAATTCTTTTTCTACAAAATATTTAGTAAGTGAATTCTTTTTATTTTGAAAACCGAGCCAAGTTTACGTTTATTTATCAATTATTATTTTTAAAAAAAAAAACTTAAGAAATCTAATTTTCTTGAATTAAAGAAAACCTTAATTAATTAAATCATTTTTTAAAAACTCAATTAAGATTTTCTATTTTAGAAAAACTCACTACGTATTAAAATATCTTTTTTAAATCTTAACTATAAGATACATTGAAGATACAATTAGATATGTATCTCATAAGTATCATTTTCAAATCTTAATTACTATATACGTATTTCGATACGTATTTTTTCTAAATCTTAACTGTAAGATTCATATCTCAACCACGTGATATGTATATCTTTAAAAAAAAAAAAAAACATGATTTTTTTACATGACGCAGTTTAATTAAATTTTGTTTAAAAATCAGAATTATCTAGAAAAGCTATACAATATGAAAAATAATAATAAATTTGTAATTAAAAAAATTAATAAACAAATAAAATTAAACTAACTAATAAAATAAATAATTTTTACCTAAATCATTCAAGTCACATGCCATTCTCCATTTCGCGTTTGCGTGACTTCAGTGCTCAACCGTGTGTGGATCTCGGTGTGTGTGCCATATATTGACTTCTGTGTATGCGCATAGAGTGTGCTTTGTGTCTACGTGTGTAGCAGTGTGGACTTCACCGTGGAGTGCTATAAATTCTGTGTGTTTTAGTGTGCCCTTCAGTGAGTCGGCTTCGGCGTCCAAGGGAGTTCAGCTCTTCACGTTTCCGATTTATCCATGCAATAGGTGTTCATGTTCCGCTATAGTTTCAATGACTCAATCTAAGCCTTCATGGCATGTGTCGATTTCAATGGAAATTTCATGTGCCTTTTAAAGTCTTCGTATGATGGAAAAACGATTAAGTGAACAATATGCGTTAGTGATAATTATATATATGTATATAAAGGAAACATGTCATAAAACGTCACAAAACGAAACACAACGAAAAGAAAAGTCGATGTTGAAGGTGGGACGCGACAGTTGGTTTCGGTGAATTGGATCGCTGTTCGTTAAGATGTTGGCTTCAGTGGATTTTCTAGACGCTGGAAATTAGATTGCTGGAGATTGGACTTCCAGCTGTTGGCTGGTTGTCTGATCGGAATCAGATTGGAGATTGCGTGGATGACTGCCGTTAGAATGTTGGAATTTTGGTCAGTGTTTTGTCGAACGATGGCACTTGGCTTGAAGAGGGTTGGTCGGATTTCAGAAATTATTTTCGATTGCGGCTTCAGACGGACGTCAGGTTTCAGATGTTCGTTGGATTTTCATTTCGGAAACTGGATTTTGGATTGCGGCTTCGGACGGACGTCAGGACTTCGGTCGGTGGAAATTGGATTGAGATGGCAAAGGGATTTAGAATTGTCAGGCTAACGGATTTCGAATTGCCAGGCTAACGGATTTCGAATTGCAATTGGAATTTTCTTGTCAGGAGCGTTGACTTGCGACATGAAATTTCAAGATATCGACTTGCATGGCTTCGTTGGATGAGATCCAAGTGCTGCAATGGACAGTGGCAGTTTGGTTGTGAGCTTACAATTATTGTGGATGTTGTAAAAAAATAAAAGATAGAAAAAATGTTATTAAATTTTATCAATAAATTCTTATTTATAAACCATTTATTGAATTTTTTATATTTTTTAATTATAAATTTGATCTTAACAAATAAAAATCTTATTTAGTCTTTTTATTTATCAGGCTCGATCCGATCCAATTTAATTTAGTTCAAGAGTCTACTTAATAAATTATGAACTTAATCTAACCTAATATAATTTAGATTAAAAAAAAAACCTATTTTATATTAGACCAGAAAAAAATTATTCTAATAAAGTCCAATTCTCTAACGATTTAAGATTTATTAAATTAATCACACACTATCATCGATTTGATATTAAAAGATCCGACGTGACTCAACTCGACTCGACTTAACTCTATATAATTTATACGATACGATACGATTCGACTTAACTCAGTACGATACGATTCGATACAATTTGATTCGACTCAACTCGATGCAATAATACGATTCAACTCAACTCGATACGATATAATACGACTCGATTTTCTTTTTTTTCTTTTGTTTATTTATTAACTTGGCTTAACTAAAAGAAAAATTAAAAAAAAAAGTAGAAAAAATGAGGTATCTACACAACCCACTTGAAAAAAGTGCGTAGTTCGACCCACTAGAGAGTGAGTGCCCCTACCTTTGCAAGGTGGCCACCGTTGCCCCTAAATTAAAAAAGAAAAAAAGAAAAGAAAACAATTAGCGATATGATTGCGACCTAATTGAGTACTCATTGGTTTTTTCCCCTTTTTTTTTTTAAATTTTGAAGGTCACAATGGCGATACCTTAGTAGGGAGAGGGGGTTGTATGACCTTAACCCCTACCCATAACCCCTGCCCCCACCAACCCCAACCCAACCTTAAGTGGATCATAATTTTCAAGTGGGTCACAAGTCTACTTAACTCATTGCCGCATTGACTATGCTCAGCCTTAAGTGGCTAGTTATGCTCTTTTTTATTTTTTTTTCTTTTTTCTCAAATTTTTTTAAGTTTTTAATTAATTATATTATAATATATAATATGTAATTATAACATACATATAATCTTTAGCTATATTAATTAATTTTTTTCACTTTTTTTTTATTTTTCCAAATTTTTTTGTTTTTTATTATAATTTTCATTCTTTTTTTTCTTTATTTTCAATTAAACGCCACACAAACACCACTGAAGCACTACCTATCACTTAATAGACATGTTAGATTAATTTAACGGCATTATAACTGTGATTTATCAAAATCCCTTACTTGAACAATTTAATAAAACATCGTTCCCTTATTTACACTTTTTGAAATATTGACCCTCTATTTAAATTTATCTATAAACGTTAATATTTCCTTATGTAATTTATCCTATTAGTTGAAACTCAATTGTCAATTCATAAAAAAGAAATGGAGTAATGCATAAAACTTTTATTCATTTTGTAGTTAACAAAAATACAACAAAAAAAATTAAGTAGTACAATAAATATTGCGCGTAGATTGAAAAGAACAACTTAATAGAAAGATAAATATTCTATAAATATCTTATGATGGCTTTGTACAAATGTTTCATTAGTAATACTATTAAAACAGTATCCATTTTAATATTAACATATTAGCCAAGACGGTTGGAGTAATGTTTACTAGTCTCCCAACATGATAAACTAGGTTTAGATACCCACTCCTCCAAAGTTGTAATGATAATAATAAAAACTTTTTAAATCAAGTAATATGACTAATCCTTTTTGAGTTATGACCAAAGTACTTATAACATTGGCACTATAACTATTATTTATGATATAATTACTAATTAATAAATAGTGTTTAATGAGAACTTATTTAGTTGCCTAGTGTTTCTTAATCAACAAAATTTAGTTTTCTTAGTTATTGTGTAAAAATAAGAAGCAGAAAATGAATGCATTTAACTAGAGATAAACAATTAACGCAATAGAAAAAGTAAAATGCTACTAATGAAAACTGAATCCATGATCACATGGATAAAATAATTTACTTTTAGCCATTACAATATGTCAATGATTATATTACATGTTAGATCTTTTTATTTATTTTTTTTAGCCTCAAGGCCAAGAAGAACCTTATCTCAAGAAAACTAAAAAGATAAAAACAATATTAGATTGATATTAAAAAGAAATAACTCAAACCTAATGCAAACTCTAAACCTAAAATCAATAATCAAAACCTAAAAATAATAACTTTAAATTTCAAGAGACAATATTTCTTGTTAACTCTAAGGAAGTTATTTCTTTTATTTTCTTTTTGTGCATGTGTTGTTATGCATTGCCATTTGATTGTTATATTAATAAAGAGTGTTATTTAATATTTAAATTTCATGTAATGTTTGAAAAGCGATATTTTGGTATGGAAAAGAAAAAATATAGTTAAAATTTTCTTTAGAAAGTGTGAAGTGTAAATTTATAAAAACGTAGAAAATATCTTTAAGTTCTACTACATTCCTTATAATATATAAATTCTATTAGATTTCTTAGATATAGGTGACACGGTGGTTGCAAGATGTTACAAGATATATTGAAGTTCCAAAAATTTAAGAACATGTAACTATAGGCTAAGATATGTGCCTTATACCTACCCATCCCTAGTGGCTAAGCTTTGCACAATTTTTGGCATAACTTTTTCTTTTTTATGCTTTTGTTCTTTTTTTTTAATTTTATTCTATCATATTGTGTAATTAAATATATTAAAAACTATGTTTCATATTATGCACTTATATACATTTAATTTCATCACATTATTAAATGTATTAATGCGGACTAAATAAAAGCTAAAACTTGTAAATGGTTAATATAACTACTTTTCCAAAAATTTTAGAAAGTAATAGGGATTCAAAAAGAAGGGGAAAAAAATTGAGGATTCAATAGAAATATAGGTGAACTACATCAAAATTGACAAGCGAATGTTGGTTAAATGTGGATTTTTCTTGTCTCAACTGATGATTTACGTCACAGGTGGCCAAAATAAATTGTTTCACCTGCCTCATGACGAGGCTACTTCCTGGGCCCATCTGAATATTACAGTTTTAAATGACGTGTTGCGCTCTCATGCGGTTGTTTCGTGAAAGGCAGTAAACAAACTACAGAGGTCAATTAACATACAATTAATGATTATCGCCGTCGCCTCTGTAACTTCATCTCTTTTTATGAGATTTCAAACTTGTTAATATTAGGATTATAACAATTCTAAGTTTTATTAGAATTCAATTCAATAATAGTTAAATCGAGTTTAAACTCGAACTATACAAATAGTAAATCAAATTTAACTAAAACCTTAAAATACTAAGCTCGCGAGTCTAATAAAATTTAATATATTTTTACTTTATTTAAATATAACAAATCTAATATTAGTTAAAAAAAATTTATTAAAAATTCAAGCTTAATTGAACTAATCGAGTTAAACTTCAACTTACCATATGTATCAAGTTTTTAATCAAGCTCAAACTCAAATTCGACTTGACTCGATTCAATTGATAATATCATAATTGAGCAAGATAATGTTTATAACCATTCCATACTTAAAATCGTTGATTCAGGTAAGCATTAAATATCATCATATTTTATTTCCTTCTTGGAACAAAGCCTGGACAATACGCCGGATTGGTCATGGAGGGAAAAAGTTACGCGGCAGAATCTTTCCAATCTCAAAACATGCATTTAAGTACTAACCTTACACAATTTCGCAAAGTTCTAAGTTTTATCAATTGTATTACGAGGATTGAGGAGCGCCTTGAACTAATCTTTGCTTGCTCCGAATTAGTCCTCACCATGTGCTTCTAGCTCCACTCATCAGAGGGACCGTGCACTCCCAAGTCCTTGGCAACAATGACAGTAATATCAGCCACTACAACACAAACATAAAGAAACTCCCCTAAAAGGTGACTCCCGAAAAAGAAACACAACTTACTAGCGGCACCATCCTTTTTCTGAACTTCCTTGGGCTTCTCATGACACAGACATTTTCGGTAGTGCGAGCCTTGGTACTTATCCTCAAAATGCGAATCAACTTTATTAAGAAGAAATGCATATCGATGCATAAGTTCTGAAATGAGTATCCATCTCAATACAAGATCAATAGCAACACTGTAGCATGAATTAAAAGCCATAGAAATGTCTACTGAAATTCTGGAAAAAAGAGAACCAGAAATACAAACTATATGATATGGAACATACACATGGATTAGATCCTGTAAATAAAGAATGACAACAGGGAAAAGTTCAATAATTAAACAAGGGCATTTAAACATAGACTCAAAAAAAGACCATTACATTACTGATTGAATATGAATAATGCATGCTATGAACGCCCTAAAATTGTGTAGTTTTTAGCAATACCACACAATGAGCAAGTATACAAATTTACGTACAGAAGCAAGACAAACTCTATGACAAATGACTGGTACCAAATGCAAATATGTTTTGACACCAAGTTTCGGCGCGAGAAGAAAACAAGGCAAAAAGTAATGCAATCAGAAAAATGCAGACTTGATCACTTTGAAGATCCCACATCATCTTCCCCACATAGATAAATCTCCCACTGCCTAATACGATATACAAAATTAAAGCACGTGACAGGCCGACAGCATCCCCAACACTTCCTCCCCCCATCATATTAATCAGACTTTTCTTCCTCCATAGTTTACGTCCATCATATCTGTCTGCCAAGTTAGCAGACAATGGGCTCATCACCGCCATCTTCCTCCAAGGCAGAGGATATTTATAAGAATTATGGAATAAAACAAAGGAGATGACATCTCCACACTGGTTGAATGACATCTTGACGGTGAATGACCAATGTTTTGCGCCCAAAAATGGTGATGACCTGACTCATGCTATGCAATGCCAGACCCAAACTCAACACAACCAAATGCATGAAAGGACCTAGAATGGATGGACTAGCAGTGGCCTCAAAAATGAATGGCTCGACTGATAGCCATCTTGGCCCATTCAGCAGATTCCTTAATCATATGGTCATCTGATGACAGGCATTCATTGAGAAAGTCTTTGCTTGATACAGATTGCTGAATCAAAGGCCCAGCATTACTGCCCAGAGTGTCTGCAAGATCTCCAAGGACCCCTATTGCTGTTTTCATCACCAAATCATCCCTGAAAGAAAGAAAGAAACAAAGGAGATTAGTAACAAATTTTGTTTTCAGCCAAGAGAAAGAGGAAAATGAAAGAACCTATAAGCAATAATAAACTCACATGTCTTTCTCCATGTACAAACTATCCAAAAATTGAAGAATGTTAGGAGCATAAGGCATCAACAACTGAGTCTTTGGCGATCCCTTGAAACCTTGAAATATTCCCGAGTATGCCTCTAATATTCCATTTCTCAAAGAATTAGTGTACTCAGTCATATCATCATCAGCACCTGACGTATAGGCAGATAACTCTGCTGCACTTTGGAGCATGGGCATAGCATATATCAAATACTTCTCAAAATGTTCCCCAATGGCCAAAGCAATGTCCCCAAAGCATGAGAAGATGGGAGGCTTAACAGATCGGTGCAACTGGTTGCTTGTTAAGTCCTTAAGTAGCTGAGTCATTATCCCATCACAATAAGGCAATATCTTATCCTCCAGAGCCCGGCAGAGATCGCCCACAACACCAACGGTGATTGCACAAACCTGGTAGTCTTCAAAATTCTGGAGTCCCATTTCTAGATACCTGTAAAATTCTGGCATGTACTTTTCAAAACTAGATCCTGCAGCATATGCCAGCGCACCAATAGCAATCATGGCTTCCTCATGCGCACTGGCACTTCTAGAAGCAAATACTCTGAGGAAGAGGCTCATCATTTGATCCGCATACTGCAAAAAGAGATACTTGGTTGCCTCAGATGAGCCAAGTTTCTGCGTGATAACCTGCAAGCATCCACAAAGAAGCCCCTGCAATTCATTCTGCTTCTCCCTCTCATCTGATGAAAGCTTCTGAGCTTCAAGAGTCTGATGAAGTTCCATCATAATCATGGGAATTAGTTGCATCACCATTGGAGCAGTTTCATCAGTGGAGCACCTAACAACCTCATTGAGTGTCTCATATGCTGCAGTCCGGAGGCGTGATTCTCCAGCATCCTCTCGGCGTGTAACACCATACAAGGCCTCAAGAATCTCTTGGAAAAATGGAGTTAGTGGAGAAGGAGATGGACCAATGTCCTCATATCCCTGAGCCAGGAAGTAAAATGCACCACAGGCCTTTTCAGCAACATTAGGAACATCTTTCATGCTTTGTAGAAGCACTGTGATAATCTGTTGACAATTTGCTGGAGTAATTATAGGTGTCTCAAGAGTGGAACCATGAAGAAATTCAAACATCCTTCCAAGAGTCCAAGCAGTGGTATCCTTGACATGGTTACTAGGATCCTTCATGAGGGCAGAGAGCATAAAGTTTAGAGCAACATTTACAAGAGGTACAAGCTTTTCAGGAGATGGGCCTTCCAAGATGGAACCAAAAGCATAAGTGGCTGCCTCTCTTTGCCTCCAGTCGGGTTTTGTAATATTTTCCTCAATGAATGGCATCACAAGAGGGACAACATCATCTCCAACAGTTCGAGCAACCAGACCCAGGCAAGTGCCTCCAGCCATTGCAATATTCCAGGCACCTTCATCTTGATCTTGATCCTCTTCCTGCTTGAGAAGTGTCTCCAGTAACATGGGAACAAGGACAGGTAGAGCCTGCTTGATAAAGTAAAAGCAAGGGATATCAGAATCCCCAGTAAAATCACCTCCATACTCTTCTAATATATCTATCTCCTCATCACAAATAGAACTCCAGAACTCAATGGCCTGAAGGGCCACAGGCTCTTCATCTTCCTTCACGGCCTTTGCAGTGATGTTGAAAATATCATGAATGTAAGGAGACAATTTCTCATAATACGTAGAGGATATGGCAACCAAACATTCAAAAGCAGCTTGGCGAATCTTAACTTCAGGAGAGAGAGTAGCCTCGCAAACAACTCTCATGATATAGTCACGTTCCATGTCATTGGAAAAGTTTGCCTGTGCAAAACCCAGAGCATTATGTAGAGCTCGAGTAGCAGCAAGCCTCACATCATTGTTGGCCTCAGATGAGTTCATACCCTGAACAACAGCTGTAAGAATCTTATTAACATGATCCTGATCAACAGTATCCGGAGAAACTTCTTCACAGATATAACCAAGTGTCTCAAGTGTTGCCTGCTTCGTATGAGCTGGAAGCTGGTGAATATTTGACAACAGAGTTCCAATCAGTTCAGGCCACTGTTTTTGTGGTAACTCAATACCTGCCACTTTTGCAATAACTTGAGAAGCAGTAGATCGAGCATCATGAGAAGGAGATGAAAGTGTCTTTATCAAAGAAGCTTTTATTTGGGCTTTTGCTGCTGAATCCAATGCCAACCAACGTTGTACCAGCTCAAATTTCCTATGCTGTTCTTTAGCATCCAAGGCATTTTTGAGTATCAAACCAGCCAATTTTCGGCTCTCGACAGGCTTTTCTTCATTAGCCAATTCACCTGCCAGAGAAAACAAGAAGCTGGGAAGGTTTTGCTCCTGAAATTGTTTCAAGGTTTCTTCCGCATTCTTGCGCACATTCCCATCTACAGCCTGTGCATTTAAGAGAATTTGTGTGACTTCCATCGCCATACTACCTGTATGTAATGAAATAAATTCATTAGCTACGAGATAAGGACAGAAGAATATAATCCAAAATGGTTGAGTGAACCATTATCTGCAGGTACATTAAGATTAAAGGGATTTTGATTATCATACATTTCAGCCATCTTTTCACTTAAAAATGATTAATCCAATAATTCAGAAGCTTAGAAGAACATTCTAGAGTAATGTGAAAAGGATTTCCAAGCCTAGGGAGCACCTTGGATTTCTAAGCATTATCGTATTAAAAAATGGAACAATTGCATTAGCAATTATGTTGACCAAAATAATTCTCAAGACATAAAATTTCATGCATTTACAGGATCAGCACCAAACACCCACAACCCCCCCCCCCCCCCCCCCCCCCCCCCCCACCCAAAACCAAAAACACCCAATAAATGAATTCCATTATCTACATCACTTCTAACAGTTTATACTATACTACTTTACTTGATTGATCATACTCTGAGGGGTGAAAAAATGAAAATTTCTTCTATGAGGAGATTTAATCACTCTCACTAAACAAACTTATCCATAAGTAATACAGATCTCACCCCAATCCTTTTTTCCCTCAAACAATGGTTATGATAAGTGACTTTATGTGAAAGGACTATAATTTCCAGCTTTTGCTTCATGATGAAAATGAAAACCATTTCTCAAAATATAACTGGAAATTTCTTATATATCTAACTTTCCTTTCTCTGGTATATGCATGTGAGAAAGTTTTCCAGGAAATCCACAAAAATTGAAGTTTCCTCGTTGTTTCAGATAATTTAAAAACTTCACTCACCCCATGCAAATAATGCACTTTAATTTACTCCGGGTGAATTGTGAGTACCACACAAGAATTGACATCCCTCACTATGTCAACATTTAAATGAAGAGCTCAGGCGACACACTACCACACAAATAAACAATTTAAATAATTTCACATGCTATACCAGTTTCGAAAGCTAACAACCAAACAAAACAAGAAGATTTTCTCACATATAGACCAAGCGGATTAAATCTCACCACCAAACAACAGAAGTGGATATGCTGTCATTTATATGTATTTAATTAGATAGAAGCAGAGATTGATACTGCAGTGAAACTCACTAAGAAAAGCTCTAAACCAAGTAATCATCTTCCACCACACAAAAAACATATCCCTTTCTACCCAATTGGACCAACAAATTATCATTTTCTCACAATTTTGAGGACAAAACAAGTTAAACAAACTATCTCCTTACGAAGCACGATCCAAAAACACCAAAGAAAAGGTCAATGTAACCCATTAACTCCTCTACCATCAACGATGATCACATCGTAAAAAAGATCAAAAACACTAAAATGCCAAACGGTTATCAATTACTTACTGTACAAAATCCAATATTTCTCAATTTCTAATATTTTCCCAAAAATCACGCCTTAGATGAGATCAATACACTAAAATGATGCTTAATAATGAATCAATTTCTACACAAAAATCCAATCTTTCTCAATTTTCGCATCTTCTCCCAAAAATCAAGCTCATTCACTCGACAAAATCAATATTCACTTATAATTAAAAAAAGAAAAAAAGAACTTCGATGTCTCTCAATAAATCAGTAACCAAGTCAACACTGACTCGATTCTACAAAAACCCAAATCATGGTGCAACACTTAGATGATTACAGAAATCGAAGATCGAATATCCAGATCGGAAGCTATTCAAAAACCTAACTGCCGAGATCAAATTAGAGATGATAAAGTAAGAGAGAGAAGCAAGAGAAATCACACACACCGAGTCGATGAGATAACTCGGGGATGGAGATTGAGTCAGTGATCGATCGAATCGAGCGAGCGAAAGATGGAGAATATGCGGCGAGTGTAAAACCCTAGCACAGAGAGAGAGAGAGAGAGGGAGAGAGAGAGAAGGAGGCCGAAAAGCAGAGAAAACACCAATCTAAAATGCTTGGATTTACGAAACTACCTGAATTTTGCAATTCGTTAGTATCTCCGACATTCGCGGGCGGACAGCGCGTGCAAGCGTGGGTGAGACTGAGGGTTAATATATGAAATTATATGTGGGGCCTACGTACATTGTGCAGTTTTGATTTGTGAGTGAGGAGATTATGATGTAGTTTGTAGATCACGCGAGTTGCTAGAGCGTGGGAAGAAGCGTAGTCAATTTGTGTTATAATCACCTTTGTCATGACAGTTCATTTATTCTTTACAGTATGGAGTTCATAGTATCGTGTTCTGTTGAGTTGTGCTGTGTTGTGTTCTGTTGCGTCGTGGTGAGAAATGAGAAATCTGACGGACTCGTTAACTAGGGCATGTGTATGTGCTCCTCAATGCGATCCGTGACAGTACATGGAAAAAGGATAAAATACCACCTGCATTTTGGTTTTTTTGTTTTTTTTCTTTTCCCCTTTTTCTCTCATCTAAACATTTATTCCATTCAACTTTTATATGTCAATTTCTAACTTTGAGGTATGTACGTATTTGGATTTTAAAAAATAAAATAAAATAACACCATAGCATAAACAGAGCTACAAAATACTAGGGATGTAATATCTCTTACATAACATGAGTTCACAATATTTGTTTTAAGTAACGCCACAAGTGGGGAATGACAAAACACCACATTAGTAAATAAGCTTGCTCCCTCCTTTGCCATTTTATCCGCTACTAAGTTATCCTCCCTACAAATAAGCTTTGGCTAGATTCATCTATTCTTGCATAGGAAGACCCAACACAAACAAATCAACAGTAGGCAATCATCAAACTTTGTGTACTCGCAAAATATGTAATGCCTCATATAAATCACTCAGCAATATAAGGGCAGAGAACTTGTAATCCTTAGGTATTTGTAAATCAGTTGCAATGCCCCCTAATTCAGCTACAGTTGGTGAGACATGTGTAATTGGTTTTATAAATCCCACTACGATTTGTCCCTTCCAGTTTAGTAAAATTTCCCCAATGCTGGTCTTCCTATCTGTAACTTGTACTGATGCATTCGTGAGAGGAATGCACCCACTCACAAAATAAAAATCAAAAAAAGAGTTAAGGGGAAAAAATTATGTCTAAAGGGCTATGAAAGTATATTTTGGAAAGGCGCCTTCACGTTTTACAAAATTAACAAAAAAGACGCATTTTCAAAAAGTGTCTTCATTGTTATTTAGTAAAGAAGAATGCATCTTTTTAGAAGGTGTTTTCAATTTTTTTTACTACCGAAGGTGCCGTTTACAAATGTGCATTTAGTATTAATTCTTAAAAAACTAAAGGTACATTTCTAAAAGGCGCCCTCTTTATAAAATCTTGTAATAAAAAAACCAACAACTTAAACGAACCAATAAAATACAAAACAAAGCAAGACCAGCAATTACAATACAACAATGTAGTTGAAAACTCAAAACTCCACATTCAACTCACATGCCCACCTTCTTCGACCAAGCTTGACTATAATATTATTCATTACTCTACATCTAACTCACATAACCGAAATCAAAAGTTATTCATTACTATCATAATATAAAAAGTAAAATATAAGGTATATAGGAAATAGAAAAAAGCATGAAGAAGTTTAATTGATATTAAGTTCTCCAAAAGTACAAATGTCAAAACATCTAGTGAACAACAGATACAATCTCATTTTCTTCTAGACTTAGTGAGAACTCAAGATACTTTAGACGTCAAACTCTTACTATGCCTCCTCTCTTTTAACATAGGTGAAGCCTGTGACTCCTATGTTTATAACAATTGTTGAAGTGGCTCCAAAAATTGCAGCAAATCGATGGTAGCTATTTGGGAAGAACTCTCCCTCGAGAACTGACAGACCTCTTCCCTCTCTTAAGTGGTGTTGGTAGTGTAAAAGGGGTTCATCCTATATATCTAAAGTAGGGGCCTCAAACATACTGCATTGACAAAGGACAAAATCAATCTGAGGCATCAGGCTTAATACTCATAACCTTCTCCATGCATTTCTCAAACTTTAGGGGTTAAACTTGCATAGCCGTGAAAGTCACCCACTTCTTGCACAACTAACTCTTATAGACCTTATTGAAGTTGCTTACAACATGGCATATGCACAACTACCACACTACAAAAAGAGGTTTGCATCCATTATTGTTTCTATCCAATACAGAATGAATACCTGTCCATTTGTCAAATATCAAGTAGATGGTTTCTTAGCCTACTCTATCACAGTATATGTGTTGCCTCAGATTCCTAAGAAACCAACTCCATGCCTTGGCTGTCTCATCATCAACTAATATAAAAGCAAGCAGGATCATATGGTTTGTGTCATCCATACTAGTGGCAACTAGCAACTTGTGTCAGTACTTTCTATATAAGAATATGTCGTCAATACTAACCACAAGCCTATAGAACTTCCATGTCTTTATGCATGGGCTAAAAAACCACCATAACCAATTCAACTCTATCACACCTAGCTATCTCAACTAGCTCCACATCCACTTTACCTTTATACTGAGGTTAGTTATTTGGATTGCATTAAGTGGTTATGGAAAATCATCATATGACCTTTCTCAGTTACCATACACAATTTCAATTGCCTTAATC
Source organism: Lumnitzera racemosa (assembly GCA_024138005.1). Classification (NCBI taxonomy): domain Eukaryota; kingdom Viridiplantae; phylum Streptophyta; class Magnoliopsida; order Myrtales; family Combretaceae; genus Lumnitzera; species Lumnitzera racemosa. The sequence goes on from JAMXBC010000001.1 coordinate 15,780,251, forward strand.
TTAGCTACTTACACCATTTATTGCTAACCATATATCTGAATTGTTTTTCAATAATATTAAATAATTGAGAAATTTTAGTGTCAGGATCTTTTCTAATGACATTAAGGAACTCCCTAGCCATGGTATTGCCATCCAACTATAAGTGATCTTAAGTTACAATGGGGCGACACATGTGTAGGGCCAATACATGTTCAAGGCCCTACCAATCCAGTTATTACAAACATACCCTCCAGTTTCTTCTTACATACCCTTAATCTCTACTGGTAGTCATCCTCATACTTAGAGCAAATGAAAGAATAATTGCTCTTTTTAGATTCCAACGACCTAAAGTCAACATAATGTTTGATGTGGTAGTGCTTCACCACTCTTACAAGCTCCGCCTTAGCATTGAATCTCATGCCTATACAAAGATCTTCACTAGCTTACGAGTCACTAAACCATCCTCCCTACCCCTATTAAAAAAAGGAATTGCATCCCTTACCCTTATTTCTACCACATAGATATCTGAAGTCTGCATCGGGATTGTTACTTGCTCCATTGAACTTAAACCCGAAGCGTACGGATGCATACTAAGCATCTCTATAGGGAAGGTATGGGTAACAAGCACAATGGGACCTGCAAGAAGAATCTCATTATCGCTATCACCATCCTCTTCATCTCCCTCCTACTCGTATTCATCATCATCATCCTCATCTTTGTAATCGCTAATTAAGCCTCACATTCACTAACTAAGCCTTACATTTGCTAAACCATACGGTCATATGAAACTTCCTTTGCAAGACCAATCCAATAACCTCATCTACCGTATTATCATTATCCCATTATGGATGCAAACATAGGCAACGACTCACATTCATATGCCATTTATTCATTCTCCTCAACCGGTACCACCTCTTCGTTCTCCTCAACTAGAGGCACATATATTGCCTATACAAGGGGTGCTCCTTCCATTCCTCTAATGATCACATACAAATGGTGGATATGGGTCTGCTTAAATGGTTCTGTCATCTCAAACAAATTTTCGACATCATCATTATCCTTAATATCAATAAGAAAATAAGTCATGAGTTTTGAGTAAGCATTAGGATGTTTGTACAAAATCTCAACTCCAACACCTCGACAAACCCTTTTAAGAGGATTAGAGAAACTTGCATTAGTTCTTACTTTCAACACCTTCACCAGATTACAATCATATTCCGACCCCAAATTTCCCCTCCCCTCAATATTTCCATGGGCAAAAATCATAAATTTCATAATGCCCACTATTTTCAACTTATCCACATTACAAGTATTGTGTTAGTTAGCACATTAATCATTGTGCATCATTCAACACGATCACATGCCCTTTCCCATCAGCTAAGCTAAACTAAACAACTCCCTAACAAGCATTTCACCGAACACTTGAGTGTACAATTTAAAACATTAATATTTCAATTCCACTATAATAAATCTATTCGCAAATATACAAATCATTAACATATAATGCAACTACATGATGTACAACACATGTTGACATACAAAAACAACATTTAATCGAGCTAAAACAATCAAATATATACAAATGCAATTCAAGGGTTTCAATGGCGGAAACCCAAAAACAAGCAACAATTAGGCAAAAAATTCGTAAAAATGAAGTAGATTAATGTGAGGAAATGCTTACCTTTGATTATAAGTTGAGATTTCACAAACAAAAAAATGGTTGAAAGAGAGGATCTGATGTTGTAGGTGCATTAAGTTGAGAGAGAGAGTGAAAAGAGGTGTTTGAGAATATGAGTAGATGATTTTGCTTATGTTCAATGTGAATATATGGTATAAGGAAGATGCCTTTTCGAAAGGCGTCTTCAGTTATAATTTTAATATAACTAAAGGCGCGTTTCGAAAAGGCATCTTCTTCTTTGCTAAATAACAAGGAACGCGCTTTAAAGCGCCTTCCTTATTAATTCTGCAAAACCTAAAGGCATCTTTCAAGAAGGTGCCTTCATAGCTCTCCAAATGTAATTTTTTTCCCTGTCCCCTTTTTTTTTATATTTTTTTCGAGTAGGTGTATTCCTCACGTTCGTGAAGAGACACGCTATGCCTTCATCAATAATTTACAAGGTCACGTAGTTAAGTTCCTTATGTGAAATTCATTGGTTTAAATGACATTTTCTAACAGCCTAGATTTGCCATAGTTATTTTCACCTACTTTATCCAATGCAATTCCTCTTAATTATTGACATTAAATAGGTTATGATTCCTACTTTTCCATAAAGCCCATAGTCAAATGCAAAGAGTATTAGCCAAGGAAGTTTTGATAAAATCTGCTTGTTGCATTTAAAGTTCAGTCTAATCTATTCATGAAATGGTTGATTAAAACACAATTTAAAATCTTCATTCTAGTTCAAAGAAAGCTAGCAATTTTTGTTTTAGGACAATCCTTAAGTAAATGTGCTATAGTTTTAAGTTTATTATGACGAAAGGTGCACATTTCAATAATATTTATCCTTCTTTCATTGGTTCAGTTTCTACGTACAGGGCATTATGTAGAGCTCTCCATAACAAGAATTGGATTTTTGGTAATATAAGTAATTTCCATATTCAACACCAATTGCCTTAAGGTTACACTTGTACTTATTCTTCCTTCATCTTTGTATGCAGACTTTGATTAATAATTACCCCGTTGCATCATCCTTCCAAGTTATATTATCCTCTACTATGCTTCCATTTTGAATGATAATATTTTTAAGTTTATTCAACATGTCTTTGTTTAGTAGAAAACCAATGACATCTTCTATCCATTCATTAGAGTCTACATAACTCTTTGCAACAGCTAGTGATGGATGGTTTTTTTGCAATAGTCTAATAAAAAAATTTCCTAAGGACTCCATCTACTACCTAATTATCATACTAGATTAAGGTCTTCTTTCTCCTTCTGATACTGCATAAGATATAATGCTTAGCCCATTTTGCTTCTTCATAACCCTTTTTTGCTTATGAAGCAAAACCTCCGATTTTCCTTTTCCTTAACCCTCATTTATATTTACTCATAAAAAATTATGCCATAATTTATCACCACACATACCCTGCAAAGCAAGTTTAGCAAGTTATGGTCGATTTCTCAACTTGAAATCCGTTAGTCTTAGACCACCATGGCTTTTATCTTACTTTATTAAATCTCAATCGTTTATCCAATGAATTTTCTTCTTCTCCACAAAAGATCCCTATTGTTGACCGTGGAACTTTCTAGTGGGGTAAGACTGGATCGATGGGCTCAATTCCAAGTCTTCAATATGGTCTTAATGCGACCAAATCCTATAAAAGCACACCAAAGAGGTCTATGGCATGGACACTTCAACACTCAAGTTCATTAAACAATAACAAAGCAAAGTGACAATGTAATTAGATATATCATGCATACCTAAGAGTTTTTGCCCTTATTTATAGGGAACAAGTCCCTAATCTTAAAGGAAGGGTAAGTTACCCTACATCTTCAAATTTAGGAAAGTACTCCAAGATAAATTAGGTAACCGCTTCTTATATGGGCGGCATAGTTTTAGAAAGTAGTTATCAAGGTGGCTACTTTTATTTGGTAAGTGATGCTTCAATTTAGTGAGATTAATTAAGAAAATTGTTTACCATACTGGTTTTAGGAGTTTAGCTTCGTTGGTCGTCAATGGCCAACTTGTTATTAGGTCAGTAGAAAGGGATTGATGATCCATTCAACTAGATGTCTAACGAGCTTTGGCTATGTTGTTGAGGAGAATAGTATGTAAGGCTTATGCTTTCTCATGTTTAGTGATGTCAATTTGGGCTTAGGTTTGAGGATCTAAAAATACCTATCAACATTTGCAAACCCCTCCCATACCCGAACAACACCCCCCAAATCCTTTTCCCCCTTTATAGCTTTCTTTGGCAAAGCTCAGTAAAGAAAGAGTGTATGTAGTTACTATTGAGGATCAAAGGAAACTCATGACAAAGCTCTTGTGTTGAGGTGCCATTATTGGGGTCCCTAGGTGGTTTAGAACATGAAGAGTCTCTTGCATGTTAGGGAAGTCAACAGTTTAAGATTTGAAATGGTGCATCTTTTCAAAATTTGATAGCTATATCAGCCGATCATGTCAGAGTAGGTAATGTCATTCATTTAAACTTTCGATAACCATCACTTCAACTTCCCACCTAATTGTATATATAAAGAGGAGAGCACTCATTTCTCATTTTAGCTTCTTCTCGACTACTTTACCTTTGTACTATTTGACAAACTTCTCATTTTTACAAGATCAATAAATTATGGTAGACTTAGACAATTTACCTCCATCTCCTACATTCTAAGAAATAGAGAATTATAAAGTATTAGCTAGCAAGGGTGCTACTCCCTCCCTAATGGAGGCATGAAGCAGTAGCGACGGTGACAGCAAAACAAGGGCAAGAGGGGTTACCCCGGTGAATGCTATACAGGAAAAATGGAAGATGATCAAGGTTATCCTCGTGACAACTATCCGAATGATGGGGAGGAGAAAAGCAACGTAGAGGTCATATATATGAAAATAGGTAAAGGAAATGGCCTTAATAGAGTCGTAAGTGCGATTCCTAGTTAGGAAGCAATTTTTATTAGGTAGTGATTGTAAGCTCCCAAAATTGAGTTTAGGATAACCGAGCATAAATTTAGGACTTTTAGGAAAACTTATCCAATTGAACCTAAACTTTACTACTAAGATAAAAAAAGTTAGTGGAGGTGATATAATGAAGTTAAATTTTAGAAATAATGAAGTTAAATTTTAGAAATAATGACCTAAAATCCCAATTTTGCCTTTAAAGTAGGAATATTTAATATAATACTAAAATGTTCAAAACTCTTAAAACCAAGCTTGGATTGTAACGAGAACTTAGAGATAAGTTAATTGAGCTATAAAATAAAATAATATAGTGTAATTTACTATATAAATATACATATATTTTCATGAGTATACTCGGTATAAATAATAATTATACTCGTAAATTATCCTTAAATTACATAATTATATATATATTGCGTTGAATTCATGAAATTTATTAGGAGAATATATCCTAAAAATCAAAGATATGTTAGAAACATAATTATATGAGTATAGTTAAATATTACGCGTAATATATAAATGGGATATATACCAGTATATTAATAAATAATTAAATCTTAATAAAATATACCTAAAATGTTAAAGATAAAAGCAAATCTCATCCAATTCACTCAAATTACAACTTAGAAATTGTGGAATTGCCGTGGCATGCTGTCAGACTTGATAATTGATGAATCAAAAGTTGATTCACTAGGAAGGAGCTACCTCCTACTTGCAATAATGGAGGAAAAAGGAAGAAAAAAATAAATAAATAAAGGGAAAAGAAACCAACCTAAACCACTATAAATCTATTGAACAACATCATTTCACATCTTTTGAAACCAGAAACAATAAAAAGAAAAATCAGAAAAAAATCGTAGAAAATAGAAAAGAAAATAAGAAAAACAAAGCAAAATTCGTATTAAGATAGAACCCTAACCTAAATTGATTTTGCTGTGAAACCCAGCCAACCTCACACGGCCCAACCACTGTGCAAGCCATCCGATAACCACCCCATCGTCGCCAGCCACCGAAGCACCCAAGAACACCAAGGTCGATTCTTTGGCCTATTTTTCAATAATTTATAAAAAAAATAGTAAATTCATCCAGAAAATTATGAAAAAAATTGTACTTAGGTTATTTTGAACATGTTTTCACGTGATATTTTTATTTTTGAAAAATACATAATACGTAATATACTTTCTTTAAGAAATTTACTATTCATCCGAATTTAGAATTGTGAAATAAATGTACTAAATGATATTGTTTCTAATTGAAATTTTTTGTGTAGGATGTATATCATATATAGATAATTTCTATGTAGCCCGAATTTTTATTTGAATATTTTTAATATTTATTGCATTTTTTGCCTAAAAATAGCTCGAAAATAGGATGAAATTATGAATTAAATAAAAAATTATGAAATTAATTGATGAAATGGACATGTACTGATCTATAGTAAATAATAAAAATATTGAGTCAAAATGAAATTTATTAGGTGTAAAAAGAATCATCATTGAGTAATTTAGGATAATTTAGGGGTAAAATTGTAAATACAAGTCTATAGGCGATAAGTCGAAAACTTAAAACCAAGTGATAACTGAGTTTCCCTATATTTTTAAGAGTCTATAGAAATTTTCAAAGAATTATTTGGAAACCCAGACTATTTATTACGAATTTATCTAATAAAATGGCTTAAATTACAAGTCAGGGTGTATTTTTAATATTAATAAGCTAAAATGAATTAAATAGTTAAATAAAAACTATATATGTGATTGCTGATCAGATTGGATTAAAAGAATATCTTTATTGTATTAACTAATATTTTCTTATTGGGATATACTTTAGGTATATTAGAGTTAGATAATACTTATTTTATGACAATATATAGATAAATTAGGTAAAATACAATTTAATAACGTAATCTACATATAATACGATCATATTTATATGATTACGTATAACTGTATTAAAAATTCGAACTACTCATTAAAAGTCATCTTTAGACACAGGACTTATAAAACGTATCATTAAGTCTATACGAACCTAGCAACACTAACTTTGTTAAAATCAGATAACCTTAAATAATATAACCTATAACTTTATCATATTCAAGAATGTACGTATTACAGTAACTTTATCGGAATTAAAATATAAATTAATAAATTAAAAGTATGTTTCAATACAATAGAAATGATATATAATACGTAATAGTATATATGATGTACAATATCAACAATTAATAACTTAATTCGATATATAGTGATAATACGACTATATATTATGGAAAAAAAAAAATATATATATAACCATTTTAGATTAAACTCTAATGTTTTCGTAATTATTACGAAAGCTGAATTTGAGTTTTTTTGTGTAAATAGAATCTTTTAATACAAAGATAGTTGACGATTTGAGTCAACAATAGTGAACGTCTAAATAAGTAAGTTGGGATCGTGACTTCACTACTTGTTAGGATACTGTTTAAATTATTCGGAGACTCAATAGTACTTCTAGCTATGTTTGTAGTTAGTTGACTGTACGTATGTTGTATGTGTGGATGATGCTCAGTTATAACAAGAGTTCAACTCTTTGGTATGCTGTTCTGCATGTTTGCATTGATTCCGTATTGTATGAACTTGTTGGCCACTCTTAATTAAAACTAACATTTATTAGACTAAAATGAAACTGGACATGCATAACACCTATTAGGAGAAACGATTAAAAGTGTCAAGCCAAATATCGACTTCCTTCGATAAGGATAGCTGAAATGGTCATTTCCCCATCCTTAGTCGAACTGAGTGACAAGCGAAGAGGTCGCGGCAAGGTTAAGGGCTGTAGTTCAAAAGCGGTCATGGGAGGAGGGTGTTATCCATTGCATAAGCCCGGGTTTAGTCTGACTTGAGTCACGATGAAACTCCTCAATCCAGGTTAGAACTGATGTAATTTTTCTAACCTTACAGTGGACCGGATAATATTGTGCGATGTTTCATTTAATTGATTGCATCACATTTCATCATAATTATTAACCTTATTTGTGTTTGTACAGTACTCTTCTGACTTTGTCCCACTTACTGTGCTAGTTGTGTCACATTCCTATAGACTCTTTTATAGGTGTTAAGTGAGATTAGGATGTTCAGATACCACCATCCCTAGGTTAGTATGCTACTGTTTGAGAAAGTGAGGATCGAGGAATCAACTGAACCTAGACTTTTGACTTTGTTTTTAAGTTTTTTAAGAAACTAATTGGGAATTTACAAGGAGCCCACTAGTTTCCTAACTTATTTTATATAGATTGCAAAACCTATGGTTTTTAATAAATTCTAATTATAAACTTTACCTTTGAACATAAAACATTTGTGTAAATACTGTTGTGGTATTAGACAATAGGTTATATAGAATAGATATTTTGTAAAACTCTATCACAGGTTTGGTTATTAATAAGTGTCAAAACAAATGTTTCAAGTTGGTTGAGTTATATACACCTTGTATGAATTATATCTACGATAGCAGTTGTGAGGTTAGCTTGTATCTTGGCAACTATAACGTTAACTTGATGGTAGGACTGTTATGATTCTTCCTGTTCGGGGCATGATAGTGATACCTTATTGGATGGGAAGTATATTGGCTATTGGAAAATGAGTAGGCTATGCTAATTGGGTTGGATCAAACATTATGTTTTTACCACGTTCATATGGTGTTTGGGTTAAGATTGTCATTCTCCTAATTCGTTAAGGAATTTTTGTTGTATCTTTAGTTGTGCCTTATACAATTAATACTAAACTATGTTTACTGCCTCGTATCATTAGAGGCTTTATGTAACTAGTTGGTACATAAGTCGACCCCTCAACTATTTCGATATTTCTTCCAGTTGAAACAAGACAAAGAGGGGTAGTACTATGTTTATGTGTAGCTTAATAGGAAGATTTTGAATGGTCCAATGTCTAAGGTGCATAACTAAACTCTTCGTTACGTAGTTATCAAGTTGTAACAGAGATTTGACTTTTGAATGAAGTGGATGAAATTGATTTGAAGTAATACAAATGATTTTCTACTATGGAAGGATCAATAAGGTATGGAGGAGAACCAAAGGAGAATGTTTGATGTGGCAGAGTTTGTAGAAAATTACTTAAAGGGGAAAGATATTTTATAGCTCGCATGTGTAGGTTAACCATTAGTTCCGTAGGTGTTCACTACTGCCATGCCGAGCTATTGTTTTATGCACCATAAACAAAGAGAGCGAAATTGGCTAAGACTCAATATAATGTATATATTCGATACTAACAATTTGTATTATTGTGCAAGTTAAAAGATGGCTCCTCCAAATGTTACACAATTGCATGACAAACTTAAGGAAAGCAAGCTTAGTACAGAAAAGTAGAAGGGCTTAAAGGAGGATGCAAGGGAAAGGGAAGGGGAAGTGGTAAAAGCTAGCCAAGTTAGGGAAGAAATGAGGAAAGGAAAACAGATAAGGAGGAAACAGTTGGTGACTAAAGGGGATGGGGTTAAGGCAGTAATAAGACCTTTATGGAAGTGCATCCACCCATAAAGGTAACTCTAAAGGTGCTACAAAAACATGGTCAATGTGAAAAGAGGATTGCAAGTGAGAAGGAAGTAGTGATTTCTATGAAGAAGGCTTGGGTATGGCTTATAGGAGAGGATGGTGAGAGTGAAGTGTTAAAGCGTAGTGATGTTCTTAAGGAGGTGAATCCTATGCTAATATTAACAAAGGAGATATTACTATTACAACCATAAAGGTGAGGAGCCCACTACATACGTTAGATGATAGCTGGACCCCAATGAGTAACATCAAGACTTTGGATGCCATAATGAGGGTGGTACTACCAACTTAATCCGAGCCAAGTAAGATATTTCAATTGAATTGGAATGTGAAGCATACTAATAAGAGTTTGGGTAATGGGGAGATTAGTGCAGAGTTAAAGTGAAAAACCTTGCTCAGAGTGCTGGAGATGCCTTTTGCAAGTTAAAATAGAGTAGATACGATCTGACTTGCTTATGAAAAGATAAGCAAGATGAGTTGTGATTTTTCATATCTTAATGGATTACCAAACCGTACTATACTACTAACTTGATATTTTGAATGTAGGTAGAGGCTAATTGAAGTGATTTTGATTAGGAGGAGGAAGGTAATTATGGAATTGAGTCATTTTCGTATGGTACCCTTCCCTCCCCCACCCCCCTTCCCCTGTGAGATAGAGGTACAAAGGTAGATGTAAGAAGGATGTAGGGAGGGCTCAAGACAGTAATAAAAGGTCTAAAGGAGAAAAGGCTAAGTAGCCATCTAGGAGCTCGAGTTTAAGGTAGAGATGAAGGACGGCAAACCTAAAGCTGGGTGAAAGAGGATCGCCAATCCGAAGCTAAAATTGTTAGAGCTACAAGAGAGGATAGATGATGCAAATAAGGAGTAGGAGAGGTTAAAAGGAAGGATCGTTGTACTTAAAGAGCAGTAGGCTAGGTTATAAGGTAAGGTTGTTGCCTTAAAAGGGGAGATTAAGGAGAAGAAGACCAGGATCAAAGAACTGGAGGGCAAAGATCATCAATATGCCATCATCTTAGAGGTTGCTAAATACCTTAAATGGAAGGTTCAAGTGGCAAACTTGGGGGTAGATCTGAGTTGCTTAGATTTTCTAGATCCAATAGAGCTTGAGACATTGTATGTTAGGACTTGTTCTCTAGTTGCCAAAGACAGGAGATAATGCACCTATAGGTGGTTTAGAGGATCAAGACAAGGTTAGTGATTAGAAAGGAAACCCTAATGATGTCTGAGTCTATAATCATTTGGTGTCTTTAAGGTCAATTTTGTAGTTTCTGTTTTTGTTTTCCTTATTCAGGTATCAAGGTTGATATGCTAGCCTTCAATCGATTCTTTTAGTAGGCAAGTTTTTTTTCCCCTCCAATGACAAACTGTTTGATTTTCCTTAACATACTTTTGAGAATAAGTATAAATGGATAAGAATTAGTACTAGTTTGATTACTTTCTTTTCTCTCCCCTTCACTTTCCCCTTTGTTTTTTTCTATGTAGCTAACAGAATTATATTCCGGTAGTGTTGCTTGAATGCCATCTTCATAAGGTAACTCAATGCTAGTAGGTGAAACTTTTAATGTGTCATTTCACTTTCTTATTGCATGTTTTGAGAATCATCACTTCTTTTTTAGTACTATCAAGAATTTATTACCAATGGTAAGAATTGAGGTTGATTTGTTGTGTGAGTCTAAACTTTCCTTGTAGAATGTGCATTCTTCCACCATAAATTGGAGGCAAGACATTTTAATCACACAACAATTTCTTAAAGCTTCTTCAATCTTCATTCTATCATGGATCTCTAGAAAAATTTCTATCATAAGATTTTGTGCAACACTAAGTATTGATGGTTAACCTTTCAGTAGTAGCCGAGGATCCATTCTTTGTGGTAGCGCTTTTGGCTAGTTTAAAGCCTTAATGTCTCGTTTCAAAGTCTAGCCGACATGGAAGTTAAATCTATTGCCTTTCCATGACAAGGTACAAGGCTATAGTATCTTATTTCACATCCACAATTGTGACGATGGCTCTACAAATTCGTTGTTAGGCATGTCTATAAGGTAGTAGGCTCCCTATAACTTGTAGGGTTAGCCCAAATTTTAGTTGTAGGAACCTTGCTGGCTCAGAGGGGGAGTCCGACATTAAAAGGCTCGAAGGGGAGTGGTGTAACACCTTTCTTGGGTCCTTGGATTCTGCCTTCTAGATAGTATCATCCAAGTTATTTCAATGCCAAGGGTTAAATCCCCTCAATAGGTGTCATCTATAGGTTGACGAACTTGCACGACTCACAAGGTAGTAAATCAGCCTCAAAGTTTGGGGCCATCTTCTGTTGTTTGGTGACTAAGAGGCTCGAATTTCTTTTTATGCAGGTTCAAGTGAAGCACTCTTAAGGGCATCATTAGGTCTATCACCTTTAATGTAGTATCTAGCACGAAAGCTCGCATGTTTAGATCGACACTACACTAATGGTGATAGACTTGATTATGCCCTTAGTTATGGCAAGATCAATAAAGGCAAGCACTTCATATAATGGAGCTACTACTTTAAGATCCTCGAACTTTGTTCCTTTTTGTTGTTGCCTCCTACTTAAAGCATTGTACTATTATTGTTTTTTTTTCAAACCATTATCTATTGTAAGTGTCACATGGCTATTATGAATAACAATTGCGTTTTGTGTTTCTTTTAATTTTTCCTTAGACGTTGTTATGGTTTTATCAATATATGTCGTATCATAATACTCTTTTAGGAATCGTACGACCTTTATTTTTTTAAGGCAAAACCCACCTATGTGTCCTTAAAGTGATTAAGATAGGCGTGTTAAGATAATCATTTGTGATTCACTTGGGCCGTACCTAAGTGCAAACCAAACCATTGCTTAACACTGTACACATGTACACTTTGGTAAGAACGCCTTTTAGGGTAGCCTTAAGATTGCAACGTCGTTCTATTTAGTAAAAGGTGTTTCATTAATGTAGGATGATTGTGAGTTATAAGCACCTTGAGAAATTGTTGGTAATATTATATGAGGCTAATGTTTAAGGTAGTAGGGAGGTCTACGACAAGGGTATATAAGATTACCCAGGGAGCTAAGACTCCACCCTCTACAGGAGCTACCTCATTAGTTCGAGGATGTCGAAGGATAAGGTGGTAGGAACCACATTGTTTAGGTGTTTAGGTTTACCCCAAAGGCTGGGGTATTACCCTCATCAAGAGTTACCTTGTCAGTGCAAGAAATCCTGTGGCTAAGGTAGTGAAGACCATCTTGTTTGGGGTATTCAGTTTTACCTTTCGGGCTAGGATGCTACCCCCAATTGCTCTATCATGGGATTTTGGCCAGCATATAATTAGACTAAAATGTAAGCTGTAAGACTTTTATTCGATATAGAGATTGAACTACAAAGGTACTATTTTTAGGAAAAGTAAATGAGACCAACTGTGACATGCCTCCTAAGAAAATTAAAGTAAGGAGGACACCTTATTAACTTATTGACTCATATGCAACTTAAAGTTCTTTTAGAACTTTGCTACTGAAAGAATGACCTCAAGTTGTTGAAATTCAATGTTCTTAATATTATCTCGTCGCTTAAGGTTTCCAATCTATATGGTCCATTTCTAAGGTCTTCCCTTATTCTCATTAGGTCTTCCTAGTTAGTAGCTAACTTTCCTTGTCCTTTTTTAAAGCCTGTTGCTTGGAGCTTTTGGTACACCGAGCTACCGAGCTAAAATATTTTATACTTAACTTTCTTATTATAGCATTAACTCACTCTTTGTAGGTATGTTATATGTCTTATTTTAGCTAGGTTGCACACTTCACCAATTGTATCAAGGCTGGCTGCTAAGGCCATGTGATTGGTCATAAAGTCATAAGCATGCATTCTATTGGTAGGTATTTCAAGCTCAAATGTTAATCGAAAGGGTGTCTCATTTGTGGCAGTTTTGTATGTCATGCAGTATATCCATAACATGTTGGGGAGTTCATATGTCCACCTCCCTTCAACGCGATCTTCCTACATCTTCAGATTATTAAGTATATTCTTATTGATTACTTTAACTTGACCATTAGTTTAACAATGAGCGACAGAGGTAAAGTACAACCTAATACTGTGCTTTCTATATAGATTTGGAAATTTCACTATTGAACTGCTATTCATGGGTTATTACCAAAGAATAAAGGAACCTGAATCACATGATGATGTTCTATACTACAAACTCTTTAATTGAATGTACGGTGATGGTCACAACTACTTTGGCCTTTACTCATTTTGTAAAGTAGTTTGCCACCATAATGATGAATTGTTGGCTTCTAGATGCTTTTGGGAAAGGTCTAAGAATATTAAGCCCCCACTTAGCGAATGGGCAAAGGCTAGATATTACGAGCAAGTTGCTGGATGGCTTATGCTAAATTAGTACATGTTTCTGGCATTTAGGGCATCTACACACCAATTCCTTAGTGTTTTCCCTCATTGTTAGCCAATAATAACCTAAGCGTAAAGCTTGAGCAAAGAGCACCAACTTTGAATATGATTACTACAAATTTACATGCAAAGCTCGGCAATAGCCCAGTAGCCTTCCTCTAGTAAAAGGCATATTAGTAGAGGAGAGGTGATTCCTTAACAGTGTTCACATTTATCATGGTATAGTTAATTGCTTTGAACAATAACTTCTAAGCTTCTTTCCCATTAGTAGGGAGCTTCCATCAATAAGGTAGCTAACTATCTCATCCATCTAGCATGGTTTTGAGTATATGGTATTTAACTCCAACACTTCCTATTGCTTTTGTTCTATTGTATACCCTAGTAGGTATGGTAGGAAGATTTTCTTCTTTTTTGGGTATGACATACTTGCCGATACAAGTTCTGAGAACATGTCCACTTCTTCATTTCCGATTCATAGGACTTTGGAGATACTCCATAAGAAGAATTCCACAGTTAAGTTCCTCACAATCTAAAGGTATTTCACCATTGCAGCTTCTTTGGCTTTATACTATCTAATCAACATAGAGTTAGAAAAGATATCTACCTTTTCCACATCAATGTCGTTAGCGGTCTTTAGTTTAGCTATCAATGCTTCGTATTCGCCTTCATTGTTGGTTATCGTAAAACTAAACTTTAAGGCGTATCATACTTAAATGCCATACTATCCTTTTAAGTTTGGTCCTACTCCATACCCCCTTGATTGGAAGTTCCATTAACATGGAGGGTCTAGGTTGGCAAATCATGGGTACTCGGAGTATCGGCAACTCTGGTGTATTCGATAATAAAGTTGGCAAGAACCTATGCTTTATGGGCTTCCCTAGGCTTAAATTGTATTTCATATGTAATGAGCTCTAAGGTGTATTTCATCATGCATCCCAAGGAATCCAAACAATGGAGGACATTACAAAGAGGCTGGTTCGTGGAAACTGTTACTTGATGTGCTTGGAAATATGGTCTCAACCGTCGTGCCAATGTTACTACTATTAGGGTTAACTTTACTAATTTTGACTATTTCATCTCTAACCCTTGAAGGACGTGGCTAACCTAATATACAAGCTTATGCTCGCGTCCTTAGGTTCAAATAAGAACAAAAGAGAGCACTTGAAGGTTAATGGCAATGTACAAGAACAGTTTTTCGCTTGGGACAGGCTTCGAAAGGATTAGAATTGAAGTAAGGAATCATTTAGGTCATCAAATGCCTTTGGACATTTTAGGGTTCGCTTGAAATCAATAGAACTTTTCAATAACTTAAAAAATCCAGTACATTAATCTACACTATGGGAGACAAACCTATTAAGGGTAATGATGCAATCTGTTAACTGTTAAACCTCCTTAATCTTGGTTAGGGGCTGTATATCCAAAACTATGGCTATCTTTTCTAGAGAAGCTTCAATTTCTAGTTGCATAATCATGTACCTAAGAATTTTGACAAAGCTTCCCTAAAGATACACTTTAGGGGGCTAAGCTTCATCCTATACTTGCGTAGCATATTGAATGTCTCTTGGAGGTCACTAATATGGTCTTATGGTAGCTTACTCTTGACAATCGTGTAGTCGATGTATACCTTAACATTCTTGCTATGTTCTACTTTGAACATGGTGGTTATAAGCTATTGATATGCTACCTCGATGTTATTAAGTCTGATTCGATAATAATACTTGCTAGAGTCCATGACAAAAGATGTATGGACTTTGTCCTCAAGTGCCATACGTATTTGATTGTAGCCTAAAAAGGCATCTATGAAGCTCAACAAAGCATGGCTCACAATGGAGTCATCAAGTTGGTCAATGCTGGGGAGGGGAAAGCAATCCTTCAGACATGTTTTATTGAGGTCGATGAAGTCAATGCACATTCTCCATTTCCAATCTCCTTCTGACAAGTATGCAGTTTGCCAACCACGTAAGGTATTGTTCCTCTCTAATGAACCCAACCTTTAATAGCCTTTGTACTTCTTCTATGGTGGCCTATCTTTTAAGGGCAAAATGGTACTTCTTCTATTGTATAGATTTCATATTAGGGTCGACATTCAAATGGTATATCGAGTCTTTGGTTACAATGATGCCTAGCATTTTGTTTGTGGTGTAGGCAAATACGTCAACATTCACATAGAGGAAGTTAATTAGCTAGGTTTCCAGGTCAAACAACAAATGAGCCCCTAATTAAGTACTATGCTCGGAAGTCGAGCCTATATGCACATCTTTGATATTGTGCTCTACCATAACACAGTCTTTAAGCTATGTTAAAAGGTCTCTTTCAATGTGATGTACCTTGTTGCATTTTAATATAGCTAGGAATAATGACCTAGAGAGGTTTTGGTCAACTCGACATACTCCAACATCGCCAGGCATGGAAAGCATGATTATCAGGTGTTTTGTAGATATGATCATTCCAAACCAATTGCGACTCACCTACCAAGGATAACATTGTATGATAACCAATAATCTATGATTACAAATTTAAGCTATTGGCTTACCACATGGCTAAGGTTGTCATCGGGCTTGATGGGGAGAATGATGAGGTCGATAGCTTGCATTAACTAGTTATTGAATCCTATCAAACTTTGCTTAGAGGGCCTCAAGGAAATTCCTTCTGGCTTTTCTTTATTTTTATCTTAAGAATTTTTTAAAAGTATGTTGGTTGAGTTTCCAGTGTCAACCAGTATTTTGCTAATATCAAAGCCCATAATGCCCACATTTATTATGAAGACATCCACATGAAGGAACTTTACTTCTTCAAAATCAACCTTAAAGAAGGATGTGGTACTGTTGACCTTGTTCTTCATTCGTACTACATAGATGAGATGGTCTATCGACATATCAATAGCATTTCTAAGATGTAGCAAGTTGCTAATGTTAAGTCCTCCTATAATGAGGTTAATGACTCCATTAGGGCAGTTATGTCGTATACCTCTATTGCCTTAATTATTGTTGAGTTGTTATTCTTCTCAATTACACTCATTGTCAATCCCAACTTCCCAACGTTGTTAGTTAAAGCATTATCCTATGTTTCTTAAGTCCTTGACAAACTCTTGGAAGTATTAGCATTGAATGGCGTCCTCAATTGCGTTTTTTAGCATCTAATATTTGTCGATGTTGTGGCCTAAACCTTAGTGATACAAGCATTAGGGGTTAAGTGATAACATAAATTTAACATCCATTTCCTATAATTATTTTGGGTCATTTTGGACATTTATCTTGTTGATTTTATGATATTTTGAGCTTAATTAGTTTAAACTTTATTTTTAGAGACTTTGGAAGCATTTCATAGAGTTTTGAAGATTTTTACTACATTTTGGAGCTTAATTGGACGCAAGCATTGATAAAAAATTGAAGCGGAGGAATTTCGAGCAAGAAATAAATTTTGGAAAAAATCATAGCCGTGGTTCTCAACCATATTCCCCTCATCATGTAATTTTATTGAATTTTCAAGGATTCATAAGAAGTGCAACTACATGACTAAGCTTTACAACTATATACCTCAACCGTAGACTTGCAATGATTTTTAAATCTTTGGTTTTTGTTAGGATTTCTTTGTAATCCTAGGTCCACTCCTTATAAATTGATGCTTAAGTCTAAGGTTATTGAGAAAGCTCCCTGAGCCAAGTCAGTATAAAATTGCAAGGGGACTTCTCTATTATTCTCTTTTCTACTTTATTTTGAGGTCTTTGTTCTAAATTTCTTAGTAAATCATTATTGAACCAATGATTTCTATTATTAATGAAATTCAATCTATGATTTTGCATATTGTGATCTAATTATATTGTCTGCTTTAATTCAATATACTAATGATTAAGCTATTGTTAGAGTTCATCGTAGAGTTCATGAGAGTATGCAATGTAATTGGTTAACATAATTAAGTAAAACTGGTTAGCTAAAAGATTGAGTAGTTTGGTTTTTCCAAGTTAGGGCAACCTAATGATAGGATTCAAAAGTGTTATGCTATCCTGTGATGCTCTATTCAAAAGTGATTCCAATAGGGAAGGTTTTAAAGTTATGAATTAGATAGAGTTCACTTAGTTCGTAATCAGAATCCTTACTGTCCAATATAGTAATTGAGATTGAATAATCATATAGAATTAGGAAGTAAACAACATTAAGATTTATTAAGGAATATGTTTTCTTTCTCTTATTAATTTAATTGTTCTATTTATTAAATTGTCCTATTTATTTAATTCTTGTTTCTATTTAATTACTTGTTCTATTTATTTTCTTATTATTGATCTCGTATTTATTTAATTATTAAAGTAATCTTCAATTTCCCCTCTTAATTCATTCCATTAAATATTTTATTGTATAAGTTAGGTAATTGAATGATTTGGGGATATAACTATTAAAAATAATTAGATTTTACTCCCATGTATGGTTTTTCACAAGATCAATACCAGGACTCAAAATCAATTTTATAACTTGACTAGGTGCACTTACATGATACTTTAAGCCCTTCAATTACTAGGCTCTCCTCCACTATTCTTAAGTTTGGGGAGATGGGGGAGGATACTCGAATGATATAACTTTTAAGACAATTTCCTATTGACCTACTTAGAGGAGTATAGCTTGAAAAAGGTTTACATGACGTTTCCTTTCATCAACATTGTCCCGTTGAGAGAACAAGTGTGGTGGGTTTCTTAAGTTAAGGTGCACTCTAGGAATACTTTTAGGATTTTTTCTATTATTGTCATATTGGTAAGAGTGCATCTAAGAGTTTCAAGACTTCCTTCTTAATTACCTCTTTCATTGTTAGGTTAAGCCGTCTTTAAGGCTAAAATATTGGTTTATAATTGTCCTCTACGAGGATTCTATGCACACATACTAAAGGTAAATACAATGGATATCTGCTATTGTCTATCCTATGGCTTCTTTATTCTCTCAGAAAACTCGCATCAATTTCTCTTCATCTGATGGTAATTTTGTAGCCACAATCACTAGTAAAGTGTCATTTTCCCTTATGAATATATATCATCCCCAAAATCTCCCAATTACCTAAGTTTTATAATTAAAGGTGTAATTGGATAATTAATAGAATAGAAAAAATAAAATAGATAAATATGCAAGAATAAAGATAACAAAAACATAAACCTAACTAAAATTAAAACAAGAATATGAACAATTAGAATAAAGAAACGAGTATATTCCTTAGTAAATGTTTATGTTATTTACTACATAGTTCTAAGTGATTATTCCATCTCAATAGTAATATAAGACTATGAGGACTCCTGTTATGAACTAATCGGACTACTGTCTCTAATTAATTCATAATCCTAAAAACTCTTTACTTTAGTTGAATTGCTTCTATAATAGATTATTGCAAAATTGCATTAAATCCTTGAATCCCACTATTAGGTTACCTTAATCCTAAAAAAAAAAAAAAAAAACAAACAAACTACTAAATGTTTTATTCAACTAGTTTTTTCTAATTGTAGTAGTCCATCATACTACCGAAACTCACAAACTCAATAGCAAACTCAAGCAATAATTCAATCATTGATAAAATTGAATTAAAGAATAGAATAAAACAATACAATTAAATCACAATACGTAAATATCGTAGGTGGAATAAACAAAATTAATAAAAATAAAAAGAGTCACAATAGAACATAGGTTTTGATCCATATGCAGCAGGCAACTGTACCTAGTCAAGTTATAATATAGTTAAAATGGATGTAAGTTTGAGTGTCGATCCCATAAGAATCCATACGTATGAGACTCCTAGATTATTAGCAATTTACCTTAATACACCAATTATCTAACTTAACAATTTAAAATAATTTTGATTAATAAGTGAACATAAACAAAGAACAGTACAACAATAAAATAAACAAAAACAAATAAAATAGGCAAGATTAAATAAATAAGCTTGAATTCATTAAATTAAAGAATACATAATCATTAGAAAACCATTGTTATTTACTACCCAGCTCTATAAAACTTTTAATCTCAATTATTCTTTGGAGCGTATAGATGCCTATTCTAAATTAACTAGAATTACATCTCTAGCCAATTCCTAATCTTAAGACCTTCTCTACCTAAGTAGTTTTTGAAGAGAGTATAACAAAATCGCACTAAGACCTTTGATCCCATTATTGGGTTGCCTACTATAAGGTTGTGATGTCACAATCTCACTTCCACTAATGTTACACACAAATAAGAATTTACCCCTTTTTAAAACGGTGAAATGCTATATTATCAATTGACTCACTTACAAATAGAAATAATTAAATTTTAGTAGAAATCATGAACAAATGACAAGCATATTTTGGTCAATTGATAGTATAAGGAGAGTAACTAAGGTAGTACTTTACGATGAAAGAAAAAATAGAAACTTTTATATAAAAATAATAGTACAATATAGAAAATAAATCAATTATAATAAAAATCTATTTACTAGCAAAATAATTACATTTTATAATAAAAGAGAAAAATAAAAATAATAAAATACTTACATGATACCGAAAATGTGGCTAAGTTGACTCATGGAATACATAGCTAAGACAAGAAAACTGGATGAACACTAAATTGTCGTCGAATAAAGGATCTATGAGAAAACAAATAAATCGGAAATTACTCTTTATTTTACAAAAACCCAAAATAATTAACGATAAATAACTTTACTAGAATAGCTCAAAACAGTAGTTGGAAATTTGTCGCTATTGAAGGAGTGAAATAACCAGCCACATAAATAAAAGCGAAATAGAAGAACAAAGAATTTGAGAAGGGGGTCGATGATAGAAAATGTTGGTCCGTGGCTTGTGATGAAGTGAGGCGAGAAAGGAAAGAGGAATTGAGGGTGAGTTAGGGTCCAAAGTGTTGTAAATGAGGGGGGTGAGAAAAAGGAAATTTAATCAAGTGGGGTTTAACAAGCAATAACAGTGAGAAGAGATGAGATATTGAGAAGAGGGATTGGGGGGGTAGGGTTGATGAATGCATATGGTGGCAAGAGATTGTGAAGGTGAGGAAATGAGCAAAGGGCATGAGAGAATTTAATTGGGTCTGATGAAGAAAACAGATGGTGAAAGAGAGAGAGAAGCCTAGTAAAAGAGAGAAAGAAAAGTGAGCCGAGAGAGAGAAATGGAAAGAAGGATCGCAGTAGAAAAAAAATAGGGTAGGGTTTAGTAAGGCATTTTAGAATCTAAAGTAGTGTATAAGGAAATTTAAAGAATAAAATATAATTAGAATGAAAATAAAAGAATAAAGAATATTAGGAAAATAGAATAAGGATTAAAATATAGAAAGATATAGTATAATAATAAAAATATATACTTTATTTGTAAAATAGAATTATCCCACTTTAAGATTACATATAAATAGAGTTATTGAAAACCTTAATTAAACATCTATTCTATAAGATAAAATTTAGATAAGCTTGAAATTACTCAAACATTTATAAATTGAAAACTTTCCCATACTAAGATGCGTTTTATATCGATACAACTTAAATAAATTTTACTACTTAATTATTATGTTTAGTTTGATTGGGGTTTTTTACCTAATTACGTCATCAGTCATACTCCATATCTACTGGCCGACTCTCTTCTATCTTCTCTCATTTAAACTTTGGTCTCTAAGTCTCCTTTTTCTATAATCCTTTCTAATTCAATCTATCTCATATTTCTCTCTCGAGTAGACTCTCTCAGTCTCCCCTCTTAGTTTTCACTTCTTTTAGTTCTCACATTTCACCTGATCATGTCACATCATCGACATCTCACATCTACGAAGTAACTCCAACTCAACATGTACGATTATGTTGCATTTGGCATCTTTTACTCTTTTTTTCCCACTGCTTTCCTAATTATTATATAAAATATTACTATTTTTTTTATTTTGATTTTATTTATCTATTTTCTTAGATTCAATTTTTTTGGTGTTGTTGATGGTGAAACTGTTATTATTTAAAATATTACTTTTGCTGATGGTGAATGCAAACCTCTATTGAATGACAAATTGTCAATGACAATCACACTACTATGCCAAGTAGAATCATCGCTTCCACCATCACCTGAGACCAGAATATCATGCAATTCATCATAAGCAACGTTAGTTTCAATATCATAATCATGAACATCATATTCGTCTTCATTGTCACAACCTAAATCAAGTACATGTCTGTTAGAATCCATATTTTGATTCCTGGAGTTGTTATTTTTGTTCTTTCTGGGTTTTCAATGTTCACTTTAGGTTCTGGTGTTGAAAATTAGGTGTTTTCTAATAAAGGGAGTGAACTTTATTATGAATATATTACTATTCAAAAGTTTCTAATTAAAAACTATCGACAGTTTAATGTTATTATCAACAATTAACTATTGTAGACACCTCATTTTTATTCTCTATGTTATTTGAAAGTTCTCAAATAAAAGGCCTTATTTTAGAAAAATAGAATGAAAAAATTTTGAAAAATACAAAAATGAAAAAATCATTAAAAAGGAGAAAAATTGGAGAATATATATATATATATATGTAAAGAAAATGACAAAAAATACAAACATATAGGATTTTGGAGAAATATGGGTCATTGGGTTTCATTTCAAGAGTCTTTTAGTTTTTTTAAGGTCAAATGGCTCAATTAAAAGTCAAATAGGCATTGCAATTTGATAAAATCGCAATTTCTTAACAAAAAGGGCATTTTATTGAAAAGAAATTTTTTATTAGGTTCAATTTGCTTATTTTTCCAAATATCTTAGAAATAGACAATTTAATCTGACTGTGACTTCAAGCGATACCTCAATTAGACTTAAATTGAATTTTTTTATGAGCATTTCAAGTTTTAAGTGAAACTAAGCATTAAACAAAACCGTGCTTATAATTCTATCAAATCAGTCTATTTTTTGAAACAATATTTCACATATGCTTTGTAGATTAAATAATTAAATGTAGGGATAAATTGTTTTTTTAGGACTCAAAAGGCTTGGGCCGATTTTAATGCCTAATGTTCATTGGGACTTTTATTAAAAATCAATGCAGAAATAGATTAAATATTATTTTTATTAAAACATGACAAAAATTGAGCAACAGCTCAATTAATTAGCGTTTTGGACTAAAAGGTATAAGTCTTGGGTTTAATCCATGGAAGGCATAAAATGTACTTTTATTTTCTTTCCTCACCAAGACACTTATCCACCCTCAGTGTTAATTACATCTACATCACTTGCCTCAGCACCATATCATTGCCACATCACCCATCACATCATCTTACCATGTCATTGCCACATCACTCGTCACATCATGCTACATCATTGCCCCATCATCCGCTATGTCACATGATACGTTACCATGTCATCATCACATCATGCCATGTCACCTACCACATCATCACCATGTCATGCCATATCACTACCACATCAATGCCATATCACATGCCATATCATCACCACATTATTCACCAACTCACTTCTAAGTGTGGTAAGCACACTCCTACATGTGGTTGGCATACTCTGCTACACTTCTATGTATGGTTAGCACATTCCCGGCATATGTTGATCATGTTTTCTACACACCGCTTTGAATTTAGCATCACATAATGTCTAAACTCGTCTACTTTCATTGAGCCTAGACATAGAAGAAAATCATTCCGTATTTAATATTTTTTATCCGGATTCAACCATAATATATATAAATGGGGATTTCCACTTTACTCTATATCACTAATCATCACTCAAAAATCACACACATAAGTTTCATTACCTGCTTTCTCTCCAAGGCTACTTGTAACTACTACCAAAGCACTAGAAAACCGTCTTATCGCAACCGTTATCTGATCTATAATTGGAACTTCTTTAGTTTTTTTTTTATATTTATTTTATTAGTTCATTTGTTTGTTTAGATTTATTCATTAAATAAATTTCTTTTTCTAAATTTTTTTCTTGTCTCTCATTGCCACTTGTAACCATGACTGGAGTTATGCAAAGCTACCCCTACCAATGCTTTCTTTCTCTCTCACGACTCACATGTCTAGCACATAATCAAGACCTTAGACCTAACTTTGACCCATGACCCAGTTTTGATCTTCTTTATTTTATTTTATTTTATTTATTATTAGTTTATCTGTTTAGTTTATTAATTTTAAGGGTAGGGCCATGTATAGTCCCCGAGTGTTATAGCGTAACCACCTCCCAAAGATGAGTATAGCCCACATTAAATAATAGAAGAAATGATAAAAATAAAAAAAATAGGTTAGGCAGGATGTTGTAGGTAACCTTACCCTTAAGATATTAACGCTTACTAAAATAAAAATTAATAAAAAATTGAAAAATACTTTTGGAAAATAGTAAATGTTTTCTTATAAATCATTAGGTTTAACAATAAAAAAAGGTTTTTCTCAAATAATTTTCTAGAAGTAGGATTGTTTAAAAAAAAATTCCTTAAATTAGTAAATCATTTTTGAGATCATTACAACTAAGGGGATCAACGTTTGGGAGTAAGTTTAATTAGGGAATCAATGTTTAGAAAAGTTTAAATAAATGATCAATATTTCACAAAGTGATTCATTTAAGGGATGAATGTTTCGAAAAGTTTAAATAAGGGACCCACGCTTTATAAAATGGTTTAAGCAATTTTATAGATTAATTATTGATACAGTCCGCCATGGGTGAACACATGGTGTCTAGTATCACATGAACTAAGGGAGTGGGTTTGAACCTCAGGATGGTCCAAAGAATAAATGATAGTTGAAGGTTGAGCAAGGGTCCTCGTACACCGACAATAGATATGAAACATCAACACTTCACATGAATTCTAGTCGTAATTGATATTATACACAAGTATAACTAAAGGTCACTCGTCACTAGTCCACACTTAATGGGCTAAATAAGAGTAGTCGAGAGTAAGCAAGATATACTTAGCTCATGCAAGAAGAAAACGTCTAAATGTCGATTCTAATGACCGTTGTGGCTATTGCAATACACAAGTATTTATAGGACCCAATTAGGGTAAGTCTTAAGTTAGTGTAAATTACAAAAAGGATTCATGCTAGTAAAGGAAAAGGAATAATTTACAAGGGTAATGTTATAAATGAGCATAAAGAATATCTAGTGATAAAAAAAGATAGTACAAGTGTCAGGAAAATCAGGGTACGTGTCAATTGTCCATTATATGGTCCTAATGATACTGCTGACTGAGCAAAGCAGGTTTTAAATAAGTCAGGTTGGCCTCAACAGTTCGATAGCTCAGATGTTCGGGCTTGAAAAAGGTGGTTTTAGAAGGTGACTTAGTATCGGGTCGGCCTCAGGAGGTTAGCTCTAAACAAGTGTTAGCTTGACTTCGATATGCATCAAGTCAACAATATACTGATTCGATACTTGGGCTTAGATAAAAGTGTTATGGAGGGGTTAGTTCGGCACACAGGTCAGTCACCTCAACAGCTTCTTGAATGATGTGAAGGGCAAAGTAACTCAATAGGTCGAATTGGGGAATACACTTTTCTTCTGAGTTCAAATCTCCTTTGATTGCTCAGCGAACCATATGAGTAAGTCTTTGAGCTTAGGAGTGCATGATTGGTCCATGATCCCCTTCGGGTTGTTTAAGATTTGGGTTTAAATTTGGTTCGGCTCTATGTTGCTCATCTTTAGGAGTATGCAAGTGGAGGTTGGCAATGTTAAAGAGTCGAAACCCCATACTCTTCTAGTAGTCAATCTTATAAGCATTAGGATTGATCTTTTCAATCACTTTGAATGGTCCATCAACTCTAGGAGATAACTTGGTCTTCCTTAAGTGTGGAAACCATTCCTTACTGAGGTAAATCCAAACCAAATCGTTTGGCTAAAATTCCCTGTTCTTCTATCCTCAGCCTCATCTCTAAAGCTTGGTAGCAACTCAGCTTAATTATTTAATGACCTTTTGGGGCATGGCTCTAATGGCTTCAACTCTTTCTACAGTGAGCTGGTTATCATCTGGGCTTGGAAGGGGTTTTTAGTCCATTAGGAGCTTAGGGTTAAACTCATAGGTGACCTCAAATTACAACATGTTTATTACACTGTGGGCAATCCTGTTGTAGGTGAACTCTATGAATGGCAGGCATAGATCCCAATCAGCCATGTTCCGACCAACAGCTACCTGAAGTAAAGTTCCTACTACCCTATTGAAAACCTCGGTCTATCCATCCGTTATAGATAGTAGAATATGTTGTATAATAGCTTGGATCTCATTCATCTCCATAACATTCTCTAGAAATAGCTCATGAACTTTGGGTTTCGGTTTAAAACAATAGTTTTAGGTACTCCATGAAGTTTGATTACTTCTTGCAAGAAAAAAAAAAAAGAGAGAGATAGCCAAAGTGTCGTCAGTTTTAGAGTAGGGCACGAAGTGTACCATCTTAATGAATCGATCTGCGACCACCATAATGAAGTCCTTCCCTCAAGACATCCTTGGCAACCCTAACATAAAGTCCATACTGTCGAGTCTAATTTTTCGGTTTTCTTTTATTTAAAAATTGATTTTTCATTTCCCAATTAATACTAAACCCTAACCCATTTAATATTAATCCCCGACCAAAGAAATTGAGAAATTCCGGTTTTTTATTAAAAATAATTTTTGGAGTCGCTACCCGACCGGAGTTGGGAAAAGAAAAGAAACTGTAACCAATTGGGTGGATTGATTACGATTTAGCTACCGGTCTTTGATTTCAATTTTAATAAAGAATCAGAGAGTTCCGAATTCGTGAGCTAACCTATTAAACCCTTAATAGGTACCACTATCTATTTACCGAAATTAGGATTATTTTTTAATTATAATATTTAAAATAAATAAATAAAATCAAAAGGAAAAAAAAAAACCTAAGTTTCTACATATTTTAAAGTCGCCCCGAAGATGCTTACGTACTCGTTAGCCGGGATCAGACGATCGTAGTTCTTTCCGAAAACTTTAATGTGTTGATTTATTTTAATTTTTGAAAATCGACCGAGTTTACGTTTTAATTTACTTGGTTTTTCAAAGAAAACTCTAAGAGGGTCTTAATTCAACAAGTCTTTTATTCTATTTTATGAAAACTCTCTAAAAGCCTTATTTTTCTAAAACGGGATTTTTATTATTTTTATTTCAAAAATAAATTTCTAAGTGAGAAAATCCTAAAAATATACCTAAGCAAAAAAATAAATAAATAAAAAATAAAATAGTTTCCTATACGAGGAAACCCTAAAAACCTAATCTTGACAAAAAAATCCTTAAACTAATATATACATACATATATATATATATATATATCTATTAAACAACTATCTACCTAAATAAAATAGTTCTATATAATACACTTGATATATATAAAGAAAAACTAATACTAAGAATTCTCTTAAACTAATGATATACGTACCTTATGTATTATGTTAACTAATAAATAATGACTAATAACATAACAATAATAATAAAATAATAATAATAATAATATAAATGAAAAAAATTATTAAGTAACCGAACCTGATTGCTTTTGACGTCGGACTACTGTTTGCAAGATAGTGGACGTGCATGCGAATTGCAACTCGAACTGCTAGACGATAGGCAAAGACAGTAATCACGTAGTTACGGGCTTTGTTGTTGTTGTGTAGCTGATCGAACTGTATTGGTCAGTTAGGATTGTCACCGAAACGCTGGTCAGTGTCGCGATTGGAGATCGGAGTCTGCTGTTGAGTTGGTCACGCGAGGGAAGAAAGCCGTTTGCAGTTGCTACTCGAGAGTTGCTAACCATGCTGTACTAAGTCGTGTGGCGTACAGCATACGATGTTAGCGTGGTGTATGTGCAATGATCAATAAAGTTTGCTTCGCTGCTGCTGTTCGTTGCTGCATAACTGATCAACGTGGATGGAAACTGCTCAGGCCTACTATTAAAGAAGCTGCTATATTCGAGTGCTGCGACTGCTGTCGGCTGGCTGCGTGGATCTGTTGCTGTTCGTTGGGTTGCGTTGGATGAAGCAGATTTTTTGATTTTTTTTTTTTTGATGAAGCCGATTATGTGATTCCCGTTGTGATTTTTTCTTTTATAAAGCCCAAATGGAATCTTATTATATCCGATTAAACTAGATTCAAGATATAGGTGCCTGCTGAGACTCGAACCCGTGACCTTTAACTAAATCCACTCAAATACTCCGCTGCTTATCCGTTAAGCTGTTAGTCCGCATCTTGACAGTCATTACAATTATATTTGAACTATCTAAATCCCTAAACTAAAATTTTTAACTAAACTAAAATTAACACTAACATTAAACTAATTATTCCTAATATAAATTACTTCCTAAAAATCTATGAAATCTTTATAATTTTTCCTTTTATTATTTTTTTTGGTATTTTCATTATTTTTTAATTTTTATATTATTTTTATCTTTTATTAATATTTTTTTTTTGTTTATTATTTTTGAATTAGGACCCTTTTTGTAAAAATAAAAATTAAGACTATGGAAGGGCAAAAATTAGGTGCCTACAACTGCCCCTCTTTGTAGTGAAGTTTAAGCAAAACTTTGCCACAAAGATAAAAGAGACATCGTTTTTGCCTCAGGACAACTCTATCCTAAGGAATGTTAAGATACTTGACAAGGGTCAGAACAATAATTGGAAGTGCCTTTGTGAAAGAATAACGAGAATCTTAGTCGTACCCTTGATGAGCTGACTAACTAAGGCGGCCAAAGCGCCCCTTGAGTTAGCTAAGACCTAAAGAATGAAGAAAAACTTGGATCGTGCCCTTAATGAGCTGACTAACCAAAGCGGTCAAAGTGCCCCATGAGCTGGCTAAGACCTAAAGATAATGAAGAAAAACTTGGATCGTATCCTTAATGAGTTGACTCACCAAGGCGGTCAAAGAGCCCCATGAGCTGGCTAAAACCTAAAGATAATGAAGAAAAACTTGGATCGTGCCCTTAATGAGCTAACTCACCAAGGCGGTCAAAGTGCTCCATGAGCTGGCTAAGACCTAAAGATAATGAAGAAAAACTTGGATCGTGCCCTTAATGAGCTGACTCACCAAGGCGGTCAAAGCGTCCCTTGAGCTGGCTAAGACCTAAGGATAATGAAGAAAAACTTGGATCGTACCCTTAATGAGCTGACTCACCAAGGCGATCAAAGCGCCCCTTGAGCTGGCTAAGACCTAAAGATAATGAAGAAAAACTTGGATCGTGCCCTTAATGAGCTGACTCACCAAGGCGGTCAAAGCGCCTCTTGAACTAGCTAAGACCTAAAGATAATGAAGCAAAACTTGGATCGTGCCCTTAATGAGCTGACTCACCAAGGCGGTCAAAGCGCCCCATGAGCTGGCTAAGACCTAAAGATAATGAAGCAAAACTTGGATCGTGCCCTTAATGAGCTGACTCACCAAGGCGGTCAAAGCGCCCCTTGAGCTGGCTAAGACCTAAAGATAATGAAAAAAAACTTGGATCGTGCCCTTAATGAGCTGACTCACCAAGGCGGTGAAAGCGCCGCTTGAGTTGGCTAAGACCTAAAGATAATGAAGAAAAACTTGGATCGTACCCTTAATGAGCTGACTCGCCAAGAAGGTGAAAGCACCGCTTGAGCTGGCTAAGACCTAAAGATACTGAAGAAAAACTTAGATCGTACCCTTAATGAGCTGACTCGCCAAGGCGGTCAAAGTGCCCCTTGAGCTGGCTAAGACCTAAAGATAATGAAGAAAAACTTGGATCGTGCCCTTAATGAGCTGACTCACCAAGGCGATCAAAGCGCCCCTTGAGCTGGCTAAGACCTAAAGGTAATGAAGAAAAACTTGGATCGTGCCCTTAATGAGCTGACTCACTAAGGCAGTCAAAGTGCCCCATGAGCTGGCTAAGACCTAAAGATAATGAAGAAAAACTTGGATTGTGCCCTTAATGAGCTGACTCACCAAGGCGGTCAAAGCGCCCCATGAGCTGGCTAAGACCTAAAGATAATGAAGAAAACTTAAATCGTGCCCTTAATGAGTTGACTCACCAAGGCGGTCAAAGCGCCCCATGAGCTGGCTAAGACCTAAAAATTTGAAGAAGACTTGGATCATGCCCTTAATGAGCCGACTCTCCAAGGCGGTCAAAACGCCTCTTGAGCTGGCTAAGACTTAAAAATATGAAAAACACTTGGATCGTGCCCTTAATGAGCTGACTCTCCAAGGCGGTTAAAGTGCCCCTTGAGCTGGCTAAGACCTAAAAATATGAAGAAAACTTGGATCTGGATAGTGCTCCATGAGCTTGCTAAATCCCTTAAAGATTATAAGTTGAGCAACATTTTGTGAGTTGGGTGACTGGGAGCCTGTGAAACTCCGAATTGGGACTGTTTTAGGAGTCAGCCAAAAACTTAAGAAACTTAAGATTAGGACTATGCTCTATGAACTGTATAAATCCCTAAATGAGAATATGAGTCGAAGTAACACTCTATAAACTGATCAAAGCGCTAAATCCCTTGAAGAAATTTTAAGTTAAATAACGTTCTGCAAGTTGGATGATTGGAAGTTGAAGGCACACTGGGACCATGATCTACGAGCTAAGTAATTGTTTTTTTGGAAAATAAGCTATTATCCTTAAGGGGAAACCAACGGTCAAAGCAACGTTTTATCAGGTTTAGAGCCACTTACCTGGTTTCAATGATAGCTCCCAAATCGTCTCTCGTCTTATTAAGCAATCAGATTAGAACCATTAATTCTGACCCTTACCATTGCTTTTCTTGTTTTCGTTCTTCTTCTTCTTTATTCTGCCGTCTTTTTCTAAAACCTCCTTTTTCTTTCTTTTTTTCTTTTTTCTTTTTTTTTTTTTTTGAAAACAACTTAAGCTTGAATCGAATGTAAAACATATTCTTCTCGAACAAGGATATCCTGTATTGAATTTCCGGTCTAAACATTGGCTTTCCGAGCAAGCACTTGTTCTCAAGCGAGTTTCTACTTACACACCACACATTACCCTTTTTGAACATGGCCCTGTCCTGAAAAATAGGAAACAAATCTCCCTTTCTTTAGGGGGTTAACCTCAATAAAGTATTAAAAGAATTTTTATCAATAGTCATCACTTCAAATTAAATGATTATTTTTCTTGCGGTTCTTTGTATGTAAGGTTTGTTTGGGTAAATAATAGAGCGAGAAGTGGGGTCTTTTGGTGGGATGAGGAAAAGGAAGGCTAAGGATATTTATCAAATGTTAACGACTACTAGGAATACAACCTTTGCATGTAGAAAATGAAAATGAGACCACGGTAATAGTAAGATTATTTGCAAAATTTCATTGATATTCAAGGATAGTACATCTTTAATGCATCAGCATTTACTGGATCCTTCAAATCCGGACCATCCATTTGAGACAAGATAACAGCTCCTCCAGACAATACTTTCTTCACAATATAAGACCCTTTATAGTTTGGGGCAAACTTCCCTCTTGAATCAGTTGTGTTAGGCAACACCTTCCTCAACACCATATCTCCTTGCTCAAAACTTCGGGGTTGTACTTTTTTGTTGAAAGCCCTGGCCATTCCTTGCTGATAGCAAATGTTGTGATATAAAGCTGTCAGCCTCTTTTCATCAATTAGGTTTAACTGCTCAATACGCTTCTTTACCCAATCAGCCTCCTCTAACTGAGTTTCCGACAATATTCTGAGAGACAGAATCTCAACTTCTACTAGCAATACAACCTCTATTTCATATACCAATGAGTAGGAGGTTGCCCCTGTTGATGTTCTGATAGAAGTTCGATAGGCCATTAGTGTAAATGGTAACATCTCATGCCAATCTCGATACGTAATAACCATTTTCTCAATAATTCTTTTGATATTCTTATTAGCTGCTTCTACGGCTCCATTCATCTGGGGCCGATAGGGAGTAGAATTTCTATGAATGATTCTGAAGTGTCAGCAGAACTTGGACATCAATTTATTATTTAGATTCATACCGTTGTCAGTAATAATCGTTTCTGGCATACCGTACCGAGCCAGTATGTCCCTCCTAATGAACTTGACCACTACTCCCTTCATCACACTAGAATAGGATGAGGCTTCAACCTACTTAGTGAAATAATCAATAGCTACCAATATAAACCGGTGCCCGTTAAATGCTTTTGGAGTGATTGGGCCGATGATATCTATTCCCCACATCGAAAAAGGCCACGGTGCTGATAGTGTATGTTACTCTTGAGGTGGAGCATTTATCTTATTTTCATAGATTTGGCACAAATGGCAGCGTCTGACATGTGCAATACAATCCGCCTCTACAATTGACCATTAATATCCCATCCTCATGATTTTCTTGGCAAGCATGTAGCCATTCATATGAGGGCCACATACTCCCTTGTGTACTTCTTTCATCAGCATCTCTGCCTCTTTCCCGTATACGCAACGTAAAAGCGTACCGTCAAACGATCGTCGGTACATTACAGAATCACTCATCAAGTATTGAGCCGCCAATCTTCTAATTAATTTTTTATCCTTCTTCTCTGCTCCTTCGATGTACGTACCATGTCGTAAAAATATTTTGATATCATGATACCAAGGCTTTTCGTCATACGAACTTTCCATTGCCAAACAAAAAGCAGGCTTTTCTTCAATTTCAATTTTAAGTGGCTGAATCTCTACTCCTTTCGATAATTGAATCATTGATGCCAAAGTAGCAAGAGCATCGGAAAATTGGTTTTGAACCCTTGGTACATACACAAAGGTAATCTTTTTAAACTTGGTTATCAACTCGGCCAAGTGTTGGCGATAAGGCACTAATTTGGGGTCTTTCGTCTTATATTCACCCCGAGCTTGGCCTATAATCAACGAAGAATCTCTATACACCTGTAATTCCCGTATCTCCTTAAACAATGCAATTTTAAGCCCCAAAATACACGCTTCGTATTCTGCAATGTTATTGGTACATGGGAAAACCAATCTCACAGCCATTAGAAATTGTGTACCTCCAGGCGATACCAGAATTGCCCTTACTCCACATCCAGACACATTGGCTGCTCCGTCAAAGAACATTTTCTACCCTAAAGATTTTTCGACTATTTCACCATTAGAATCATTTCCCGCTACTAGGATGTTTTCATCAGGAAACTCAACTCGTGTTCCTTGAGGTGTATCCTTAGAAGGGTTCTCCGCTAACTGATTTGCCAAAGCTTACCCCTTGACTGAACTTTGACTCACATACTTAATGTCAAATTCTGTCAGCAACATCTGCCATTTTGAAACTCTACCAATGAGAGCCAGTTTTTCAGCTAAGTATTTCAGAGGATTGTGTTGTGTTATCAACTCAATCTGATAATACATATGTGTATTATCTGAGCCGATGCATAACCTAGACCAATGCACAACAGGTTCTTTCAGCTTCTTAGTATTTTTGCTCCCCTTCTGTGAACTTCTTGCTTAGATAGTAAACAATTCGTTCTTTCCCTTCTTCATCCTTCTGGCTAAGCACGAATCCCATTGATTCCGTCATCATGGTCAGGTACAAAAACAACGGCTTTCCAGGTTTAGGAGCTACCAACATTGGAGGTTTCATGAGATATTCTTTGATTTTCGTGAAAGCCTCTTCGCATTCCTCATTCCTACTGATCTTTGCGTTCTTTTTTAACAGCTTAAAAAGAGGGCGACATTTGTCCGTTAACTAGTGCTATGAATCAGGCAATGTAATTTAAACTCCCCAACAAACGTCGCACTTCCTTGATCGTTTGTGGAGGAGGCATGTCAATTATAGCTTTGGCCTTGTCCGGATCGACTTCAATACCTCTTTGGCTAACTATGAACCCCAACAATTTTCCTGACATCACTCCAAAGGTACACTTCTCCGGATTCAATTTCAAGTGGTACTTTCTTAGCCTATCAAACAACTTTCTCAGGTTTTCTAGGTAATCCTCCTCCTCTTTGGACTTCGCAATCATATCATCAACATACACTTCTATTTCTTTATGCATCATGTCATGAAAGATTGTAACCATGGCCCTCTGATATGTTTTACCTACGTTCTTCAGCCCAAACGGCATCACCTTATAGCAAAATGTTCCCCAAGTCATAATAAAAGTCGTTTTCGTCTTATCCTCTTCGGACATCCAAATCTGATTATATCCTAAAAAACCATCCATGAAAGAGAATAGATGATTTCCAGAAGTGTTATCCACTAAGATGTCAATGTGAGGCAATGAAAAATTATCCTTAGGCATTGCCTGGTTGAGATCTTGAAAGTCTACACACACTCTAACTTTCCCATTTTTCTTCATTACTATAACAATATTAGCTACCCATTCTGGGTAATCCGACACTTTGATGAATCCAACCTCCAGTAGTTTCTTCACTTCTTCTTTAATTTTCAGTAAGACGTCAGGTCAAAATCTCCTCAATTTTTGCTTTTTTGGTTTGACGTCCTCTTGTGTGGGTAAACGGTAGACTACAATCGATGGGTCCAAACCAAGCATATCTTTATACGACCAAGCAAACACGTCTTAATAATCAGCTAACAACGTAATCATTTCTGTTTTTTGTTTCTCTTTTAATCTCGCCCCAATTTTTAAATTCCTAATATTTTCTTCGTTCCCCACATTAATTATCTCAATCTGTTCATCAATAGTAATCCTATCCAGTTCATGTTTTTGCCATTCCTCTTGTATATTACTGTGGTCATCGACATCACTCCCAGCGACTAACCCAGTAAGGCCGAAAGCGATATCAACACTCTCATTTTCTACCTGCTCGAGGTATTCCTGGTTTTTGCTTGTTTCATTGAATCAGTTGCTATTCGCGGGGATGGAAAACCAGTTGTTCAACTGATGCTGGAACTTAGCTGACGAGCGTGTTGATCCTTCTTTGTCAAATTCTTGGGCTTGAGTCTCTTCCCGTATAAACGTCTCAGCTAGTGGTAGGAAGGTCATCGAGGTATGGTATAATCTGTTACCTCTCTTGCCCCTCGCCTGCTTCTTCTTAAATTCTTCCGCCGGGGTAGGATTGTAGCCAAGGCCGTAAGTGCCGATCTGGCCTTCCTTGAATCCCTTCCTTCTCACATCCTCTTTGTTGGAACCAGAAATCATGTTCACTTCTTCAAACATTTGTAACCCCAGCTCCTCTTGTCCCTCACTTCCTATGTAGGGTATATCCGTCTCCTTATAGATTTCATAATCTTGATCTCCCAGAATTGTAATCACCTGGCCATTGGAGATAAGCTTCAATTTTTGGTGCAAGCTCGAAGGTATGGCCCCTGCTGCATGAATCCAAGGTCTTCCCAACAGTAGATTGAAAGATCTTGGAATGTCCATGACTTGGAATCGAATAGTGAAGTTATGAGGGCCAATACTCACGGATAAATCAATCTCCCCTATGATTTCTCTTCTGGAACCATCAAAGGCCCTGACTGTTGTAGAAGAAGGCTTAATTGCGGATGTGTCAATGCCCAGTAAATCCAAAGTGGTGAGTGGGCAGACGTTCAACGACGATTCGTTGTCAATGAGCACCCTGGTAACAATTATGTCATTACTCCTTACCATGATAAAGGGTGGCTTCATATGTTTATTCCCTTCATCGCCCAATTCTTCAGTCGAAAATGAAATTTGATCTATTGCGAGGATCAAATTAGTAACCAGTCCCATCTTCTCGGTTGAAATCTCCCAAGGGACCTTCACCTCATTTAAAATGCGAAACAAAGCCTCCCTATGTGGTTCGGAAGCAATCAATAGGCCCATCAGCGATATTTGTGCAGAAGTCTTACTAAGTTGATCCATGATTTTATACTCACTTGACTTGAGCATTTTGGTAATAGCCGATAGTCCCTCAATGTGTTCGGCCGCCGTCTTATCGTTTGATTATCCTAACATGACTTTCCTCCCCTACTCCTCCCTTGGATGATAAATATTTCCCGATCGGGTAATGCCCCCTACCAGAGAACCGGGTTTCTCCTGATTTACCAGGTGATAGTTAAATGGAGCAGCCTTGTAATTTTCTGGTGGCAACGGTACGTGAAATGTGTACCTCTTCACTTTTGTAGCCCAATTGCCAGTATAGAACTCAAAGACCTTAAGCTTCTTATCTGAATCGATGATATTAACAGCACAGTCATAAAAAATCATACCAATCATGGGCCCATGGTTGGGTAAGGGGTTGTTATTAACATTAGGAACCGGGGCTTCCACAAAATCCAACTGTACCGTCTCTTCATCTATCAAGTCCTAAATCTTATTCCTTAATCTCCAGCATGCATCAGTTGAATGCCCCACTTGTCCACAGCGATATTTGCACTTTACTGTAGAGTCAAAGAATCTCGATCGATATCGATCACTAGGAAGTTCGTACCGTATCAAATTATCCCTTCGCAACTTCTCGAAGACTTG
Source organism: Lumnitzera racemosa (assembly GCA_024138005.1). Classification (NCBI taxonomy): domain Eukaryota; kingdom Viridiplantae; phylum Streptophyta; class Magnoliopsida; order Myrtales; family Combretaceae; genus Lumnitzera; species Lumnitzera racemosa. The sequence goes on from JAMXBC010000001.1 coordinate 15,816,055, forward strand.
ACTCAAAGGAACCGGTTTCTTGGTAAATTGCCTATAAGTCCTGTTAGTTTGAAACTGATCTCTGTACTGTTGCTGAATGGGAGGTGCGTTTGCCCTAAAAGCGACTTGAGCATGTGGTCTGGCATTTGAATTTACCATACGAACCGTGGATTATTTGGGCTTGCCAACAGCTGGTCTAGGACCAGATGATGATGCAGGTGGTCTTCTATCTGCTAAGTCCTGCAGTTTGCCAGAAGAGACGGCACTTTCAATCCTGCACGCGGCCGCTACCACTTCAGCAAAACTAGATGAGGCCTGCCCGATGAGATAGGAGAAATAGGGCCTCTCCAAGGTGTTAATGAAAGTGGATGTGAGCTCCTTCTCAGTCGTTGGAGTAGAGATTCTTGCAGCTAAGGACCTCCATCTTTGAGTGTATTCTTTGAACTATTCATTATTCTTCTTTCGTAGGGCGACCAAATCCATCATAGTTGGGGCTACTTCCACATTGAATTTATATTGCTCATAAAACGCTCGAGCAAGTTTCTCCTACGTATTTATCTGATTCAAATCAAGCTGGGCATACCAAGTCAGGGTCGATCCGGTCAGGCTATCTTGAAATGTCTGTACCATGAGTGGATCATATTGAACATATTTACCCATCTTCCTGACATACAACTTGGTGTGGAGCTTGGGACAACCCTGTCCTGTTGTACTTTTCGAATTCTGGTACCTTAAACTTCTCAGGGTATGATTCCATGTCATACGTGGAAAACTCTATGATCCCAGCTTGTTCAAATCCATCACACCCTACGAATGCCTTCATCTTCTCAGTGATCTGTTGTGTCAACTTCTTTTCTAGTTCTTTCAAGCTGTCTGTGTTTAGCCCATGGTCGATAGGTCTCGAGGCCTCATACGTGTCAGGTTTAAAGGTCAGGTTGTCTTTTGGGTAAACTCCTTCCGACTCGAATGGGTCTTTTTGATATTCGTGTTCTGCTTCAGGAGCTTGTGTATTCTTCCCATAACGGGTTTTGGAACCTTCTTCATTAGCCGGCGCTGTAGCTTGTAGCAAAGAAATGCTGTCTGCTAGTAAGCTCATTTGTTCTGCCATCTTCTCCATAGCCCTTTCTATGGAACGAAACCTCTGCTCGAAGGGATCATTGATCTCAGGGTCTCCATCATTTCCTTGAGTAGTGGCCATCTTGGTCTGGGAACGTGTTCTAATCGGACTTCTCTGAAAGACTTAACGTTTGGGAGCTATCTTGAAATTTTACCCGATTTGAATTGAATAACTCAACAAAGGGTTAGTATATATTATATTTTGCTAAAAAAGGGGTTGTTAATCGTACAAACACAAAATGCATGTCACACAAGTGTAATGAAAAATCAAGAAGAGGGGGGGAACCTTTGATGTGGCAAAACCTAACTAACTTTTATTAATTTTTTGCAATTGTGAAGCTTTACACCTCTTATTCTGTTCATAAAAATGAATTCTAATGAAAACATAAAAAAACCCAAAATCTAAAATTTAATCTCCTAATGACTAGTAAGCTTATCCTGCGTCTTCCTCTTCTTTCAGATCATGGGAACTCGCTCTTCTTTACCCTTGGTCCTCTTCTATTATGCTTCCAATGCCTTTATCTTCTGATGGTACTCCTTGCAACGGCTCTCCAACTCCTGCTCTCTTTTACTTGTCCTCTCTGGTTCAGCTTGAACTTCCTTCTTTTCTTCGTTGTCTTCCATATCTTTCAACCCTTTTAACTGGTGATAAAGAAATCCTTTGGTTGTCTGACTCCTAGCTGTTATCCCTCTAGTGGTAGGGGTGGTCTTTCTCGTGTACCAAAGAGCTCGAATGCTTTGAAGCTTGGTTATTTTACCAACCATTGTCATACCAGGGTTAAGGAAGTCCAGCGAGGCAGCTTCTAACGATGGTCTAGGGACCATGTCCTCGATGAGTCCATTAGCTGGAATGTATGCAGTGCAGAGGTTGAAGTCGATTAGAGGAACCGCTTTGAAGTCTCCACATCCTCTTATCATTTCCTTACTTACAAACCACATGGGGGTCAACAACAATTCTTCCGCTTTCATACTCTAAAAGTATTGGACCCAGTAGCGGCTAGCTATATTTTCTGGTTGCTTGATTCTTTCTCCAAAAGATTTGATGAGATCATTTCGCTAAGTAAACTCGGCCCGATTAAAATCAAGCTGGTAACTTCTCATGTAACTAACGAACCAGACCGCCAGAAGGACCATGTTAGTTTTTAGATTTCCTCATTTCTTTTTCTTGAGATGGTTTAGTGACCGGATTTACTCGACCAGAAGGGCCAGGATATATGATTTCCCTTCAAGGAATTGGGCTATGAGTTCTACGATTCTGAAATGGACTCGACGTCTTTCATCAGGGAACAGGATGGTATTGAAGACTACCAGTATAAAAGCATTGACCCGGTACTGGTGCCACGCTTCTAAATTTGCATAAAAAACCTCGCGTTTTTCTCTATGCTTCGATTCAGTAGAAAACCAGTCCATGACATCCTCTAATCGAATGGTCTTTCCTTAATTTAGAACCCGATTTATTTCGGTTTTTCTGATTCCCAGCAACTTGCTGAAGATCTTTAGTGTTGTTGCTTCCAAGTTTGGGACATAAATATCATCTGTGATTACTGGAGCCCATAACAATTGGCAGTATTCTTCTACAGTTGGGTTTAGCTGATGTAGGCCCATACAGAAACTGGTGAATTCGGGCTCCCAAAGGTGGACTAAGGCCCGGACTAGAGTGATGTTCACAAGGATCTTCTGTAAAGAGAGGATGGGCCCAATCTTATTCTTAATAAAATCCTGTTTATCTGGGCTGAAGAGTCGAAACTAGGTTTGAAGCAGCTTCTGTGGCCAATGCGGTAAGTGGACATGAATGTCTTCAAAGGGCCCTCGCCTTGGTTCAGCCGTGACTAATCAAAATTAAAATTACAATTACAATGTATTATAAACTTTACATAATATTACAAATTATTTACAAGGGAAGATCACAATTACAATCACAACTTCACAACAGCTTTCATCAATGTAGGTTCACCATATCATAGGTTCTTGTGGTTTTATAAAAAGTTTTCATATAATGTAAAGGGTGGGCTCTAAAGGTCCTCAAGTTCTGCAACCACTACGTTTTTTTCAAAGCAACGATTCTGTGGTTGCATTTGAACTTGAGTGGGGTAGCCTGATCGGCTCCGGAAGGTGGTTACCCTACAACATCCGAAGCTTATACAATGGCCCCCCTCTTAAAAGATCCTAAGACGGCTTAGTTCTGACCGTGTCTAATATGCATTTATGATGCAGAAAAGAAAAGAAAAGAAAATAAAATAAATAAAAGATAAAAGTAAAACCCCCCAAAATTCCCCGTTAAATAAACTACTACAACAAAAAATGTCGGTAAAAAAAAACAAATAAATAAAATAAACAAATACATCAAACAACATACTTAAGTTCTTTTTTATTATTTTTTTATTATTCCATTTTTTTTTGAAAAATAATCCTAATTTCGGCAACTCCTAGTGGCTAGCCCTCTAGCGGTCCCCAGTGGAGTCGCCAAACTGTCAAGTCTGATTTTTCGGTTTTCTTTTATTTAAAAATTGATTTCTTATTTCCCGATTAATACTAAACCCTAACCCATTTAATATTAATCCTCGACTAAAGAAATTGAGAAATTCTGGTTTTTTATTAAAAATAATTTTTAGAGTTGCCACCCAACCGGAGTCAGGAAAAGAAAAGAAACCGTAACCAATTAGATGGATTGGTTACGATTTAGCTACCGGTCTTTGATTTCAATTTTAATAAAGAACCAGAGAGTTCCGAATTCGGGGGCTAACCTATTAAACCCTTAACGGGTACCACTATCTATTTACAGAAATTAGGATTATTTTTTAATTATAATATTTAAAATAAATAAATAAATAAAATCAAAAGGAAAAAAGAAACCTAAGTTTCTACATATTTTATCGTCATTCCGAAATGCCTACGCACCCGCTAGCCGGGATCAGACGATCGTAGTTCTTTCCGAAAACTTTAGTGTGTTGATTTATTTTAATTTTTAAAAATCGACCGAGTTTACGTTTAAATTTACTTGGTTTTTCAAAGAAAACTCTAAAAGGGTCTTAATTCAACAATTCTTTTATTCTATTTTATGAAAACTCTCTAAAAGCCCTATTTTTCTAAAACGGGACTTTTATTATTTTTATTTCGAAAATAAATTTCTAAGTGAGAAAATCCTAAAAATATACCTAAGAAAAAAACAAAAAATAAAAAATAAAACAAAAATAAAATAGTTTCCTATACGAGGAAACCCTAAAAACCTAATCTTGACAAAAAAATCCTTAAACTAATATATACATACATATATATATATATATCTATTAAACAACTATCTACCTAAATAAAATAGTTCTATATAATACACTTGATATATATAAAAAAAACTAATACTAAGAATTCTCCTAAACTAATGATACGCGTACCTTATGTATTATGTTAACTAATAAATAATGACTAATAACATAACAATAATAATAAAATAATAATAATAATATAAATGAAAAAAATTATTAAGCAACTGAACCTAATTGCTTTTGGCGTCGGACTACTATTTGCAAGATAGTGGACGTGCGTGCGAATTGCAGCTCGAACTGTTAGACGATAGGCAAAGACAGTAATCACGTGGTTACGAGCTTTGTTGTTGTTGTGTAGCTGATCAAACTGTATTGGTCAGTTGGGATTGTCACCGAAACGCTGGTCGGTGTCGCGATTGGAGATCGGAGTCTGTTATTGAGTTGGTCACGCAAGGGAAGAAAGCCGTTTGCAATTGCTACTCGAGAGTTGCTAACCGTGCTGTACTAAGTCGTGTGGCGTACAGCATACAATGTTAGCGTGGTGTATGTGCAATGATCAACGAAGTTTGCTTCGCTGCTGCTATTTGGCGTCGTGGGGCTGGCGTTCGGGGCGTGTTCGTCAATGAGGCGACTGTACGTGGACAGCAACGTTCAGTTGAATCTGATTGCTGCAGATGACTAGGCGTGGACAGTAGTGTTCATGGTCGATCCGTGTGAATTACTGTGTGGCGTGTTGTTTGTCGAATCAGTGACGATGAGGCTGTTGTTCGTTGCTACGTGACCGATCAGCATAGATGGAAACTGCTCAGGCCTACTATTGAAGAAGCTGCTGTGTTCGTGTACTGCGGCTGCTATCGGCTGGCTACGTGGATCTGCTACTGTTCGTTGGGTTACGTTGGATGAAGCAGATTTTTTGAATTTTTTTTTTTTTTGATGAAGCTGATTATGTGATTCCCGTTGTGATTTTTTCTTTTATAAAGCCCAAATGGAATCTTATTATATCCGATTAAACTATATTCAAATCTTATTCAAATCTGATTTAGCTAAACCCATATGATTTAATTAAATATGAATCTTTTGCAAAGATAGAAAAATAAAAACATAGGTACCTATTGAGACTCGAACCCGTGACCTCTAACTAAATCCACTCAAGTACTCCACTGCTTATCCGTTAAGCTGTTGGTCTATATCTTGACATTCATTACAATTAAACTATATTTGAACTACCTGAATCCCTAAACTAAAATTTTTAACTAAACTAAAATTAACGCTAACATTAAACTAATTATTCCTAATATAAATTACTTCCTAAAAATCTATGAAATCTTTATAATTTTTCCTTTTATTATTTTTTTATATTTTCATTATTTTTTAATTTTTATATTATTTTTATCTTTTATTAATATTTTTTTTTGTTTTTTGTTTATTATTTTTTAATTAGGACTCTTTTTGTAAAAATAAAAATTAAGACTATGGAAGGGTAAAAATTAGACATCTACACATACTTAACTTGAACCATGGTTTGTTCGAGATGGGCAATGGTAAATAATGTCCTTACTCAGCTCAACTGTTTACTTTTCTATAAGTAATATACCTTTTTAACACAAATTGGACATCCCTCTTCATTTTTTGCCAAAAGAATTTTGAAGATAGTATCTTATGAGTTCAATGCTAGCCAAAATGTCTAAACAATCCTCCTCCATATGCTTCGCGCACTAACAACTCTCTCATGAAATAGGTCGAGATACGTAGTCTCCTCTTCCTAAGCAAGTGTTCGTCCTCCCTGTAATAGTCATCAAGTGTTCAGCCTTCCTCACACCTAACATAGATAGGATTATAATATGGATCCTTAGCATATAAAGCTTTTACTATTGAAAAACCTAACAACCTAGTATGTAACTCAGTTAAGAGGGAATATCGCCTTGATAGGCCATCGACCACTATAAGCCCCATAACTAGTCACTCAGGTTTCGATCCGTTGAAAGATCCAATCAAGCTTAAATTATAAGTAAAATCAGAAATATTAGTAAAAATAATTCCGTAAGTTCGAATTTAAGAAAATAAGTAATAAAATAAAAGAATATATAAAATTTCAAATTTTAAGTATATAACTTGTTATTTATTGAAAATACATAAAATACATTCTGATAATTAACGAATCGCTAGAAATAAATTATATGTATACTAAAAATCATAGAATGACCTAAATAATATTTAGGAATATTTATTTGTACTATATATGAACTTATATATAGGTAGAAATACGCGTAATTACTTAAAATATGCGTAATGTGCTAAAATAATACTAAATAATCAAAGAAAATTCATAATTAATTAATGAAAAATCAAGAAAAATAAGGAATGATCTAGATATAGGTCATGGTAGCTGGGGAAAATAAGAAAAAAATTAGGCAATTAAATTAGAACAACACAAAAGTCAAATTGGAAGAAGATAAGGCAATTGTCAAATCAAATTAATGCACAATAATTTCTCTAAAACTCTATAAATAGTAAGAAAAATTCAAAAGCTCATTTGGTCAGTTTGGAGGGTGAGAAAAATAGGGAGAGGCGAAATTAAGAGAAAAATTAGGATTAAGAAAAATAATAAGAAAAATTATACAATTAAGGCCATAAAGAAGAACCAACATCAGACGAGCAGTTGGGAGTGGACGACCACCACCACCATACGGTGGTGGTAGTGCCTAAACCGGCCGACAATGCCATGGCGGCACGCAGTGGCTAAAGCCACCCAAATTGGTAAGTCTAGTTTCCAGCCCGATTTTGTGTAATTTTATAAAAAATAGTAAATATTCTTATAAAATTATGAATTTTTTTATTCTAAAATATTTTTATATGTAATTTTTAGGAAAAATATTATTTTCTTAAAAATATGTCTCCTGATATATGGTTCTTAAGAAATCATGCAAAACCGAGCATGTTTCAGTTTAGGAATAAATGACCTTAGGAGTGTAATTTTGAACCCAAAATTTTTGTGTAGACTACTTAGATGATATAGAACAGTGCTATAAAGCCCATTTTCAAAAAATTAATTTTTTAAATTTTAGATAATTTTTAGGCTTTAAAATGAGGCATAATATGGGTAATTTAAGGTTAATTAAGTAATTAAATGGTTAATTACTGATTTAGTATAATACTTGTAGCATTTAAGGTGTTAGATGTAATTATTAGGTTAATTATGTAGTAAACGAGTAATAGGAAAAAATAGTAAATTTTAAGTTAATTTTGTAAATTAGGATAATTAGGAGTAAAATATGATTTAGGATGAATTTAGATATTTTGAAATAATAATTGATGTTGGGAGATGGTAATTAGAGTGTTAGCAATATTAGATGTGTATTATATACATAACATGTAATTATTAAAAATATAATAAATAGAAGATATTAAAATAAAAATTGATATTATGATAATAATAAAAATATACAATAAATCTGATAGAAAACTTGAATTTATATAATTATATGAAAAATGTAAAAATTTCTTACATCAAGAGTAAATTCGGTACACTATTAAGGATTTAAGTGTATTGGATATAATAAAATACTGGCTAGAGGTAATTATGGTATTTAGGATATCTAGAAGTAAAGTGATTAATTTCACATTATGAGTTAAAACAAGTTTATAAAGTTCGGGTATAAAACAGTACTTAAAAATCGAACTAGAATCTAATTTAGAAATCGATATTGAAACCGAACCCGAACCCGAACCCGAACCCGAACCCGAACCTAACCCCAAACCTAGAATAATTGTAAAAGACTTAAGACCTAGATAATTAGGTATATTAAACCTTAAACAAAACATAAGAATAAGCGTTGTAGGATAAAACGAACCTATAATAGTTATATGAAAAACTGAAACCACGTCTGTGTTATAGAGATAATTGGCGATGGCCTAAGCGAATTGGATCTCGAATGAGTGAGCGAGGAGTCTAAGTAAGATAGGATTAATACAATGTTGTATTTTAGAGGCTTAAGATTATGCTTGGTTGTGCTTGTTAGATAGTCTGTGGTGTGCATGTGCTTGATTATGAGTGATGCTATGATTCTGTTTGTTGTTTTAGCTTGTATTGTGTGATTTGTATGAAATGATTAATCACCCTAAACTAGACCTAATCAAATATACGACTTGTAATCATAACCGGACCTGCATGGTAACCCATTAAGGGAAACCTAGGACTCTCCAGCCAAATACCGACCCCTTCGAAAGGGATAGCGCAGGATTGCATAATGATCCCTTCTTCATCCTTAATCGAACTAAGTAATAGGAGAGGAGGTCGCGGCGAGGGTGAAGTCAATGGTTCGAAGGTAGTCGCGAGAGGAGCAAGGTCTCCATTGCACAAGCCTAGGTTTGATCGTGAGCTGTTGCATTAATGCAACTCCTCAACCCGGATTAAAGTGGGCACAATTTCTCTAATCTCACGATGAGCTGAACAACGTCGTGCGATGGCATTTGCTTGAACATACATTGCACCTAATAAGTTGGTTAATAACCTTGTTGTGTTATGGTATAGCTTTAAGTCCTCTATCCTAACTTACTGTGTTGTGGTTGCATACATCCCTATAAAAGTCGTGCAGGTGCTGGTTAAGAAGAGGCATACAACTACTCTGAAGCTAGCAATTACTGGATCCTAGGGAGTGACGAAAAAAATTTGAAGAAAAAACACATTTTTTTAACGTCCAAGCTTTTACTTTAGAATTTTTCATTTCTAAATAATGTAATAACTAGGAAATATATTACGGAGAAATTTTGTAAACTTCAATTGTAATATCCGAATTATAGTGTATATATATATTTCCTCAATTTCTTAGGTAAATGATTTATTTAAATTACAAGATGTTTACTTCAAAGCGGGTTAGTCGTGGACGCCTTGTGTAGATCAAGTTTTAGATAGTGGTTGTAAAGCCAACTTCTATCTTAGAATGGTTTACACGATGGGACTGTTATGACTCTACCGCTTCAAGGCGTAACAACCACTACATTGTTCTTTCAATTATTGTACTTTACAACATATGAAAATCCCTCCATGAACTCAACCCATTCAGCTTACTTTCGAGACAACTTAGGTTGGCTCTTCAAATATCTCAAAGATTCATGATCAGTATAAATCATAAACTCTTTAGGTAACAAATAATGCTACCATACAGTTAGGGCTCAGATTAAGGAGTAAAACTCCTTATCATAAACAAAGTAATTAAGTGTAACTCTTCTAAGCTTCTCACTAAAGTAAGCAATAGGTCAACCTTCCTACATCAGTACAACACCTATGCTTAGTTTAGACACATCACACTCCACTTCGAATACTTTGTCAAAACTCAGTAGAGCTAAGACAGGCATTGTAGTTAGCTTATCCTTCACTGCTTCAAAACTCCTCTACTCTTTCTCTCCCCATCTGAATTCTAACATTCTTCTTTGACAGTCGGTGAATGGGACCACAATCATACTGAACTTTCTTATAAATCTATGATAGAATGATGCCAGGTCGTAGAAGCTCCTCACGTTAGCCAAAGTGGTTAGTACAGGCCATTCGATGATTGCCCTTATATTTTCATCATTGACTCATATTCTACCACTACTTACAACAAACCCCCAAGAAGATTACTTCAAGTTAGCAAAAGTCACACTTCTTCAAATTGGCATAGAGCCTTTCAACTCAGAGTTTTATAAAGGCAGCTCGAAGATGCCCTTATTGAGTCTCCAGATCAAGGCTATATACTAGGATGTCGTTAAAGTAAACCACCACAAATTTCCCTATTAGTTCTTAGAGCACATGATTCATCAGTCGCATAAATGTGCTCGGCGCGTTCGATAGTCCAAACGACATCACAAGCCATTCATACAATCTATGCCAGGTCTTAAATGTCGCCTTCCACTCATCATCTTCTCACATTTGGATTTGATGGTGCCCAGATCTAAGGTTAATCTTGGAGAATAATCTAGCTCCATTAAACTTGTCCAGCATAGCATCAAGCCTTAGCATAGGATAGCTGTATTTGATGCTAATGCAATTGATTACTTAGCTATCCATACACATCCTCCATGACCCATTTTTCTTTGGTACTAACAGATTCGGCACAGCATAAGGGCTAAGAAATTTTCGTACATACCCTTTCTTCATCAATTCATCTACCTGTCTCTATAGCTTAGTAGCCTATTTAGGGTTTAGCCTATAAGCAGGCTTGTTTGGCAATACGGCTCCTGGCTACAAGTCAATTGCATGTTTAACACCTCGAATAAAAGGTTAACATTCCAATAGCTCACCTGGAAATAGGTCGGCAAATTCATCTAACAAGGCTTTCACCTCGACAAGCAACAATTCCTCCTCGAATCCTCTCATCTCAAGTAACTTTCTAACTAGCAAATAGTTCAACACTTCAAGCTGCATCTCTCTCTTCAGCTTAGCTCAGATCATCACCAAAGCCTCCTTCTTTAGGACTTAGTTCAATTGAGTTTTCATGCTTTTAATTTGTTTAGTAGTCATAGGGCTCAACTTCACCTTCCTACCCTCGTGCTCTAAGGAACATGTGTTCTTGCTTCCATCGTATATCACACTTTAGTCAAACATCTACAATCATCCAAGCAGAATATGGGACAGGCTTATGGGCAACACTTCACAGAGCACCTCATCTAAATAGTTTCCTATACAAATCGGTACAGTTACTTGCTTGTTTATTTGCAAGGCTCCTTTGTCATTGAGCCAGTGTAATTTGTAAGGTTTTGGGATGGGTCTTAGTGGGTAACTCTAATTGCTGGACCATGAAAGTGGATGTTGAATCGGTACAATTGTTACTATCAACACTCATTGTATACAATGACCCATTCACCTTACATCCAATGTGAAACAAATTCTCCTGTTGTTCGTCCTTGAACATAGGACTCACACTCATTATTCTTCTCAACACTAGGGTGGTAGGCATAAAAGTAGCCTCCTCACTATAAATGACTTCCTCCTCCTTTAACAATTCGGTATGTCCAACTTCTTTTAAGTCTTCCCCTTCCTTATCACTACTTTTTATCTCTCAATGGTCAGCATTTCACCTCAGATCACCATGGTTCTTCTACTCAGACACTGAGCAACTATGTGTCCAAATCCTTGACAGTAGAAGCATACCTTACTCATCTTTCTTCCTGAGCTCTAACACTTCCTAAACTTCATCGGGATCTCCTTCTCCTCTACTCAAGTATTTTAAGCAAGTTAGGCCTTAGCAACTTTACTTGATTTCAATCCATAGGTCTTCTCGGAATAGATCGGCTACTGTTAGGTCAATTAATAAAGGCTCGAAATCTTCCTGTTTGATGCCTCTTGATCCTCTAAACAGCACAAATAGTATCATCAAGAGACCCAATATCCAAGGTTGCTAAAATATCTCTAATCTCATACTTTAACCCACTAACGAATCGAGACATAATTCCGTCTTCAGGCTTAACAACTTCACATCTAATCATCAACATCTGGAATTTCTTCACATAAGCATTAACACTCAATCCACCTTGTCTCAACTCCTGTAACATCTTAAATGCAACCTGTAAATAGTAGCTCAAAAAAAATCTTCTCCTCATGACTCTCTTCATTTCATCCTAACTTCTAACTTCACGCACCCCTTCTCTTTTATGTGTAGTTTGCATGTTCTTCCACCAAAGGGCAGCATAACCAATAAATTCTAATATAGCAAGTCTAGCCTTATCATTTTCAAGCACCTCACGGCACTCAAATTGCTTCTACATCTTATCTACCTAGTCTAGGTAGTCCTAAGCATCACCACTACCAAAAAAGCTAGGGATATGCATTCTTAACCCTTCCACTCTAGGAGCTTGAACATTCCTCTCCTCAGGTACGTAATAGTCTTTTGCTTCATCACTTACTTCCTCATCTATTTCTTCAATTTCATCAAGTACTAGCTTACGCCTAGCAACTCTATCTACTTCTCTAGCTCGAAGTGGTCGAATTAAGGCATTAACTCAGTAGTATGGGCCATTGTCTCTCTTAAGCTGTTTACGTCCCCTTTATGGACCATTTCTAGCTTGGCTATCTTCATTTATGGCAATCACCAAATTAGTTACTAAGTCCGTAAGTTGATCTAGTCGGTCATCTATAGATTAGGTTATGGTACTCCCTTGTTTACCTTGGTCATCTTGAGGCCCACTCTCTTGGTTACCAATAGCTCTTTGAATACTAGAATAAAACACTGTTGTCTATTTTCATGAGATTAACAGTTGATACACAATTTTAAGCTTCTTACCACAAACAAGGGTAAACTAACACCAAATACACCAACAACTAGTACAACTAGTATACAATAGACAAATATACACTCGTACTCTGTTTGCATACATGAAACAAGGGAAGACAAAGCACAAAATTCTTCAACATCGCTTACCTTTCAAAGTCCTATGACAACCACAGAACATCTAACACATACGTATGAAATCAATAATAAGTTACTTAGAGAACAAAGTAATAAAAAGTAGCTTCGAACGTAGCCAAGCTTTGATACCAAGATGATAAGGTTTGACATAGGTGAACACACAACATTTGGTATTGTACAAACTGAGGGGGTGGGTCTGAACCTCAGGACGGTTTGACAGATAAATGATAATCGAAGGTTGAACAGGAGTCCTTGTGCACCAACAGTGGATATGGTACACCAATGCCTCACAAGCTTTGGTCGTAGTTAATATTACACACGAGTATGGCCGAAGGTCACTCGCTACTAGTCTATGCTCAATCAGCTAGATAAAAGTAGTCAAGAGTAAGGAAGATACACTTAGCTTACGTAAGAAAAAAAAAATGCTTGAATGTCAATTCTATTGACTATTGCGGCTATTACAATGTACAAGTATTTATAGGACCTAATTAGGGTAAGTCCTAGGTTAGTGTAAATTACAAAAAGGATTCCTACAGCGATAATGTTGTAAACAAGCATAAAGAATATCCAATGATAGAAAAGGACAGTATGGATGTCAAGAAAATTAGGGCACGTATCAACTATCCATTCTGTAGTCCTAATGACATTGATGGCTAGGCAAAGCATGTTATAAATAGGTTAGGTCAGGCTCAGCAGTTCGATAGCTCAGTAGCTCAAATGTTCAAGGCTAAAACAGGGTTGTTTCAAAAGGTGACTTAATGTCAAGTCCACCTTGAGAGGTCAGCTCTAGACAGGTATTAGCTTAGCTTCGGCATGGACAGGTTAATATTATAATTATTTGATTCTTGGCCTTAGACAAATGTATTGTGGAAGGGTCGACTTGACACATAGGTCAATCACCTCGATAACTTCTTAAAAATGTGGAAGGTAAAGTAACTTAGCAAGTCGAACTAGGGAATGCATTGCTTTTGAGTTCAACTCCCCCTAGATAGCTTGGTGAACTATATGAGCAGTCCTTGAGCTCGGGAGTGAATGATTGGTCCATGATTCCTATCATGTTATTGTGAATCCTTTGTTTGAATTGTTTTGTGAAACGTTGATTCTTTATTTAAACTTTTCAAAATGTTGATCCCTTATTTGAATTTATTGAAATGTTAATCCCTTTGTTAAACTTACCTCGAAATCTTAATCCCTTCCACTGTAATTCTTTCAATCATTTTCTATAAAGTTCTTAAAAAATGAATATTTTTTTTCCCTTCACGAATAGATACTATAGGTTTTTTCTTAAAGAAAAAAATTTTAAAAAATGAAAAACATTACCTTTTAGGAAATAATGTTTTATTGAAAAAAAAAAAGTTTAATCACTTGGAATTTTTTTTTAAAAAAAAAAAAAGAATTTCAATGAAGTTATTTAAAAAAAAATTGGAATCAATTAGGTTTTTTTTTAAGTGAACACAAATAAAATTAAGGTCAAAAATAAAATAAACCTATTAATGATATAAACATGGTTGTCTTTTCAAAAATAAAATAAATAAATCAACTAAAGTTTTACAAACAAGGAATTACAGCCGTTTGATTTTGAAAGCGAATAGGTAGGCACCTATAAGGCAACCATAAAAAAAAAAAAGTTTTATTTTTATTTTCTTAAAAAATATTTATAAAAAGGAAATAAAAAGGAAAAATTAAAAAAATTAATTTTGTTTTCTTATGTTTAAGGGGTATTCTAATAGTTAAGGCTTAATTTAGTATTTTAATGTGGCAACCTTTGAATTTTAGTAAGTTAACCCTCAAACCCTGTTATCTTTAGTTTCTTTGAAGCTATTTTGAAAGAGATTTTCAAAACGCAAGTTAGTAGCTAAGTTAAGTCCAGTCTGCTTAATTAATAAGAATTTACTTCTTTTTTATTTTTTTGCCAATTTCATTGAATAGCGACTTCAGTTTTCATAAACCAAAAGCAACCAATTTTTCTTAACTTTTATTAAGGGTTCAAATTAAATAGATACATGGTTTAATTTAAACGAAGTTAAGAAAAACATGAAATTGAATTTTAGGCTCAACAACTATACATGTAAAAAGTTATATTGTAATACCCCTTACATGCTAGGAGAAGGAATTCTAATCATTAAAGTGCTTTTTGATGTAGCGGCTCAGAATACATCAAAACTTTAATGTTAAGCGTGCTTAAGTTGGGTCAATATCAGGATGGGTGACCTCTTGAGAACTACTACATCAGGGGACAAAGTTGTACGGCATTCTATCCTAATGCAAATAATACCTTAGTAGAAGGAGTTTTGGTCAAGTCATTACAAGGTGGTATTAAAGTAGTCCACTAGTCGAAAAGGTAGAGCCCTACCTAGTAGTGGTTCTAGACTTGTGTTACGAAATTGACAAGAACATTACTTTTATAATGGAGGTAAATTGTAATACCCCTTACATGCTAAAAAAAGGAACTCTAATCATCGAGGCATATTTTGGTATAATGGCTCAAAACATGCCAAAACTCTAAAGTTAAGCGTACTCAAGTTGGGTCAGTCTTAAGATAGGTGACCTCTTAAGAAGTTGCTACACTAAGACACAAAACTGTACAACGTTCTAGGTCAAAGCGAGCAATACTTCTGTTGGAGAAGTTCCAGTTGAATTGTTATAAGGGTTGTAATACCCCTTACTTATTAGGAGAAGAAACTCTAATTATCAAGACACCTTTTAGTGTAACACTTTTGAATATGTTAAAACTCTAAAGTTAAGCGGACTCAAACTAAGTCAATTCTAGAATGGGTAACCCCCTAGGAAGTTGTTGCACTAAGGAACAAAATCGTACGGTATTCTACCAGCCCCGCCTTGCCTAGTGGTGATTCTAGATTTACATAACAAAATTGAAGCGGACGTCAGTTCTGCAAAGAGAGTAGATTATAATACCCCTTACATTTTAAGAAAAGGAACTCTAATCATTGATGCTCCCTTTAGTGTAGTAGCTTTGAGTACAATGAAACTCCAAAGTTAAGCACATTCAAACTAGGTCAATCCAAGGATGGGTGACCCTTAAGGAAGCTATTACACCAAGGAACAAAACCATGTTACATTCATGCTAAAGCAAATAATATCTCGATAGGAAGAGTTCCGGCTAGGTTATTAGGGGTTTAATAGTAATACTAAATTGTCAACAATTATGTGCTCTACTCTAATAAACTACCACTCGTTTATAGTTAAAATGACTTATTACAGTAACTTCATCTAAGTTGATAATGCATCTTTCTGTCGATAGAAATAATAAAGTACTAACTAACTGACTTTGTTCATTAACAAATTACATCCAAAAGAACTAAATACTTAGCTAATAATGTTTAAATAATATTGTCTATAATAAGCAAAAAATGACGTATATATAAATATATATTTATAGTTTAATATACAAGTGCACAATTTATATATGAATTATAAACATAAGCTAATTGTAACTATGTACGCATTACGTAAAATAATTTCAGTAATTTATGTGAATTATGAATTAATAATAAACATACTATTTTATTTTGACAATATAATATATGGATTAAATCTATATGAAATATATGTGCGCACTATAATTATATATAAACTATGTAGTACGTATCTTTTAATTTCAATGAATCACAAATCTAATTATACAAATCAAAAAATATATAATATAATCTACACACAATGATATATACGGGTTACATCCATATGAATTGTACGTGTAAATTCCAAAATTATATAAATTATGTATAAATTTAGTATTTTTTATTAATCATAATATAGTTTATAAAAATGGTATATACGGGTTATATCCATATAAATTGTTCATGCAAATTACTAAATTATATGAATTACGTATAAATTTAATATTTTCTATTAACCATAATAAAGTTTGTAGACAATGGTATATACGGGTTACATCCATATGAATTGTTCATGCAAATTACCAAATTATATGAATTACGTATAGGTTTAGTATTTCCTATTAATCATAACATAGTTTATAGATAATGGTATGTACGGGTTGTATCTTTATGAATTGCGCATGCAAATTGCCAAATTCTATGAATTATATATCGATTTAGTATTTTTTATTAATCATAATATAGTTTATAAATAATAGTATACATGAGTTATATACAAATGAATTTTACGTGCAAATTACCAAATTATATGAATTATATATAGATTTAGTATTTTCTATTAATTATAAGATAATTTATAGATAATGGAATATGCAGGTTATATCCATATTAATTTTACATGCAAATTACAAATATATATGAATTATATATAGATTCGGTATTTTCTATTAATCGTAATATAGTTTATAGGCAATGATATATATGATTACATCCATATGAATTATTAGTGAAAATATATATGAATTATGTATAGATTTAGTTTTTTCTATTAATCATAAAAGTAGTACACAAAATAGTGTAAAATGCTACAAATTATCCCTTTCTTATAAAAATTATGTGAAACATTTCATTTATTTCTAATTTATATGAATTTCATAATAATAATATTATAAATAACAAATGAAAAAAATTATATAAACAATGATTTTATAGAAAATAAACAAGAATATAAGTAATAAGAGGATATATTGTATGAAGGCCCGAAGGGAGGGAAAGAAATATTGTAAAAAGAGAGATATTAATAATTAATTATAAAAAGAAGGATAGATACCGTAAAAATAGAGATATTAACATATAACTAGAAAAAGGGAGAGAGATATTGTGAAAAAGAGGGATATTTACAATTAATTGTAAAAAGAGAGGAAAAATATAAAAAGAAAGATATCAATAATTAATTAAATAGGAAAGAATAGAGAAAAGGTAACTTGGTAACCTTCTATAGCAAGTTATAATGGCTAATGTTATGATAACGTTATTATATTAATGTTACGATAGAAAAATCCATATCACATCTAACTTAAACAACATAAAATAAAATAAAATATAATCTCATAAAAAATATTATCATTTCATATATGTTCTTTCTTGATTCATATCACATAGCTTATAAATCATTTATATAATATTAAAGCCTAATATATTGGTTTTGGTGTTACAACTCTAGAATTTAACTTTTTATTGATATATTCCTTCAATAATATCTTCAAATTATATGTCGCTTATGTTACAAACTAGTTAAGATTAATTTTAATAAATCATTATTTTTTCTTCACTATACAATTTTTAATTTTTCTTGTATTACATTGGTTACTTTAGATAAGGAGACTAAATTTCAGTAAATTAAGAGGTAAAAATGGGAAAAAATTATAACTTTTATGGTAGTTTTTTTTTTAATATAGCTTATGTTTAAACTATTTTATTCTTAGCTACACGTAGAGCAAGCATATATCCATCAAGTGCATATATAATTGCCAAAACCTAATGGCAATGATGTAGTAACTCAGGATATTATAGCAACAAATATGTATATACCTATTATAAAAATATAGTCTAGAAACTCTTATTTTTTCATATCAATTACATTTGATTATGTTGTTATTACATTTGTTTTCAATGATACATTTCAAATCACATGAATAACTTAAATTTTAAATTAAAAGTAAATGCTTAGTTAAATTAATTAATAAATGGTGTACGTAGTTTTATTTAAAATTTATACTATATGCTAACTTTATTAATAAACTTAGTTTCTAATAAACACTAGAAATTTCTTATTTGCATAAATATTAACTTTAACAATTTCAAATATGATATAATACTTAACTATAATTAAATGAATTTAGTATTTTTTATATGAGATTGTTATATACCATGTCAATACTTTCTAAATTACAAAATATGGTAATCAAACTAAGCCAAGCCGATTTTTTTTTTTTTTTTTGTGGAATAAATAACTAAAGATTAATAAGCCATATTTTTATGGTTTGGAAAATTTCCTAAACTAAACTAACTCGTTTAGTTTAAAGATATAAAAGATCAAATCATATTTTTATGATTTGGTTTTCTAAACAAACTAAAAAAAGCGTAAAAACATTTATCATTTTCTATCTATCACTAATTAAATGTGCTATAAAGGAGGTTACTTCAAAGTTATAATATGACAAGAATTGACAATTTGTATATATATATATATATTATTAAAGTGAAAGAGGAGATATTTTGGTATCTTTTTCTATTTATCTAAATCGACCCTTTCATAATATATATATTATAATTTTACAATGTGATTTCATGGGGTTATGATTGTCAATTACCTTAATTCACCCTTTCCACAAAAATTGATTGCTTCTATATATAATAAGTTTTATATTTATTAATATAATTATTATGTTTACAATGTCAATGTTATTACTAATTATAGATATCCGCATTTAGTATCTTCTATATTATTAGGACAAAACATAAGTTTTGAACTCTATAGCATCAAACTTTAAATTATATCCATGGTATTCCTTCATTTATCCTTTGAACTAAATATAAGTTTCGATTTCAAAAAGCAATTATAAGGACACTATAGTAATTTTACTCAAAACATGCTTCCTCAAAATGCTTCCAGTTTCTTTGGTCAAAATATTACTTAGTTTTTTTTTTTATTTTTCATCTACAAATTCCATTCCACTTTATTGCTAATTAATTTTCATTTTATATATTAATAGTTGCTAAATGGAGTTATCTATTCCTTATTCAAGACAATAACTCTCAATCTTCAATGTTCATTATTAGGGAAAAAAGAACATTCAATTTTTGCCAAGAATAAAACATCTCCATTATCATGTATTAACCAAAGTTGTCTTATCAAAATATTTTCTTTTAATGACATTTCTTAATAAAACCCATAGTAAAACTATTATTTCTATCACAACCCGTACAGTATCATCGTCGTGGTAGATCGCCATATATCATACAAAGGTCTACAATCAAGCCTCCTTTGTTGATCATTGACCTTCTATACGGTGCACAAGGCTTCATCCACTCTAAGTTACCATCAATCACGCAGATGAATAATATTAAAGCACCATAATTATCTTTACTAAATAATTAAATATACTATTAAATTAAAAGTGTGGAACATAGCGATCCAAAACAAAAATATCAAAAAACAAACTTAATTAACTATAGATAGTCCAACTATTAAATAATAACAAGAGATATGAATAAATCCTATCCAATACCAAAAGTTCCTTCTTTCAGTCCCCATATTACACAGTCCCATCCTAGCACAAGACTAACCTCGGGCATTCAACAACTTAACTTGGCGAAGAGGTGTCCCTATGTAAAAATAAAAAATTTATAAGGATGTAAATTTATGCTTAGTGAGCTAATCCTTTCATCATGCCTCACAACAATCTATATATATGCACAACCATATGAATGTATGCGATACGCAATATGCCAAACCATATATGCAGTGGCCTAAGAACTGCATGTAACTAAAAATTTCACCCCTTATGGTCGGGGTTAGAGATTATTGATCGATACAAACCAACAACTAGGCTCTAATAGTTGGGTTTTTATACAATTTGCAC
Organism: Lumnitzera racemosa; assembly: GCA_024138005.1. Classification (NCBI taxonomy): domain Eukaryota; kingdom Viridiplantae; phylum Streptophyta; class Magnoliopsida; order Myrtales; family Combretaceae; genus Lumnitzera; species Lumnitzera racemosa. The sequence continues at coordinate 15,836,298 of JAMXBC010000001.1, forward strand.
CTATGTGCTAAAATCATCCTATTAACATATTTAGTATATTGCATAAATATACTATGCTTAAGCGAGAAATAAGATCATTTTTCAAAATTTTCAAGTCTAGCGATATAGCGACCCTTGTAGTCCATATCACATACCTTAAGTGAAAGTTACAAAACTCGGCCCTTAGCCAAACAGTTAGCTTCCTCTAACACCTAATAATTACGTAGGTTAGTATAGGATCTCAATAACATGGCATATTGATGCCTAAACTAATCCTTTTAGGAGCCCTAGCTCCTGTGATTTCCTTAACAAACTAGCAGTCGATATAATTATGATGCCAAAATGTAGTATGCATGAATCATTTAAATTCTTAGTCGAATAATTATTTATGTTGAATTATTCAATGGTCAAGTAACTTCATTCCATAACAACAATACATAATCTAATCTCAAAAGTAATTCTGGTTATTATCACATTATCATATCATGGAAATTAATCATAGAACCATACATATGTATTTCCCACATCCCACATGAAATCAAGTTTGAAATAATAATTTAATGCAACTATATTATAAATAAAATCAAGCATGAAGTCATTAGGAATCACTCATTCGGCTATGACTGCTCAGTTATAATAGTTTAAGGGTAGGTCATCTCCAAAAGTAAGGTCCCCTAAACATCATAAATATGGTATTATGAGAATTGGCATATAATAAAATGTTAACCTAATGTTCTTTCAAGTTATATTCCTAACATAGTCTTAAACTTTTCCCAATTATACTAATTCTTCAATCGCTTTTAACTTTATCGTTTTAAATCCGATTTTTATGATCTTATAGTCGATTTCCATCATTTTTTAGTTTACTTTCACCTAATATGGTTAGATTTAGAAGTTGGAGCCTACAATTTTGCTTAATGGTCAGAACAGCAACGTTCCTAAGGTTTAAGTCTTCCTTTGGGCTTGAAATTGTCGTTAGGCTTTCTACTATCTTGTGAAATATTTAAGGTTAGGTCTTCATTTTAGGCTTAAATACTTTAATTAGGGTCAGTTTTTCATTTATTAATTAGGGTTTTGTTGCTAACTTATACTTCTTGGACTTCTAAGTAGGCTATATGATCAAAATGGGCTTATTTCATGTATTAATAATATTTGTTACTATTTCAAGCTTGGGGAATTTTTATGTAAGCTTTTTATGGACCTTATAACATCTTTCTCCTAGGCAAAAGGTGCTGGTCAGAATCTTGTATGGTCCAAATGAATGTTTTGGGCTTGTCTTAAGAGTTTTGGGCCCAATTTCGAGTTTTAGGCCCTTAACACTTATTGTACTAGTTTTGGTTAGTCTTTTCACTTTATTTATTTCATTTTTAAGTATGTTTAAGTGGGTTAAACACAATCTATAGATCTAGTCAATTGTTCTTTTTTGGCTCCTAAACTCATTTTCCCATTTTACCCCTTGTTTCCTTATGCTTATGTGCTCAACCAAGACTTACACTTACCTCTACTCTAACTCCTATTTGTTTTAATCATTGTAAGGAAATCATTTTATCATTAACTTAAGTGGAAACTATGGAACACAGCTTCCTCTTAGGCGTAAGTTTTCCTTACTAACAATCCATATATTGGTTTCCTCTTTACCAATGGCAACTATAAGCATGTAGAACTTAATATGAGTAAAAATAACACCTACTTAAGCTTCAAACATGCTACATCCAACATCTTATGGGATGTTCATGCACTTTTTTTTATGGCTTTCTCAAGTCATAAGGCCATACTCTAAATGATAAACAAGTATAATAGAAGGAAACTAAATCTAGGCTACTCATATCCCAATATTCTTGAGGAAAATTTCAAGAACCTAACACTTAACCTGGCCATGATAACATCTAAAGTATATGATAATTTCACATAAATAAGAAATGATTTCCTAGGCATGGTGGTCTAAAGATACTTGGGAACAATGCTTATTCATTAAATGGAATGGATGGTGGTTATCACCTATACTAGCCCTCTTTAGCTCCTTGTTTTTATAGTCTTCTTTTGTGACCTTTTAGACCCCTGAAATCTATGTCCTTAAGTGTTGATTAGTACTCCAAAGTTTCCTCAAATGGTGGTGTATGATGCTTCTAGTGTGTCTTTTTTAATGGACTAAAGTAGTGGCAACAAAAGTATGTATTTAAGGCGTGAGTGGTGTGTGGATTTGTAAGTTGGTGAAGTGGATGTAGGTAGTGTACCTTTCTCTTTTTGTTTTAAGTGTAAGTTGTTTGAAAAGTGAGAGAATGTAGGGGTATTTGGGAGTTAAGTGGTAAATGGTGAATGAGCTCAATAAATAATGATTGGATGATGTAAGCTTCTTAGGCAAATAGTAGATGTGATAAAATAATTAAAAGATTGTTGAAATGATAGGGAATGGTATGCCATAATCCTCCCTTCCCCAAACCAGTGTGAACTATGGTCCTAATAGCAATAAAGCTTGTCACATCAAGTAGATTTTAGATTAAATAAATTAGTTAGTTAGATAATTTATCTATAGGTAGTATAACTTATATAGGGAAAAGGGAATTTCCTTATCTAAAAATTATGGAAGTTATCAAATAATAAGTCAACTAAGCTTTGACTATTAGCTTTGGTTTAATGAAAATCAAATTAGAAAGGAAATATGATAGGAGTGGTCGGTTATAAGACTCATACATATAAACCTTACAAATTTCCTAGATAAAGGTTTGGAAGTTAATAAGATTTCCTGAAAGAGACCCTTAGTGTTGGAAAGATAACTAATTGTAAATTTAAAAGACTACTCTAAAAAATATAAACTTAAACTCCTAAATACCTAGATGGCAATTCAAGCCCTAGTTTGACCCCTACACTCAAAATCCCAAAAATCTTATAAACAAATACCAACAACTAATGTTAACTCTCAAAGTCAACCTAATCTAATGAAACTAGCCCCAAACCCTAATGTGAAAGAGACTAATAGTTGAAGTCCATGAGAGTTCCTCAAAAACGATAAAGGGCAAGCTGAACTAAAAATGAAGATTGGTATAGATAACCCTAACAATGAATTCAAAACCTTAAAACGAATATTGTAGCCCTTAAATGAATCTTTGAACACTAAAATCCTAATATGTGTGAACCTTTAAATTGTAAAACCCTAATCCAACTACTGTACTCTAATTAAATAGTAAAACTATTCATTAATCGGAGACTAATCACTTAATTGCCCTAAAACCCTAATATACCTTCTAAAACATACTTAAACAGTAATAATTGTCTCATTTCCTTAGAATAATTAGACAAGATGACCTAATTGGCTTAACCAACTTAATTAAACACCTTAAGCCCTAAAATGTACCTAATTTGTGTCAAGTGTACAAGTAATTAAAATTAAGAAACTTAATTATTCGCTAATCGGATTTTACATCATAATTAACTATAAGTCAAGAGTGATTAATCATATAAAGCTAAAGGAAATATATGAAAATATCTCTTTAATAATGCCAACCTTATACTTGGGGGAGACAATATAAACTCTATAAATTTTTATATCAAACTCAAAGTCAAATACAAGAGTTAACAAGTAATCCTTAGAATTGCTCAATGTATAATAATAAATGATAAATAAAATCCATAAATTAAATAATTTAACCCTAAATAATAAGTTATAATCCCTAAGTAATAAAGTCGGAAAACACTAAAGAGAGTAAAACCCCTAATATGTGAGAAACCTTAAAACAATTGGAAAATATCAATAGACTAAGTAAAGCCTCAATTGGAAGTTCAAAACCCTAATTCAACAAATAAACCCTAAGTATATACCTAAATTATTCACAACCACAAATAATTTCTTCAATCGCTTGGAAACCCTAAATCGCCAACCTTATACACAATCTGAAAACCCTAATCGGTCTCGAATAATAAAGGACTTTAACAAACAGAGCAATCTAGGTAAATGAACTTAAATAAAGTGATAAAATATGACAAGACCTTAGTTATACCCTAATTAGGCATAAATTTCTTAATTAAGTACAATTGTGATTAATTAGCTTAATTACCATTTAATCCATCTACCAACTCTTATTACATCTTAATTAGTAGCAAGTTAAACTCAATTGAGAACAAAAGATGAAGGATTAATTGGGAATTAAAGGAACCTTGTCCTTAAGGAGATAAAATGCCCCCTCATTTGACAAAGAGTAAATAAGGTACAATAATACTAAGAGGGGACTATGTACCCTAATCTCAAATTAGCCACCTCTTGTCCCCCTTAATTTACCTTCAATATTTGCCATTTAACCCATTCAAACCCCCCATTTAACCTCATTCTTCACTCTTAGCAAACCTTAGGAAAAACTCTCATGAAACCCAAATAAAAACCAAAGAAAACAAAAGAAGCTATTGGAGGTCCCTGTGCATACCAGTGCCTTTTCCTTTTACCTCCAACACATGGCTTCAAATCACAAACCACCACAATCAAAATGTCATACATACACTAAAATTTCTTACCGACAAACATTATCCCTAAATAAGCTCGTTTCAACTTCGTTTTTAAGTAAAAAGGTTAGAGCTCGTGCAAACCAGTTTAAGGTAAAACTCACCCAACTTAAGTTTTCTATTTACACTTGTTTTATCTATGATATCTTGAATGTTTAGGATTAGAAATACTAGATAACATATTATAATCATGTACATGTCATTTTGGAGCCTCATAATTACACCTCTATTCATGTACTTAGCTAATTTGTTACTTACATTCTGAAAGTATAAAAGATAGTTTTATATAGATAACTTGAAAATATATTGATAAAACTTCATGAAACCCTAAGTACAATGCATGTTGCCCCTTCTTTAGTGAATATCCATCTTTCTTTCACCATATTATGTAATTTTATTAGCTTAAAATAAGAAGCAATGTGATTAAAAATAAGAAAACATACTAGAATAAGTATTAGATGGATGGAGTTGAAGAAATCCTACAACACCCCTACTTAGCCGCTACTATTGATGGACTTAATGAGCTATAAATTTTGGTTAATTAATGTAATGACATGATTAATTAGTGTTAAGTATGATTTAAGATGTGATTAACCAAGTTAAGTAAGATAATGATGAGTTAATGGCCTAAATTAGTAAAGTTGGTAATTAAGGCTTTAGGAATAGTGTTAGAGACCTCATTAATGAAATGAACTAGATCTAAAACACTTAGTAAAATGGGTTATTTAGTGGATCCATTTGGATATTTAGCTTATTGGAATAAGTTAAAATCAAGTTTAAGGTCCTAGAATGTAAATTAGGCCAAAACTACCTTAGTTAGTGATTAGGGTGATAAAGGCATATTTTTCATATTTTAATGTGCAAATTAAATAGAATTATTATTGATTTTATAGAAATCATTAAGAAATGATACCTAATTAATTTCATTTAGATATTTTAGGAATTGGAGGATTCAAAGTGGAAATACGGACCATTTAGAGGAGTTTTACGCAAATAAAAAGGCCTAAAAAGAGTTATGGCACAATTGGAATTCAATACAACTGGCTAACACTTACATCGATGGCCTTTAGAGCCCATGCCGCCAACCTTAAATCTTACACTACTAGCCTTAAAGCTTACACTGTCGGCCTATCAACCGACCTTAATTAAAAAGAAGCCTTACACCAGCCAACCCTAGTTTTTCTTATAAATAGCCTTATGTTTCACCATTTGAAAGACTTGTTTTTGGGAGACACATACTTTCCTTGGACTTAAAGAGTCGTAGAACAGTTATTATATAGTTCTTGAAGAATTCTTCTATAGAATCACTTGGATCATTGAGAAGATTTTGCTTTAGAGACTAAGTTTTGGAGTTGCAATTGAAGTTTATCTTTTCCAATTATAGAATTGGTGACATCTATTTTAATTATATTTATGCAATTTTGTTAATTATTCATGTGTTCAATTATGAATTTCCTTGTAATTTCAATTGGTAGTTGCACTTTTGTTTCAAATTCCATGATTAGCTAAATTTATTTGTGGGAATTGATGAAACCTTAGATAGCTAAGATGATGATTGTGTTCGTGTTATAAGATTAATAAATATAGGAATGATTCATGATTGCAATTTCTATTATTTCAATTATAGTTGTTTAATCGATTATAATTATTAGAAACCCTAGTGATACGAGAGTTGATACAGGGTTTATTAGAAATTCTTGGTTAATTTGATTAATTAATGTGGAAGCAATGTTAATTAAATTTATTAGAAATTATCTAGAGATTAATGCTATGTTCGGCAATCGATTATTCACTAAGACATTAGGAATAATTGATTTAAGACATTAGATAATTATAGTATAAGGAGATATTTGATTGTAATTTAGAGTCCAGTGTTAATTAGAGATACGAGAGCTAACCAATTAATTAGGGGTTTAAACCCATAAGTTTTATGGCATAATAATTTCACTTGAATAATTATATAACTAATAATCTATATAACATGATAACATTTTATTTGCATAATCTAGGATGGATTCTGTTTTTCTTACAATTCTCAATTGATTGCTTAGTTTTAGAAATTTTATAGTTATTTTCTTTTTAATAGTTTTAGTATAATTATTAAATTAGTTAATTTATTTTTTGATTGCCTATATATCAATAAAAATTATCATAGGTTTAGTAATATTATAGTCCTCGAAGGATTGACAATCTTACTTGCTCTGTATTACTTGTTCTGTATTACTTGATTTCGACCCAATATACTTGCTGGAGTATTCACAATTTATTATATATATATAGTTTAAGCGAATCATAAAAATATGATTAGGAATCTAATAAATGAAAAGAAGCAGATTTGAATCTTGATAGAAAATAGACTTATCTTAAGGACTTCAGTGAGCTTAAGCCCAAAATCATAAGTGGAGTTAAGCTTAAGGCCTTAAAATACAAGATAAGCCCAAAATCTCTTAAAAGAACCAAGAATAGAACCCAATAACTTAGTGACCAGATTTGAACCCTAAATTAAAAGGCTCGTAAAATAAAATGTAAAAGGTTTATTAAGTCTGAAGGCTCATTAAAGCCATCCCCTATAGGCACTTTAGTAAGCAAGGGTCTTAAACTAGTAAAAATGGCTCATTTAGGCTTACAAGAGTAATACCAAGGCCTAAGGTGAAAATTTGAAGTGTTAAGTAGAAAAAGTCCACTTAAAATACTTAAAAGGAAGCTCAAAATATTAAGTGCAAGGCCTAAGATCAAAAGCTAAGCCCAAACCCCAAAACTAGGCCCAAACCCTAAAGTGATCAAACTCACCCTTTGGACCTATAAACTTATAAGGCCCAAACTGAAATCTTGCTAACCTAAAAGCCCAAAAATAACCTCACCAAATGAAATAACACTCGAAAACAATGAAAATTGACTATAAAAACATAAAATTCTTACTTAAACAAGAAAGTTATGACCAAGATCTTAAATAAGCAAAAATAAGGAAATTATAACTTATACCAACCGCACCAAAGACAGACAAGGCCGACCGTCTGGGTGGGTCCGATCCTACCGAAGGAACAAAAGATAGAGTGTGTTTAGTGAGGGTTTTAGCGAATTCGTGAGCCACTTAATTAGATATGACACATCAGTTAGATTTTACACATCCTACGACTCACCGGATGCAACGCATCAGTCCAAATGATAAGGTTGTCCGCCACAATCCTTGCTAAATGGATTGATAAGAGCCAATGAAGGAGAGAACTTTCGAAGAAAAAGGACTCAGAAAGGGGTTTTTCATTAATCTTCTCTATTTGTATTATTACAAATATTGCTATTTATAGTACGTCCTAAACCCAAGCGATAAAACTATAAATAATGTATAAGGCCTTAAACCCCAAATAATTGAGCCCATAAATAAAATAAAGAAAAGCATGTATAGAAATACAAAACTGTGTGTTTTATAGGTAAGTCGCCATGTGGTCATTCAGTATGTCCTGAAAGCAACCGAACATTACTTGGCCGAGACACTAAAGAGGATGGCCCCTAATTGCCTAATTCTAAAGTTAGTCGAAATTAGTCTATTTGTGTCTTATCGTATAGATCTAACTCTCAGAAACGTGATATCTCGGCATATCGACAGACATGAAGTCGAGTAAGTAATTGGTCAAGCATAGGTGAGGATCGAACCTTCTACTTTTCGGCACTCGTTCTACGAGAAATTGTATCATTTGGCTTGACAGATGGAATGAGTTAGCAAGTAAATGAGCTCGGCTTTAGCAGTCAAGTTGGGTCGATACCTTGAATCCTATCAATGATGAGGCTAGTGAATATATTACGTTTAAGATGAGTCCTATTTACTTTAATTACCTTACTCAAGTGATTTGTGATACTAAGTTTGAGACTACTAAGGACTACTAAGAATACTAAACCTCAAGTTGAATAAGTATACTGCCCCCTATTTTACTCTGTTTTGTGCTGGTAGTTGGTACAATATCTAATTATATATGATAATTGAACTTAATACATGTTGGGGTGTATGGGAACTTGTGTGTGCCTGTTTTGGTTGATCTATGCTTGCAAAATATCTTAAGATATTTCAAATACCATTATTTGTTGCATTAGAACATAGGGCCTTAAAGTGTTTAGAATATACTTGCATGACCACCCCATAAATTCGGAATTAATAAATATTTAGCCTCTAATTAAACTAGACGTGCATTACATCTTATAGCGTGAGTTAAAAGGGCATCAATACCATGTTGTAGAGCAAGAGGTTATGCTTAAATGGATCCATATTGATATTATATATTGTGATTGTTTATCATACGAAGTATTTCGTGCGACATGTTCTTACCTTGACCTTTGGGAACTACTTGACTTTGAGGAGCGTCGCCTTCTACTTGAGGCTAAGCCATGTCTACTATTGAGGGTGGTTATATTGTTAAGAGATTTCATATTGGACGTAGATACATGGGTTCTAACGTACCTAAATACTTCCCAACTCGAGCAACTGTAGGTGTTAAAATCGTGTTATATATATTATTTGCATTACATATGCTTATACATGCATTCATATGTTTGATAAATAACTTGCTTGTTATTGTTTGATGGTATGGTAGAAAGGCTACCTACTAAGCTGGATGTAGCTTACACCTTAATAATTTTTTTTCCAAGTCTTATAAAGTTGGGGTTAAACTAAGATTCGAATACAGAGCACTCCATCAAGTTGAGAAAGTAGAATATAAGTTAAGAAAAGCAAGTAGTATAATCAAATTAAACTTTTGAGGTATTTAGTGGCTCTGTAATTATTAGGTTGTAGATTCCTTTTCTTATTATTTAGTAGGTAATTCCGACTCTCTATGGTTCTGGTGATTGTGGATTGCTAGATCACCTATAAATATATATATGGTTAAGTAAACATATGTAAAATGAATAAGCACCCTTAAAAACTCTCTAGTTAGAGCCTACGCCCTTTGACTTATAAGGCAATCTTTATATCATGGTTGTAAACATGATATGAAAATTCTAAGTAAAACTACCAAGCCCCCTTTTGGGCCATTGCGATATGTATGATTCTTAAGTTATCTTATTCATATAGTTCTTTTAGGATTTAGTTCTCTAAATATTTCCTCTCTTAAAATTCTTTCTCAAAGGAAGTCATAGAATTTTATGGTCGAATCAAACCTATTAGGTTTGAGTTTTCGATTGTCTGTTTGGAGTCTCAATGGGCTTAAGGGCTTCTAGTTCATCCTAAGGTTTAGGGTTTTAATGATTTAGAATTTGTTATTCTATGTTAGAGTTTTCAGTCATTTAAGTCAAGATTTCACCTTACTTAGGGTTTAAGATGATTTCTAAGGTTGTTATCAACTTTAAAACTTTTAAATTAAATTATAGTTATGAAGTGATTAGATCCAATTTTTAAATTAAACTTGATTTTTAATTTAGTTTATCATTGGAAATGATCAGAAAGTACTGTAGACTACTTCGGATGTCACCTAAAATTGTAAGGTTTACAGTTTAAATATTTTTAAAAAAATTGAAAAGTCAAAATGTAAATGATGAAAATCAATAATAATAAGCAATTAAGGTACCTTTATTGAAAAAATATATTTCAATTACATATAAATTACAATTTTTTTTCTATATTTCTCAACTTTCTTGATTTGTTTATCTTTTGAATTATATCATAAAAACATATATGTATAATTTCATTGTATTAATTTTTTTTTTTCAATTTTACATTTTTTTTTATAAGAGAGAAAGTAAAAGTTTCAACTATCAATTTATTTCTAAAGCATTAATCACCATGATTTTCTTATGATAAGTTTGTTTCTTTTAATTTTTCTTCCCTAACTTTTGGTTAAGTAAAAAGGACATCTAATCGAACACATAAATTATGATTGAAAAGTTTGAAATTCTGAAATTGAGCAATTGTTTGTTATTATTCAATTGTTATGTTTTATGATTGAAAAGGTGTTTGTTTGCTTATTATGCACATTGTCTAATGCATAATTATGATTTTCTTTTTTCTTTTTTTCTTTTTTTTTTTGCTAACTACATATTACTGCAAAACCTGCAATTTTCCTATAACAAGGGCTAAGTTAATAAGTTCTTCTAAAACATGTCTTTAATGTTGGCTAGATAACTAACGCTAAACCTAATAGACTATACTTAAAAAGCCTAATATAAACTCTTAAAACCCTAAATGGCAATCTTAGCCCTAGTTTAACCTCTATACTCAAAGCCTTCAAATCCTGTAAACAAATGGTAATAACTAATGTTAACTCTCAAGGTCAAATTAATCTAACGAAACCAACCCCAAACCCCAATGGGAAAGAGATTGATAGTTGAAGCCCATGAAAGCTCCCAGAAAACAATAAAGGGTAAGCTAAACCAAAAATGAATATTGGTATAGATAACTCTAATAATAAATTCAAAACCTTAAAACGAATACTATAGCCTATAAATAAACCTTCGAACACTAAAATTATAATTGAAACCCTAATATATACAAGCCTTTAAATTGTAAAACCCTAATCCAAGTAGTGTACTCTAATTAAACAACAAAATTATTCATTAATCGGAGACTAATCACTTAATTACCCTAAAACCCTAATCTAATCTCTAAAACATACTTCAACAGTAATAATTGCCTCAATTCCTTAAAATAATTAAACAAGATTACCCAATGGGCTTAACTAACTTAATTTGACACATTAAGCCCTAAAATACACCTAATTTGTGTCAAGTGTACAAGTAATTAAGATTAAGAAACTTAATTACACCTTTAATTCATTAATCGGGTTTTACATCATAATTAACTATAAGTCAAGAGCAATTAATCATATAAAGCTAAAGGAATTATATGAAAATATCTCCTTAATAATGCCAACCTTATACATGGGGAGATAATATGAACTCTATAAACTTTTGGATTCGATCTTGGAGTTAGATACAAGAGTTAATAAATAATCCTTAGAACTCTCTCGATATATAATAATAAATAATATAATAATAAAATCCATAAATTGAACAATCCTACGTAATAAAGTCAAAAAACCCTAAAGAGAGTAAAACCCTAATCATACGGGTAAAACCCTAGAACCCCTAATATATAAGAAACCCTAAAATGATTGGAAAATATCAATAGATTGAGTAAAACCTCAATTAGAAGTCCAAAACCCTAATTCAACCAATAAACCCTAAGTATATCCCTAAACTATTTGCTAATCACGATTCGTCAGGAAACCCTAAATCACTAGCCTCGTACATGATTCAAAAACCAATCAATCTCGACTAATAAAGGACTCTAACAAACAAAGTAATATAGGTAAATACACTTAGTTAAAGTGATAAAATATAGTAATACTCTAGCTATACCCTAATTAAGCCTAAATTGCTTAATTAAGTATAATTGTGATTAATTAACTTAATTACCATTTAATCCATCTACCAACTCTTATTACATCTTGATTAGTAGCAAGTCAAACTCAATTGAAAACAAAAGATAAAGGATTAATTGGGAATTAAAGGAACCTTATCCTTAAGGAGATAAAATGACCCCCCCCCCCAATTTGACAAAGAGTAAATAAGGTACAATAATACTAAGAGGGGACCATGTACCTTAATCTCAAATTAGCCACCTCTTGTCTCCCCTTAATCCACCTTCAATATCTATCATTTCACCTTTCCAAAACCCTCATTTGACACTATTCTTCACACAAAGAAAACCCTAAGAAATGCTCTCATGAAACCCAAACAAAACTACAAGAAAAAGGGAAGAAAACAAAAGGAGCTATTAGACCCCCTTGTACACTTCAGCACCTTTTTGCTTTACCACCACCACACGCCACCAAATGACAAGCCACCATCACCAAAAGATCACATATACACCTTCATTTCTTGTTGACAAACATTTTTCCCAAGAGGAGTAAGTTTCGACTTCATTATTTAGTAGAAAAGTTGGAACTTATGTAGGCCGACCTAAGATAAAACTCACCTAACTTGACTTTCTTGTTCACATAAGTTATATCTATGATATCTTGAGAGTTTAAGATTAGAAATGCTAGATAAACATGTTATAATCATGTACATGTTATTTTAGAGTCATATAATCACACCTTCATTCATGTATTTAGCTAATTTGTTATTTACATTCTAGAAATGTAGGAGATAGTTTTATGCAGATACTTGAAAAGATATTGATTAAAATCTATGAAACCTTAAGTACCATCCATGTTGTCCCCTCGTTGATACGTATCCATCTTGTTTTCACCACGTTAGGTGATGTTATTAGCTTAAAACAAGTAGAAATGTGATTAAGACAAGGAAACACACTAGAATAAGTGTTAGATGAAATAAGTTAAAGGAAAGTTAAGAAGAACCCTACTTGGCCACCACTTTCATGAAAGTTTTAAATCTATAAATTTTAATTTATTAGCTTAATAACATGGTTATTTAGTGTTAAGTGTGATTTAAGGTGTAGTTAACCAAGTTAATTAAAATAATGATAAGTTAATGGCCTAAACTAATTAAGTTAGTGATTAAGGCATTAGGAATATTGTTAGAAACGACACTACTGAAATGGACTAGATCTAAAACACTTAGTAAAATGGGTTATTTAGTGGACCCATTAGGATATTTGGCCTATTGGAATAAGTTAGAATCAAGTTTAGAGTCTTAGAATGCAAATTAGGCCTTAACTAGCTTAGTTAGTGATTAAAGCCTTAGAAATATGATTAAGAGCACAATAAATGAAAAGAACCAAACTAAATCCTAATAGAAATTGAACTTAACTTAAGGTTTTTAGTGGGCTTAAGCGCAAAATAATAAGTGGAGTTGGGATTAAGACTCTGAAATACAATATAAGCTTAAAAGCCTTAAAAGAACCAAGAATCTAGCTTAATAACTTAGTAACCAAATCTGAACCCTAAATTAAAAAGCTCATAACATAAAATATAGAAGGTCTATTAAGTTCAAAAACCCATTAAAGCCATCTCCTAAGGTGTACCTAGGAGCTTAGTTATCACTAGAACTTACCGTAGAAAATCTGAACTAAAATGGGTCCTTCGAAATATTGAAGAAATTAGAGGGAAATGGTCCATAAGTGAACTAGAGTAGCTAACATGAAGCTGCTCAGAGGATGTGACACTAACAAACACAACACAACTTGATACCTTACTTGATATGACGTACAAGTTGATGTCAAGGTCCATCCATCACTAATTCTAAGCTACCTGGTAAGATTAGATAACAGTGTATGAAAGATGGACTTAGAGAGGGTTGTCTGACAAGAACAGATTATTCAATCTTAATTGTAAGTTATCTATGGCTTACAAAGGAAATGGGTCACTTATAATACATCCCTAAGGTAACATTACAGATAAAAAAAATTACAAGAAAGTATATACAAAAAGGGATTCCTAATACATACAAAAATGAGTAAAAAGGATAAAAGACAAAAATGAAAAGGTAATACAATGTCAAATGAGGTGGACAGGTAGCAGTACAACATTAGTCCCGTACAAAGATTCTCTGAACACAATAGGCAAGAAGGACCAAGATGTTGCAGTAATAAAAGGGTTGAGACGAGAGAAATGGTAGCATGCCGAAAGAAAACTACTCGGCTGATAAGTAAGTCTCTCGTCAATAGGCAAGAAACTCTTGGCAGCAATTAGCTAGATTACTCAGCATAGGGTCCTTAATAAGGGATTGGTCGACAACATCATTACCGAGAGTATAGATCAACGTATAACAATGCGGGGAGCTCAAGGAGTTCCTACATTCCTTCAGTATAAAGTTTCTCGCATCAATAAGTTGCCGAAAGAGAATTCTTCCAGTGAGGGATTAGAGTCCTCATAGCCGTGCAAGAGTAATGGGACCTATGGTCGATAGTTCATCAATTCCCTAAGGTTACTAAAGATTTGCCCTCAAATCTTAGTCTTCATCATTGTCAGGCACATAGGTAGTCAAATCGGCGACGTTAAATGTGGTAAATACGTTAAAACCTTCGGGTAGCTCAATCTCATAGGCATTATCATTAATGCGCCTCAGGACTTTATAGGGTCCATCCATTCTGAGAGATAGTTTGTTTGTCCTTTTGCTAGGAAAGCGTTCCTTGCTAAGAGGGACCTAAATAACGTCCCTAGGTATAAACAACTTACCTCATTCCATGGTTTCTCACTTCCTTCTGTCAAGCTACAATTTTGGCCAATTGCTTAGCAATCTTCTGATGTAACCTTTGGAACTTCTTGGCATGTTGTAAGCCGGATTAATTTTTCCTTTATGTAGTTGGACTATTAATTAAATCTAAGGATAGGTTCGGGTTAAGTCCATAAATAACCTCAAATGGTGATGTTCCAATTGAGCTGCGATTGTAAGCAAATTCAATTATGGGAAGATATAAATCCCTGTCACAAGAGTTCTTTCCAACAATAGCGCGCATGAGGTTACCAACGGTTTTGTTCACTACTTCAGTTTAGCCGTCTATCTGGGGGTAACAAGAGGTACTGAATAGGAGCTTAGTGCTGAGTTTCCTCCATAGGGTCTTATAAAAGAAGCTCATGAATTTCGAGTTGCGGTTAGACATAATACTTCTCAGCACTCCATGTAGTTACACAATTTCCTGCAAAAAGAAGTTAACGATGAATAAAATATCATTAGTTCTGTGACAAGGAATGAAGTGGCTCATCTTACTGAATCGATCAATCACCACCATGATTGAGTTATGCCTTCTTAGTATGTGGGGAAGGCCAAGTATGAAATCCATGCTTAGATCTATTCATGGCCGCTCTGGAATTGGTAGTGGTATATATTCTCCATAGGGCTCTTTCCTCTCCTTTGCATATTTACACACCTCGCATCTCTCAAATATTCAGTGCACGTCCTTCATCATCTTAGGCCAATAAAAGTACTTCTTCAATATCTCAGTTGTCCTATTTTCCCCAAAATGACTAACTAGACCTACGGCATGAGCTTCTAGAACAAGTAGCTCTTATACAAAAACATTATGTACGCACATCTGCTTGCCCTTCATCAAGAACCCCTCACTTAAGTAGAACCCTTCCACATCTCTTCTAGTACTACATCAGGCTACTAAAGGCCCAAAATATGGGTCATGCTCATGTCGATTACGTAAAGTGCTGAATCTAAGCACCTTAGCTTATAACGTTGTGATAAGGGTATGACAACAAAAAAGTGCATTAGCCACTATGTTGGTACTTCCCTTCTTATATTTGATGACATAGCAAAAGGCCTCCAAGAACTTAACCCACTTAACGTGATACAGAGAAAGCTTCTACTATCTGCAAAGATGCTTAAGAGATTCATGATCCGAATAGGTAATTTGGAGTGTATAGACAAGGGTATAGAACTCCTTGTCATAGGCTAAGTAATTTAGGGTAACACTTCGAAGTTTTTTGCTAAAGTAGACAATAGGTCAACGCTCCTACATAAGGACAACACCAATGCCGACACTAAACGCATCACATTCAACCTCAAAAACCTTAATCTAGCAGGGTGGGTACCGAAGAAAATGTCAACTTAGACTTTACGTCTTCAAAACTCTTTTGAGCCTTTTTTATCCATCTAAACTCAACGTTCTTCTTGACTAATTCAGTCAACGGTGCAGTTATGAAACTGAAGTTTCGAATAAATCTTTAATAGAATATGGCTAGACCATAGAAGCTCCTAACTTCAGCAACACTAGTTGGCGTAGGGCACTCATTAATTACTCTAACATTTTCCTCATCAACTTAAACTCCCCTCCCTAAAACAACATATCCGAGGAATACGACCTCTCTTTGACAGAATATGCATTTCTTTAGGTTGTTAAATAATTTCTTTACGCGTAGTATGTTAAACACCAATCTCAAATGTTCAACATGAACAAAGAGGTCAGCACTGTAGACCAGAATATCATCAAAATAAACCATAATGCATTTGCCAATCAACAATCTGAGTGTATGATTCGTTAGCTGCATAAACGTAATTGGTGCATTAGTTAGACCAAACAACATCACCAACCACTTGAACAGACCATCCCTCATCTTAAAGGCTATATTTTATTTATCCCTAAGTCTCATTCATATTTGGTGGTAGTCACTATAAGACCTACAATTAGCTATCCAAAGTTTGACTCGTAGAATTTAAGGCGATTAGTTAAAGGATTCGATCGAACCTAAATTATTAAATAAAGTTAGAAATATTAATAAAAGTGATCTTATAAGTTCAAATTTAAGAAAATAAGCAATAAAATAAAAAATATAAAATTTATAAATTTTAAGTGTATAACTCGTTATTTATCGAAAATGCGTAAAATACATTTCAATAACTAACAAATCGCTAGAGATAAATTATATGTATACTAAAAATCATAGAATGACATAAATAATATTTAGGAATATTTATTTATACTATATATCAATTTACATGTAGGTAGAAATACGCATAATTACTTAAAATATGCGAAATGTACAAAAATAATACTAAATAATTAGAGAAAATTCATAATTAATTAAGAAAAAATAAAAAAAATCATAAAAAATAAGAAATGATCCAGATTTAGGTCATCGTAGCTAGGAAAAATAAGAAAAAATTTAACCAATTAAATTAGAACAACATAAAAGGCAAATGGGAAGAAGATAAGGTAATTGTCTAATCAAATTAATGTATAATAATTCCCCAAGACCTCTATAAATACCCTAAATTTTTCAAAAGCTCATTTTAGATGTCAGAAAGTTTAGAAAATTAGAGAGAGGCAAAATTGAAAGTAAATTAGGGTTTTAGAAAAAATTAGAAAAAAAAAACTCTGCATTGGGGCTTCTAAGGAGAATCTAGACCCAATGAGCAACTAGGAGTGGACGGCCACCACCACTATACGGTGGTGCAACGCCTAGGTAGGCCGACATACCCATGGCCACCGACGATGGCCGAAGCCACCTAAATTGGTGAGTTTAATTTTCAGCTCGGTTTTGTGTAATTTAATGAAAATAGTATATATTCTTAGAAAATTATGAATTTTGTGATTCTAGAACATTTTTGTATGTAGTTTTTAGGAAAAATATTATTTTGATGAAAATATTTCCCTTGATATATGGTCCTTAAGAAATCATGCAAAACCGAACATGTTTTGGTTTAGAAATAAATGCCTGAGGAGTGTAATTTTAAGGCTAAAATTTTTGTGTAAACTACTTACGTGATACAGAATAGTGCCACAAAGACCTTTTTCAAAAATGAATTTTAGAAATTTTTAGATAATTTTTGGACCTTCAAATGATGCATAAAATGGTTTTTTTTTTAATTAAGTAATTAAATCGTTAATTACTGATTTAGTAAATCATTATATGTTTTAAGATGTTCAAATCTGATGAAGTATGATATTTGTATCCTTTAGGGTGTTAGATATAATTATTAAGCTAATTATGTAGTAAATAAGTAATAGGAAAAAATAATAAATTTTAAGTTAATTTTGTAAATTAGGGTAATTATCTGTAAAATCTGATTTGGGATGAATTTAGATATTTTGAAATGTTAATTGGTGTTGGGATATGGTAATTAGAGTAATGGAAATATTAGATGTAAGTTATATATATATAATATGTAATTATTGGAAATATAATAAATAGAAGATATTAGGATAAAAATTGATATTTTATAAACAATAAGAATATATAATAAATCTGATAGAAAACTTAAATTTACATAATTATATGAAAAATGTAAAAATTTCTCACACCGGGAGTAAATTTGATACACTAAAAAAGATTTAAGTGTACTAAGTGGAATAAAATACTGACTATGGATAATTATGGTATTTAGTATACCCAAAAAATAATATGATTAGTTTCACATTATGAGTTGAAATGTGTTTCTAGGGTTCGTGTATAAAATAGTACTTAGAAATTAAACTAAAACCTAATTTAGAAATCAATACGAAAACTGAACCCAAATCTAACCCCAAACCTAGAATAACTGTAAAAAATTTAAGAACCTAGATATTACACCCCAAAGCAGTAGAGTTGTAATAGCCTTGTCGTGTAAACTATTCTAAAATAGAAGTTGGCCTTACAACCATTATCCAAGACCTGATTTATATAAGGCGTCCACGACTAACCCACTTTGAAGTAAACAATTTATAATTTAAATAAATCATTTACCTAAGAAAGTGATAAAATATATATATATATATAACACTGAAATTCAGTTATTACAACTAACCTTTATAATATTTCACCGTAATATATTTCTTAGTTATTACATTATTCAGAAATAAAAAATTCTAAAATAAAAGCTTAGACTTTAAAAATATATGTTTATTCTTTAAATGTTTTTCCTTACTCCCCAGGATCCAGCAATTGCTAGCTTCAAATTAGTTGTATGCCGCTTCTTAGCTAACACTTGTACGACATTTATAGGGATGTGAGCAACAACAGTTCAATAAGTTAGAACGGAGAACTTAAAACTATACCATAAACATAAAAAGGTTATCAATCAACTTATTAGGTGCAATGCACGTTCAAGTTAATGCCATCTCCCCGTCGTGAGATTAGAAAAATTGCGTCCACTCTAATCCGGGTTGAAAAGTTGTCATTAATGCAATAGCTCATGACCAAACCCATACTTGTGCAATGGAGACACCACTCCTCCTATAATTACATTCGAACTATTGACTTTACCCTCGCCGCGACCTCTTCTCCTATCACTTAGTTCGACTAAGGATGAAGAAGGGACCATTATGCAATCCCGCGCTATCCCTTTCGAAAGGGGTTATATTTAGTCGGAGAATCTTATGTTTCCCCTAATGGGTTGCCATACAAGTCCAATTATAATTACGGGTCGTATATTTAATTAGGTCCAGTTTAGGGTGATCAATCGTTTCATACAAATCATACAATACAGGCCAGAGCAACAAACAGAATCATAGTATCACTCATAATCAAGCACATGCACACAACCAACTATCTAACAAGTACAACCAAGCATAATCTAAAGTCTCCAAAATACAGCAATATATTAATCCCAACTTACTTGGACTCTTCGCTCGCTTACTCGAGGTTCAACTCGCTTAGGCCATCGCCGATCATCCCTATAACACAAACGTGGTTTTAGTTTTTTATATAACTATTATAAGTTGGTCTTATCCCATAACGCTTATTGTTATGTTTTGTTTAGGGTTTAATATATCCAGTTATTTGGGTTCTCGAATCTTTTACAATTATTTTAGGTTTGGGGTTAGGTTTGGGTTCAGTTTCCGTATCGATTTTTAAATTAGGTTTTAATTCGATTTCTAAGTACTATTTTATACCCGAACCCTAGAAATTCATTTCAACTCATAATGTGAAATTAATCACATTACTTCTAGATATCCTAAATACCATCATTACTCATAATCAGTATTTTATTCCACCCAGTACACTTAAATCTTTATTAGTGTACCTAATTTACTCTTTATGTGAGAATTTTTTATATTTTTCATATAATTACATAAATTTAAGTCTTCAATCAGATTTATTATATATCCCTATTATTTTTGTAATATCAATTTTTATTCTATATCTTCTATTTATTATATTTCTAATAATTGTATATTATGTACTATTACTTATTATGTATATAATACACATCTAATATTGTTAACACTCTAATTACCATCTCCCAACATCAATTATTATTTCAAAATGTCTAAATTCATCCTAAATCAGATTTTACTCCTAATTACCCTAATTTACAAAATTAACTTAAAATTTACTATTTTTTCCTATTACTCATTTACTACATAATTAACCTAATAATTATATCTAATACCCTAAATGCTACAAGTATCATACTTCATCATATTTCAACATCCTAAAATATATAATTATTCACTAAATCAGTAATTAACCATTTAATTACTTAATTAACCCTAAATTACTCATATTATGCCTCATTTTAAGGCCTAAAAATTATCTAAAATTTTTGAAAATTAATTTTTTGAAAACGGGCTTCATAACGCTGTTCTATATCATCTAATTAGTCTACACAAAAATTTTGGGCTCGAAACTACACTCCTAAGGTCATTTATTTCTAAACCGAAATATGCTCGGTTTTACATAATTTCTTAAAGACCATATATCACATGACATATTTTCATCAAAATAATATTTTTTATAAAAACTACATACAAAAATATTTTGGAATAACAAAATTTATAATTTTCTAAGAATATTTACTATTTTTACAAAATTACACAAAATTGGGCTAGAAATCGAACTCATCGATTTGGGTGGCTCCGGCCATCGTCGGTAGCCATGGGCGATCAGCCCACCTAAGCATTGCCACCATCGTGTGGTGGTGGAGGCCATCTACTCCCAACTGCTCGTCGGGTGTAAGTTCTCCTCACAAGCTCTAACTACACAATTTTATTTTTTTCTTCTTAACCCTAATTTTTCTCTTAATTTTGCCTCTCTCTATTTTTCTCACTCTTCAAACTGACCAAATGAGCTTCTAAAAAATTTAGAGTATTTATAGAGCTTTAAGGAAATTATTATGCATTAATGAGGCAAAACAATTTACTTATCTCTTCTTTTTTCCACTTTCTATTTGTTATATTTTAATTGGTTGATTTTTTTCTTCAATATCAGATTGCCACGCCTCCCTTCTGGACTTTTCCTCATTATTCTATATGTTTCTTGATTTTTCCTTAATTAATTATGAATTTTCTTTAATTATTTATTATTATTTTAGTACATTTTGCCTATTTTAAGTAATTACGTGTATTTCTACATACATATAAATTCATATATAGTACAAATAAATATTCCTAAACATTATTTAGGTTATTTTATGATTTTTAGTATACATATAATTTATCTCTAGCGATTCGTTAATTATCGGAATGCATTTTACGTATTTTTGATAAATAACGAGTTATATACTTAAAATTTAAAATTTTTATATTCTTTTATTTTATTCCTTATTTTCTTAAATTCAAACTTATGGAATCATTTTATTAATATTTCTAGCTTAACTTATAATTTAGGTTCGATCAGATCTTTTAGCTAATCGAAATTTTGAGTAACTGATTGTGGAGCTTACTTTATGCAACAACTTACAACTAAAGCCAGATTTGTGCAATAGAGACACTGCTCCTGTTAAGACTATCTTTCAAACCAATGCCCTCGTCTTTACCGTGACTTTCTTTCTTGTCACTTAGTTCGGCTAAGGATGAGGAAAAGACTGATTTGCTATCCAGTGTTATCTTTTTCGAAGGTATTGGTATTTGGTTGGAGAATCCTAATGATCCACTAAAGGATTACGATGCATGACAATTTAGGGCATTAGAGTCAATTGAGATTAAGTTTTATTTAGGGTATTCAGATAATTTTACATCAATCCAATCATAATAAACAATCAATCACAACATGAATTTCAACATAAATTCAGATACAAAAGCACATGCATAAACTACTTATAAACACAATTATACACAATCCTAAGTCTCCAAGTACCCTAAAATAATACTCTAATATGATGAAGTAATAAACCTAACTTACTTGAAATTCTCAATCGCCCAATCACTTAATTGCAAGTTAGTTTGTCTCCAGGTATCCTATAATACAAATACATCTTTTTAGTACTTATACTTTGATGATACATATTCTAAGTTATAATTTAACTCACTTCTCCATGTATATCTATTATTTATTAACAATTCACTCTATCTTAGTTCAAGTTCGATTTCTAAATTAGATTTCAGTTTTGATTCTATATTGTCTTTAACTACAAGAAATTCTAAATACGCTTAAATCCTAATATGAAATTAATCACATTAAGCTCAAGTATTCTAATATCACACTAGGTCTTAATTTAGCATTCTAACTTATTCAGTACACTTTAATCCTAATTGGGGTACCGGATTTACTCTCGATGTGAAGAAATTTTACATTTTTTATCCAATTATCTTAAATTAAATTTTATTTCAGATTTATTATATACTGATTTTATTATTATATTATCCAAATAAACCTAATTTTTTCATATTTATTAAAATTTCAATTCCACATATTCCTAATTTCCTACAATTACTATATAATTCTTATATTGATTACACTTAACACTCCAAGCACTAGAATTAGGTTTCCACATTAGAGATTAACATCGTTAAATATCTAATTACTTTCTAAATCAGTAATTAATCACTTAATCACCTAATTAACCCCAAATTACCCATTTTTTATCATTTTAGGGCTAAAAAATTACTTAAAAATTTCAAAAATTAATGTTTAAAAAATGGCTTTATAGCACTGTTTTATATCACTTAAGCATTCTAAAAAAAAAATTTGAGTTCTAAATTACACTCATAAGCCTATTTATTTTTAATTTTAATCATGCTCGATTTCGTCTAATTTCTTAAGAATCTTTATTTACAGACATGATTAAACTAAATCACTATTTTTTCATAAATCTACATATAATAAAACCTCAAAATAATAAATTTCATAATTTTCGGGATAAAATAAATAATTTTAAAAAATTTTACAAAATCAGAGAAGATGTAATACTCACCTGGTTTGATGGCTTTTTGGCCTCCAATACTGGTCTAGGTATGTCGGCCTGTCTAGGCGATGGGTTTGGAGTGGGGTAATGGCGATGGTTCGATTTCAGATGGTAGTGGTGTGTGGGTTTGGGTTTCTTACTCTCTTTACACAAATTTGGGACAAATTTCTAAAATCCTAATTTTTTTCTCTCAATTTCAGTGCTCTCAATTTTTCTAAGCTTTTAACTATCCAAATGAGTTTTATAAATTTTCTTGCTATTTATAGGGCTTTAAGGAAATTGTTATGTATTAATTAAACAAGACAATGCTCAAATCTCTTCCAATTTGCCTTTTGTATTACTTGTTTTTTATTGGTTAATTTTTATTCCTTACTTCCCTTGCTACTATGACCAAATATGGATCATTCCCTATTCCTCTAATTTTTTTCTTTAATTATTTTATAATTTTCTTTAATTATTTTATAATTTTCTTTAATTATTTAATAAGTTTCTAGCTAATTTCAAGCAATTTAAGTAATTTCGTGTATTTATATCTACACGTAAATATATGTGGGGTATAAGTAAACATTCTTAATTATTATTTAAGTCATTCTATGATTTTTAGTATACATATAATCTATCTCTAGTTATTAGATTGCACTTTTCGCCTTTCCGATAATTAATAAGTAATATACTTAAAATCTAAAAATTTTATAATCTCTTATTTTATTACTTATTTCCTTAAATTCAAGTTTTCGAGATCATTTTTACTAATATTTGTAACTATAGTCTATAATTTAGATTTGATCGGATCCTTTAACAGATCGCTCTAAACTTTATGTACTAAATTTGATCCTACGGTCACTTGACTTATCTTTAGAGCTTACAGAACCTAAAAACAAACTATAAGGGAATGAGTGACAACTTGCTCAGTAAGTGAAACAAAGATAGAAGTATGCATTCTACATATCACAAATAGAGTTTTCAACCAAGTTAATTAGATGTAATGCATGTACAAGCGAATGTCATTGCATGATATTATCCGGTCCATCGTGAGATTAAAGAAATTGTGCTCACTCTAATATGGGTTGAGAAGCTTGACATTGCGCACTCGCAAACCAAACTAGGGTTTGTATAATAGAGAATACCTTCCTCCATTAACTACCTTTAGACTATGGCCCCCAACCTTATTGCAACTTTCTATCTTATTACTTAGTTCGATTAAAGTGAATAAAGGGTCATTTCAACTATCATCATTAAAGAGAGTCTGTGTTTGGCTCGAAAATCTTAGTCATTACTCCTAAGGATAGTTAGTTCATAGTTAGGGTGATCAACCAAATTGAAATAATTTGAGTATAATAATACTTATAGAATAACCATAACATAGAGCTCAACTCCCATCATAATAAACCAACTCTCAAACATAAACGTTGTACATGCGTAAATAGCTAACTGCAATTACAAGCAAATACGTACCAAAATTTCTAGACATTCTAAAATAATACCTCAAAATATTATAAAGTATTTATTTCACTTACTTGGAATAGTGCTCAATTGTATAGATCTAGCATTCTAGGTTTCTTGTTGCTTGGAATTCCTATTATACACATTAAATTCTATGACTTAGTTCTCATAAGAGTTATGAAAACTTTAAAGTATAATGTTTTAGCTAAAATATTTTGGTTATATATAATATGTCTATTCATCCTTACTAAAATATATTAGCCACATTTTGAGAATTACATACTATAGAGTAAAATGAAGGTATAGTATCATAGGTATGTAAAATATATTTGTAAATACACATATAATATATATATGTATGTAAGTTAAGAATATAAGAGGTTTGAGTGAAGAAAAGCTAAGATATATATAACATACTCGTATATATATTTAAATTATAGTCTATGATATAAAGCTATATCCTAAGTGTCCACTTAAGATAATATGTTTAACCTTCGAAAAGTATAGCCTAAGAAAAATTTTATTGTAACGATATATATATATATATATATATATATATATCCAAATTATAGTTGCAACCCAATGGTTTAGATTGTATCATATAATCAACAAAGGTCTTGTTTCCTAAAGTCCTTTTCTGACCATTAGCATTTTAGTTTAGAGGAGGGTTTAGTTATAGAAAATGTGATGAGAATTGCTAACTTCCTACTGTCATTTATTGTGTAATTATTCCACTCTAAGATATATAAACATATTTATATACTAATTATGATTCTCTTACTGTATTCATATCAAAGTTCATAATAATGGCAACAAGGTATAATCATGCTTCCTTCAATAAGACGATTTCAGAATCGCCAAATTTTGATATTGGTCGAAATTCATATTTACTTTCTATGTTTGATTATGATTTTTCTTTAACTTCCTTATTTATTACAATTATAACGCAAAACTAAGAGAGATTTTACCATAAAATCATCAATTTCTCATAAATTTTATTGAGAATATGTTGAACAGCCATTTTTTTTAATCTTGGAAAATTGCAATAGATGGCCAAAAATCAGCCAATTTACAAAAATGTTACGTGTGTATATAGATTTACACATTTAGATGAGAAATAACATAATAATGCAAAATAATAATAATAATAATAATAATAATAATAATAATAATAATAATAATAAGCCTGAAATTCTTCCATTCAATGAATATTGAAGAAGCTGAAGCAACAGTAGTCCTTGAAATAATTTTACTGGCTCGACAGCAACATTGGAAGGATGTTATTTTCAAGTCTGATTCCTTAGTACTTAAATAAGTATGAGTGGAGGTTATACCCTCTAGTTTGTTATGGTTTGACTCTCTATAATTTATTTTATTCATTTTCTTTTTCCTTGGTCAAAAGAGTAACTAATGGGCGTGCATATTGAGTAGCAGCTCAAGGAAAAAAGACGATGTGCATCTCTTTTAAGGCTTTAGAGCCCCATCTCCTTTTAAGATCGCTGTTGTTTGCAGATTGTTCTATTAGATATCCTGGTTGATATTTTTATGAATAAAAGTTTGTGTGTTGTTGGCGAAAAAAGAAAAAAAAATAGCCTTAAATTCATTTCGAATACAGATCACTACTAAGAAAGCGATTATGAAGCATTTTTATATCAAAAGCAAAAGGAAAATGCAAGACTGTTACGTTAAAGTATGATGATAGGAAACTTGCCTTAAAATTATGGAAACTCTTTGATTGAATTTAGTCTTTTGTCTTGAATTACTCTTCTAGCGTTGCCCGTTAAAACTCCTCCTCTGACACTCCGTCGGTTCCAATGCTGCGGGTTTGTTTTATGGTTAAGAAATATATATTTTTTTCCTTGTTTCAGCAATTCTCTGATAAATAGGTTGACTAATTTCCTTCCTAGTAATCCTTAGTTATTTTGAGTATTTACTCAACCGACATGGATGATATTTAGCCAACCTCACAAATGTTAAATGGATAGAAATACAGCAATGAATTCATG
The DNA here is from genome assembly GCA_024138005.1 of Lumnitzera racemosa. Taxonomy (NCBI): domain Eukaryota; kingdom Viridiplantae; phylum Streptophyta; class Magnoliopsida; order Myrtales; family Combretaceae; genus Lumnitzera; species Lumnitzera racemosa. Next base: position 15,862,718 of record JAMXBC010000001.1, read on the forward strand.
TGACACATCTACTTTCTATTTTTAACAAATGAATGTGAGATGTCAATCCCTTAGTTCTCTCATCATTAGTCATATATATATATATATATATATATTTTAAAATTCAATTCCCTCATGCTAGTTTCAATTAGTACTATTTACTTATTCTAGCTAATATTTTTTGTATTAATATTATTGTCAATATTATGATATACATATTTATATTTATTTTAGATAATTATAGGTGCATATTTACACATAAAAATTACATGTAGCATATGTATATATATTCTATATGTTATTTTATGTCATTTAATAATTTTATTACAGATATAATTCATTTCTAAATATTTATTGGTTATCAAGATATATTCAGCGTAATTACAATAAATATTTAAAAGATAATAAAATCTTACTATGTTAGCTACATTATTATTATTTTATTATATTTTTGAGATCTAAGTTTATGGAATCCTGTTGACTAATGTCTTGAACCCATTCTTAAATTTCTAGCTCAATCTAATTAGTGTCACCAATGCCTTAAATTATCCACTAAAACCCAATTGCATAAGCATAAACTTATATATTAATTATACTAAATGCTTATATATGACTTCTAAATATTATTTCCTATCATTTTATAAATATTGTCATTCATATAATTTATTTCTAAGGCCTTATTGTGGTTAGAACTTATATTACGTGCTTCCAATAAATTATAATTATTGAAAATTAGCTTTTCAACTCTTTTATAATTTCACTATTATATTTACAAAATCCCAACTTGCGAAAGCTACTTTACTTACTATATACATGTCTATATATATATACATACATATTTTTTTCTTTCTAAGTCATAACATATTAACTTAACCATTCTACCTTCCTAAATTCCTTCAAACTAAATACTTGGAACGTAATTACTAACATATAGAGCTTACAATTTGTTAACTTGATAGCTCCCATAATCGTGCTATGTCTAAGTGCTAGATCTTAATTGCACATTTTACAAGGACTCACATATTACTTTTTCTAAACTTAAAATTTTGAATATTCGGAATGATTATTAATGCATGAATATGTTTTGAGATTTTTTAAGATGAGCTTTCTTCTTTAAACATAGATTTTCCTTTATCTTGTTTATCAATTAATATATTCTCAATTTTATTGATTTGTTAACTATAGTATGAAGAACTTGATTGGTGTAATTATTTTGAGCTTTTATATTATTTACATATTGATTTGCTCCAATCATTTTTTTAAACTGAAAAGTTTTGATTAACTCATCTTGAATTTTAACTTCTACTTCTTAAAGTAGGGGATAGGTTCCCATAATATGACTCTTTTGCATTTGACTCTTTTGCATTTTCCACTTTTGAGTTGGTTTGTTTAACTTTTGAATAAAATACACCTTACTTGTACCAAAATTTTCTTTAAGCCATTTGAAAAGGGTTTATTTCTTCGCAGTCCAATTTCCATATCATAATATCACATTACTCTTATTAAATAAGCTTTAGTATATTTCTTGAAATGTTTTAACCTATTTTTTCTATTTTAATTTGATAGAAAATCTTTTCTTAAAATATCTTTGTTAATTTTAAAGGCCTCTTCTAAGTTTATCATATTTAATTCATTAATTTGCGAATAAATTGGAGAGTTGGGTTAATAAATTGGTTTAGGAATTTAAGGTTAAAAGTCTACTCCTTTGAGCTTAACCGATTTGTTGTCAGACCTAAGGACTTCTAGCTTTCTTTCTTAAGTTTGACTATTTTGAGCAAGGATATTTGATCCAAATTTCATTTATTAAGGCAATCTTCTATCTAAAGAGCAAAGGGTCTCCTATTTGTACTCTTAAAAAATTGAATTCTAATACTTCTATTATCAAGTCATTAAGTAAGAAAGAGTTTTGTTTGACAAATGCTAGGCTTCAATAGAAGAATTTCTTCCAAAGTCCATTTTTCTAGAAGTGAAACCTCCTCCTTACTTAGCTTTTTGGGAGTATATATCAAAAAATTTTCATTATTTGCTTCTACAAGAATAGATTCTCCCTTTGGAGAAATCTTCTTGGTCTTGAGAGATATATTTGAACTCATGCATTCATAGTAAATTCTAAAAATGAGAGCCATAGTCTTCCTTCCTTCAATGAAGTTATAGTTCTAAGATTGAATATGCAGTACTAAACTATCAACGATCTTAGATCATCTAGTCCTATAATAAAGTTTGGAAAACATTGAGTAAACCATAGACTACTATGTAAATTGTTTTGGAACAAAGAAAGGGTTATTTTACAAAAATCAGCGTTTCTTTCATCCTTTAACCAAACTAGGACTATGTCTAATTTATGCAAGGGTTTTATCAAACCTTGAATAAGCTTAATATTGTATTTCTTTCTATGTTCTTGAAGAACAAACTCATAGAGTAATTTGATCACCTTTCCTTTTTGTGATAGAGATATAGTTTTCTTTACTATCTTGATTACATAATCATATTTTAAAATAAAACATCCTATTTCATAAATTTCTTTAGTTATGTCTTTACGAATTAACCAATTGCGCAAATCTTGCTCTATTTGAGAAATCTTAATCTTTAATTGATTAAAAATATCTTAGTTTAAAGTACTAAATTCAATGTCTATAGAGAATGGACTTCTCTCAAATGTATTGCTAGATGGAGAAATGGTATGTCTTAATAAATCCATTTTGAATTGTTAATTGCTTTTAATAATTTTGTTTAATATATTGTTTAACTTATGAAGAACATTCTATTAATCAACGGTCTTATTGCCCTCACCATAATGGGACTTACTGTCAGGACTATAGTTTAGAGGAAAACACTGGTAGCATGGTGAGTATATATGATAAAATAGCTATTGAAAAAGTACATTCTTTTTCCATCTCATTGAAATCCAACTTATTTTCCATAATAAAATCTTTATGCTTCATCTCAATTCGTTGTTCAATTTTTTGTTTTACTTTCATCATTTATCTTCAATTGTTTTCCTTTCTATTGTTTCATTACAAATTATGATAATTTTAGAGGAAAATACTGGTGGCTTAATGAATATATATGGTAATATCACTCTTTTTAAGGTATATTCTTTTTCCATTTTATTGAAATTCACTTCATCTCTATTTTTTCCTTAAACCAAATATTTTCTTATCACAAACCTTATTGATTACTTTTTCAACAATTTGAGACTACGGTTAATTCAAAGAGAACTCCTTTTGGCTTTAATTTGAATTGAAATTTCCTCGTTTATAAGGTCATATTTTTACTCCTTAAGCTTTATCTAAAAAAATTATAGGTTCTTTCACTCCATGTTTTATTTATTTATTTTTATTATAACGAGATAAAGGAGATTTATACTTGGTCTATCCTACTTGGGAGAACAGTGTCTATATCATTAGGCTTTAAGGCTATTAGTTGCTTTATGTTTTGTTACTTGATAAAGTTAATAGTTTTTTATTATTAAATAGATTGTCTCGAACAATTTAATATAATGGTATTGTAAGTTTGATTGTATTTGGTCTTTTTTTTTTTTTTGCCTTATGATTGGAAGTTACAACAACTTTGAATAAATGTGCCCTATAAAGCGGAAGAATACAACGACTTAGCTATATTTTTTCAAAATTTGTAAATTACTCATAAGTCGAGTTAGATAGGTCTTTATCTCTTTTTCTTTTTTCTTTTTTTATAATTCATAGTCGTGAGATTTTATATTGTTATATTTTTTTATACTTTTATTTACTTAATTTATAGGTTTTCTTTTCTTTTCTTTTGCATGCTTTAGCAATTAGGATGGAGCATGTTGACTTTTAAATATTGCTAGCATTTTTAGAAAGTTTTTGTATTATATTTTGACATCTTAACATATGGATTGTGTACCTTAAAGTTTATATATATATATATATATATATAAAAGCAACTAATTTTGTAAAGGAGCTAATTGATCAAATAATTTTCTTAGGCATGTACTTTAACAAATGACTATTCCTTCTAAAAATTAATCATTCTCTAATTTACTATTTAAGTTAACTTTTATAAAATGTTTTTGTTAAATTTATTATAATTTAGTGATATGAACTGTTTTTAACATAACGGTTTATGTTTAAATGTCCCTCCCTAAATTATAATACAGTTGGCTAAAATATATATATACATATATATGTATGCATAGGATAAAAATCTGCTGTCCTCTAGCTATCTCGGCCATTGAAAATCTACCACATGGAAATTTGACCCTAAAGACAAAAAAAAAGTAAGATATGCATTAACTGCCAAGGGAATTCCGTTTGATATTAACAGCAATATTTAATGACAATTAACAATGGAATATGAAATCTTGGAAATCCCACGTTTTTTTATGTTTTCCTTGACTGAATATGCACCTAAGATGTATAGGAAAGAGACAATTAATGCAAATTTGACCCTAGCATTGGGATGACCATAGCTAAATTATTAATTAAAAAAATTATATAATTCCATTTTTTTCTTTTCTTTTTTCAATTTACAACTTACGTATTCCTATCAGAATTACATTTAAAAAAAATCAATATTGATTAAATTTTTTAAGTAAAATAGCAATCATTCATAATATGGTAAACCTATAATTCTCTTAATTAAAATATTTGCCTTAATAAGTGTCTTTAGACATTCATATTTAATAGTAAAAATTGTTATAACCTAATAGTATAAATACTGATTTTTAAACTAGATAGATAAGATTTGGTTCATTTTTTTTCAATTTGGTTTAGGCTTTCATTTTAGAATTATAGTTTTAATTGAGTTCTTGTTTCATTTGAATATACTGGAATTATTGAATAAAATTATTATTATTTTTTAGATGTGTTATTTATGTCTTCATGAATTGTATAGATTATATCTTTGTTAATTTGATTTGACATATTATAATTTGATAAAATAATTTGGTATTCATCATAGATTATAGGACATTTTATTGAGGTATATAACAATTGGTTGAAAAAAACATATCAAAGAACATATAAAATATTATTTATGAAATACTTCAAAAAGTTAATGAAGAACATATAAAATATTATTTATGAAATACTTCAAAAAGTTAAATGAAAAAAATGACAGTTTAGTAATTCAGCCTTCTTTAGTTTCATCTTGTTTAATTTTAGGGTAAATTACACAAATCACCCCTCAAAATTATTGTAATTGCATGGTCATCCTCGTTTTAAAAATTAAGTATTTATACCCATATAAGGCCTACTTTTTAATATGTGTTGGCAACGTACCTTAAATAAAAAAGAAAATAAACATCACGTTAGATAGATAGAATGACATGGAAAAAATGAAAAACATTTTCCCTTTCTAAGAGTACTAAACGTTAGGATCAATTATAGAGGGAAAAAATTGAATTATGATATAGCTTCACTATTCCATATTTTGATTGGCATTCATTACTTTCATTTTAAAACAAATTTACCTTTTTTTTCATTTTTTTTTACCATTTATATTACAATTTAGGAGAAGCAGATCTGAACTTGGTTCATCTCGACAGGAGACCTGCTAAAAACAAACTTACTTATTATGAAGTTCTTCTTACATTGAAACATCAATCTAATTTATTATGATATACTTTCATTATGATTTATTATGCAATATAATTTCTTTTAATATTTCATTAAACCAAACAATTCATACATGCAATATATTATTATTATTATCATTTAAGTTTTTAAATTTACAAAGCAATCCTCAACCATCATTTTATTTTTATAAATCTCATATTAAATTACTATTTACAATTTTGAGAGGAGAATGTATGGAGGAAACTAAATCTAATTTCGTAACATACCTATGGTAACAAGGAAAAGAAAACGAATTTTCTATGTCAAAATTTGAAAATTTTGACTAATTGATAGTTTTACATAATGTAAATTAATTACTTACTATTAATTGCTTACCTCCATATAGTTACATTGGTTGCCTTTAGGGGAATCATTTCAATATAATAAAATTTATTTTGTGCGATATATTTATGTAAATAACTGTGGAATAAGATCACATATGGTATCTTCCTTTCTTTATTTATCTGGACTTTCCAAGAGTAATAAAGCATTATAGTTAATTGTAAGATTGATGAAATTCTTGGCATTTTTGTGGAAGAAAAAAGTATTATCCATTTTAAACTCTAAAAATAAATCCAATCATGTTTCCATTTAGATTAACTGAAACTTTTACATAAAATCATATTGATTGCCTCTAATCAATTGGACATATTTATATATAGTATCTTTGGTTGTTCTTTATTATCAATCAAATTGTTTTATTGAAAGTGAGTATCAACCAATTAACTATAGTATGTATACTTGATGTAATTTCTTTCTATGCATTTTAATTTGCATTAGATATGCATGGATGAAAACAAAGGATTTTGCTATATAAAATAGAGTCTCTATTAAATTGTATTTACCATATCAATAATCATAATGAAATCATAATTTTCTTTCTCTCAAATTATGCAAATAGATTTTCCACGACTAACAAATCCATAATGTATGTTGTCTATATGAAAGCTAGTTAAAATCTTGCATTAAAATTTTGGAATGTAAATATTCAAATTCACATGAAATTTTAAGAATTAGATGGTGATTATTATTATTATTATTATTATTATTATTATTATTATTATTATTATTATTATTATCTATCTTTTCTATATCAGTAATATAGGAGGACCTTATTGGTAGCACACCCTTAAACATGTAAATATAAATATATATATATATATAAAGTATAAAGGTATACAATGTTAGTACTTTTATGGATTTATTTACCTTTTAGCCACGTCTAAAGTAATATAATTTCCTCTCAAAATCATTTGATATCATAGGTGTCTTTTAAGTAAATTCAAAGTTTTTGGTGTATGTTTTTAGTGTTTTTCCATGTTAAATTTACCAAATTGAACTTTGTGTTACCTTTTAAAGGCTAAATATAATTGAAAGAGTTATCATTGTAGAATACTCTTATAACCACATTCATTTATACTAATAGACAACTCAGCCATGTTGCATGTAAAATAAAGAATAAAGTTGTATAGTATAATTCATGAAATGGTAAATTTCTAAATCAAATACCATCAAGATTAACCATTTACAAAAGATTGGAAACTTATAAAAGATATCTATAAAAGTGTGCAAGAGTTAAATGAAATAACATTAAAAAAAATTACATAAGTGATTCAAAATTGTACGAAAGTAAATGAAAAAAGAAAAACAACAATCCCGTATCAACAATCTACAAAGACAATTCACATTAAGGGAATATAAAATGATAAGGATGTGAAGATAAAAGAAAATAACTAGAAATGGAGATTCAAGAAATTTTAGTGATTTCTCCATCATCCTCTAAATGCACCCGAATTTCCCATGTTCTTTCTTAACAATCCTAATAAAAAGCTAAAAATAATTTTCGATATGGCATTTCGAAGGTTTTTGTCAAACCTATCCTATCTATCAAAATCAATTGAGTTTAGGGAATTAATGAACACTGCTGTTAGTGTTACTATCTCTCAAGTTTTTCTTAAGGTATATAACAAAAGCCCAAAGAAGTAACAAAAGTAACATTATGACACCAACAGCCGGTAGCCAAAACAATGGTATTTTTAATAGGAAAATGCTTACTGTGAACATAACCTTGAAGGCTATGAAAAATCACTCACTTGAGTATTATATACCAAACAATTCTCAAAGATAATTCTCATTTATCTTATAAAAAAAAATAAGATCGAAAAGGTAATAAATCAAGCATTCAATCAAAACAATTAGTAAACCTAAAATCTCTAAAAAATCTCATATTCAAATTAATACATAAATTTAATTATACATAAAATACAACAACATGTAATCATATATAGATAAAAACTCCAAGAACAATAAAGTTCTATCTTAATTAGGATTGAAATACATCTTTAACATAGAAAAGAGAACTTTCAACAATAGATGGCTAAAGAATATATTATATTCTCCACAAAAAAATTTGGCTTTCAAAATCCTTCATACACCATCATTAATTTTTTTTTCTTTTTTCAAGAAAGTATTGTTCTTCAAAACTTTGTTCTATAGAAATAAAAACAATACAATGTGTCAATAACAATCATAAAAAATAAAAAAGACAAATCAACACTCCAAATCAACTCAACCCCAAAACAAAAACAATGGAAAAAAAAAAGGCCCGCAACAAAATTTGACTTTTGTAATCCTTTATAAAGTATCATGAATCTTTTTTTGTAAGATAGCACCCTTGGTTAGAATTTTTTTTTCTATAAAAACCAAAACAATACAATAACATAAAAAACAATCACAAAAAATAAAAACAAAAAAGGATACCCCAAATCAATCTTAAATAAAAAGCAAAAACAATAAGGAAAAAAAAGAAGAAGAAAAGGACATAACTTTCTCACATACATCGATTATTGAAACTAAGCAAATCCTTAAAAATTCAACCTTACTAAATTTACAAAACTCCTTTACTAATGTTTTCTTCTTAAACTTTAAAGGCAAATTCCCAACAAACATTATCTTCAACATCTTGCTCCCATCACAAAACACTTCTTTTGAGTCCTCCCCCTCTGTATTCTTCTTTTTGTTGATTTTTTCTATTTACATTAGGATTTTCATTTAATTGACTAAAAAAGAGAAGATATATTAATGGAGGTTGTCTCATAGGTTTCCTAAAAAATTCTTTATGAGAGAGAGATAATGAGTGAGAGAGATTGAGATTTAAGGATGGAGGAGAAGGAACTAGAAAAGAGGGGAAACTACCATTAATTTCTTTTTTTAAGGCATTTTAAAAGATAAAGTGAGAAGATTTTTTTGTTATAGGAGAACTCAAAATGATGGAGAGAGAAGAAATGATATTCAAAAGAGAGAGAAACGAATGAGGAGAGAGAAAGAGGAATAAATATGTATATATTTAACCATGTTATAATATGGTTATAATTTTTAAAAATTAATTTAATAGTGGTTTGTTTGTGATATATATTAAATTATACGTCTAAATGGTAATTTTAGAGGAGACGGTTACATAACCCCCAATGCATTTTGATAATATATATATATATATCTATATTTTGGATAGAAAATACTTCCATTAGATTACGTCTTCAAAACTAAAACACAAAATATTAGTATATGTCTAAGGGCTGATAACAATTTTCATTTAGCATACAACAACCAACAGCATTAAAAAGGAAAAACGAAACATAGTCTAAAAAGAAAACAACATTTTAGATTTGCCAACATGTTCACTGCTTCATTGTGCTCTCTTGTGACCCCGTAAATAAGGAAGCAAGAAAAACTAGATATTAGGTGTTTGCAATCCTGCAGGTAACTATTGCATTTGGTTACATCAATTCCCTCATTTCTAACCAACTTAACAGCTTGTTGTGAATCTAGCTTACACAATACTTTCTCATATCCCATGTTTTTAGCTAGCTCTAAACCATTTTGTATTACACATAGGTTCGCTTCAAGAGGGCTAAGATTTCTGTGTTATTTGTGTAGACCTCCCACTATGATACCTCTATGATCTCTCCCAGGAATCTAATATTCACTAAACTTCCTCCTGTTACTACTGTACCATCATAGTTGAGTTTTAACCATCCTTCTACTAACTTTCTCTTCTCTAATTGGTGACTTTGTGTCTTTAGGCTTAGCTTCTCTATTCTTTGATGAGCCTACCACTCCTTTATGGTTCCTTAATGGTTTTTAACACAATTTCCCTCTTTTGGATTAAGGCAAAAGATCTGCCTATTGCGCTCTTTCCAACTCTTTCCAAATTTCTTTCATGGTTGCTAAGAAGATCGCTTTTCTAGGTGCTGCTATCTCTTTTTAGTTTAACCTTTTTGTCTTATAAGAGTTTTGGATCCAATTCTTTAGACTCTTTGGTTTATGAATATCTATCTCCAAATGGATGCTTAGGATATTCCAAAGTTGCTTATTCCAGTTGCAATTATAAAAAACATGTTACATCATCTCTTCCTCCCTATACATAGTAGACATTGCCTTCTAAAGTTGAGAACTCTTCTTGATAGATTGTCTACTATTTCAAGGCCATTATGAAATATATGTTAGATTAGGAATTGCATACTTGGAAAAGTTGGCAACTTCCAAATACATTCCTAGTCCTCGTCCTGCAATTCACCTTCACTTTCTTTTAGCATGATCACATATGCCGATTTAGAGGATAACTCTCCATTTATTTCATAAGGCTAGTATCTTACATCTTCTTCATTCCCATTTTCTTGCAATTGGATTTGCCCTAATTTTCCTATGATCTTGTCATTTGGTGGGTATCCAATTAACTGTTCATTCCAACTAAGCCCCCTACGCTAGGTTAGAGACATGCTTACCGAATAATCCATTTTATGTAGAGATCTATTGACCCAGTTACATACCTTCTCACCCTCCATCCATCTATTAGTTGAGAAATTGTATCCTTTCCAATTTTTACTCTAACATATGCTTTTTCCTTCATCCAAGTCGAAGCCTTCCGTAGCTTATGGTGTATTTAATTTAATCTATATTGTATCTATATATAAGGTATTGAAGATGGGGATTATCATTATAAAATAATCTTAAAACCACTCATTTACATTTATTTCTATCTATTTCCTATATATATATATATAATATTAAAGCTAATGGCCAAATTTGGTGTATCTAAACCTACTTTTAATCTTTCCCTTTTTATTTATACATAACCAACCCTTTATGCTATGAATTTTTTACATTAAGAAACTAATTTGCATCCATTTATTCATGATACTTAATTTTCTCAATGAATTCTTTCTATTACCTTACTAATAAAATCTTATACAAAGAGATATATGGAAGTTAAATAACATGTATTATGTGTAATTTTTATTAAATATTTAATTAATTTTATTAATCGGTGACTCTTTACATATTTATTTTTTAAAATATATGTATTCTAAGTGCATTGTCCACTAATATTTGAAAAGACGTAAAAACACCAAACACCTCCACTCACTTAGTTTATTTTACAATGGCAACTGAATAACTATTTGAAAAATGCAAAGAATTTCCTTAAATTTTGATATAAATAGAAATTTACCTTTTGAAGTTTCAAATACTTTCTATTACCTTTTTGAAATTTAATAAATTAACAAATTAACCCTTAAACTTTAACTTAGCATGAAAACACCCTTTTCAACTCATTAAAGTGCATTTAAAAACTCTCATAAAATAGTGTAAGTTTTTTCATAAATAAAAGAAATATTTTTATATTGCTACTTTATCAAAATTTATGCCATAATTTGTAATAATTAAAAGATTAAAATAAATCCGCGGCTAATTAAAGTAAAAAAATTCCCTAATTATCTGTTGAAACAAACCGCGTGCAACCCGAGGGGTAACACTGTAGTTCTCTCTTATTGTACTTTCTCATCTCTGATTCAAAATCTTTTGGTAAGAGAAAAGGGAAGAGACCAAAACCCTAACCCTAACACCGAAACCCAAAATCCAGTACAATCCAACACCAAACTAGCCATGGCGGAATCAGACCCGACCCTAGGCTACCTGACGCGCAAAGACACGGAGGTGAAACTCCCCCGCCCGACGCGCGTCAAGAACAAGACGCCTGCTCCGATTCAAATAACTGCTGAGCAAATCCTCCGTGAAGCGCGTGAGCGCCAAGAATCGGAAATCCGCCCTCCAAAGCAGAAGATAACTGACCATACTGAGCTCTCTGAGTATCGTCTACGTAAAAGGAAGGAGTTTGAGGACCTTATTCGGCGGGTGAGATGGAATATCTCCGTTTGGGTGAAGTACGCGCAGTGGGAGGAGTCTCAGAAGGATTTCAATCGCGCGCGTTCCGTGTGGGAACGAGCGCTGGAGGTATGAAACTTCTTCGAATTCTTTCATGGTCGTTTTCTTACCTATGAGTAATGGAATGGATAAAGTTAAGTGAAAGCGGATTGTGTGGTTGTTTTGTTTTAGTTTGTGTTGCAAGGTTTAGTTATTCGTCATTATGGATTATAAGAAAGGTACTTCACTGTGTTATTAGAGTCAAGTTTTTTGTCATTACTAATTTAAGATAAGAGAGTACTGGGAATGGAAAGAAAAACAATGGCTACTGAAAAACAAAAAAAAAAAAAATCATAATTTCACTTAAGTTTAGTTATGGATTTTGTATCACATTCAACCTCTATGAAACACTATATCTGAGTGAGTTTTATTATGGAAAATTCAATCTGTGGTACATATAACATTATCTACTATATGGAATCAAAGGTTTACAACCATTTAAAAAATATTTTGGTCCATGGGACTAGTGGTTAACAAGTCAAATTATGCCATTACTTTTGTCCCACAAGAAGTAAACCTTGAAATGCTCGACAATTGTTATAAAAAGGAAATGTGCTTAGGAAATTTGACCATTTATATGTAATAATAAACTCATCAATGCTGAGTCTGACTCACTTGATTGATAAGCAATTTCAGGAGTTTATTTAAAAAATTGAATTTGCACCATTAGTTACCAAGTTACTGAGTGCGGATTGCTTACACATTGTTGTCGTTGTTTGTTTTCAGGTGGATTACCGGAACCATACATTGTGGCTCAAGTATGCAGAAATGGAAATGAAGAATAAATTTATCAACCATGCCAGGAATGTCTGGGATCGTGCAGTCTCGCTGTTGCCTAGGGTTGATCAGCTCTGGTATAAGTATATCCATATGGAAGAAATCCTGGGAAATGTAGCAGGTGCAAGACAGGTTTTTGAAAGGTGGATGACTTGGATGCCTGATCAGCAAAGCTGGTTGTCTTACATCAAATTTGAGCTGCGGTATAATGAAATCGATCGTGCTAGATCAATTTATGAGAGGTTTGTCCAGTGCCACCCCAAGATTAGTGCTTGGATCAAATATGCAAAGTTTGAAATGAAGAATGGTGAGGTTGCCAAGTGTAGGAGTGTGTATGAAAGAGCAGTGGAGAAGCTTGCAGACGATGAGGAGGCTGAGATGCTATTTGTGGCATTTGCGGAGTTTGAGGAGCGGTGTAAGGAGACGGAGAGGGCGAGATGCATATATAAGTTTGCACTTGATCATATTCCAAAAGGCAGGGCAGAGGAGTTGTATAAGAAATTTGTTGCATTTGAGAAGCAATATGGTGATAAGGAAGGGATTGAGGATGCGATTGTGGGGAAGAGAAGGTTTCAATATGAGGATGAAGTGAGGAAGAATCCTTTGAATTATGATTCATGGTTTGATTACATTCGATTGGAAGAGAGTGGGGGTAACAAGGACAAGACTAGAGAGGTCTATGAGAGAGCTATTGCAAACATGCCACCAGCTGATGAGAAGCGATATTGGCAGCGATATATTTATTTATGGTGGGTATAGTTACTGAAAAAACTGGGTATAGTTACTAAAAAAACTATGTCTGATTAGTTTGATGTGTTGATAGCATATGCTAAATGATGTTTTCTCCTGAATTTGATGAAGGATTAACTATGCACTATATGAGGAGCTCGACACAGGAGATATAGAGCGTACACGAGATATCTATAGGTATGTTTGCACTGTTTGAACGAGAAAATTTTGTGAAAATTAGTTGTTTATTATCATCATATTTTTGCTTATAGGTATTGGGAGGTGCATTTTAACTTTCATATAAAAAACAGGAAAGTGAATTCTCTAGAAGGATCAAGGCTCTTCAGTGCATAATTTTTATCCTACAAGAAGAGCATGACCTTTAAATTTTGTAATAGTAAAAGAAGTTTTCTGTTGCTTCCTTTCTAGTAATCAACTATAGAGTGATGTTCTCTTTATGTTTCTCTACCCAGTCATGCATATATTAATAGATAAGATTATGCTGGATAGATAAGTTTGTTGTAAAAGGCCATTTATTTGGCATGTCCTGTGCTGTTATGATCTAGCTAGGGAATGATGCTGTCTGTCACACATTATTGCATTTAGGTTAAAAAAAAAAAAAAACTTAGAAAAAGAAAAATGCTTATTTATCAATTCTAACTTGAAAGTGTCTAATTGAAAAATTTCGGAAACAAAACCATAATGCTTTTATCTCAGAATTCCTTTAAGGGATTTTTATCTATATTAGAAAAGATTATTCAAGGAAATAGAAAAATAACCGTGTTGTATGAGAAAAGATTGATTCAAGCAGTCAAAGGGCACTTATGTTCAATATGATAATCTTTTTCCAAAATCCAGAATATGCGAAGTAGCATTGGTAACATATTACGAAACTTCTTTTGAGTGCCCTTTTCCTGTAAGGGGCCTAAAGCTTTTTGATTTTTATCTTTCAATGATGATGGACAAGTGAAAGCTCCAGCTTAAAGTAGAGGGTAGGAAGCAATTTATAAAGGTTTCTATCTATGACAAAAGAACGAAAAAGCTATCCTTTACAGTTTCTGTCTTATATTTTGTTTCCCTGCAATAAGTTAATTTTAAGTGGATTAGGAGGGATGGGGGATGATCATCTTGTGGAACAAATGTGGGTAATGTCACTTCATAAAAGTTTAAAAATTTCATTCAACAGGTGCATGTCGGGTTGTTTCGCAAGCATTTTCCATTGATGTGATGAAAACATTTCCCAAACCTACTTTGCCTAAAAAACATTTTGCAGGCCTACCTTTTTTTTAATCTGAGATGATTGGAAATCTTGAGCAGGATTAGTCTTATTTAATCTTCTCAATTTGAGTTTCTGCATGATAGATATTTGTTTTGTACAACTCTAGCTTAAAGGATTGTTGAACTTCCCGAGAGAGACTAGCTTGACTCTTACAAGGAGAAAAGCTGATGTCAATGGCTCCTGGAGAGTGCTTGCTTGCTTTGACCTTTGTGAAAAATGTTGTATTGTGACATGTTAAGATGCTTCATGGTGTAAGAGGGATGAAGGCCTGGGGAGAGACTCTAGCTTAAAAGAAGATATTAGTTCTCTTGGCTGCAGATAAATCTTTGTTCAGTTCTATCTCTCTTATGTGGTTGTTGAAACTGTTAAGAGACTCTAACTAAGATAGAATTGACTGCTATATGTGGAGGTTTCCTGAATGTCTTTTAGATTGGGTTTCCTTTAACCACAATTTTTTATTTTGGAACATGTTGCTCCAATGTGTTTGATGATTGGATTAAGTCGTGCAAAAAGTGAAATTTTAGCATTAGCAGTTTTTGTAGAATATATTTGTTGAATATTTATTAGTTCCAAGTTCATACAGTGGGGCAACATTATCAGGAAAGAAGTTGGAATCATATTTTGCTATGATAAATCTTTGTTTTATTCAAATGTATTTTATTCTTCCATATTTAGCGTAAGTGTGGAAGCAGGCATTTCACTGTAGTTGCAAAGATAAGCCCTCTTGTTGTTGAGATTAAGGACTTATTGTGCCTGTTTAAATTACTTTGACATCTTTGTTGGGATCTTTTTTTAATGCATTTACCATCCAATAGTACCGTGTGCTTTGATTTATTTTGGATGAATTGTTGCTTGGATGAAATTTAGTTATTCAGAAATCACTTTCTTCCTTGTAAGCCTATCATCTTACATGATTAAAATTTGTCGACCAGGAAGAAAACAGTAACGTTGGTTAGTTCTAATAGGCTTGGGGTCCACACTATTCCTGGTGTGTGCTAACAAGTTAGACTTCTATGTAAACTTGCCTGCTAGCTGGATATGTATCACAGCTTTCATGCACCTTAGAAAGATGGAGTCCTTTTAATTTTTTTGAAGTAAATATTGCAGTGACAGATATTGGTCACGATCATCTTTTTCCATGGCTGACATGGAATTTTTTACAGGGAGTGTCTTAAGTTGATTCCCCATGAGAAGTTCTCATTTGCAAAAATATGGCTTCTAGCTGCACAATTTGAGATACGGCAGCTGAATCTAAATGGCGCACGGCAAATCCTGGGCAGTGCGATTGGGAAGGCTCCTAAAGATAAGGTAATGCCTCATACTTCTTTCTCTTGACAATAAAAAAAAGGTACCATGGACATAATTTGGCATCTTTATCATTTTGGGCCCTAATATTTAACAGATATTCAAAAAGTACATCGAAATAGAGCTACAACTTGGCAACATGGATCGCTGCAGGAAGCTGTATGAGAAGTACTTGGAGTGGTCGCCTGAGAATTGCTATGCTTGGAGTAAGTACGCAGAGCTGGAGCGTTCTCTATGTGAAACTGAGAGAGCTCGGGCTATTTTTGAATTAGCTATAATGCAACCTGCTCTTGACATGCCTGAGCTGTTATGGAAGGTTTGTGTTTTCCCCCCACCTTTTTGATGGATAATGGGAAATTTTAGTAATAACATTGTTGCAGTACATAATGGATATACAGGAACTGGGAGTAAGTGCATGAATATATTCTGGTTTTTAATTAACTTGTCTTGTTTACCCGAACATTTTGTCCTGTAGATTTTTTTCCTGGTTAATGAGTTTTGGAAAACTCTTTCAGTTTTCTGTTTCTTAATTCTCAAGTTTGCAATGGTTATGAGAAATGGCTAGAAATGCCTGGGCTTAATTTTCTATTGTCTCCAATCTTCCTCCAAAATCCTCTTAAAATTAAACTTTCTTAATATCAGAATTGGCATAACGTTATTCCTTGATCCAAACTCAGGCATATATTGACTTTGAGATTTCGGAAGGTGAATATCAAAGAACTAGGGAGCTTTATGAGAGGCTTTTGGACCGAACCAAACATTTGAAGGTGTGGATCAGCTATGCTAAGTTTGAGGCATCTGCTATGGATGATGGTAGCAATGAAGAAATGTCAGAAGATAAGATCAATTTGTATAAAAGGCAATGGATCCAAAATGCTAGAAGTAAGTGATGTTAATGTGCTTTCATGTTTTGTTTAACATGTGTCTTAATTTACCAGGACGTATTTAGGTGCCTTTACATCAACGGTGAAGAAAAGAAAGTTGTTTTGTGGTTTATCTAATTTGTATTAACTTGCTTTTTCAATTCTTCAGGGATCTTTGAGAGAGCTGTGAATTACTTTAGAAATTCAGCTCCTGAACTGAAAGAAGAAAGGGCAATGCTCTTGGAAGAGTGGTTAAATATGGAGAGTAGCTTTGGTGAGCTTGGTGATGTTAGCTTAGTCCAGCCTAACCTGCCAAAGAAACTCAAGAAGAGGAGACAAATAGTCTCTGAGGATGGTCCTGCTGGGTATGTATTCTTTATAAGGTTTGATTGTTGTTGACTTCTATTTGAGATGTTACATGTTTTTCTTTGGGGGCTTGTCTACATTTATATGAATATATTTCTCTCTTGCTTTCCTCAATCCTGTACTGGTTTCCCTGTAATGATCTATTGTTTGATGCCAAATGTAAATCTTTTACGAGGAAAAATTTTCAAATTTCCACAATTGATTGCAGATTTAGCTGTTGGCTTATAAATAAGTTCTTACTTTTAAGCTATTTGGTGTGGTGCAATCATCACATCTAATGCCATCTTCATATGTGTGCCCATTTTGAAGATAAACGATGATGCATATGTCACTTAGTCAAAAAATGAAGATGCATATGTATCTGATAGCTGCTTTGTTACTACAACATTTGCTAAACCATTGAATATTAAAAAAGCGGACTTATTTGCTTGACATTGTTTCTTTCTCTTGTTTTTTCCTGGCATCATTATGCTGTTGTTCTAATATACTTAAAATGCACAGTTACGAGGAGTACATCGACTATTTGTTCCCTGAAGAGACTCAGGCACCGAATCTCAAGATCTTGGAAGCTGCTTATAAATGGAAGAAGCAAAAGATTGTTACCGATGAGGATTAGTTGTAAGTGATTTTCTCTATTGTGTAAATGCAAGTCCATAATATATGCTGGATCATTGAAGAATGCCAAGTGTCTGTAATTGCCTGGAGCATGAACAAGTGTGATTTTATACATAATACAAAAATATGGATTTGTAAGTCTCATTCCAATACTTGTCCTTTTCGTTAAACATCAAAAGCTTTTAGATAGTATTTTTTCTGCTCTTAGATCAAGGTATGCTCAAGATGATTAAGAATGCTTAATGTGGGAGGACTTCTGTTCTTGGGGAAGATGATTAAGAATGCTTTGCAGTTTGTGCTGTATTAATCCAATTTACTTTCTTGGTTAGAGCTAAATATGTCTTTCTTTTATAATTATTATATGATCAAATTATGTCTGTAAAAAAGAGGCAAAATCCAATACAGCTTACCAGCCTGATAATTTTGCATGGTATAAATATTTGTTGCTGTGCAGAAATGTGGGAGGACTTCTGTTCTTGGGGAAGATGATTAAGAATGCTTTGCAGTTTGCGCTGTATTAATCCAATTTACTTTCTTGGTTAGAGCTAAATATGTCTTTCTTTTATAATTATTATACGACCAAATTATGTCTGTAAAAAAGAGGCAAAATCCAATGCAGTTGACCAGCCTGATAATTTTGCATGGTATGAATATTTGTTGCTGTGCAGAAATGTGGGAGGACTTCTGTTCTTGGGGATTTCTCCATTAAGAATTTAATAGATGTGGCAGCTGATTGATTAAGGATGGATTACCATCAGCACTCCATGCAAGGAATTTCTTGGATTATGTCGCCAATTTTAGATGTCCAGTTTCATCAGTGTCGTTTTTGGGAAATTAGTGATCAAGGCTAGGTACTGAAACTGGAATTATGTTTTGACCAACAAGCCTTGAAGAGAAGTCTGAAAGACGGTTGAAAGCTTTAAATTCTTGCATATTTTTTAGCATAGGATGAAATGGAAAGTTTGGTGAGGAATGTGTTGTTTGTTTCTCTTTCAAGAACACAAAGCAAGGGAAACCACGTTAGTTATGGTAGAAGACAGGCTCCTGAACGAATCAAAAGCCTGCTGCTGAAGCAGCTTGGGGGCAGGAAGGAGGAGGAGCCAAAATGAGATGAAGGAACGGACTTCATGTATGCAGATACTTAATTTTCAGCAAGACTCGGTTCAAAACTAATTCAAATATGGTTGGAGCAAAATCAAAGAAAGATTGAATAGCAGTGGATGATGGAAAACTACAAGTGAAGGAATAAGGACAGAACTCTGTACGATGTAATATTTGTAGAATGTTGATTGTTGAGGTGCTTTTTTGATTTATTTTACTGAAGGTTGGATGTGCCTTTTGTTTTTTCTCTCACAATCAGATTACTCCAGTTGGCTTATCAATAGCATGGGTATGTTTACTTAACATATGCCAGTGGTGAACTGTTTGGCTACCCTAAGTAAGTTGAAGCACTCCCATGCATACGCCTATGTAACATGCTCAACGGTAAATTCCACTGCCTTTCAGGGGATGAGATTTAGGCTCCTCTGGCGGAAGGGTATAAGCTTATTAGTGCATTTGAAGTCTGAGGGTGATCAGGGGATGAGATTTAGGCTCCTCTGGCGGAAGGGTATAAGCTTATTGTTGCATTTGAAGCTTGAGGGTGCTATTATCTTTAGCTTGTGTAATGCTGTGCAGCTGTATTACAGGTTCAAATATGTTTGTACTAATGCAACCCATAACATTATCTGCAGAGTCAATCAACTGATATGCAATATTATAATTCGATTGAATCAGTTGATCTATTTGTACAGTTGAAGCAGATTCTGCTGTTATTTATTTGGTTTATTTTTACCTGAAGATGTGGAAAAAAAATTATTCTTT
The DNA here is from genome assembly GCA_024138005.1 of Lumnitzera racemosa. Taxonomy (NCBI): domain Eukaryota; kingdom Viridiplantae; phylum Streptophyta; class Magnoliopsida; order Myrtales; family Combretaceae; genus Lumnitzera; species Lumnitzera racemosa. The sequence continues at coordinate 15,882,352 of JAMXBC010000001.1, forward strand.
GGACCATGTTTTTGTCGGCTGTTGCAGATTTCGACTTAACAATAATCCCAATAAACTTTGACTCCCTGGCGGAAATAGCTGATGTTCAGCAGGTTGTCAAATTCGGTATTGACTCAATATATGTTGTGTTGCTACTTACAATACTTGTATGCTCTGAGGAGATCACTGGAAATCCTAAGACCTTTCATGTTACTAGGAGAAGATCATGGGGGAAGCTCTAAAACCTGAATCTGCTTGGCGTCGCCACCATAATTGGGCATGATGTCACTTTTTAGATACAAATAGAAAGTTTTTAAATCCATGAAAGTTTTGAATTCAATTGGTGCAGATCGTGCTACCGTCAGTAAAGGGGTGAATCATGAAGAGATGAGAGCAAAATATGAATTATGAAGAGACATAACATCATCTGGTCACACAGTCTTGGACGAAAATGTTTCTTCAAGTATATTACTTGGGATTGCCCAGAGCTCGCTTTCAAACCAATAGCTACTCTACATCCTAACAGAGCATTAGTTATCGGGTTTTTTTTTTTTTATCATTATTATAATAATTGGGGAAATTATATATTGACAGGCTGTGTCTTCGTACTTTGTAATTTATCGTCATGTGTCATCTATATTATTGAAGCAGCCGTCGTGGGAATCATGTAATTCTAGCATGAAGTCTTATTCCATCATGAGGCGAGCTTTATATGAAAATTGCATGAAACTGAGCGTGTCCATATGTTGGAGCTTGTTATTGTTTTAAACTGTTTTATTTTTATTAGGAGATAGTAATTCTGTTTATGTTTTATTTAATTATTATGAGGCGTAATTAATGACATTGGGTCCATTTTTTATTTGGTTTATTTCCTATCATATCTCGTGGGACGTCAAGGTTAAATCTAAAAACTTGTTATTATGACTCATTCACTTAGTTTATTGATTAGTTATTTATAAACACTGAAAGCAATGCTTTGTCCTTGCTCTATCTTGCCAATTTCCTTGATTGCTATGACAAACTAATATCATTTTGTGAAATTGTGAGTTACATCGATTGCATATGAACTCTTATTTAATTGTTGATTGTAATATTTATTTGAAATTCACAACCCTTCAGGATTTATTTGTTAGTAATATCTAATATATCCTAATTTTCTAGGTCAATATAGTCTTAGTACGTAATATCTAAGGTTAGATTGTTCATATTCTTTTATTTTCCCATTTCAAACCATTAAAACATAAGCACTACATTCATAAAACCTAAAAATCATTTTATTCATAGATTTCCATAAACCTTAGCATCAATCAAAATATAGATTCTTACCAGTATCATTTTGATATTAGAATACAGGTTAGGAGTAGTAGTTGCGGTTTGTAAGTAGTGGTTTGTTGCACTTCTAAAGGATCTTAGGTGGTGGTTGAAGGAGCTTGTGATGGGTGACTCAAATCTGACTTGGAGTGAACTTGGAATACTTGGTAGATCTAAAGTGGGCTTTCTATAAGTAATGTTGGCTTGTAGTACATGGGTGTGAGATTGTTGTAGGCTAAGCACTTCTTTGGCTCAACTTAGGTGCTCATAATAGGCTTGTAGTTATAATCATTAAAATTGTGAGTTAACTGTAGGATTTTTCAAATTTATGATTTTCAAGGAATTTTATTAGTTAAAACGAATATAAAATTATTTGTATAGACTTTTAGTAGAAATATGAGTTTAAGAGTATGATTCTATAAGTTTATAATTTTATCGATTTTATAAGATGTTATATGATTCTACTAATTTTATATGTTTCAATCCTATATAGAATCATGATTTTAACAACTTTTGTAGTAGGTGCTTGATATAGCAAATAGAGGCAATTAAGGGGGCTTTGGTTAGTTAATCCCTTGCTAAAGCATTTTTCGGGTGTTCATAGAGGTACTTAGAGGTTTGAACAAGGTGATTAGTGGCTATGGGCAAAGTGCATTTGGTTAGAATTAGGGCATATAGTTGGTGCTCTTAGTGGCTATTAGGGTGGCATTAATTGTCATAGCGAGTGGTTGTGTGGTGGCTAGAGAGTGTAGTAGCTGATTAATTATGTAATGTATGTTTAATGGTGGTTGTGTTGGTAGCATGATAGTTGTTGGAGCCATCATAAGGAGTAGCTATGGCTTTGACGACGTGTGACGAATAGTGATGGTGTGCAATAATACGTACATATACTTTTGTTTTGCAAATGAGTGTAGTGTAAGAAGGGAAGTTGTTTGGTGCGCTGTTGTTGCTTGCTAGATGTTGGTAATCGTTGTATGCGTATTGGTTGGTGGCAACGTTGACTGAAGAAGAAGATGTTTGGAGTGTATGTGAGTTAGGGTAAATGTGGTTTGCCTCTTTGTTTAATCTCTTGATATTTTTTCCCATTTTCTATCACTAAGGGAAAAAAAAGAAGAAAAAAAAAATCTACACTTTTTTTTTTAAAATTTTGAGTTTTTAGTAGTCTTTAAAAAAAATTATAACCGATGATAAATATTCAGGAGAGTTGAAGAATTTAGTTCTTACGAAGTTAGGAAAGATAATAGTCTTGGATTCAAACGAATAGACAAGTAGTGTGAATCTTGAGTATTTTGTTAAAAATATTGTTAGAGGTATGATGTGAGAATCAATTGATGACTAAGTTGACTGAGATATCGAATACTTTGATAGTTAATAAGAGAGTAAGTGCACTAAATATTGGTAATAATGTGAATCCTGTAATTCCAGCATGTCTTGGGAATGTCCATAATGCTTAGAGAGAAGTGGTAGATTTGATTTACTTAGGAGGAATGTAGCCCTAAAAGAGGTCATTCAAAAACTTGTATGTGGTGAGTTTGATGTAGAAAGAAATGTAGATGAACCCCTATTAATGCAATAGAGATAAAGTCAGGACTTTGATATTATTAAGCTTTGAATTATTGAGTTTGATGGTGAGGTACTATAGATGACTATTTTGATTGGTAATACAAGGTTGAGAAGATATTTAAGTGCTATAACTCTGATAAGGAGATGAAAATGAGGTTGGTTGCACTTGAATTCATTGGTTATGCAACTATATAGTGGAGAAATTTAATAGCTTAAAGGAAAAGGCATGGAGAGGGCTGTTTAGCTTTGTGGTAAAAGATGAAATGGCTGATATAAGGAGATTTATGCCAAATTACCATAAGTAGGACTTGCACATGGAGTTGCAAAACATAAGATAGGGTAACTTAAGCATTAAGGAGTATGTGAAGGAGTTTGAGGTATTGATAATTATGTGTGAAGTGGTTGAGCTCAATGAGTAGGTGATTGCTAGATTTTTGTTTAGGTTGAGATTTAAGATTAGCAACATTGCTATGTTTTATAAATTGACGCCTTGGAGGATGTTGTTTAGCTAGCAACTAAAGTTGACAAAGGCATAAAGGAATTTATACAGCTAGGTAAATTCTAAATTTGATGCTCATAGAGTTATCTCTTTTGGTGATAGCCATTCTAATAAGCCTTAGATATTTGAAAAGTATGTTGAGAAAGATGAGAATCGTTATATGAGGTGTGTAGATAGGAATGATGAGAAGGGTAAGACTATTGAAAATAATAAAGCATTGAGTTCATTGATGGTTGGGAAGAGAAATAGAGATGATAAACATTTTAAATGCTTAAGGTTTGAACCTGTAGTTACTTAGTGTGCGAGTCACAAGGTTGTAATTAGGGATGCTTGTTTAGCTAAGGAGGTAGAAAATGATGTAAGAGGTAATGTAAAGGATGTGGTAAAGTTTGAAGAGGAGGATGAGGTCATTTATGAAAAATTTGACAGAGTGGAGGGTCTTTGTTTACTTGCTATTGGAGTTAATAGGATGTTTTTTCATATTACATCATCTCATCAAGATGAGTAGCGTGAGAATTTTCTCGTCATCAAATGTAGCTTAGGGGATGCCATTTGTTCTACTATTATAGATAGTGGTAGTTATTTTAATTTGATTGTTGTAATTATGGCTGTTAGATTGAAGCATCCTAATCCATATAGGCTACAATGGTTTGAAGAAGTTGGAGGTTTAAAGAGGTGAAGTAGGTAAGGGTGCTTATCTATCTTTGGAATTTATGATGATGAGATGTAGTACATAAGAATGCATCACATATTTTGTTGGGACAACTTTGGCTTTTTGACAAGGATGTTAGCTACTGTGATTATATTAATACATATACTATAAGAAAGATGGCAAAAGGGTTACATTATATGCCATGCATCTTGCTGAGATTAGAGGAACCTACAAAGAGACATATGGTGGCAAGATGAGGAGGAATTTATTGATGAGGAAGAATTTATTAATAAGGAAATGAGACAAGTAGCGTAAGCTTGTCATATGTCGTATTAGTACTGTTGATATTGAAGTTGATATTGGAGATGCTGCTTAAGGAATTGATAGATTGGCACTATGGAAACTATTAGTGTAGATAAACTTGTCTTGAGGAGTTGCTTGTTGTAGATATCACTCGAGTCACGGAACAGATGCTTGGTAATATATTACCTTAGTTTTGTAAATCTAAGCAGGAATTTTTTCAAGCCCAAGGATGATGATAAGAATCAATATATCCTATTATATAATCTTGTATGAAGACTTATTCAATTGCATGAAGTTGGAATGGATGTCCCATATTTTGGAGTTTATCATTATTTTAAACGGTTTTATTTTTATTAGGAGCTATTAATTCAGTTTATATTCTTATTTTATTATTATGAGCCATAATTAGTTAATGATATTAGAGTTCTTATTTTATTTGGTCCTTTTCCTAATCTAACCCTAAAGACGCTAGGGTTTATATTTAAAAACTTGTTATGAATCATTATTCATTAGTTCAATTATCATTTATTCTAAAACCGTAAATTAGAGCTCTATTATCTATTTAGCTTACTAATCTCCTTGATTACTACGACAAACCAATTTTATTTCATATTGAATAGTATGAACCCTCATTTAATTCTTGATTTTGAGTAACATCAATTAGGAATTAAACAACGCTTTAGGATTTATTTTTAAGTAATATCTAATAAGCCTTGAAGCCCTAATTTAATCTAGTTTTAGTGCATAATATCAATGTTGACGACCTCTTATTTCTCGTTACAAACCACAAAAACATAAAAATACTATAAAGATTACATATTCATTAAAACCTAACAATCATTCTATTCAAAGATTTGCGTAAACCCTAACGTAAATTGACATAGGGGTTCTTATTCATATTAGATCGAATCGATTTTACTGTCTTATATAAATTATACTATCTATATATATTAATAAAGGCAGAACACTTAAATTTTCCAATTAACCCTTTTATATTATTTTTCTTTTTCCATTATAGAACCTTTTGAAATAAAAATTTATGTAAAATTTGCTAAAATTAAAGGGTTGTAATTGAAGGTGTAAACAAGTTGAATTACTCATGAACTACTTGAGTTTGGCTTGATATTTAATCGAGTTCTATCCAAGAATACTCAAGTTGAGTTGAGTCGAGCTTGAGTTCAAGCTGCTTGAATAGTTAACCGAGTTGAGCTTGAGCCTCATATTATTCAACTCGACTAGCTCACAAGCCTAATCAAGCTTAAGTCAAATATACATTAGTCGAGTTTCCATATTAATACTATTATAATCATAATAAAAAAATATTTTTTATATGAATGAGCTCAAATTAGCCTAAGTGTGTTTAGCTTGAATTTATTAAGTGCCATTTTGAGTCAAGCTCAAGTTCAAAATTCTAAGTTCGATTGTGCTTAAGTTTTAAAATTTTAAGTTAAGTTTGAGCTCAAGCTTAGTACTTTATTATCTCGACTCGACTTATTTATAGCGCTAGTTGTAATTCCATTTTGTCGAGGCAGTTTTTAACCTATAATTACCATCTTTCCATCTTCTAGAGAACGTCTCCTGACAATAACCCACAGTTTGGTTCTTGGGATTAACGGATGAAGGAACTTGGGTCTCAATTAAAAGAGCTCCTTTCTATAAAAATAAATCTACCAAGATAACAAATAAATAAAAAAATCAAGAGATTTGAATTATATTGGGGAGTAAGAGCATGACATATTTTGATATTATACTAGTGAGCATGCTCATTTTAGTTGTGTTTTATATTTATTTAATGTTTTTACTTTATTTTGCTCCTTTTCAAGAGGATTGTAGTCTTATGCTTATGTATTCTCTCTCTTCTTTCTATTTAATGTATTTTATTACTGTTGATATGGTTTAGTGTGTATACTATAGAAGCTTTTTCATTTTTTTTTTTTTTTTTGTGGAGGTTAGGGTGGGATTGCGGTAGTTTTGAAGTATATGATGATGTAAATGGTATGACTTGGAAGGCATATAGAAGTTTTTGTATGGCAAATAAATAGAAGATGACTTAAGAAGTGGTAATTTTTCTTTTTCTTGATGGACCATCATATATATTATCAAAAGAGGAGGGAATTAATCCCTACATAACTTTGCATGTAAGCTGTTAGCTCTTGATCCATGAGTACAAATAGAAGAACTAGTAGAAGAAATATTAAAAGCAAGAGTTTTTATCTCCTTGTACAGTCTTAAGCTAAATAAATCCTCCCTCAAATGATTCAAACAAAAAGAGGGAGGGCAAACAAAACATTCTTCCATTGAAGCATCCTGGTGTTGCATCCATTTAGCTAATGAATCAGCTAATTTGTTTAGCTCCCAAGGAATAGATTCAATCATCCATTGATCCATCTTGGATAGCTTTTCCCTACAAGCAAGTAAGACATCATGATAAGCAAATTTACAGTAAGTGGTTTGTTGCAATAATGAAACAACAATAGAGGAATCATAGTAAAGTTTGACTCTCCTTATTCCAATAGATAGACAAAAAGAGATGCCCTGGTAAGTTGCTTAAAGCTCAGTAGATAAAACATCAACTTTTCTAAGCGTTCGAGCCAATCTATGAATCCATTTACCAGCTAAGTCTTTAACGATTGTTGTGATAGTAGCTTGTTGAGTTTCAATAAAAACTAACCCATCAATGTTTACTTGTACCTAGCCTTGTGGTGGAAGAGTCCATCTAAGGTTTATACACTCAATGAAGTTCCATGTTTTCCTTGTTTTTATGTAAGCCTACAGTTCATGACTTATATGCTTGACAACATGGAGTAAGTTAGTATACATTTAAGAGTGATTATGTCGCAAATGATTTGTATTTGACCAAATCTTCCAAAGCATTATTCCAAAACAAAAGAAAGTAAGAGAGAAGGGCTAGAAAGTTGACTTCTCTTTATTGGGCAATTTGCTATGACCCATTCTGCAGTAGCTTGCCAGTTTGAGGTTGATGAATGAAAATGCATTTACCAGTGTTCAATTATGTTTTTGATGTGTAGACAATCATGTAAGGCATGCAAAATTGACTTATTGGGATCACCACATCTTGGGTAGTTGCCTAAAATTATAATGTTTCTTTGTTGAAGAATATCAATAATAGGTAAGAATCGATGTGTTAATCTGCACAAAAATAATTTGACTTTAGGTGGAAAGGGAGATTGCCAAATCTAAGACCACTATTTTGAATGGCTTAGAATTTGCTAGAAGAGCTCGATAGATTTCATTTATGGTTGGGATGAATTTGCTATTGGCATCAATGGCTTTTTGATCCTCAATGTACCTATTGAGAAATAGAGGACCTATAAGTTGAACTAAGATTTCTAACATTGGAAAAGTTAAGACATTTTCATTCTATTTAGTTTCTGAAATCTAGTAGCCATGTATAGAGAGGTTTTCAATTGCTTAAGGCAGGGGCCCTTGAAAGATTGATCTTATAGGACCATTCTTACACCACTAATCATGTTAAAAGTTAGCTCTTTTACCATTGTTGAGAACCACAAATTTAGAAATTTTTAGCTAAACTTTACATTCCATCAAATCTTTTGCAATGAATGAGATGGATTTGTTGTTAGCATTGGGGATGTTTTGCAAAACTATTTTATACTTATGCTTGATTATTTGAACCCATTTTATCTTCCTATGCCTTCATTTAAATAATCACTTAAAAGATAAAGCTTTGTTTCTAAGGCCTAAATGCAAGAGTCTAAGGCGTGCAAGTTCTTTTGAAGCAGCTTCTATTTCTTGATTAAACCAATGAGTTTTCGTATGCTATCATCATTTTTTCAAAGGAAATTATTAATGATGCTTGACATCTTATTTATAATCCCTTTTGGTAAGGAACACTTTTGCATATAATATGATGAGATGACTTACAGGGTAGATTAGGTAAGGACTAACCTCCTTGCCATACTTAATGTTCTCATTTTCCAACTTGATAGCATTCTTTGAATTTTTTCTATTAGGAAATTGAAATCAACAAGAGAAGGCTTCAAGTATTTGCTAAAAGTTGCGATTTCTTTTATATCGAAGACATTTGAGATGTTGTTTCTAAGAATTGCATTGACATTTCTTGAATAGAAAACCTTAGATTTATTGTAATTAATCCTTAGCCTAGACAAATTAGAGAAGGAGGACAATACATTTAAAATGGACCGGGCATTACTTTCATCGATTTTGGCATACAACATAATATCATAAGCAAAAGCTAGATGAGAGATGTGTAAGGTTGAACTTCCAAGTTGGAAAGGAACCCAATTTTTCACATCTACTTCCTTTTGAATTAGTTTTTTGATAAATTCTATACATAGGATGAACAAGTATAGAGATACAAGGTCTCCTTGCCTTATGCCCCTACTTGGTTGGAAGGGAGTAACGAGACTTCCATTGATAATGACTTTAAAAGAGGAAGTTGATATGGTTCACAATGAGTTGAATCTATTCATATGGAAAATTTAGGCTAGTTAAAACCCATTTGATAAAATCCCACTCAACAGAGTCAAATGCTCTTTTCAAATCTAACTTTAAAAGCATCCAACCTTTCCTTCCTTTTTTTCCTATTATAACTATGTAAAATTTCATTCATTAAAATCACATTTTTCAATAGCTTTCCTTCTTGGAGTGAAGTTGGATTGAGCAGGACATATCAATGAATCCAGCATTAGCCTAACTTTGGCCTCTAGGATTTTTGTGACAAGCTAATACAATGTAATACATAGGCCTATAGGTCTGAAGTTTTCAATATAATTTGCATGGCCATTTTTGGGAATTAAGTAGATAAGTGTTTGATTGAGGTCAGTTTGGATTTTCCTTGTTAAGACGATGTTTTTGATGAGATGAATAATAGAAGGGCCTATAAAGTTCTAACAATTTTTTAAAAAGCAATGCATGGATACCATCTTTTCTTGGAGCTTTTGAGGGAGCCTATTAAGTTTAGAGCTTTGATGATTTAACCATCAGATAAAGGGATCATGAATATTAAAGCGAGCTACCGAATTCATTGGGAAAATAAATTACCAATAAAAAAAAAGCAATTGCATTAAATATATATTGGATGTAATCGATTCAATTAGAAACATGTCATTAGCAATCTCTTTTGGTTATTTAGATTTGACCCAACTGGCATTTCCCATTTTAGTTAATTTCATGTGATCAATCTTTTCCAAATATCCTTTTTATCTCGTTTATTTTCACCGACTTTCATGTGTCATATTAGTGTTAGTCGTATAATTATTTTTTACCTTTTGCATCCATGTTGCAAGTTTTTTTACTAGTAGTTTGTACTTTATTTATTTTTTGGAGGGTAAGGTATAGTTTGTACTTTCATTTATTTGTTATATTACAGTGGTTGGAAGAGATTGTTGTCTTACATACATGATAAAGGTAATACATTAATTAAATAAATCTCATGATAAAAAATGATTACAGCTAAAGAGGATTTTTTAGGTGGTTATATAGAGACATATGTCACATTTCCTTCATTGGTAGCTACCATATAGAAAATTTAAAATTCACAGAGAATATCATATATATAATTTGTTTAGCTAATAATTATCAATTTTAACCACCCGTTCGCCAGTGTTATTACAAATGAATGACCGAAATTATTAGTTCTTCGTTAAAAATGGCATGTGATATGCATGTATTTTCCCAACAAAATTCAAGATCACGCACACTTTATTCAAAAACTTTAAGTGGAATAAATAGAAATACTTTCTCTACTCTCAAACCCTAAAATAAAAGTATTTTATTTTGTTTGACTTAGACCTTATGAGTAAGATACACGTGATGTGAGGTTTCATTTAACAAGATAATAAGTCTTACTAAAGAAGCAAAAATTTACATATTGTGCTTTTTTTTTTTTTTCCCTTTTAAAATTAAGTATTTCTCGTTATAACATACTTAACTGTGTTGAGTTATGGAACTACAATATGAAGAAGATGGTCAACTGGTTAGGTAATAATTTCTTCATTATACTACATAGCTACCTTACTAAACCCGAAAGAAATTAAAAGGAAAAGCGACACTTTATGTGGACAAATAATAATTATACAATAGTAGGTGGCCTCCTCGTTTCATGCAAGCAACCACAAAATGATGATTACGTAGATTTACAGATTCACGCTGCAACCACAACCGTTGCACGTGGCCAACAGGGTTGCCTCGCGTGCGTGCACTCCCTATTTTATGTAATACAGTTAAGCAACATTCGGTCTTAATGCACTTGTGTGCGACAACTTGCAAATAGTCATTCCGCATTAAAAAAAAACAAAAAAAACACCATTTTCTTTCTCAATTTATTTCAATTAAGGACTGAAGGAATATGTTGCTTCTACTGCAAATATTATTCATAATACCCTAGTTTGTAACTAACTTCTAATATTAACTAACTAATGTCTCCTAACTAATCTTCTAATATTTTATGCTAATTGAATAATAATCTGCCTAAGAAAGTTCACTATTTTCAATAACTGTCGAATTCAATATCTTCTCCATTGAAGTTTCTCGAATTATCATGAGAATTATGCATTCACGTTCACGCTAACAAGTAGAGTAGTGGAATATGACGATATTTGAATCTTGCATCTTGATTTAGGCATAGCCGACTTAACATTAATTAATTTCAACATGTTTTGCTTTTGTGATATAACATAACCTTTCTTGCTGGAGCACTAATATCTAAGAGCAACTACCCATTGCCTAACTACTTAAAAAATTTAATTTATTGTTCCTTTTAGTAAGTTGTGATTTAGATCAAATAACAATGATGTAAGGACTATATATTAAGCCCAAATCCGCATAAAATTAGTTGTCTCTTCTTATAAGACAAGATTTAACTCTTGATGAGAAGAGACGACAACACTCAATTATTAAACATAAAATAACCACCTCTCCAAATCATCATCACATACTTCCAACACTAGTCACTACTTAAAAACCAAATTAATAATTAAAAGAAAAAATATGTCTATATATAAAAGAAACAATGTACCCGATTTTCTATAAGAATAGCTCTAAGTGACATTTTTAATGCCCCAAACAGAATGCAAAGATCATGCCCATTACCAAGAGAAACATGATGCCACAAGAGTAAGAGGAGGAAGAAAAAGCTAATGATAAGAGATGGGATTGTGGAAGTCCCCTATATGATTATTTTGAATTAGCCTCTTTTGGTCATATATTTGAGCGACATACTATGGTATTGCCATATGGTTTGTAAAGCCGTTGCGTATTAAGTCAAGACCGAATAAGGTTGCAACCATATGGAAATTGGTTATTAATTTCTCTATGATGAGATCTTTAGTTAAGTTCCTTGAGAAGATGAACTTGTCAAAGAAGAAGGGAATATAATGGATGGTTTGCCATACTTTTCTATTTTCTTAGAGTGTGTAAGAAATTTCACTTCAATGTCGAATGTAGTCATATCTTTTATTGAAGCTAGGTTATATAATAATATAGATTGAATCAATGTTGCTATATAGATACAATTAATCAAGTTGTCCAAGATGCTTTTGTTTTCTAATGCAATTGTTTATTTTAGATTAAGTTATTAAACATTTATCATGCATAGGTTCCAACTGAAAGGTAAGTCTTTAGATAATATATCTCAATCCAATGTACTTGGTATATTTAAGAAGTTGGTGATCAAGTTACATGTACTCACATATCTGATTATATCTATTATATCATTCGTTTGAAAATAGAAAAAGACATACACAAAGATGAAATTATAAGGACTATGTAATATGTGGAATTTTGTAGAAATCATGCCAAGAACTCTTGCAATATGTCAAAGAATAGAAGAATGTTACAGAGAAAGTGTTCTCAATGTAATAATGATGAAAACTAAAGATCACAAAGTATATAAGACACCCAAAGCGATTCTTGAATAGTTGTGGCCATGCTTCGATACTTTGCCTTTGTGGTAGAAATGCCAACGATGGATAATCCTTTAGTTTTCTATGACACCAAGGAACTGCCAAGCATAATACAAAAACCACTTTAAGACTTGATCAAAAGGGTTAGAACCCCTGTTGGTATCAAAATACCTAAGTAAATTTAAGGAAATGCAAGAAGAGTAAAATAATTCAAGAGCTAAGTTTCCCTTGAGATAGCACAAGACATGAAAAGTAGCCTACAAATGAGTAGAATGATGTTGAGAAAGGAACTGACTAAGTTTATGAATAGCAAATGGTGCGTTAGGTCTTATGAGGGTGGGATAAGGCAAGCATCCCATAATTCTATGATACAGTTGTGGATCATTTTGTAGATCACTTAATTCTTTGTCAAACTTAACATTAATAGGCAGAGGAATAACGGTAGGCTTACAACCTATTAGCTCTACATGTAATAAAATATCAAGTGCAAACTTGTGTTGGTTTAGCAACGTACCATTAGTAGTCTTGTAGATTTCAAGTCTAAGGAAGAAACAAGTAAACCTCAAATCCATAATTTTAAAAGCAACATCAAGATCATGTTCTAAATAGTAATAGCTTCTTTATTTGTGCTTGTTATATTAGCATATTATCAACATAAAGCAAAACAACAAACAATCTATCATTATTATGATAAGTGAAGAGTGAATAATGACTTTTAAACTAGACAAATCCTACCTTAAGCAAAAATTGAGATAACTCATTATTCCATTGTTAAGACACTTATTTAAGCTCATAAAGCGATTCATTAAGTTTACAAACCTGATTTGGAGCTACTTTAGTATAACTATCAGATGGTAACACGTATATTTCCTCATTTAAATAACTGTGTAAGAAGGCATTATTAATATTTACTTTGTATGATGTCTAATTCCCAACTGTTGCCACAACAGTAGGAATCCTTATGGCTTTGAGTTTAACAACTAGAGTGAATGTGTCATAATAGTCGACCTCTTCAAGTTGAGGACACCTCTTAGCTACTAAGTGATTTTTAAAGTTCTTTATATTTCCATTTGGCCTATACTTGATTTTACGAACCTACTTAGACCCTACTACCTTCTTTCTTATTGGTAAGTCATTCAACTCTCATGTTTAATTAATTTCAAGTGCTTTAAGGTACTTGTCAAGTTGAAATCCAATTTTCATCTTTAGAAGCTTAAGAATGAAAATACTTTCTTGAGTAGTTAAAACATGTACCAAAGATGCAGCATAATCTGGTAAATAGTGTGTAAATGTGTTTGATGAAAACAATGCATAAGGTATAGTACGTGATGAAGAAGTTGAAGTATTAGAATCAAATAAAATATGATCCATTAAATATTTGTATTCATTCAATCAAGTAGGAGGTCTTTTTAACTTTTTAAGAGTGATGCAAGACTAATGAATTGTGAAAAGGATTAGAAGTAAAATTAGGATGTTGAAGAGAATGTATATGAGAATCGGATGAAAAAATAGAATAGATTGGTTAGACAAACTATCAAAACAAAAAGGAAAAGGAACATAATCACTTTGGTTAGGTATAAAACAGGTTGAGATAGGGTATGTTGATAAGGAAGATAATGATGTTGTTGATTAGGAAGAGTGATGCTTTGTGGATGAAAACATGGTGAAGAGTTGGATGATTTAAGTGTAAACAATGAGCTATGTTTGAAAGAAAAACAAACTTAAGAAATACAACATCTCTACTAACAAATAACTTGTTGTTTATGCATGTCATATACTTTATGTCTCTTTTGCTTTTGTTCATAATCACGAAAAGCACATTTGATTTGTAGAGACAAACTTCTCTTTATGAGGATTGGTACTGGCAATATAGCATAAACAATCTTTGTTTGACGATGAATCTCTCTAAGGAGTATTCCATAGGTAGGTTTTCAATTCAACTTGGACATTAGCATCTTATTGATTAAGTATGTAGTAATAAGGATACACTCTACCAAAAGTTCATTGGTAAGTTAGCATAAATTCTCAAGGCTCTGGTAATATCAAACAAGTATCTATGTTTATGGTTTAATTTTTCATTTTGTTGTAGTTGTATGTCATGGTATGTTAATGGATTATTTCTAGGTTTAGAAACATGGTCTGACATGCATGAGAAAGAAATTATGATCTATTATCAATTCTAATCAACTTAGGAATGATGGAGAATTGATTTCCAATCATCTTTAAGAACTTATCCAAAGTAGGAACAACTTAAGTGTAGAAGATAAGTCCAAGTAGAGCATCTATAATCACAAATAATGGTAAGAAGAAACCAAACACCGGAAATGGAAGAAATAGATTGTGATCCCTAAACATTAGCATGAAGAAGATGAAAGACACTCATAGATTTATTATTACTTCAACAAAAGGCAACCAATAAGTTTTAACTTAACGATATGTTTCACAAACAAAGTTGCTCATGTCAAGTTGCTTGTAAAGATCTACATGTTCTAATTTTGACAAAGAAGAATGGCCCAATCTACTAAGAATTAAATGAAGTAAACTAGATTTATTACAAGAAAGATTGCTAAGAAAGAATTTAAATACAATTCATCTCTTAAAGCATTAAGTTCTCCCATCGCTTGAGACTTCAAACACATACATTCCATTCATGATTTTAGTTGATAAAATGCATTGCCCATTTTTATGGTCCTAAAATTTGACTGTGGAAGAATCAATGTTTGTAAGTAACTTTTGCTATCATGTAGGATTCCATGGATTGATAACAAATTATGTGTAAATTTAAGAATAAGAAAACATTGTGAGAAGTAAGGCAAGAATTTATGTAAATAGATTTAATTGCTTAAACAGGTTTTGTACTATCATTTGGTAGCTTAATGTACAATGTTTTAGATAATGGTCGAACATTATATAGAAGAAATTGATACGGTGCAACATTGATCCTTGGTACTCGAATCAACTATCCAAAAACTAGTATCATTATTCAAAGCACTAAGAATGAAAGAAGAATATGTGGTACCTACAAATTGCACTATATTAGCCATAAAGTGATGCTCTTGCATTTGTTCCCCCTCATCATCTTGAGTACCTCTTAACATACCACACCTATTGAACCATTTGCTAGTCTAAAGTACCGCAATTTGATGGGTGACTTCCATAGGTATCATAAGTGCTATCAAGTGGTGTTAACATGCTTATATTGACTTTGTCAATTGTTTTAAAATTTGCCACTAGCTTCCATTATATCATATAGGATAACTGATGATTTGAAAGCGATTTTCAATAGTATATCTTTCTTTTTTTAGATCTTTTCTTCTTTTCCTATCAACATTTGTTCTAGTACTAGCTAGACTATCTATGAGAAATGTAGCAGAATCGCACTTGCCTCGTCTAATGGCTATAATATGTTTTGGTTATTCGACTTTTTGCACAAGAGATAGCAATTCTATTGACAAAATTTGATTCCTAAAAGATTCGAATGCTTCACTTAAACCCATGAGAAATTGCGTTAATTTCCTTTGTGATTTGAAATTCAATAATCTCTTCCTTTAAATGATAGACCAGCATTCCATTCTAGTACAATTACATGATGGATATGAATGTAAAGCCTGAAGCTCGTCCGACGCCTATTGAGCTTATTATAGTACTTTCCAACCGATTGATTGAATTGCTTGGTGTTACCTCAATTTATGACCCTCTAGGAGCCTCATCTATTGCCTCGATCGCTTGCGATTTAAGACCAATGTGAGGCTTCGCTTCCGTATGAATCTAAATTCAATGGATTTTAGTAAGTGGAGGTAGCTGGGAGTATTCTGATACAGCAGCAATGATTACTTTGTAGCCATTAGATTAAAATAATCTCGACTATTTATTTAAGAATACCTCTTATATAGAAGGACGTCCTTGGAGTTGAAAATCATTGATTCCAATATTGAAAATACATTATTTTAAAACATCTATCTACTTTTTCTCTATAAAATTTTCTATAATCAGCAATCAAGATCAGAGTCTATGCATTTAACGTGAGAAGAAAAAGAAAAGATACAATTGTTTTCTAAGTTAGACAACAGAGGAAACAAAGCACACGAGAGACCATCAAAATAAATTATTGCAGGGATTTTCTGGAAAAAACAACAATGAAGGTGGTATAATAAAGGTTAGAATAAGATGAAGTAAAGAAAGACGTGCAGGAAAAAACAAATATTGGATGTATAGTTTTTTTTTTTTTTTTTTTTATGTTTAAGAATTATAAGGAGGCTTTAATTTCATTAGCTTGATGCAAATACATTAATGAAGATTAATGTCACTGTATTTATTATGAAAAAGTGAGGAAGAAATAGAAAGATAACTAGCACCAAAATACATTAATGTATGCAGATTATAGTATTTCTCTAAAAGATTCATCATTTCATATAAATGTAGAGTCAATTTTTGATATTCTTATATATCTACAAATTGTGATGTATATTTATACAATTAAATAATCGTATTTTACATTCTGAACATATTCATAAGAATAATTTATTAAGTAAAACCTCTTTAACTGAAAATCTATGCATGGTGGAGTTTACCTAGTGGGACTTTGGATGTACGAATCTCCATAGCCCCTCCATGTTTTTAGTCAATCAATGCATGGCCCGGTTATCTTTTATTTTGCGGCCTCATTACGGACCCAAAGCTCCAGCCTTTCAAAGTTGCTCCTGTCACTATCCAATTAACTTCACAAGCACATGTTGGGCTCAAATGCTCTGGACAATCCATCTGGCGTTTCCACGACCATATATAGATGTCAAATCCGATTTAACTTGTACCGTTAAATTTGGATCAATCAGATCCGACCATGAAACCAGCACGATCTAATGTTGGATTAATTAGTGATGGGATCCCATTCGTCATTTTAATTTTTAATTTTCTCACATATTCGGATTAATCATCTAAATTGATTTAAATTTCCAATTTTTATCAGCAAGCTGCAAATGGGCTTAGACCAATTTCTTTATTTTCAACTCCAAACCTAAGTCGACTCATTTGACAATAACGCATCCATTTTCATAACGTTAAATTCCATATGATCTAGGGCCGGCTTATACCTTAAAAAAAGGGACACTCAAGACGGTCTATTTCAACTAACAACTAATTCCATTTTGAAGTCGCACAGCAAAATATGCAATATATAATTTTTTTTTTCCTTAATTATATTACAACTTAAACAGGAGGGATTCAAATCTATCACAGTCTGTTGAAGGATCAATATAGGACAATTTTCGTGTACAAAAATTACTCAAACAACTTTTTCACGCAATAGAAAAGTATGTGTCAGCAACGGTTTTATAGATGAAGGCTCTATGCCTTCAGTTAATTAACCAATACACAGTCTGTCCTAACACATGTTGACTCATGATCATTATTAACCACACTCTTTAATTGCAGACATTGAAAGAATTCTTAGTCACAATTAAGACATTATTATTATTATTATTATTATTATTTGTTTTTGAAAACGCCAGTCTAGTCTTTTGGATGAGAATGTTTTCAAACCAGCATGTTTGTGCAATTTGATTTGGTTGGTAATTCGGTTCAATTTTATTATCATCTCTTATCCGTGGGATCTACATTAAAATATCATATATATTAGATGGGTTTAAATGTATCGCACCCAAAAATAAAAAAAAAAAGAAAAAAAGAAAAAAACCCAAACCGAGCCACTAATTAAACCGGCTCAATTGAGGTTGCATACAGACGATATGTTAATTTTATTGTGTATGTTAGATAATTTAAAATATAAAAGTGAGTCCAAGGTTATAGTTGCTTATTTTTAGTAATTCGAGGCATTATCCTAATTTACTAGGTGTAGAAATATGTCTTTATTAATTATTATACGTTTGGCAAGAGTATATCATTCATCCACATGCTTAGTATATGTAGAATAAGCATATATGTCATGGTAAATATAGAAAAGAGATTGAGAAGGTGGAATAAGTAATCCTAAATGCGTACGTGTCAGTGTCACTATGATGGAAATAAAAGGAAACTAGATCAACTCTTCATTAGCAATAACAATGAGTATTAAAAATGCAAAATGGAACGAGAATCGATAACGAAACCCAATCAAATGATCTATTTTATACTCAATAATCAGTATTAAAACGTAAATAAATAAATAAATATTTTGACCCATTCAGTGGAGTGCGTTCACTAAATATGTGTCCACTTGATTTCCCTTTCTATCTAACACGAATTAAGAAATTATAAATATGTCTTCTTCTGTCACTTCATACCTTGATATATTTTAAGCTTCATCGAGAAATATAAAATTAGAAAACACAAATGTCCTGATCAAACTACATTTCGTTGATTGATGAGTAACATCAAGATGTTAAGTAAAACGGAAATATTTTTGACAGCGTCAAACATGACTTTGAGCTGAAAATCATATAATTCAAGTACTCTATGGGGGAAAAGGAAAACGTGAAACATCGCTCTCCTTATAGCTATATTTTCTTTCTCACTTTAATTTAAAAATGTTGGATAGTTTGGAATACTTATTAAAGTGTTAAATAAAAAATATTTTATATTTTCAAATAATTGTTTATTTATCGTGAAAGTAAACCATTGTTTTTTTTTCTTTTGAACTTTCATAAAATGCGCAGAGAATCAATTGACAGACTCTATTTTAGTTTTGGCATATGTAGTAAAAGGGTTGTGTCGGCAAGTGTTCACGTACATTCGTTAAGCTTAAAACGAAAAGATTTATTTTTTAATAATAAAACACCTTAATAAGTTTCTTTTCGTCGTGTTTTAGCTGGTTTATAGACTATTTTCTTCCGAAACGAATTCTTCCAATAATTCCAGACTTAATCTTTTGAAAAAACAAAACGTGTACAGTACTCTTGTGTTTGCCCACCAAAGTTTTGCCTTTTTTCATTAATAATTTTCTTTGTAACTGGTATTGATGGTAGCAGTAAAAACTAAAAACATTAATTTATAATGCTTCTGGAAATAAAAAGAAAAAAATTAAAAGAAGAGGATGTGGATTTTATTGCTCCTGCAGTGCAACGCTGAACAGAAACAAGAAGAACTCTTCGCGTTCGATTGCAGTGAAATGTCAAAATGAAGTTCGTTATCTGGAGTTAGTTACAGCAAGCTATTTATACCTTACTCTGAAACAACTACAGCCACTACCTAAATGACACGTGTAATATACAAAGTGAAGGGAAAATAAGATAAAATATAAATATTCTTATAACCCCCAACTCGTCACAAAGATGAGTAAAATGTGCAGCTTATATAGGCTTAGTGAGCAGATCTGCAGCCTGATGTTGAGAAGCAATATAAAACGGTTGCAAAAATCCAGAGGTAACTTGGTCATGCCAAAAAATGGACATCCACATCTACGTGTTTAGTGCATACATTAAAGTAACGATAATAAGCTATCAACAATGCAGATTTGTTGTCACAATGTAAAGGTATAGGCCAAGGAACAAGAACATGATCTCTAAGGATGAAAAACACCCATAAAAGCTCTTTAGTAGCCATGGCAAGACTGCCATGCTCACCTTCCACAGTTGAAGTTGCAATAGTAGGCTGTGTTTTAGTTTTCCAAGATATTAAAGAAGATCCAAGAAAAATACAAAACCCAAAAACAGATTTTCTATCAATTGTGATGGATCCCCAATCCGAATATGAAAAGCCATGAAGCTTCAAGTCATTGGATGAAGCATAGAATAGACCAAGTGATGTCGTGCCTTTCAAAGACTGGAGCAAGTGAAATAAGGTGTGTAAATGAGGCTGCCGAGGATGAGTAAGGAATTTACTTAGTTTGTGGATATCAAACTGAATGTCTAGATGTGTTAAAGATATGTACAGCAAACGACTAATAACATGACAATAAAAACACGGATTTGATAGCAAATCCCCTGTGCTATTGTCAAGTTTTGGCTTACTATGCATAGGAAAAGCAATTGGCTTGGCTCATAATTGAACTATATCTTGTAGAACATCCAATATAGACTTTCGTTGATTTCCAAGAATTCCTTGAGTTGTTCAAAAAAGCTCAAGCCTATGGAAAAATTGTGCCATTCTAAGATCCTCAATAGTAAAAGTCTCATCTACATGGGATCTAACATGTGAAATAAAATCGTGATTCAATCTAGTAATCAACATGTCATCAACGTAAAGAAGCATATACATACATCCATGGGAACTATGATGAACAAATAAAGAATAATCATGAATTTATTGTGACAGCCAAATGATATAAAAAACTTGGATATTTCTAAATTCTACTATCTTGAGGCTTGTTTAAGCCCATATAAGGACCTCTTTGGTTGACAAACTTGATTAAGCAATGCCTTAGAGTAACCTTTAGGTGGTTTCATATATATATATATATATATATATATCTTCATCTAAGTAGCTATGCAAAAACACATTATTTACATCAATTTGATATAAACACCAATTGTTAGTAGTTGCCAAAGCAATAATAATATGTACAGAACCAATTTTAACCACAAGAGAAAAGGTTTCATGGAAATACACTCCTTCAATTTCAGCAAAGCCCTTAGCAATTAGTCTTGCTTTATACCTTTCAATAGTCCCATATGGTCCATACTTAATTTTATATACCTATTTTGATCTAATAGCGTTTTTCCCTTTAGGCAACTTAGTTAATTTCCAAGTGTCACTGTACTCTAAGGCATTCAATTCATTTTTCGTAGCAATTTGCCATTCTTTAGATTTTGATGCTTCTAAGTACTGTTTGGTTTAGAGATAATCAACATATTAGCAAAGGAAGCTACAAAATTAGATGGAAAACAAGAAAATGCAGTGATGTTAAGCAAAGGGTATTGTGGTGTATGTTTAGGTTTATGTATATGAATAGATGCAGAAGTTGGTGTATGTATGTGGGTAAAACAGGTTAAGTATGATAAGATTTACTGTGATATGCTTAGTGAACAAAGTTTTGTAGCCTAAATGGAGGTTTCCTTTCTGATGCGTCTCTGGGGTCATACGTACGAAGGTTGCACCACAATGGACATGAATGGAAAAGAAAACAAAGGGGTTTAGCAAAGTCTAAATAGTTACTAGCTAGATATGACACACCAACTAAACTTACCCAGCTTAATTTTCACTTAATATGATACATAAGCAAGAATTAAGGTTGCTTGCCACTAACTCCTGCTAAAGGAGTTGGATAAGAGCTAAGAAAAGTTAGAGAACACATGGGTTACTCTAGTAAGAAGATTGTAATTCAATAATGGAAGTATAATGTCTGCATACAAGGAAGGTTTGGGGTAGTGGGGGGGATGGTGAGGAGTGGGGTAGTGGTTATATACTAGCCCCACTAAGGTCATAAATATACTAGGAAAAGAAAAAAAGGATACAAAAAGACTCCTTAAATATATTAAAAAAGGGTAAAATGACAAATGATATTCTGTATAGAAAATGAAAGACTCCTTCTAGAGTGTTGTGTCAAAAGATATGTATTAAGTGGTGATTGGTGGACAGTAATGCAATTAGTTTTGTTGATGTAAGTCCTTGGATAACCCAACACTTATGGGATTTAGCTTAGATAAAGTCAAGAGAGATTCACTGGCTAACTTAATCTAGGTCAGGACGGAGCTCAAGCTTTCTGGAGCCTTTAAAGGTCGTGATGGGAATCAACCTTCAACTACGTCCAAGCCGAGGTTAACCTTTCCGAAGCTGACATTAACCCTTCAGAAGAAGATGCCGAATAGTTCAAGGCTGAGGCCGAATAGCTTTCGTCGATGCCTTCGCTTTGGTTGAGCAAATGATAGAAGATTGAGGGAAAGAAAAGGAGCCACTTGGCAACAAGTTTGTTGTCTGCCAAGAAGACGAGATACTACAAGGCCGAGTACTCAAGACCAAAGAACCATTTGGTATGGTCCTGAGAGACTAGTGCTGACTAATTCTAGCACTTGGTAATTGTGAGCCAACCTTTCTGGTGTTTTGGCCAGGTACTACAGGACTTCTGGAGCTCTTCTTCAAACCCATACATCCAACTGCTGACCCTATCTAGTTCAGATACTACTCTTTTCAAGACATGCTGAGTGACTGCATGCCGACTTCCCCTATAAAACCTACAGTTTTGTTTTCTCATATATGTTTTCCCTTATTTTATTTATGGGCCCAATTCTTTAGGGTTTAAGGCCTTATACATTATTTACAGGTTTGTTACTAGGGTTTAGGACTTGCTATAAATAGAAACTTTTGTAAACATCATATAGATAAGAAGACATACATAGAAGTCAATATACAAAATTAGATAGAAAGTATATTCCTGTGTTTTGGAATCTTTCCCTTTTTGAGTAAAGCTACTCTTAAGCTAGCATTGCCGGATTATCGAATGTAGATCAAAATCTTTAATCATCCCCGTGTTCTTATTGATCTTATCCTCAAGATTGTGGCGAACCTCCCTTCATTTGAGCAAGTTGGTAAGTCGTATCTAACTCTCATTTGAATGCCGAACGACATAGTGTTCATGAGTTGTATCGAACCCTATTTCGAGCTCAAACCCCTGATTGTGTTTGTGTTTTGGTGGGTTATATCTATTCACATTCACCATCAAAACCTTCCTGTTCTTCGTACCCATTTCTTTTAGAATCCCTAATACCTATTCTAGGTTCCCGACCCGCTATTGTCAATCCTTATCAGGTTAGGTAGCTCGACTTGGGTAGATGCCTAATGCTTGATTGCTCGGAAGTTGTACTGATCTCAACTATAATTCGGCACTTAGGTCTATATAAGTATACGAGCTTGAGATAAATGAAGGATTCTTTGTCTTGTAAAGGTTCTTGAGCTAGTATTCGTCGAGTTAGTCCTTGCAATCCTCTAGCTTAACTTCATGTAACAGGTTTGAGGAGTTGATTCCTATCATCTGCCTGGGGGTCAAAAGGATTTGTTGTCAAATCTGAAGGTGCTTCTTATAGTTGTTCCTCCTTTGCTTCTGCGGTGATTTATGTTGGTTAGTAAGGGATCAAATTAGATATAATGAAGGTTAGGAAGACATCATAATTCTTAGCTAGCTCAATCTAATAAGTATTGCGGTTGATTTTCTTCAAGATCTTGAATGGAACATTAGCTTGTAGAGATAGTTTACTCTGTCTCAGGTGTGGAAATCTATCTTAGTTGAGGTGGATCCATACTAGGTCACCTGGCTTCAAAGAAACAGTTTGGTGGCCATGACTACCTATCCCTTATTGTCTTTCATTAAACTTGGTACTCTTCCTTGCCATGGACTCGTGTAGCTTTTGTAATCCTTAGGTTTGGTCAATGCCAAGTTGGCTTTGTTTGGCGACTTCGGGAGTGTCAATCCTATCTAGAGGGATAGTGGGGTCGATGCAATAAATGACCTTAAAAGATGTCTTCCTTACAACAACTTGGAGTAAGGTACCTAATGTTCTATTCACCACTTAAGTTTGGCCATCAGTATAGGGGTGACTATTAGAGCTAAACATAATTTTAGTCCTAAGTCTTCTTTAAAGTGTCTTCCAAAAATAGCTCAGAAATTTTGTATCTCAATTTGATACTATGGTCTTCGGAACTCCATATAGTCGAATAACTTTTTGCAAAAAAAAAAAAGAAAATCAACAATATATAAAGCATTATTAGTTTGGTCGCATGGAATGAAGTGTGCCATCTTGCTAAAGCGATACACTACTAAAAGGATTGAATCCCTCCCTTTAGATGTTTAGGGTAACCATAGAACAAAGTTTATGCTAAGATCGACCTAAGGTAAGGTCGGTGTTGGTAAGGGCATATATCTTCTATGTAGCTCCTTCCTTCTTGATAGGAATCGACTCCTTGGACCATCTATATGTAGCCAAGCTAGAAGACTACAAAGATTCATACAGAGAGTACTTGTTCGAAACCCCATTCAAGACAAGGATTCCTATCTCAACCTCAATCTTTTACACTTCTTTCGAATTGAGTGTTGAACTCTAGTAAGGACCAACACAGTTTATGAGCTGCCTAGTGTCGAACCAGTTGAGTTGCCAAGTAGATGTGCCAACTTACCAAGTAACTACACCCATTACCAAACTCTTACCATAATCCAGGTAACTCCCGAGCCAACTAATGTCAGACCTCTGTTTAGGCTGATCTAATAAGATACCTGACTTAGAGAGGATCTAAATATCCTTCAATGTTTGAGCTTTGACCTAAATTGAAGCAAATTTGCTAAATTCTTAAGCCTTCTCCAAACATCCCTTAAGCTTATTTTGATAGCTAAAAACTACTCTAAACTTCGTACCATCAAGACCTACTTCCATATGAGTTACTTGTTACCTAACGATACGTGTCCTTTTGTACATTATTCTAGAATTATTCCTTACTCTTTCCAGAATTATTTCGATAGCTCTCCCTTTGTTTGTTGCCTATTGTCTTGTATAACTATGATAAGACTCTCAACAAGGTTAGTGAGTGTATCAAGTTTCTTACCAATTAACCTTAGGGTATTATTATCATGTTGACCATGGCCAACATGAGCACTACTGTTTTGGTCACCAATAACTCCGTGAACGCTAGAATTTGACATAGTACAATACTTCTTGATAATTTGGATAGCACAATACTCAATATAACCTTCTACTCACTACCTATAATTTCTCTAATATGTTCAAACTACTTCAACTCCCAACACAACACATCGTAACTTAGAATAGACCTTGCTTTGTTTTAGTTATATAAGAACAAAGTAGAATAGAGTAACAAGAACTACCACATTTACCTTGCATAACTACTACTACTTAGCTCACTACTTCTAAAACCACTTCAAACATGCTCAAACACAACTTCAGCACACTTTACACTAACATACTACAGCAGCTATAGAAGAACACAATAGCCACTAGCAGCAAATATGAACAAAACTCCACTATACTTTACACACTCCTTCTCGAAACTGCGTTTTGATACTAGTGAAGTTGATGCGCCTCCGAGATTGTACATTTGGAGGCTACACCACAGCGGACAGGAATGTAAAGGAAAACAAAGGGGTTTAGCAAAGTTTAAATAGCTGCTAGTTGGATATGACACTCTAACTAACCCTACTTGGCTTAATCTTTTCTTGATATGACATACAAGCAAGGATTAAGATTGCATGCCACTAACTCTTGGTAAAAGAGCTATATAAGAGATAAGGAAAGTTAGAGAACACATAGGTTACTCTACTAAGAATATTGTAATTCAATAATGGAAGTATGATGTTTGTTTACAAGGAGGGTAAGTAGGGTTTATATACTACCCTCATTAGGGTCACAAGTATACTAGGAAAAGATAAAAAGGACAGGATGCAAAAGATTCCTTAAATATACTAAAAAGGGAAAAAATGACAAATGATATTCTATATAGAAAATGAAAGAATCCTTTTGGAGTGTTATGCCAAAACATATGTATCAGGTGGTGGTTAGTGGATTGTAATGTGATTGGTCCTATTGATGTGAGTCCTTAGATAGCTCGACACTTGCAAGATTCAACTTGGATGATGTTAAGAGAGATTTTAAAAACTAGGTTGACTTAATCTAGGTCAGGTTGTAGTTCAGGCATTTTAGAGCCTCTTAAGGTGGGGCAGCTTGGCTTAGATTGATGCTTGTTGCTTGATAGCTTAGAAGCTATACTGATCTCAACTATAGTTTGGCACTTAGGTTTGCAGAAGTATAGGAGCCTAAGATCGATGAAGGAATCTTCATATTGTAAGGGTTCTCGAGCTAGGATTTGTTAGCTTAGCCCTTGCAATCCTCTAGCTCAACTACGTATGATAGGTCCAAGGAGTTGATTTCTATCACTTTCTCTAGCTAATCTATGCAAGTTAGGAACAAGACAAGAGGGAGAAGAATGTATTTCAGGTTTAGGACAACAAGTAGTTCTAAAGATGTTTAGATGATTAGGTACATCATTTGGTACTGGAATAGAATGATGTTACAACCTAGAAATAGCAGGGGATGATTCAATAACATTAGTAGTAATCTATGTATATAAGGGAGAGTCAAATAAAATGGGTTATAATGAAGGAGAATGGGTTGCAACATCAGAAAGAGGGTTTTTGAAAGGAAAAACATCCTAAAAGAAGATAACCCTTTTGTCCACTGCATAGCTTAGGAATATACACTTAAGCCTTCTTGATTCAAACTTATCCTTGGGGTAAGGAATTTAGCTATATAGCGTAGACAACCTATGATCTTAAGATGATCATATGTGGGAAGGTAACCAAACAACATCTCATGAAGAGTTTTCCAACCTAAATTTGCCATACACATTCTATTGATTAAGTAGCTGTAAGTATACATTCACCCCAAAATTCTTTTGATAACGAAGTATGAATTCTCAAGGCTCTTGAAGTATCTAATAAGTGCTTATGTTTCCTTTCTACTTACCCATTTTGCTGTAGAGTGTATGTCATTTTACTTTGATGAACAACTCCTAGACTATTAAAAAGAGTTTGATATCTATTCTCACAAACTTAGGGATAACAGAGAAATGATTATAGACATAGGAGATATATTTTTGAAAAATAGAAAGTGTTTGGCTCTTATGATGCATTAAGAAAGTTCATGTAAACTTAGTAAAATCATCTAAAATAATCAAGCATTACCTTGCACTAGAAATTGAAGCAACATTGTAGGGTCCCTAAATATCAATATGAAGAAGATCAAAAGCTAATTTAGAGATGTGAACTACATAAGAAAGGAAGCTTATGAAATTTAGCCTCTTAACAAGCATCATAACCAAAATGTTTCAAATTCAATTCTTTACAAAGACCCAAACATTGAAACTTAGAAATTGAAGTATGTCCTAAATGAGAATGTGACAAATGAATTGAAGTGTTTAAAGTGTTTGAAACATTATTACATAAGGAGGATGACTTATTCTAGTTAGTTAAGTAGAAACTTTACATTGGACCTTTAGATTGAAGCACATAAAGGTTAAACATAGCTTAGTTATTGTTACTTGTTTACTAATTCTTAGGTCTTATAAGATGCATTTAGAGGAAGTAAAAATAGCAGTAAGTTGCTAATCACATGATCGAGAATGAACAAAAAGCATATTGTGTTTGAATTGTCTAACTAGAAAAACATTTTAGATTGTTGAGGTGTTATGTAAACAGATCCAACTTTGTTTACCTCAATTGTTTTGCCATCATGAAGATGTATTTTAATGGGTTATGGTAGAATTACGATTTCATGTAATAAGGTTGAATAGGGAGTCATATGATTCATAGCTGTAGTGTTGAATCTCCATGAATGCAACCTATTACCAAGAACATTAAACCTAAACAATAGATCAAGATTACCTGCAAACTGAATTGTAGTAGCATTACTTGTAGAGCTTTTTCCTTTCATAAGTTTTAGCATCTCCTTGCACATCATATGCAACATGTTCTTGTCACTCTTATCCAGTCCATCTTCACTTGACAAGTTATTTATAGTAAAATCAAGTGGTGTTTCTATAGAAGATTGACTTTTGTTAGTTTGTCCAACAACTATATTATGAGAAAAAGCATATATATATATATATCTATTCCAACTACATTTTTGTTGTTTCCTCTCGCAACTCTTTTACCCTCAAACCAATTTGGATATCTTATTATTTGTAAATAATTGTCAATGCTATGCCCTTCTACTTTACAATGTCAACATATCACCTTAAATTTCCCTTTTCTCTTATCGACTGCATCTCCCTTGTTTTTAACATTATAAGCTACTTCTTCAACATCAGATAAAAAAAAAATGATGTAATATGTTTTTCCCTTTCAATTTGCTAAACAAGGTAAAATGCTTTGTTCATCGTAGGCATAGGATCCATGGAAAGAATTTGGTTGCGCACACCATATTACCTTACTTTGCAACTCAAATTCTAGTATTTTATCTTGAAGATCACAAACAAATAGATTCATTCTTCTACATCCATAGATTGAATATGCATGTAATTGACTCAATTCATCTAACACTTCTTTAATTTGCTATAATATGCACCAATAGAACTATTATTTTGCTTCAAATTAGTAATTTTGTGTTGTAATTGATAAACAAGAGGTCCATTTGAAACACCATATTGCTCCATAACTTCATCCCAAAGTTGTTTTATAGATTGACCATATGGAAAGGATTGAGCTATTTCACTAATCATAGAATTATCCAACATTGGACCATATGATCAAAATGCGGCCATCTAATTAAATCAGGTGAACGATCTACTGGCTTAAAAATAGTACCATCAACGAATCCAAGCTTCAATTTTTCCCTTAGTCTTAGTTTAACAGATCTACTCCACCTAAATAGTTGTTTCCAGTGAAAATTATGGTTCCAATGGGCATATAGGGATTATTAGATCTTGATAAGAATAGTGGATTTGAAATTGAAGGATCTACTACAGAACTACCTAATGGATTGCCAACCTTAGGACTTATCACCTGAGCTTGACTGAGAGGCTTACAAGGACTTGTTAAGAGGATTTAAGCATTTCAGCCCAGCCTTGACGAGCTTCAGTATCAGGATAGCAATTTGCTAAACTCTTTGAGCATCCAGCTTGACGTACTCTACTCTACTCAATCCACTATCCAAATGCCGACCTGCAAATTGATCAGGCCAAGGTTCATGTATGCTAATCTCTCCAATCCCATCCTATTGAGCTATAAGCTTATTCGATCACCTCGACAACCTTCGATATAGATCAATAGGAGTAACCCAAACACTAGTACAGCTCGGCTATAATGCCTTAAGATTCCAAAACATGAACCTACTAACAAGCTACCACTTGTCCCTTACTTTTTTAACATTTGTACTTTATTCCTTTTTGTCATATTTACCCTTTTTGCTTTTACTAAGAATCTTCTTCTTACATTATCCTTTATGTAATTTTCCATTACTGTATTGTTGCCTTAAAGGAATTACTATAAATAGTCCTTTTTATTGTAACTGTAATCATTTTATATAACATTGTTAATGAATATTCTTGTTCACATGAGACACCATTCTTCAAGTACATGTTTTTTTAATACACTCTTATTTAATCTTACCAAGTAGCTTGAGATTAGTGGCGAGTAGACCTTAGTATGAGCTTGTGTATCATATCAAGTGAAATACTAAGTCATGTAGTGTTCCTCGTGAGTTATATCCGGAGAATAGCTTTACGGAAGCTACTGTATTTACTAACCCATTTCCTCTTTCTTTGATGTCTCGAAGGATTCACCTAGTTACTATCTCTTACAGTAAGCTCTAGTGATTAACTGAACTCCTAAGCACATCACCACTAGACGTAATACTCATCTTTAGCAAGAGAAATTAGATCATTGCCTTTGCGAGCTTTGATACCATATGTATTTTATTGCTCTTATAGTGCAACGCTGAACAAAAACAAGAACTCTTTATGCTCAATTGCAATGAAATGTAAAAATGAAGTTCGTTATCTCGAGTTAGTTACAACAAGCTATTTATACCTTACTCTGAAACAACTGTAGCCACTACCTAAATGACACATGTAATCTATAAAGTAAAGTGAAAATAAAATAAAATATAAATATTCCTACAAAGGAAAGAAGAGAAGACAATAATGATATGATTGTACATTGAATAAATTTATCAAATAATATAAATAAAATAAAACTTCAATTAGCTAATTCATAGACCACCAATAGCATCTTGGTTAGAAAAAGTTTCTTTATATCTCGTATTGAACATCGCAATAAAAATATTATGATGATTTTGGGGGAAAAAAATGAACATAAAAATGATAAAAGGATTGTTAATAGATGTTTTCTATTTCTTGATTTCAAATGATTATACTAGACTATAATACAGTATGGTTAAAAATCTAAGAACATACCAATGGAGTATTACTCTCCATTAGTTATTAGGAAAATTGGTGAGGCTCTAGACATGGTGTTAAAATATGACATACGTATGGTGAGGCTTAAAAGAGGAAAGTTTTCACTAATATGTGTCCAAATAAATGTCGACATTTCGTTAGTGCATATGATTAGCATAGATAATCTATCTTATTAAGTACTGAAGCAATAAATAATTAGGAAAGCTTAAGCTTCAATTTTATTTCCACTACATATACATACCAAGAATAACTATAAGGATAGACTTGAATTTATTTAGAGATAAGACTAAGAAAAAATATTCTAACTGCTAAGTCTATCCATACCAGCAAGTACATAGAGGCAACCAGAATAGGATGCTTAATAACCTAACGAATACCTAAGACAATCAATGTAAGATAGAATAACTAACATATTAATGTTAACTAGCTATCTTTGTTTTGACCTAATTTGGTGTTTGCCATAAGCATGGTGAGTTAGTCTATGCATGCTCCTACTCAACATCACTTAGAAACTATGCATCATATTTTGAAGTACCTCAAAGGCACTTTAGGGAAAGATGTTTTTATTAAAAAATAAGATTTTTAAGACATAATTGCCTTTATGTATGCTAATTAGAGTGGAGATAGGATGGATTCTAAGTCAAACTATAGGTTCTTCTACCAAAGTATAAGGAAATTTGGTTATATGGAGAAGTAAGAAACAACAAGTTATAGCAAGGAGCATCATTGAAGTAGAATATTGAGCCATCTCATAAGGCTTGTTTCAAGTGATTTGAATACAATGGCTTATGATAGACTTAAAGGTAGAATGGGAATCTATTGTTAAACACAGTGACAAACAATAAACAATCAAGATTATGAAGAATTCAATACAACACGAAGAATCAAATGTGTCCATTTGGATACGAACTTCATTAAGACTCTATATGAACTTCATTAAGCCTCAAATAGAGTGTAGAGGAGTCAAATTGGAGTGCATCTATACCGAGAATCAAGAGGTGGACCTATTAATGAAGCCTCTTATGAAGTAAATATTTGTTGAGATGGTGTCCTAGCTAGGAACGTTAAATATCTATTCCTTAGCTTTAAGGAAAGAGAAAGAGAGGCGCGAGTGGGTAGGGTGGGGTTGGGGTGGCTGAGGCGGGGGTGTAGTGTGTTAGGAAATGATGTTGTTAGAATATGTTTATTATTCTATGTTATGATGGTTGTCCTAGTTTTTACTTTGGTTATTAGGCATTCTGTTCATAATATATGAAGAGTTTAAAATTGCTTCTCCCCAATAATAATGTGGTAGAGTTTGTAATCATTAGAGATTGCACCATCTTTAGAAGATGTTGATTTTTATGCTCAAACACTTTATTTTGTTGTGGAGTATATGCACAAAACTCTGATGGATGACCCCATATTCTTTTAAGATAATTTTCAAACTCTCTAGAGAAGTATGCTTTCCCATTATTAAATCTTAAAACCTATATTTATGTTTGGAAAACATTGGATGTCGGCTTATGAAATCTTTTGAACACCAAACAAGCCTTAGATTTTTCTTTTAATAAATAGACCCAACATAACCAAGAATGTTCATCAATAAAAGTGATGAACCATCTAAATCCAAACAAAGATGTAACTTTAGATGGTCCCCATAGGTCATTGTAGTTTAAATGAAATCGTTTTGAAGCTTTATAGCATTGTGGAGAATAAAATTTTCAAGTAAATTTAGAAATCACACAATGCTAATGATTTAAATTTGAAGTTTTTATTATTATTTACAAATAGTTTTAGGTATAAGAAATATAAGTACTCGAAATTTGGATGCCTAAAACATTGGTGCCATAACATAATGTCACCATTATTTGCATCAAATAACAATGACTTAAACTCGGACTTCGCCCCCTTTTTGATGATAATAAAACACCTTTTAGAAAACAAAAACAAGTGATGCATTCCATAATTGCAGCAAATAAGTAATAAGAACAAATAAATGCCATAGTAGATAGTTAATATCAGTGTTAATCAGTTAAGTTAAAAGTTTGCATATGTGTTAACATATTTTTGTTTTCCTCTTACTCCCCCCCTTTTTTTTATCATCTTGGCGTTATGATTTCTCCCCTTAAATATAAGTCATATAGAATAGAAAAGTACATGATAGGATAAAGGGAAAACAAGAAATTTATTGATTTAATCTACAAAAAGCAGAATACATCATGATTGACCAAATTACTTAACACTGTTACATAAACTAACACTTGAACAACTGACGGAACATTAAACCTAGGAAACCAAAAATAGACAAACTGACTAACATGAAATCAGAAAAAGACATACTTAACTTGTCAAAGCAAGTCTCTTGACACTACTGACAAAAACTAGAAATCAAAAATAGAAAACACAGCTTAACTTGATCACTTCTTCTTCTTTGGTTTTGTTGTTTCATGATCTAGAGTTTTGGTTCTTTTGTACTTCATAGTAGGATTTCCTTAAGTTACTGTTTGAGTGGGAATGGGTTCAATAAGAAGTGTTGCTTTAGGAATGGATGAAGGCATGGAAGATCTTGGTACATATGGTACCAATGCAAGAGAAGATCTTGAGCTATTTTAGATATAGGCTCAAGAACAGTAAGATGCTCTTCTAAAGTAGGTTGTTCAATAGGTTCAATAGGAATTAGATCAGGTTTAAGAGTTGGTTATAATTGAATAAGAGTTGGTGATGAGGGTTGGACAGGTGATGGTGACTTATGAGGTGAGGTTTGAGTATTCGGAAGTGGATCTTCTTCCATGGGTTCAAAACTGGGCTTTTCTGGAGGCTTTTATGCATCAATTCTTTCCTCTAGAATCTTGGTAATAAGCCTTTCTAGATCCAGCTTGTTCATACCTAAAGGATTAGTAGATGTTTAGCCTTAGTTAACCTCTACAAGTTCAAAATCATCAAATCTAGTTCCTTTAACTTCTTTCTCCCCCCTCACTTCTATATATAGTAAAATCCACAGTCTTAGTCTTGTTGTTAAGATGAATGTAGTGAGCCATATCTCTAGTAAACCATAGCTTGTTTTTTATGAAGATTCCCATGTGCTTAAAAACTAGCTCACTAATCTTTTTGCTTGGAATTGGCATTTTTGATACTTTTGGTATCTTTATGCCTGTGAATTTAAGCAACTTCATAAGGACTACTTCATAGGGATTTCCATCCTAATTTCCTTTCATATGCCTCAAAACTTATTCGAGAATATCTATATCTTTCTTCAACTTAATACTCAACATGATTAAGGCATCTTCAGTTGACACAATTGTTGTACTATTCCTTTTGTACAATATACAACTCATTATCAACTTATGTAATAACTTACAATTAGTTCAAAATCAAACACAAACGTATTTCTCTCATTACTCACTTTGACCCCATCATTTAACATAGTAAACAAGTCCTTCTTAAACATCTTAACTAACTTTGCATCATCTCTCACATCCCTTAAACCGAAACATTTGATTAGATCTTTCTTGGTTATTATAACCTTCTTATCCCTAATTTCTGACTTTACAACATTTTTCTCAGTAAATCGCATATTCTTAGAAAAATCTACTACAATTTCTCCATTCACAATCTCATCAATGTTACACAACTTCTTGCATCCTAGAATTTCACTATCTTATTGTAGTACAGGCCATTCTTTGAAAAGTACAGAAAATCGAAATAATTCAATTGAACAGGTTTACCTTTAATTTTTTTGACAACTTTTTGACCTACTTTCTGATTTTCATCAAAATCTTTTGATCTGTTTCTCTTTTAACTACGAGAAGGTTTCTTGGAAGAAACTACAAAATTGAACATTTTTGTAGCCTTTGTTATTAATTTTCTCCTTCAAGATGCTCTTTTCTCTTTCTCTTCTAAGGGGGTTTCCTATTGTTCTTCCTCAAAAAATTTTGTACCTGCAATTATGCTCTCATAACTACTACTCTTTTCTGTCACATTGTCAGTATCATGATATACAACAAGGTCTTGATTGGAACTTGGATTAATGTTAAGGTTAGGGTTTGGATTAGATTCAGGGCTAGCCTCGATTTGGTCATTGTAAGGTATTTCAATGGAGTTAAAAGGTTCATCAGTAAGGTCCATGATGATTTTGTGGAGTTGCTTTTTGGATTTTTCCAATTTAGCTTGAAGTCTAGTTGACTTTCTGAGTTGCATGACTGATAGAAGGAGAAGAAACAAGAATTTAAAGAGAGAAGAGATGGGCATGAATCAAGAAAGAATGTGGGGAGTAACTAACCAACTATTAGACATACTTTAACTTTCTTAAGCATGAAAAAGGAATGTGCTTTAATGAGCATGATCATGGTTTAAAATAAGCACTCATGCCTCTAATCGCACATGAAAGATTATAGGAAAAGAAAATAATGGAGAGAGAAAATATTTTAAAACTATCTTAATTATATTAAAAGTCATTATCTTATGGCTTCTTAGATTTCATTATATCATAAAAGAATATTATTTTACAAATTAAATTAAAAAAAATATCTTTAGAATTAATTTATATTAAATTTATAATTAAAAATTAAAAATTTATTTATTTGTCTAACAAAAAGGATTACATACCCTTATCTCATTTTTGATATATTCAAAATGAATCTTTTCAAGGGTTTAGTGAATATATCTACTAACTAATTATTAGTTGGTATAAATTCTACTATGATATCCCCATTATTCACATGATCTCTTATAAGATGATGTCTGATTTCAATATGTTTAGATCTTAAATGATGAATTAGGTTTTTTATTAAATTTATGGCACTCGTATTATCACACTTGATTGGAATATTTTTATAAGACAACCATAATAAAAAAAACTGCTATTTTAACCTAAGATCTAAGCACAGTAGTTATCAATAGAAACATACTTTACTTCTGTTGTAGAGAGGGCAATAGAAATTTGTTTCTAGAAAGACCAAGAAACTTATTTGTCCCTTAGAAAATGACATGTATCGGATGTACTCTTCTAGTCCACTTTATAGCTCACATAATCAGCATATAATTATCTGATCAAATTAAAATTTTTCTTTTTACGATACGAGATTCCTAATTTTGCAGTACTGTAGATATACTTATAAATTTTCTTTACAGCAAATAGGTGTGTCTCTTTTTGATCACTTTGGAACCTTGTGTATATACATACACTAAATAGAATATTAAGATGAGAAGCAGTAAGATATAATAGAGAGCCAATTAAATTACGATATAATTACTCATTACTTTCTTACTGTTGCCCTCTAAATCTAACTTGGTTGATGTATTCATTGAGGTTAATGATCCTTTGGGGTTTTCAAAACCGAACTTCTTCAAAATTTGCTTAGTATATTTTTTCTTGATAAAAAAATATACCCTTAGTATTCATTAAGGTTAATGATCCTTATCTCAATCACTGTGGTTGGTTGCTTTCAATCCATTACTGCTTTCACTTTATCAGGGTCTACAGAAATTCCTTCACCAGATATAATATGACCTAGAAAAGAAATTTTATCCAACCAAAAATCACATTTACTTAACTTGGTATACAATTGATTCTCTCTCAACTTCTGTAATGCCAATTGTAAATGCTCTGCATGCTCCTCCTTGGTTTTTAAATAAATCAAAATATCATCAATAAACACCACAACAAACTTATCCAAATATGGTTGATATATGCGATTCATTAGGTCCATGAATATAGCCGGAGCATTCGTTAAGCCAAATGACATCACCAAAAATTCATAATGACCATATCGAGTTCTAAATGCAGTCTTATGCACATCTTCCGGCTTAACTCGCAATTGATGATATCCTGATTTTAAATCTATTCTAGAAAACATAGTTGCACCTTGGCGTTGGTCAAATAAGTCATCAATGCGAGGTAAAGGATATCTATTCTTAATAGTAACCTTGTTTAACTCTCGATAGTCTATATACAATCTCATGGTACCATCATTCTTCTTCACAAACAATACCAGTGCTTCCCATGGTGAAACACTTGGTCGAATAAACTTCTTATCCAATAGCTCCTGAAGTTCCATAGGTGACATCCGATATGGAGCTTTAGAAATAGGTTCAGTTCCAGGAACTAATTCTATAGTGAAATCTAACTTTAGGGTGGAGCTAATCCTGGTAAATCCTCCAGAAATACATTTGGAAACTCATTCACTACCCGTATGTCTGCTACCTTGGGTATTTCCTTCTTTACATCCACAGCAAACACTCAACAGAATTTCTAATCGTTCTCTTGTACTCTTATCTCACAAATTTCATCACATATCTCCATTACTGATAAATTCAATTTACTTCCACTAGCCTTTCCTTGAAATATCGTTTCTCCCTCATTAAGATTGATAATTTTATTTCTACACTCCACAATGGCTTTATTCTTAGACAACCAATCTATTCCCACTATGACATCATAACCTTGTAAAGGTAATATTACAAGACTTATAGGATACTCCTTCTCCTGAATTTTTATTCTACCATCAGCTATTACTTCTCGGGTTGTTACTTTCTCCCCAGTCAGAGTTCTAACTTTATAAGTTATATTAACAGTAACCACACTAATCTCTTGTTCATTTACAAATTTCTGACTTGTAAAGGAATGAGATGCACCAGTATCAAACAGTACAAAAGCAGGTTGTCCATTTATCAGCACATGTCCTGGAATGTACTAATACTATGGTTACCAACTACACTAACATTCATAAATCTTAAAATGCAAATATTTCAATTTAATTCACACTTAGAATTATTATTACAATAGATAGTCTGAGTACGTACCAGTTACAAGTCCTTCATCATTTTCCTCTTCAACTCCCATGATCTCCTCGACATCATCATGGTAGTACTCCTCCATAAAATCTGAGAAATCCTCATTCTCATCAA
Source organism: Lumnitzera racemosa (assembly GCA_024138005.1). NCBI lineage: Eukaryota > Viridiplantae > Streptophyta > Magnoliopsida > Myrtales > Combretaceae > Lumnitzera > Lumnitzera racemosa. Next base: position 15,919,298 of record JAMXBC010000001.1, read on the forward strand.
TTTCTATATCCTCTAAAGCAAAGATACGAGCAGGTGCAGTAATGTTATCAACACCTTCTGTTCGCTTAGCTCCTTGTACAAATTGTGAACAGTACCTGGAGAAATGGCCCTTCCTACCACATTTATTACACTTTACTAATTTCATCCTAGGGCATACCTTCAGCACATGGTTTGGATCTCCACATATAAAACATTTCCCCTTAAGATGAGCACAATTCCTCGGAAAATGATTTGCACCACACTTCTAGCATTTGACGTTACCATCTTTGTCATAAAAGCTCAAACTCGGTTTTGACTGCGCTGGGTTACTAGCCAGAGTTACTGGTCTCATTCTCTTTTACCTAGAACTGCTACTAGAGGCACCAGGATATGATCTCTTAAATGATGGACCTGGTCGATATCCTCTGTTGATCTTTGGACTCCACATTGCTTGCATCCTCACACGATTATCTTCCAGTTGTCTTTCCTTATCTACCACTTCATTGTAAGTAGTGAAACCATAATCCAACAACTTGCAACACATTATGGGGTTAAATCCGGTCAGAAACAAATCTTTCTTCAACTCAACATTATCTCGGTATGAGCCAGGTACATATTGTAACAATCTATTGAACTCAGTCTCATACTGGGTTACACTCATTCCTCTCTTCTTCAGTTCAAACAAATATCGCACCATTCTGTTTTGAACACTATGAGGGAAATACTCCTTCCTGAATTCCTCTTTAAATTGTTGCCAATCAATATTATTTCCGAGTTGCCTAGCTCTTGAGTCCCACCATACTCTTGCAGCTAACTTTAACATGAATGTACCATAAGATAACTTTTGAGATTCAGGGACTCTAAAAGCCTCAAAACTCCATTCAACTTGGGCTAACCAGTCATCAGCTACATCTGTCTTACCCATCTCCCCTTCAAAATAACAGTTGGCTTTTATAAACTCAGGAAGTTTATTTACCTCTTGAGGTCGCTCCATTCGTTGTTCAACTTCTTGGGGTCTTCTGTTTCCCACATTACTACCGGTCATAAGATGTTGAATCAACATTCCTTGCTGTCTCATCATCGTATGCATACTGGCAAGTATTTGTCTAATAGGCATATTTTCTTATGGAGGCGGCGGGGTAAATCTTGTCTATGTTGTTCTCTTAGTGGTGATGATGCTCATGGTGGAGGGTTTTGATTCCCTTCAGTTCCCCCTTGACTACTCCCGTTTCCAGCTTTAGCCATAATCGCTTAATGGTTTAACTTATAATCCTGCATTCATATCTATCTATAAGTTATCCCTACTTTTGTTTAGAGAATGTTTATAAATTAATAAATGCTTACAATATGTACTCATATCAAATAGTAATGACAATAGTTTTGAAGTCAATGTACTTAGAAATCTAACTTCCACTATATATTTCATTCAACCTTACATCATTACTATTACAACTTCAAAACAAAAGATACAACTCGATAACTTTCAAATACATACATCAAATTTACAACTCGATTACATCATTCCTTACAAAATTTAGTACAGACTCGATCTTTTACAACTGTTCAAGACAAAATGTTACATCAACTGGCTACATCAAACTTACTTACAGCGTACATCTAACTTGATCTAGAAGCTAAAAAGTATATCAAAAGTAAAAAAAAAAAAAAATACATCAAAAGTCAAAATACATTAAAAGATTCTAAAATACATCAGTTTCCATCAAAATCGCTACTGGATCATATCTAAAAATCTACCTAACCAAACAAGTCAGTCATCTAACTAAGCTAGTCCTCCTTTGAATTCGTGGTAGTTACTCCATCAAAGGGATCATGACCCATATGGCCTCTTACCGAATGATCCTCATGCTCCCCATCCGATGTAGAGTCTATATATACTATCTTTAGAGTCTCAGGGATCACAATCATCTCCTGCACATCATCATCGTCATCCGACTCAACTGGGTCACCAGCTCCTATTCCAGCTATCCCGGTGTCTGCAATCACCTGCATGACTAAGGCATGTAAGTCTACACCAGGTTCATCCTCGTTCTCTTGCTCTTCCTCTGGGTCTTCTTCTAGATCTTCTTCTTCTTCTGGGTCTTCCTCGGGGTCATCCTCTATATGAACTCCCTCTTCTTGGGGTTCAACTGGAGGTGGGTTTTCTGGTGGTGGTCTTGGTATCTCAGGTTCAGGTTCAGGTTCAGGATTAAGGTTCAATGGTATCTCTATACCATCCCCAGCAGGCTCTGGAAACTGGGGAAACCAATCAATAATCCTTGGTAGGTACTGTTTGGGAATGTATGGAATGTCAGCAGGGATGTGTGTAATATCAGCTAGGTATGGTCTCCTATCCTCCAACTTAGCGGGAAAATATCGTAAGGGCATCATCAAAGTTATAATTCCCTCTGTCTCCAACCACCTCTGCTCAAAAGCTGCTATAGCAGTATATCTATTATACTGAGGCCCTAAACTCATCTCCATCCATACCCACTCATCCTTCCAGCTATAGCACACTTGATCATGAAACTTATTAATGATCTCATCAACTATCCTAAAGATGTTTCAATAAGCTAATTCCATCAATAATCGCTGTAATCTAACCCTATAATCAATAGGGGATATGTCTCCATTTCATCCAAACTGTATCCAACTATGTATTAGTTCTCCCCTTCGACCCTGTAATTATAATTAAACCAATTAATATCTCCTATGTTAAAGATTATGGTTACTTATATTATCCAATCTTTTAGCGCCCACTTAATATTACCCACTCTCACTATTCCTATAATATCTATTTCTTTTAATGTTTGACGCTTCAAAGCGAGTCCACTAAAACTACGCTCTAATACCAACCGAGAACTGTTACGTCCCGAAGTCGTAGAGTCGCAACAGTCCCGCCATGTAAACCATTCTATGATAGTAATTGGCCTTACAGTGCCTACCATAGACATGATCTACACAAGGCGTCGACGACTCCTCGCTTTGAAGTAAACAGTCCAATTAACAATTAAACTACAATTATGATAAATAGTGCAAATTTCTAATAACATATACAATATTATATATATAAGTCCACAAAGCTTCCCAGGAAGTTTTACATAAACATAACAGTTCACTACATTACATAATAACTATCAGTCTTTCATCCCTAATTACATTGTTACTCTAGTTACACATTATACTAAGTAACTTGATCCTCACACCCTTGGCTTCAAACAAACTAACCTCTGGGTAATTGTAGGGCGGCATAGTACTTGAAGTGTTCAGAAATCAGATGCTACAAAAGGATCTATAAGGGTATGAGCAAATACAGCTCAGTAAGTTGAATTGGAGACTCATGAATGCATACAAGCACAAACAGGGTTATCAAACAATTATTTTCATGCAATGTAACAATCAAGTATCATCGCACAACGTATTCCGGTTCATTGTGAAATCAGAGAAATTTCCCCCGCTCCAATCTAGGTTTAGGAGTTTCCATGTTATGCAGCAACTCACAACTAAACCCAAGCTTGTGCAATGGAGACCTTACTCCTCTCGCGACTACCTTCGAACCATTGACTTCACCCTCGCCGCGACCTCATCTCCTATCACTTAGTTCGACTAAGGATGAAGAAGGGACCATTTTGAAATCCTGCGCTATCCCTTTCGAAGGGGTCGGTATTTGGTTGGGGAATCCTATGATCCCTTAACAGGTTGCAATGCATGACATTTTTGGTTATTAGGGTCGACTAATATTAAATCCCGTTTAGGGTATTCAAACAATTTCATACCAATTCAATCAGTCACAAAATCACTCACAATACAGATTCAACACGAATTCAGATACATCAAACACATGCGTAAACTACTTACAATCATAATCATATATAAGCCTAAGTCTCCGAGTACTACAAAAGTAGTACTTTATTACAATAAGCAATAACCCAACTTACTTGGAATTGTTCGATCGCTCAATCCCTTAATTGCAAGCTGATGTGTCTCTGGGTGTCCTATAATACAAATAGGTCTTTTTAGTACTTATAATTTATGGTTTCATATTCTAAGTTATATTTTAACTCATTTTTTTCATGTATACCCATTACATCCTAATGATTCGTTGTACTCTATTTCGGTGTTCGAACCTAAATGAGATTTTAAATTTTTATTCCTAAGTTTTAAATATGCTCGAATCCTAATGTGAAATTAATCACATTAAGCTTGAGTGTCTAATTATCCTATTGGGTCGTAATTTGGTATTTTACACTATTCGGTACACGTTAACCCTAATTGCAGTATCGGATTTATTCCTAATGTGTAAAAATCTTACGTTTTGAGATATTTACTTAAAATTAAATATTATTTTCAGATTTATTGTTTTTCTGATTTCTCTTATAATATTATCTAAATAACCTTATTTTTTTAGATTTATTAATTTACAATTTCACATATTACTAATTTCTTATATTAATTACTTAATTTCCTAAATTAACCATACTTAATACTCCAAAAGCTAGGATTAGGGTTCCACACCAGAGATTAATATCCCTAAACATCTAATTAATATCTAAATCAATAATTAACACCTTAATTACCTAATTAACCCTAAATCATTCAATTTTTCCATCATTTTAGGGCTAAAAATTTCAAAAATTAATTTAAAAAAAATGGCTTTATAGCACTGTTCTATATCATATGAGCATCCTCCAGAAAAAATTGAGCTTCAAACTACACTCTTAAGCTTATTTATTTTTCGTTCTTATCATGTTTGGTTTTGAACAATTTGTTAAGAACCCTATAATTGCAGACGTAATTAAACTAAATCAATATTTTTCCCTAAATCTACATACAATAAAAATTCAGAATAACAAGTTTCATAATTTTCTGGGCGAAATAACTAATTTTACAAAATTATTCAAAATCGAGAAATTTAAGAGACTAACCGGTCCAAAGCTTTCTGGTCATCCAAACCCGGCCTAAGGCTGTCGACCGGCCTAGACGGTGGGGCTAGAGTGGTGTGGTGGTGGCGGCGGCTTGGTCCCAGGTGGTGGTGAGGTGTGGGTTTCTCTCACTACACGAATTTGTATTCTTTTTTTTTTCTGGATTTTCTCTTGATTTTTTTAGTTTTTTTTTTTATTTTTTCCAAATGCTAAACTGTCCAAATAACTTCTGGAAAATTTTCCCCTATTTATAGACAATTTTTTGTAATTATTATGCATTAATTAGACAAAACTTTGCCCAATTTCCTTAATTTATGGCTTTTATGTTGTCTAATTTTAATTGGTTGATTTTTCTTTTACAGAGTTTGACTTTCCATGACCTGATTTAGATTATTCTAGGCTCCTTTGATTTTTTTTCTAATTTTTTTCATGATTAATATATAATTTTCCTTAATTATTTACTTAGTTTTTGGCCAATTTAGGTAATTTCGCGTATTTTTATCTACACGTAAATACATGTGGGGTACATGTGAACATTCTTAATTATTATTTTGGTCATTCTAAAATTTTTAGTATATATATAATCTATCTTTAGTAATTTATTAGTTATTCGATTACACTTTTCGCCTTTTCAGTAATTAGTACTTATTATGCTTAAAATTTGAAAATTTTATAGTCTCCTATTTTATTACTTATTTTCTTAAATTCAAGTTTACGGGGTCATTTTTACTAATATTTCTCTCAATAGTTTATAATTTGGGTTTGATCGGATCCATTAACCGATCGCCCTAAACCTTAGGTTCTAAGTTCAAGCCTACGGTCACTTGGCTTAGCTTTAGGGCTTACAAGTTGGATTTCGGGTCGTCGGTCAGACAACGATCGGGCTCAGATTTGAATCTAGAAAGCCAATTGAAGAAGAAGTAGTTAAAATTACTAAATACGGTTCAAGACGATCTGTATACTGAATTAAGTGGGGGGAAGGTGTTTTCATGGGTTTTTTTTTATTAGGTTTGGGGCTGTTTATTAAGTGCCACTGTGTTTGGTGGCTATTTGGTAAGTAGTGGAAGTTCGGTGGTGGTGGTAGCATTCAGGCAGCGTCGTCGAAGGTTGCTGGGCATGAGTAGGGTGATGGGTCTAGGGTTAAGGAATGTAGGGAGTTTAGCCATAGGGTTAGTTTGGAGTGGGGAGTAATAGTGGTGGTGGTTCAAGTGGGAGTGGTTACGATGGTTAGGGTTTTGGCTGAAGTAGTGGTTTAAGAGTATGGCGGTAGAGGTAGGGGATAGTGATGAAATGCTTGGAGGGTGGGGGTTGCGGTCGTAGTGTTGGGCTAAGTCAAGAGTGGCTAGAGAGAGAGTTTTCGGTGGAGGGTTAAAGAGAGAAAGAGAACGTGAGAGAGAGAGAGGGCTTGGGAGTTGATTCAAAAGCTCTTCTCTTCGTTTGTGTCCAATAAGCTCTAATTTATATACGAAACAATCCAGAAAACAAATGGAAGTTTGAATTTGGATTAATTGAAAATGCCCGAAAATCTAGTTTTTTTTTTTTCGAATTTTGGAGCTAAATTTGAATGCTCCTTTAACTAAATTTGGATGTGTTTCTTGCATTAATTCATAGTAGGCTATGCAGTAAACAAGATTAGTGCAAGAAATCACATGTATGTGGTGAATTTGCACAAAAATTGGCTTTAAAGTGAAGGGGGTGGGCTATTCTTGACTAGGAAAGTAGAGGAAAGTTTGGAGAAAATGAGAGAAAACTGAGGGAAAGTGTTAACGTAATGCCATGTCAGTCAGCCAAACTAACGTCGACCTGCCATGTGTCATCACGTGATATGTGGCACGCCACATGGCGCCACGTCAATAAGGCCATCTAACCCAATGCTATCATGTATTAGGACACGTGACGCAATGAGATCCTGATATGTAGCAGTCCTTTATGTGATGAAAAATAAAAAACCTTGTATATACCTCCTCTATGATTTGAACCCAAGACCTCATACTTAATACTCAATACTAAGTCCATATATTTATCCGTTAGACTGTTGGCTTGTGCCTTATATATATGTATAACTAAATTGCACATATGAACTCGATTAGTCTAGACTAGATTTAAATCTAGGTTTAAGTTCAACGACTCAACTTTTAAACCTTATTTAAAAATAAAAAATCTATCTTAATAAAATTGTTATTTTCTAATTTTTTTTCAATTTTTCAATTTTTTGTAATTTTTTCAAATTTCTAAACTTATTTTCTAAATTTCTTATTTTTTATGCATTTTCTTATTTTTGTATTATTATTTTATTTTCCTAAAATTTTTATTTTTTAAATTTTTTAGGTTTTCTTTGAGTTCCTATATATTTTATGTTTTTTTTTTCTGATAAAAAATAAAAAATAAAGGGGAGCAAAAATTGGGTGTCTACACCCTTATCTATTTGCTTGATTTGAAGCTACAAGAAGAAATCTAGTTCTCTCATGAGTGACATCTCAAATTTTGCATGTATGCACATTATGACACTTAAAAAAACTTGATATAAAATTTAAAATATCTTGATCATAATATTTCAAAAATAAGGCTGTATCAAATATTTCGTATCTCTTTGAAAGCCATTTCTTATCAAAGATTCACTCACTCTCTCATACCAAGCATGTGGTGCTTGTTTCAAACCGTATAAGGCCTTTTTGAGCTTATAGACATAATCAAACTTAAATAGATCTTTGAATCCTGAGGGTTTCTCAACATATACCTCTTTTTTTAAATATCCTTTTAAGAAAGCACTTTTTATGTCCATTTGAAAAAACTTAAAATTTTTGAAACTACCAAATGTAAGCAATAATCTGATAGCTTTTAACTTTATTATAGGTGCATATGTTTCATCAAAATCTATTCCTTCCTCTTATGAGTATCTTTTAGTTATTAACCTAGCTTTATTTCTCATAATTTTTCCATTTTCATCTAACTTATTCTTGAACACCTACTTAGCATAAATTCAATACTTGATTCCTTTAAAATTAGTTAAGTTTGTCTTGTATGGCATTAATCCAATTGTTATCATTTAATGTTTCTTTAATGAAGCTAGGTTCAATCTCATACAGCATTACAAAATGATTTTTTATATTTTGGAGACTAGAACTAGTTGTAACACCAGAATGAACATTACCAATTACCTAATTTGAAGGATGATGTGGCTTAAATCTTAAAGTAGGGGGAGGTGTATATAAACCTTCTGGACTTTCTCACTTACCTTTTGATGAACTTTTTGATCACGGTTTTGACTTACCAGTAACATCACATTTGGTATAAGTCCTTGTCGAACCATCTAAATTAGCTTCTAGCTTATTGGTAGCATTTGGAGTAGTAATATTTCCAGAAGTACTTTCTGACATAGGTTTTAACTTAAGTTCTAACACTCCTTTAGCACTTTGTTAGCTTTAATTTATCTTAGGAATCATAGGTGCTTCATCATTAGAATTCTCTTTTCCTATTTCCTCAATAAATTTGACATTAATGGATTCTTCAATCACTTTGGATGCTTTTTTCTTCACAAAACACTTACAACTAAACACATGAAAGCACGAAACAGTAGGTTTCCTATCTTAAAAAATTCAATATGGTGTCTTATTTGTCAAGGGTCTTATGTAAACACGATTAATGATGTAACATGCAATAGATGTAGCTTCAACCCAAAAATATTCATCTATACTTCTTTCATTCAACATGGTTCTTATCATTTCTTGAATACTTCTATTTTTACGTTCAACTACCCCATTTTGTTGTAGTATGTATGGTGTAGAGAAATTATGAGTTATGTCATTATTCTTATAAAATGTTATAAAATCAATATTATCAACTACCTCATTTTGTTGTGGTATGTATGGTGTAGAGAAATTATGAGTTATGTCATTATTCTTATAAAATGTTATAAAATCAGTATTATCAATATCTTTTGCATGATTTGTCTAAAGATTGGTTATAGATGCTCCTTTTTAATTCTAAACTTGTCTAGCAAACACTTCAAAACTTTTAAATGCATCACTTTTATGACAAAGAAATAGAATCTAAGTAAATCTAGAAAAATCATCAACAATTACTGAATCATACTTGTTTCTACCTAGACTTCATGTTCTGGTAGGACCAAACAACTCCATATGCAACAATTCTAAGAGTCTTTAAGTAGATATGACATTCTTACTCTTATGAGAAATAGAACTCATCTTATTTTTCATACATGCAGCACAACGAATATCACCTTGAATATTCAGCTTTGATAACCCATTAACTATATTCTTTCTAGACAATTTTTCCATCTGATAGAAATTCCCATGTCTTAATTTTTTTATGCTATAGAGAAATATTATCATGAACAAACAAGAAGCAATTTTCTGAATCAACTTCTGCAGATTTGATAAGATAATTTTTTTTCTTTCTAAACCCTTCAAAGAGATTAGTTCCATCTTTATCAAAACTAATGCATCTATTATGCTCAAAAGTTATCTTGCATCCTTTATCACAAAGTTGGTTTAGGCTTAACAAATTACATTTTAGTCCTTTGGTAACCGATACATTTTCAATTGTATGGGGAGGAATGCTAATTGTACCTATTGCAACTATCTTACCTCTACCATCATCTCCAAATTTAACATAGCTACTTCTTTCCAAACTAAGTTTTCTAACAGTGAAGCATCTTCGGTCATCTGCCTCGAATAGCCATTATCGAGGTATCATGTTCCATTCATTTTGGCTTTATGTTCCTACATACATCACAAACAAATCAATTTTGTTTACAAACTTAGTGGAGCTTAGGTCCTTTAAAATTTAAGCTCGTATTTTGATTTTTCACTTGATGATTGCTGAGCTTAGAATTTTTATAAGAGTAATGTTTATTTAATATGCCTTAGCTTGTTACAAAAGAAGCAAGCATAAGGTTTTTAAGTTTTATACCTATTACTTACCATACTCCTTGAACTTGGAGTTTGATACTTTCTGACATACTTTCTAATAGAGTTTCAGAAGTATTCGTTTATTTATGGATACTATCTATTCTAGTCAAAAGAGTTTCTACTTGACTTTCTAACCTACTCAACATCCTTGCCTTTTTCTTTATTATCAATTATTTCTTTATCATGCGCATCCTTTGGTCTGACAAATACTACTCTCTTTTAGAACGTGATGATTCACCACTTTCAAATCCTAAACTTGTTTTAGATTGATCAACACATTGACATGAAATGAGCAATTGGAGTTTTTTTTTTTCTATCACTTTTATCAAATTTCTTGAAAGTATTTTGAATTGAACTAGACAAAACATTTACTCATCCTTTTAAGCTTTTTATTTGTTCCTTCGATATCAGATTCTCATTGATTATGGCTTCCCTAGCAACATCCAATCCTTAAACGTCATTTTTTAAGATGTTGTTCTCATCTACAAACAATTTATTTGTTTGAATAAGAACAGCTTTTTCCTCTTTTAATAACTTTTTTTCATCATCAATTCTTATGTCCTTATCATTAGCATTAGTAATTGATTTATCTTAACACATATATCTTTTGGAATTTCTTTATCAGATTCACTTTCAAATTCAGAGCTTATCTCAAAAGAGCTATTAAACACAAGTTTGCTTTCTTAGTTTCATCATTTGTACTTTTTGCCTCAATTTCTGACTCTTCTAAGTCACTCCATGTAACCATCAATGATTTGCACTTTTTCTTGTATTTATCCATTTTGTTGATCAACACTAAACACTCATACTAGATATGTTCAGGTTTCTTGCATTCATAATGCACGAGCTCCTTCTTTTCTTTGACTTTGTTTTATTCTTTCTCTTTATAACCTTTTCCTGCATCACTTTTGTTTCTATTAGAAGAAAACTTTTTTGAGTTATAGGTTTTCTTACCTTTCTTTTTAAGTAGATGGTTTAAGCGCCTTGTTAGCATTGATACATCTTCTTCCTCTTCTCTAGAAGATTCATCACTCTTTGAATCTATTTCAACACCCCTAGCTTTGAAGGCTATAAACTCTTTCTTTGGATCTTTTGATACACTTTCTAACTTGAGGAAGTCAACTTCATATGCCATCAGTTTATTGCGTAATTGACTTAGACTGAGCTTTGTCATGTCACAAGCTTCCTCAGTGGCTGTTTTCTTTGCATTCAAAGCCTTAGGAAGAATTCTTAGCATTCCTTAACAAGATCTACATCACTCATTTTTTTTTTCTAAGAGATGATAGCTCATTAGTAATAGTAGTAACATGCCTAAAAGAATATTTTACTTCTTCACCAAAAAGGATGTATAATGTTTCATATTGTTGCATTAAGGTAGTAATCCTTATCTCCTTGATGGTGTTCGTCCCTTCATAAGTCTAAACCAGCATATCTCAGATCTCCTTAACTATATCACAAGATGAAATTAGATAGAACTCAAAAGGTATAATAGTGGAAAGAAATAAATTCTTATCCTTTGAATTCAATTTAGCTTTTGTGATTTCATTTGATGTGAGAGGAGTTTCTGAAACTTTGAAATCTCCATTGAAAATGACTCCCCAAGCCTGGTAATTAGTTGCCTTAATATATGTCTCCATCCTTAACTTCCAATAAAAAAAATTGATGCCATCAAAGAATGGAGCCTTACTAGTTTAAACAGTTAATAAACCATTATTTTCTCCCAATTGATCTTGACTTTATGTGATATTAGAGCAAGGCTTTAATACTAATTGTTGATCTCATGTAAGATATTGAGAGGGTTGGATGGGGGGTTGGGGGGAGGAGAGGGTAGAGGGAGGGGTGGTGTATGGTTGAATTGATATCTTTTGCAAAAAATAAAACTTTTTCAAATTTTACAACAACTCCCCTCTTAATAACTTAAAGGCATGAGAAGTAATAGAAAATTGATTGTTCAACTTAGCCATAAGATAATAAATCAAATAGTAAAATGTAGAAAACAAATATGATAAAGAGAAAGAAGATTAGGCAATTGATTTAAAGAGCTTCGGTTGATACGGACTTATGGATGAACATAAGAACCAAATATCACGCATAACCAAAGTGATGGGTTTCAGTTGCAAGATGGCTTGAAAAGTAAATGATAGTCGAAGGTGAGTAGGGGGTTCTCGTGCATTGAAGATGGATATGACACACCAATGTCTCGCATGAGCCCATGTCACACTTGATATGAAGCACAAATATAGTCGGAGGTCATTCGCCAATAATCTAGGCTCGAATGGGTTGGATAAGAGTAGCTCAAGAGTAAGCAAGATAACACTTAGCTCTAGAGAGGGTAAAAAGTTTAGTCAATTCTTCTATATATTCTCTTGCAACTATTATATTAAGTGATTATTTATAGTACCCTGTTAGGGCAAGTTCTAGATTACAGATGATTACAAAAATGAATTCCTATTTACTACAAAAAAGGAAAATACTTTATAGGGAAAACACGAAATTGTGCATAGCAAACGTCATCTATTAGAAAGGATAGTGCGCATGTATTTTTATTGTGATTCTGACAATATTATGATTCGAGTAGGGGGTGAGCCTTTGCTCGAGTCTGTTTGGCATCAGAAATTTGGCACCTTGACTACTGAGGCTGGATTGGGGTTGGCTCAAGGACGGCTTATAGTGGGGTTAACCTCGGGTGGTTGGCTTCTGACAGTCATTAGCTCGGTCTCGACACTATAGAGATTGCTATAATCAAATTTGGTGCTTGGGTTAGTATACAGTGGAGGGTTCGGTTTTGCATGTTGGATAGTTACCTCGATAACGCCTTAAGCATGGAGAATGAAGTAGCCCAACGAATCAAATTGGGGTAAGCACTGCTCCTTAGCACTTAGCTTACCTCGGATAGCTCGATGGACCACTTGAGAGAGCCCTTGGGCTTGGGAGAGTGTAATCGATCCTTGATCCCTATCATCCCCTCTGGGTTGTTTGAGTTTTTGGATCAAATCTAGTTTAGATCTAGGTTGCATGTCTTCAAGAGTGTAAGGTTGGAGGTCGGCAATGTTGAAAGAGTCTGAGACTCCATATCCTTTAGGTAATTCAATCCTATAGGTGTTAAGATTCATTTTTTCAAGCACTTTGAAAGGTCTATTTGATTTGGGAGATAACTTGCCCTTCCTTAAGTTTGGGAATCATTCCTTGCCGAGGTATATGTAGACTAAATTGCCTAGTTAAAATTCTCTTTTCCTCGGTCCTCAGCTTCGCTTCTCAAGCATAATATTAGCTCGACCTAGTCATTCTACAACCTTTTGGTGCATGGCTTTGATGGCCTCAACTCTCTCAATGGCTGGCTAGTTATCATCAAGCATCAACTAGGGTGCTTGGTCTAATGGTAGCTTGGGGTTGAACTCATAGGAAACCTTAAATGGAGACATGCTTGTTACATTATAGGTGGTCTTGTTGTAGGTGAACTCAATGATTGGTAGGCATAAATCCCAATCAGCCGTGTTTTGTCCGACAACAACCTACAGCAAAGTTCCCATGGTTTTATTGACAACTTCGGTCTGTCCATTGGTTTATGGGTGGCAGGATGTGTTATACAACAACTTGGTTCCCATTTGCCTCCATAACATCCTTCAAAAGTGGCACATGAACTTGGGGTTTCAATTTGAAACAATGGTCCTGGGAATTCTATGCAGCTTAATTACTTCCTGCAAGAAAAGAAAAGAGATAGCGGAAGTGTCATTAGTTTTGGAATAAGGCATAAAATGTGCTATCTTGCAAAATCGATCTGCAACCACAATGATGGAGTCCTTCCCTCAGGACATCCTTGGCAATCCTAACATGAAGTCTATACTCAGCTTAGACCATCATTGGGTTAGGATTAGCAAAGGTTGGTAGTGTCCTTACTCGGCTTGACTCTTTGCTTTTCAGCAAGTAGCATACTTTTTCGGTATAGATTGGACATCTCTCTTCATCCTTAGCCAAAAGAATTTGGAGGATAGTACCTCATAAGTTTGGCGCTGACCAAACTGTCCTATCAATCCCCCTCTATGCGCTTCGTGCACTAGCAGTTCTCGTGTGGAACAGGTCAGGATACAAAGCCTTCTCTTCCTGAATAGGTATCTGTCTTCCCTGTAATAGTCATCCAGTGTCCGTCCTTCTCATAGCGAGCATAAATAGGACCAAAGTATGGGTCTTCAGCATATAAATTTTTTATGGTTGAAAAATCAAGTAGCTTTGTTTGTCTACAGCTCAGTTAGGAGGGTATGTCATAGTGTGCCTAGGAGCTCAGTTATCATTAGGACTTATCGAGGCCGGTACGAAATGAACTGGGTCCTTCGAGATATCAAAGAAAATTAGAGGGAAATGGTCCACAACCGAACAAGAGTAGCTGACGTGAAGTTGCTCAAAGGATGTGACTCATCGATAAACACAACACAACTTGACACTACACTTAATATGACACAAAAGTTGATGTCAAGGTCCACCCGCCACTAATCTTGAGCTATTTGGCAAGATTAGATAAGAGTATGTGAAATATGGACTTGGAGAGGGTTATCTCATAAGAATAGAATATTCAGTATTAAAATGTAAGTTATTTGCGGCTTACAAAAGAAAAGGACAATTTATAGTAAGTTCCTAGGGTAGCATTACAAGTAATGAAATGAGAAGAAAGTATATACAAAAGGGGATTCCTAGTACATACTAAAAAGGATAAAAAGGACAAAAGACCAAAAATGGAAATGCAATACAATGTTAGACGAGGAAGACAGGTGACAGTGCAACATTAGATCCATACAAATATTCTCTAAGCATAGCAGTCAAGAGGGGTCAAAATGTTACGGTAATAAAGGGTCGGGACGAGAGAGATGGCAGCATGCCAAGAGAAGACTATTCATTCGTTTAAGTGAGTCTCTCATCACTCGGCAGGTACTTCTTGATAGTGTTTGGTCGTATTACTCGGCATAGGGCTCTCGGCAAAGGAATGGTCGGCATCATCACTACTGAGTGTACAGATCAATGTATGGCAATTAAGGGGGCTCAAGGAGTTCAGCAACATTCCTTTGGCGTAAACTTTCTCATCATTAGTAGGTTGCTAAGAGAGAATTTGCCAGGTGAGGGATTGGAGTCCTTGAAGCCGTATGCGGGTAATGGGACCATTAGTCAGCAGTTCATCATGTCGTCTCAATAGGGCGTCGGCTACTATATTATTCTTTCCATTCTTGTATTTTATGATATAAGAAAAAACCTCCATGAACTCAACCTACTTGGCTTGTCTTCGGGACAACTTCGGTTAGCTCTTTAGATATCTCAAGGATTTATGATTGGTATAGAATACAAATTCCTTAGGCAGCAGATAGTGTTGCCATACCATTAGGGCTCGGATTAAGTAGTAGAACTCCTTGTTGTAGATGGAATAGTTGAGTGTGGATCCTCAAAGTTTTTAGCTAAAGTAAGCAATAGATCGGCCTTCTTGCTTTAGTACAACACTTATGCCTAGTCTGAACGCATCACACTCTACTTTAAATACCTTATCGAAGCTACGCAAAGCTAAGACGGGGGCTGTAGTTAGCTTCTCCTTCACATCCTTAAAACTCCTCCTCTCTTTCTTATCCCATCTGAATTCAACATTCTTCTTTAAGAGTTCAGTGAGTAAGGCCACAATCATACTGAAATTCTTTATGAATCAGCGATAGAATGATATCAAGTTGTAGAAACTTCTCACATTGGCAGAATAAGTTGGCTTTAGCCATTCTATGATCGCTCTTATCTTCTCTTCATTAACTCGGATGCTACCTTCACTCACAACAAATCCTAAGAAGATCACTTCGGAATGGCAAAAATCACATTTCTTCAGATTAGTGTAAAGCTATTCAGCTCAGACTTTTGCAAGCACTTGTTAGAGATGCTTTCGGTGAGTCTCTAAGTCGGGACTGTACACTAAAATATCATCAAATAAACTACGATAAACCTTCCCAGTAATTCTCAAAGCACATGATTCATAAGTTGCATAAATGTGCTCGGCGCATTGGACAATCCAAATGGCATGACAAGCTATTCATATAAACCATGCCATGTCTTGAATGCGGTCTTCCACTCATCACCTTCATGCATTTGAATCTAATGGTATCCAGATTTGAGGTCGATCTTAGAGAATACTCTTACTCTACTTAACTCATCTAGCATGTCATCGAGCCTAGGTATGGGATACCTATACTTGATAGAGATTCGATTGATCGCTCGGCTATCTATACACATCCTCTAGGATTCATCTTTCTTTAGTACTAATAAGGCTAGAACGATACAGGGACTTACATATATACCTTTCTCCATAAGGTCATCTACTTGCCTTTGCATCTCAGCAACCTGTTCAGGGTTCAGGTTATAGGCAAGCTTGTTTGGTAATACGATTCTTGGCTGCAGGTCAATTATATGCTTGGTACCTTGGATTAGGGGTAGGTCATTCGGTAACTCTTCTGGAAATAGATCGGAAAATTCCTCTAATAGGATTTTTACTTCAATGATGCTCGTGAATATTTTCCTCAGGCTCATAGTACTCCTCTGCCTCCTCATCTCCTTTTATTTCCTCCTTAATCTCATCAAACGCTAGCCTTCGTCTAGCGTCTTTACCAATTCCTTTAGCTTGAGGTGGTCGAATTGGGGTATTAACTCAACCAAACTAACCCTTACCTTGTCCTTGCTGTTCGTATTCCCTAGTGTGGCTATTTCTTGTTCCTTAGTGGGGCTATTTCTTGTTCGTTGCCTATCTTCTTGGATAATAGTCACCAAACTAGCTACCAAGTCGGTAAGCCTATCCAAGTGATCATCTATTGATTGAGGAGGGAAGCTTCCTTCTTGCCCTTGGCCATGTCGAGTATCACTTTCCTGGTTTCCTAAAGTTCCTTGATTGTTGATAAGCCTATCCAAGCAATCACCTATTGATTGTCAACATAGTTGAATAATGAATTGTAGCTATTGAACTCTCTGGATGAGCTAATTAATTTAGTATTAAGAGTAGATAGACAAAAGAGAAGAAGGCATTAGAGGTCGACTGGTTGACCTCAATAAGGCAACCTTAAGCTTGAGAGGTATGTCGAGAGAAGGCAAGAAAAGAAGATGGAGAACGGAGAGCCTAGCCAACCAGTTTATGTTAAGAAAAAGATTGCCGAGAAAGAAAAGGTACCCGGTAATAAGGCTCAAGAAGTGAAGTACCTCAAATGCTTAGGCTACGGACATATTGCATCACAATGCCTGAATAAAAGGGTTATGGTCTTGAAGGGTAAGGGGCTTGAGGCTCAAATCGAGAAACAAAGTGATAGGAGTTTAGAAGATCAGTTGATAGAAGAAGATGTCTATCCCGGAGACCTAGATAAACTCCTAGTTATAGCCACATGAGCTGACTTGAAGGTAAATCCCGGACAAAGGGAAAATTTATTCCTTATGCAGTGCTTAGTAAATGGGAAGACCTGTTCATTGATTGTTGATGGAGGAGGCTACACCAATATCATCTCTGCCGAATTAGTAGAAAAGATGAAATTGTTAACCTACTTGTACCCCTGACCTTATGGATTAAAGTGGTTTAATAACAAGGGTATAGTCCATGTGCATAAAAGAACGTGAATCGCATTCAAGGTTGGCAATAATAAGATGAGATTGACTTCAACATAGTGCCTGTGAATGCCATGAATCTACTTCTTAGCCGACCATGGGAATTTGATCGGAAAGTGATTCATGACGGATTCCTTAACACCTACACTTTTCGGAAGGATGGGAAAAGCTATGTCTTAATCCTGATGAGCATTGAGGAAATCCAGAAATGCTTGGTACCCATGGTAAAATGAAAAGGGAAAAGGAGCTTACTCGGTATCCTGGCCTGAACTCAATTCTTAATGTCAAGGATAACTTCTTTTTAGACCTGCGGTAATGATGGGAATCAGCCTCCGATTACGTCCAAGCTGAGGCCAACGTATCCAGAAGTCGGCGTCGACCCTTCGGAAGAAGATGCCGACCTGTTCTAACCTGAGGATGAACAGTTCAAGGTTGAGGCTAAATAGCCTTTGCCGAGGCTGTGCAAATGATAGAAGACTAAAGGGAAAGAAAGGAGCCACTTGACAACAAGTTTGTCATCTACTGAGAAGTCGATATACCATAAGGTTGAGTACTCGAGACCAAAGAACCATTCGGTAATGCATCAAGAGATTCGTGTCAGCTAATTCTAGCACTCGGAAATTGTGGGTTGACCTCTCTAGTGTCTTGGTAAAGCACATGAGACTTCTAGGACTCCTTCCCGAACTTATACACCTAACTGCTAACCTCATCCGGTTCGGATACTACTCTTTCCAGGACATGTCGAGTGATTGCACGCTGACTTCCTTTGTAAAACATACAATTTTGTATTCTTGTACATGTTTTCCTTTATTTTATTTATGTGCCTAATTCTTTAGGATTTAAGGCCTTATACATCATTTACAGTTTTGCAATTAAGGTTTAGGACTTGTTATAAATATTAACATCTATAAACATAAAGCTAGATATAGACGTCAATATATACGAAATCAAATAGAAAAGTATATTCGTGCGATTGGAATCTTTTCCTTTTTTTTTTTTAGCAAGGCTACTCTTGAGCTAGCATTTTGTCGGATTATTGAGTATAGATTAAGCTCTTTAATCTCTCCATCATTCTTATCGATCTTGACCTTGAGATTGTGGCAAACCCCTTCATTTGAACTGGTTAGTAAGTTGCATTTAACCTTTATTTGAATCTAGAGCAACATTTAGTGTTCGTAAGTTATATCAAACCCTATTTCGAGCTTAAACCCTTGATTGTGTTTATGTCTTGATTCATGATATCCATTTACATTCACCGTTGAAACTAACCATCTCACTTCCTGTTTGTCAAACCCATTCTGCCCCCTTTTTGAGATATGCTGCTGTTTCTTCAATCCTTATCATACAGAACATCAAGAATGGATTCCACTAAAGTAGCACACTTCTTAGTAATAGGAAGGGATTAATAATGATCTAGTTTAGGCTTGTAATCATACTTTAAAAGAATATTACAATTGGATCAAAGTGGGGGGAAAAAAGAGAAATTAAAGAAAAATACAAATAGGAGCAAAATTACGTAAGAAAATAAATGCACAATAGCATGGAAAGTGATTGGATAGTAGAACCGATGAAGAGGAGTAATAATTATGCTCCAAATGAGAATAAGTATCCATAAGAAACCGATAGCTCTAATGAAGGTGTAAATCATAAGGGAATCAGAATAAAGAACAATAATTGTGGAAATGAATCGATAGTGTCCTCTCAAATTTACCATGACAAAACAATTAGAAATACCATCAATATCGTAAATGCAAGTACAACTTCCTCTACAAATTTATTAGCTCTTAGAAGAAAAAATTGGAAACAAAAAGTGCATGAAAATGGACCTAAGAATCTCACTTCATTTCTATGTTCAACTAACTCACCTAGCATCCAGCCTCCTTATCCTTAACCTAAATGCAGTTGTTTGGGTGTTTCCATACCTAAACAATGCCCTGAGGGTAGTCAATAAGATTGTTGGACTGATCACCACGAGCAGAGATAGGGTACTTCAAGGTCTTACTCTACAGATCTTAGGTCAAGAACCAGTACAAGATGAAGATTCCTATCTTATTCAAGGTCTACTGTACTTCTTTTGAGCTAAGTACAAAACATTGATCAATGCTAGGATAAATGGACAATTGCTAACCTGACCTTAGGTAGGCTAGATGACCTTGGTAGGTTAAATGACCCAACCTCGTTACAACCCTCCTAAATGCCAAACTGGCCAAATGCTAAGTTGAGCTATCCATCCGTCGAAGTTGACTTGGGTTAAGATAGTTGATTTAACCTCTTTAGAGCTCTCGTCCATGTTAATTTGTCTATCTAAACTACCGAGCTATTTGATGACCTAAGCATTGTTTTAGCTGGAGACTGGTAGGATACTCTTCTCTTCCCTATTTGGTTAGATGATCCAATCTAAGACTGACACACGATACTATGGTGTAAATTCCTATTATGATTTCTCTAACATTCTAACATATTCCTTTTTATCCTTTTCTCTATTTTACCCTTTAGGGAATGTATATTAAAAATTCTCATTATATTATTCATGTAGTTACCTTTTATTCATTTTTTCCTTTGTGCAAAACCCTAGTGGCTAACTATAAAGCTACTCTTGTATGCATAAACAAAACAAAATCTTCCATTAATAAAATTAATGTTCACTTGAGAGCACTTCCTCTTGAAATCTTTTCACTCTTATCTACTCTTTTAGCAAGAATAGTGGTGAATAATCTTTGCATTCATTTATGCATCATATCAAACAAGTGTTAGGTTATGTGTACTTGCTAGTGAGTCATATTCAGTAGGTTACACTTGGTTTATGCTAGCATTTTTTGTTCTGCATGATTTCTTGTTTGATACCCCTCGTGTGTTCATACCCCAAGGCATATAAGCTTTGCTAGTATTAGAGCACAATTCCAATAAATAGCTATGGCTATGGTTAATTATTCTTATGATACTATTCTTATGAATGATTGCAATACGGCTTTCCAAATCATTTAAAGCACTAATCAAGATATTGTTTCTTTACATATTGTTGTTTTTATTTGTATGGACTTAATTTGCAAATGTAGTAGCTTAAAGATGAAGCATATCAGTAGAGACAACAGTTATATTGTTGATGCATTAGTTAAGGAGGGTGTAAGTTTAAAGTCTACTTACTTTTTGATCGTTACTCGCTTGTAGTGTTATTCAAGACTGATGTTTTAAAATTACATAAGGGATATATAGTCCTTAGTGACTAAAACTTGATCTTTTGCTCTTGATATATTAAATCAAGTCTCCAATTTACAGGGAAAAAAAAATGATAAAATGATTATCTATCAACATATTTATTAAATAAGAAATTATATAAAATTTCATAATGATAACTTGATAAGGGTTATATTGTTGTTTTTGAAAGACCTTGAAAAATCAAATAAAGGAATGACAAATATGTAATTTATTGTTTAAGAGAAAATAAGTGTTAATTTCTCTAAAACTGTAGTGAAGTAACCATAAGTTAATTTCTTCTATTAAGTCTCTTTTTATTTTTAATCCTAGCTTTTATGATGAGTCAAGATGAGAGATCGAGGTGGAAAGCTCCTTTTCTTAAGGTTAATAGCACGTAATTCTTCTTTTTTATCAATTAAAGTAGTATTTTGATGTGGATTAATGATGCAAGAAATTGATAGCACAATTAGTAATTGGCTTAGTCAATAATGTGGATTAATGATGCTTAACTAGGGATTAACATTTAAGTATAGTGATAAATAAGTTAAAAATGAATTAACAGAAGGGTAAGAAAGTCTAAATTAAACTGGGCTTTAATTAAAGGGTTTTGAGAAAGAAAAAAGTGAGCTTATGGACTTAATCAAATTTAGTGTTTAAATATAACACAATAATAGTAGGTTTAGGATTGACTAACATAAGTGAAAATCTATGGCAATATAAAAAAAATTAAAATCAATTACCAAGCCAAATGATATGATAAGGAATTGAATTAGGAGGATTTGAGTAAACCCCAAAGTTCTAGAAAACCTAGAAATAGTCAACAAACACTTGAGTTTTATCGACCAAACTTGAAAATGAGGATGAAAAACGAGAACTCGAAGAAGTTTGGTTGAATACACTTGCTAACTATTTATCAAACTTATCAAAAAGAAGAAATAAGTTAAGATGATCAAACCTAAGTAGGTCCAGAATCTCGTTCTTTCACTTAATTCGATCTATAAGAATGGTAAAATAAATCTAATCAATTCTAGAATCTCCCATCTAACTTAGTTTGGTTAACTAAAAATTACCTTTATTGAGGTCAACTAGGCCTTATACATCAATATATATCCTTAAGTCTAGTTGACTAGACTATCTATTTTTAGGGTAAGTTTTTCACAATGTATTTGACTAAATGTAGGTAATTAGTAATAGACATAGAGCTTAATTGGCACTCTCTAGATTAGTGACTAATAGCTTTTGAATTATTATTGGTTATGTTGTAGTTAAATTACATCTTATTGATGATAGCTATTAAAGTGGAGTTGAAATTAGGAAGAAGAGACTTGGGATGAGTTTAGCTATGGAACTTATACTCTTAGTATGTGATATGGGCTTGTAGATGAACATACGGACCTAATATTATACGTCACCAAAAAATGGGGTGGATCTAAGCCGCAAGATGGCTCAAAAAAGTAAATGATAGTTGAGGGGTGAATAGGGGTTCTTGTGTATCGACGAAGGATATGAAGTAACAACACCTCATATGAGCTCGGGTCACACTTGATATGACTCACAAATATGGTTGGAGGTCACTCACTACTAGTCCATACTCGAATGGGCTAGATAAGAGTAGCTCAAGAGTAAGCATAAATGACACTTAACTCAAGAGAGAATAAAGAGTTTTAGTATATTCTTCTGTATATATTGATTATGTCATTGTTACATTATGTGAGTATTTATAATATCCCGTTAGAGTTAGTCTTAAGTTACAGAAATTACAAAGAATTGATCCTTGCTAAACAAAAGGGAGAATAATTTACAGGGAAATTAAATTGTGCAAAAGAACATCCTCTATCAGAAAAGGACAATATGGTTGTCAGAAAAAGGACAGTATGTACACGTTCTACTCAGTCTGGGATTCTGACAATATGGTGACTCAAGCAGGGGTAGTTCTTTAATCAGGTCTGTTTAGCATTGGTAATTTGATACCTTAATGGCTAGGGCTGAACAAGGGCTAAATTAAGGGTGACTTACATTCAGGTCGGCCTCGACACAGTGGAGATAGCTGTTTTCCTGATTTGGTGCTTGGACTAGAGTGCTAGGGGGGGAGGGGTTGGCTCCATATATAGGCTAATCACCTTGGCAGCTTTCTGGATGGTGTGGAGAGCGAAGTAGCTCGGTAAATCGAACAGGGAAAAACACTGCTCCTCGGCGCTTAACTCTCCTTAAATAACTCAGTGGACCATATGAGAAAGCCTTTGGGCTCGGGAGCAAGTAATCGATCCTTGATCCCTATCATTCCCTCTAGGTTGTTTGAGATTTGGGATCAAAACTAGCTCGGCTTTAGGTTGTTCATTATTGGGAGTGTAAGGTTGGAGATCGACAATGTTGAAGGAGTTCGAGACTCCATATCCTTAAGGTAATTCAATCCTACAGGTATTGGGATTAATCTTTTCAAGCACTTTGAAAGGTCCGTCGACTTTGGGAGACAACATGTTTTTCCTCAAGTTTGGGAAGCGATCCTTGCTGAGATGTATCTAGACCAAATCACCTGGCTGAAATTCTCTCTTTCTCCGTCCTTAGCTCCACTTCTCGAGCTTAATTTTTTCCTGGCTTAACTACTCCACAACCTTCTAGTGCATAGGTTTAATGGCCTCGACTCTTTTCGCGGTTGGCTGGTCATCATCATCAGTCTTCGATTAGGGTGCTTAGTCTATCAAGAGCTCGAGGTTAAACTCATAGGCGACCTCGACTGGGGTACTTGGTCCATCGGGCCACCAAAGTTCAATATGATTTTTTAGAAAACCTTTAGTGTATTGATCATTTTTAAATTATGGAAAAAAATGTCAAATTTACGTAATTATCCACTTAATTTTTTAAGAAAAAGCCTTTTGTTGGGTATTGGTTTGAAAAACCTAAGAATGAATCCTTAATTTTCAAAAAAACATACCATCTCATTTTTTTTTATAATTACAAAAACAATTTTTCTAAATAACAAAACATTTTTAATCGAGACAAAAATAACGATTAATCCATCTCACCTTGTGTTAGTGTATGCTCGAGAGTAGAACCCATGCCCAAGCCTGTGCTTCCATCCAATTTGTTCCAATCGCTGAAGTGCTCGTCTTCCTCTGTTGACATGCAACATGGCTCTTATTCTCTACTAACTACTTTGTAACAATCTTTGGTGTATGCGTTTACTTTTATGCTAATGATGGAGGCTTACCAATCGTTGAAGATAAGGCCTACCATATTGAATGCTTGTTCAACAGCTATTACTGATGTAAGAGTGGCAAGAAGCAAATTGGCAATGAGTAATTAAATGGGGTAACTTTGCGTACGTCTTCCACCAATCCAAAATATTGAAGTCTCTTATCGTGACACTATCAAGGTACTTAAAGTTGGTGTTCATGTAGTGTTGAAGCTCAATTTGTAGTCACCCTAAACCTTTATTGTTTCAATTTCTTAGCCAAAAACTATTCACTTGCAAATGAGTAACTATGTTTGGTAAGGGATGCTGAGGGAGAAACTGTTGTTTGGCTATCATACATGTATTGGTAAAACGTAAACAACTTTTCCAAGTCTGTTGTGGTTCCTGTAACCTCATCCTATGCTTGTACATTGTCAATGTATTGGGAATCAATAAGTAAATCAATATACTGATAATAAGTTTTCAAATATAGTTGCAATACATCAGTTTACAACAAGAGCCAATAATTATAGCTACAAGAAGAATACAAAGAATTTTCCTAAATGTACTTATTACAAGTTTTCAGATATAGTTGCAGTACATCAATTTTACAACAATGGTCTAAAATTGTAGCTACAAGATAAATATGAGAAATTTCCCTATAATAGAGTAACTACTTGTACACCATTTCAATTGCATAGTCATGAAGGTTTAGGTCTACACATGCTTCTAGTAAAGTGTTAAGAATGTTGACTAGACTCTACCATGAAGAAATGCACACCAAGCTTATAAAGTTTTAGTGGCATCATAGAAAATCTTACGAACCTTGAGAACTGGATACATATGTCTCAATTTCCTAGGTAAATTTCAACTTCCTATAAGTCATATATCGCAAAGTTATACAAAAGTTCGTTGTAAGGAACAGTGCTCTACAACAACTCATAAGTTGAATTCCAACAATGAGCAACATCCATTTTAAATTTTCTCGGTCTTTTCCTATTTTTGATACAAAAGTTCCTTTATTTTTTGTGCAAAGACAGCCTTTTGACTATTAGTTTTACCATGAACTTTATTGAGGAAATCTTGTCCTGTAAAGTTGCAATACCATTCTTGACATACAAATTTAGAACATGACATATGCATCTAACATGAAATAATATTCCACTTGCGGTTGGTTGACAAGGGTTTTTTAGATCCCCATACAAGGGTTTTTTAGATCCCCATTCAAGGTTGTATTTGCACTAACATCATTAAATTCGATTGAGAAAATTCTCTTAACTAAATTATATTCAGGTAGAATAACACGTGTAATTTACTATATATTTTAGGTTGTATGATGCTCATTGAATACCATTAATGCCAATAAAATTTTAAACAATTGCAAATTATCATCAATCTAATGACATGTTATGCCCATATATAAATTATTATAGAATGGATCAGTCCATATAATAGCACATACTGACATGGATGTGTCTATGGAAGCAAATTTACTTGCTAACTCTCACTTACCTTTGTGGTAGTGTACCCAGGTGATCTTGCTCAACGTATTACAGGTAACTTTACGTATGTTGGGATTGAACATATCTTACTCATATCTACTTAACCATAAGGATGCACCTATGTTAAAGGATGGGTGCATATTTACGAGATACTGCATGACGTTATACTTGTACTTCTCCTTATCATACAGCATTAATGTTTGTTCGGATGAATTATCGCTCGAGCAATTTGCTATTGTATCATATCGATCCCGATCTTTCCATGATGCATTGATTTCATATGTTTATTTAGAGTATTGTAACCTTTACCAAAATTCTATGTGTAGTGTGCTTTGTAATAATTATAGAATGCTCGCAAGTTCTCTTACTCATCTGTGCATTTATGAAAATGTTTAGTGAACATATTAGATTTACTGAGTCTAAGGAGCTTAATTAAACTACCTAACTATTGATGCATCAGTTGTACCTCCGTTTCTAAAATTATTTAAGTATCATCCTCCTCCTCGTTGAAGATAAATGTAGGGGTACTCTTATGTATAGGTTAAAATATGGGTAAAGGTGTAGGGTCAACATTTGGCATCACATCGTGTAGTCTTCCCTTGATGTTGTTGTACTTTAGGTATGATGATACGTCTTGAAGTCCTGTAGTGAAAAAGAGGTGGCTATGGGGGAAGCTTGCATTTTTCTGAAAGAGGAATGACAGAAAAAATGATCCATGGTGATTTCTTTTTTTTTTTTTCTTTCCTCTTGAAAAAGAAAAAAATTATGTAAAAAAAAAAAAATAACCACCAAAGACAACAAAAAATGGGAGAGAAAAAATATAAAGATTTTGGATACCATAGAAGATACACTGAAAGAATGATTTTTTTTTTTTTTAACAATAGAACCATTGTCATTTTAACAAACTCGAATTTTGAAAGCGAAAAAAATTTAAACGAAGGTAGAGAGATTAAGAGAGTAGTATGTTTGTGTGAGTATGAAGTAAGACTTAGATTGAGATTTTTGTGCATGCAGAAGAAGTGTGATGTGTGTGCATGAATTTATAGTGAAGAACGAATGAATTGAATTTTCTGCCTTCATTTCAAATGTTCAAATTTGAAAGTTCACTACCTGTATTGTCTAATCTGCTATGTAAATTCATTTTGTTGTTAAACGTATTGCCAAAGTTTCTAACATTTGCAAACCTTCAAAGAAAATAGCTAAAGTTGGCCATGTGAAATTTCTAGACATATATAATAGCACATAATTTCAAATTGTAGCATATAAATGGACATAGGCAAAGCTAGCATGCATGAATTATTAAAGGCTCAAGGTTGCCATATGTAGTTGAATGACATGATGTCATATAATTTTTTTTTAAAAGGGTCGAACCAATGGTTTCGTTCGTCAATCCTTAGGCTTGCCAAATTGGTATGCTCGACCTATTGAACTACTTAGGCCTTTAATGCTCAACGATTCATCCACTAATTCAAGATTGCCTATAGTGGGCTTAAGGTGGTTCGACAGCCTAAAGGGGCAATTCATAACCGATTCATGGTTTGAAACCAACCTATAAACAGATCTACTAATATATGATTAGTTTGTTTGTTTATGTTGCTTGTCAAGGTAGAAACTTAAATGATTATAAGTACGTCACAAGTTGAATTGTATGCTACTTGTGTTTTGTTAAAATCAAAAGATCTAGACTATTAGTGATTATGTGGGCACTACCTATTAGTAATTGTAATATCTTGAGCAAAATAATGTATTAGAATGAAGTGATAGTTAGACAGTGATTTGTTCAGTACGTTATTGATTAGGGTGGTGATCTAGGTTATGGGTTAGTGTGGTGGAAGAAGCAACAATCGAGTCATACAAGGGGTTAAAGACACTTGTGTTGGCGGCTGTAGTGGACCAATATTATTTAAGGCGAGATTGATAATTATACTAGGACGATTCGACTAATTGCTTTTGTATTAATATGGAATTGGAGAGTGCTCGTATTTAGACCTTTGTATGGTGGGAAGTCATGGAATACTTTAGATCTTGGATGCTAATTGATTGCTTTTGATTGTTTCCTTGCATTATATTTAAGTTATGTACGATTATATCTTGCTTGACATCTATGTATGCTTGTAAAGGTTTAAGTACTATATTACTATTCATCCATTTGTGGGAGATTTTTTCTAGGGATAAGAGAGGATTTATTCTTAGGTGTGTCGTACCAGAAATGCAGGTCATTTTGTAATTTTTCCTAACATAATCATAATAATATATTTCTATACATATATTAAGACGTCTTTTGTAATACATAATACATAAAATATATTACGATATAACATACTCTATATACAGAACCTATGATATATAATATTATGTCAACTATATGTGTTATTAAATTGCATCAAATACATCTGTACATATATATCATACGTATATATGTATATATATATATTACATTGTGACTGTACATCTTCTAGAGACTAAAAGTAAATGTTTGATAAATATGAATTCCTTCTAATTGCGTGTAGTCTCGAATGTGTTCCTTGCGGTTGACAAACATTGGATGGAAATTATGTTTCATTAGCGATGCCATTTTACTCCACGTCATTTCATTTACTTTGCTTTGCACCACCAACGTCATTTCACCATTAACAGTGACGTGTGAGGACTGTTCTCCGAAAACTCCCATAACCATTATCTCTATATATTCTAACCTTCGAATTTTTTTTTTATGTAAATCAAATAGCCGACAATAAGTATTTTAAACGTTTTTAAGCCACGCGATTTGGGAAAAGTCTGAAATTAGTGCCTAATCTTTTTTTACCCATAATTTTTTTTATCAATTATGTTATAATTTGAAAAAGTAGGGATTCGAGCATTGATGTATCGGGATAAAAAATTAATAGCAATACGATACCACTAACCTACCATCTTTCTCAACTTTTTTAATCCCTAGTTAAATGTACTGATTTATCGAGATAAAACATATATAAATATTTTAGTTAGACTGCTTCATCTGCCTTTGTCGAATTCGTGCTGCGGGCAACGGCAAAACAGTTTAATTTTGACCACTTCGTAGCATCCTTTTACTTCTACAGGATTATTGTCGAACTTCGTTGACTTATCAGAGATTCTCAAGATGTATGTGAAAAACCATTTAAATTTTTCGATCAGGGAACATTTTATGTGTACAGTTGCAGAAATTATCGATTGAAAAAAAACAAGAAAAGAAAAATTATACTAATATATATATATATATATATCGATAACTGATATATATTTAAACATATGATTATAAATATATTATATTTTAATATATTAAAATTTTATTAATATTTTTATATTATTCCTCAATTAATGTACGTTATTATTATTAAAATTTTTATATATAGCAATTTAATAGTATTTAGTGGGATTTTCGAATTTAGATGCATTTAAAAAATATTTTTACATATTTCGACATTGATTAACAGATGCATCGAAAAGGGAAATTTTCGTTTATTCAATATTTCTGCCTAAAGGACTTTTTTAAAGAAGTTTCTTTTCTGAACTTGTCAAAGAGATGACTGCAGTATGCATGCATAGATCATATATATGCTTTTCTGTTTCCTCAGTGCCAGATTGCCAGTTCATATGACGTGTCTTAAACTTCTTCAAAAGGCTTACTTGATTTTTCTTGTCATATTCCTTGGTACTCAGCCCGACATTTTCCTGGAAAATCTATCTAGGGTTCGATGGTGATGACAATTATGTTTCTTCCCTATCAAGTTTCCTTTCTTCTGTTGCTACATTCCGAGGATCTTATGTCTTGTTCCCTTTCTTATGTTTTCACCGAGTAAAACAAAGAAGAGAAAGGAGAAGACAAGCATAAAGCTCTTTGTTTTGGGTGATTTTTTGATGAGGTTGTTCGGAAGAATTCTTGTTTTCGGTTATTGGGTTCTTTTGAGGTAATGGCTGAGAGTTGGAAAGTTCGTCTAGTGCGTTGCCCCATATGTAAGAACTTGTTACCAGAATGTTCGGACTTCTCCGTTTATAAGTGTGGTGGTTGTGGTGCCATTCTTGAAGGTACGGTACACTTAATTTCTTCTGTTTTTTGTTGTCTTTTATGTTTGATTTAATAAATGATAAGAGCAAGAAGAGAGACGGAGTTAATTTGCAGGTAGTATCTACTCTTTCTTTATGAATCACTACGTAGGACTTGGACGGTTTTGTTCTAATAGAAGCATATAATTGAATTGTTATCTTGCTCATACAGCTAAGAGAAAAGCACGGACTTCTAATGCTGATTCACCTTCTTCTGACCAAATTGCTGGTGAAGGGGTAATCAACAAGCTTGAAAAGGGTCATGAAGTAATAGGTTCTGTTTCTAAGCAAGATGGAAGCAACGATGGCTTTGATGCTCCAATCGAAAATGGAGTTCCAGGGGAAGCTGATGTTCCTTTGAACACTTTGTCAAGCGAAACAGATCGTCATACACATGAACATCATAAAAAAAGTGAGGAAGCCTTTTCTGAAACCAAAGGTATTAGATCCTTGGATGACAACCATGTTTACAATCAGGTTTGTCAAGGTACTCAAGTTAAAACCAATAATGGGTTTACTCCTGCCAAATCTACCACGGACAGCAGCACTGGAGAAAGAATTCCTCAGTGTAGTAATTTTGATGTCTTAGCTCGTTATAGAGCAGAAAAGGAGCAGAGTGGTGCTGTGGAAGATCGGTCAGAAGGATCGTCGAGAAACATGAGCATTTTAACCAAACAACATAGAATTTCACCGCATGAATATGGTGTCAAGGGATCTGCTAATGATGTGCATCTTTCTGATTATGGTCGCAGCAATTCTGCTATGAGATATATAGACCAAAATAGGTTTCATCGGATTAAAACTTGGGGCAAGGACAAGCCCAAGCTCTTCAGGAAATTTGATGAACTGAATTATCAAGCCTTCCGATCTCATAATGTGCCAAGGAGACCTAGAGAAAGAGATCCTCTAATTAGTGCTTTTGATGGCAAAATGCAGAATTTCTATGTTCCTCCTAAGTGCCAAAATGATCGTCTAGATCATGGAGAATCATTCTATCAGGTGCATCGTCAATATGCTACATGGTCTGGTGACCATGCTTTGGATAAAACTTCCCCGGAATTATATCTGCAGGATGCATTCACTCATAAGCCTAATACTTATTTGCCCTGCTATTACAAGTACAGACAAGGCCCTAGAAAGGTTGCAAATCACCAAACGGGATCCAAATCCTATCATCAAGTCAATCCTTTCATGATAAGGCAGAGTGGAGATAATAGTTCCAGCATCCAGTCTCTACCAAAGAGGAAGAAAAAGCATTGCCATCCAGTAGCAGGTGGTGCCCCAATTCTAGTGTGCTGCAAATGTCTTGATATACTGAAATTGGATTCTAAAACAAGAATGAAGAAGAATAAATGGAAAGTAAGATGTGGTGGTTGCTCAGCTATAATTTCGTTCGAAAACAGGAGGCTTGTTGCTTCTCGAGTGGAAGAATCAGCCTCCTTTTGTGCAAACAGCTTTCGTGAGGTATTGAGTAAGAGGACTGCTACTACTCAAGAATCCTCCAAAGCAAGTGGCTTAAAAATTCATGGGGATTCTGATGCTGCCTGGTATCCTTCTACAAAATCTGAACGAAAGACACCGTCTAAGGACCAGCCATCAGATTCAAGCAAATCTGAACTTAGTCAAAGGCTTGTTTCCGTAAAACAAGAGAGCCAGAGGAGTATGCAAGTCCAAGATGATTTTTTCATTTCCAAACAATTGCCATTACAGGATAGTCTCAATCCAGCACCTCCTGCTTCACTTTCCCGGGAAAAATTGCATCATATCTCATCTAATATGAACAAGACTGAAAAAGAAGTACAAAGAATAATGATGATCCAAGAGCATGTGGTTTCTAGGCAGTTTCCTCTTTGCGATGCCTCTTCTTCCACACAGGAGATGTTTGAAGTTTCTTTCAATGAGTACCTCCATAGGAGACCTCCCCAAGATCTCTCTCAAAATGGAATAAAAATAAAGGGAAAGAAAGGGGTTGAATCCTTTTGGCATAGCTTTGTCAAGAAGAGGTTCAAAGACTTAGCAAAATCTACTATGAGTTCCATGGTTGGAAGTCCTAAGGTTACCATCAATGGACATCCTATATCAGATCATGTGGTTAAAAAGGCTGAAATACTTGCTGGGCCAATTCTTCCTGGAAATTACTGGTAAATTATCTCATTTATTTGACTAATGGGGAATCTGTTCGCGTTTGGGTCATCAACACTCAAAAGTTTCTGTATTAGTTATTCTATCCATTTATGTAAAATTGAACATTCATATTGGTGTTTGAGGACTCAATTGCATGTGAGCAGGCCAAGTTTTCATAGCATAACACATGATATCTAAATAATGGGTGGTAAAACACTGATCACAATTATTGATACACATACCACGTGTTGTATGCTTTATGGATGAGTTTCTATATATCTGGTCCACACAAGAAATTTCTATAAATTCAGCCAATTGAAATTGAAAAGGTACACTAGCCATAATTATTGATAGACAGATCATCCTATGGATGAAAATTTCCACAAATTTTAACCTATTGACTTAAAAAACTGCATGTGTCCTCTGTTGCTTTTATCCCTTAGACATTGCAGCCTAACCTACGGATTTGTTGTTTTTGGCAAACATGTGGGTGCGTTAAAAATGGAGTTGAACTTATAATACATGCCAAACAATAAAGAAATTAATGTAACATTCAAATAGACTCCAAATTGGGGAGAAAAAAGCAAGGGTTGCTATATCTGACGTTAGTCCATTTACTAATACAGGTATGACTTCCAAGCAGGGTTTTGGGGTGCAATGGGCCAACCATGTCTAGGGATAATTCCTGTGAGTATTATTCACCAATTTAATCATTCCTATTTCTCTGGCTTGTAATATTTCAATTTCCTCATACGGTGAAGTGATTTTGTTAAAACCTTGCTGCCTGGTCCAAGCCATTCATTGAAGCTTTCAACTATCCAATGCAAGCTAACTGTGGAGGTGGAAACACGTGCGTTTTTGTCAATGGTAGAGAGCTTCATCAAAATGATCTTGATATGCTTGTTTCTAAAGGACTTCAACCTATGAGAAATAAGTTTTACAAAATTGAGAGCTCCGGTAGAGTCTTTGATGAGGATTCCGGAGAAGAGCTTCCGAGCCTCCGAAAACTTGCACCAACGTAAGTCCCTCTTTTCACTGATAGCTCCAAGTATAGAATAATTATGCCGCTAGGTGGACACGAACCTTAATCTCCATGACAGATTTTTACCTCGTTTCATTGACTTTATCATGGTTCAGCTTACGGTTGCAAATTAGTATCGTTTAAAATGTTTTCTTTTATAAAAACGTTTGAGATAATTGCAAATACTTGCACTGATTAAATTAGGGTTAATATTCGCTCTTAATTATAAATACACCACCGATAACATTGATTAAGAACAATTAGAACCCATCTCATAATTTTAGGAATATGTCGTTAAAAGTCTGAAATTGTTTCGAAAACAAGCATGAAAACAATAATTTTGAGGATTTAGTGACAATTCGGGTATATATGTGCATGCTTTGCAGAAATTATAGGAAAGTAAAGTCATGTTTTAGGAGTTTAAATAATCTATATACTCTTGTTTAATAATTTAGATGATGTATATTTATCAAATATAGTGGTGCGCAATAGAACATCTTATCATTTATGTATAGCATTTTCATGATACTTAAGCACCTATGAAATAACTCGTTTTGAATAATAGTGAAAATGATTTATGTTTATACAATATAGGTCAATATATATGTTCTTTATATCATTTCATCATGTGTCGGGTATGCTGTCAATTCAGTCGACGTATTTAGAGCCACGAAAACAATATACGCTCTCTATTTTATTCATTTTAGCTTTTTACAAGTTTAGTTTTACAGCATCACAAATATTTTAATTTTGTTATAGGGTGCAACGAGCTAACCGAGGATTTGGCATGCAAGTTCCAAAGAGCATCATTAGTGAAGTGGATTAATTCTTTAGTTTTGATTAAATGAATTAACCTAAAACACGCTATCCGGTCTCTCATTTTGATGGATTGATCCAATTTTTTATTTATTGTACTTCTTTAAATCTAAATTATTGAATATACAATTTGTTCAATCATTTGGATTTAGAAAAATACAAATTAAGAATAAAATAAATGGTTAAACCGATCCTTAAAAAATAAAGACAAAATTGTATATATATATTATATATATATTATATATATATATGTGTGTGTGTGAAATATGGGCATGTTGCATTATTGTAACTGAGAATGAGGACCTGAATTTCATTAATTGATGAATCTTTTGCAACACCCAAAGTTACCTAGGTCTTTCTTTCTCCCATGCATTATACTCACTTCAACTTTTATACACCAATGAGGGTACAATCAATCAAAATATTAAAGTTAGTAATGCTACTCAAGTATGTTTCTCTCAATCTCTCTTTGTGACTTTGTAAGATATACTTTTATGTGTTAAATTATTGGATATTCTTTTTTTTTTTCTTTCCATATGTATGATTAAGTAGTTTATAATGCAATTAAAGCACTGTGGATTGATTGGTTTTGCCAGTGGGTTTTGGGCGT
Organism: Lumnitzera racemosa; assembly: GCA_024138005.1. Lineage (NCBI taxonomy): Eukaryota > Viridiplantae > Streptophyta > Magnoliopsida > Myrtales > Combretaceae > Lumnitzera > Lumnitzera racemosa. The sequence continues at coordinate 15,953,231 of JAMXBC010000001.1, forward strand.
GTGAAATTGAATTGATATTATGTATTTCGTGAATTTTAACAAAAATTTGGGTTGGTCATTCGAGTAGTTAATTAGAGGATGAGAAGGAGGTTGAGAGATAAATTCACATTTATGCTATGAAATATATTTAATAAGAGTAATGGTATCACTCTTGTTTGCCTAGTCTTGGGAATGCTCCTATTTGGTTGTTAGTTTCTTTAATGATATAGGAAAACGAGTTCAGTGGACAGATAAACGCTCAAAAAAGAATGTTAGATAATTAAGCAAACTATTTGGTCTCAAGTGATTGCATGAAATTAACTTTATCTATATTTTTAGCTAATATCAATATGAAAATTATGTTCTTAGCCTTTTTTAGAAAATTTGTCATAGATCTTGATTTGGTTTAGCCTAGAATTACTTGCAGTATAGTTCTTCATAGATGTCAAATCTACTCAATCCATTCAGGGATTGCAATAAGACAATGATAGTGGATCGGCTCGCAGTAAAGGAGCGATACCCATCTCCGCCTTACAACCTATGCAGGTAGAGAGACAATCACCCATGCCCCATCCCATGTAGCTTACAAGTGTGGAACACCTTCGCCGAGGCAAACCAAAAACTTTAATTTAATCATCGTTGCTTTATTTTGTCCAAATAATATAATGAAATTATACAATGTCTATACGATCATGTATTCAAAGTTAATATTGTATATAGTATATATTTGGTATAATGAATATAAATATTACATTGTAACTTGGCTCCCGTTGCTTCATTCCCATCTCGGCTGTAGACGAGAAGAGTCACTACCCCGCCTACCACAGGTTTTTCCCTCTTTGTTAGTGCCCTGGTGCTCATAGTTAGAGGATCACCTATACAAGCCGCAAAGTTTTATAGAGCCCCATTTATCAACTCTATCTACGCTCTCAATAATAATTCATGTAATAGCTCATGTGTGTCAATGCTACTAGTGTGGAAAAAAGATTCAATAATACTAATATTAGTGTGTTTCTCAATTCTCTTGAACTTTGTAACTAATCAAGGCTTAGCGTGTCCACTCTGGTACCAGAAGTCATCAAGCACACTGTCAAACTCATACTCATTATTCTTTGTTTCACTAAACAAAATATTCTACCTAAACTTCCCCTATATTAGAGTTGCTACATGCCTACATTTGTATGTTTTCTAAAAGTTGAGAATTTGATGAACAAATTTGTAAGCATACTGGTGATAGTGGATATCACTGATGTGACTTTTATGTGAACTCTTGGTAGTCTGATATTTGTTGATAGTGGTGGTCTTGCAAAAAAGCTCTATGGTGTAATTAGTAAGGGCCTTCTGAAGCTTAAGTTAGTAGGAAGAGTATTAAGAGTTGAGAGAAATGAGAGAGAGAGAGAGAGTTAGCTAAGAAGTCTTCCAAAGGAACTAAACCCTCTTACCTGGTGCTTCCTTTCCCATTTATAGGTAAGGGTACTAACCTACTCGATCGTGTAACAAAAGGGGATTGGCTAGATTAAAGTATGAGGAGGTGGTGCTATCAGTATGAAAAAAGACTTCCACCTTTCTACCTATTGGTAGAGGTGTAGGGACTTCTTGTGTCACATTTGTACAGGTGGTTGCCATAACTTGGTGGCTAGACCTTTGGGCCATGTGTTAAGATGTCATTAAGTATTTAATGAGAAGAGAGAAAGAAGTGAGGAGGACAACAAGTTTGGTTGTGTTGCGTAGTGCCTTAAAGAGGCCATACTGAGCTAATGCTGTACCCCTTTTGGAGGTTGGAAGGTGAAACATTAGATTTTTTAAGGGAAGCCTTAGGTGCTCGGAGCTTGGTCCAAGATTGCTTAGGGTCATAGCTCTTTCTAAGGGCTAAGTTAGCTCTCTAGTTACGTGTACCTAAAAGGGACCATAGATGCTCGAGAGTTATGAGAAGCCTTTATCGATGCTGCAGGCTCTAAGGGTAGCACTAGTGCACATACTCAATCTATCCTATGTACTTGGTGAGAGAAATCACCTACCAAAGGCGAAATGGGTTCTTGAGTGAGTCGGTTGAGCTTAGTGATGGGAGGCATTCAAAGCCTTAGGTCGAAAGGCAACTGTTAACACATAATTAGGCTTTAGAGGCTAAAGCCCTTACTAAGCATACTCTAGGGAGAGGTACAGTTAGCCTCAAATGGATATGGCACAAGGAACCATTAGGAGCTCACTTAACACCATCGTTTAAGTAATTGCTTTAAGTGTTCGTTTCTAATATAGTCTTTTCCTAAGTATAATCGTAGCATATAGAGTAATGTGCTGCACATGTGGTTAGTAATGTGCCTTAGAAACACCACAATCATGGATTAATGGTCATATTAATGGTGATCCTTTAATGCTATCTTACCTTAACTGTTGGATGGGTCACCAATGACACTTGCATGGCTCAAATCTCTCCTTATTTAGATATATAAAGGTCCCACGAGGGTGAGGGGGGAGGATGTGCTTCATTCTCACTTCATTGTTCCATTTCACCATTTTCAAATCCTTTAAAAGTGTAGGAAAAACCTTCTCTTACATTGTGAGAAATGTCTAAGTCGAAGAGGATCAAACTTTAGGGAAGAGTGTATAGACTTGAGCTACGCTTCCATTATAAGCTCTTGAGTACTGATTGAAGGATGTAATGGGTCGCTCAATGATTAGTGGTAGCTTTGAGTAGTGATCAAGGGGTATATGTGGGCCCCTTCAATTGGATCCTTCACAAGGTTAGGCAGGTTCCCCTAGGGAAGGGAGTTTGATGGTACATCCTCCAATCATGGTGGCATTGGCACCACAGACATACTTGCATACATATTAGAAGCTCGCGTTATGCCTATTATTTGTGGTGCTTTGATGCTGAGAGGTGGTTCCTTAGCAACTCAAGGGTACCTGACTTGAATCAGCTCTACAACTCTTGAAGGTTTGGAGGCAGAGAGCAAGGTAGCTATTGGTAGGGGCAAGTGGACTTTTGCCCCTCTTGTGCATAAGTTTGTGTGCTTTCATAGCATCGGTTCAATGGTAGTTGTTGCATGCACTGTTGAGTGATTAAGTAGCTTCCATCGAACATGAATCTTCCTTAGGAGTTTTGGCTACATATTCTAAAGAGGTCGGGTGTCCCCTTGTCATTATGATAAACGAGGTACTTATTTTGAGGCTAATGTGGTAGGTTTAGGGACAACGAAGGAAGAGCCCACTTTTGTGTATTATTAGATAGGACTGGTTCCATGCTCGATGGTGATTACGGTAGCAGAAGGACAATCTTCGCGCATTTCTTGAAGACTAAGGTCATCAGCTCATTCGATAGGCATCGGGGACTAGCTATGGTTTGCTTGGGTAAGGCCACGAGTTAAGTTAATGTTATGAGCTGACCAACCTGAATAGGAACCATTTTTAAGTGACTGAGTTGAAGTTGCAAGCTGACGGCAAGTGATACATTGTGCTAAGAGCAGACAAGGTTGGCTGTATCGGGGTGGGTCCAAGCTTATCGAAAGCTTGAATACGAAGATGAAAATGCATAGGATAGAAAGTAAAGAAGCAAACCTATGGTCAATTCTAAGGATGTGACATACCAAAGAACAACTAAGGACTTACGAATAAGCTAGATATTATGTACAAGCTAATCTAATGAGAGTACTCACCACATAGTCTTGTTTAAGAGTTAGGATAAGAGTGAAACAAGTAAGTAAACAAAGGAATGTTTATAGGCAAGCAACAGAGAGAGAGCCTTAGAATATTCTGTAATAACGTTGAAGATTATTGCAGCTACAATGTAGAAAGGGTTTTTATATCCAAAACATTGGGGTAATCTACTTAAAATGTAAAAAGACAAAAAAGGGGTATTATCCTAAATAAGTAAGGTATAAGGAATGTAAAAGGGTGCAAAAGAGAATCAAAGGAAATTGTCTAGTTTGTATGGTAGATTCCATCACGTAGTGGCTGGACACGTGGCTAGTATCATTGGTAGTGCTTTTGGCAGAGTAAATAGAATTATACGGCTAGTTTAGTTGTTGTTGTGAACAAGTGCCGAGTAGAAATGAGGATTCTTCTAAGGTGATGTTAGCTCAAATGTGCTTAGAAGTTCTCAGCATAAGTATGGTTGAGCAAACGTATGAATGGGTCGAGTTGTTAGAGGAGCATAACTCAAGCTAGCATTTGATTACTAATAGTCGAGAAGTTACTTGGCTTGGCAATCTTAGAGGTTAGCTATCAAGATTAGCTTGGCTTCTTAGGCTGTAGGTTGGGATGAGGGAATCTGCTTCATCAATCTTTTAAGACCTCAAGCTTGGGCTCGTATCAGAGGTCTAGTTGCTTGATTCCTATAAAAAAGAGGCTCTAAAGAAGTTTCAGAAGGGATAAAGCTTTGGTCCGTAAGTGAGATCAAGTGTTAAGGGCTTAGACACATGGTCACTTAAGGTTTGAATAGAAGAATCATGGTGATCTAAGGAGAAGCGTCAACCATTGAGGTTGATAGCATCAATGAGGAAGTAGAAGAGTTGAAAAAGATCGAACAAAGTAAGCTATTCGAGGAAGAGGAGATTATCTACAGTAAAGAAGGGAATTTTAAGCTTACATTTATGTTATTAAGGTGAGTAATGAGTATGAGCCTAATGCTAAGATAAGCAGCAAGAGAATTTATTTAACATTAGTAGTAAAGTAAATAGGTCATTGTGTGCATAGTTATCAAAAACACAATTCTACAAGTTTATGATTTTAAGAGGCTCTTCCAAGTTAACTTTTTTTGTTGTAGAAACTTAAGTTTTTAACTGATTTTATATGTCAAACTTGATAGAAACTTGTATTGTTAACTGAGTTCACTAATTCTACACATATGAGTTAAATGGGCTAAAAACTAATATATATATAACTAAGCTTCTTTTATTCCATTGATTATTAAGGCATTAAATTATCTTTCTTTTCCTATTCTAATTTCATTCATCTTTCTCTCTCTCTCCTATTCAGTTCTTTGATATTCGTAACGTTCATCTAAGTTCCACTCCGATGGAAAAATTTATAAGAAAAACTATATACTTAAGTTTATGTCTTTAATAACTTAAAATAAGTTGAAACATTTGATTTCCTTCAATTCATTGCATTTTTCAGACAAAATGGTGGAAATTAGTTTCAACCTTATCCTTATTTCATGAATTGTAAATTACTAATTTTTTTATGGAACAGAACTAAATTTCTTTATTTCTATCATGTATTTCAAAATTTTTATAACTACTATAAGCAAATCTATGGTTTTTTGAAAGCTATTTTATATAGGTTGTGGAAACTTATATTTCTATCTTTCGGTTTTATGTTACAAATCTAAAGACCCGCTAGCGATTGTATGTAAAATCGCGAGTTTGACAACCTTAATTGTATGCATTAATTGTTGGTAGTGGCAGCTATACCAATGTAATATCCACTTTCATGGTTTAGCAATTGAAGTTATTGACCTTACCCTACTCCAATCCATACGAACTACATTGGCTAAAAAAGGAGCCTTATAGGTGACTAAGCTAGTAGCTATTCCAATCTGTATTGGAAACTACCAAGACAAGGTGCTCTATAACGTATTGGTTATGAGTGGATCTCATATTATACTTAGTAGACCATAGATGTTTGGTAGGAGGGTTATGCATGATGGTAGGAAGAACACCTGTTCATTAGAGCATGAAAGAAGGAAGGTGAAGCTTAGCCATATGATAGATGAGTAGGTTAAAACCATGCAAACTCAATTTGGTCGAGTTTTGAAGAAGGAGACTTTAGTGTTAACCTAAGCCGAATTGAAGAAGGAGATGAAGCTTGAATAGTTGACCTATTTATTGGTTAAAAGGTTGCTTAAAATGAGGGAGCTGAATGTTAAACTGTTTGCCGAGGTAAAGTCCCTTCTAGACGAGTTTTCCGACCTATTCTTAAGTGAATTGCTAGAGGGTTTGCCTCCCATCTAAGGCATTGAACATGAGATAAACTTGTAACCAAGAGTCGTACTGTCGAATAATCCTACTTATAGGCTAAATCTAGAACAAGCTACAGAGTAGTAGAGCTAGATAGATGAATTGGTCAAGAGAGGATATGTTTGACAGTCCCTAAGCCCATGTACTATTCTAGCTCTATTAATATCAAAGAAGGATGGGACATGGAGGATGCGTATGGATAGTCATGCAACCAATTGCATTACCATCAAGTATAAGTACCCTATGCCTAGGTTTGATGACATGCTCGATAAGTTGAATGGAGTAAGGATATTTTCTAAATCAATCTCAAATCTGGATACTATCATATTAGAATGTGAGAGGGGAATAAGTGGAAAATCGCATTCAAGACTTACAATGGATTGCATGAATGGCTTGTGATGCCATTCGAATTATCAAATGTGTCAAGCACATTCATGAGACTGATTAGTAGGGATCAAGGACCAATCATGCCCTCCCAAACTTAAGGGCTTGTTCAGATGGTTCACCAAGTTGTCCGAGATGAGTTAAGTGCCGAGCTATCCGAGATGAGTTAAGCATCGAGGAGCAGTACATACTCTAGTCTGATCTACCAAGTTACTTTGCTTTCTACATCATCCAAGAAGTTGTCGAGGTGATTAGCCGACGTGTCGAGCCTACTCCTCTACCATACACGATTCTAAATATCAAATTAGGATGCAACTAACCTTATCAGTACAAAAGCCGAGTCAACAATTGTTAGGAGCCGATCATTTGAGGTTGACTTGAAAATGAGTTGCCCCTGATTCAACCTCTCTCCAATCCCAGTTGCCTAAGCTAATACAGATGGAAACCTGACTTGATCAGGATCTACCCCTACTCATATGCTGTCCTTTTTCTAACATCTATACTGTCCTTTCTGACAACGGATATTCTTTTTCCATGATTACATTGATACTCCTATAAATTATTCCCCTTTTCCTTAAATAGAAGGAATCTTTTTCTATAATTTCCTTTAATATAGGACTCACCTTAATTGGGTACTATAAATACTTATATATTATAATAGGCACAACAAGATATATAGAGAATACATTGAACTTTCTCACTCTTTTAAGCTAAATGTCATTTTGCTTACTCTTGAGCTACTCTTACTTAGCCTATTACACGTGGATTAGTAGCGAGTGACCTCCGGTCATACTTGTGTGTTATATCAAGTGTAACCTGAGCTCATGTAAGACATTGGTGCATCATATCCATTGTTGGAACCCCTGCTTAACCTTCGATTGCCATTTATCTTTTGGACCATCTCGTAGTCCAAAATTACCCCTTTAGCTACACGTGAGATTGGGTTCATGTGTCTATCCACGAATCAGTATCATCATGGTATCAAAGCCTATATTATGTTTGAAGGATAGCTTCTGTTACCTTTTCCTCTAAGTAATTTGTTACTAGTTTTATGTGTTTGAGGGTTTATTAAACTTAGTAGTTTGGTAGGTGAATAGTATTGAATACATTCGATGTTTTGTTTTCCCCTGTTTCTTATATGCAAAAAGGGTGGTTATTGGCTTGTTCACTGTATGTAGTTGAGGGAACATTAGTTACTATTTTGCTGTTGTTATTCACAAAAGGACTTTGAGTGGTATTTTTTTTTTTGAACATCAATTTTGTGAGTTAAACCAACAATATCATATGCAAGCGTTTAGGGAACTCTGGGAAACCAAGAAAGTGGTGCTCGATAAGGTTAAGGGCAAGTAGGAAGTTTCACACCTCATTCAGGATGTGATCGCTTGGATAGGCTTACCAACTTAGTAGCTAGTTTGGTGACTATTATCTAAGAAGATAGATAACGAGCTAGAAATAGCTTAACTAGAAGACATAAGCAGCAAAAGCGAGGTAATGGTTAGTTTGGCTGAGTTAATGCCCCAACTTGACCTCTCTAAGTTGAAGGAATGGGTAAGAATGCTAGGCGAAGACTAACGCTTAAAGAAATTGAAGAAGAAGAGGAAGGAGATGATGAAGTAAAGGAATACTATGAACCTGAGGAAAAGAACATACGAGCCCCTAAAGTTAAAAGGTTAAGGATGTGTATTCTAAGCTTTTTTAGAAGTGATGGTGCTGAGGATTACCTAGATTTGGTAAATAAGATTGAAAAGCAATTTAAACTCCACGAAGTGCCCGACAATGCACAGGTTAGATTTGTTGCATTGGAGTTTATTGGTTATGTCGCCTTATGGTCAAGATTGTTAAACTCGCAATTCTACTTAGAATTGCAAGAGAGTTAGTAGAATCAAAATGTAAAATCAAAACATAAAAACGCAAGTTTCTATAATCTATATAAAATAGCTTTAAAAAAACTATATATATACTTATAGTAATTATTCAAAACTTAAAATACATAATAGAAATAAAGAAATGAAGAATTAAGTTTTTTTTTTCATGAAAAATTCTTAATAATATACGATTTAACATATATGGAAGAAGACCAAACAAAATCGAAACTAGACTTTTTTCATTCTTTTTTTTTCTTCAAAAAAGTAATGAATTAACAGAAAAAAACATTTCAATTCATTTTAAATTATTAATGGTATAAACTAAAATATATGATTTTTTTTTATAATATCTGTTATTGGACTTGAAACCTGGATGAAGGCTATAAACATAAACTAGAGGACTAAGAGAAAGAGGGAAAAAAATTAAATAGGATAGAGAAAATGATATAATGTGGTAATAGTTGATGGCTTATAAAAACTTAGTTGTATTTTTTCATTTTTTAGCTTATTCAACTCAAATATATAGCATCAGTAAAATCATTCAAAAATATAAGTTTCTATTGAGTTTATATGTAAACTTGATTAAAAATGTAAGTTTTTATATGAAAACAATTTTATGTACGAGTTAACTTAAAAAAACCTTATGAAATTGTAAACTAGTAAAATCGAGAAAAATCGCATGAGTAAAATCGCAATTTTGAAAACTATGCTTATAGTAGAAAAACTTGCAAGTCACCTGACGAAGAGAAGGTGAACGAGAAATCAAGAGATGGGATGAAATGAAAAAGGTTATGAAGAGAAGGTTTCTGTTGAGATACTATCTTTAAGATGCCTTCAAAAGGTTATAACAGCTGAAGCAAGGAAGATTGATTGTTGAAGCTTATGTCAAGGAATTCTAGATGCTAATGATTTGATGCGAAGTCAGTGAGCTAGAAGATTTAACTACATCTCAATGCATCAGTAGACTGAAGTGTAAGATCAGAGATATCCTAAAAACTATGGATATTAGGTCACTTAGTAACGTAATCTGAGTCGCCTAAAAGATAGAAAGGTATTGAATAGGAAGGTTCTGACTACTAGTGAGCCGACCTAACAGTAGCAGAACTATTTTGAGTAGACCTATGCAAATGAAACCAAGTAAGGTTAGTAAGACCTAACCTGCTCAAACTACCCAAGCAAAGGAGAAGGAAGTCCCACGGAAGTTTGAGAAAGGTAGAGTTCTAGCCAGAGGACGAGTGAAATCAAGTGTTTCAAATGTTAAGGATTTGGACATATGACTGCCTAGTGTCTAAATAAAAGAACAATGGTGATCTAAGGCAAGGTGCTGATTGTCGAAGTAGATAATACTGACGAGGAAGTAGAAGAGCTAAAAGAGGATGGATAGACCGAGCTTTTCAAGGAAGAAGTTATTTACAGTGAGGAAGGCAACTTTATGCTGACCACTCTAGTGTTGAGGAGGACAATGAGTATCAATCCTGTGCCCAAAGATGAACAGAGAGAAAATCTCTTCCACATCGGATGCAAGGTGAATGAGTCACTATGTGCCCTAATAGTTGACAATGGGAGCTGCATTAATGCAGCCTCTGCATTTATGGTCTAGCAACTGAAACCACCAACTAAGTCCTACCCAAAACCTTATAAGCCTCATTGGCTCAGTGATAAGGGAGCCTTATAGGTGAACAAATAAGTGTTTAAACTGATCTGCATTGGCAAATATCAAGATAAAGTGCTATGTGATGTGCTACCTATGAGTGTGTCTTACATATTCTACTTAGAAAACTGTAAATGTTTGATCGAGTAGTGATATATGATGGAAGGAGGAATACATGTTCCCTAGAGCATGAAGACAAGAGGGTGAAATTGAGTCCTATGATTGTCAAGCAAGTAATGGTCATGTAGTCCCAACTGAGTTAAACCCTGAAGAAAGAGGCTTTAGTATTGACTTAAGTCAAACTAAAAAGAGAAATGGAACTTGAAGGACTAACCTATCTGCTAGTTCGAAGGATGTTGAAGATGAGGTTCGAAAAGAGGGAGCATTCCACCAAAGTGAATACATTACTGGAAGAGTTTGTTGACTTGTTCCCAAATGAGTTATCGAAAGGTTTACCCCCAATTCAAGATGTTGAACATGCAATTAACTTACAATAAGGAGCTACACTGCCGAATAAACTTGCCTATAGTTCGAACCTTAAATAGGCTGCTGAGTTGCAGAAGCAAGTAAATGAGCTAATGAAGAAGGGGTATTTACACGAGTCCCTTAGCCCCTGTACCATACTGGCCTTGTTAGTGCCAAAGAAAGATGGGCCTTAGAGAACGTGTATAGATAGTCAAACGATTAATTGAATCACCATTAAGTACATGTATCCCATACCAAGATTTGATAACAGGCTAGATGAATCGAGTGGAGTAAGAGTCTTCTCCAAAATTAAACTTAAGTCAAGACATAATCAAATCTGAATGTGCGAGGGTAATGAGTGGAAAATCCCATTAAAGATACAGCATAGATTGTATGAATGGCCCGTAATGCCGTTCAGATTGTATCATGTGCTTCAAGAATTAATAAGGAAGTTTGTCGTAGTTTATTTCAATGACATCTTAGTGTATAGCCCTTACTTGGAAACTTACCAACAGTATCTCCGAAGAGTCTTTGCAAAACTCTGAGCTGAACAGCTCTACGCTAATCTGAAGAAGTGTGACTTTTTGTAAGTAGTAGTAGCCTACGAGTTAATAAAGAGAAGATTAAAGTGATCATCGAATGGCTAATACTGACCTAGCATCATTCTATTGTAGGTTTATGAGAAATTTTAGTACGATTGTGGCCCCACTTACCGAACTCTCAAAGAAGAATGTTAAATTCACATGGGGAGAGAAGGAGTAGAGGAGTTTTAAGGAAGTGAAAGAGAAGCTAACTACAACCCCTATCTTGGCTCTGCCAAGCTTTAACAAAGTGTTTAAAGTAGAGTGTAATGTATCTAGACTAGGCATAGGTGAAATACTAATGCAAAAAGGCCGACCTATCGCTTAGTTTAGCGAGAAACTTTGAAGAGGTATACTCAATTATTCTGTTTATAACAAGGAGTTCTACTCGTTAATTTGAGATCTAACGGTATGCTAACACTATTTGTTATCTAAGGAATTTGTGATCTATGTTGATAATGAATCCTTGACATATATGAGGAGCTAACCTAAGTTGTCTCAAAGACAAGCCAAATAAGTCGAGTTCATAGAGGGTTTTTCTTATGTTGTAAAATATAAGAATGGAAAGAATAATGTAGTGGCCAACGCCCTATTGAGACTACATTCCCTCTTAACCGAGCTATAGACAAGACTGCTTGGCTTTTTAACAATAAAGAATTTATATGTTGAGGACCCATACTTTAGTCCTATCTATGCCCAGTGTGAGGAGAACAGATACTGAACGACTATCATAGGGAAGACGGATCCTTATTTTGGAAGAGTAAGCTATGTATCTTAACCTGTTCTATGAGAGAATTGCTAGTATGTGAGGTGTATGGAGGAGGATTGATAGGACATGTTGAACCCATGAAGTATTATTTGCAAGATTCTTTTAGCTAAGAATGATGAGAAACGTGCAGTCCATGTTGGAGAGGTGTACAACTTGTCGAAAAACAAAGAGTTGAGCTGAGTAAAGACACGATCTACCCTTACCCTTACCCATCTTAATCAAACCATGGTCTGAGCTGATTATGAACTTCATGTTAAGGTTACTAAGGACATCTCGAAAGAAGGACTCCATTATGGTAGTCGTAGATCGATTTAGCAAGATGGAACATTTCATGCCTTATTCCAAAACTAACAATGCTTTTGCTATCTTTTTTTATTTTCTTGCAAGAAGTAATCAAGCTTCACGGTATACCTAAAACCATTCTTTTGGCCCGAAACCCTAAGTTCATGAGTCACTTTTGGAGGATACTATGGAGACAAATAAGAACTTAGCTATTGTACAGCACATCCTGCCATCCATAAACTGATGGGTAGATTGAGATTGTCAATAGAACCATAGGAACTTTGTTACAGCTTGTTGTCGGACGAAACATAGCTAATTGGGATTTGTGTCTACTAATCATTGAGTTCACCTACAATAGGACCGCCTACAGCGTGACGAACATGTTTCCATTTTAAATTGCTTATGGGTTCAACCTCAAGCTATAAGGTGCTTAAAAAGATTAATCTTAATACTTATAAGATTGAATTACCTAAAAGATATGGTGTCTTGGACTCCTTTAACATTGTCGATCTCTAACTTTACACTCTTGAAGACGAGCAACCTAGAGCTAAACTAGATTTGATCACAAATCTCAAACAACCTGGAGGGGATAATAGGGATTAAGGACCAATCACAAGCTTCCGAACTCGAAGGCTCGCTTAGATGGTTTGGTAAGCTATTCGAGGTGAGTTAAGCACCAAGGAGTAATGCATACCTCAGTCCGATCTATTGAGCTACTTTGCTTTCTACATCATCTAAGAAGCTGCTGAGTTGACTAGCCATTGTGTTGAGCTTACTCCTTCGTACATACTGTTCCAAATATCGAATGAGGATGCAACCAACCTCATCGATACCAAGGTCGAGCTACTAATTGTTAGGAGCTGATCATCCAAGGCCAATTTGAAAATGAGTTGCCTTGAATCAACCTCGCTCTGATCCCAGTTGCCTAAGCTACCAAACTTCAGATGCCAACTTGACTTGATTAGGATCTACCCCTACTCGGTTAACAGTATCATGGGGGGTATAGAATAAGCAAACTAAGTACACGCTGTCCTTTTTCTAACATCCATATTGTCCTTTCTAACAATGTATATTCTTCTTGCACGATTACAATGATACTCCTATGAATTATTCCTCTTTTCCTTAGTTAGTAGAAATCATTTTCTATAATTTCCTATAATATAAGAGTTACCCTAATTGGTACTATAAATACTTGCATATTGTAATAGTTGCAACAAGATATATAGAGAATACACTAAACTTTCTCACTCTCTTGAACTAAGTGTCCTTTTACCTACTCTTAAACTACTCTTATCTAGCCCATTAAGTATGGACTAGTGGTGAGTAACCTTCGGTCATACTTATGTGTCATATCAAGTGTGACTCGAGCTCCTATGAGGCATTGGTGCATCATATCAATCATTGATACATAGAACCCTTGCTTAACCTTTGACTAGAATTTATTTTTCGGACTATCTTGTGATTCGGACCTACCCCTTTGGCTATGCACGATATTAGGTTCATTGTTTATCCACTAATCCGTATCATTGATGAATCATGTGCTTTGAGAACTAATTGAGAAATTTATTGTGTTATATTTTGATGACAGTTTAGTCTACAACCATCACTTGGAGACTCACTATGAGCATCTCCAAGCTGTTCTCTTAAAGCTCCAAGTTGAAAAGCTCTATGCCAATTTCAAGAAAGGTGACTTCTACTAATCTAAAGTAGTCTTCTTAGGATTTGTTATGAGGATGAGGTATACGAGTGGATGAGGAAAAGGTGAAAGCAATTATTGAATGGTTGGTGCCATCCAGTTTTGCCGGTGTAAGGAGTTTTCACGACTTGGCATCCTTTTATCGCTACTTCATCAAGAATTTTAGCACCATTGTGGCCCCATTGATTGAATTATCTAAGAAGAATATTGAGTTCAAATGGAGAGAGAAGGAGTAGAGGAGTTTTGAGGAGGTGAAAGAAAGACTGACTACGACCCCTATCTTAGCTCTTCCAAGCTTTAATAAAGTATTTGAAATAGAGTGTGATGCATTCGGATTGAGCATAGGAGCTACGCTGATGTAGAAATGTCAACTTATTGCTTACTTTAGCAAAAAGCTTAAAGGAACCACACTCAACTATTCTGTATATGATAAGGAGTTTCACTCCTTGATCTAAGTCTTAACAGTTTGATAACATTGTTTATTTCCCAGAGAATTCATCATTTATACTACCAATGAATCATTGAGATATTTGAAGAGTCAACTCAAGTTGTCTAGGAGGCAAGCGAAGTGGGTAAAATTCATTGAGGGGTTTTCCCATGTTGTTAAGTATAAGAATGATAAGAACAATGTAGTAGCCGATGCCCTTTCAAGACAACATTCCCTTTTGATTGAACTTCAAACCAGATGTCGAGCCTAATTTTTGTTTTTTTTTTTCAATTTGATTTCCTGTATCCGATTAATACTAAACCCAAACCTATTCAATATTAATCTTCGGCTAAAGAAATTGGGAAATTCCAGTTTTTTGTATAAGAGAATTTTTGGAGTCACCACTAGACTAAAGTTGGGAAAAATAAAAGAAACTGTAATCAATTAGGTGGATTGATTACAATTTGGTTACCAATCTTTGCAATTTGAATAAAAAACCAGATAATTCCAAATTCGAGATTAACCTATTAAACCCTAACAGTTACCATTATCTATTTATCGAAATTAAGTTTATTTTTTATTCCTTTAGAAAAAAAATAAAAACCAAAAGGAAAAGAAAAATAATAATAATAATAAAGAAAAACTTAAGTTTCTATAGATTTTATCATCGCCCTAAAAGTTTCTACGCACTCGTTAGCCGGGATCAAAAATCATAGTTATTTTCTCGAAAACTTTAATGTTTTGATTGATTTTAACTTTAAAAATCGACCGGATTTATGTTTTAATTGATTTAATTTGTGCAAATAAAATATAACGGGGTCCTGACTCATGAGTGATCAAGAGGCTCTCTAAGACGCTATAATTTTTTTGTAACAATTTTCCTTTTATTAATTTTTATTTTTAAAAAATTGATTTTCTAAGTGAGAAATCTTAAAAAACTAATCCTAAAATATTTCTAGACTAATATATATATATATATATATATATATATACACATTATTACTACTAAACAGGTATCCACCTAAATAAATTAGTGATATTACATAATATACTCTAATATATAAAAATCAATAGTAATAAATCTCCTTAACTAATATATTTATCTATTATATCATGATAACTAATAGATAATAATAATATAATAAGGTATATATATAATATATAAAATAAAAAACCAATCTTAACATTCCCTTATCTAATATCTATATATCCCTATATTTACTTTACTACTTATCAAATAAACTTTCACTTAAATCAACATAATATACTTACTCCATATTAAAGCTAATGTTAAAAGAAGTATCTTAAGCTATTATATATAAACTATATTAAATCACTCAAAGTTCTAATAAAATGACAATATGATATAACATAATATAATGTAATAAATAAAAAATTTCGACAGAGAACAAACATGCCGAACCTGATTACCGTCTGTTGGGATAATGTTCGTCAGACTTGCTGTTCGCAAATATAGTGTCCGTGTTGGCGGTATGAAGCTCGGATACAGCGGACGTGCGTAGAATTGCTGTGATTGAGTGAAGGCTAAAACTGGTCGCGGCTTTATTATGCGACGCATTGTTCATTAAGTGAGTTATGAGTGTGAGTGGATTGTTGATCGTAGAGTGGCACTGCTATCGGAGTTGCGACATGTGATTGTGGAGGGGCGTTGCTGTGGGAGTTATGGCACGTGACAGTAGAGCGACGCTGTTGTGGGAGTTGCGACGTATGATAATGGACGCACTGTTGAGTGGACTTCAGGCCATATCGTGACTAGGCAGCGTATGTGGTGTGGCTGTGGCATCGTACAGTAAAGAGTAATGTATTGGCTATTATTGGTGTTCGTTTGTGGTTGGGGACTGGGTAGTTGGTTATATGCTGCTGGGTGAAGTGTGTGGAGAGTGTTTGTCTGGTTGTTGTTAAGGATTTTGAGTTTGGGTTCAGCAAGGACGGTGTGGATATGGACTATGATTACGAAGAGGGAAGCTCAATTCCTCGATGATCCATACATGTGAGTCTTCAGGCGATGGACAATGTGTTGGCGTCGTGTGTGAGATGGTTAGCGGCGTTGGAGTTGTGGTCTAGTATGTGTAGTAATGGTGTTGGTGTTTTTTTAAAAAAAAAAAAAATAATTGCCCACCCTTTATCCCGCACGATCTATATTTATAAACTTTCAAACAAATCTTTTGTATTGAATATAAATCTCATAAATCTTTGTTACATTAAATTCAAAAGATTTAATAAGATTTAAAAAAATGATTTTACAATGGACCTCAAATAATCTGATGCCATTGTTCCAATACTTATCTGTTACGACGTTGGTTTGTGCTTTAATTTTTAATATAATTAACTTGTACTTAAAAACATGTGACTTTCTAAAATAATTATTTGAATTAAGCTAAAACTAAAACCATTGACCTTAAAATAATTTACTTCATAAAAAATCTTTATAATTTGTCAATTTTTATTATTTATTTATTTATTATTATTTTTGAGTTAAGACCTTACTTTTTTTTAAAAAAAAAAAACTATAACTATAACTACTAAGGGTAAAAATCAAGTATCTATAGCTATTTCTCTTTGTGGTGAAGTTTAAATGAAATTTTACTACAAAGACAAAAGAGAAACAATTTTTGCATTGGGACTGACTCTATACTAAGAAGCACTATGACTAGCTAGTTGAGGATTTGATGATGGTAAGCTTGAAATGAAGAATAGTAAGGGTAGTGCTCTTATGGGCTGGTAAGAACCTTAAAGAGAATAATAAGAACTTGGTCGTATCTTTTATGAGTTGACTACCAAGGTGGATGAAGCATTCCTTGAGCTGGCTAGAGCCTAATGATAAGAAAACTTGGTCATGCTCTAATGAGTTGACTAATCAAGGTGAGCAAAACGCTCCTTGAGCTAGCTAAGGTCCTAAAATGAATTAAGAAAGCTTAATTGTACCCGAATGAGCTAACTAACTAAGGCGAACAAAGTGCTCCTTGAGCTGGTTAAGGCCTTAAAAATGATGAGAACTTAGTCGTATGCCCTAATGAGCTAACTAACTAAGGTAGGCAAAGTGCTCTTTGAGATGGCTAAATCCTTAAAAGATAATGAGAAAACTTGGTTGTGCCCTAATGAGTTGACTAGCCGAGGCAAACGAAGCACTCTTTAAGCTGCTTAAAGCCCTAAAAGATAACGAGAAAACTTGGTCGTGCTCTAATGGGTTGACTAACCAAGGTGGGCAAAGTGCTCCTTGAGCTGGCAAAAGTCTTACAAAATAATGAGAAAACTTAGTTGTGCTCCAATGAGCTAACTAATCAAGGCGGGCGAAACGATCCTTGAGTTGGCTAAAGCCCTAAATTGGATGAGATGGATAAGCGCTCCTAGAGTTGACTTAAACCCTAAAAAATGAGAAAACTTGATCATACTCTAATAAACTGATTAATAAAGGTGGGTGAAGTGTTCCTTGAGCTGACTAAAGCCCTAAAAGATAATGAGGAAACTTAGTTGTACCCTAACAAGATGACTAACTAAGGCGGGCGAAGCACTCCTTGAGTTAACTAAAGCCTTAAAAATGATGAGATGGGTAAGCGCTCCTAAAGTAGGCTAAAGCCCTAAAAATGATGAGAACTTAGTTGTACTCCAATGAGCTGACTAACCAAGGCAAGTGAAGCACTCCTTGAGCTAGCTAAAACCCTAGAAGATAATAAGAAAACTTGTCCGTACCTTGATGAGCTAACTAACCAAGGTGGGCGATGCGTTCCTTGAGCTAGTTAAGGCCCTAAACTAAATGAGATGGGTGAGCGCTCCTAAAGTTGGCTAAAACCTTAAAAAATGAGAAAAATTGATCGTGCCCTAATGAGTTAATTAACCAAGACAGGTAAAGCGCTCCTTGAGCCAGTTACATCCCTAAAAAGGAACGTAAGTCGAACGACTGGAAACCTAAGAAACTCTGGATTGCACTGTAAGAGCTTGCTAGTTTCCTAAGAGATTATGAATTGGGACTGTGCTCTAGGAGCCAGCTGTCCTAAGAGTTTTTAAGAATTAAATGTTTTGGAAATCAAACTATCATCCTTAAGGAGAGATGAAATGCAAATGCAATGTTTTGTAAAGCTCAGAACTACTTACATGGCTATAGCAATAATTCCCAAACAGTTAAATCTTTTCTCAAGCAATCTGATTAGAACCAACGGTTTTGATCCTTTCTTCTTTCTCTTCTTCTTCTTGCTCTTTGTTGAGCCCAATTTTGGTTTTCTTAGTTTAATTTATATTAAGTCCAGCTTACTTAATACAGATTACTTGATATTAAATTAAGAAAATTTTTTTTTCTAAAACATATAAAAATTGGAGTCGCTAACAAGTTCAACTAATAAAAAAATGGAATTAAGACTTTCGGGTAGGAAAACCCTAATTTGACCACTAGTTTGTGGATATTCTAAAAAAACGATTTTTAGAAAATTAAACCAAGAAAACCCTGGTTCGGAGGCTAACTTATAAAAACTAATTCACCATGTAAAAATTAAAGAAGAATTGATGGGTTTTTATTTTTATAATTTTCTAAAAAATACTAAAAATATATCTAAATAAGCAAAAGATAACTAAAATTATTTTGTATTACTTTTTTATTAGGAATTTCTAAGAAAAAGAGAAAAAAGTTTTTTTTTTTAGTAGTTGTCTCAAAGGTGTTCACGTACTCGTTAGTCGGGATTAAACCAGTTGTAGTTCTCTTTTTATAAAATATTTAGTGGATGGATTCTTTTTATTTCGAAAATCAAGCCAAGTTTACGTTTATTTATTAATTTACTATTTTTTTAAAAAACCTAAGAAATCTAACTTTTTCGAATTAAAGGAAACCGTAACTAACTAAATTTTTTTAAAATCCCGATTAATATTTTTATTTTTAATAACATTACGTGTCAAAAATATCTTTTTTAAATCCAAACTATAAGATATGTTAAAAATACGGTTAGATGCGTAACTTTATATATATCTTTTTTTAAATCCTAATATAAGATATGTATCTCAATACATATCTTTCTAAATCTTAATCGTAAAATACATATTTTAACTGTAAGAAACGTATCTTGATACGTATCTTTATTTTTCAAAAAACACACGATTTTACTAAAAACGCAATTTAACTAAATTTTATTAAAAATTGGAATTAACTAAAAAACAATATGAAAAAAATAATAAGAAAACTTACACTAAAACAAAAAATAGGTTAGTAGAATACTTGAACTAAACTAATAAAATAAATAACTAATAAAATAATAAATAATGATAATTTTCACCTACACCGTTCAAGTTGCGCGTGAGGTATCGGTGTTGTATCCATCGAGGTGTCGTGCTGTAGAATTTGGCTGTGTGTTGAGGACGTTAGAGGTTGCTGCTGTTGTGAACATTCGCGTTAGAAGGAGTGAAGACTGGCTTGCGGAATGTGCTTATCAGCGTTGAATTGAATTTGTGTGGTGAAGTGTACGTGGCTTATCGTTCAACGTAGAGGAGGGAATGCGGCTCGATGGACGTTGGTGAGTTGATCGGATCAGTGCAGCATTAAAAGGACCAGACGAACATGCAGCATAGAATCTACTGTGTCGTGGAGTTCGATTGTGCGATAAGGTAGACGTATAGTAATTGAGGATGTCAAGGCTTATTGGTGTTTTAAGGTATAGATTAGTTTGTGTTTCATAATTGTGTGTTTATATGGATTACGTCAGGGGCCGTCTCGGTCAGTGTAAGATTATGTGGCTTTGTGCATGGTGTGATTGGGGCATCGAATTAAGGACAAGGGATGAGGGCCTGTTCAACAATTTGGTCGGGATGTGGAGTTATTGAAACATAATGAGGGACGTATAGTCATATTTGTGGCGTTGGGGGTTCTCATTAATTGCGATTAATAGGGTGTTGTTAGGGAGTTTGGAGTTTGGAATTCAGAGTTGACTTCGTGTTTGTGAAATTGGAGTTTGTCAAGAGATTATAGCTATTGCGTTAGCTTCAGATTGTGCTCGATTGGGGAATTGGCTTTAGTGTGAGGCAATAATCGAAGATTTGTTAGCTATTGTTTACTGGCCAGGGAATTATTGTTGAGCGTGGACAGTTGATTTGAGGATATCCATGTGGATTGAGGACGTCGGGGCTTCGGTTATTTGGATCATCATGGATTGCTGCGAACGTTGGACATCAGGCTTTGGAAATTTGGTTTTAGATCGGTTTTGGAATTGACGTTGAAAATTGGCTTCGGCTTTTGGCTTCGCTGGACATTGGATCGACTTTGGATTTCAATAAACGTTGGACTTTGAATTTCGGTGGACGTTAAGGAGTTTTGGAAATTTAGATTTCCCAGTAAATTGGAAAGTTAGTCGTCAGGGGATTTGCTTTTCAACTTCGAATATTTGGATTCCTTAGGTAATTAGAAAGTTGGAATTCGGACGTTGGAGTCGGCTTCGACTACGGAATTTGCACGTGAAGGTGAGGATTGAATTTCGTAGTTGTCATCTGTCAGAATTTTGGAAAGCCGAAATTTGGAAAGTTGGAATTTATTTGGCTTTATGGAAATTAATTGTGACAATAAAAAAATTTCATTAGCCCTACCGTTAAATACTTATTTATCAACAAAAAACAAAATCTTTTATATTTTTTAATTATAGATTTAATATTTGGCAAACGAAAGATACAATAAAGAATTACTCTAATTTCTAGAAACCTTATTAGAGTTTTTTATTTACTAGGCCCAATCCGATCCAATTCGGTTTACTTCAAAAGTTCACTTAATAAATTAATCGAACTAGCCTAATATAATTTAAATAAAAAAATCTATTTTATATCAAACTGGATCAAAATTATTTTAATAAAACCCAATTCTCTAATGACTTAATGATTTATTAAATTGATTACACACTGTTATCTGATTTAATATTAAACAATTCAATGCAACTCAACTCGATACGACACAACTTGATACTTGAAACGATTTAACTCGATACAATTCGACTCGATACAACATGATTCGACTTTCTTTTTTTATTTTTCATTTTTATATTCTTTTAATTTTCGTTTTTCTAATATTTTATTATTTTTGTTGTTTTGTTTATTTATTTATTTTTAACCTAGCTCAACTAAAATAAAACGAAAATGAAAAATGGCAAAAATGAGGTGTCTACACTCTTCTTCTTCTACCCCTTTTTTTTTTCGAAAGCAATTTAAGCCTAAAACGAATGCATGTACACTATACTTAAAAATGCATTCAGGAAGGCAACTTTAATAAATAAAGCATCTTCATCTCTTGAGTAAAGATGTTACATCTTGAATTTCCAGTCCAACTTAGTCGGTTTTCCGTATAAACCTTTACCCTTAAGTAAGTTGCTACTCATGTGTCATCCATTGCTCTTTCTAAACATGGCCCTATCCTTAAAAATAGGAAACAAATCTCCATTTTTTGAGAGGTGAACGGCAACAAAATATTAAGAGAATTTTTATCAATTGCTATTGTTCCAAATTAGGTTTTTATTTTTCTCGTGTTTCTTGTACACAACGATTATATGGATAAAGCAAGTGGTAGGGACTTTTAATGGAACAAGAAAGGTCTAGAGATATTTCCTAATATTGACGACCACTAAGAAGACCAACTTTGCATGTAGAAAATGAAAATGAGACCACAATAATATTAAGATTGTTTGCACTTCATAATTTGAGCAAGAATTCTATTGATCTTTTAAGGATGGTACATCTTCAATGCATCGGCGTTTAATGGGTCCCTCAAGTTTGAACCATCCATTTGGGATAAAATCAAAGCTCCCCCAAGTAAATCTTTCTTCACAATGTAAGGTCTTCTATAGTTTGGAGTAAACTTCCCTCTCCAGTTTTGTAAATTAGGCAAAGTTTTCCTTAGTACCATGTCTCATTCTTTAAAACTTCAAGGCTGTACTTTCTTGTTAAAAGCTCTAGCCATTCGTTGTTGATAGCAGATGTTGTAGCACGAAGTTACCATCCCATTCTGGTCAATTAGATTCAATTGCTCTATTCATTTCTTTATCCAATCAGCCTTATCCAACTGGGTTTCCGACAATACCTTGAGAGATGGAATTTCGACTTCCACTAGTAGTACAACCTCTATCCCATATACCAATGAGTAAGAGGTTGCCCCTGTTGATGTTCTGATAGAAGTTTAATAGACCATGAGTGCAAATGGTAACATCTCATGCCAATTTTGATATGTAACAGCCATCTTCTTAATAATTCTTTTGATATTCTTGTTGGCCGCTTCTACGGCTCCATTCATTTGAGGCCGATAAGGAGTGGAATTTCTATGAATGATCCTGAACAACTGACACAACTCTAACATCAATTTATTGTTCAAGTTCGTACCATTATCAGTAATAATTGTCTCTGGTGTACCATATCAAGCCAGTATGTCTCTCTTAATGAACTTAACCACTATTCCCTTCGTCACACTAGAATAAGATGAGGCTTCAACTCACTTAGTGAAATAATCAATAGTTATCAGTATAAATTGGTGCCCGTTAGACACCTTTTGAGTGATTGGGCCAATGATGTTTATTCCCCACATCAAAAATGGTCACGGCGCAAATAATGTATGCAATTCTTGAGGCTAAGCATTTACTTTATTCGCATAGATCTAGCACAAATGGCAATGGCTAACATGCTTAATGCAATCTCCTTCTGTACCAATAATATCTCATCCTCATAATTTTCTTAGCGAGCATATAGTCATTCATGTGGGGGTCACATACTCTCCTCATGCACTTCTTTCATTAGTAACTTTGCCTCTTTCTTATCTATACATTGTAAAAGCGTACCATCAAATGATCTTCAGTACAAATTAGACTCACTAATTAAGTATTGAGTAGCCAATCTTTTGATCATGTTCTTATCCTTCTTCTTTGCTTCTTCAGGGTACATTTCATGTTGCAAAAATATTTTGATATCTTGATACCAAGGCTTTTCATCACATGAACTTTCCATTGCTAAATAGAAAGCAGGCTTTTCTTCAATTTCAATCTTAAGTAGTTGAATCTCCACTCCTCTTGATATTTGGATCATGGATGCTAAGATAGCCAAGTCATCAGCAAATTAGTTCTGAACCCTTAGTATGTACACGAAAGTAATCTTTTCAAACTTAGCCATAAACTCGACCAAGTGTTGGTGGTAAGGTACTAATTTGGGGTCTTTCATCTTGTACTCACCCCGGATCTGGCCCATGATTAGTGAAGAATCTCCATATACCTCTAATTTCTGTATCTCCTTAAACAATGCAATTTTAAGTCCCAAAATACATGCCTCGTATTCTGTAATATTATTAGTACATGAGAAAGCTAATCTTACAGCCATCAGGAATTGTGTACCTTCAGGGGATATCAGAATTGCCCTAACTCCACATCTTAGCACATTAGCTACACTATTAAAAAACATTTTCCAACTTGAGGATTTCTCAATTACTTAACTATTAGAATAATTTTCTGCCACCAGGATACTTTCATAAAAAAACTCAACTCGTACTTCTTGAGGGATACCCTCAAAGGGACTTTCTGTTAATTGATCTGCCAAGGTTTGCCCCTTGATTGAACTTTGGCTCACATACTTAATGTCAAATTTTGACAGCAACATCTGCCACTTCGAAACTCTTCCAATGAGGGTCGGTTTTTCTACTAAATACTTTAAAGGGTCATATGGTGTTATTAACTCAATTTGGTAGTAAAGTGTGTATTGTCTAAGTTAATGCATGACCTAAACCAATGCATAACAGGTTCTTTTGGCTTCCAAGTATTTTTTCTCTTCTTTTGTAAATTTCTTACTCAAATAATAAACTGCCTACTCCTTCCTTTATTTATCCTTCTAACTAAGCACAAACGTCATGGATTCAAGCAATATGGTCAAGTATAAGAACAATGGTTTTCTAGGCTTAGGAGCTACCAACATTGGTGGATTCATAAGGTATTTTTTAATTTTTGTGAAAGCCTCTTCGCATTCCTTGTCCCAATTGATCTTCGCATTTTTTTTCAATAGCTTGAGAAGAGTGTGGCATTTGTTTATTAGCTGCGATATTAATCTAGCTATATAATTTAAATTCCCTAATAACCTTCATTCTTCCTTGACTGTACATGGAGAAGGTACGTCAATTATAACCTTGGCTTTATCAGGATCGACTTTAATACCCGTTTGGCTAATTATGAAACCTAACAATTTTCCTAATGTCACTCCAAAAGTACACTTCTTTAGATTCAACTTCAACTAGAACTTCCTTAATTTGTTGAATAACTTCCTCAGGTTTTCTAAGTGATCTTCCTCTTTTTTGGATTTCACAATCATATTATCAACATACACTTCTATCTTTTTATGCATCATATCATGAAGGATCACAACCATAGCCCTTTGATATGTTGCCCTTGCGTTCTTGAGCCTAAACGACATCACCTTATAGCAAAACATACCCCAAGTTGTAACAAAAGTCGTCTTAGTCTTATCTTCTTCAGATATCTAGATCTAATTGTATCTTGAAAAACTATCCATAAATGAGAATAGATGATTTCCAGCCGTGTTATCCACGAAGACATCAATGTAAGGCAATGGAAAATTGTCTTTAGGCATTGCTTGTTTGAGATCTCGAAAGTTTACATAGACTTTGACTTTCCCGTTCTTCTTCATTACTAGAACAATATTAGCTACCCATTCCAGGTAATCTAACACCTCAATGAATTCAGCTTCCAGTAGTTTCTTAACTTCTTTAATTTTTAATAAGATGTCAAGTCGAAATCTCCTTAACTTTTACTTTTTAGACTTGTCATCTTCTTATATGAGTAAACGATGGACCACGATCGATGGGTCCAACCCTGGCATATCCTCATACGACCAAGCAAATATGTCTTGATATTCGGCTAACAATGTAATCATTTTTGTTTTTTGTTTCTTTGTTAGATTCTCTCTGATTTTTAGATTCTTAGGATTATTTTTATCCTCCACATTAACAGTTTCAATCGGTTCGTCAATAGTAATTCTACCTAGTTCATGTTTTTGTCATTCCTCTTGTATATTATTATGGTCATCGACATCATTGCCAATAACTAACCTAGTAGAGTTGGAAGCAATATCGATATTCTCATTTTCTACCTACACGAGGTATTCCTAGTTTTCACTTGGTTCATTGGATCTAGGCAAAGTGCATAAAGAAAAGTGCATGTAAGCAAAAGAGAACTAAAACAAAACGAAGGAAAGAAACGAACTAAGATTTTATTGAATGAATGGAAGTGAGTCAAGAATGAGATAAGAAGACTAACTAATATTTTTGAATGAAAAGTTTAACGATACATTTGGAATGATGACTATTGAAAATAAAAATTTAAAAAATACTAACTATGGGTCACCTTTTACCCTAGGGAAGACTTGTTGCCATTTGTTGGGATGGAGAACCAGTTATTCAAATAGTGTTGGAACTTATGTGGCGAGCTTGTTGATCCTTCTTTGATAGATTCTAGGGCTTGAGTCTCTACCCGTATGAATATCTCAGCTAGCGGCAGAAAGGTCATTAAGGCATAGTATAATATATCGCCTCTCTTGCCCCTTGCTTGTTTCTTCTAGGATTCTTTTGCTGGGTTGGGGTTGTAGCTAAGGTCATAAGTGCTGATTTGGCCTTCCTTGAATTTTATTTTTTTGTCTTCTTCTCTCTTAGGACCAGTAATCATGTTCACTTCTTTAAAAATTTATAAACCTAGCTCTTCTTGACCTTTACTTCTTATATAGGGTTTGGCCATCTCCTTGTAAATTTCATAATCTTGATCTCCCAAAATTATAATCACTTGGCCATTTGAGATACATATTAGCTTTTGGTGCAAGCTCGAGGGTATGGCCCCTACTATGAGGATCCAATGTATTCCCAAGAGTCAGTTGAAAGATCTTTAGAATGTCCATAACCTGGAATCGAATAGTGAAGTACTGAGGGACAATACTTATGGATAAATCTATCTCCCTTATAATCTCTCTTCTAGAACCATCAAAGGCCCTAACTGTTATGGAAAAAGGCCTAATTGTAGAGGTGTTGATACCCAACAAATCCAAGGTAGCAAGTACACAAATGCTTAGTAATGATCCATTGTCAATGAGTACTCTGGTAATGATTATATCATTACTATAGACCATGATGAAGAGTGGTTTTGTATGCTTGTTCTCTTATTTGCTTAACTCTTCAATTAAAAAAGAAATTTGATCCATGGCAAAGATGGAATTAGTAATCAATCCCATCTTCTTAGTTGGAATTTCACGAGGGACCTTCACCTCCTTTAAAGTACGAAACAAAGCTTCTTTGTGTGGTTCAGATGTGATCAACAAGCTCATCAACGATATCTGTGCTGGAGTCTTATTGAGTTGGTCCATAATCTTGTACTCACTCAACTTGATCATCTTAATAAAGGCTAATAGCCCTTCAACATATTCGGTCATCATTTTATCATTAGATTCCCCTAGTATGGTCTTCCTCTCCTACTCTTCTCTTAGGTGGTAAATTCTTCTTGATCAAGAAATCCCTCCTACCAAAGAACTTGGTTTCTCCTGATTTACCAAATGGTAGTTAAATGGGGTAACCTTGTAATCTTCTGGTGCTAATGGTACGTAAAATGTATACCTCTTTGCTTTTGGAGCCTATTCACTCATGTAGAAGTCGAAAACCTTAGGCTTCTGATCTAACTGATGACATTGATGGTATAATCATAAAAAATCATACCAATAATTAGCTTGTGGTTAGGTAAGGGATAATTATTAACATTGGGAGTTGGAGCTTCTACAAAATCTAACTACACTGTCCCTTCATTTATTAGGTCTTAAATTATATTCCTTAATCTCCAGCATGAATTAGTCGAATGCCTTACCTACCTACAATGATATTCACATTTCATCGTAGGGTTAAAGACTCTTAACCTATACCGGTCACTAAGAAGTTCGTACCATATTAGATTATCCTTTTGTAACTTCTCGAAGACTTGACTTAAGGGAACTGGTATTTTGGTAAACTGTTTATAAGTCCTATTTGCTTGAGGTTGGTCTCTGAACTTTTGTTAAGTCGAAGGAGGGTTTATTCTGAAAGTGACTTGAGCGTTTGGTTTAACATTTGAGTTTACCATGCTAATCGTAGATTCTTTAGGCATGCTGCTTACTTATTTACGACCAGGCGATGAAACCAATGGCCTTCTATCTACTAGTTCTTGAAGCTTGCTGGAGGAGACAGTACTTTCGATCCTATACCTTACTGCTACCACTTTAGTAAAACTGGGCGAAGCTTACCCGATGAGATGGAAGAAATAGGTACTTTCCAAGGTGTTAATGAAAGCTGATTTGAGCTCCTTCTCGGTAGTAGGAGTAGATATTCTTATAGCTAAGACCTCCACCTTTGAGTATACTCTTTAAACGATTCATTATTCTTTTTCCCTAGGGCAACTAAATCCATCATAGTTGGGGCTACCTCTACATTGAACTTATATTACTCATAAAAGGCCCTAGCAAGTTTCTCCCATATATTTATCTGGTTTAGGTTGAGCTGGGTATACTAAGTTAAGGTCGGTCCCGTCAAACTATCTTGGAATATCTGTACCATGAGTGAATCATATTGGACATATTTGCCTATCTTCTTGACATATAACTTGGTATAGAGCTTAGGGTATCCTGTCCCGTTATACTTTTCAAACTCTAGCACCTTAAACTTCTCAAGGTAAGCTCCAATGTGATATGTAGAAAACTCGGCGATCTCTGCCTGTTCAAATCCATCATACCCTGCAAGTGATTCATCTTCTCAACTATTTATTGCGTTAGTTTCTTTTCCAATTCTTTCAAGTTGTTTGTGCTAAGCTCTTGGTCAGCTGGTTTTGGGACCACATACGTATCAGGTTCAAAGGTCAAGTTGACTTTTGGGTAAACTCCTTTTGACTCAAATGGGTCCTTTAGATATTCATGCTCTACTTTGGGAGCTTACATATTCTTCCCATAACGGGCCTCGGAGCTTTCTTCATTAGCTGGTGTTGAAGCTCGTAGCAAAGCGATGTTGTCTATTAGGAAGCTCATTTGTTCTGCCATCTTCTCCATAGCCGTTTCTATGGAACAAAACCTCAGCTTAGAGGGATCATTAATCTTGGGCTCTCCGTCATCTCCTTGAGTAGTGGCCATCTTAGTCTAGAAACAAGTTCTAATTTGACTTCTTTGAAAGACTTGACATTTGGGAGCTATCTTGAGATTTTAATTGATGAAAACTCAATAAAGGGTTAGCATTTGTTACATTTTTCTACAAAAAGGTTATTAAATATATGAATGCAATATGTATGACACATAAATGCAATAAAAATTAAGAATTGTCAAGAGACCTTTGATGTGGCAAAACCTAACTAATTTTTATTAATTTTGCAACTATGAAGCTTTACATCACTTATTTTGTTTGAAAAAAGAATCCAAAAGAAAGAAGTTAAAAGAGCTTAAAATCTAAATTGTAATCAACCTATGGCTAGTGAGCTCATCTTGAGTCTTCTTCCTCTTTTGGATCTTAGGAGTCTCCTCTTCCTTACCCTTGGTCCTCTTTAGTTATGCTTCCAATGCCTTTATCTTTTGGTGATACTCCTTACAATGGTTCTCCAACTCTTGCTCTCTTTTACTCTTTTTCTCGAGTTCAACTTTAACTTGGGCTTCTCCCTTCTCCTCGTTGCCTTTCATATCCTTTAGCTTCTTTAGTTGGTGATAAAGAAGTCCTTTGATTGTCTGGCTCTTACTTACTATCCCCTTAGTGGTAGGGGTGATCTTTCTTGTGCACCAAAGACCTCGGATGCTTAGGAGCTTGGCCACTTTTATCAGCCACCAATATGCTGGGGTTATGAAAGTCTAATGAGACGGCTTCTAATGATAATTTAGGGATCATGTCTTCAACAAGTTCATTGGTTGGGATGTATCTGGTGTAGAAGTTGAAGCCAATCAAGGGTACTGACTTGAAATCTTTACGTCCTCTTATCATTTGCTTGCTTGCAAATCACTTGGGGTGTTAATAGTAACTATTCCGCTTTCATACTCTAAAAGTATTGGACCCAGTAGCGGGTAGCTATATTTTTTAGTAGCTTAATTCTTTCTTCAAAAGACTTGATGAGATTATATTACTAGGTAAAATAAGCCTGATTAAAATCGAGTTGGTAACTTCTCATGTGGCTGACAAACTAAACTATAAGTAGAACCATATTAGTTTTTAGATCTCCTCGTTTCTTCTTTTTGAGATGATTCATTGACTGGATTTGCTCGGCCAAGAAGGCCAAAACATATGATTTCCCTTCAAGAAATTAGGTTACGATTTCTGTAACTCTGAAGTGGACTCGGCATCTACCATCAGGGAGCAATATGGTATTGAAGACTACTAAGATAAAGGTGTTTACTCATACTGGTGCCATGCTTCCAAATTTACACAAAAAATCTCCCGTTTATCTCCATGCTTCAATCCAGTAGAAAA
This sequence comes from Lumnitzera racemosa, assembly GCA_024138005.1. Lineage (NCBI taxonomy): Eukaryota > Viridiplantae > Streptophyta > Magnoliopsida > Myrtales > Combretaceae > Lumnitzera > Lumnitzera racemosa. The sequence continues at coordinate 15,982,753 of JAMXBC010000001.1, forward strand.
CCAGTTTATGACATCCTCAAACCAAATGGTCTTCACTTGATTTAGAACTCAATTTATCTCAATTTTCCTAACTCCCAACAACTTGCTGAAGACCTTTGGTGTTGTAGCTTCCAAATCTAGGACGTAGACCTCATCTGTGATAGCAAGGACCTACAACAATTGAGAGTATTCTATTAAGGTTAGGTTTAGCTGATGTGGGCCCAAATGGAAACTGACGGATTCGGGCTCCTATAGGTGAATTAAGGCCTGTACTAAAGTGATGTTTATGGGGATCTTCTATAGCGAAAGGATAAAGCCAATCTTGTTCTTAATAAACTCTTACTTATCTAGGCTGAAGAGTCGAAACCACATTTGAAGCAGCCTTTAAGGCCAATGTGGTTGGTAGACATAGATTTCTTCAGAGGACTTTTGACCTGATCTAGCTATGCTTATGAAAAAAAAAAGTGAAAATTACAATTACGACCTATTCTAAGGTTTACACAGAATCATTACAAATTATTTACAGGAAAATATTATGACTATAACTTCACAACTACCCTTATTCGTTTCAATCTGCCGCATATGGGTTCTTGTGATTTTTGAAATAAAGGTTTTCATGTGATGCAACGGGTGGGTTCTAAAAGTCCTTAAGTTCTGCAACCATCGTATTTTTTTAAAGTAACAGTTTTATGGTTACATTTGAACTTAAGTGAGGTAGCTTAATTGAACCTGGAAGGTGGTTGCCCCAGAACATCCGAAGCTTATACAATAGCCCCCCTCCTAAACTCCTAAGACGGATTGGTTATGATCGTATCTACTATGCGTTTATGATGTAGAAAATAAAATAAAATAAAATAAAACATACCCCTAAAACTACCCTCCTAAATTAGCTGTAACAAAAAAATGTTAGTAAATAAAGAGACATAAAATAAAAGACCTAAGTGCTCTTTTATTTTATTTTATTTTTTTATTTTTATATCTTTTTGTTTTCTTTTTTTGAAAAATAATCCTATTTTCGGTAAATTCTAGTAGTTAGCCCTCTAGGAGTCCCCAATAGAGTCGCCAAATTGTAGAGCCTAATTTTCGGTTTTCTTATTTCAATTTGATTTCCCGTTTTCTGATTAATATTAAACCAAAACCTATTTAATATTAATCATCAACTAAAGAAATTGGGAAATTCTGATTTTTTATTTAAAAAAATCTTTAGAGTCACTACCCGATCGGAATCAAGAAAAAAAAAAAAGAAACCGTAATCTATTAAGTGAATTGATTATAATTTGGTTACTGGTCTTTGATTTTAATTTGAATAAAAAACTAGAGAATTTCAAATCCAGGCTAATCTATCAAATCCTAATGGGTACCACCATCTATTTACCGACATTAGGTTTATTCTTTTATTTTTTTATAAAAAAAAAAAGACCAAAAGAAAAGTAAAAAAAATAATAATAAAGAAAAACTTAAGTTTCTATAGATTTTATTATCACCTTGAAAGTGCCTACGTACCAGCTAGTAAGAATAAAAAAATCGTAGTTCTTTTCCTGAAAACTCTAAAGTGTTGATTGATTTTAACTTTAGAAATCGACTGGATTTATATTTTAATTGATTTAGTTCATGCAAATAAAATATAAGGGGTTACTAACTCATAAGTGATCAAGAGGCTCTCTAAGATGCTATAATTTCCTTTTAACAATTTCCCTTTCGTTAATTTTTATTTTTAAAAAATCGATTTTCTAAGTGAGAAATCCTAAAAAACTAATCTTAAAAAATTTCTAGACTATTATATATATATATGCATTATTATTACTAAACAAGTATCTACCTAAATAAATTAGTGATATCACGTAATATACTCTAATATATGAAAATCAATACTAATAAATCTCTTAAACTAATATATTCATATATTATATCATGTTAACTAATAGATAATAATAATATAATAAGGTCTATATATAATAAAAAATCAATCTTAACATTCCCTTATCCAATATCTATATATCCCTATATTCATAGTACTACTCATTAAGTAAAATTTCACTTAAATCATCATAATATACCTAATCCTTATTAAAGCTAATGCTAAAAAAAGTATCTTAAACTATTATACATAAACTATATTAAATCACTTAAAGTTCTAATAAAATAACAATATGATATAATATAATATAACATAATATAATATAATAAATAAATAATTTCAACAGAGAACAAACATGCCGAACCTGATTGTTGTCCATTAGAATAATGTTCGTTGAACTTGCTGTTCGGGAATAGAGTGTTAGCATTGGTGGTGTGAAGCTTGGCCGCTATGGATGTGCATGGAATTACTGTGACTAAGTAAAAGCTGAAACTGGTTGTGTCTTTGCTATGCAGCATGCCATTCATCGAGTGAGTTATGAGCGTAAGTAGATTGTTGATTGTAGAGCGGCGTTGTTGTAGGAGTTACAGCATGTGATCATGGAGCAGTACTGCTGTAAGAGTTATGACGTATGACAGTGGAGCAGTCCTGTTGTAGGAGTTGCGGCGTGTGATAGTAGCCGCTATTGAGTGGACTTCAAACCGTATCGTGACTGGGTAGCATGTATGGTGCAGCTGTGGCGTTGTATAGTGGAGAGTAGTGTATCGGCTGTTGTTGGTCTTCGTCTGTGGTTGGGGATTGGGCAGTTGGTTGTATGCTATTGGTTGAAGTACGCAGAGAGTGTTTGTCTAGTTGTTGTTAAGGATTCTAAGTTTGGGTTTAGCGACAACGGTGTGGATATGGACTGTGATTGCATAGGGGGATGCTCGGTTTGTCGACAATCCGTGTGTGCGAGTCTTCGAGTGATGGACAATCTGTTGGCATCGTGTATGAGTTGGTTAGCAGCGTTGGAGTCGTGGTCTAGTGTATGTAGCAATGGTGTGGGTGTTTGTTCTTAAAAAAATAATTGTCCTCCCTTTATCTCACATGATTCGTATTTATAAACTCTAAAATGAATCTTTTGTATTGAATATGAATTTTATAAATTTTTTTCACATTAGATTGAAAAGATTTTACAAGATTCAAAATTATATTTGAAAAAAAGAATTCGCAATAGAATAAAAGATAGAAAACACATATATACTCAATGAGGATCGAACTTATGACCTTAAGCTAGTTCAATGCCATTGTTTTAATACTTACCCATTAAGTCATTGGCCTGTATTTTAATTTTTAATACAATTAACTTGTACTTAAAATATATAACTCTCTAAAATAATTATTTGAACTAAGCTAAAGCTAAAACTAAAACTGAAATTATTGATCCTAAAATAATTTACTTCCTAAAAAATCTTTATAATTTTTTCCTTTTCTCATTTTTAGTATTTTCATTATTTTTCAATTTTTATTACTTTTATTTTTTATCATTATTTTTCCCTTATTTTTTAGTCAGGACCTTTTTTTTTTAAAAAAAAAATAAAACTATAACTATTAAGGGAAAAAATTGAGTGTTTACACCAAATTCCTTGGATTTTCTATAATCAAGAGTCTTTGTGTTGAGGATCAACACTTTGGACTAATCTATGGTCAATGTGTTAATGATAAAGCTATTAATGACTATTACATCGCACTATGAGCTAACAAAGGTAGTGATATTGAGGTGAGTCCAAACTTATAGAAAGCTTGAAAACAAAAATGGGAGAATATACAAATAATAATGAAAGTAAACAAGCAAAACTACAAATGATTTCGAGGATATAATGCACTAAGAAAACTCCATAAACTCATGGCTCAACTTGATATGACACATTACCTAGTCTAATAAGGGTACTTACCACTCCAATGAGGGCACTCACCACCTAACCTTACTTAAGGGTTAGGATAAGAGTAAAAAGATGAAAGCAAGCTCACTTTGCTCACAAAAGGAGAGGTATTATCAACATCTAATGTATCATGATTATTGCATCTACATGTTACAAGGGTATTTATACCCGAAATGTTAGGGTATCTTACCTAAAATGAAAAAAACAAAAAGGTATTGCCCCAAAGAAGAAATGTACAAGGAATAATAAAGGGTATGAATAAAAAATCAAAGAGATCAATGATTAGTGCAATAGAATCCTTTCACGTGGGGTTAGATACGTAGCATTAGGTCATTAAAGGTACTTCTAACAAAAAACAATTAAGACTGAGGTCGTCGACCAAACTTAAGGACCTTTCCAAGAGGCATGGGTACAGATGTATGCTACGGTTCTTGGCACCAATATTGCCAACTTGGATGTTAATACGGTTATAGCCGAGCAGATGTATAAGGGGTTGGATTGTTGGTGGAGCATACTTCAGGTCGACACTCGATTAGTGAGAGATGAGAAGTTAGTCAACTCATCATATGGAGTTGGTTGGCAATGAAAATCAACTTAGGTTCGGTAGGAGTTGATTGGAATAGTAGAATTCGCTTTACTAGTTCTTCAAGACCTTGTGCTTAAGCTTAGGTTAAAGGTTCAATAGTTCAATTCCTATTATCCCCTTTAGGTTGATTTGGATTTGAGATCAAATCTAGCTACTTTTCACTCAATTCTCTTTTGGGTTGGTAGGGGTTAAGGTCGGAGATGAAAGTGTAAGAGATTCCATAGTCTTCGGGTAATTCTAGTTGATAAGCATTGTTGTTGATCTTTTGAAGTATTTTGAAGGCACCTTTGGCTTAGGTATACAACTTATTCTTTCTTTTGTTCAAAGACCTCTTTTTACTCAAGTACAACCATACCAAATCTCTAGGCTAAAACCGTACTAAATTTGTTCCTTTACTCCTTTCTCTCATTCTCTTTGTAGCTTGGTCAATTTGCTAACTTTCTCATAGATCTGGTATAGAGACTGTATTTGGGCTCTTGCATTAGGGTCTTCTTACTCGACGTAGTTAAGGGGTAACTTTAGATTGAAGCCATAGATGACTTCAAAGGGTATTTGTTTGGTAGTATTACGTACAGTACAGTTGTAAGTAAATTCCAACATAGGTAAATAGACATCTTAATCAATTAAATTTTTCCTTATTATAGCTCGAAGCAGTGATGCTAAAGTATAATTGACTACCTCTGTTTCACCATCGATTTAGGGGTGATAAGAAGTACTGAATAGTAGTTTAGTCTCCATTCGATGCCAAAGAGTTTTTTAGAAATGGCTTGAAAACTTTAGATCTTTATCCAACACTACACTTCTCAATATGCTGTATAATCGAACATTTTCTTGCAAAAAAAGAAAAGCAATAGCCTAAGTATCGTTAGTTTTATAGTAGGGCACAAAGTGTACTATCTTACTAAATCTATCCATAACAATCATCACTAAATCTTTACCTTGGGTAGTTTTCAATAATCCAATGACAATGTTTATACTCAACTTAGTCTAAGGTCAAGTCGAAACAGGCAAAGCCATTGCTTTCCCTTGTTCGACTTGGCAATTGGCCCTTTTTTAAGTAATATAGCTCTCAATAATTTGGTACACATCTCGCCTCATCTTTAACCAAAAGAATTGTTCACTCAACAACTCATACGTCCTCTTTTCCCCTAAAATGTCTGGAAAGTCTACCATAATGAGTTTGTCTAACAAGTAATGCTCTCAAAGAATAGGTCGACACACATAACTTGTCTCCTGGGAATAGATACTCATAACTTACCTTAAGGATATTGTTATTTGATGCTCACAAACCCTAATAATCTGGTCTACAATTTAGTAAGGAGAATATGTCTTTTTAATAGAGCATCGGTAACTACATTATTCTTGCCTTGTTTGTACTAGATTAAATCATTCGAGGAATTTAACCCACTGTACTTGCCACTTCAATAACTTAGTCTAAATTCGGAGGTACCTCAAAGATTCATGATTTGTATAAATGACAAACTCTCTTGGCAATAGATAATGCTGCTATACTTGGAGTTTGAGCACTCAGATAAGGGCTAAGAGTTTTTTGTCATACATTGAATAGTTCAACTGAGGTCTTCTCAACTTCTCCTTATGCTAAGTAATTAGGCAGCCTTCTTGCATCAAGACAGTGCTTATCCCAATGCTTGATGCATCACATACGAGCTTAAAAATTTTCTCGAAGTCGGGAAAAGCTAATATTATGATTCCTTTGAAAAATATTTGAAATTTTTGTATAAGAAAATTTATAATTGAATCCAAAAATCGTTTTTACAATAAATATAATATTATAAGTTAGTTTGGGTTATTCAAATGGCCCAATTGATTACAAAATAAAGACAAAAAAGAATATTTCAATCCATTTTCTCCTCACTCCAAACCCTTTGTCCATCTTTTGTACATCTAAGGATTGGGTGATCTTAGTATCTACCTTTTAAGACTTGCAAAAGAACTATAGGGATATGAGCAATTACCGCTCAGTAAGGGGGTGGAGATGGAAGCATACATTGTACAATAATCAAACAGGGTTGTCAATTAGTTAGTTAGAAATGTAATGCAATAAGCATATGCAATCAACATGACGGTGTCTGGTCTATCATGAAGTTAGAGAATTTGTTCCTGCTCTAACCCGAGTTGAGGAGATTACTCTCATAGGCACAATGCCACAACTCCTAATAAACCTCGGCTTATGTAATGGAGACCTAACTCCTTCCGTAACTACCTTAGAACCTAATGCCCCCAGCCCTGTTGTAGCCTCCTCTCTTATCACTTAGTTCGACCAAGACAAGAGAAAGGCCATTTGTAACTGCTTCGTCGAAGGGTTGTTATTTTGTTGGACATCCTAATTGTTCCCTAAAATGGGTTATAATGCATGATCGATTAGTGTTTAAGTCCAAGTTTAGCTTAGTTCGTTTTAAGGGTGACCAACCAATTACAAACAATCAAATTAAGAAGTGAAACACAACAAAACAATCACAACATATAGTGTAAAATCAAAAAATGCAACTGATAGCTTCCAAGCATACATACCACATGTACACAATCAACTATTTTACAACCATAAACAAGTGTACACATCAGCCTTTAAGCACTTTTATATAGTACTCCAAATGCCAGTAAGCATTAATCCTACTTACCTAGATTTCCACTTGCTCTTGTAACTTAAATACCCTAGTCCTTTTGTCATCAATGGTCCTTAAATTGCAAATCATATTTCAATTTCAATACAACTCATTGAAGTAAGAGTGTTTAATTAGTGTACTTTTGTTTAGGCTAAACATTCTTTTAGCATGCCTCAGGTTTTGGTTATGGGTATTTAAGGGTTATTACTTTTACATAAGTTATTTTGACCTCCTATGTAATCTTCTACTAAGGTCTATTAAGTGTATGGTACCTTTTATTTAAGTTCCTACTAGACTTTCTACTAGGGTCTCTTACGCTTAGAGTACCTTTTACTCAAGTTTCTAATAATGTTTTAACTCATATTTGTTTGATATGGAACCTTTTATATAAACTTCTACTAGCTCCTTGACTCATGTTCTTATCAAACAAACCTTCTACACAACCTTTTGCAGGAACTTCAGTTATAGTTTCTACAGTGGGAACCTTCTAAAGAAGTTTCTATAGTAAGAACCTTCTACTACTATAATTTTATAATCAACTTAATTAGGGAAGCTTCTTATACAAGTTAGCACTTTGCACCAACATCTACATAAACTTTTACAGGACCTTCCACTACTGCCTCCTCTACTAATTCATCTAAAACTTCTACAACACCTTGTACATGTACCAGATTACTATAATTCGCCAAAAAGAAAACTCCATTTTTCACACTATTCTTTACTTTGCTCATGCCCAACCTTGCCAGAACTCTACTAATGTTGACTTGCATGGTTTGGAAACGTATCCATATCGACGTGCACAACTCAAAATTCAATAAAAAAAAAAATGTTAAACATACCTAATCAACCAATATACCTAAAATACATGATTAAGCTAGAAAATCTTGGTGTTTAGTGTAAAAATCCTTCATTTATAGTAGTGAAAATCTTTAATTTACAACTAATTATTAGTGATTTCCAACAAAAGTTATCAATTTCATAAAATAGTAAAAAATTCATATAAATACTTAAGTAAAAATTGCAATGTTTAGCTTCGAAAAACCTGTCTTATTATAAGATCTCTTATTCCCACTTAAAAATCAACGTCAACCTACTGTATTTAATAAAAATTACTCAAAAAGTGATGGAAAATCATATTTAACAAAATCTTTGTAAAATAGTAGACTTTCTTTAAATTTCAACTTATTGATTTACCAAAAACTAAAAATTAACCCTGATAAAAAGAGTCTTTAGTGAAAAATTTTATATAGCTATTATCTATATGATATAAGATATTTACAGAAAAAATTTGAAAAAGAAAGTACATAGTTTAGGTGTTTGAAAATTAAATAAAAATTTGGTCCCAAATGGTCCATTTCTTAGGGGTGATACATAAAATTAAAGATTTTAACAAAAATAATAATTTAATATGAAAATACACTTACAATTATGTAAGAATAAATTTTTTTATAATTTTTAAACTAAATTACATATTCTTAATAAAATTTTGAAAATTGGGTAGAATATTGAGCTTACTAGCATATGGAGCTACAATAGCTGACGATGGAGGGGACCTTATTAGCCTAAAAGGGTATTAACTGAAGGTTCAAGTGGTGGTGGCTGCTTGTCGTTAGGTTGCTCTTATGTTTGAAAACCCCGATCTTGCAAATTCATATTGATTTTCTTGAAATTCTTAAGTTTTTGAAAGAGTCCCTTCAATTTTCTCACAAATTTCCTTTGATTTACAAGTATCTAAAGACTGCACATAAAGTGGGTAAGGGAGGTTTATAATGATTTGATTAGTGGTGCAAATTGATGTATGGAAGACATGCATAAGGCATTTTAGATTTCCTATGCCAAGTGATATGTGGTTTTACAAAACCACATACAAATGTTATGGGCTCTCATGGTTTTTTTCATACAAAACCATATGTATATTCATGGGTTGCATTTATGGTTTCCTAAAAGCACATGCTTTCTTTTATTTACTATTTTTTCTATACACATTTTATTATATTTATTATTTTCCATTATTTTTAATCTTTATATGAAATTTTTACTAAATCTTCTACATCATAAGCTTAGCTACTTATTATTATTATTATTATTAAATATTTCATGTCATTTACTTATTTTTTTATAACATTTATTACTTTTCTTATTGTTTAGTTGATTATAAGCTCTTTAATATTTTTGGTCAGTTTCCAAGATCTTTTAAAATTTTACTAATGAAAGAGCTATTTTTACCATTTTAGCTTATTTTAATATTCCGTTGTAACAATTAAATTTACAATGTCACTTTGACTAACTTTTGGGGTCTTATGGTCTACTTTGAGCTTAAACGGATTGATTACAGGGACATTCTAAATTTGAGCATTCGGATTTCTTCTATTATAGTTAGTTAGTTCATATATATATATATGTATATGTATAAATTTTACAGTTATCATTTCTAAGTGTTGTCCCTTATTGTTTTATTAATTTAGGTCTGAGATCTCGTTAAATTAAGACTCGAATTTCATAGTTTTCTTGTTTCGATAATTAACAAGTGAAAAAAATATTTTTAACTTTTAACTTGCATAATTATTTTATAATTCTATTTCAAATATCTAGATTCTAAGTCATTTTACTAATTTATAGTCCTAATGTGTTTTTCAATTCATGGCAAGTACATTTTTACAGATGTTTTAAGCTTCTCCATACTAATATCCTTTTTGCTAAAATGCAAGTCTTACAATAGGACTGCTCATAATGTTACCATGAAGTCACCTTTCAAGGTCGCTTATGGGTACAATCTCAAGATACCACTTGACTTGATCGCCCTATCCAGTTAACTTAAAGACCCTCAAGTTATTAAATAAACTAAAGCCATCTAAGCCATGCATCAAAAAGTTGTAGATCACCTAACTCGAGCTACATCTAAACTCGAAAGAAAGAGCCAAGGACAAAGAGCTAGAAGATTTTAGCTTGCAGATATGGTGTGGATTCGTCTCAGTAAGGATTGGTTTCCTCACTTGAAGAAGAGCAAGTTATCTTCATGAGCAAATGGACTATTTAAGGTGATCGGAGAAATCAATCTAAATGCTTAAAAAGTTAAACTGCTAGAAGAGTATGGGGTCTCTAACTCCTTCAACATTGTCCATCTCCAACCTTATGCCCCTTAAGATGAGCTGTTTAATATTGAACAAGATTTGATCCCAAATCTTAGACAACCCAAAGGGAATGATAGGAATCATGGACTGATCACTTAATCTTGCGTACATGGATTAGTCTCCCTAGTTCACCGGTTGTTCAACCAAGCCAACCTGACGTGTCTCTCGAGCTCCCTTGAATTCATCCTCTTATGGTTGAAGGGAGAAGAAAACCTTAACACTGTTGAATTGAAAGATGCTGAAGGCTAAGTGCCCAATCTCTAAGCTAACTTACTAATGCTGATGCCAATTTACTTACTTCCGACCCTAGATAATCAGATGTCCCCTCTTGTTAAGTTTAGGTCCTAAAGTTGTTGAGCTACCGACTTGAAGTCAACTTAACCAGTCCAGTTTTGCTTAACAATCCATACCCTTTTAAGACCATAGGAAGTGTAATTGACATGCATCCAATTTTCTAACATCCATACTGTCCTTCTTATACCCGAATATTCTCTTGTCTGCTTTACGAATTTACCCTAGTAAACTATGTATCTTTCCTTTTATAATAGGAATATTTTGTGTAATTTACTTTAACCTAGAACTTACCCTAATTAGGCCATATAAATACTTATAATATGGAATAGTTGCACAGTTAGTAACATTGAGTTTCAAACATTTTCCTTTGTAAGTTAAGTATTCTTTACTTACTTTCATTTACTCTTATCTAGTCCATTGTGAGTATGAATTAATGGTAAGTGACCTCCAGTCACACTTATGCGTCATATTAAGTACAACCTATGTTTGTGTGAAGCATTGGTACATAATATCCTACGTCAGTGCATAAGTCCCCTACTTAACCTTCGACTTTCATTTAGTTTTCAAACCATCCTAAAGTTCAAACCTACCTTTAGTTCGTGTGATATTAGCAGCTGTATGTCACCTTCCCAACGATTTGTATCACCATTTAACATGCTTTTTAAATGGATTAGGCCTGAATTTACTAGTTTAAAAAAGCGATTCAAATGGACCTTACCTGTTTAATTCAGAGATCAAAGTAGAGTAGGCCGAGTTGGCCCATTTAAACCACTTAGATACCTCTACTTAAGGGTTGTCAACAGCCTTGCACCCTAATACTCATGAGACAAAGTATGCAAGTGAGAAAAAGGAGATCTAACAAAGAAATCTCAACATGTTACTTCTCCTATTGTTTCAACTTTCCTAACCAAAGCACACAAGCTTGACAAAGAGAAGATACTCAATAATATTTAAGATAAGAGATGATTATTCTAGCTATTACCTTTACAAGGGTTAAATACTTATAAATCATGATTACTTGTTATATGGGGAAAATACTAAAAGGTATATTCCACAATCAGTTAGATAAAGGAATAATTAAGGGTAAAAAGGATTTATGAAAAAGGAAGCTTCGATTGGTAGATTCCTTTACATTCTTAGTACGGTACACAACGATGTTACATTAGATGGGCACCTACCAAAAGGGACAAACTAGTATGGATGGAATTATTGGAGGTAGGCTTTTCTGGCTTACATCCTTATGAAGGTTGATGCTTAGATACCTTAGCTTAGATCTCAGGATGGAAGGTAGATTGATGACCTCAGCTGCACACTTAAGTTGTCATAGTGTGGCTTATAGCTCGATTAGAGGTTTGGAAGCTTAGATGACGATATAATAGTATGGTATATAGGGAGATTAGAATACCTAGATATACTTGAGCTTGTCCTCGTCTATCTGCCTTCTATGTACTCAAGCGACAATGTTTTGGAGACTCTTTAGTCAGCTACAAGTAAGTAGAACCAAGGTTGGCAGCCTCGGTTTTGTGGATGGTGGAATCTTGGAAGAGGTTAGCACACCATGTAGATAAGTTGGTATAAATGGCTAAGACCCAAGATTCCCATCAATTGGCTCCTTATTTATAAAGAGAAAACCTTATACGAAAATTTCTTTTGCATTTGGTATTAAAATGTTTCTTTATTATTATTATTTTCTGTTAAGAAAATTAGAAAAATAATACCTTATTATTTACACTTTGTAGAAGTTTCCTTAGAAATCAGTTTTAGGGTTTTAACTTCTAAATATATGATTGGCTAGTAAGAGAGCAAATAAAGGGTAAGGTAGGTCAACACTGTAAAAGCAATTATAAAAAAATTTGTTGTTGTTGCTTTTAAAATACTTGCTAAAGGTATTAAAGATGATTAGGCATGTATATTTATAATTTTCTACCATGTGGTAGACATGTTATCGGTATCTCAATGCAAAATCTATCTAGATATTAGTTATAGTTAGATGATAATACTGAAATTAACAATGGTTGTAATGAGTAAACTCAAAATCTAGTTGGCAAGTAGCGTTAAAGCATGGATTTCACTAGTATGAGTTATAGATCGATGGGGAAACTATAAAAAGTATCCCATCATTGAATTACCTATATATTACACATGGATGAATGGTAGTATTTTGATATATGACCACAACAATGAGTTGTTCTTGAAAAGATACCATTAATGTTTTATAAAAACTGTCACATGTCAAAATTTCACTAATAATTACAATCACTGGTTCATATATGTGGCATATCAATACTATTAAAACCTTTTGCTTAGTCAATCTACATTTTATAAAGAAACACTATTCATGTTTACATGTTAGAATTTTATTATTATTTGTGTGCTACTAAACAATTTACGTGGAATATTAATATAATTGAAGTATTTCTCCAATACTAAGGATATTTCATTGGATCTAGGAATCTAATTGGACTTTGTACAGTTAAGTAAATTCTAAGATTGCTATTTGATATTACACAATAGATTTAAGTTCTAAATTTTTGAAACCATCCATATTAGAAGTAGGCACAACTTGATTTAATTAAGTTTTCCCTTCGAGCCAAACTAAGTCATAAAAATGCAGTTAAGTTTTTTATATCTTTGAACTAAACCATACAGTTTGATAAGGAATTTTACAAATTATAGAACTTTGGTTTGGTTCAGTTTACTTCATAAATTGAATCATATTTTGTAATTTAGGAAAGTATATTTATATAATATGTAATTTTATATGAAAATACTAAATTCATTCAATAATAATGATAAATATTGATATAGAGGTTGATAAAGTTAACATTCATACAGTTATGAAATTTTAAATGTTCTACTAACAAATAATTTTATTTGTGAAGTTGATATATAATATAAATTTTGAGTCGATCTATACATATATAGTTTATAAATTATGGTAAAAAAAGTTAAATATGTGTATATTTCATTAAATTTAACTAATTATTTTTGAAGTGCAAGGTTACAAGAATAGAATTTTTTAATTACAAGTAAAATATTATTATTTTTATTAAAACAATTTGATTTAGTTTTATGGATTGATTTAATTGATCCTTTGAAATCAAATATAAATATTCGCTTTCGAAATTTTATAAACCAACTGCAAATAAACCATATTTTTAATTTAATTTGGTTTGATATTTGGATTTCAATTTAATTATTTTTGTTTCTCCCATGCTTAACCTACATGATAGGGAATGTATTTTCATTGCTAATTGGTTCTAGAACCATCTCAAATTCCCTATAAAAATACGAGGTATAAATTCCATCATAACTCATATTTTGCTACTATGTGTAAGATAGCTTACATCTTCTATGCAAATGAATTTTAGTACATTTAATTATATTTTTTAAAAAATTAATACATATTATAGCTTTTCATTTCTATTGATAGGCCTTTTTGGCCCAAGCTCTAAAAGACTAAGCTTAAGTACCTTTACCTACCTGAGTACCCTTAAGTACTTCTCTTAGCAAATAACTTGACCCTCTTTAGCAAACTAATTGATTTAGTCCCCTTTATAGATCTACCACAACCTAAGTTTAGCTACTTACTTCGATCCCCCTAAACATGTCATTCAAACTACGCTTGAAGGAATTTGCTATCCGATCTATCTAGTGCCAGCATGGTTTACTCGGATCAACTCCGAGTACTTTCTACCCCAATCTCCTTAGGACTTGGAAAGCCCCTATTGAATCCCTCAAGGTGCCTGATTCCTTAAGACCTAAGACCTCAAGGGCCCCCATAGTCTTCAAGGATAGCCAAATCTAAGCTCGGCCTGCCGCATCGACCTTAGCTTCCAAGCTTATGCCAATTGCTCAGCATATGACATGGGGACCTTGATGCTACGATTACTTTGCCAATCCTTTCTCTCATTCTCTCTTGCCTCATTAAATGCTACATGATAGTCCACATTATGGCCTACATGCCTAGCTGCCCTATTTATGATGGTTTCTCATACTAATTTGATAGACAGCTTTCCCCAATGCTATTAACCAATAGAAAGGTGCTATCCATTCCCATATTACATGCGCCTCTTTACACCATTCATGTGCAAACCAATCATGGTCTGCTACATATCCCATACAAGTAAGCTTCATGTCCTATAAATTTAAATACTTGGTAATAAAGCCATAAGTACAAGGATCAGATCCCTGATCTCTCCTTATACTCAATTTAAATACTTTAAACACTCTCTCTTTCCCTTCTGCTAACTTAAGTATCGGAGGGCCCTTACTAGCTTAGTAACACGGGCTTTCTTCTAGGTCTACCACCATAAATAGCCACCAAACCATCAAAAGACCACTAATAGTTATCACTATGTCACCAATTTCATAAGGAAATAAATAGGAACTGGATATTACACTCCACATGCTTGCATAGCTTTCGTTACACATACTAGATAAAGTAAGTTATAGCTTTAAACTTTTGAAATTAAGCCCCACAAGATAGGGTTTGTAATATATTCTCTTACTTATCATAAATTTGTTTATTTCATTTTTTTTTTCAATCTTGTTAGATATCTTTATTAAATATAATTAAATTTCATGTATGATAAATATTTAAACTATCTATCCACATCAAATTTTCTATTTAGAAAGAAAATTTTGGAAAAAAATTAACAAAGAAAAGCAAAAAGAAAAGGCCAGCCCGTTCTTATGAGACACTCAATCATTTATATTATTAAAACTAAAAGGTTTTAATAACTACTAAAATTTGGTGTCTTACATGTTTTAAGAAAATAAAAAGACTAAATTCTCATTTGTATTTTTTATTAATTACCATGCTACTTATTGTATATATTAGAAGATAAGGTGGTTAACAAGGATATTTTAATAAATCTTTCGATAATATTTTACCAATGCTCGTGTTTCTCACACCAAGCCAACTTTTATCCATAGTTTGTATTGCACAACTTTCAAAAGTTGTATTATTTTCAACTAATTATTATCTCTCTTATTTTCTAAATTAGTGGGCAACACGGTAGTTTCTTTTTTATTTACCCCATGATTGCATGCCTTCTTCAGTTGTGCATGTCTATAATCTATATATTTCATCATTTGCATTTAAGTTTTGAAAAGTTGTAAGACCTAACTAGTAAATAAAATTTTTTTATATAATTGAAAACTTCTAAAAATGAAATCGAAAATTTTGTAATTTGATGGAAAAAGATTAAAAATTCTTAAAGGACTTTAGTTTAATTTTTTTTCTATTAATTTAGCACATGTATCATAAGTATGTAATCCATTACTACAATCAAAGACCGACCCAAGATCATATAATCGAGGGAACTGCACGTACTTTAATTAAGTCAATATTAAAATCATTGATAAAAAAAAAATCTGCTCATTATCATAAGTATATTACATCTTATATATGTAAAAAAATCTTGACAATAATTTGATGTCCAATAAGATTAAGATTAATTAATACACTTTATAAGAAATTGAAAGAATAAACTTTTTACCATTTTATTATACATATATATTAAATAAAATTTATTTGTTAATTTATAAAAATTACATTAATATATCAAATTTATCTAAGTTTTGTTTTTAATAAAAATAGATCAAAAAATATTTAAATATGAAATTATAGGTAAAGTAAAAAGAGCAAATTGATATAGAGATAAGTGTTATGCTAATTCTTTTTACAATAATTTTATATGATTGTTTTATTAACAATACTTAAAAAAAAAAAAAAGAATACCATTTTGAATATAAGTTATTAGGTAATAATGATTGAGATAATCCATATTAGTTTTCATAATATTAATTGAAAAAAAAAATGTACTTAATCAAGTCATAGACTTAGTACTATTTATCAATAGTATATATAATTTAGGAGAAATTATTTAGTTTAATATAATTTGTAATTAATGAAATTAATGTTATTAGTTATTGTAAGAAAAAATTTTAATAAATGCAAAAAGATATAAATATTGTACTAATTTTTTTTATGATAACCTTGTATGATTGTTTTATTAAGAATGTTAAAAAAAAATAAAGTACCTTTTTGAATATAAATTATTAGGAAATAATCATTGAGATAATCAATATTTGTTTTTATAACATCAATTGAAAAAGAAAATGTATTTAACTAAGTCATATAATCAGTATTATTTAGTTTATATAATACAATCGATATATATGTAATATGAATAATATAATTATCATTTTTGGAGTGTTACTAACAAAAACTACTAATTTAGGAGAATTTATTTAATTTAATATAATTTGTAATAAATGAAATTAATGTTATTGGTCATTGTAAAGATAAAAGTTTAATAAATGTAAAAAGAGAAATACAATTCAAGTAATTAAGAATGCTTAAAAAAAATAGAGCATCATTTTGAATATAAGTTATTTAGTAATAATGATTGAGAAAATCAACATTTTTTTTTCATAATATCAATTAAAAAAGAAAATGTATTTAACTAAGTCATAAAATTGTTATTTTCAATAAATTATACAGTACAACCGGTATGTATGTAATATGGACAATATAATTATCATTTATGGCGTGTTACTAACAAAAAATACCAATTTAGGAGAATTTAGTTAGTTTAATATAATTTGTAATCAATGAAATTAATTTTTTGATAATTGTAAAGATAAAAGTTTAATAAATATAAAAAGAGAAATACAATTCAAGTAATTAATGCATCTAAAAAAAATAAAGTAACAAATGTAAAATTTAAACTCAATATCCTTTTTTTTTTTATAAAGCTAAATACTTAATCATTAAGCTATACATTATTTTATGCCATATTTTACTTTTTAAAATATATATTTTGCTTATACTTTTTTTATTTTCTAAAAGTTTAAAAATTAATTGTTTCCCAAGTTTGATGGGCTGGGGCCCTTTGGTCTCCCACTAGCCTGTCCATGACCACAATGTAAAAATAAAATCACATAATCCTTAGCATGATTGTCAAAATTAGAAATTCAATTTATTCGTAGTCATCAATGTAACAACTCTACCTATAATATTATTAAAAAAAAGAAAAGAAAAGTTGATTAGTTTTAAGGGTATCCTATAACTCGGTAGGGAATTAGGATATGAATTTGATTGTTCCAAAATAGGATGTAATGGGTGGTTCACTTTCGATCCGAGAATTTGAAAACTTGAGTAGGACACAAAGTGGGGTCTCCACCTTAGCCCTGCCTTCGACAATCATAGCCACACGGTCCCTTCAAAACACGTTGAAACTTTCGTCGGTGCTAAGTCCTTCAATTAAGCAACACCCTCAACTCAATCACTTTTATACACTTTCCTATATCTTGTTTTTGAGTGTATACTTCGTGCATCACATTTAAACTAAGACACTAAATAAATATATATATATATATATATATAAGCCTTAAAATTGGAAAAATATGTATGCTTTCACAAGATTAAAATATATTATAAAGTCACATACAATATAAATAAAAAATTAATTTTTAAGCATGTCAAAATCCTTTCATATATTTTCTCATTAAATTATACATTTTGCATGATTTTTTTGGTTTTACATATTGTCTCATAGTATTGTAAAGTATATTGTTAGTTTCTTTTCGCATTGCACGATTAAGAGGCGAAAAGGAAAAAAAAATCCTAAAAATGTTGCTCCTACAAAAATATTTTAAAAAATACGGTACTTAAAATCACTTCTTGAAAATGCGATTTTAATCAATTTGAGATGAAATTATTTTTTCAAAAAACGATTTAATAAATCAAAATCGCTTCTTAAAGAGAGATTTCATCTCGAATTGCTGAGATCACTTTTTTAAAAGACAATTTTAGTTCATTTTAAAATTCCTCTTTTTGAAGGGGCATTTTAAATATTATATTTTTAAGAATATTTTCTTAGAACTTATATTTCTGTAATTTATTTTTGTAATTATTTTTTCTTTTTCCCCAATTAAAAGATAAGCGTAAGGAAAAAAAAAAATTACAAGCATTCATACTATTTAGAGGAGAAAGGGTATTTTAGTATAATACATAGAATTGCCACAGTAACACTGTTTCTTAAAAGAAAACAAATCAATAATGGATATATTATACATAAATCATATTTTAAACCTGAAACTTTACATATATATACACACACATAATTTATGTGGGGGTCAAATTTAAACAAGAAATAATTTTTTCTTTCAATACTAAGAAACTAAACTATATTTTTAACTTTCTGTTGTATAGTAAGTTTACAATTTTTTTAGGTATCCATGTCATTTATCACCGATAGTAAACGAAATTTAAGTAGGTTTTTTATTATCCAAAAAAATTTAAATAAGTTGCTTATTTTTGGCAATATTATACAACTGCTGGTTGGATTTTTCACAAGGCATGTCAACAAGTTGCATTACGACCAAATGCAATAATATTTCTTCTATGTTTGGATATAGGTGGAAGATGGATGGTAATGGAAGGGATTATACGAAAGACGGAAAAAAAACGTTATGTCTAATAAGTTAAGTGAATAATTAAAATGGTTGGAAACAATCGGAAATGAGTGGAAAAAATTATGCCTTTAGGAATTGATGGAAAAAGAAGTAATTATAAAATCATCTTTTATAACGGTACTCATCAAAATAAAATGGGATAGATTTGCTCAACAGTAATTTAATTTCCCTTCATTTCGATTTTTATAAACCCACCAAACAAGTAAAATAAAGATACTTCCCCTAAATGTTTTCCATTTCGCTATCAAAAACAATTTGTTATAACTTTAAAAGAAAATTTTAATGGAATTAGTAGTTTAAGTGAATTAATAAATGATATTTAAATATTTAATTTTTAGAAAACTATAATTTATATTTTTATGTAGCTAATTAATTCATATTACGTGTTGGATTTATACAAATTACTTTTTTTTTTCTTTATTTCTTTTTTTTTCATTAGTCCTACACATACTGAAAAATGATTTTTTTTTTTCTCAACCAGGTCCTAATCGTATTGTGTGTGTATAAATTTTCTGCCGGAGCGTAGATGTTCCGCATCGATATGTCACGTGTAAAATCTCGAACCAAATAATCACAATCAGATGACAGTAGTGAGATTATCAAGGCTACATGTCTTTCCGAACTGATGATTATGGTAATAAAATAATAATAAAGAATCCTCCAGCTCAAGACAGCCCAACACCAAAAATAATAAATATATAGAGAATAATATATAGGCAGGTGAAAATTCGAATGGTTGCCAGTGCGAACACTTTTCAAGTAAGAGAGAGAAAGTGCAAGCAATGGAAACGAATTATAAGAGTGTGAAAATGGATTGGAAGACAAGGTCTGTTCCTTTCAAGCACAACAATCTGTTAGTGAAAATAGCAGTTTCATTCTTATTAGTAGGTCTTGCTTTTAAGCTCTTGTTTTTTCGTTCTCCTGGATCGTTACCCAATGTTGGAGTAGAAACCGAAAGAGGAACGGAAACATACCCACCTGCTGAAATACCAGGAGGACTCAGGAAATCAGACAACTTTACTACTGTTAATGTCAATGTTTCCACTGCACAAGATGGTGATGAGGAAGTATCCAGTGAAGGTATGAACATTTTTGTAAAAAATATGTGGATTTGCTTGTTTTTACTATGTTAGAATGGGGTTTAGATTGTTAGCTTTTTCGATATGTTGCTGATTGTGGGTTCTTAGTGTGAAAAAAAGTGGCTCTTTTACCAATGTTAATTGATGACGTGAGAACGGGTGGTGGAATATCGTTTTAAGACGATATTATGTCGTGCCTTTTTGGTGTCGGTTTCGATGGTTTTGGGGGGTTTCTGTAGTTTGCTGTCACTGTAAAATGAACTTTTAGGTTATTGTATGGGAAGTAGGATTTCGAGAGTGTGGTTATCTTGTCGATTTGATGTGAAAGTTCTATTTTTTGTTGTTTGCTGCTGTCGTTGTCGCTAACCTTAGTTCTGTGGATCCTTCAGATATGTTTAGGAAGATTAAGCTTACGTGCTTCTTGCTGTATTACTGATTGTTCTGACTTTTGTGATAGAGTTCTATTGAGATACAATAAAAAGTTGCCACTGTTATTATGGTGCAGCAGAATAAGTGTTGATGATGATGTCCATATTGGTCATCGGAATAGTTTTGCGTTCCACCTGTCATTTGCCTCATATGGCTATGTTTAAGCAGTTACCTTCAAGATTACACGCTTTTCTTTCTTCAGATATGTTTTTGTAATTGTCTTGTGCAGTTTGTTTTTCAAATGCCTGCACTAGATCTGATTGGACCCGCATATATTTCAGAAAAATGCGATCTATTCACTGGGGATTGGATACCGAACCCATCGGGTGCAGTCTACACCAATGCAAGCTGCCCGTATATCGACTCTCCTCAAAATTGTATGAAGAATGGGAGACCAGATACTGGATATTTGTATTGGAGGTGGAATGCAAGGCAGTGTGAGTTACCGCCCTTTGATCCTGGAAAATTTCTTGATCTTATGAGGAACAAAGCATGGGCCCTGATTGGTGATTCCATATCCCGCAACCATGTGCAGTCGTTGCTGTGCATGCTATCAATGGTATGTCTTGGACTTCTTCAATGCTAAGAACAAATTTGTCCCTTGATTGGTCACATTCCCCCTCCTTGTGTTCCATTGATATCTACACTCCTTAGGACCATGCGTAATTTAGAGTTATATCAGCAATTTTCACAATTACATGCAAATGGGAAGGGAATAAAGAAGCACAATAATTTTACATCATTGTGTTTCTAAATAATCCATTGCTAGGATCTGACAGAATATTTCGCTTAAGAAGCAAAACTACTTTACATCATTGGGCTTCTCAATAAATCCACATCTAGGATCGACAGAATCATTCACTTAAGAACAGGTATACAGCTTTCGGATGGCAAGTCACCATACCTTTACACAACACTCACAAATCTTGTAACCCAAGCAAATGCTCACTCAAATGCAAATTATGATGATAGTACATGAGGAGGAGAAGAAGATACTTTCTGCAAAATATTTCCTTAAATTGTTTTTCCATTTCTCTCCCTTATCTTTTCCTCTATTGTGCTTTCTCTGGTTGTGTTTGCCGTGGCCCTCTGCTGTCCTCCTACATGGATTGCTTTTTCACACCCTGAAATTTAAGCCAAGTAACTATACAAAAATTGTATTCTTAAGGGATTCTTTAGTAAAAATCTCTTGCATCTCTTCTTGATAACAAATAAATCCCTTCAAATCGTGTATCAAGAAAACTATTTCCCATTAGAGAATATATAATGTGCAGTTAATAAATCCCAAAAACACTATGCTTCTGCTGGACAACTTTGATGAATCAATCTTTCTCTAAATAACCACTCTCCAATAATCCTCAAAATTTTACTTGTCGCTTCATCATTCATAATTCTTGAATCTGAAATTGTGTCCATATGTAAATGTTGGGTGAGCCAAAATAAGTAATCGCTACTCGCGTCTAATGAATCAACTCCACTTCTACAGTAGTTAATTATGTATAAAAGAAAGAAGGAAATAGAAAATGCATTTAACATAAATTAGCATTATTTTAAATCTAAAACTATAGTAATAATCATTTGATATATAGGGAGGATCTCATAATAACTACCTAAAACTTTACTTATTTTTTCAATTTTATATCTAATGCTTAAAGTTACTAAATACCATATCGAATCAAATTTTTACCTTTCAAACTTGATACAAGTTTAAAATTGCTAAATACCATTTCTAATTGAACTTTTACTTGTAAGATTTACTACTTATATCACATTTAAAAAGATTACATGACAAAGAATAATTTGTCAAAGAGTACAAGTGTAGGTTAGATTGTAAATTTCATGAGTAAAAGTTTGATTAGGATACACGGTGTTGAGTAACTTTAAACTTTAGGTGTAAAATTAAGACAATGCACAAAATTCAAATAGTGATTACGTTGTCCCTCCATACATCAGTATAAAATAGTAATTTAATTCCTATAGTCACGTCACTATGCCTATGCTCAATGCACGTGAGCTCCAAAACCAAATTAACTGGTGGTACAGCCCAAAGGACAAGATCCTATATAATATCGATGCCCAGTGATCAAAATAGAGTTGAAATCATAGCCGACTGCAAGCCAAAATCATAACATACATATTACGTGAAGACTCAAAAATCATTGTAAACAAGTTACTCATTGATCATAAGTTATATCCTAAGAACAAGTTATTTTCATATCTTATAATGCACAAGAAGCTTCCAAATATATACTTCAAAACAAATAGTACTTGACCCAATTTCAAAATAAATACATCATGAATGCATTTGTATATCATTCAAAACATAGCAAACACTAATCATATAGCATATATATTTGAGACTGGCCATAAATATCATTTTTTTTTTTTCCAAATGTGCTATTTTCAAAAACTTCTTTCCCCCTTTTTTGACTAGCGTTTAATTTAGTTAGTTCTTAAAGCTGTTCACTTGAATTTTAGTTTTTTCTCTCCCTCCCTCCCTCTCTCTCTCTCTCTTCTTTTGGCTGTTGAATCTTATGAATTGAATGTATCCTGTGAGATCTCCTAAACTATTGTGACTATTGTAAGCACATGCTATTCACTATTCTCTGTTGGAATTCAAGCTAATACATTGCCTTTGTACGACATTGTTTATATAGCATACGGTACTCTTTAAAATAAACTTGTAATTACAGGTTTAGCTTCTAGTCCCTTGGATATGTATTATATAAGAACATATATTTTCTTCCTTGTAATGTAAGAAAATTTATACACCATATTGTTTGTTTGTCTTTTCTTTCCATTATTTTATGTTTCTTACTTTTCTCTATTGTTTTTAATCCTTTCTTTTTGCTTTTAATTCTCTAATGTTGTTTCCATAACATCTTTGAATTTTCTACAATAGTACTAAAGGTTATATACATATCCAATTTCTAAGTTTAATCTTTACACGAGACAATTAAACATTTGAAAACAAAGTGGTGGTTACAGTTTTTGTTCATTATGGCCTATCATGGGCAAATATCTTCAATGCATTTCAATAACTCTTTAGCACTAGAACACAGAGTCTTGTATCGTGCCCTTCATGTTCAAGGTGCTCAGTGATGTTGTGCCTTCTGCCTCACTATCAGCTCCATTGTCTCCTTTGATAAAGTGGGTTAAGCCAACCATCCAGATGGGCTATCTATAGCTGTATGCCCCCCTTCAGCTGTTGTAAATCACCTATTCTTTCCCTAGAGATATGTTCCTTGTGCTGTTGGCAATCCTCCTCTGTGTGTTCCCTTCTTTTACCTCCATTTTCGTGACTTTCTTCTTTGATGGTTTAATCAGCGCATGACTCACTAACCCATAAAGCTGCAGCTGTGTTATAGTCAGTTGATGGAAGCATTCTTCATTGCTCTTGCCTAATACATGTCAGACTTGCCTGATGACTGACGCCTGACATGGTGACCCCCTGACACTAAGCCCATGGTTACCATTACTGGCCTCAGACTTGGTCCTCTCTGCAATCCGTAATTTTAATCTGTCCTGGTCTTAGCTTTGTCTTTTTGAGTACCTTGTGTATGTTCGGACAATTTGTCATGAGGTCCCATAGAGTTGCATGACTACCTAGCTTTTGCAATTTTCTGCTATTAACTGTTTATCCAATGGGATCGAGGATTGTAATTGCTCTAGAACCTAGTCCCAGAAGCAACACAGCCTCAATATGTGACTTCAAATATTCTATTTCAAGCTGCTCTTCTTGTAACCACCTTTTGTGCTTATTATTTTTTATATCTTTTTATATGTGACGATGAGTAGGAAGGAAAGCAACAAGCATGAAACATTTTTATACATTAAAAGAATTTGATTCTGTTTTTGCAGTTTGGTTCAAGAAGCCAAACAGAATATTGAACCAAATGTCAGCCAAAAGAACTCGGTTCAGTTCGGGTCCGACCCTGATCTATGATTCATCCTTATGGAAGCTATCCTTACGTTTATCAATTATTTACCTTTGGTATTATAATTCTTAACCATCTTTTTCAGAAATGTTCATAGTGATATCAATTATATGCATTGAAATTCCGTTGAATAATTCAGATTTTAAAATATGTTTGTTGTTGAGATGCTATTCAATGTTTGCTTCTGTGTTTGATCAAACATATGTGTTGCCATTTGTTCTGATGCATAATACTTGCTTTCCAACTAGTAGATGAATCAACTAGTTTGTTCCATCAAGTTGGTACATCTTGATTTAGCCGAGTTATCTGCAAGGATATTTAATATGCCAATTGCTACAGGTTCAAACTCCTTTTCTCAGGAATAAGAATTTATCTCTGTAAGTACATGTTTCCTTCTAACATCAGGTCATTTCTATTAACAGTAGGGGAATTTGGTGATGATCTCAAACAGGATATGATCCTGCAAAATATTTTTGCTGGAATATGTAAATGAGGTCATTTTCTTGCTGCAGCGAGCAGAATCACTTGACATTTTAGTGCAAGTTAATGATATCCTGACAATGCAATATCATTTTATTGAGAAGATCATATCATTGTACTTAAAGTACAATGTTTTTTGGGATTGTACCATATGTTTAGTAAGATAAATAATACAATCTTAAAAATGCTAAAAAGTGTACAAGAAAGAAGATATCAAATTGGAGCGAAAAATCTGTCAGTTGTGGAGTTTCTAATGAAGAATTTAATTTGACAACTTTGACTTCACTTTCATTTTATCTTCAATCTATGGGTTTGTAAGATTGAAGGTTTTAGGCTTGCATCCTCGTGATCCTTTCAAACGCTGGTCGTACATATGTAGTTTCTCATATATAGTTATCTGACTTCCTCATTTTAGGTGGAAAGACCACAACAAGTCTACCATGATGAGGAGTATAAATCTCGAAGATGGATTTTCCACTCCTACAATTTCACTCTCTCTGTCGTTTGGTCACCTTTCCTGGCAAAAGCTGCCATATTTGAAAACTTCGATGGAGTTTCCACATCAGAAGTTCAGCTGCATCTTGATAAACTGGACAAGAACTGGACCTCTTTGTACCCGAGTTTGGATTACATCGTCATATCGACTGGGCAGTGGTTTCTCAAGAGCTCCATTTACTACGAGAATGACAAGGTGGTGGGCTGCCATAACTGTAACCGAGATAACATTACAGAGGTTGGATTTGACATAGCCTACAAGAAAAATCTTCGCAATGTGATGAATTTTATTGCTACGTCCAAGCACAGAGGCACAACCTTTTTCAGGATATCTGCGCCGGATCATTTTGAGAATGGGGAATGGCATAATGGAGGAACATGTAAAAGAACTGCACCCGTTAAAGATGGAGAAATCGAATTGAAAGAGTTGAATGGGATTCTACGTGACATCGAACTCTCTGAATTCAATGCAGCATTGGAAAAGGCTACCAATAACGGTGTGAATCTTAAACTCCTCGACTTCACAAAGCTTATGTTGACGAGGCCAGATGGGCACCCGGGTCCGTATAGGTCGTATTATCCATTCGCAAAGGATAAAAACGCCAAAGTTCAGAACGACTGCTTGCACTGGTGCTTACCTGGGCCTATAGATTACTGGAACGACGTGATTATGGAGATGGTGGTTAATCCGAATCCGAATCAAATGATGGAATGAACCGTAGTCCTCAGCGATTCTTCATTTTCAGGTAACTGAGAATAAGTTATCAAAAATGAGGCCCCCTTAGTCTAAAAGGCATCTGCCAAGTGATTGATGCTTGCAATTTGTGAATATTATCATCCTATTTTCCCTTTTCTAATTATGTTTAAATCCGATTTTTCCATCGCCTTTGCCCTGTAATCATATTAATCTTTGGTGGCTGGATCTTTCATGAATTATGTTATTACATCATTGGTTCAAATATAGATATTAATGCACATTGCATTGTTGATTTTGTTGAAGTGTTAATGTAATTGCTCTTAGTATCTCATGGTAAATGGGTTGGAGGTGATCTATGGTTATTCTTTGTTTTTTCATTTGAAAATCTAATTTTCACCCTTTTTTTTTTTTTTTTTTTTCTGTTTTCATTTCAAGACTTAAGTTTTAAAAAATGCAACTGAGGCTGCAAATGAGTTGAGCGGTGCTAAGCTTGTGAAGGTTTTGGCTTGTCTCGTTTAAAGTTATAGAACTCAAACTCGCGCTCTAGCTTTAACTCAGGCTCAAGTCAAGCTTTTATCGAGCTTATAAATTGGGATTTAACTCAATTCGTTTAGATAAATAAGTTTTATCTTGAGTTTAAGCTTGACTCATTTATTAATTAAATTCAAATCATGATTAAGTCTAAAGCGAGCTTACTGACGAGTTTAAGTTTATAAAATAAAGAAATATATAAATAAATAAATTATTGAATAATTAATAAAAATTAGATTATATATTATATATTATCCTATAATATATTTTATATTTATATATATTATATAGATATTAATTTTTAAATTTTAATAATATATAACATATAATATATGTAATATATAAAACTTGTAAACTTGCCTAGAAGCTTAAATGAGTCTTGTAAGGCTAAACTCAAGCTCAAACCAAGTGAGTTGAGCTGAAGAAGTTCCCGTTGTTTATATCCCTAACTGCGGCGATATAGTCCTCATGTGTCTCTATTACGAGTAAATTAAAAAGTGAAATCATTTAAAAAAAAAAAAACCTTTAAAGAAGAAGATGTAGGTCTTAAGATAAAAATAAAAAGAAAAACCAATCCTAAAATAAACATTATGATAGATTTAGGAGTTTCTATTGCAAAATTTCCCCTTTTTTCCATTTCTTAAGACCATGAAGTAAGTCTAATAAGATAAATTACAACGGGATAATTATTTTTAAAGAATTAGAGAGGTCAAATTTGGAAAAAACGAATAGTTACGATGAATATAAAGAAATTGGAAATGGAAGGATTGGAACACGAAAAAAAGAGAAGAAAACGAAATCAATTAGGATGAAGTGAGTAAAAAGTTTTCATACAGTGTTATTTACTCTAAAGCTACTGACTAACCAATCATAAGAGTCTTTATTGTCTAAATAAAGAAACAAGAAGTGGTTTTATGAAGTTATTCGCAAGCTGATGATTAGATTCAACTGGAAGTAAAACAATAACTCAGCTTATAATTTTTCACGTAGAATTTGACGATCAATCTTTATGTGTTTTGTACGGTGATGAGAAATTGTGTACTTCCCATTGTAGATAGCTAATTAATTATCACAGAGTAGTAAAGCTTGCGAGCCCGTTCACATGCCCAAATAAATTGGTTTGCATGTCTAGACTAGAGCACAAGCCCGATTTTGAGTCGACCGAGCTTAAAGCAAGTGGAGTTAAAGTGAGACAATCTCCCTAAATGTGGTTATGTTGTCTTCATATGTCTTCATTACATGTATGTTAAAAGTCAAATACTTAAAATAAAGTAAAAAAAAAAAAAACGAAGAAAAGAAAAGAAGAAGATATAGGTCTTAAAATAAAAATAAAAGGAATAAAAAGGTCCAAAAAGAAACATTGTGATAAATTTAGGATTTTTCCATTTTTTGACCGTGAAATAAGTCTAAGAAGATAAATTATAACGAGAAAATTAAATTTGAAGAATAAGAAATTTGAAATTTATAAAAAATGAATAGTTACCATGAATATCAAGAAATTGGAAATGGAAGAATTGGAATACAAGAACACAAGAGCAGAAAAGAAAATGAATTATGCAAAAAGTATTCGTACAATATGTTATTTCCTCTATATAAAGCTATTGACTAACCAACTATAAGAGAGTTTTAAAATAAGGAAATAATAAGTGGCTATATAAAGCAATTTGCAAGCTTAAGATTAGATTCAATTGGAAGTAAAATAGTAACTCGGCTTCTAATTTTTCACATTGAACATGACAATCGATCTTCTTGTGTTTGTCCATTGATGAAAAGTTGTGTACTTTGCATTCCAGATAGCTAATTAATTAGGAAATAATAGTAAAGCTCGTGAGCTTACTTATAAGCCTAAACGAGTCAACTCACAAATTTAAATTAAAATTTAAGTTCGAACTTGAGCTTAGATCGATCAAATTTAAAGCGAATTGAGCTCTAGCAACTCATCTTTTTTATAACCCTAAATGCAGCAATATTATCTCCATGTATCTCCATTAAAAGTACATTAAAAGTTAAATCCTTAAAATAAAAAAGAAAACAAGAGAAAAGAAGAAGATAAAGGTCTTAAAATAAAAATAAAACGAAAATCGGTTCAAAAACAAATAAAAAGGTCCAAAACGAAACATTATGGTAAATTTAGAATTTGTATTGCAAATTTTCCTCTTTTTCCATTTTTTTAGACCATGAAATATGTCTAATAAAATAAATTACAGTAGGAAATTTAAATAATTAGAGATTTTAAATTTAGATAAAATGAATAGTTACAATGATCGTCAAGAAATTCGAAATGGAAGAATTGGAATACAAGAACACAAGAGAAGAAAAGAAAGTGAATTAGAATAAATTATGTAAGAGGTATTCATACAATCTGTTATTTCCTCTATATAAAGCTATTAACTAACCAACTATAAGAGTCTTTATTCTTAAAGTAAGGAAACAACAAGTGGTTTTATGAAGCAATTTGCAAGCTGATGATTAGATTTTAATTGGAAGTAAAATAATAACCAGCTTGTAATTTTTCACTTAAAACATGAAGATCATCTTAATGTACTTGATGAAAAATTGTGTACTTCGCATTATAGATAGCTGATTAATTATCACATAATTGTAAAGTAGCACCATCATATTTGAAGTCAATCTTAAAGTAAATATAATAACCACTATAGCTCACATACAACTGAAGTGAAGGCTCTATATTCAACTTTTAATGATAATCTTGAAACAGTTGATTGTTTCTTAGATTATCAAGAGACTTATGAATCTCCAAAGAAAACACAACTACTAATGATTGACTTCTTACTGTTATTATAAGAAGCTGAATTAGAATTACTAAAAGCTTTTAGGTCTTAGAGAAGATTTAGTTGGAAAGAGGAACCCTAGGCCTAGTGATGATTTCAAGTATCTTCATACACTATCATCCCATTTACTTCACCATATGGAATAGACACATAATGGCATTGGGATTCATTAGTAATTAAAATAAGCCCATAATTACAATTACATTATTGAGTTGCATAAAAAGACAACTAGGGAATAAACCAATAATAAAACCAAATATCTAAATTACCCTCATCTTCTACAGTTAACTAGTAAAACGTACATATAATCAAAACTGGTAATTCAAAAGAAGCAATTTAAGATAAGGAAATTACATTCATAAAAATTAATCAAAGTGAGTAAGTCCTAATTAATAGATAAATTAGGATAAAGAATCATATCATAATTAAGCAATGTGACAGAAAGTAGATGAAGGAACAAAATTCAAGATGGAATTTGAATATATAATTAAGCTTAGCATGTAATTAGCATCAAACTTAGACTTATTCACTAGCAAAGGAACAATCTAAAAGGTTCTGGAACCAAAAACAACAAATCCTAGAGTTTCATCTCTTATATTTGCAATTTCATATCTCTGATATGTGATTCTTAGAAACTAAAACAACAAACCTCGACCCATTTACTAGTAAAGAAACAACCCAAACTTGTTCTCAAAGATGATATTCCAATTTTTGGTCACTTTGATCTGCGATTCCTCTCTCTCTCTCTCTCTCTCTCTCTCTCTCTCTCTCTCTCTCTCTCTCTCTCTCTCTCTCTCTCTCTCTCTCTCTCTCTCTCTCTCTCTCTCTCTCTCTCATATACAGATCTGTAATTTCATTTGATGTAACAAAAACTAATTTTGTCTCACAAACAATTGAAATAGAGTAAAAAAGAAATTTTCTAGAAAAAAAAAAAAGAAAATAGATTAATGAGAGAGAGAGAGAGGAGAATTGCATATCTATGTTTGATGTAATGAAAACCAATATACTTTGTACCTTGCTTTATTGATGTAATATATCATAGATCTCTATTTCTTCTCCTTATGGTGGTTGATGGTGGTGTAGGTAACGGTGGTAGGTGGATGATGGCAGAAATGGTAATGGTGGTAAAGTAGTAAGTAGTGGTGTAGGTATATGGTGGAGCTAAGGTATTGTTGTGTTAAAATAAGGAGGGGCAAGTAGAGTAATTTTTTTCTTGGAATCCCAATTCAAAGGTCTATGTAAGGAATGCTTTAGTAAGAGTAGTGGCACATAACCTTTGTAACCTATATGTGTATGTTATCAAGCAAGTCACTATGATGTATAGGACTTCTTAGTACGCTACATCTAATAAGTAGCTCACAGATCTACTAAACCTTATATTCTTTGCTTTATTTGTTTTTCTTGTTTCAAGATTCCTTATCTGTTCCATTTATGAGGCATATAACCTTGTAGTGCATGTCACTTTGCTAAACAAAAATGATTACCTTTTCTTACATGTGTTACTACTTTATCCAATACGTTTAAGTTGATACATATGGATATATGGGGACCAATGCCAATAGCTACTTTGCATCATTAAAATTATTTCTTAACCATTATTGATGATTATAGAAAAACAACTTAGATTTTGTTATAAGATGTAAATATGAAGCAATGAGTCTATTATGAAATTTTGTTAGTTTTGTGCAAACACATTTTGGAGTGATGATTAAGTGCATCAAGACTGATAGCTAGCAAGAGTTCAATATGCCAGCTTATTTTACTTCAAAAGGAATTGTTCATTAGAGAACTTATGTCAAAACTTCTTAATAAAATAGTGTTGTTAAGAAAAAAACGTACAAACATCCTATAGGTTGCAAGGGAATTGCATTTACAATTAGGTTTGCCTTTAAAATTTTGGGGAGGATGTATTTTGCATATAATATATTTGATTAATAAGATACCTTCAATAGTCAAAGTGGATGTAACTCTATATCAGATTCTTTAAAGAGTTGCCTAAGTATAATCATCTAAAGTTCTTTTGGTTATCTATGTTTTGCATCAACACACTATTAAAGGAAAATAAGCAAAGATTGTATCTAGAGTTAAGGGATGTAAGGTATTTGATATTGATCAACAACAAGTTTTTGTCTTTAAGGATGCAGTTGTTTATGAAGATGTATTTCCACATTGTAATGACAAAATGTCTTTTGATTGTGAAGAAATGCTTGTATATCCAACAGCATTTCTTGATAGTTAGATATACTATTATTGATTTCATAGCTAGAAACATCATATATTTCTCAAACAACATTAATTCTTCATCTTAGCCTTAGAAAACTCATTGCATTAGTAGGCTACCTAGTTATCATCAAGATTATGATTTTCCTAAAAATAAACAAAAAAAAAAGTCCTCATGTTATCTCCTCTCTTTTCACATATATATGCACAACTTGAAAATGGAGAGTTGTCAAAAGGTCGAATCAGTTGACCTTAGCCAACCTGATCTAGGTCGGGTAGCTCTACTCTAACTTTAAGAGGTTTAGACAAAGGAAAGATTGCAAGGGGCTCAAGTCATTTAACTAACCCTAGGTTTGGTCGAGAGTAATCCTCGCTTGGATTATCTTTTGGTACTTAGCTCGACAAAAGTATAATAGGCATCGAACTTAGTAGGAATACTCATCTTATTTTGCCTCTTGAGCTAGGATATTTTGAGTCAAGTTTTGTAAACCTCTAGTTCGTCTTCTAGTTATCAGTTTAGAGACTTGATTCCATTCATATTCCTTAAGTTAAATAAGATTTGACCTCAAATCTACTAAGTTTTCTTTAATACCTTCTTTTTCTTGGTGAGGAATCAAATCGGATACGTTGAAACTAGAGAAAACACCATATTCTTCTGGCAATTCAATTTAGTAAGTCTTGCAATTGATTTTCTTTAAAACCTTAAATAAACCATTAGGTTGTTAGTATAACAACCTGAATGAAAGAATTTTTATGAACCTCGAATCAAATGTATTTTGATAATAACAAAATATATATTGAAATGACCTAAAGGTATTTTATTATTACTAATCAAGTTATTTAGTGTGTAGACCATAAAATTATATTCTTAAAGGTACTTGAGTCGAATGATAAAAAGATAACAAGATCAAAAGCTACTTATAGAATCAAAAACTAGAAACAAGTATCAGTAGTAGACTTTAATAGCTATTAGAAGCTGATCGAACTAATGAAAGATGTGGCTTCATTATTTTTTAATGAAGGTATAAAAGAAAAGAACTAATTAGAAGACAACTTTTATTAGAAGCACATAAACCCTATTGTTTATAAGTATATAAAGAAACTATAAGGAAAATATTGCATTATAAATGAGCATATCAATGAAGACAACAAAGTAGCAATATCACAAAGATTTGAAGATATAATGGTTATACAATAACTATTACCATATTGAAAACATTTTAACGTTAGAAGCCACAACCATTTAAGATGAAGTGATCAAAGAAACAAAGATGATAAAGTAGGAGAAAGAGATAAGAAACAAGAAAGAAAGGAGTAAAAGTTACACAAAGTTTTCATGATGTTACATTTTCGTTGAGCTCACAAACTTTTATATGATATGAGAAGTATAGCTTAAAGCTTGAGAATTTTATATTGTTAAGAATTATGCAAAAGTTTTAGGTAATATATTACAATCATCAAAGGAGTTACTAATTTTTGTAAAAGTTAAAAAGATACTATTTAAGAGAATTTAGGATTAAGATTCAATAAACTTACAATTTGGAGGTAAGGTAGGATTATAGGAATTGTTGATCCTTATGTGAAAATTTCTTCAAATGGTGGAAATATGGTGTAGATAACCATCTCCCTGGTCGTAAGCTGGAAGAGTGAACCGATGCATAAGACGAAACTATTATATTTGCTTGTTTGACTTTCTAATCCCTATAATCTTTATTTATTTGGAATCTATTTATTGTTTCTGTGATATGTTGCTTGATTGCTTGAATGATTGCATACTACACAATTTATTATAATCATAATCACAATACTAAGTTTAGGATCAGAAGCATGGTGGATGTGTTTATTTGCTTAAGAGTTAGAATTGCTACTTAAGTTGGTTTTCGTACATAAATCTTTGATCTGAATTTTTAATATTTCTAATATGTCAAAAATAAAGAACAAGTTTAGTAAAGGTAATTGATATTGAACATTAAGAAGTAAAAATTAGCTATATATTTAAACCATACCACCACTACCACCACCCCTACCCCTATACTCTAAATTGTTCAATAAGACCAATACATGCCTTTTTTGAGTAGTGACCATGTTCTTTCACTATATTGCTGCATATCTAGAGAACTTTAGGATGGTAAGCTAGAGTTTCACTTATTCAGCATATTTGTAATAATCAAATGTCTTTTATACCTTCTCTTCTCAATCCAAGTATTTGTCTACATTGCCAATTCTTGAGAAGGTTAGAGTATGGACCTTTACATTATCTAGACTTCAAGGAGCTCAGTTGAAGTGTTCGTTAGTTTTGTAATACTCCTCATTATCTTACCCTTCCACATCATTTGGAATGATCCTTCTTCGGGCTCATCTTTGCACTCCTCCATCTCAAATATCCCAAATTGGGTAATCGTGTCGTTTTTCGTGGAAACCATGTCACGTAGACTCTTTATTAGCTCAGACGTTGACTTAAATTGCAATAGGTCGGACATTGGCCATTCGTTGTACAACCATCATCATGTTCTCCATGAGTTTAGTAAGGCGACTATGTTGGCCATCAATGGACCTCGGGGTTTGATTGATCACCTTCCCTAAGTTTTAGGTGTTACTCTTAGCATCACCTATGGTCACATGAACAATTGGATTTGTCATTGTGCAAACTTCTCCAAAACACTCAATTACCATAATACTTCGTAAACTACCATAACAGTAGTCTTAAAACCACTATGATGGTGACTCTAAACCACGACAATAGTCTATAACCATTACTTAACGACTAGCAATCCACCATTACTTCAACATTCATCTACTTATAGCAATTACTGAAACCCACTTTAGCAACTCTAACTTCCACTTCAGGGCACCCATTCTTTAACCCATAATATTAAGCATTCACAACTTAAAACAACAACTCTTACAAGCTTATCTTACTGTAGCAACTACGTACACACACACAATAACGACTAACATTAACACTACACGTAAAGCAATAGAAACCTTTGAACATTCACACGCCTTCATTAGAACTGTACTCTAATATTAGTAAAGCTGATATGCATTAGGAATTGAACATACTTGGAATATCAAAACAAAAAAAGTAAACAAAGAAAATAAAGTAAGGTTTAGTAGATTCGTGAGCTACTTATTAAATGTGATACACTAACAAATCCTACATGACCTAGTGTCTAGCTTGATATTATGCACAAACAAGTTACAAAGGTCACTTGCTACTACTCTGGCTAAATGAGTAGATATGAAGAGTAAATGTAAATTCAAGAGAGTCTCTTAAGAATATTCAAGGGTATATTTCATTAATAGTGAAGGTGATGATACCATTATACAATGTAGCTTATATACCCAGCTACCAAGGTACATAATATAAGGGGAAATCACAAAAGGGTAAAAATGTGATAAGAACAAAATTGTATAACTTAGGACACATCCTAAAGGGGCAAAATAGAGAAAAGACAAAAAGAATACTGTCAAGAGAATTGTCCTTAGGATATGTGCATAGCACATGTGTCTTCTTCAAATTTGAACCTTTGAAAAAAAGTGGAGGCTACATATTCAGCTTATCTTTAGGTAGAATTGATACTTAGATCTTTTGATAGCTTAGTACCCTATATTGATAGCTTGGAAATGGAGAGAGCTATTTTTATGCATCGAAGCGACTGAATAGCAATAGTTTTGCCGCGTAAACTAATCTAAGATGGTAATTGATCTTACAGTCATTATTATAAATATGATTTATATAAGGCCTTCACAACTATCACCTTTGAAGTAAACAATTTGGACAAGATTATTAATAAATTACATACATGATTTTAAGTCATGTTTATCTATATATATATATAGTCTCAAGATTTTAAGAGATATTTACACATCATACCAACCTAAAATATGTAAAATATTACACATTTAACTCACATACCTAAGAGCTAATTGAATCCTTACTCCCCCAAAGTTCTTCAAAAGGGTATTAACCTCCAGATAGTTATAACATAGCATTTTGATTATCACCTATGAGAAAATCTATGAGGGTATGAGCAACTAATAGCTCAATAAGTAGAAATGGAGACATAAGACTGTATAACAGATACAAGCAAGGCACTCAAACAATTAATTAAATGCAATACAACACACAAATGCCATCACACAATGTCGTTCAGTCCGTTATAAAATTAAAGAAATTTTACCTAAGCTTGTGTAATGGAGGTACCACTCCTCTCATAACTATCCTTTGAACCATTGCCTTTATCCTTACAATAACCTCCTCCTATTACTTAATTTGATTAAGGATGAAAAAGGGACCATTATGCTATAGCGTTATCCCTTTCGAAGGCGTTGGTATTTAGTTGGAAAATCATAATTGTTCCCTAAAGGGTTGTGATACATGTCTAATTAAGATGTTTAGGTCAAATATAATTTGATCCAGTTTAGGGTGATCAAACAATTTCACTCTACACAAATCACAACAAATCACCATAGCAAAGCATTAGTATATAGCCAAATAATTAGGGATACACAAGCACCTACCTACAAGCATAAACAAATACAATCCAAAGCCTCTGAGTACCATAATATAGTACCTCAAAATACAATAACGTATTGATCCTAACTCACTTGAAATCCCCAATTTACTCACTGAAGCTTAATGTAGGGTCAAATCGTTTTTGCTTTCTCCTATATTATAAACACCCTTTTAATATTTATACTTTTATTACATATAAGCTTTAAATCTTAATTTTACCCAATTATCCAAGTTTTATATTACTAATATCCTTAGTATCATTATGATAATACTCCTCTACCCAATTAGCAAAATCTTCATCATCCTCATTTTCCATACCCTCTATAGCAAAGACATGGGCAAGTGCAATTGTATTACCAGAACCTTTAGTCCTTTTAGCTCCTTATTCAAACTATGGACAATACCTAAAGAAATTCTCGTTCTTACCACATCTGTTACATTTCACTAATTTCATTTTGGGGTATCCCCACAATACATGGTCTTGATCACTACATATAAAACACTTTCCCTTAAGTTGAGCACATTATCTAGGAAAATGAATTGCTCTACATTTCATGAATTGCTCTACATTTCTAGAATTTAACATTGCCATCCTTACCATAAAATTCAAACCAAGTACCGATTATGCAAGGCTATTACCTAAGGTTGTTGGTTTCTTCCTTTTCTGCCTAGAACTACTAATAGCACTTAGGTATTATCTCTTGAACGACAAATTGGGTCGATAACCCTTGTTGACTTTTGACTACACATTGCTTGCATCCTTACAAGATTGTTTTCTAATTGCCTCGCCTTACCCACCACTTCATTATAAGTAGTGAAACAATAGTCCTCTAACTTATAACACATAGTAAGATCAAACCTAGTGAGAAACAAATCCTTCTTTAGCTCAGGATTATCTCGATAGGAAACAGGTGCATACTACAACAATCGATTAAACTCAGTTTCATACCAAGTCACACTCATACTCCCTTCTTAAGTTCAAATAAATCTCACACCACCTTGTTTTGAACATCATGAGGAAAATACTCTTTCTTAAATTCTTCTTTAAACTTCCTTATTGTCTTGCTCTTAATTCCCACCAGTCTTGAGCAGCTAATTTTAACATAAAAGTATCATATGCTTGCTTTTAGGACTTTGAAATTCCTAAAGCCTCAAAACCTCTTTCAACTTAGGCTAGCTAATCATCATCTAAGGCTGGTTTACCCATTTCTCCTTCAAAGTACCAATTTGCCATTATGAACTCAAGAAGCTTATTTACATCCTAAGGTCATTCTACTCTTGTTCAGCCTCCTGTAGCTTTCTATTACCCGTATTACCATTAGTAACAAGACATTAAATCAGTGTTCTTTGCTACCTCTTTGCTACCTCATCATTTGATACATATTAGCAAGTAATTGGCCCATAAGAATTTCTTCTTATGGTAGTAGGGGTATATCTTGTCTGGATTGTTCCCTTACGAGTATGGTACTTATGGTAAAGGGTTTTGATTTCCCTTAAGCCTTCTGTCTCCAATTTCAACCATTACTCATTTAATATTTATGACTTACAAAATCGGTACACATATATATTCATAAGTAATCTAACTCTTAAGTCTATAAACATTTCATGAATTGTTGAATTCCTGTGATTTATACTTATATAAAATAATAATAACGATCTCATTTCAATCAATATACATAATATATATAACTTTCATTATTGGCTTGATTCTTGCTTTATATTATCATAGTTGTTTGCAACTCCAAAAGCAAAATGTACAACTTGATAAACTTTTGATTTACATACATAAGATTTACAACTTGAATACATCACCATTTTCATTAACTTGTACAGACTCGATATTTACAATTGTAAATCACAAAAGATTTACAATGCTGATCACTAAAATGACCTCTGATTCGATTACATAGGTTATTTACAACTTCTATACATGATTTAAGAGCTACAAAATACATTAAAAGATCAATTATGCATCAGATTTAACAAAAAATGCTATTGGATCATCCCTAAGGATCTAGCAAATTAAAATCAGTTAATTGAAACTACTTATCATCAAAACTATCTATAGTAGCCATCTAATCAAAAGGAATCCACTCCATATGTTCACCTATTATATTATCTTCCTCTTTACTTGTAGATTTAGAACTTAATGATATTACCTTAAGACTATCAAGATTTTTAATTACCTCATATACTTTATTGTCCTTAAACTCATTAGCATAGCCATTTCCAATTACCTTATGTTCTACTTTCTCATCTCATATAGGATCTGCCTCAACTACCTTCCCGTACCATTACCTACTCCATCTATGTCAACACTAGCTATTGCTTGAATTACTACGACGTGTATGTCCTCATTAGGTTCACCTTTAGTTTCAACCTCCTATTCTTCCTCTTCAAGACCCTCTTCTTCTGGGTCCTTCTTAACATTAGCTTCATTTACTTGATGATTACTTTATGTGTCTAACTAGGTTGCATCTTATGGTTCTACTGGTTATTGGTTTTGTTATGGTAGTTTAAGCATCATAAGCTCAGGGTTTGGTTCATTAGGTACTAATGGTATCTCTATACTCGCTCCAATTGGTTCAAGGAAACATGGAAACCAATCTATGATCCTTAGAGGATAATGCCTAAGAATATATGGTACACCAACAGGTATGTGGTTGATATTAGCAGGATAGGGTCTCCCTCCTTCTAATCTAACTGA
Source organism: Lumnitzera racemosa (assembly GCA_024138005.1). Taxonomy (NCBI): domain Eukaryota; kingdom Viridiplantae; phylum Streptophyta; class Magnoliopsida; order Myrtales; family Combretaceae; genus Lumnitzera; species Lumnitzera racemosa. The sequence goes on from JAMXBC010000001.1 coordinate 16,021,521, forward strand.
GAAATATCTCACTATCATCATCAAAGCTATGATTCCTTCCTTATCTAACCATCTTTACTCAAAAGCTACTATTGCAATATACTTATTGTATTGAGGTCTTATGTTTATCTCCATTAATGCCCATGCATCTTGCCAAGTAAAACTCATTCCATCAATAAACTTATAAACAATCTCATCTATAGTTCTAAACTTATCCCAGTTAACCATTTCTAATAGCAGTCACTGTATCTTAACCCTATGGTCAATAGGAGACACCTCTCCATTCTACTTAAACCATAACCAACTAATTGTCAACTCAACCTAATGACCTTATAATTTAGACTTAGGATCAATTAGCTTTCAATACACTAAATATTATAATCGCTTCTACTTTAGAATGTATAGTACAATCTCTTATCGTCCATCTAATAATACCCACTCTCACCGTATTTCTATGTTATGTAATTCTTTAATTAAAACATTTCAAAGCGAATTCATTAAAATCTCGCTCTAATACCAACCAAGAATTGTTATGCCTTGAAGTAACAAAGTCGCAAAGTCGCAAAGTCGCAACAGTTGCAACGATCCTATCGTGTAAACCAATCTAAAATAGTAACTTATCTCACAGTTGCTATTATAGATATAATTTACATAAGACATCCATGACTATTTATTTTGAAGTAAACAGCTCATATAAGATTATAAATAAATTACATACATGATTTTAACTCATGTTTATATATATATATATATATATTCCAAGAGATATTTACACATTATACCAATCTAAAATAAGTAAAATATTATACATTTAACTCGCATATCTAAGAGTTGTTAACAAAAACTCTATTGATAAGCCAATTTGGTCTTCAATCCCCTAAAGTTCTTTAAAAGGGTATTAACCTCCGATAGTTATAATAAGGTATTTTGATTGTCACCAGTAAGAAAATCTATAAATGTATAAGTAACTGACAGCTTAGTAAGTAAGGATGGAAATATAAGACTGTACAACAGACATAAGTAATGTTCGTAAACAATTAATTAAATATAATGCCACATGTAAATGCCATCAGACAACATTATCCAGTTTGTTGTAAAATTACATAAATTTTATCCACTCTAATATAAGTTTAAAGAGTTTCAATGCATATGCAATAGCTTATGACCAAATTGAAGCTTATGTAACGAAGGCATCACTCTTCCCATAACTATCCGTCGAACCATTTCCCCCATTCTTATTGTGACCTTCTCTCTTATCATTTAGTTCAACTAAGAATGAAAAAGGGATAATTATGCTACAACGCTATCCTTTTTGAAAGTATTGATATTTGGTTAAAGAATTTTAGTTGTTCCCTAAAGGGTTGTAATGCATGTTCGATTAAGATGCTTAGGTCAAATATAATTAAGTCCAGTTTAGGATGATCAAATAATTTCACTTCATACAAATCACAGTAAATCACCATAGCAAAGAATCTATATACAGAAAAATAATCAAAGATACATAAGCATCCACCTATAAGCACAAACAAATAGAATCATAAGCCTCCATTACCATAATATAGTACCCTAAAATACAATAACAAATTGATCCCAATTTACCTAAAATCCTCTATTTGCTTACTTAAGATTGATGTAGTTACAAATCATTACCGCTTGCTCCTATATTATAAATACTCTTTTAGTACTTATACCTTTAATGTATATATAAGCTTCAAATCTTAATTTTACCCAATTATCCAAGTTTTATATTACTTATTATTGAACTAATTCTAAACTAGTTTCTAATTTAGTTTTTAAATTGGTTCTTGAATTACATTCTAATTTAGCTTCCGGTTACAGTTTTTATTCATAAACCCTAGGAACTCCTCTTGATCGAATATTTGAAATTTATTTAACCATATTAGATGTCCCAAGTTTTTTATTTAACTCCCCATAAGTATTTTTATCCATATGGTACACTCTATTTCTAATTTAACTACTGAATTTGCTCTTGATGTAAGAATAACCTACATTTTTTACATAATTTCCTAAATTTATATTCCATATTAGATTTATATTATATTCACAATATTATAATATTATCGATTTAATCAAATATATTCTACTCACTTTATTTCCTATAATTACATATTATCCCATATTACATAATCTACACATATAACACATATCTAACATCCCCAACGCGATGATTATCATCTACCATCATCAATTTATATTTCATGATGACTAAATATATCCTAACTTAGAATTTACTTTAATTTATCACTAATTTACTAAATAATTCCTAAAAATTGGTCTTTTATCAAGATTTTAAGGCCTAAAAATTAAGTAAAAATTTGGAAAATTAATTTTAAGAAATTTTTTTTATAGTAATGTAATACATACCCTAAACAGTAAACGCAAAAATTTTGAATTTAAAACTACATCATTAAAGTCATTTATATCAAAAGTAAAAATCAACTCAAGTTTAATAATTTCTTAAGACAACATATCTTTAGACCTAATTTTATTGAATTGATATTTTTCTCTAAATCTATATACAAAAATATTTCAAAATACTAATTTTTATAGTTTTCTACATAAATTTGATACTTTAATAAATTAAGCAAAATCAGGTAGAAAATCAGACTTACCTGAACCACTAGCTTGCAACCACCTCCAACCACCCTAAGGTTGTCAGCATAACTAGACATAGGGTTTATTGTGTGGTGGTAGGTTTGGTTTTGTTCTAGGTGCAAGTTAGGTGTGGGTTCTCCTTTAATTCCCTTATTGTATACTATTTTGTTTATTTTTTTCTAAAATACTCTCGCTTCTCTTTTCACCTCTCCCTAATTTTTCTAAAGCTATCAACTATCCAAAATACGTTTTGGTGGAGGTTTGCTAAATTTATAGAGGTGTTTAAGGTTTTTCTTGAATTATTTGTGGCCATATGTGTTCATTTTCCTTTTACATTTTCACTTTTTATTTGCTGATTTTCCAACTTGATTTCCTAGCTTGTGATGCCTAAATCCAAAATTTCTACACTTTCCACAAATTTTCTTGATTTTTAATGAATTTCTCTTAATTAATTTAGTATTATTTTAACATATATTACGTTTTTTTCAGTAATTTCAAGTATTTCTACCTTCTATATAATATAAATAAATATTCTTAAATATTATTTATGTTATTTTAGGATTTTTAGTATGTATATAATTTATCTTTATCAATTCGTTAATTATCGAAACTCGTTTTACACATTTACGATAGATAACGAGTAATACACGTATTGTTAACTGGTAATTTTCATTCAGTATGTTAATACCTACAAAACAAGAACACTGCTACTCAAGGTGGTGGTATCGGAAAGTGTTCCAATATAGCCACTTCAATACCAAAATCAACCGTCTTATGATGAGAATAAAATTGTATAATGATAATGGAAGTGAAAGAATGAACAAAAGGGTTCTCTTATTTGGGGGTTTTGTTTAGTATTTATAGTAAGTTAATGTAAATTGTACCTAGATTATTGGATTGAGCTTAAGTATTGGACCAGCTAATATAAACCTGAATAATATTTATTAAAAAATGCTTGTGAACACTTGCCCCCTACTTTTTTTGGTGATAAGATCGAAAAAAAAAAGTATTTAAGGAGGTTAATTTTGTGGGATCTCCATAAAGGTTTGTCATTCAAGCTTGAAGAGACTAGAGTATTTGAAGAAGTAAAGGCTTAAAGAGGCGAAAGTTGGTAACGGTTGGAGCATTTATGGATGTTGACATGCTCAAAAAGGAAAAAGCCTAAACAGGCTAATGCGCCTGAAGAGGCGAAGGCTTGAACACCAAGAGAAGTGAAAGCTTGAAGAGGCCGATGTACCTGAAAAGGCTAGAGGCCTAAAGAGGTCAAGGTGCCTAAAAAGGTAAGGACCTGAAAAGGCTGATGTGCCTATAAAGGATCGAGAAGCATGCAGGTCGTTCAAGTTGGACATGACCAACGCTAAGTAAGGCCATAAGTTTCTAGTTCGCTAAAATATAGGACTTTGGTTTACTTACTTGTCACCCATATTAATTGGAAGACTTAGAGTTATTAAGGAGTATCCCATTAACAAATTATGTTTGTGTGGGCTTCAAATAGAGGGCATTTATTTAGCTTCAATTTGTTTTGAAGTTATCGAACTTGTGTCAATGGAAAGTTGAATGAACTCAATAAGAGTTAAATAAATTATCATAGATGCTCAAATATGACTCAATATAGGGACTAAGAATTGAATGTGAAATCAATAATAAAATGGCATAAAACTTAAAGACGTATGTTTTGAAAAAATAAATAGCGAACAAATTATAACCAGTCATTTCCATCGTTTTCTTTTGGGAGTTAAGTGGCTAGACAGACACATAATCTTCAGATAATTTGGCTTTTTAACTGTCAAGTTGAGCAAAACCAGTTACTTGCATGTCAGACATATAATCTTCTACACGTGACTAGCTGAGTGGTTGTCACCTTATCGAACTCAGTCAGTCCCATGGATCTGTGTTATGGCCTAGCTTGCTGCTCTTTTGTAGTTGCCAATGTGCTGCTTAATGGGACAGGTAGGTCGAAAAGGGATTGAAGTGTAAAGAGCTTGGATCTGACGTAGCTTATTGTGGTCGTAACCAGCTCAACTTGGTCATTAAAGAAAGGCTATGAAAGCCAATATATGTTCAATTCATCTCATAATAGCTAGCTTCACAAAAAGCTTATGGCAAATTTGCGACTACGGGCTATTCAGATTTATGCTCATAGTTACTTCTCGGCAACACGGAGCTTGACGACCAGATATGACTCAGACAATTCGGCCGCTTGGCTCTTGTTGTTGGTCGATAGCACTTGCTTGGCAACTCGGCACGCATACTTGGAGTAACTGCAAGTCAGATTGCTGCTAGACTTAGCATGTAATAAATAGCCCGGCTCGAGCAAGTGAAGGAGACCAATCAAAGATCCTATTTTGTTTGTATGTGCTCTTGGTGCTGCACGGAATGGGAAGAAAGTAGCTTGATAACGAACTCAGATCTCGCCACAACTATTCGTAGCTGGTTGGTGCTATGTAATTAGACAAGTCGGCATGGTGCAAAATTCAACTGATGTTTAATTGGACATGTTTCTGCAAGTAGTCTACTTGGATGTTCAGTTCAGCATGGGTAGGACTTGTCGCTCAAGCGTGTTACTACTTGATGTCATGGAGTCCAGAGCTTTGGAGCTACTTTTCGGTATTGTCGTTGCTACAATCTATAGGAACTGCCTTTAGAACTTAGTTTTCTCAAGATGCCAATGCTTGTCATCATGTGGAGTCCAGCAAAAGGAGGACACTACCCGATTAAAAGGAGCCCTATGATGTCATGAAGAGATCAAGTTTAATGGATAGCTTCTTACGTACTATTCGGCTAATGAACAGCTTAGCCATACTTGGAAAGTATAAAGCTCGGATAGGGTAAATTCAACTATTCGGCATTAATGTCATAGTATTGCTGAGCAATACAGAGTTCATACGATCCTAAGTTCAATCCTAGGGAGCAACACAATATGCGCTTTCTCGGTTCTAATATGCAGGTCATTCAACTTCTGGTGTAATGTGCAGCTCAAGTCGGCTGTCGTTATAGCCAATAGGCCATATGCTGCTCGGCACGATCAGCTTTGACGAGCTTGGTTTGGATTCAGCAGCGAAAGAACTCGGTTTAGTTGCTATATGCTACTTAGTATTTAGTTTGCAGTTCTGGTTAGGATGCAGAGTATTGTTTGGATTTGCGAGTCTTATCTTCTTAGATGTGGAGTAAATATTCCCCATTTCTCTTCTGATCATGGTAGTGTGGAGCTCAGATAGAGTAATGGAGCTCAAACTATCTGCTGCTTGTTGTAGAAGTTTTGAAGTAAAACTTGATTTTGGGTAAATACGGTCGCTGCTCAAAGCTACAGACATCTTTGGTCTTGGTTGGAGTTCGGATCTAGTTTTGCTCGACTGCCTGGTCTGCTGTGACTAGCTCGACATGAGGTGCAAATCGGTATTCAGCCAGTGAACTTATGTGGCTGATATGTTTGGTTAATTGTTTAAGAATTTAAATAGTCTCAACTCGGCTTGTCTACAAGTCGGCATGCATGCTATGACGGCATGTAAACTACTTGGACTTATGTTCTAGTGGAGAAGCTCGGCTTTTTAAACTTTGGAAACAATTCTACAGCTATGATCGAGTGGGCTCTGTTCCACCACACAACAGTACTACAACACTTTGTTTGGTCAGATTGCGGTCCTCCTGAGAGCGACTTGAAGAAAATTAAGTAATTCAGTAAATGACATGCTCCCCTGTTACTTGTTGCCGACTATTGGTCGGGAATGTGAAGTATAACTCGGCATGATGAATTGCATCCATTTTAGCTTGGCGTTTCAAAGCTCTACTGCTATGCTATTCGAGATAGTCGGAGTGGTGAAGAGCTCGGATCCATAATGTATAGCGCCACCTAGGCGTTCAAGTCCGCTAGGTGTAGTATACTCGACGAGTTTGGAAGTATAGAAGCCTACTGGTCTCAGCATGTTGTAACTTCATCTTAGAGTTCGGTACTACATGTGGGCTCAGATTTTGGCCATGTTCGGTAACAAGACACTATGGATATTGGAGCTTACTTAGTTCGCCACTTTCTCGAATGCTAGTGTCCTGTTCATTAAAATAATTTTAAGTTCCATAAATTGAAAAGCCACAATATAGTGCCACGACCACATGATTTAGGCTGCTACATGGTAAAGTTCTAAAATCCTCTTTGCATGTGTCTCGGTATGGTTTTCGCCATGTCTCTGCCATTGTTACTCTCGGCCGAGGGTCTTCCTCACTCCACGAGGCCAACCAAGAGCAGCTCGGCCTTTGACCCTTATTGCTCGGCATGTCGGAATGTCAGCCTTCTCTTAGTTGAGATTATAGATGGTTTGGCAATTGAAAGTTTACAAGTTGGCACCTGTGCTAGGAGTTGCTCGGCACGTAAATCACTTTGGGAGTTGGCAAATGGAGCTCGCATTTCTTGTGAGACACCCTATTCAATTGCTCGGCAGATGGACTTCCTGTGCTCTCACGCACCAACCCTAACATGATAGCACCCACTTGTACACTATACAGGTCACGCTTGGCTTTTGTGAGCCAAGAGCTTTGGTCAGCGTTGGAGCTTAGTCGGCTCATGCCGGCAGCTTTGGTCGACATTAAAGTTTGGACATGGTGGTCGGTCACACTAAGGGACTTACTCGACCAAACTTAGTTCAAAAGTTCAAGATGTTGTTAGTTCGCGAGAGAGTCTCGGTCAGCTTTGATAACTTAACTTCATCTTTTGGTGACTCAAAGGAACTCTACTTATAGAATTGCTTGTAGCTACTCGCTATGGCAGCATACACACTCTGAACAACTTGGCTTAGCATAAATTACACGGTACCATCAAGTCATAGCTTAGTAACAACCAAACAAAGAAGCGAGAATAACCTTCAGCACAAGTATTTGCCATGTCCACTACCAGGATGCTGCTATACGGCACAATTTGCATATCGGCCAATCAAACAAAATGTGCACAACACCAAATAATAGCATGAACATTAAGTCAGCTGTTGCGATCCACAAAGAAATCAATAGATATGATACACGACCCACCAGCTCAGTTTTTACGGTTGAAGGATGAAGTTGCGGTTATAAACCAAGCAGTGACGGTTATAAACCATAAGATGATGAAACCGCAATTACTCGAACGTGCCCACCCAAATGAGGAAGGTATTTACAAACCATGATTGTGGTTGTTAAGACTACGCAAGAAGAAAACCGTTGCACACATGAGGACAACTGTCGCGGGTAAGAAGAAGACCGACGCGCGCACGAAGAAAACCACCGCTTGTAAGAGGAAAAGCATCATGCTTCCTTACTTCTAGTCTCACGCATCTTTCAAGGAGGAAAACAACGTAATGATTCCTCTTGTAAAATATATATGGAAGATAATCCAAATGCCAAGTGGAATATGTTTAAAACCATAGTCCTTTAGAAAAAATGAACGAAGCTTGAAGCCATGGTCCCTTCTAAATGAGAGTCAAATTAACAATAATGATAAGGATTGTACTTCTTGCAAAGTTGGTGACTTTATCGAATTTTAATGGAGCCCCATAATCATGAAAATCACTAATTGACAAACCGTAGAAACCATTAGTTTATGGCGATTTTCCAAAATTTAATAGCACAAACACATTATGAATAGCAAAAAACCACTAAAAGATTCCAAGCATGCAAATCAATACATCCTTGGTTTAAAGCCAAAGGGAAAGAGCAAAACTTCGATAAATTGTTGAAAATCATAGAGTTGAATTGCTTATTCTTACAGATGGTACCAATTGTTAACTAGTGATTTTCGTTCTAATACCTGAGTACTTGTAAAACAAGAACATAGATGTAGGGTTTGCACTTTAATATTTAAGTTAACCATCTTATGATGAGAGTAAAATCGTAAAGTAATAATAGGAGTGAAAGAATGAACAAAAGAATCCTCTTATCTAAGGGTCTTGTTTAGTATTTATAGCGAGTTAATATAAATTGTATCAGGACTAAATTATTAGGTTAGGCTTAAGTATTGGGCTAACTAATATATGCCTAAATAATAGTTATCAAAAAATGTTTATCAACACGCATAACTTAATATTATAATATTTAATTATTTATTTTCATAAATTCAAACTCATTAGATTACTTTTACTAATATTCCCAATTTCAATGAAATTTAGTATCAATCGGACAACTTACGTGATCATCTTAAATTTTACATATCAAATCTTGAACACCTAATTATAAGCTTACTACTGTAAGGAGGTCGGATCAACTGACCCAATCTAAGTTAGGTCAGATGGTCAAGTAGCTTGGCTTTAGCTTTGGAAGGCTTGGATATAGGGAGGACTGCATAGTGGTTAGGTCATTTAACCTACCTTAAGTTAGGTTGGGAACAGTCTTTGCTTAGGATTTTCATTTGGTACTCAACTCGACAAAAGTATAGTAAGCCTCGAACTGAATGGAATCCTCATCTCATGCTTGCTCTTGAGTTAGGATATGTTAGGTAAGGCTCTATTATCGTCTAGTTTGGCTTCTAGTGATCAGTTTGAGGATTTTATTCCTATCATAAGGTAAACCAAAATCATGTGCTACATTGCTTGCATTAAGTTTAGAAAGTATTCTCATTTTATTGAGAGGTACATGTCTTAACCTGTAATGCCAAAGATGACTCATGTTGTCTTGTATAGCCAAGAAAATTAAGTAGCTCTTTACTTCTGATGCAAGAATAGCTTTGGGATGATCCAAGTCAATCTAATATAACCTATTCAACATCCTAGAATATGCAATCAGTTTCCATTTTTGTAGGTCTTAACTTAAAGCTAAATTATGGAACAAATAAGTCATCCAACAATTTAAAATTGGTAGTTAATTGTACTATTCCCATGTGAGTAATACAACTCTTGAATTACGAGGCAATCTTAGAAATACATCTTTGATTGATTTGCAATTTATAAAATTTTCTAGTGAACAAGTAATGTGATCACTAGCACTAGTGTCTAAGATTTTAATTTTATTGGTTAATCTTTTAGTAACAAAACTAAAAGAGTAATGTGTGCCTACAATTAATATTTCTCTTTATATTTCATATTTTACACTTATTGCATTCATCTATGGTTCCATTTGTTGGTCTCAATTAAGTAACGAAGAAGGGAGAGATGAATTGGTTATTTTCGTAAAAAATTAAAAAAATTTGTAAATTAAATTTATCCTCTTTAATTAGTTAGTTAGTATCGCATGTAAAACAATATTCAATAAGTATATAAAATAAACTTATGAAAATTAAAGAGGAAAGGAATAGAAGATCAAGCAATGAAATTATAGTACTTTAATCTAGTGCTTACTGCACTTTTTTAGTTACACTGTTGAGGACCTCTTATTCTATACCGGTATCATTCGATTATCCGCTTTAATCAAATCAACCCAAATAATAGATTGTAGCTGCCAAGTCCTCTATTGTATATCTCTAGCCTAATCCTTAGCTAATCATCGATCTATAAAGTATTAAATTAATCATCTCTTCTAACAATTCTCCTAACATTGAAAGTATAGAGTAATAATCATCTTGAGGAATGAATATAAGTTTCTTCTAAAAGTTAGCATGAAATGTAAGATCCTTTGATTTTGGCTCTAATTGTTCACTAGTGTAAAGATAGCAGTAGTATTTTCAAATCAATAGAAGTGATTTGGATTTGTGAACTTGGCTTCTATTTATCTTCTTATTGTAAGGGGCTACTTGTTCACTTGTATAAATTTGAGTAAATCTCTTTTGAATATCCGTTGTTGATAAGCTTTCCAAGAAATATGGAAAATACTTTTAGTTGGTTTGACTTGATTTTCAAATTCAAATCTTGATAAACATCTCGGAGCTTCTAGAAACTTTATCCATTATACAATCAAAATTCGTCCAAAGAGAATGCACTCGTTTTACTCTTAATATCTTCTACCAAATGCTCAAAGATATATGTCAAAACGTTATCTCAAGATATATAAGCAACTCCCATTTGATTTGAAACTAAAAGTTCCTTATAAATCTCCACCAAATCTTAATAATATGAATTTATAAAAAATTTCTCTAACTTAATCCCATATCCTTATCTCATTTATCTCTTCATTTAAATTTGAAACTTAGCAAACCTCATTAAAAAGAAATGGGGTAAACATATAACTTTAGGACTCATCATTTTGCACATTTTCTGTTTGAATTTTAAATGTTCAAAATTTTTATTTGAGCCCTCAAAATTTACAAAAATTTTTAAACAAGTTCTTAGTTTATTTGTCATTAACTTTTTGTTAACTATAGTACGTGATACTTTTTATTAGCTTACATATGTTTATTAAATAATTAATATAATAAAATAATTAACAGATTAATAAAATAATAATAATTTTGGAAAAATAAAAAAAATAAAGATATATATGCATATATAATGTAATAAATGTATAGACATGTATATTTATTATAATTTTAGTAAAATAGAAGGCTTTTTTTTTTACTTGAAAAAAAAATTGTAAAATATAAAATCATTCCAAATACTTCATAGCATCAAGGTGATCAAAATAGCCAAAAAGAAGTAGAAAATCATGATCTACATACGAAAGTAGGATGATCAACCTATCACTAGCTGTGTATTTCAAAAGAGGAAAAAATAGAGCGAAATCCAATTGGGTAGACGGCTACACATGCACATACATTTCTTATATCATATTATATTATATTATTTATGTCTCTGTTTTGACTTTGCATTTCTTTATATTTTTTGTTTTTGTGAATTTTCTTAATTTTTTATTATTTTTTTCACTATTTTGTTCATTTTTTAATTATTGCATTATATTAATTTTTTAATAAAGATATGAGGACGAATTAGATATTATCATATACCATTGTTAACGAAAAAGTTAATGACGAACTAATAGGTGACTTATTTGAAAACTTTTATAAATATTGAGAATTTAAATAAAAATTTTTAAACATTTAGCTCTTGAACAAAAAATATATAAAAAATTGAATACTAAATTTATATTTTTTCTATGGATCAATTAGAATGTTACATGTGACATGTGAATAGAAAAATTAATGATAAATTAATAGATGACTTATTTAAAAACTTTTACAAGTATCAAGAACTCAAATAAAAAATTTAAAATTAAAAAATCGAGCATTAAATTTATACTTTTCCAAAAACAAATCCCAATAAAGTTGTCCTCATAAGATAGCCATATATGCAACCTCGTTAATGCGTCAGAAATTCCTCGGACACATTCGCCTCTCCTTTAAAAAGTTGCCTCTACTTTGAAAATAATAAAACCAGCTGCCATGTTAAAAAATTAACTGCCATATAATTTGCTTTTTAACTCCAAAGTGGTTGAATATATTGCTATGTTGAGAAATAAAGTTGGCACAAGGATACTGAACTTTGTGTAGCCAAGAACTAGCTTTAGACTTGTGGCCTGTCGCTTACTAAATATTCCACAAACCGATCAATCTTGAACTTAATATCAACTTGCCACATAAAAATAAATATGCTGGAAATGAATTCACTTTGACTTGAATTCCGTTCCGAGGATATACATAACTTCAGATGAATAAACACTTACATTCCATCATAATGTAAATACTTACATTCCATCATAATGCTTTTTAAGCATTGATTTGAACTTTATCTTATCCTGTTAATTAAATGTCTTCTATGAATAAATACTTACATTCCATCATAATGCTTTACGCTTTATATCTACTTTTATCGTGATTGATAACGTTGAAGAGGATCAAATCAACCCCTGCTGCTAAAATACACTTCCACGCTGCTGATGTTAGTTGCTTGGAACCATATATTTGGCTTGGCACAAAAATTAAATAAGCTTGGAAGATCTTCAACATATTGACATGAGCGACACTGTTAAGATACCTTGTTAGCTGATAATTGTTCATTATATCCAAATAATAAGTTTGCTTCCTCATAATTTAATCCCTGTGAATATAATTAACTGAATTAGGTGTACCATATTGAATACATCATCCAAATTAAAGTTGGGTTTTCAATAAAATCAATTGTCCAACTTAAACCACAAAAGACATTAAACCGTCCAACTTTAACTTGATCGAATATATTTAATTTAACACTTGCACAACTTGCACATGTAATAAACATATTAGCATTCAAACATTTTTTGTTGTCATAAAAAAGAAATTAGGAGACTAAACACCATTCTTGCTCTTGTTTTGGACGATGACATTCTTTTCGAACCATCAAGAAGTTGTATCAACTTCATATACTGCTCTTTAGTGAATGAAAACTGAACTTAGTAAGTTTTTATCTTTGTTCCTTTCTTCTTTAGGAAACACTTCAACTTGATTAAAAGTCTTTTCTCTTGAATTTTTATAATTTGGTGGATAGCCGTGCTTTTCAGAGCATTTATCCGCTGTATGACCACAATAAGAACAAAATGGCTTCTTGTTTCCCCTATAATTTCCAATTTTGTTTTGAACATCAACATTCTTTCTACTCATAAAAGCATTAGATTCTCCAAGATTTTGCATAAAACTAGAACTAAGTTTTCTTTATTGTTGAAGAACTAAAGAAAATGCCTTAATAACATTTAGGATTGGATCCATGAGTGACACTTGAGTGTGAACAGTTATCATTGAATCCTTTTAAAATAAAAACTCATCACTTGATTCATTGTTTTGATATTGCTCCATAGCATTTGAAGCATCACAATTATATTATGGATTACAATTTGGTAATGGCCTCAAAATATTAGGCCCATGAGATAGAATCTTAAATTGTGTGAAATATTCTATTACAGTAAGAGTTCCATCTTGAAAATTATGTCTCTTCTTGTAATTCAAATATCGTAATTGAATCACTTTGTGAGAAATGAGCTCGAACATCTTTCCAAACCTCATAGGCTTAGGGATGCTACTAAGGCAGGTTTGAAATGGGTTTTACAAAATCTAAACCTAAACCTGATCTGGTATTCTATAGTGCTTCTCAAAACCTTATAAGGTTTTCATCCTATTTCCATAATTCGCTCTTATAGGGTTTTGGAAAACCCGATGAAGACTCAACTCGATTCGTTCATACTAAAAAAATTACAAAAAGATATATTAAATAAAAATAGACACTTTTATTCATAAAATAAGATGCTTAAGAACATAAACATGTTAAAGTGTCCATGCATCACATCACTATAAAGTTTAATTTTCAAATATGTCGCTATTATAAAGCCTTGTTGCAAACCTAAAAGTAAAACATAAAAACAACATTCATATAAATATTACACAGCTTAAGGTTGTTTGAAAGGAAAGAAACAAAAGATATTATTCTATTATTCATAGTATCTCATGCTTCTTAAAGTACCAATTTCCTATAATGTAGATATAATGATATGGGCTTTAGGGATAAGATTAAAAGCTCTTGAATATGTATATATTATTATTTTAAAATGGGTTCAGGTTTTCCGTCGAGTTTTTTCTAAATTTGAAAACCCAACTCATAATCCTATAGGGCTTGAGAAGTAATTCTAGAACCTGCCCCAAAACCTTATAGAGTCTAACTCTATGGGGCTTTTAACGATTTGGACAGATTAGAAACCCTATAATGACCTGCTCAATAGCATCCTCACATAGGTTGTATTAATCCATATTATACTTTGAGCAATTAATTTGGACAAAGAATGTATTAGCTACATTAAGACCATTATGTTGCATATCTCTTATGTTGAATACAATGGATTTAATTTCTTTACTTGCACTAACTTTAACATCAATATGGTTTTTAATAAAGGTCTTTTTGATTGGTAAAACTCTTTTTACTCTAAAAATCATGATTTTTAATTTTCAATTATACTTGGTTAATCTTGTATCATATTGTCCCATAAGTTTCATGCTTCCATTGATATATCAATATCAAAGATAAAGTTAACAACATAATCACTAACTCAAACATCTTGGCATTTTTAATATTTCACAATACATTATAAATTTGTAATCTTTCCAAAAGTCTAAAACTTTGAATGATAAACAAGCATGAATATGGATTTTAGTGATTTTTTTTTCTTATGAACTTATATATACTATTTCAGTCCTCTTTAATAATTTATAAATTCTATAAGTAGTGATATATATTTCATTTAATTTTATATTTTTATTATAGTAAAAATATTTACATTTGATTTATTTAAACTTGTAATTCAAACATAATTTCATGTCCTTATTTTTTAAATTAAATAATATGATTTATAGATTTATTTTTTGTTAACCCCAATTTGACCCATGGTGAAACCAGTTCAACCACTTGACCCTTAAACCTCTTAAATATTCAAGTCAAACTATTGAGTCAGGTTTGACAACATTGGATTCAAGTAAAATTCCCTTATTGGTTCTTCAGAAATCTTTTCTTTCAATTTACAAAATTTTGTCCACCCATGGTGTTCTACATGTTTCTAATTCTATCCTATGTTCTAAAAAGAATTGAAAATCAATAATGTTTATCTAAATGGCTTTGAAATAGAATCTGTCTTGAAGGTTTTCTTTTGTGACTTCTTTTTTCTATAACTCTTGCTCCTTTGTTCCATTCTTATATCTTGTGTAATTGATTCTTTTGATTTCTTGGGAGTCATTGAATTTCTTGTGTTAATGATGATTTTAGGTTTTTTTGAATTGAGGATTACTGAGAGAGAGATTAATTTGAATGAAAGATCAAAGAGGGATATCTAGTCTTTTGGTGCTTTGGGAAAAGTTATATCTTTTAGTTATGTTTTATGTTTTTTAACTTAAGCTAAGTTTGGTTTTTGCCATTTTAACTACATGTCAAATTTGTAAAGACAATTTCTTTCCAAATGACTAACCTTTTTACAAAAATAACAAGCAATTCTATTAACATACCTCTATTTTATTGATTTACCTTACCGATTTGCTTAATTAATCTTGGTCTGTATGTATTCTACCTTTGAGCTCCATTTTGTGAAAATGGGTTATCTCCTTGCTTTTTATCTTTTTCCTTAACTAGATACTTTTGATTATAATTTTCCTTCTCTATTTCAACTTTTGACTACTTTTATCCTACGATTTTGGAATTCTTTTGGTAGTTATGTCCTTTTAGTATCTAACTCAATTTCTTCTCATTATTCATCGTTTGGTCATGAACCTCTTTTTTAATGTGTTATAGAGACCATCAAATTTGACATTCATGTTTTCTGCTTCTTCCTTCATATTTCAATTTTCTTCATTGAACTAACATAGTTTACTTTTCTCTTTTTGAAGCATAAATTTTTCCTTTATCAAGATTTTATTATTGCATTTCAACTGTTGATTCTCTTACCTCAACATCTTGTTTTCATTGTTTAATTTTGAGACTTTGGCATTGGTTTGGGAGAGTGAACTTAATAATTTCTCCATTTTTTCTTACACATCATCTAGTACACTTCTACCATTAGATTTTGTTTTATTTGATTTTGAGTTTGTTATTAGACAAAATTCACATTCCGTTCATCTATTTCTGGACATTCTTTACCAACACATCCGAGTTTTTAACAGTCAAAATAAATTGTTCTATGTATCCATTTGTTGTTTTTGCTACCTGCATTAGGTAATGTTAATTTTGTTCTCTATGATAAATAATGTATCACTCAAATTTCAAAAAGATGTATAGCAAAGGTTTCTAACTATGTCTTAAAATTTTCCAATATGAACCTTTTGTTTTATTATATCCTATTTAGATATAAATTCATATATATATATATATATTCTTTTAGGTAAACTTGCTATAACACTAATTGTTGATCTAAGTGAACAATCAAGGAAGGGGGAGGGGGTTCAATTGATTGTTGCGAAATTTCAATATTTAACCAAATTTTACTTCTTAGTTTTCAATATCAATTAACTTTAGTAAACTTGTTTTAGAATTATTAATAAATTTAGATTGGAGATTTGCGTGCAAAAACCAATCGTAATACTTTGTAATTTAATCTCTTAAGTAGGTTAACTTATCAAACAATTCTATGTACTTTTGATTCTAAACATAATCTTGTGTGGATGATTAAGATAAATTGTGTAGTATACAATCACTTAGGCAATCAAGTAATATATCATATAAAAAATAAATAAAGAGTGTAAGGATTAGAAAATCAGAGAAGCATATATAGTAGTTCTACCTTGTATGTCAATCTACTCTTCTAACCTGCGGCTAGGGATGTAGTTATTTATACTGTACTTCTAATCTTTGAAGAAAACTGTACCTGCTTACCTCTAAATCGTAAGTCTATAGAATCTCCTTCCTAAGTTCTCTTAAATATTATCACACTTATTTTTAAAGAGATTAGAAACCCCTTTAAGGATTACAAAAGATTTCCATGTTTGCATAATGCACAACAACATAAAATTTTCAAGCCATGAGCTTATCTCTCATATTAGATCAATGTATGTAAGTTCAGCCAAACAAAAACTTTCTGTACCTCTTAAGCTTTTCTTTTTCTTACTTACTTTTCTCTTTTCATTCTTACTCTTATGTTTTTATTATTCTTCTATCTTCTTTATTTCATTGATGACTTAAATAGTTTTGGCTTCCAACAGTTAAGTGCTCTCAATATGGTAATAAATGTTGTGTGGTCGTTGCATTTTCAAATATTTGTAATCTTCTTCCTTTGTTGTTATTGTTAATATGCTCATTTGTCATATGATACTTTCTTAGTAGCTTCTTTACATACTTAGAAACTTATATTAACCTATTACCTCACACACCTTTGTAATCTTCATAAATATTGCCTTTTTTTTTTTCTATCCCTTAGCTATTACAAATAGATATTAACAATACTAGGTCTTGCTCTGTTCTTTCTTCAAAATAAGCTTCCAATTACATCTTGCTTTTGATACATCTTCTATGCTTTTGATATGTGGTTCAATTAAGTCTTGCACTTCTGATTAATCTTGTCTTTTGATAAGTTCTTTTCTTTTCTTCCTTTATCTTGAAAATAATGTACCTTGTCTTATACTTCTGATTCATGCCAATGAAGACATATTGTTCTCTTCTTTACGTCTTAAGTTTGATAAACTTTTGAGAATAGTAGATTCTAATTTAACATTCATTATTGATACTCGTTTCACAAATTCTGGTTCTTTAAGTAACTTTTAATCTTGTCTACTCTTTATGATTCAATTCTTTGCTCTTTTGAAGTATCTTTAAGAATTTCATTCTATGTTCTACATATTAGGTAACTTGATTACCCATAACAAAATACCTTTAATTTATTTAACATATATTTTTTTATCATTAAATTACATTTAATTAAGGGTTTATCATAAAAATCATTTCATTTGAGTTCTTGCTTTAACAAAGGTTACTAGCTGTCGAGACATCAACTATTGCATTAACTTGCAACGAGGTACCACATTGCTTAATAAACTTGTTTACAAATTGAATTTTGAGTGAATTGTTAAGCTTTAGAGGCAAGTGCATGATCTTATTAAATGAGGTTATGTGTAAGAGAGTATCAGCTCTTTTGTTGTATAGCTCTATTAGTGCCTAAGAAGGATGGGACGTGGTGAATGTATACTGACAGCCAAGTTATCAACAAAATTACTATTAAGTATAAATATTCCATTTCGAGGCTTAACAACATTTTAAATGAACTACACGGAGCAAGAGCCTTTTCTAAGATCAACCTCAATAGTAAAATTCTCCAAATTAGGATAAGACTAAGGAATAAATGGAAGATTTCCTTCAAGATAAGGCATGGACTATAGGATTGCATGGTTATGCCCTTTGGTCTATCTAATGCGCCTAGCACATTTATGCATTTGATGAAGTACATCTTAAGAAAGTTGATAAGTAAGTTCATTGTAGTTTATTTTGATGATATCCTTGTGTATAATTTGGATCTGGAGAGCTACTGTGAGCATCTTCAAGTTGTGTTCAAGATTCTCTAAGCTAAATACTTGTTTGGAAACTTAAAGAAATGCATTTTCTTGTTCTAAGAGGAAGTTTGTGTTCTTAGGGTTTATAGCGTATGGAAGAGGTTGAGAGTTAACAAAGAGAAGGTATGCACTATCTTAGAATGGTTGATCCTAACTTATATTGCCGGTGTGCAAAGCTTCCATAATTTAGCCTTATTCTATCATAGATTTATCAAAAATTTAGTACTATTGTAATACCTCTCACTAAGTTGACAAATGAGAAGAGAAAGAGTATAAAAGCATTAAGGAGGTGAAGGAGAAATTGATGTCTACCCTACTACTAGCTCTACCTAATTTCAACAAGGTCTTCGAGATTAGATGTTAACATTGAAGCTCTACAAATGTAGGAAGGCCGACTTGTTATTTATTTCAATGAGATGCTTAGAGGAGCTATGCTAAATTATCTAATGTATAACAAAAAGTTTTACTCCCTAATCGAAATACTAAAGGTTTAGCAGCACCGTATGTTGCTTGAGAATTCATCATATATGTTGATTATGAGTTATTGAGGTATTTATGAAGTTAGCCTAAGTTATGAAAGAGGTAAGCGAAGTGGATAGAGTTTATAGAGGGATTCTCCTTCATTATCAAATACAAAACAACGACGACCTATGTGGTCGCTAATGCATTATTTAGAAGACACATCTTCCTTACCGACCTTTAGACCTAGCCATTGGGGTTTTCATTGATTAAAGAGTTGTATGCCAAAGACCCATACTTTGGTTCTATTGTTTGTAGATGTAGTGAAGGAAAGATGGTTGATGACAATTTTATAGAGGACGGATACTTGTTCCATAGAGAAAACTTTATGTACTAACTTTTTCTATTAGAGAGTTTATGTACAAGGTAGTTACTAGTGGATTATGTGGTCACTTTGGAGATAAGCAGACATATGGGCTGATGAAGGATCGATTCTTTTGGCTAAAGATGTTGAGGTATTCGCATACGATAATTAAGAGTTGTATGATATGCAAAGGAGCTAAGAGCTAAGGATAATAAGGTCAGTACATGCACTTACCTATTCTAACCAATATAGAATGTAGCATGGATTCAGCACTTAATTTACCCAAGACTACCCTAGGAAGGATTCCATTATGGTGATGGTGGTAGATAGATTCAACAAGATGACACGTTTGATCTCGTGCTAAAAGACTTATAATGCTTCCTATGTTGCTTCTCTTTTTTTGTAGGAAATAATCAAGTTGCATAGACTGTCTCAAAGCATAGTATGAGACCAAGATAAAAAATTCCTAAGTCATTTTTGGAAGACCTTGTAGCAATGATTAGGAACAAAGTTACTAATCAACACTTCATGCCATCTACAAACTATTTGTCAGATCGAGATTGTCAATAGAGCACTAGGATCTTTACTGTAAGCTAATGTAGGGAGGAACTTAGTCGATTGGAACTTATGTTTACCAATTGTAGAGTTTGCATATAATGAATTGATACATGGTACCATTGGGAAATCACCATTTGAAGTTATTACGACATCAATCTTAAATTCCTAATTGACTAGACACCCTTACCAAGCCCTAATGAAGAAGATCTAAGTGTTGTCAATCAAACTTGAGTGTTGCAAAAGATTCATTAGAAGGTGATTGAGCATTGTACCTGAGTTGCCACTAGAGTTGAGGAGAGAGGCCTCAAAAAGATAGAATAGATAGTTCCAACCTAAAGATCTTATATGGGTACATTTTAGCAAAGAAAGATTCTCTAACTTGAGGGAGAGCAAGTAGCTACTTTAAGTTCAAGGGCCATTTATGATGCTTCAAAGGATCAATGATAATGCCTTTTAGCTTGATCTGCTAGAAGGGAATGGAGTTTTGCCACTTTTAACATTGTTGATCTAAGTTCTTATGTGTTGGATGATGTATAATAGGTTGAGTGCTCTTACAACCCAAATGAGATAATAAGGATTAGCCTTAAGGACCAATTAGACATGCCCAAGCCTAAAGCTTTATGGCCTTAGTCCATCAAGCTCTCTTCGACTTGGCTTCCTAAGGTAAATTGATATTTCTTTTTTGTAATTTTATTCTATTCTATTATATTACAACCCAATTTATTTGATACCATTTTTATTTATCAAACATAATATTATATAAATGTAGAATCAACATTAATAGTCCTATTAAACTACAATATGCAATAGCTATTTATATAATTGGATGATAGTATTTATATATTATAATTTTTTAAATAGTTCTTTTCTTTTCTGATTATGAATATATCTTAAATCAAAATCTCCAAAAGCTTAAAAATAAAACAACGAGAGGAGGTGGTTTTTACACGTGGCAGCTGCACCTCGGTTAAACGGCTGATTTTTCCGTCGTACAAGGCATAGAAATGGGGAAAAAGGAAAGGAAAAGAAAACAGACAAATAAGTAGCTGGTTGGAATGGGAAAAGATTCTTTCCCGTTCCTTGTTTTAAAAATCTTTTATGCCGTGGACTCGTGTAGGAGGAAAAGGTACTGTGTTCGGTCACTGCGAGTAGTGAGTCGTGTAGATGGATCTATTTTATGAATTCGTATTAGTTGTTAAAATGTATATAGTTAAATAAAAATGATAAACAATTTATTTTGTATTGTTTGTATTTATTATGCTAGATCTTAATTGTCCTGTCAGATTTTGTTAGATTCGGAAGTCACTAGTCCCACATCCAATGCGAAAAATCCAGCAAAGCAAAACTATCGGGATAGATGAATGGAGTTCACGCGTGTATTTTTTAAAAAATTACTATTTATATTTTTATGAGGTATAATATATGTTTATTAATTTTAAAAAAATTATATAACTATAAACTATATAAAAATTTTATCAAAATAAATTGTTATGTCATATCTTGAAATTAAAAATTAACTAATTCGGTATCTTAAAAATACAATATAATTATGATAAATAAATGTTAATATTATATATTTTTATGATACGATATAACGTATTTTGAAGATATGATATTGATATAGATAAATGATATGATGTAATAATGATATTTTAGTATTATTTTTTATTTAATTTATATTTATATAATATTTATTAATTTTGATAATAAATATATAATTTTTTTATTTTTATATATTAATATTTAATAATATTAATTTATTTACGTACTATTATTCAAGTTAGCACAAGTGAGATGGTTTGTCTTCATAAACCAACTAAAAAGAGTATTAAAATACCTTCTAAACAATTTTTAAGACAATATAGGTGAGCCACTTGGTATCTACCATTTAGCTCTGAAATATGGTTTTGCTTGAAGGAGTAGCAACATCCTATAAATTATAATAAAACGTCATTTTCTTTCATTTTGTCAAACCAGCGACCTCCTAACTACAATTACGGAAATAGACAACAGTACAGAATTTTCATCTCAAGACAATAAAAAACTAGTAAGGAAACATAATTTGGTGCAAGTTTTACTGTAACACTGTAGTATAATAACTCAGAGAGAGAGAGTCAGCATGGAACCTTCCTTCATTCTTATCGAGTCATAGGACCCATTCAAGTAAAAATAATTTTTGGCCATAAAAAAAAAGGAAAATAATTTAAGCCAGTATGAAAATGAATTGGAGAGCCAGGTCTGCTCCTTTCAAGCACAACAATCTGTTGGTCAAACTAGCAGTTGCATTTTTGTTGACAGGTTTTGCTTTTAGGCTCTTGTTCTTTCGTTCTTCTGGATCTTTGCCGGATGTAGGAGTAGAAACTGAAAGAGATGGAGAAACACACCCATCTGTGGAAAAGACAGTTGGACAGAGAAAATCAGACAGCATTCCTGCTAGTAATGTCGATGTTTCCACCGCACAAGATGATGGTGATGAAGTATCTGGTGAAGGTATAAGCTTTTTGA
Source organism: Lumnitzera racemosa (assembly GCA_024138005.1). Lineage (NCBI taxonomy): Eukaryota > Viridiplantae > Streptophyta > Magnoliopsida > Myrtales > Combretaceae > Lumnitzera > Lumnitzera racemosa. The sequence continues at coordinate 16,043,867 of JAMXBC010000001.1, forward strand.
TGAGATATGTGAATTTGTCTGATTTTATTACATTAAAATGGAGTTTAGATTATTGGGTTTTAGATGTGTTACTAACTATGAGTTTTGGATCTGAAAGGGTTGCTCTTTTATTAATGTTGGTTGGTAAAGTGAAAATGGGTTGTCAAATTTTGTTGTAGATGATTAAGATTCCGTGCTTTCCATTGTCGGTTTTGATGGTTTTTGGGGTTTCTGTAGCTTGCTTACAGTATAAAATGAGGGACGTCTTTGATGCGAAAGGTTACTCTTTTATTGTTGCTGCTGTTGTTAATCTTAGTGATGATGGTTCATAATGTGAAAAATTTTTGGTTGAGCATTCTGTGCTTCCTGTTTCTATGTATTTTCTTTCCTCGTAAAATGAAGTTTAGATTAGTGTAACGACATGGGGATGGAGTGATTGCAGAGAAAAGAGAAGTAAACTTTGTGATGATAGTGGCTTATAAGATTTATGATACACGGATTTTCCATCAAAAGAAAGTGTTGATTCAAAGTTACTACTGTTAGTTTGGTGCTGCAAATTCAGTAGTGTTGATGATGTTAACAAGTCATGGGAATCGATTCGTGTTCCAAGTTTTACTTGCTTCCTATGGCCATGTTTCATTAGTTTTCCCTTAAAATTACGCACTTTACTTGCCCTAGATAAGTTTATGCAATTTTTGTGCTTCTTTTCTTTTTCAAATGCCTGGATTGGATCTGATTGAACCTGCATATAATTCAGAAAACTGCGATCTATTTACTGGGGATTGGATACCAAACCCATCAGGTGCAATTTACACCAATGCAAGCTGTCCTTATATTGAGTCTCATCAAAATTGTATGAAGAATGGGAGACCAGATACTGGATATTTGTACTGGAGGTGGAATCCACGGCGATGTGAGTTACCACCCTTTGATCCTGGTAGATTTCTTGAGCTTATGAGGAACAAAGCCTGGGCTCTGATTGGTGATTCCATATCCCGTAACCATGTGCAGTCATTGCTATGTATGCTTGCTACGGTATGTCTAACTAAATTAGGCCCTTTCAGTTTAGGATCATGGGATCCCTTTCTATCAAATAGGAAGGGCTGTTGCACAAAATGTACTTCCAAGTAATTGCCCCGCAGATCCTATATATTGGTGATTCTAATCCTATGTGTTTGTATGCTCTTCTTAGAACCTTTTTAATATATAGATTTGATGTTTTGCTTAGGAAAGAGTAAGTTATATGTGTTTGTATAAGATAATACAATGTTGCCTTGTGTAATGTGCAATTTCAACATCCTTTATTATGTTCTTTTCTGGAATAATTTGGCACTCTTAGTGAGTTCATAGGCCACACAGCTGTATATGCATCTGTTTTACCTTAATGTTTGATATTCTAAAACGCTTTACTATTAGGTAGAGTTAATTTGCTTATAAAGCTTGTCAAAGCTTAAAACTGATGCTTATCTTTTTTTTGATTGAGAACTTAAACAAACTATAGATTACAGTGATATTACAATTCAAATCTTTTCAATTGTATAGCTGGCCAGGCACATTATTCGACTATTACTTGGCATGCATCAGCTTTTGCATCATGAGATGTTATTACACCCTTACCAACAATCTCTTTCAACATCACATCTGGTGGGGATTGTAATTCACAAAATCAGCATCCTCCATAGGTATATGGAAAGGAAGAGAATGAGTTCGGTATTTCAATAACCTTATTCCACAATCTAACAAGATAATCTTTCTGATGTGAATTAGTATAATCAGAAAAAAGGAAAAGAAAACAGTGTTGCAAAAATAACCATGGAATTATTTTTCTACTCTCTTTCCCCCTCCTGTGTTTTCCTTGGTTGTATTTTCTCTGTTCTCTGCTGCAGGCTCCTATCGGTTTGATCTTTTCACTTATTGCATGTCTAAGGTAGACATCAAGCATGAGGCATACTTTGAATATCTTCAAAGAATTGAGGCCACTCTGGATGACTAGGGTGTGAGCATCTTGTGTCATGCCCATCCAAAACACCTGGTGGTTCTGTCATTTGCCTTGCTGATTATCTCCTCTGTCTCCTCCTTGCAGAGCGATTCAACTAACCTTTCAGATGGGCCATATTTGCTCTCATATAGTCCTTGAAAATAAGCACTTTGTGCCCTAGGGACACCTTCCTCAAGCTGTTGAGAATCCTTTGTATGTTCCTATGTACCAAATTTGGTTAGTAACACTTTCTTCTTCTTCACCAATGTTTTCAACATTGCTTGACACATCAACCCACAGAAGTCTTACGAGTGCTCATGACTAGATGGTGAAAGTGCTTGATGCTGCTCTTTCCTAAAGCATATTTGAGTCGCCCGGTGCCTAAAATGGTGACCCCCTGTGACACCTTGAAACTAATAGGGCTCGCAACTGTACTTAGACATAGAGTTTCTTCTCTGCTATCTCATAATTCGATGTTGTCCTCCAATCCCAACTTGGTCTCCCACAACTTTATTTTGTATAATTGTCTCCTAAGCCAACTATCTTATGGTTGGGATGAGCATTTTTCCGACAGTCCTTCATTTCTATGACCTCTTTCCTTGAACCTATTTCCAAACACAAACCTCATCTTATTGAGAATTGGTTTAAATATTTATTTTATTATTATTATTTTTTTCATTGGGAGTATTGGTGACATAAGCGACAATGCAACTCTCTTGTTGCCACTAAGTTGGCCTGTATAAGTCATTAGTAACTTTAAATTTCAAGAGCTTTAAAGCATTAACAAGGTCTGGAGCCTGGAGAAGTGAAATGTTTTAAATCACTAATGTTTGTTCTTAGTACTTGTGTTTCCTTGCTTCTATCTTCACATTATTGGTCTTTATATTAGTCTTCTTGTTTCCTCAAAGTTTATATAAGAAAGTGAGTGATCCCGTTATTGTATGCATATGTTTGAGTTCCTGTATTATGGTGGTTCTGGTTAGAATTTCATATATAGGACTATCATATGTTGTACATATTGGATTACCAAGAAATGAAATTCAACCTGCAATTACTACAAGGATATGATAGAAGATTTAGTTGTAAGGTAGAATTTTTCCTCATTTACATCAGCAGCTTTCTGAACCCAAAACTGGCTTTTAGTTGGATAGTTTCACCGACGTCAGTTATTCCCATCTCCTTGTGTCCAACCACACTCATAGTATTTCTGAAGACCAGTTGAGTGTAAGCAAGTGGTTATCTAATAAGCTAAACATAAATGGAAAAGTAATAAATGTATCGAGATATCAGGTACTTAGTGTTTGAGGTTTTGAGAGCATAAAAAAGTTGCTGAATAGTATTGTAATTGGCTAGCTAAGAGATCTAGTGACCCTGTACGCAAGCATTATGGGTTGATCAATTTTCTAAACGTTACAGTCATAATTAGGAGTGGCCAAATACCACTGAAAACAGTTTGGAAGGTTGAATCACACTGATTTATAAGGTGATAATTCTAAGTGAAATGAAGTCTAGGCCTAGTTTATCTTTTGCAGTTACTTCTATGTCTATATAAGATTCAAAATTCTCTCTAAAGAAGACTAGAAAATGATTTTTGGAAGAGAAAAAAGAGTGTCAGAAGCCCTCTGTCTCAATTTTTGCCTAGCTTTTGCAGTGTGCTACTACTGACTGTTCATTTAATGAGATTGAGAATTTTGCTTGTTGCGGTATTTAGTCCAGGAAGCAATAAAGCAACAATATGCTACTTAAAATACATCACTTGAAGCTGTTCCTGTAGTAAAAATTCTTGTACTTATTCTATATGCAACTATGGATAAGAAGGAAAACATTATGAGGTGTTCCTTATAATGGAAGGAAAAAAGGTGCGATTAGGCTGAAAATTTTATAAGATATTATAACAATTAGGTTCAGTGTTCAAAGGAACTGCAATTATTGTTTTATTTGGTTCAACTTCAACTTAGTGGTCACCCCTACCTACAAATAATGCTTATGGAAGCCATCCTTACCTTTTATCTAGAGTTACCTTTGGCTTTGTGATTTCTAACCATCTTGTCTTAGAGATGTTAATGACAATATCTGTTGGATGCCTTGGAAATTCCATTGAATTTGTCGGATTCTAAAACTTGTTTGTTGTTTGAGATGCTATACAATATTTTCTTTCTTATTTCATCAGCATATTCATTGCCTTTCTCCACCACCACCACCCCCCCCCCCCCCCCCCCCCCCCCCCCCCCCCCCGGCTCCCTCCCCTGGTAAGTTATTCATTGCCTTTCTGTTTCAATGCATAATGAATTACTCTCTCTCAAAGTAGTAAAGCAAGAGTTCTTCCAAACAAGCGTGTTTATAATTCCTGGTAAACTTGGGCCATTTCCATTGGTAATATAGGAATTTAGTGGATCTCCAAGGAAAATGATCCCACAAAGTATTTTTTCTGCAATATGTATGCTGCCTCATCTTACTTGTTGCAGTGAGCTGAATGACTACATTTTAGATTTTTAAGATCTCCTGATTTTGTTGAGAAAATGTTATCATTGTACTGGTACAAATGCCCTTTTTGTTATGCAAACTCTGAAACTGTTGCTTTATCACATGCTTGGCAAGATCAATGATACAATCTTCTAAATGCAGAGTTTATATTAAAAATGAAATCCTCAGCTGAGAACTTACTATTTGTAGAGCCTTTTTTTGAGATTTTAATGTAACAATTTTGACTGCTCTTGCATAATACATTCACTTATATGCATGTAAGACTGAAGGTTAAGTGCTTGTATTTTCATGATCGTTTCAAATGCCCTTCATATGTATGTTGTTTCTCATATACAGTTCTGGGTTCCTTATTTTAGGTGGAAACACCAGAAGAGTTCTACCATGATGAGGAATATAGATCCCGAAGATGGATTTTCCCGTCGTACAACTTCACCCTCTCTGTTATTTGGTCACCTTTCCTAGCTAAAGCTGCCATATTTGAAGACTTCAATGGAGTTTCCACATCAGCAGTTCAGCTGGATCTTGATATATTAGAAAAGAACTGGACTTCTTTGTACCCAAAATTGGATTACATGATCATATCAACTGGGAAATGGTTTCTTAAGACCTCAATTTACTATGAAAATGGGAAGGTGGTGGGCTGCCACAACTGTAACCAAGAAAACATTAAGGAGGTTGGATTTGATTTTGCCTACCAGAAAACTCTTCACACTGTGATGAATTTTATTGCAACAACCAAGCACAATGGGACAATTTTTTTTAGGGTTTCTACGCCTGATCATTTTGAGAATGGAGAGTGGCATAGTGGGGGAACTTGCAAAAGAACGGCACCAGTTAAAGAAGGGGAAATTGAATTGAAAGATTTGAACAAAATTCTGCGTGACATTGAACTCTCTGAATTTGATGCAGCAGTGGAAAAGGCTACAAAGAATGGTGTGAATCTTAAACTCCTTGACTTCACAAAACTCTTGTTGGCACGGCCGGATGGTCACCCTGGTCCATATAGGTCGTATTATCCATTCGCAAAGGATAAAAACGCCAAAGTTCAGAACGACTGCTTGCACTGGTGCTTACCTGGTTCTATAGATTATTGGAATGATGTGATTATGGAGATGATTGTCAATCCTTAATGAACGATGGGGACTTTACAATGAGTTGCAGCAATCCTTCATTTCATGTGAGAATATAATATCAAAATGAGTCCTCGTTCTTTCAAGAACCATCTGCTCATTCATTGATGCTTGTGACTTGTGAATATTCCATTCCCTTTTCCCTTTTCCAATTTTGTTTATGTCTCACTTTCTGAGACCTTTGATCTGTGGGTATATCCATACTTGGTGGCCAGATTTTCGTGAATTATATTATTGGTTCAAATCAAACAGAGAAAACAACGCATGCTTTATTGGTTAAACTAAACGTACTGTTCCTGTAATTGCTCTTTGTATCTCATACTAAATTCTATGGTAATCTATGGTTCTCTATTCTGGTGGATTTGCTAGTGCCTGCTTCATGTATTAAAGCTGACAAAATGTGTTTTGGTGGAAATTCAGCCATTAGCGTGGGTCTTAAACTTTTCTACTTCCATGTTATTGCATTCCATTCACTTTTGTCACAATTCAACATGGGGCTATAGATGAGCTAAAATCAACTTGCAAGCTATTCTTCGACGGCACTTGAGGTGAGTTGGAGCTCAAGCTGAATCCACTCAATTAGTTTACAGCATTGAAATCAGAGTTTCATATTATTTAGCTTGATTAGCTTGCATGTCAAATCAAACTCGAGATTAAATGTTGGTTGAATATAAGTTGAGTTTGAATAATATATTATTTTTACTTCAAGAGCTTGTTTAGTCCCACTTTGAGTTGAGTATAAGTTGAAGTTCAAAATGATAAGCTTGATTGAGTTAGGTTGGTTTGCACTGCTATTGCTTGTTCTTTTGTTTTGAACTCAACTTTATGGGGGTTAGCTTTTTCTTGACCTCAAGCATTGGAAAAGATGTTTGGGCCATTGGCTCGGTTCTGGGGTTACACAAGGAGTGGGAATCGATAGCTTTTGGAGTTTTTGGTTACGACTTCTACGAAAAGTTCGCCATGATTCAGTGTACGTTAAGTGCATTATGTAATGCTAAATCTGAAAGTACATGTAAAGTTATGACCCTGTCTTTTGGACGTGTAAAGCGATCATATGGATAAAGTAAATGATGATATGCTAGGTAAGAGCGCCATATGTGAAAAGTTTACTACGGGTTATGGCGCGTTGTATTAATTGCACTCTGATGCTTTTACATGTAATCATACGCGATAAATGAAGTTATACATGTGAAAAATGTTGTTAATTTCCCTTATGAGACCCGAGAAGTTTACTGTGGAAAACATTTACAGATTGAGAATCCTGTTTGGCTCTATCCTTACTTTATGGATGGTCTAATATTTCTTCTTTTAGGTACCACGTTTGAGAAGCAAAGGTTAACGGACAGGTTAGGCAAACACTTAAGGAGGCAGGCGTTATGGTGAAAAATGGGGATAACAGCATTCAAGTTAATAGACACTATAACAGTCTATTTTTTGGAGTTGAAAATTTTCAAGCGAGGGAAAATTGATGGAAAACATGATGAGCCACTATGTCATGAACTTGAGAATGGTTTTTGGAGGCTAAAACTTGATCTAAGAAGATTCATAGGAAATCTTAGAAATCTTAGAAATGTAAGGACGAATTTTTTTAAGAAGGCGAATGATGCGGTCAAGAAAAGATAATAATTTTGTTAAGTAAATATTATTTTTATTTTATGCTATTAGATTAATACAATTTTTTGTTATTTTTATTTGAATAGATTTAGTTCCTTATTTTCAAGATTTGATTAAATTGGTATCTTATATATAGGATAACAAATCATTTAGTTTCTTTTTATTAGAATAGTTATTCAATAACCATTAGAGCAAGGCACATGCTTGACCTTACTTTTCTACAAATAGTCTTTTTGTTAGGTTTTTGAGCATGAATGGAGTCATCATAGAATAAAGAAATTATTTTCCAAGTTGGTACGATATCTTCTACTATTTTGGTGGTGTGAGTATCACGGTCCATGAGTTTAAAGGAAAGTTAGGGTATTCAACTTACGCTCATAATGAAGTGAGTTACATTATTAGGTAATTTATTTGTGGTTTGGCATTCTCTAAAGGCGAATTTGGTCTTTTATAAGCAAGCTAGTCAGAAACTAATGTCACTCTCTTCATAACAGCCATAGTAAGTTGAAATAAGTTAAATAGTTGAGCTTTCCAAATATCTTAGGGGGTTGATAGTAATGCCATAGGGAACTTCTGATTAGATAAATGAGTTTGGAATAGTCCTAGGTAATTAAGAAGAGAAGGTTAGCTCGTTATCTGAAATACGAGTAAATATGAGATGGAAAAGGATGGTCAAACATCTCATGGGCTATCTAGGGGAGAGGGACTTCTTATCTTGTAATAAGTGGTATTAGAGTGAAAATTCTAACTTCATTAAGTTGCCTAAATCTTGCTTATTATGCAGATTGAAAGGGTAGTTCTTATTAACAAGAAGAACATTTTGTATGGAAAAGCTCAGATGAGTGAGAAGACATATTACAAGAGGACAACTATAGCACAAGTCCCAACTCATATGGGTTGAGCTTGAGAGAAAAAGCAGTTATGCGAGGGAGGACATTATTGTGAGAGGGAGATAGTTGTGTTGCGAGTTAGCTTGTAACAAATATCTGCTTGACTCCTTATACATGAAATTCAGTGGACATACTTGATTGTTGGGCTACTTAACAAGAGGCGATCTTGAAGGATAAGAGGAGACGGTAGGGTAAGTGGATACTTATGGGAGCCTTGAGTCCTAGTGAAGATGATCTTAGGTTGGAGTTGGCTAATGGTTGAAAGTGTATATGATTGGTTGTGATAGGAATCAAACTACTAGATCGTTAACCTAATCTTGAGCGTGAGGATTTGAGGGATTAAAGAAGTGGATTCTACTATTCCAATCAACTACTACTAGGGCTAAGCTAATCCTTTTTATTGACTAACTTTATATATCGAGTTAAGCAACTTCTCATCTCTTAGTAGTCTACTTGAAGTATGCTCATTGATGGTTCGACCCCTTACATGTCTACTCAGTTATGATTAAGTCGATCTCTAGCTTAGTAGTATTGATGTCAAGGACCTTAGTACACATTTGCCCCCATAACTTCTCGGAAGGACTCCTAGGTTTGCTTAGCCCCTTAGCTCGACAGTTACTAACCTGATCGTACAGTTTGTCTTCTTTTGCTAAAAGGTCACCCATCTATAAAGAGTTACATGATCGAGCAATCGTACAATATAATCCTTCTTACAAGGTGGACATTTTTCTTAATTTTCTCTTTATGCCCTTTTTCATTATTTATACATTATTTCTTTAGGACTTTATCCTTTTTAGTCATTTTTGTTTATAGTTGTTATCCTAATGTTTCAAGTATAAATACCCATTATAAAGGTAGCTGTAATAATCATACTTTTCCTTTTTTGTAAGCTAAGTGTGCTTACTTCCCTTTTTTACTCTTATCCTAACTTTTAAGTAAGGATAGGTGGTGAGTACTCTCATTAGATTAACTCGTGCTTCATATTAAGTTAAGCCATGAGTCTTTGGTAGTTCCTTGGTGCATTATATCCTTGGAGTTGATAGTGGGCTTTACTTATTTTAACTTCATTGTTGTTCGCACATTTCTCTTTCCATCTTTGTTTTCAAGCTTTTTGCAAGCTTGAAACTATTCCAATACTGTTGCCCTTGTTAGCCCTTGGCACGACATATCATCTTGGTATTAAAGTAAATGTTTGTTTAGGTAAGTTGTAGTTGAGCTTTCTTATGATAGTGTGTTGTAGTTACATAGAAGTTAACTATGAGTGTTTGAGTAAATAGGAGGCGTAATAGTTTACTGTAGTTGTATACTTTATTTTACCCTATTTTGAATAAAAGAAAATAGAGCAAGTTTCAGTTGAGTTTATTGTTCTTTGGAATAGTTGTTGTGTTCACATGTTAGTTGGACATTCATATGGAAGAGAGTATGTATGTTGTTTAGCTTAGAGGAATAGTGTCTATTGTTTCTCAGATTCTAAGTTTGTTATTAAGTTTTATTAGAGAGAATGATGAATCCTAGTATTAATGTTGGTATTGGAGATGACAATAGCGGTGTTATCCACTATGGACGACAACCCTAGGGCACCCCTAGAAGTATAGATGAATAAATTAATGAAACAACCAACCTTATCAAGGCTATACATGCATTAGCCTTTTTACTTATTGAGGCCATACAAAATATTTCCCAAGCTGCTCGACCTACGAGAGGATAGATTCCAACTCAATAAGCTCGAAGTAGAGAAGTAGGAAGACAAGTACAAAGAAGGATTAACTTAGGTGATATGAATGTTGAAGGAGAAGAAGAGTATAATGAGGAAGAGGAGCGAGCTTGAGCACCTCAAGCTGCTAACTATATGAAGCTCTAGATTTTGAATGTTTATGGCTTTAGGGATGTAACAACTCTCTGGATTAGGAGGAAAGGGTTGAATGTGTTTTTAACTGTTATTAGTATGAGGATCGTGAGAAGGTAAAGGTTGTTACTGCAGAATTCTTGGGGTATACTGCATTATGGTAGAAGAACTTCTAGACCATGAGGTGGCAATAAGGATATAGAGAAGTCAGCACCTGGCCTAAGATGAAAAGAATTATCAAAAATAGGTTCGTGCCAGATACTTAACTATAGGATACTTTTGTTAGACTTCGGAAGCTACAATAAGGGAGCTAAACTATTGATGAATATATTCGAGAATTTCAAATGCTTATGATTCAATGTGAAGTGGATGAGCTATCAGCTTGAATAATGTTCAGATTTCTTACTAAATTAAGAAGTGACATTCGAGATATCGTGAAACTTCAACATTTTACCGCGTTAGAGAAGTAAGTCAACGAACTATTAGAGAAGGGATATGTGGGAGAGAGTCTTAGCTTCTATGTTGTGCCTACCTTGCTTATACTGAAGAAGGATGGTACTTAGCGTATGCGTATGGATGGTAGAGTTGTCAACAAGATTACAATCAAGTACTAATACCCTATCTTGAGGCTAGATAATATGTTGGATGAATTGAATGGTGTGACAATGTTTAGTAAGATCAACTTGAAGTTAGGATACCATTAGATTCAAATGAGGTAAGGGGATGAATGGAAAACTACTTTTAAGACTCGACATGACTTGTATGAGTTAATGGTTATGCCTTTTGGATTATCAAATGCTCTAAGCACTTTTATGAGACTAATGAATCATGTTTTGAGGAATCTAATAAAAAAGCTTGTCATTATCTACTTTGATGACATCCTAGTCTATATTGCCGACCTAGCAATGCATACTGATCATCTTTAAGCTGTTTTCAATGTCTTACCGCAAAGAAATTGTTCGGAAACCTAGAGAAATTCTATTTCTATCAAGAAGAAGTGATTTTCCTAAGTTATGTGGTTAGTGGAAAAGGATTGAGAGTTGATGAAGTGAAGGTACAAGCCATTGTTGAGTAGCTGACCCCAACCTCATGTGCTAAGGTAAGGAGCTTTTATGGATTGGCATCATTCTACTGACACTTTATCCAATGATTTAGTACTAAAGTAGTGCCTTTGACTATGTTAATAAGGAAGAATGTAGAGTTTAAGTGGGGAGAGAAAGATGAGAGGAGTTTTACTGAGATAAAAGCAGGGTTGACCTTTGCCCCAATCTTGACTTTACTAGACTTTAATAGAGTGTTTGAGCTTAAATGCAATGTGTTAGGTATCGGCATTGGAGCTATGCTGATGCAACTATGCTGATGCAAGAAGGCTGTCTTATCACTTATCATAGTGATAAGCTTAGAAGAGCATAATTAAACTATTGTGTGCATGACAAAGAAATTTTAGCCTTTATTCGAGCTCTTCATGTATGGTAATATTACCTTTTGCCAAAAGAATTTGTCATACACATAAATCATGAGTTTTTGAGATATTTATAGAGCTAATCTAGGTTTTCAAAATGCTAACCTTAATGGATTGAATTTTTAGAGAGATTTAATTTTGTCATCAAATACAAAAAAGGTAAGAATAATGTAGTTGCCAATGCTCTATTAAGAAGACATGTTCTTATCACTGAGTTACATACCAAGTTGTTAGGGTTTGCAAGCATTAAAGAACATTATCAAAATGATTCTCATTTTGGCCTTATATAAGTACTGTAGAGAAGGAAGAATAGTAGATGAGTACCATATGGAGGATGGTTATTTGTTTCAAGGTGGCAAATTGTGTGTACTAACCTATTCAATTAGAGAGTTGTTGGTAGGAAAAGCCCACAATGGAGGACTCTCTAGGTACTTTGGGGAATGGAGGACATATGAGCTATTAAATGATATGTTCTTCTAGCTTGGGATGAAGTGTAACATATATTATGTGATTGAGGGATGTGTTACCTGTAAGAAAGCAAAAAGCTGAGACAAAACAAGGGAAGACAATGCCTCTGCCTATTCTAACCAAACCATAGGCTAACCTGAATGTAGATTTTTTCCTTTAATGACGCTAAACTACTTGAGGCAAAGACTCTATGATGGTTGTTGTGGATAAGTTTAGCAAAATGGCAGATTTTGTACCTTTCACCAAAACTAATGATGCTTCAGCTATTGCTTCTTTGTTTTTGCAAGAAATAGTTCGCTTACACAAAGCGCCAAAGAGTGTGGTGTTAGACAGGGACTCAAAATTCTTGAGCCATTTCTAAAGAACTCTACGGTGTTAGATGAGAACTAAACTACTATTCAACACCTCTAGCCATCCATGATCCAAATGCTAGACGGAGGTTATCAACTGTACCTTAGGTTCATTGCTCTAACTTGCAGTGGGAAAGAACTTAACCGACCGAGACATCTACTTACTTGTGGTAGAATTTTCTTACAACATAATAGTACATGCCAACATTAGGCATGCCCCATTTGAGGTTGTCTATGGCTTTAATCCCAAGCTGCCCCTTGCCTATGCCCCGATGCTGCTTATTAACTAAGAAAACCTAGAAGCAAGAACCATGCCCCAGTTAATCCAATAGATTTATCAACAAGTCGCTTAACACATTGACAGAGCTATTAGAAAACTAAACGAGAAAGACAAAGGAAGGAAGACTAAGCAGTTTCGGCCTGGTGACCAAGTGTGGCTACACTTGAGTAAGGAAAGGTTTTTAAGTAAGAGGAAGAGCAGGCTATTGGCTAGAGTTAATGGACCCCTCAAGATACTTTGGAAGATTAATGATAATACTTACCAATTATAAATGCTAGAGGACTTTGGAGTGTTCGATGCATTCAATGTTGTCAATCTCAACCCCTACCAATTTGAGGAAGGCTTAGATGAGAATTAATTGAATTTGATCCTAAATCCCAATCAACCCATCAATGATGATAGGAATCAAACTACTAGATCTTTAACTCTAGCCTGAGTGTGAGGACTTAGGGGAGTAGTAAAGTGGATTCTATTGTTCTAGCCAACTCTTACTAAGGTTAAGCCGATCTTCGCTGTCGACCGACTCCATATATCAAGCTAAGTAACTTCTCGTCTCTTAGTAGTTGAATGATAACCTGAAGTATGCTCCATATATAGTCTGACCCCTTATATGTTTGCTCGATTATGACTGAGCTAACCTTGAGCTCAGTAGTATTGGTACTGAGGACCTTAGTGCATATCCATCCCTACGGCTTCTCAGAAGAACCCCTAAGTTTGCTTGGCACTTCGACTTAGTAGTCACCAACTTGATCGTACAATTTGTCTTCTTTTACCAAAAAGTCACCTATCCATAGAGAGCCATGTGTCTAAGCAATCATATGACAGAATCTTCTGTATAAGGCAAACATTTTTCTTGTTTTTTTCTTTATGCCATTTTCTATTCTTTGTACATTACTGTTTTAAGACTTTACCCTTTTTAGTCATTTCTGTTTATAGTTGTTGCCCCAATGTTTCAGGTATAAACACCTATTGTAAAGGTAACTACAACAATCATACATTAGATATTGAATATACTTCCCTTTTTTTGAGTTATGTGTGCCTACTTCTCTCTTTTACTCTTATCATAACCCTTAAACAAGGTTATGTGGTAAGTATTCTCATTAACCAGCTTGTGTGTTATATCGAGTTGAGTCGTAAATCTTTGGTAGTTTCTTGATGTGTCATTTCCTCGGAGCTAATCATGGGTTTTTCTTATTTTACCTTCATCATTGTTTGCGCATTTCTCTTTTCATCTTTGTTTTCAAGCATTCTACAAGCTTGGATCCAATTCGATACTATCTCCCTTGTTAGCTGATAACTCTAATTTATCACAATTTTTCGGTTAGATAATAAAGCTAAAGTTAATATTAGTACTCAAAATCTTTGAGGGATCGACTCGGACTCACGTCCACTATATTAAAACTGATAGGTGCGCTTGCCTCATATCAAGTTTTTGGCGCCGTTGCTGGGGATTTTCGATATTAAGAACACTAGTTACTTTATTACTTTAACCATTTTTTTTTCTTTTGTTTTCATTGTTTATTTTCATTAGTTAGAGCTGCAATTGATTCTATATTTCTTATCCTTGCAGTGCATACTCGAAGCAACTCGAAAGATTTGGTAGAACTTGATCCTGAAATTGAGAGAACTGCCTTTGAAAATTTGAGAGTACGACCTAGACAAATTGTGGTGACCATTGACGACGAGTTAATCATTGAAATCAAGGAAGAAGGTGAAGAGGCCAACACTCAATTCATCGAGCAGGAAGATCCACCACACATGGTTAACAACGGGAATGAAGCAAATCGGACCATGTCCGATTATTCAAGGCCTATACTTATTGGAGCTGACTCTAGTATTGCAAGGCCAACCGTCATGGCTAATAACTTCCAAATTGCACCTAACATCATACAAATGGTGCAATAATATGTTCAGTTTGATGGTCTCCAAGATGAAGATCCTAATGCCCACATCTCTAGCTTTCTAGAGATTTGTGATGCTTTTAAAATCAACGGAGCTACGAATGATGCCACCCGATTGCGGCTATTCCCTTTCTCCTTGAGGGGTAGAGCAAAACAGTGGTTGAACTCTCTACCATGAAATTCAATCACAACTTGGAATGAATTGGTAGAGAAATTTTTGGAGAAGTATTTCCCACCTGCAAAGATCGCTAAACTTCGGAATGATATTTCTTGTTTTCCTCAATTGGAAGCAGAGACTTTATATGATACTTGGGAGCGATTTAAAGACTTGCTCAGGAAGTGCCCACATCATGGCCTCCCACTATGGATGCAGATTCAGACCTTTTACAATGGTCTTAATTTATCCACTAGACAGATGATTGATGCATCTGTAGGAGGTACTTTGAACACAAAGACACCTGAGCAAGCACAAAACCTGATCGAAGGAATAACGATGAACAATTATCAGTGGGAAAGCACCAGAGCCAAGCAAAAGGCCATGGGAGTTTATGAGGTGGACTTGACCACTGCTTTGGCAGTCAAGGTAGACCTATTGAGTAAGAAGATTGATGCACTCTCAGTTGGCCCTCAGCAAGTGCAATTGGATGTAAGTGATTTTGGTATGCAGGGGTATGGAGCACAAGAACAACTGGAACAGGTAGATTATCTAGGAAATCTACCCATGCAACAAAATAACCCTTACAACAACACTTATAATCCCGGATGGAGGAATCACCTCAATTTCTCATGGGGAAATCAAAACCAAGGCCAGCAGAAGACCAACTTTGGCCCACCTGGATTTCAAAGATCATTCCCACCTCCTCCTCCTCAAGAAAAGAGGTCCAGTGTGGAAGAACTTCTCACAAAATATATTCAAGGCAATGAGGCTTGCTTATCCAACATTGAATCATCGCTGAGGGATCAAGAGGCTTCAAATCGTAATCTCGAGAATCAAATTGGTCAACTTGCAAAAATGATCTCTGAGAGGCAACAAGGGACACTCCCAGGGAATACCGAGGTCAATCCCAGGGAACATGTTAATGTAGTGACCTTGAGAAGTGATAGAAAACTGCAAGTGGAGAAGAAGGATAGTGAGGAAGTAATTGAGAAAGAAGTTGAAGTCAATCGTAAGGAAGATGAAAACCCACTAAAATCAAAAGAAAGTATGGAATCACCGAAAGTGAAGGAGTACAAGCCTCCCATACCTTACCCGCAGCGCCTTAAGCAAAGTTACACTGATCAGAATAAGGAATTCGGTAAATTTCTTGATGTTTTCAAACAATTACACATTAACTTACCTCTTGTTGATGCCATCTTGCAGATGCCAAAGTATGCGAAGTTTCTAAAAGATCTTCTATTGAACAAGAGGAAGTTGGAGGAGCTTACAACAGTCACATTGAACGAGGAATGCTCGACACTTCTCCAGAAAAAGTTGCCACAAAAATTAAATGATCCAGGGAGTTTCACTATTCCTTGCATACTTGGCAATTTGTTAGTAGATAATGCTTTGGCAGACTTAGGAGCTAATATAAATTTGATGCCGTATAAATTGTTCAAAAAGCTAGGGTTAAGAGAACCTAAATTAACGCGCATGAGCCTTCAATTAGTCGATAGATCTATTACATACCCTAGAGGCATCATAGAGGATGTTTTAGTGCAAGTAGACAAATTCATCTTTCTCGTGGATTTTGTTATACTTGATATAGATGAAGATATTGAGGTGCCAATCATTTTAGGTCGACCCTTCCTAGCCACAGCTAAGGCTGTTTTTGATGTTAGTGAGCATAAGTTGATATTACGAGTAGGGGATGATGAAATAGTTTTTAAAACTCCAGAGGCAACGAATAAATTTCTCGACTCAGAGAACATAAGTCACAATATTAATGCCACTAATGTCATTACATCTACATGTGTGAAGGAAACGCTTGCCAAAGATTCCTCACGCTATTGCTTGCAAAAGGGAGATGGAAATTTGGTGATTAAGCCCAATTGTGCAGAAGTAGCAGCTCAAATAGAAGTTTATGAATCCATTGTGGACGAGAAAGGAATTGATCCACCCTACAAGCCAAAGGATCGTACGTTAAAATCTTTCAAAGAGAAGCCACCAATTTTGGAACTAAAACTGTCAAGAAATCATTTAAAACATGTCTTTGCGGTGAAAAGTTCAAAACCCGCAATGACAACTGCATCTAAGCTAAAAGCAAACAAAACGAAGAAGTTTAGGCTACATGAATTTGATAAGTAGCATGATAAGGAGAGAAACTATGGAAGTTATGCATCAATGAAATGGAATTGGCAAGGTCGATGGCCAAAGGGTAAATCTATACTTGTATGGAGAGTTCGAAAGCGAGATACAGGAGGAGTTCTATAGCGAGATACAGGAGGAGTTCTATTTCCACCTAGATGAAGAATCATGAATTACAAGACGTATCCCGTCGAGCTATTAACTTAACTATAGCTCTTCTTGGGAGACAACTCATGTCTAACTTTGCTTACACTTTAGTTCTTTAAGTTTATTTCATTTTATTTTTCTTTTATTTAACTTTGCTTTGCTTCTTTTATTTGTTTTAATTTTAGTCATAGGCTTTTCCCTTTTAATTTCATTTTTTTTCTTCTTCTCTTTAGTTTTCTTTTTCTTATTTTTCTAGTTTAATTACTTTTATTTCTTTAAGTTTCCTTTTGCTTTTAAAAAAAAATGAAAAAAAAAGTTACATAGGTAAGGGACACGGTCGTGTCCCAGCCCGTGTCCATCCAGACCTTCAAAAAAATTACCCATGCACAGTAAGTTACACGGGCATGGGATACGGTCGTGTCCCAGCCCGTGTCCGTCCAGACTCCACACGACACACACAAAATGTTATACGGACAAGGGACACGGTCGTGTCCCAGCCCATGTCAACCCAGCCTTACACGATTTTGCATACGTCCGGTTTATTTTCAACACACACACTCTCTCATACACTTCCACACATCAACACATATTTTTTTTCTCTTCTCTTCTTCTTGTCCTCACAATTTACTTTTCATCAACACATTTATTCATCAAATCCCACTTGATCCAATGTTTCTTCTCAGGTCGTCAATGGAAAATCGTGAAAAGTAGATTGTTCAAAGGAGGTTCAAATCTATTACATCATCTTCCACTCATGAGGGCACTATTGTCGAGCAACTCGCAACTTTTTCTCTACTAGAGTATTTTATATTTCAAGGTAGGGAAGTATTAGTTTCTTTTTCGATACATGTATTTCCTTTTTCCCTATGATGTTTTTTCTTGTTTGATATCTTGCTATTGTGCTTTCTTAGTCGTACATTGGGGACAATGTACATTATTAAGTGTGGGGAAGGGATATATATGAATTTATTACTGTTTAGGAGACCAATTATTCACATTTCACCCAATTAATTTTTAAGTTAACTTGCAATAGGTGATTAACAAGTTTTGAGCCAAATTAACTGTTTCATCTTGATTATTATTGATCTTATTATACTTTACTAGAATTGATTAGTCAAATTTTTGGAAGGCAAAGTTACGAGTTATTTAGCTTTGGATTTTAAGACTTGAGATTAGAGCAACATCACTAGTTGAGAGTTAGTAATGGTTATTTTTAAATTTACTTTTATGTATACCCTTCTCTTAGAAATTTTTAAGAGTCCTATAATTTTTAGCAAACAAACAAATGAAATTTTTCTTTTGAGAAACCCCTGAAAAATCACAATGATTGAAGGTCAAAAGTAATAACAAGTGTATGAATAGAAAAATTGGTAAGAATTCATCTTGGTCCGTCAGAAGAGCGAGATTAAGTCCTAATGCCAATTCAAATGAAAAAAAAAATTGATATGGATCGGTCTTGGTTCGTCAGAAGAGCAAGGTTCTTTCCCGCTATCAATATAAGGAATAAGTTGGTATGGATTGGTCTTGGTCCGTCAGAAAAGCGAGATTCTTTCCCGCTACCAACGCAATTGTGCTTAAATAAGGTAAATTTAAAGAGACCTCTCAACAAAAGCATGAATTAGGGGGATGATCAAAGGATGAGTGGATGTAAAATGTGTTTGTTTTAGATTATGGTGCTTGGTGAGATGAAAAAGAGAATTATATACACTTTAGTCAAATGGACAAAATTTTTATGACTCTTTTTCGGTTGGTGAGATGTTAAATCCAATTTTTAGTTTAAAAATCCTTAGTTAAATGTCTTGGGTAAACTTTGATTTTCATAAATTAACTAGTGAACTCTAGTATTAAGTATTGTTGGAGCATTCGAATATGGTCAGATGAAATTGGTTGACTTTATTATTGCAAGTTAGTTGAGAATGATTTTCTTACTTTTCTACGGGTCAAGTGTATTTGTTCACCGGTTTCTTAAATAATGATAAATTTTGTTTAGCGTTTCTTGTCCCGAAAGTTTTGTTTTGATTTATTTGCTTGAGATAAGCAAATGCTTAAGTATGGGGAAATTTGATAACTCTAATTTTAAACATATTTCATAGGATGATTTTATAGTATTGTCCTCACATTTTTTTGGTTTTCTTTAAAGAAATTGATACTTAATTAAGTAAAATTTTGATTTCTAGGTTTGAACGCGTTCTAGGATCGAAAACGAAGAAAAGGAATCAAATTTCACTCAAATCGGTGTGAAGAAGTAATGAAGTTTTGAAGTTGTGTGGAAAATTTTGCCTTAGTGTAGAAAGTTACATGACCTGGGGATACGGCCGTGTCTGGTGAAGAAAACAGAATCTTTTTGATATACTATAGAAGGACATATTAGGGTTTCAAAAGACAGGAGAGAGACATTACAGAAACAAGAGACGAGAGGAGATTTGAGAAGAACATTAATCAAGAAGCAAGAACGACATCGATTTCAAGATTAGAAAGATTGTTCATCAAATCAAGAGGGGTTTTTATGCTTTATTTTACGTTTTTGATGAAACTCGTTTTTAGATTCGTTATGATAGCTTAGAATTAGAGTATTTAGAATTATGGAACCTAGGGTTTCATGTAACCCTTAGATTGAATTATAATTTCAATAAAGTTTCTATCTTTTCTTGATTCAATTATGTCGTTAATTATTGTTTGATATTTCTAGAGTATTAATATATGATATTATGCATGTTGATGAGAAATTGCATGTGTAATTAGATTTAAGCATAATTGAAGAGAATTACATGTATACTTAGAGATAAGATACATGTTTCTTCCGGAAAGTTGATTGTTTGCATGGGAATTCATTACACGCTAATGCAATTCTAAATTATATTATTAAGTGAAGAGATTCTGGTAAATAATTTAGGATTAGGGTTAATATGCTTGAGAAAGATATTAGCTTTAATTGTGAATCCCTCCGGTCAAGAATAATAGAAATTGAATTGGATATATTTTAAAAAGGTTACATGTTAAACACTAGGGGAAATAATTCCTAAATACATTATTGCATACTTGAAGTCGTTCGTAGTTTATTGCTTCCTAATTTGCGTAATTAAGTCTCATAAGTAGTTTAGTTGTTAATTTCAGTATTTTTAATTCATTCAATTTATCACAATTTTTCGGTTAGATAATAAAGCTAAAGTTAATATTAGTACTCAAAATCTCCGAGGGATCAACTCGGACTCACGTCCACTATATTAAAACTGATAGGTGCGCTTGCCTCATATCATTAGCTCTTGGTGTGACATATCATGTTGGATGTAGGTAGTTACAAGAGGTTAGCTTCATGACAAAGGCGTTATGAATTTAAGTGGGGGGAGAACATCATGGTCTATAAGTTCAAAGGTAATCGGGGGTATTTAACTTGGGCTTATAATAATGTAAATACTATTAGCAAATGGTTTGTTTTGCAATGGGTATCATATAAAGGTGGGCTTTCAACTCCTATGATCAATTTGGTTAGAAGCTGATGTTGCTCTCTATATGATGGCTATGATAAGTTAAAACTAATTGGAGAGTTAAGGCTCCCAAATATAAGGAGGCATATGCCATTGTCAAGACAAGCTCAGAATAGTCCTAAGTAATTAGGAACAGAAGGCTTCCTTGTCATCTATAATACAAATAAAAGTGTGAAGTCAAAGGATGACCAAACATCACATAGATACTTTAGAGAGGTGAACCTCCCATCCTATGACATGAGGCCATCATAAATCATAGTGTAAAGGCTATACAAATCACTAATGGTGTGAGACCATCATCTAACTAATCTAGACGAGACTATTGGATATATCTATTGGATATCTCTCATTTATTTTGATGATAACAAAAAGGGATAAATGCTAATAAATAATTAACATTGTAGGTATTTAAAAGGGTTCTTAGAAAGTTTAAAAATTGCAATCTTAGAAAAATTAAAATAGCAAACTAAGGTATCTTTAGAAACTTATTGAAAAGGTTTGATTTGGTTGAGAAAGAGAATAGTCTGAAATTCTTTAGAAAGTATTTCAGAAGCTTTATAAGTAGAAGTGGTATAGCATTTCAGAAGTTTGTTCAGAGACTTTGAAGAAAGGAAGATTAATACTCTTTAAAAGGTTATGTAGAAAGTTGATTTAGAAATATATGATGTTGAATTTTAATTCATATCAAATTCGAATTTAACAAGACATAGCTCCACTAAATTAAGTGTATTAGAGAAATACACTTAATCCCATTTCACTTAAGATGATACTAAGATCCATAGAGATTTTTGAGCAAATTTATTTTTGATAAATCAAGATATGCACAAATATGAATAAGGGTAAGGTTGATTCGGATTTTGTGAAATTTCAAAATTTGAAGGCTTTTTTAGAAGTTGTTGATAAAGTATATCTCTTCATCAAATTTAAATCAGAATCTTAAACATATCTGATCGAAAAAAGACAAGAATAGTTTTTTTTTTTTAATTTCAAAATATCGAGATCTTCTCAAAATATTTAAGGATTATCTTTAATAAATAATGGTTAGATAAATATGAAAGTGAAGATAATCTTCAACAAATTAGCCATTGAAAGATTTCAATATAATAAGAGAAAGGATTCAAAACATCAATTTTACAACTTTGGAAAAATTTTTCGCTACACAAAAAAGTCATGATCAGATTCTACTTTTTAAAAAGTTACAAAAAGTCTTTTAGATACTTTTTTAAAAAGTTGCACCGAAGCAAACAATGCAATAATTGTTATTTCTCTTTAGAGCGAAATTATTTGAGTTTTATAATTGTGTTCTCACTTGTAATTTGTAAATTTTATTTATTGTTTGAAGTTAATTTGTACTTTCTAGATTTGTATTAGCCTAGATTGTGGAAAAGCTAGATAGGTAGAGTGTTTTGAAGTCCATATGTGACAAAAGCTTATAATCTTTTGTGTTTTGATTTAGTAAATAAAGTGGAATGGCATTGGTGAAGTAGATTGGGTCCCTAGTAGTGGAGCTGGAAGAGAGTAATAAGCAGAAGGCCAAAGCTTTATAAAATCTTAGCTTTATATTCTCTTTCCATATTCTTTTAATTTGCTCTTTTAATTATTGTGTATTGAATTATTAAAATATCACTGTTTACTAATATAAGTTGTTAAGAGGGGTAATCTTATTTTTCTTATATCGGAAAAATTTTTAAAAGTTTGAAAATATCAATTTACGCCCCTCTCCCTCCTTCTTGATATCTTATACTAGGCCAATAATATCATTTTAAGGTTTATTGCTTAACTTCATAAAAATTGCTTCATTTGTTTTATGGTGATTTCTTAGCATATTTGTAGTATTTTTATTGTTTAAATTATGTTTGCTCATTGGTTTTTATATTTCCCTATACTTCTTCATATAGTTCTATAGTGCACAAATTTCCTTTTGTTTTTTTTTTTAATTTTCTGCTACTATTGTTTTACATAAAAAGGAAAAAGAATTTTCTCATTTATATCTAAAGTACAGGTGTTTGTTGAAGTGATTAAGAAGATGGAAGTTTAACTATCAAAAGTGAGTAAGAAAAATGTTTTAAGAAAGTTAGAATTGGTAAATAATGTCAATTACATCCTCATTGTTCATATAGAAATGAAACTAGAAGCCTAAAATAACTAAAGACAAACGATTAATTAATAACTATCCTACTTTTATTTTTTCCTTAAGAAGTATGAAGTTGTTTTTTTGTCCAATAATGATGAACTTTATTGCTAAATAGGAACTTAAGTACAATTGTTCAGATCTTCATAGAAAAGAAGAGATAAAATAGGTGGATGAGAAAAATTCCTTATGTTTAAGTTTTTTCCTTTTCTCCCCTGAGAAGTGACCTAGTCAGCGCATTTATTTACTTTACGAGAAACATGAAGAAAATTAACTGAATCAAAACATAAAGAACAGGATCTAATCTTTAAAGCAATAGGGCGAATCATCTAAGAGCAAGCATCCAATTGGTTGATACTTTTAATAACTATGTTGCAATTATATTCAATCAAGATAGACTTCCATTCTTTTCCCATAGCAAAATTCAAACACTCAAGAACAACTAAGGCTTCAGCTGATTCCATAACATCAACTGTAACTGATTTTGAAACTGTTGCTAGGAGATCACCATTAGAATTTTGACCTACAATGCCTACTCCTACAGAATTATTACATGATAATAAAGAGCCATCATAGTTTGATTTCATAATACCTTTATTAGGTGGCTTATACATTTCCAGTTGTGGTCTTAAAGTGTGGTGAATACTCTCTTGAATTGTAACATTTCCATCTTCAAAAGTTTCCCCCACATATGAATGGCAAGTGGACAATGGAAAGCTATCTATTGCTGAAACCTCCAAATCTACAATATTTTTATTCCTTAATAGCACAAGTTGCTCTCTAGCATTACTCTCGATTTTATTTAAAGTTGCTCTTGCATTAGGTGATGAATTGTCGATGCTGTAAGAGTTCCTTTCCTTCTAAACTTGCCAAAGAGTGATGATAATTTTGCATAGAAAAAATTCATCTTCTCTTGAAAAATTCTTGAAAACATCAATTAACCACTCTTCAATCTTGTTTACATGAAACAAATCAATAGGGCAACCGAGCACATGCTTCTAGACATTTTTTGTCTGTGGGCAATTTAAGAGAATATGCTCTATAGACTCTTCCTTAGAGCAAAAAACATATAAAGGATCGGTTTAGATCTTTCTTTTATAAAAAAATAGGTTACAAGCAATAGCATTAGAACATATTCTTTAAAGAAAATGCTTAAACTTGGCACAATATTCAAATTCCAAATAAATCTCAATAAGCATTTATTGAGGACAAAGGAGGAAGATGCTCCATCAACAGCCAGAGAACGTTAATTCTTCATCAAAAAGACAGAACTTGACTTAGCAATATATTGACCATTAGTTGTACTTGGCCAAATAAGTTTATCTTCCATGTCAATATCACATGTTCTAACTTCAAGATTGTCTTTCTTTTGTGTTTCCATTAAAATCAACTCAATCATCTCCAAATCCCAATTGGTACCACTTTCATTTCTTATATTCCTTACTAGCAGATTAGCCAAATCATCTCCAGAACTCACATTTTGCAATCTATGCCCAGGCACATGTGGTAACCATAGATCCTTAAATACCCTTACTTTACTTCCATTCCCAACTTGCCAAAAGCAATCTTTTTCAATGATATCTCTTCCCTCTAAAATGCTTTGCCAACACCAGGAGACACCTTTTCTCTTCCCTACTTCTAAGAAAATTTCATTAGGGAAGTATACACTTTTTAATGCCTTCACTCAAATCCTCAAGCCTGTTAATAATTCTCCATGCAAGTTTCCCAAAAAGAGCTTTATTAAAATCGGCCAATTCTCCACGCAAGCTTCCAGACATTAGGAATAAGGGTCCAAGAGGAGACATATTAGCTTAATAATAATTTCTTAATTAATTATAATTATATTGGGAAAATGTGTAGCGAAGGAGAAGTATTTGCTTGAGAATAATGTTGAAATAATGGCCATTAGGTGTATCTAAAGAAATTTTATGAGAAAAATTATAGACTCAAAAGGAGAAGTACTTGCTTAGTAATAATTTTGTGGGAAAATGTTCAGTTTAAAAGGAAAAATATTTGCTAAATCATAAGGGTTGGATAATAACTATTATGTGTATTCAAAGAATTTTTCTGAAAATAAATGTAAAATCCTAAAGAGAAGTATTTGCTTAATAATTCACATGAATATGCGTGAAAAATTAAGGTTATATAACACGCGAGAGTGAAATGATATGCATGAAAAATTGAGCTTATCTATCACGCGAGTACGGAACGACCATAAAATATTAATAGAAGCTGGCATTCGGACTTCGATAATACATTGGATAAAGTTTGATAATGACCGAAGGAGAGCAGAAATATAACAATAATTTAATCATGAGTAATTTTTTAGTGTTATTGCAAATCCAATCAAAATCATGCATATAAAAAACTTAAGCAATTTTAATTTAAAATATCATTCTCTTAAGCTCAAAGATGTTTCACTTTGTTTTGCTTTCTTGTTCATTTTCTAATGGATATGCAATCCGGCGTTGTAGCATGCGGTCAAATGTGCTCAAAGAATTCATTAATAAGGGAAGTCTTTGCCTTTTTTAATGGGAACTAACTTAAGAATTTTAATCAATTTAGGATGATGTCTCAACTATTGAGATAGACTCTAACTAGTAGTAGGCTCTCACTTTTTTCTCTCTTTTTTTTTTTTTTAAATAGACTTAATCAATGATTTCGTTGACCCAACAAACACGGATTCAACGGTTTGTTACAAGGCAATGTTTAGGTTCACGTGACAGCTTATAGTAACATGAAGAGAAGCCCAAATGAAGGATCGCGGTCAGTGTCGCACATTGAACAAGTCCACTACATGCTATTGCCTAAGCTAATTTATTATACTTTTCTGATATATTAATTGCTGAACAAAGAGACAGACCCAGTGCCGACATCAAATATTGTCCACAAGTTCGTGTTTGACTAGGCCAGAGTTTAAAATGTCCCTATGATTTAAACTACTTCCTACTTCAGAAATACTGAATGCAGAATACATATGAAATTACCTGAAGTGATCAATGTTAAGGTAATTTCATTTACAAGTGCTCTTAACATGGTGTTGTCGCAGTGATTGTGATGATCATAATTGTATAAGCCTACTCACGTATTGTGATCACGATGTGATTACTATGTAGTTGTAATTGTATAAAGGAAAAAAAAAAAAATTCCGACTTTAATCTACTCTTTATTTAAATTCTCAGTCTTTTTTTTTTTTTTCTATTTGAGTTTTTAATATTTTATAATATTAAATTTTTTACCCATGATAATTGCTAGCTTCTAACTGATCTACAATAATTAATTGGCTAGAATGGTGATATTAAATATATTAAATAACACAGTAAGAAGGATCGATTGAAAAACAAATAAGAAGGCTCGAAAAAAGAATGACCAACGTTGGGTTCGCTTACGTAACCTCTACGATGATATTGTGTTGCAGCCTATTAGCATACGTAGTTCATGTGACTCAATTATAGTAGTTGGTGGTGAGTGTTTTTAGTTTTAAGTATCAGTTTCAAGTGAATAATTTAAGATGTAAGTGAAAGTAATTCAATTAAGTGGATATTTCATGAGTAAATTGCAGGAAATAAACAAGGATATTCCATTGAAATGTGGAAATATAATAAAATATTAATATTATAGTAAAAAATAGTTAATTTACTAAATTATACTACATTATATTTTATACGTCATAAAAATGCGATTTAGGTAATAAAAGTTAACTAAACTTTAAAAATAGAATATTTGTACTATAAAATTATTAAATGATATGTAGAAATAGTACATGCACTTCAGGCATAATTAATATTTATATAAATATATACTTGTAAATATTAAATATCCAAAAATTACACATAATTAACTAAAAATTAATAAGAAAAATAATAAAAATTAGTAAAAAGTTTACAAACTACCAAATTTATATGGATTAGGGTGTGGACAACCTTGAGATTGCTGTTGGTTAAGAGAATTACCTCAAAAGCACATAACAAGCATGGATTAAGGGCTATACAAACTTTAATGAGAGAGAAATCTCTCATTTTTGCACTTTCCAGTCTAGGAATTGTCACCAAAAGCTCTGCAAAAGTTCATCCTAAGTTTTAAGAGTTGTAAAAAAAATTTAGAAGAGAAGGAATAGTAAAGAAGGAAATTCTAGAAAATTTATAAGAAAATAATGAAACTAAGCTAGTTTTAGGTATGCAGATTCGAAGAGCACCTACGAGTAGACCACCACTACTAACCAATAGGAGAGGCAGCAGCTAGTTGGGTTGATAGAGTGGTGGCTATAGTTGGTGGCTAGAATTGCACTTTTGGTGAGTCTAATTTTCCATCTAATTTTTTCAATTTTGTAAAAATATTAATTTAACTCTAAAAAGTATTCTAAATATTTTTACATGTAACATTAGAAAAAAGTACCAATTAGTAAAATTTTTAAGCAGATATATGATCTTTTAAAAAATTACGTAAATTGAGCTATTTTTTGAAATTATTTTAAATGATCTTATTATTGTAGTTTTGAAACCAAAATTTTTTTAGAACATCACTATATTCCATGCAAGAATGCTATGAAGAGCTTTCAAATAAAAACATTCTCTATGATTTTGATTTATTTTCAAACTCTAAATTAGGAGAAAAATGTTATTTTTCAGAGATTTTATATAATTAGCTTTAATGAAGACAATTTGTTTCTGTTTTGGAGTTCATTTGAGTTATATTCTACTTAAGTGAGTGATTTGGAGTTAAATGGATTGAATTGGAGTTGAAATACACACAAATTGCTAGTTAAGAGCTTAATGCATTAAAATGAGAATATGGGAATTTTGAAATTTTAGTAGTATAGTGTTAATTAGTATGATAAACCAGTTGTATGATTATGAACGAACATGTTTATAACTAGAAATATGATGAAAAAGTGAGTCACTTAGAGTGAACTTGTAAGTTGAATATGTTTAGAGGGTCCTTTAGGTTGTTCATCCGGTAAAAGAAGAACTAGATCCTAGGTTCAAAGACTTGACTAGAAGGTTAGGTGATATGAATAGCTTAACTCATATAACATTAAAAGGTTGATTAGAAATTTCCTAGTTAGTAAGGTTGTTTTAAGATATTTCATTAGAAGGTTCTAAAACAAAAACTACATAAAGACTATTGTTTAAAACCTTACTTAGAGACTTCAATAACAGACTAAAACATAACCAAAGACTTAATAAACCTATTCAAAACCTTATTTAAAGACTTTAGTACCAAGCTAAAACTTAACTAAAAACTCAATAAACCTACCCAAACTAAATAAAACTATACATGAAACATTAAAAAGAATTCTTATACTTTTTATTTAGCAAAAGCCGAAATATTTATGTTGATTGTTTAGGGACTTGTGAAGGGATATAGCACAAAAAGTAGGATTAACTCGTATCGACATCAAGTAAGTTAGGATTGGTGCTTCATGGCATGTTGAAGTATCATTTCAAGATAATTAGAGGATTAAGAGTGCTTGTTTATGGTAGTAGCTATATTTTATGTATATGTAGATGTACCATGTGTATGCTTGTTATACTAATTTGTGATTGGGAGATGATCTCTAAGTATTGTTTCCTAGTTGAATATATTATGTTTAGCCTATTTTAAACTTGGTTGCTCGTCTTAAAAATTAGACTAACTTTAACTTGACTAAATAATAATTGGACATTCATGATAACCTAATAAGAGTAACAATTAGGACGTTAGACTAAATATTGATACTTCGATCAAGATCACATAAATGATTATTTTTTCACTCTTAGTTGAACTATGTGACTGGAGAAGAGGTCATGGCAAAGCTGAGAATCATATTTCGAATGTTGTTTAGGAAAGAGGGTGTTCTTTGTTGTACAAGTTCGAATTTAGTCTGATGGTGCCATGTTGAAACTTTTCAATTTAAGCTAGAGCGAACGAAATTTTTTGAACCTCATAATGGATTAGTCAAACATTGTGCAATGAACTATCATTTACTTGTTACATTTGTATCTAATTAATGAGTTGATAGCCATGTTTGTTTAATGTACTCTTGTGACTCCATTCCATCTTACCGAGTTAGTTATGCTCACATCGTAATAGATTATTTTTCAGGTGCTAATTAGTACTTAGAGATGCCATGTTACAATCACCTACATGTTAATTTTTGATGTGCTAGGGAGAAAATATGTGAAGACTAGTCAACTGATTACCTTTTTCCCTTTGTTTTCGTTTTCTTTTGTAGGAAAACTATAAGGGTCTTTTTGAGAGGCCCTATAGTTTTCATTGGCTCGTTGGTATATTAAGTACATGTAATTAAGTCCTCCTATAGAGTTGTACAATCTTTCTGAAAGTTGTGAACTTTTGACATATATAAAGTTATGTAAAAAGGCTTGAATTATTAGTGATATAAGAAATCATATTTTGTAAAGTTTTACTCCATGAGTTATAAATAATACATGTATCCATCTGATTGTTTCAAAGCTAGTTGAGTTATGAATACTTTGTATAGATTATGCCTATGTTAATAGCTAAAATGACTAGTTTTTAATTTAAGTTGATTTATATGGTAAGACTATTACAACTCCTCAGGTTTGGGATATGGCATTGGTGTCTTGAAAAAAAAAAATAAAAACATAGAAGGAACCCATTGGATCTAATAGCATCGGACATAAATCCTTACTATCCCATCTTAAAACGGAAGTCTCATCCCTGGGGTTTGATCTAGAATGTCTAAAGTATGTGCTGTTCCAAAGTGATCTACTAATCAGTGTCTTTTAATGATAATTCTATCTATTATTTTACTGTGATAGACTATATGGACTTGCCCCTTCATAAATACCTCTATTTTACTATTCTTGAGTGAAATCAAGGTTTATGATAAAGTTAGCGAAGTTTCTGTAGTGTTATATCTTTATGTAGTCTCAGTTCATTCTGGAAGGCTGCTGGCCATAAGTACATAGTTTGTGTTGAGCTCTTAATTATTCAATGTAGCTTTATTCTCTTCGGTATAAAGCTTAATATATATCTTGCTACTTTAGGCACTTAAGATAAATGAACGTATGAATCAACTGTTTCGTGCACTACCTCTAGCTTTTGGTGTTGTACTGTCTAGATTAATTAAAAAGCTTTCTGTGAAAATCGATGTCCACCATTCAAATATATATATATAATGCCAAAAAGGAATAGAATATATTCATAATCCGGACGGTTTTCGTAAAAGCCTTATCCTTAATCATTAACGTATATCAATCGAATATAAGGAGAAAAGCAAGGGCCGGGTCAAGATATAGTAGGATGCAAGAACCTTTTAAAAGATTACATTCTTGTTTGTTCACCCTGATTTGCTGTCAAAAGAATACCATAGCGAATATTGAAACTATTGCATTTGTTCACCTTGAAACATTTAGGCAATTAAAAACTTTTAGAAAAATTATTATTCGTGATTTAGTATTCGTAGCTTTGATTTAAGTTTAATTTCGTATCTCCGTTAGTTTACTTATTAGCAGACATTAAGTCCCATGGGGGATAAAGACACTTTCAATTTTTCGCAATGTGGTATCTAATCTTTTATTTCTTATGATCCAGTGTCTCTGTACTTTCAATATAGTTGTAATTTGGTATTAGCAACAATAGAGAAGTCATTATTATTATTATTATTTCTTTTGTATTTTAGTCTTGTACATTAGTTTTGATTACATTTACAGCTTGTTTATTTTATCAAATAGGATAAATATGTAATGGAATTCTAATTCTAAGAAATTGAATAGGTACGTGATAACTATTCTTGTGTTCATTTCGATAAAATAGCCACATAGGGAATAGATGTATAATCTATTTAAAATCACCACTTTACCCCTATCTTCAACTTGGTCATTGTGAACTATTTTTCCATTTGTCTATGAAATCATCCACCAACATCTACGTTAAGCACATCCATTTTTCTTTCTTTTTTTTTTTTTTTGATTCATTTCTTCACTTTCTTTCATCTACTTAAAAGGAAAAAAAAAAAAATCCTAACTTTTCTATATTTCTTTCTTCGGTTTCTTTTATGGAGTGAAAGGAAAAAGAAAAAACTTCTAACTTTTTATTTTTTCTCCAATTTCTTTATTCAAAATTGGACCTTTCATCACTTATCATTTGTTTTTCTCTCTAATTTTCGCTTTCTCATACTTCTTGTTTTCCCTTTCTTCTCTCCATCATTAGTTGTGTTGTAGACACATGCTAAAGTTTGGTGTAGGATGGTGGTTATTGTAGACACTCACTAAAAACAAGTTAAAGTTTAATGGCTATTGGTGGTGCAACTATTAGATGTTTGGCCATAGTGTGGTGTTGTAGTCCAGATCTAGGTGGTGGTGAAGTTGCTTTATTAGTGATAGTAGAGGTGTGGTGTCTGTATTGGTAATGATGGTAGTGTGGTATTTGGGTTGGTAATGATGGAGGCATGATGGTTGTGTTGGTGACGATGTGCAGTGGCTATGTTCTTGACATTGGCGATGTGGTCAAGATTGTCAAGTGATGAGGAAGAGGAGATAGGGGTGTTTGAGGTTAAGTACTGATGGAAAAAGGTAGGGGTAGTGAGGTCCTTAATTTATTGAATCCCAATTCTTAAGTTTGAGATACGAGAGATTCCTACGAAATTGTAATTACGAGGTAAAAAAACTAATTAAATGATGTAATAAAGAATAATAGGGGAATGGAATATCCATTCACCCTAAGTGAACAGGGTGTTAGTGTATATACTTCAATCTAAGTGCATTAAAATGTCTCATCACATATTAATTTGGAAATAGGTTAATTTTAGAATTTTAATTAATAAATTATATTGAAATTTAAATTTATGCTTATGATTTTAATCATGGAAATTTTATATTATTTGGAAGCTTGTGATATGTACTTTTATTTCAAAATAAATCTAGTATATATCCTTAAAATGTCCGAACCAAGTAAAGCTAAATATAGCTAAATATGGTCATAACTTATAAAATGATTGTCATTTCCATATGTTATAATATTTTGTCATGCCCTTTGTAGCATTCTAAGTTATTATTTTTTTTTTTCAAAGATTTTAGTTCTATAACATATAAACTAGACATTATATGACTATAAACTTATAGCCACTAGGAAGTTCATGCTATAAGCTATTGAAAAACCATTAGTTTGACTTGAAAATAGGTAAGACTTGAACAAAAGATAAAAATAAAGAAATATAATAAGGAAAGTTTCATGAACCTTGAGTATAAAAGCCTAGAATAACTCTTAAGAAACCCTTTTTGCAAACGTCACTCCCATATTGCTCTTGTAACCTAGGATTTCCGTACAAATTCTAAAACAAGAGAAGGAAACCAGTGCTATTCCAACAAGATCTAACAAAGAGGGGATCAAGATAAGGTTGTTGGATCATTTCTTGTTGAGTTCTTAATCAAATCTCATTAAAAATTCGTTTTTCTGCTAGGGTAGTTGTAAACCCTATAAATTTTTAGTCTAAACCCTAAATTGGATCTAGGTGCCCTAGATAACTTATGGGTTAATAAGGTTAGACAAACTAAAAAATTTACTAAATTATAAAATTAAAACTATTCAAATGAGAAAAACGCTAATATACTTATCAAAATCCTAATCACATATAAAAATACTATAACCCTATATGTATATAAATACTAGAAATTGTAACTGAAACTTCTAAAAAACCTTAAAACTAAAACTTTAAGTTTATAAATATATGAATTTACTTGTACGGTGATAAAACTTTAATTGGATATAATTATCGATTAATATATTTAATCGTGTTTAATTGCTAATGAACGAATAGAGATAACTCCTAAATATTAATAAATATAAAGAGTAACATATTACTTCACAAAATTAATAAGATTAAGAGTATTATTTTACAATTCTTTGTGATTACATATATATATGTATGTTAATATTGTATTGATTTAATTAATTTAATTTAATTTTACTATATATTTTATGTTTATGCATTATATAGTAAATATTAATTTTATATATTATAATCCTCTTCATACTTATATTATATGTTATTCCAAATATTATTTATAGGATTATAAACATTTATAGCTCGTTCACTTTACTGAATGGAATGAAGGAGGAATGTAATTAGAATTCTTAAGGAATGTAATAAGGGTATAATACTTATTACTTTGTTTAGTTAGATTAATAAACAACCTAATAATAGACATGTGATAGAACTTTAATAACTAAATTACCCTTCATTCATTTTCTTTCTCTATTAATTCTAAAGTAATAGGTGGTGGTAGTTGAAATCGACTACAAAGGTGGAGGTGGTGGTGGTGGTGGTGGTCGACAGCGGTTGCAAAGGATGTTGATGGTGGTAGCGGTAGCGGAAGCAATAATGGTGGCGGTGGTTAAGGTAGTGACTTAGAAGGGGGGGTAAGGGTAGTTACGGTAGTGGTGGTGACGACAGCGGTGGTGGTAACGACAACAGTGGTAGTGATGATAGCAGTAGTTAAAGGTGGGGGGTAAAGGTGACAGTGGCGGCAATGGTAGTAACGGGGTGATGGTAATGGTGTTGGTGGAAATGATGGTGGGGATAGTGGCGATAGTGGCGATGGTTAATGGTGATAATGGCGGTGATTAGTGGTGGTGGTTAGTAGTAGTGGCGATGGTGGTAGTGGTTGTGGTGGTGGTGGTAGCGATGGTGATAGTGGTGATGGTCATCGCTATATTGATATAAGGTTATTTTTGGAAAAAATGTGAAATTTTGTAAGGAATTATGATTTTTTGGTTGAATCAATAAATCTCTATTACTTGATTTCATGTAATAAGGATTCTTAAGGAATTATGATTTGAAAACAAAAAATCAAGTGAACATTATAATAAGGAATAAGGAGGGAATTGAATTCCAATTCCCCTCAAGTGAACAAGATATTAAAGAAAGGTAAAAAAGTATTATATTTAATTGTCTGTTTATTTATTTCTTTATCTTTTCCTTTTTCCTTTTTGTTTTATTTTCTTCTTTTTCTATCCCAATTTTCAACTGTTATATGTACATGTAATTAACACATGTAAGAAAATTGAAACAAGTAAACCAAATGTCATTTTCATCTTATCTTTTCCTTTTCCTTTTCTTTTTCTTTTCTTTTTCACTGGCCAAGTGTATGGCTTTGGAACTTCCCTCAATTTTCTTTTTCTCTTCCAAATGTAACATGAAAATTTTGTCTTCTATCCTACTTATTGAATTGACATTTCCCCTTCCCTTCTTAACCCTTCTTCACTTAATTTTCTTTCTTTGACTTCAACAAAAAATCACATTCAAACTTTCACCATAATACTTCAATTCCATTACTAGAATTTTACCAACATCAAGGAAAAGATAAACGGAGTTCTTCACCAATTTTTCTCAAGAATAAAGTAATCATATAACCCTTATATTATGTTAGTCTTGTTTTTCTTATGTAATATAAGTTTTGTGTATTTTCTGTTATATTGATATGCATTTCAATACTTCATGTAATAGGACTTAAGTCAGCGAAAAATATTTGTATTTTAGCATCTTGTAATAGGAATTAGATGATTATGTATTTGAAGGTGTATACAATTCTTTATCTTTATACTTATGTACTTATACATGTACATACATTTAAGTATACTTGACTTATTGTATATATATGTTATCTCTATTTAGATATATATAATATTTATGTGGTTAGTAAATGTAGAGTTTAGTACATATAAATACATATACTACTAAAAACTATGTACTTCAATATATATGTATAAATATACTATCAAATAGTGTAAATATATACATGTAAATAAGTAAGAAAATATAGGATGGCTTGAATATTTATATGTATATATGTACATCGAGAAATACATATGTATATTAATATCTAATTTTCTTAAGAATAGAATATGAAAATATATAAATATACGTATATGTACATGTATAAATTTGTGTATAGTATTGGTATAGTTATAAGTATATGTACATATCTAAAAATATGAGTATATGTATAATAATATCATAATTCCTTAAAATAAGATAATAAATATATATATGTATGTATGTATGTGGGCTGTAACCCTTAAAGGAGAAGTGGGAATTAATTTACAATATTTAATAAATTATAATAGCATATATTATATATATTAATATAACAAAATTAAAAAAACATAAAAATTAGAAGAATCACAAAAATTGCCATGTGGACTAATGGGAAGTTGTCATGTCAGCATTCTTAATTTTCGAATTTAAGCCAAAAAATTATAACAATATTTAGGAAATAATAATAATTAATTAATTAGAAAATTACAATTATAACAACCATTAACATAATAAGAAAAGCTAAAAATTGATAAATAAAATGATTTGTGCTAAAATAACCAAAATTCATAATACTTTGAGCCCATAATGAAAAATGTAGGTTTCAACATTCAAAACAGACCTTGATATATAAAAGTATATCTAAAAACAATAAAAATTTACTATAAATTCATAAAAATCGGAGTTTAAAAGAAAAAATTATACGTAATTGATGAAAAAGCTCAATTTTGAAAATTTTGTAAGATAAATAGGAAATTTAGATAGATTTTTAGATAAAAACCTACATAGAATAATCATTTAGTTTAGATACTTATTATATTTTCTATTTCATAATTATTAGGTGATTTCAATGAGGATATTGATCTCTCTGCTGATTATTACGATCCCTGAGCTCTATCATAGTCGAGTGAATACTTCTAATGATTCTATACTTATTTGTATATATAGATAGAGGTATTTAATTATTATTGAAAATTTATTGATGTGAAGAGTTAGGATATGTATGTGATTGCTGTTGCTTGTTATGTAGTGAAAATACTTTAAATTATGATAATAAATTGTTTGCTGCATAATAGATTTCTATAGAAATTTGACTGTCTATAATATTGCTTGGTCACATAATAACTGGACCTAATTATATTTGATTTTGTTAAATTAAATTGGATCACACATAAACATGTATTACATATAATTATTCTGACTGTCATATCATACGGAAGTAGTGAAAGGTTATATAGGGGTTGGATTAATTATGATTAAAGTGTTATAGTATTATGTATATATATAACATGACTTTACATATGCTTGTAAGATTACTAGGCGTTGGAGGTGCTAACCACCTAGCTAAGGGTTAAGTATAAAGGTCTCCATTTAAGGGTGAGTGTGGAATGTAGGGGTCTATTTACAATCATATTTAGAACTTAGTTTTAAAGAAAAACCAAATAGATTGTTTTTACTTGAATATGAAACATAGAGTTTCGTAACTGTATAAGTTCAAGTATGATACTCAGATCTAACTGGTGCCATATATTCTCCAACCCTAACTTTGAAGGGCGTTAAATTTAAGTTTCATATAGTACCTAGTCAATTGTATGTATTTGTGTGATATTTTGTTTGACCATGCATTTATATGCTTGTAAATAATTGTTAAATAAATGTTAAATAACTTGCTTGTTTGTATGGTTGAGCGATAACTCATTATGCTTTATAGCTTATACCCTTGTCAACTTTTAATATAGGAGGACTTATTCACCATACCTAGGTAAGGCATGGCTAAGGTTAGTTTAGGACTTTTAGGAAAAGTGCGTGCAAATGAAAAGAGTCGAGTGAATATATGTTTAAACTCTCAATTAGAACTTTTACAATATTTTGTTATTACTATAGTTATATTACTAATATTTTAAACTTAGAGTACTGTATTATTATGTAGTGATGTTACTTTATGAATTTTATATTAATATGAATATGTTGTGATATTATCTTTTCTTGTATAACTCTTGGGTAACTGGTTGTAGTAGAAGCCATGTATATCGTATAAAAGGTCATTGATTGGAAGGGAAACTAATCTATAGTTTTTTGTATGGTATATGACCACCTAACACGACTAAGCCATCCCTCAAGTTGTGATAGTAGCATGTGAAATGAATTTAGGGTGCTATTTGGGAGTTTTACAACAAATTTGTTGTAGTAGAAGTGTGATTCTCGAATCTCAAAGGTAGGTATTCATTAACCATACCTTGTATGTTTGTTTATGATAGAGGTATGATTGTTGATTTGAGTTTTAGGTTGAGTATTGATTGTATTTGGGTGTTTAATTGGTGTTTTGAGGGATTGTAGAGTTATATTATTAGTTAGAAAACATAAGAGAAGGGTGGTATTTAAGATTGGGCAAAAGGGGATTGAAGGTGTAGGAATAAAAAGTTATTATAGCCTATAGAATTCAGCAGACTATAGCTTAGCATCTAGACATTATCCCCATCAACGTCTTGATGTTAAGGAGTAGATTACTCTAGATTTATGGTGTCTAGATGCTACATTATGTAATATTTAGACGCCATGACCCCTATTGCATATAGTGACATTTCCTTTGGTTTTTAATTGTTTTTCAAGCATCTTTTTCCCTTTCTTAATTGTTTTTAAAGTTTTTCTAAACATGAATCTTCACCTAGTGTAAGGGTTGAGTAGTTAAGTTTAAGGCCAACGCTAGATAAATCTATAAACTAAGTAAAAGTATTTTATTTTCATGTGAATAGGTTATAAGGTCATCAAATTGAAGCAATCCGTTAGGAGTAAGAGTTAGGGTTAATAGTGAGTTGGGACTGAGTTAGTGTTGTTTTAGTATAAGTATAGGTTGTGAATTGAGTTTTGGTGTTTATACTATGATAGGTTCTAAAGAGGTTACTGAATCCATTTCTAGTGAATCAACAGAACTAGGTATGGGATACTTGCTTGTTCGTTGTAGTTACTAGGTTAAATGATAAAATCGGGTTAAATAATTATTCGACCTTAATTATATTGTGTTATGTTACATAGCATGTGCTTAGTTGGGTCTAAGGGATTGGGAGGACCAAACCTCGAAGTGGCACCCCAATGATCCTTACACGTATTGTCCCAAGTGAAGTCTTGCTTGGAAATAATTCAAGTAGATTTTAGGTTGTTCCTTAGTTCTTAAGGTGTTTGAGAGGACTCAACATTGATACTATATGGTAAACTATATATACGTATGTTAGGATCATCAGTATCCCTATGTTATATGATAGCTATAACAAAGATAATAAATTGTTGTCTGGTACATGGTACATGTTGGTTACTTGTTGATGTATGTCATTTGTGATACATTGTTTATGTGTAATGTTTGTTGCATTTTGTATTAGGTTTCGGCTTATTTTGTTTTATAAATTTTTAGATGTAGGTGCATGACTATAATTCACAAAGTTTTTGATTGAATATGACATATAAGAATTCTGGGATGGGGAGTGGTGAATATATATATATATATATTTTAATTGTGAGCTTATAAATTGAAGTAGGATGGTTATAGATGATTATATGTTCTGTAAATTTCATTAAGAAAATTTGTAAAGTGTATTTTGTAGTTATGTAAGTTTGTTTAAAGTCTTAGATTTTATTGAAATAAATTATTTGGAGAATTAATTTTTATGAAATCATTGGGAGGTTAAAATGTAATTATTAGAAACTTTAGTTAAAGGTTGACACCTGGCATGTCAGTAGAGATTAAAGATATATGATAGGTTGTAGCGTTCCAAGTTCTAACGCATTATAGCATATAGCTAAAAATCATCCTTTTAAAAGTAGATTTGGTTGACTTCTTCTTCCTTCTTCTTCTTCTTCTTTTTTGTCAACTTTTGAATTATGCTTATCATGCTTACAATTATAATCTTATAATTTCACAATGACGTTACAAGGCATGTGAATTCATAGATAATGAAAATATTACAAAATTTTAAAGAAAGTTATTAAATTAAAAGCATATCTAAAAAAATATTTCTAAAGTGTAAATATTATTCAAAATAAAAAAATAAATGAATTTAAAAAATTAAAGATAATTATAATGTGTGGAGATTTGTAAAATTTAGAAGACATTAGCACAGAATGTGGAATATTAAGAAAAGCAAAAGCGAGTAACAAATAATTATGAGAATAAGAACTTATTATAGTAAAAGATTAGAGAAAAATTATGAAACTTGCCTCTATCCATTTCTCTCTCTCTCTCTCTCTCTTTTCCTTATAATAGTCAATATTTCTCTCTCTATATATATATAACAAAATAGAAGATTTATACTAGTATACCTAAAAATATGGATGGTTTGCAATAATGTAATTTTAGGCTAAATAGGTTGTAGCATAAGTTTTCCAATGGTTATATGGCTATAAAAATACGATGTTTAGTTTACAAATTATGGGATTAAAAGATTTAAAAAATCAATATTCAAACCCTACCAAAGAATATAATAAAAAATTATAATATA
Source organism: Lumnitzera racemosa (assembly GCA_024138005.1). NCBI lineage: Eukaryota > Viridiplantae > Streptophyta > Magnoliopsida > Myrtales > Combretaceae > Lumnitzera > Lumnitzera racemosa. Next base: position 16,082,565 of record JAMXBC010000001.1, read on the forward strand.
TAAAGGTATATTATTCTACAAGTTTGAAAGTTTGTGTTACAAGGAACTTGATTTACAAGTAATGACTAGTTTAAAATTTTACTTGGTTTGTGTAATTCTTGTTAAGACAATAGATCTTTTAAATGAAAGTACATATCATAAGCTTTCTATGATATAAAATTTGCTAAAATTGGATAATGCACATAAAAGTTTGCATAGTCAAAGTTACTAGCATAAAAATAAATTTTTTATGTCAAAATTAATTTATTAATTGAGAAAATTAAAAATTAATATTTTTACAAATGAATATGTAATTAGACACCAAAACACATTAAAAACTAAAGTGTAGAAACCTAATTGCAATGTATATGTATATATATATATATATATATATAGCAGTTATTAACTTCCTCATTATCATTAATATTGAATTGCAACTAAATCGAAAGTACAAATATTAAACTACGGAAATGAAATTTTAGACTCTATATTGGGAAAAATTGAAAGTAAAAGCACTTGTAGTACCTATATTGCCAAAAGGACTCAATATCTATTAATAGGTGGACTAATGAAGACACTAAGTTGAATACAATTGAAATACATGAGAATTAAATAGTAAGAAATGAAAATTGAGATACTAAATTGTTGAAAATCAAAAGTAATGGCACTTGGATATTCTTTTCTCTAAGAAGATTATGTTAGTTTGCATGAAATATGCAATTTATCACTTGTCTTCGCCTATATTAACGATTCAAATGTCGAATTGTTTAAGAAATAACCTAAATTTAATGACAAGTCTACTTAAAAGAATAAAAAAAGTATATGTAATATAAAGGGTCACTTAATATTGAATTAGAGGAGATTTTAAGATGTTAATATTTTTCAAAGAGTATAAGCGTTGCACTAAGGACCTTATAGATAAGCAAATCATTTAGTATCGTTGGTTATCATGGTTTGCGACTTGGGTGAAAAGTGGTAATTCTAAGTACCTATCATTTAATACCGTATAGAGTATAAGGGAAGTAACTAACTATCAATGACTAGATGAGAATGAGTAATAAATTGGAATTAACTGGTTAACGCATATTAAGTGTGGAAATTCTTAATTACCAAGTAAATGAACTTATGTAATCATCATTAGATGCATTGGAGTAGCTTTACAATAACAACTCATTCACTTAGGGGGAATGGCTATTACATTCCCTCCTTATTCCTTATTACATTGTTTACTTGGTTTTCTGTCTTGGAATCTCAATTTTATAAGAATCCCTATTACTTACTTGATTTCAAGTAATAGGGATTCCTTAGGTTCAACTCATGATAGGGGTTCCTTGCAATATGTATCGTTTTTTTCTAAAATGACCTCATCCTAATATTTGACAGATCACTAACATTAACCACTTAGTACCACTAACCATTGACTACTATAGTAAACATCGACCACCACTAACCACCTAGCACCTATTACTCAAAGCTCTTTTAACAGTAACTTTCTTTGAATAAACATCAAAACCTAAACTACAACATATCGAGATGGCGACTTTGCATGGTGGCATTATATGTAGTGGGGTAGTGTCGGACCACCTCACTTATAGAGTCTATAGTTATAATATAGTCACCTTCGAAACATGTTCTCTAAAAACCCCTAATTTTGAAAACTCTGGTTTGAAAGTTTTTGCATTGATGCTAGAGTTAGAAAAGAGTAACAACAAGATGAAGATGATCGGATCTGATCATTTGATTGGATTTAAGAGTGATGAGAATAAGGAAGCGATTGTGAGGAAAAGGCTTGATGGGTGGATGAGGGAAGTTGTAGCAAAGATTGTAAAGAATCTTAAGATTGTGATTTTTTGACCTTAACAAGGAGAGTGGAGGAAAGGTTGAGGGTAGGAAAGAGGAGGAGAGAGAGCTTGGATTATAGTACGACTGTGATGAAGATAAGGGGTAATTTAGTCTTTTAGACATTATTACGATACTATTCTATAGTTGATTTTTAATCAAGTGAACAATGTAATAATAATAACACCCTTATTCCATTCCCACTGTATGCTAATTCCATTTTTCCATAATTCCATTAAGCAAAGTGAACACGGTTTAAGAGTAACACATGCTTACTATGCTTTTGATATCTAGTTTTAGGCTTTTCTTTTATTTTTTTTTTTATTTAGGTTAAAATTTTTAGGCTTAGTTCTTCTTAGATTTTCTTACTTACCTTCTAAATCCTGTCATTCTCACATGTTGGTTAAATACGGGATTGAAATTCAAGAATGTTGTAGAGCTTTATTGCCTTCCAAGACCATGCTAGGGAGTAAGGACTAATAGATTACTAATCCACGAGATTTGAGGAATGTTAAAGTATTAAATTGACTAAGGAACTAGGATGCTAATCTTATGAAACTAGCTAAATTAGAAGCTAATCAAATATGACAACAAAGAAGGACGCTAATAAAGTAGGAAATTGAATTAAAATTAAAAAAAAAAACAAGAAATGAGAAGAAGAAAACCTCTTGATGCATAAATTAGGTTGGGAAGTGACTGGTAAAGTTATTTGGTTTTGATGACAATTTCCATTTTGTGATTAGTTGATATCATTAAGGATGCCATTATTTCTATTGCCTCCTTCCATGCGTCTCCTAGGTGGTAGGTTTCATTTGCCTACAAGATCATTGATAATAGTTTCTTACATCGATTTCTTTCTTGGACATATTTCACTATTGTTTCAATCTCTTCCACTTTCATCACTATTAAGTATATATATATATATATATATATTATTTATGCCATATGCTATTTAGCTTGTATAAATACTTGTGGTATAGTTGGAATTAGTAATAGAAATAACAGTTCTATTCTTTTACCTTCTCACCTCATTGTCTTTCCCTCTTTTCTCTTTCTAATCTTCCATTGGTCTTCGCTACTAATCTTCATAGATTCAAGATTATTTTTATGCACAAAACTTAGTTCTATAAGAGTTTACATGGTATCAGAGCTATTTGTGGTACTATTTTAATTCAATTCAAATATGAGAAATCAAATTTCACCACTTAAGGATGTTTCGTCACCTTATTACATTCACCTTTTAGATTCTCCAAATTCAGTAATTGTTACTCAGTTTTGATTAGACTAAACTACAATACATGGAGCAGGTCATTTATTCTTGCTCTATCAATCAGAAGTAAGGTTGGATTCGTTGCTAGAACTATTTGTCCTTCACTAAAAATAGATTCAATGTTTTCAATATGGAGCATATGTAATAACCTGATTGTTGTGTAGCTCTTGAGGTCAATTTCACCACAAATTACATCAACTATATTGTATATGAATTTGGCAAAGGAAATTTGGGACAAGCTAAAGGTTAGGTTTTCATAACTTAATGATTCTAGAATTTGTCAATTACATCACTTGCTTAGCAATATAGTTTAAGGTAATTGATCAATGGATGAATATTTGATTGAGTTAAATACCGAATGCGAAGAGATTCAAAATTTTTTACCACTTCCACATTGTTCGTATGGTTCTTATAATTAGGGTTGTTCTAATAGTTTTATAGAAATGTTCTATAAAGTTTATGTTTTCAAATTCTTAAATGGCTTAAATGATAGCTTCTCAACTTTGAGATCTCAAATTTTAGCTACAAAACCTTTTCCTTCACTTGATGAAGCCTACAATCTAGTGATATTAGATGAATTTCAATGAACAAATTAGCCTAAAGAAGTTTCTATGTTAGATTCTACTGCTTTGGCTACTATAAATGATTTACGACAAAGGTCTAAAAATGATGTAGTTTGTACTTATTGTTGGAAGCGGGATCATTTGAAGGAGAAGTGTTATAAACTAGTTAGATTCTCACCACATTTCAAGTTTAATAGACTACGAACAACAAATGTGAATAAGGTTTTATCAGGATCTACGAATGTGTCTATTGAAAATGTTGTGGTTAATGTGGATCAAGAGACTCACAAACTGAATATGTTAAGGGATTAGGTTCTTTAGGTAATTAGTATACTTAATGTTTCTAAAAGCTCTAATGTGTCTACCAATACTTCTACTTGTCCTTCTATTTTTGTGATACAAAATTCAATTTCACAAAGTAAAGCATCTGCTCCATCTACTTTCGTATCACCTTTTATTAATAATATGGCTAGTATAGTTGTGTCTTCTTCTGTTAATTTTTCCATTCCAGCATTTACTCATGTTAATTCAAATTGATGTAGTTCTTAGGTCGTTAATTTTGGTGAAACTAATCACATGGTTGGTTCTATTAAATTGTTTCATTCATATTTTGCTATAGACAATTGTTTTGTGTAATTGCCTAATGGTCATAAATTAAATGCCACACATAAGGGGATTATTCAATTGAGTACACGTCTCATTCTTCATAATCTGTTGTTTGTTCTTGGTTTTCCCTTTAATCTTATTTCTATACACAAGTTCATATCAAATAACAAATGTTTGCTTACATTTACCATTGATTCTATTCACATTCAGGACTATATCACCATGAAAGTGATTGGTTATACTAAGGCTAAGGATGGATTGTACTTCTTGGAACAGCCTTTTGTTAGTAATCTTGGTCATTTGTCTTATAATAAAAGGTTCTTTCTTCTATTTCTCATGTACTCAATAAGTTGTCGAGTTCATTTGATGTTTGGCATTATAGGCTTAGTCATCCTTCATTTGATTGTGTGAAACACATTACCCAACTCAACAATTCTCTTTATTTTAATAAATTTGACTATATGATTTGCCTTTGGCGAAGCATTGTTGTTGTCCCGGTGATATTGCCTATTTTACGGACAACTTGATTCGTTAATATGATTCTTTTCCTACAATTTCTTTAGTGGCTGGTTTGGATAATCATAATAATCATCTACATGATTCATACAGTTTTGTTCAGGATCTTTCTCCTAGTACAGATATATCTAACAAGTTGGACATACAAAATGCCATACAAATTGCACCAATGATTGATACTTTCTATCACATATAAGAACTATTAGCATTCCTTCTTACTTACATGATTATCATCATGATCTTTCTCTTGCCTTGGCTAACAACTCTGAATTAGTATCTTATCCTATTCAACATGTGTTTTCTTATGACAAATTGATGGGTTGCCAACGTCTAACCTACTTACTTACGCCTGCTTCAGAGGCCACTAATAACTCACTTGAAGAATTCTCTCTCATCAACTTACTGATGACGAGAAACTGTACATAGAAGGGGGATGGATGAATTCCCCGAATGCTTCAAATTGTTATACTATGCTTTGTTCTCTCTCTATTGTGGAAGCTAACTACTCTTTGGCCAACAGCTCTATATCGAGTGATCAGACCTTTGGTTGCTGAGAGTTTCCTATAAAGTAATGAGAGATAGCTTCCTACTGGCTGAGTACCTCTCTCCCAACCTCTTACCGATTCTCATGGCATCCCTTTCTCGTCTCAGCCTCCTTGTTACCGTAACATCTCGATTCCATTTAACTACTATAATTAGAGAATCTTTTGTACGGAACCAATGTTGCACTGCCACTTATTCATCTCATTTGACATTGTACTATTTTTCTCTTTTTGTCATTTGTCCTATTTACCCTTTTTTTGTATGTACTAAGAACCCTTTTAATGTATGTCTTTTCGTAATTTTCCTTAATTGTAATGTTGCCCTAGAGACTTGCTATAAATAGTCCTTTCTCTTTGTAACCGAAATTATTACATGGATTCTTGACATTGAATATACATGTTCTTGCGAGACAACCCTCTCCAAGTCCATTTCTTTATACTTTTATCTAATTTTGCCAAGTAGTTTATGATTAGTGGCGGGTGAACCTTAACATTAGCTTATGTGTAATATTAAGTGAAGTGTTAAGTCATATCAAGTGACGTGTTAAGTCATATTATGCTTGTTGGTTGGTTACATCCTTTGAGCTGCTTCACGTCGGCTACTATATTCCATTCATCGGCTTACTCACCCTATTTTTTCGATATTTCAAAGGACATATTGGTTCCTTATCTCTTATGGTATGCACTAGTGATAACTAAGCTCCTAGGTACATTATATAATTCCTAGTATCAGAGCTTAAGGTCATGACCGAGAGTTGTGTTGAAATAGTTCCTTCTAGTCTATTGTCTATTATACTTTATTTTCATCTAGAAGAACAGAGCAAGTCCATATATTCGATAGGAAGACAACATAAAGGTACGGCAACAGGTTGATCAAAGCAGAGGAGATGGAAAGAATGACAAATGGAAAAATGCCAAGGATAGACTTGGTACTGCCAATGACAATGACTTGGACGCCGAGAGAAATAAACCGAAGATCTTGACATTCTCATCTTATACATCCATCAATTATCCAATCTCGGATATTTTGATGGAGGTCCGTAGGGAGAGATGTGTCCTTTAATGGCCGGAAAGAATGTGAGGAAATCCTTCAAGGAGAAATTCAAACAAGTACTATGATTTTTACTGTGGCAAGGTTCATAATATGGTGAGTGCATTTAACTCAAGAATGCAATTGAAGATGCCATACAACATGGGCACCTGTGCAAATTTTTGGTGCATGATGCCGAGAGAATCAAAAGATTGTCTCAAAGGAGAAGTAAGGAACACGAGGATAACACTCGGCCAGCAATGGCTGTAAGAGATGTAAGGGATGTTAATCCCAACAAAGCACTAAACGGAGTAATTAATATGATCGTCGGTGGACCTAATATAGGCTAATTGAGTTCTTCGAACTTAGTTAACGTCAGGAATTACGTTTGCAATATTCATGGAAAGAAAGTTAGAATTGCTAACTTTGAGGGCATACAATGGCCATACGATAATGCACTTGTCATTAACGTAAGAGTTGCTAACTTTGAAGTCAAGAAGATTCTTGTTGATACGGGAAGTTCAACCGATATCATTTTTCAGCATGCTTTCGATCAAATTGTTATGCCCCGAAGTCACAGAGCGCAACAGTCCTGCCATGTAAATCATTCTATGATAGTAACTAGCCTCACAGTACCTACCATAGATATAATCTATACAAGACATTGACAACTCCTCGCTTTGAAGTAAACAGTCTCATTTAAGTGTTTAACTACAAATATAGTAATTATCACAATTTTGTAATAAACATACATAATTATATAAATATAGTTCACAGAACTTCCTAGGAAGATCTACTTAAACATAACGGTTTACCAAGTTTATATAACAACTACCAGTCTTTTAGTTTTAAACCACAAAGGACACATTAACTACACATCCATTGCTAAGCCAATTGATCTTCACACCTCTAGCTTTAGAAGAACTAACCTTTGGATTTTGTATGGTGGCATAATATTTGCAGTAACCAGAAATCAGGACCTGCGAAAGGATCTATAAGGGTATGAGTAACTACAGCTCAGTAAGGTGAATTGGAGACTCATGAGAGTATAGAAACACAAATAAGATTATCAAGCAATTATTTTAATGCAATGCAACAATCAAGTGTCATTGCACAATGTAGTTCGGTTCGTTGCGAAATCAGAGAAATTTTACTCGCTCTAATCTGGGTTGAGGAGTTCCCATGTTATGCAGCAGCTCACAACCAAACCTAAGCTTTTGTAATGGAGACACCGCTTCTCTCGCGACTACTTTTGAACCATTGACTTCACTCTTGCCGCGACCTCCTCTCTTGTTACTTAGTTCGACTAAGGATGAAGAAGGGACCATTGTGCAATCCTGTATATCCCTTTTGAAGGGGTCGGTATTTGGTTGGAGAATCCTATGATCCCCTAACGGGTTGCAATGCATGACATTTTTTTGTTATTAGAATCGAATAAGATTAAATTTCATTTAGGATGTTCAAACAATTTCACACCAATTCAATCAATCACATTATAAATTTCAACACGCATTCAGATACATCAACTACATGCGTAAACTACTTACAATCAGAACCATATACAATCCTAAGTCTCCGAGTACCATAAAATAGCATTCTAATACAGTAAGTAATAACCCAACTTACTTGGAGTTTCTCAGTCACCCGATCACTCAATTGCAAGCTGATTCGTCTCTAGATATCCTATAATACAAATAGGTCTTTTTAGTTCTTATACTTTAATGATTCACATTCTAAGTTATAATTTAGCTTATTTTTTTCCATGTATACCTATTATTTACTAATGATTCATTCTACCCTATTTCGGGGTTTGGTTCCTAAATTGGATTCTAGTTTTGATTCTAGAATCTTAAATATGCTCGAATTATAATGTGAAATTAATCAATTAAGCTCGAGTATTCTAATTTTTTATTGGGTCTTAATTTAGTATTCTAAATTGTTCAGTACACGTTAATCGTAATTGGGGTACTGGATTTATTTCCAATGTGAGAAAATCTTACATTTTTTTATACAATTACCTAATATTAAATTTTATTTCAGATTTATTATATTTTGATTTATATTATTATATTATCTAATTAAACCTAATTTTTTATAATATTCCTAATTTTTTACAATTAGCACATAATTCCTTCATTACTTGCACTTAACACTCCAAAGGCTGGGATTAGGTTTCTACATCAGAGATTAACATCCCTAACCCTCCAATTATTATCTAAATTGGTGATTAATTTTTTAATCACCAAATTAACCTATAATTACCCAATTTTTCTATCATTTTAGGGTTAAAAATTTACTTAAAAATTTAAAAAATTAAATTTTAAAAAATTGCTTCATAGCAATGTTTTATATCACTTAAGCATTTTACAAAAAAAAAAAATTGAGCTCCAAACTACACTCCTAAACCTATTTATTTCTAATTCTAATCATGCTCGGTTTTACTTAATTTCTTAGGAATCCTGTATTTTCAGATGTAGTTATACTTAATCATTATTTTTTCCCTAAATCTACATACAATAAAACCTCAGAATAATAAATTTCATAATTTTCTGAGAAAAATAAATAATTTTACAAAATCATACAAAATCGGAGTAAATGAGAGACTCACCCAGTCCGATGGATTTTGGCCTTCCAACACCAGTCCAGGTGTGTCGGCCAGTCCAGGCGGTGGGTCTGGAGTGGGGTGGTGGTGGTGGCTCTGTCCTAGGTGATGGTGGCTTGTGGGTTTGACTTACTAGCTCTAACTGCACAGGTTTCCTTTCTTTTTTTTTTCTCTAGTTTTTCTCATGAATTTCGATGCTCCTTATTTTTCTTTGATTTTTAACTGTCTAAAGGAACTCTGTAAATTTTTTCCCTATTTATAGAACTTTATAGTAATTAATATGCATTAAATTAGATAAGACATTGCCCAATTTCCTTGATTTTTGGCTTTTGTGTTGCTTGATTTTAATTGGTAATTTTTCTTTTTCAACTCCTAACTTGCCACGACCAAATCTACATCATTCCAGATTTTTCTGATTTTTTTCTGATCTTTCCTTAATTAATATATAATTTTCTTTAATTATTTAATAAGTTTTTAACCACTTTAAGAAATTTCGTGTATTTTTATCGACACATAAATACATGTGGGGTACATGTAAATATTTCTAATTATTATTTAAGTCGTTCTATGATTTTTAGTATACATATAATTTATGTCTAATAATTTATTAGTTATTAGATTACACTTTTCGCCTTTTCGATAATTAATAATTATTATACTTAAAATTTGAAAATTTTATAGTCTCCTATTTTATTACTTATTTTCTTAAATTCAAGTTTATAGGGTCATTTTTACTAATATTTCTATCCATAGTTTATAATTTGGGTTTGATTGGTTCCTTTAACCGATTGCCCTAAATCTTGTGTTCTAAGTTCAATCGTATGGTCAGTTGGCTTAACTTTAGGATTTACACAAATGAAGCCTAAGATCAAAGTGCAATTGTGGTCGTACAGGTATGACCTCTATGCCTTTAATAATTAACTGGTCCAAGTAGCCAGAGTTATCTCTTTGTCGATACAAATCAACAATGACGAGCATGTTGCAAAGAATAAAGAAGATTTTTTCGTTGTCAAAGTTTGTCCCCTTACAACATGATAATGGGACGGCTATGCCAACATTTATTTGGCATCATCCCTTCAATGGTATATTTAAAAGCCAAGTTTTCCACTCCTTTAGGGGTTGGTGTGTTTAGAGGGGATCAGCAACTGGCACGTTCTTTATATATAAAGGCTTTGAGGTGAGTGGAAGTATTTCAAGTCAAGACCAGCCTAGAAGGAAAGTTAGTCAGTATAGAGAATGCCGAGAATGATACAGAAGAAATTCCTTTGGGAAACGATCCCAAGAAGATGATAAGGATAGGAAAACCTATGTCAGCTGATGTTCGGTAAAATCTGATTGATTTCCTACAGGTTAATGCTGATGTGTTCGTATGGTCACCATCGAACATGCCCGGTATTCTGATAGACGTTATGGTGTACAAGCTCCAAATTGACCTAAATGCAAAGGTGGTCTAACAAAAAAAGAGACATTTTGCACTGAAGAGATAAGTAGCAATAGAAGAAGAAGTCTAGAAATTGTTGACAGTGAGATTCATTCGAAAAGAGCCTTATCTGACTTGGCTAGCAAATTGTGTGCTAGTTAAGAAATCTAATGGTAAATGGCGAATGTGCATAGGCTTCACGGATCTCAACAAGGCCTGTCCCAAGGATTGTTTCCTACTGCCAAAAATTGATTAGATGGTTGACGCAACCGTAGAACATGCGTTTCTTTCTTTTATGGATGCTTTCTTTGGTTACAATCAAATCAGGATGGATAAGGCCGATGAAGTCCATACATCTTTCGTTACCAATTTTGGAATGTACTATTATGAGGTGATGCCCTTCGGGTTGAAAAACACGGGTGCCACATACCAAAGATTAGTAACGAAGATGTTCAAATCTTAGATCCATGGGAATGTTGAAGTATATGTGGATGACATAATTGTGGAGAGCATGAAGGAAGATCATCATCTTGCTAATTTGGATGAGAAATTTGCCACATTGAGGAGATATAACATGAAACTCAACTCACAGAAGTTCATTGTTGGCGCAACATCAGGAAAATTTCTTTAATATATGGTCATACGACACAGCATTGAGGCCAATCCAAGAAAGATTGAAGCTATAAAGAATATGAAGTCACCTCGTACAGTCAAGGAGGTATAGGAATTTACCGGGAAAATTGCCACCCTTAATAGATTTGTGTTGAGAAGTGTAGATAAGTACGTAGAATTCTTCAAAATTTTGAAGAATCCAAAAGAATTTAGCTAGACCGACGATTGCAAAAGACCTTTCAATGAGCTCAAGGAGTTTCTTACATCACCACTAATATCTCGACACCCATTCTTGGAGAAAATTTATACCTATATCTGTTATTCAGTTGCCGAGTACTTTCCTCTTTGTTGGTTCGAATTGACAGCAAAGATCATCGACTCGTTTATTACGTGAGTCATGTTTTGCAAAGGCTAAAGCTTTGGTACATAAAGATAGAAAAATTTATATTGGCAGTGGTTCTTTTGGTAAAAAAATTGAAGTCGTACTTTGAAGCTCACCAGATTATTATCATCACTGATCAACCATTGCAGTAAGCATTGTAGAGACCTAATTCTTCGGGGCGGATGATGAAATATGCCTTGAAGCTCAGTGCCCATGATGTACAACTAAAGGCCTAAGTACTGGCAGATTTTCTAGCTGAATTCATAGGGGACGAAGACTGTGTGGAGATTGTTAAGAAACCTATTTGGTTTCTTCATGTCGATGGTTCTTTGATACAAGAAGGGAGTGGTGCAAGCCTGGTTCTCTAAGGCCCCCATAATGTCAAAGTTCATTACGCTCTGAAATTTGGATTCCCAACTAGTAACAATGAAGTAAAGTACGAAGCTCTAATTGCCAAATTGGAACTGGCTAAAGAAATTGGTGCTGAGAAACTTAAAGTGTTCTTTGATTCTTAGTTAGTGGTAAATTAGGTCACCAGAAGTTATGCAGCAAGAGAAGAAGAGATGAGAAAGTACCTATTGGTGGTAACGCTTGTAGAAGAATTCCTATCTTTCTCGATTCACAAAATTCCGAGAAGTAAGAATGTTGCTGTTGATAAGCTATTGAAGTTAGCTAGTATGGCATTCCCTGAGTTGAATGAGAAACTTTTCATCGAATTTCTCCTATAGAAAAGCATGTCCAATCTCTCGTAAAGCTGTGAGTTAGCTCCTTACCCAAAAGAAGAATCATGGATGGATCCCTTAGTGGATTATCTAAAAGAAGGTTTTGTACTTGATAACAAAAAGGGGGCACGAAGATTGACTTACTAGGTTGCAAATTATACATTGATTGATGGTCAGTTATATAAGCATGGCATATCCCAATCCTACCTTCGATGCCTTTCCTTAAGGGATGCCTAGAGGGCATTATTTGAACTTCATGGTAGCATATACAATAATCATGTGAAGGCACAAACACTGTATATTCGAGCACTGCGACTCGTGTATTATTGGCCAACTATGAAAGGAGATGCGAATGACGTTATCCAACAGTGTCCTTAATGCCAGAAGCATAACTTACCAAGTAAAGCACCTGCAAGTGAATTATGTAGCCTAACTAGTCCTTGGCCTTTCTCTTAGTAGGTGCTAGATATTCTTAGACCCTTTCCTAAGTCTACTGCCAGCAACGATTCGTCATTGTTGCTATAGACTACTTTACCAAATGGGTTGAGGCTGAGGTTGTGACAAAGATCACTAAGCAGAAAGTGGAAGCTTTCATCTTTAACTCCATCATATCTAGATTTGGAGTTCCTTACATGATAATTACAGATAATAACCTACAGTTTGACAACAATACGTTCCAACATTTTTCCATAAACATTGCATTTGGCTAAATTATACATCTATAGTGCACCCTCAAAAAAATGGATAGGTCGAAGCCATAAACGAGATCATACTGCATAGCCTGAAGAGAAAAGTGGATCAAGTTAGGGGGAAGTGGGCCAACGAACTACCGAACATCCTATGGGGATATAAAATCACTCACAGAACCTTAACAGGAGAGACACCATTCAATTTGGCCTACGACGTTGAATCTGTGTTGTCGATTGAATTGGACTTGCTAAATCTTCGGACACATAATTTTGACGTTATGCTTAATCAAGTCGGATTGATAGTGAATCTGGACACTATTGAGGACATCCGAGACGTTGCAAAAGCCAAGGTCGCGGCATACCAGCATAGATTAGCAAGATACTATAATTAGAAAGTAAAGCATAAGGTTTTCCAACTTAGAGATTTGGTTTGCCGTAAGATGGAATCACTAGGTGCGTGAGCAAATCAAGGAAAGTTCGGCGCGAATTAGGAGAATCTTGTCAGGATCCGAGAAGTCGTTGGTGAAGGGGCTTATCAACTAGAAAGGTTGGATGGATCCATCTTCCTGCAAGCTTGGAATGCCGAGAATCTAAGATTTTATTTCAATTAATGTTGGATGATTTTTTCCGTCACTCATTTGGAGGCGGCCAACGTGCTTGTAAGATTTATTTATGATAGTTATATATTTGATGTCTTTGTGATTTGGCTATAATTGCCAAATAAACGAATTCTAGGTTGCTCGGCAAACGAACTGATCTAAGTTCTAGCCTAATGAGGTAGAAGAACTATACAAATTAACTGTATGGCTGAGTAATATGGCTAGTCCACACCTCAAATGGTTAACGGATGGTATAAAAATGGGTATGTGAAATAAAACATGTTGAGTAACAATGGGGTGTGTGAAATAAAACATGCCGAGTACTAATAGGCATGTAAAATAAAACATGCTGAGGAACAATGGGCGTACGAAATAAAACTTGCTAAGGAAAAATGGACATGTGAAATAAAATATGCCAATGAACAATGGGTGTGTGAAATAAAACATGCTAATAAGAAAACAAATTGGGTATGAAAAAAAACTACCGAGAAACATGTGCCGTGTGAAATAAAACATGCCGAGAGTTAAATGAAACAGGTCGATAGATAGTAAGGCATATGAATTAAAACATGCTGAGAATTAAATGAAGTGAATAAAAGCATTCTGACAAATGAGAGCGTAAAGCAACATGCATAAACCAAACAAACCGTGAAAGCTTAGTTATGTGAGACTCACATGCAGTGGACATTACCTTGATTATATTTTAGTGATTAATTATAAGAGAATGCAATATACCAATACAACAAGTCCTACGGATTATTCTCAGATTCAGTAGAAGTGATTCTTAAATCTTTCGCGGGGGCTTCCTCCATTGCCGGTTTCTCGGAGGGGGCAACTTCTTCGGTTTGAGCTTCATTATCACTTTGATCGATACTCTCAGCACCTATCTCGTCGCCTCTATCTTCGTCAGCACTACTAACTTTGTCGTCGACGTTAGCAAAGTTGAGACATGAGAGATCATAATCGGGGATGAAGCTTTAAGACCTCTTCCCTTACCACTTGAACAGCCTCCAACAACTTCTTGTGTAGAAGCCTCTTATATTGCCGATTGGGAGTGACTATATCGAGAGCCTCTTCAATTGAAGGTCCCTTCTTCATAACCTTTTACAATTTGGCCATACGACTTTGCAATTTCAAGTTGTTAGTCTCTAGCTTCTTTATTTGCATCCTGACCTTATCTTCATCATCGCTCATCATGCAAATAGTCTAGCCCAAGCCCCAGCACTCTTCCCTTTTATTCTGCAATTCCTCCTTCAGGCTTTCAGACTCTTTGCACCATTGTTCCATTTTAGCCTTCAAGCTAGAGATTTCATTGGTGGCAAGATCTTGTGCTAATTTCTCCGCAGTAAGTTCCTCCTTAAGCTCTTGCGCCTCCATTTCAGCCCTAATCCTCGCATTCTTAACCATAGCAGTTTGGGCCTTTAATGCATTGTACACATCCTCAACTTTTTGCAGTAAATTCAGCTATTATAATTAAGAATGATTGGGTATTATATAGATATAGCATAGGATATTACCTTCTTTGCCTCTTTATCGGCCTCATCCAAAGTTGTAAGGATGCGATTGCTTATTTGGAAAAAGAATATATTAATTATCCGAAGGAGCTGGAGAAAGAAAATGTTTATGGATACTCACATCATACAATTTGGCCACGACATGGGCCTTATTGCAACCGCTAACCCTGTTGACGTCCTTCTTGGCGATATCTTTGTCTTTCAGAAGAATGACTCCTTCCATTAAAGCTAAAGATTTCATCTTATCTCTCAAGGCTGAGTCAGTGTCCAAAATTTGATGGTTCTAGTAAGGGATGAAGTACTCGCCGATCTCTTTGTGTAGTACGAATTCAGCATTACTGATGTTGAAAGCTTTAGTATGCATTGCTTCGTTCGTTTGTTCATCTAAGCCTTTGGATTTCTTAATAGGCGATTGGCTAGTAAGTTCCTTCCCTAGTCTTTTTTCACCACTTAGAGCCAACGTAATCACCTGTGATGAGCCTTCTACGACAATTGCATTTTCATCTTACTCGTCGAGGTATGTCTTTCGATGCTTGCTATACCTCGATTTGACGGTAGTTTGAATAATTACGATTAGAGGCTCCTCAAAACGAACTTTGGTTGGCTGTATATTCTCATTCTCCTTTACTCTCTTGATAGGATGAGAGATCTATACAGCTGCATGCTTTGTTGTAGCCTCCTTTGGTAGTCTCTTTGTGACTGCAAGCCGTGTGGTAATTGTAGAGGTGGTCCCCCTCCCGTCAGCCTTGGACTTCTTAGCCTTGGCCTAAGCAAGTAGCTTTGTAGGATCCACCTCTCCAGTACTCATATCTATAAGACAAGTAAATCAATTAATATAAATAGGGAAAAATATGAACTTACATTTTCCGTGCCAAACAAGGCTCAAAGGTCACTATTCTTTCCTAAAGTCTTAAGAATGGCTTTCCTCATGGCTATACTTGGCATGATGGCAACACATCAACGTACCTTTTTTTTTTTAGAAAATATTGGTTCATCATTTTCATAACGCTGTATAATTCTCTCGGCGTCTTAAAAGAACATTTTGTTTGTCCTTCTCTCCTGAATCTTCTTCACTATTGCTGCATCATTTAGCATTAAATCTACATCCTTTGTATGTGTTGGCTTAGTCCATTGGGTCTAGAAGTCTAAGTCCTCATCAGACACTATTGACATGAACTTATCATGCCACTTATGAATCTTGGATTCTAACCCGTCCATGAACTTACGCCCATGCCTTGCAGTAGCAAAGTATTACCTGTCAGGCTCCTTATGGATGGTGAAACAAAATCTAAACAACTGAGGCATAGCACTAACCTCAACCTCTTTACATACTATCTCAAATGCTACTAGAAGTCGATATGTGTTAGGCAAGAATATACTCGATGTGATTCTGAAGTAGTTGAAGAAGCCTCGAACAAAAGCCGAGAAAGGGAAGTGTAGCTTAAAATCCAAATACTTCAGGTATATATAGAACTCGCACTACCGTGGAAAGCATACTCTCTCCTCGTCTCTCAACCTTCTCAAGTTCCATGTTCCAAGAAGATCTTGCCAGTACAGATTGTACTTTGTGACAACAACTCTGTCAATAGAATTGGCGATTCCATCAGGAGAATCATGAAAGTAGGCTATTGTATTGTACAAATACCTTATTGACGACCTCCCTTCCTTATCCTTAGGATAATTATCCATAGGAAGCTCATTAATCCGAGCAAGTTTATCCCACCCTGGCTCCATACTATCGGCCGAACTACCCGAAGAATATACCACCTCGCTCTTATTTTGGGGGGAAGAATGGGCTTCATATCCGTTGCCTTGCAATCGGACAAAACAAGTCAACGAGCAACTTTACGAATCATACTTGGATAGTTGTATGAAATGAAATAAAAGAAGTTGAAGAGTAAGATTTTGAAGATTTGAAAATGAACGAAAATTTTAGGTGCAACCAAAGGAGTAATACCTGATTATGAACAGTGCCTTATATATGGACGATCTATTTTCGTAACTACAAATTTGCTTTTGAAGGTATTGATGTATTGATGTGATATTCCTATGAATTGTTGACATGTGTCTTGTGATAGAAATCTAACAGTTGAAAATTTTCTAACAGTTATTAGGCCTGCAACAAAATGATAACTTAAGTGACAAATGTCATGTCTACAGCTTTTTGGTTTCCTAAACTGGTGAGAGATTTGAAATGGTGATGTTTTAGCTAGGATATGATCTGTCTTACTTCATATGTTAGCCGGCATAAATCCAAAGAGTCTCCCCCCACTCGGCCTTTGCTGCAATATATATATACATAACTCCCTTTGTCATCTATTCAAATACAGGAGTTAGGGAGCAAATGTTGATAGTCAGTTTTCGCTCAACTTACACTTATCCTTTTGTTGGCCGCGAAGCTGAGTAATCGAGTCTCTTAGCATTCCTATTCTTTAGAAGATATTCGGCAATTATGTTGAGTAGAAGAAACACTCACAGTTTGAATTCAAATTTATAGTGAATAGTTCTCATAAGTATGGTTATATTTTACAACCGCTTGTGGTTATATTTTACAACCGCTTGCTATCCCTACATATCAAGGGAGATGATAAGTCAAGAGCGCTCTATGTGTCTTAACAGGTACCTCGGCAATTGCCTTAAATACAGCAACGGTGTATAAATACCGGAAAGAAACTCGGTAAGTTCTCTCGAACAGTTCTCATTCTCACACTTAATATACTAAATCACCATTTTAACTTAGGAATAGAAATGGTCGCATTGGACTGACCTCGGTACTAATATTTTACTTTCTTTTACGGACTATTTCCCGACCCCTAAATTCATCAACAACAAAGGGGATCATGGTCAAGATGCATAGTTGTGATCTAAGATAGTGGAGCTTTAAAGAGGAATACGGCCTAAGTACATGACCATGGTCTAGGGCATGGACTAGACTGTTGGTTTTTGTTTTGGTTTACAAGTGTAAACCCTAACCATAGACCTTACGGTTACCTTATTCGTTCTTCCTAACATAAGTTTAGTCATATATGGTATAGGAACCTTATCTAAAACCTTTAGAAAACCTATGAGAAGCTGTAAATTATTATTGAAACAACTTTTATTTGTCTTTTATTATAGGTTATTCTTCTAAGCTAGAGTATATCAAGTTCTATCATCGGACTTTAGGTACGTGACATTATGTGTTACTCGCGCTTGCTAAGCTAGTGTATATATACTTGTAGAAGATCTCAAATGGACTAATAACTTATCCAAATTAAATATTTCTTGTTGCTTCTATGTGGCTGGGCTTAAGGGTCCAAAGTGGTAATTCTCTAAGGAGCAACCTAAATGATTGTTGTGACGTGTTGTCCCTTATGGAGTCTTTCTTGGAAATGATTTAGGGTAGATATAGGTTATTTGGATGAGGCCTATAGTAGTATACCTAACATTAGGTTATTGTAGATGGAGCCTATAGTAACATGCCTAATGTAAGATTAGAGGGGTGTAAAGAGGTACATCCACCGTAGGTTATAGAGGGGCTTAGAGAGGTATGCCCATTGCTAGGATGTTGTGGTTCATGTTGTGACGGGAGTTATGAAGAACTCCATTGTAAAGTGTTTATTAGCTAATTTAAAGATAATTAAACAAATGTGTATGGTTTACTTGTCTGTATTTAAATGCATGTGTTTATGTTGAATACAATTGCTCATGTGTATGTACATGTGTGTTATGTGTTGAGCTTCGGTTCACTTCTTTTTTATTTTTTAGATGTAGGAAATATTGATGTATAGAATGACTAAAATTTTGGAGATTCTTATCACCGCCTTTAGGATGGGAGGAGTGATGACCTCATAAGATTTTGTAGAATATTCTATGAGATTTGATAAATAAAATCTTGAGCCTTATGTGGTATTAACTATTATTTAATAATTGAATGTTCTTATTTAGAAGGAATTATTATTTTATTTGAGGAAATTAATTTTTTAAGAATAATTAGAGATCGTTACTGGAATATTCTTGGAGATTATAGTTGTTCGTATACTTAATGTATCATTAGAGGACTAGGCACACATAGTAGTTTATGGCATCCTGGGTTTTAGGATGTTATAGATTTAATAGTATTAGAGCCTAGGTTCATGATCCATAGAAAAATAAGGAAAATGATTTGTAGGATGATGAGATGGTTAAAGTAAGTAAAAAGTAGGTTAGGTTTGACCTTATGAACAAACTTATGATATACATTTGTGGTTCCATTGAATTATATTATGTTATTATATTTTTTTAGAGACATTTATTTACTTATTTTAGAGATAATTTATTTTGGAAGTTTATTTAAATTGTTTGGAGAAAATATATGTCTATAGATTTTAGTTTTGCTTAGCAACATGTGAAATTTTAGTAAAAGCTCAAGAAATAGCAACTAGAATTAAATATATGTTCTTAGAGATAGATTGAATCATCTTAATTATTATGCCCTTTTACTTTTATAAGATATGATCATACAATAACTTGTAAGATTACAAAATTAGATCAAAGATACCTAATTATATATATGCTTTAATTGGCTAACGATTTATATAATTGGAAATAAACAAACATCAAAATACTATACGCCAAATAAGAAGAACTAAAAGATTCAATAGTTAATAAAGTCATAAATATGCATTAGATTTGGTTGACCAAGAATAGTTACCCAATCTACAACAGAGTGGAAAACTATTAATAGTAAGTAAATGAATAAGAAGATAATGCATAATAAACATATTCACAACCTTCATAACTTACCTATTTGTAAAATAACAACTAGAGAAATTAATAACAACAATTAAAAAGGAAGAAATAAATAATAGCTTTTCTAATTTAATGATGAAAATATACTAAATTAAGAAATTAAAATAATATAAGAAAAAGAAAGAAACGAATAAACTTTGATCATAACTATAATAGTTGTTGACCATGACACCAAATGTATCCATTAAATGCATTAAAACTTTAAAATAGAAAGGAAATAAATAATGTTTTTCTAATCAACATAAAAGTCTATTTATAGTAGTTTCCTCATAGATGGCAATGTAATGGAAATAAACCAATGACCTCAAATAAACATTACAACATTGATAATGCTATTAGCACTAATCATAGTAAAATAATCATCTTGTTATGTCGTCCTAGTGAGCAAAATGCAACAATAAAAGTAATAAATATCCATTAACATTTGTATTAACAATAAATGATAATAATAACAATAACCATTGCTTCAATAATTAAGATAAGCACTATAATAATGATGATAATAATAAAAGGTTCTCTAGTACAAAACTATTTTAATAAATTCTCCATAATGAGTGATAATGAAAAATTAAGGATCATTTAAATGGTTATAAAATCTTAAATGATAATTAACAGTACACCATTATTAAAAAAGTATTATATAAAAGAGAAAGAAAAGAATATAGAGGTAAAAAAAAAAAGAAATAAATAAGTAGATACTATGGATATACATAAATATATACAACAGAGAAATTTAGTTATATTACATATAAAGGGAAAAGATACAACGAAAAGAAATAGAGCATAAGTAAATTAAGATACATAATTAAAAATTGAAGAAGAATTGTGTTAAAAGATTTTATATTAATAAATATTGACATGTATATATTTGAGAAAGAAAGGTGAATTCATAAGTTCTACCCCCTTGTAAATTCTATCTCTTGTCATGTCATATCGTATCGTATTAAGTTGCATTGTATCATGTCGTATTGTGTTGTTTCATGTTGGATTATATCGAGTCGAGTCTCTAGTTATGCTATGTCAAATCTTGGATTTGCCATTCTTACTTATATAATATACATGTAGATTGGTTTATATACAACTAGTATAAAATTTAATAAAATGTCCAATGCATAATACATTATATAATTAACAAATGATTGTATTGCCAACAACAATAATGACAATGAATCTAATGTAAGAATCAATCAATGAATGATGAAAATATTCATAAGAATATGCTACACCCCAAACTAAGGAGCCATAACAGCCCCACCATATAAACCAACCAAAACTAGAAGCTAACCATCTTAGTTGTTAACGTAGGTATAGTTTATATAAGGCATTTACTACTCCTCTGCTTTGAAGTGTCCAATTCAATACTTGATTGATATCAACCTATGATGTAACTTTTCAAAAAAGCTTTTGGAGATAACTTTGTGGTTCAAATGTTTGAGAAAAATCAAGTTTTATAAATCATATGGAGTACAAAATGTTAAATCTAACCAAAAGTTTCAAAAATTAAATTGATACAAAAAGAGAAATCGACTACTAAAGGGTATATAAAAGTCTACATGTTTACGAAGATGGTATAGATATCAATAGTTGAAAACTAGAGGGTCATCTAAGTAGATTCTATTAGTTTTCTTAAAGGTTAGTAAAGTTGATAAGTAAAATAGAAATCCAACCAATTAGTCTTGAGTCTCATTCCCCGATCTCGTTCTCTAATCTTCTAGAAGTTTATAAATGCACTGGTAGTCTACTTGAAACCCACAAACAATTATAGGTGAATAAATGATGACTTGCTTAGTAAATGGGACAGAGACAACAGTATGCATCTGACATAAAGTAATTGAGATTTTTAAGCAATTTAGTTAAATGTCATGCATGTATAAGTAAGTGCTATCGCATGATGTCATGCAATCCATCACGAGATTAGAGAAATTGTAATCGCTTATATAGGAATCAAAACCAAATTAGGGCTTAGGCAATGGAGAACACACTCCACCCAAGACTACACTTCGAACCATGGTGCTTAACCTTATCATAACCTCATTTCCTATCACTTAGTTCAATTAAGAATTAGGAAAGGACTGCTTCAACTATTCTCATCGAAGGGTTCGTATTTAGCCCGAGAATCCTAATCGTTCCCTTAGTGGGTTATGATGCATGTTTGGTTAGAATTTTGGTTAAGTTTGAGTTAGTTTTCTTTTCTGGGTAATCAAGCAAGTCTAAGCAATCTAGTAAAAAAATAACATAAATCAATCAATACATAAAGTTCAGCACTCTACAAAAGTAATCAATATTCAAGTGTACATGCAGCATACACATAGGAAATTAACTTATGATCACAAACAAGATACATATTAAGGCCTCCAAGTATTATTAAACAATACTTCAAAGTGTGGTGAAACATCAATCCTACTTACTTAGATAGTTGATGCTCAATAAACTTGCATATGGGTCTCATCTATTTAGGTTTTCTTATATTTATTGAATATAATGACTTTAGTTTTACTAAATATAAAATAAATGAGTTCATTTGGATAATTTAAGTTTAGTTATGACTTAACTCTGGCAAGTTGTATAAGCTTTGTATTGAGTTCTTACTTGCTATTGAAGTCTTTGAACAAGGTTTTGGAAGCTTGCTTAATACCAAGTTTAGATCTCAGCACCTTCACATGAAGCCTCTAAACAAGTGTCTTTAGACTAGGAACCCTCCATCTAAGTTTCTAATGTTATTCCAATTATACTTCATACTTCAAATAACTCTCTAAACAAGCCTCTAAAGTAAATTCCTCTAAGTAATCCATGCCATTAAATTCTAGGATCAAGTCCCCTAGGCCATTTCAATTACATTTCCCTTACCAAATACTTTTCTAAACAATTCTATGATATGGGTATAGTTAAGTCACTTTTACTATTTATCCTTCTGATTAAGTCTTTAAATTAATGATCAAGTCCTAAAGATGTCTTTGAAGTGATTCATCTAAGGCTTCTAAACTAGGTCAAGTTTCTAAAATTATTACAATAACACTTTTTTCACCAAATAACTTCCTAAACATGGCTCCAACATATTTATAATTAAAATCCTTTCATTAGCCAACCTTTTGAACATATCTCTGAAGTCATTACAATCTCACTTCTTTTACCTAATAACTTCCTAACCAAAACTTTGACTTGGTTATAATTAAGATCCTTACACAAGCTAGCCTTCTAATCAAGTATTTGAATAAGGTATTTAAGTAGTTCTTTTACTAGGTCAACCCTATGAAAAACTCTTTAAATAGATTCAACCCTTTGAAGAGCTCTCTGAATAGATTCCAAGTACAAGTGTTATTCTAAATGACTTACTCTAGTGTTGTGTTTTTGGTTATACATAAGCTAATACATGACCAATTAATGGGTTTATCATATCAACTAACATTATATTATTAAAACTTCTATATTCCCATGTTTACATTCTAGTGCACTTAACCTGATAATTATCAACTTGTGCATCTCTCAACTCCAAGTTAATCTACTCAATTCTAAATCTTTCTCCATAGTAGAATACGATACTGATGAGCTCTAAAATTGATACAAATAGGTTTCTTCAAAGTTTATCACACAAAAATATCCAATTATCAAATTTAGAGGCTAAAAAATTATGAAAAATCATAGAAAATATTTTTAACTGAAAACTTTTCAAAAGATTTATACATGCAATATAGGGAAGTTCTAGAAAAAGTTTTAGTTTTGAAACAACAACAATAGGTTTATTTTAAACAACTTTGAAAATTGTTCAATTTTGTACAATTTATTAAGAGGTCATATATTCACTCAAAATTTTTGTAATTTGATATTTTTTCTCAAATGTTGAAAAAATATTCTAAAATAATTCTTTTAAAAAATTTTGGACCTAATTTAATATTTTTAGAAAATACAAGAAAATCGAGTGAAAAATCAACCAAAAACCTAATGTCTGGCCACCACCTTCCACCCCCTCCTTATCGACCTAGTTGACACTACTACAACTAATGGGTAGTGGTGGTGGTTTTCACCCAGCATCACCTTAGACCCCGACTCCATCGTGTTGCTCAATTTGTGTCTTTTTCTTTCCAATTTATTCTAGATTTTCCTTTATGCTTTCTCTTATTTCACATAATTTTCCTAGATTTCTTCAGGCCTAATTGATGTTATGGAGAGGGTTTTATGATACTCCCAAACTTGGAAAGTGAGAAAAAGAATTTTTCTTTCACCTATTTGCCTTTATACTTCTAATTTCCTTCCATGTTTAAGTGTTTTAAGCTTAATTTCCTAACCAACAGCTATCTATGCTAGTGCCACACCCAAATCCATTGCAAATCTTTTAGTTTAACAATGTTTTGTTAATTTTAAGATTTTTCGTTCTAATTTTTACATAATTATACATATTTTTAGGTATTTTAAGCATTTATGGGTATACAATTATATATACTAATTGCAGCTGAGGTATGCGTACTATTTTTGTATATTATTTTATGTCATTTTATGATTTTATAGTGGAAATAATTTAACTCTAAAGTTTGGTTAATTTTCATTACCAAAATTGCATATTTATGGTAGGTAAATTACAATATAATATAATTTAATGAAATTAAATATTTTTAGCTGTAATATTATTATTATTTTATCGTATTTCTATAATCAAGACCTATAAGGTGTCCTTGACTAACTCTTAGGACTTAGTTGTAAAACATCTTTCTAATTAGCCTACTTTTACATATGCCATAAATTACTTACTTTAAGTGATTGTATGAAATTATGGGGCTCACATTTTCACTCTTCTTCAGAAATGTTTTGTCCTCAAAACTTCGATTATCCACTTTACTAAACATCTTTAGCTATTTACTTTATACCACCGATCTCCATTGTTTTTTTACTATTCATCAACTATAGCATAAGTTATAATGATACAACAGATCCATCTGTTCTTGTATAGATCACCTTCGTATTAATAAGTCTATAGAGTTTCTCTTCATTCCTTACTCATCTCCAGTCTTCTCATATCTTCCGAGCTAAGCTCTAAAGTAATATATTCACTTGGTTTTTGATTTCAACCACTTTTTGTAACTGAGGTCTAAGTCTTTCAAATCCAAGGTTCTTAAGTATGACAATTTTGAACCAACTCCCAACCCTTAATTTAAATAGAATTTCACCACTAACAATCCTGTAACTCAATAATGCATATCTTATCTCTCATCACGATTCCATATGTTACTCATTAACTTCTAAGCCTAAGTATTCATTATGTTGATGGGTTGTCTCTTATTGTGAATTTTTAATTAAGTCTATTGATTTTTTAACTTGCCCACTTTAGTCAAACACTTCCTTAAAATTTCCATTTTCTTTGTACTTTAGAGTTTAGGCACTCATACAACTTGCATACATAATCATAAAATTGAGTTTGGCAAATCATGATCATTTTACAATGTACTCAATTAGAGATAAAATTAACTTGATAGATGAATTTGACTTAAAATTGACACAAATTTGAATTACCAAGACATTGATTGATTTTTGGTTTTACAACTAATACGATATGTTTGAATCAACTTAAAGACAAAAGATTCAAGGAAAAGATACATGACTCTTAATAGATTTGGTAAGACAAATATAGGAATCACAAATTTTCCATTCTTTTTTTGCATATTTATATGTACTCAAATTATAATTGAGAACACTGTTATTCAACCATCATATTTCAATCTAGAGATATCCATTTATTTCCTCTCTTGCCTTCATGATCAACCATAAAGTGTACAATTTCTTGTTTATTCCACAACCTCTTCTTGCTATGCCAAGGTATTACTCCTTTATTTCCATGAATCACCTTAGTTCATTTCAAACATCGACATGCATTTTCTTATGGTACCATTCTTTTTCATCATCTAGTTTTTCATCTCTCTGAACATGAATCTATCCATCCTTTCCTTGATCTTAATTCTATATGTTTTACAAGGACGTACTTATTATTTCCAGATTATAACTCCCCAAATTTATTTCAATTTACTAAGTGTTTAAGATTTCCTACTCTTGTCTTTCCTTGAAATTTATTTTCACCAAAGTTACTCTTTTCCCCCAACTTATTCTCTCTCTCTCTCTCTCTCTCTCTCTCTCTCTCTCTCTCTCTCTCTCTCTCTCTCTCTCTCTCTCTCTCTCTCTCTCTCTCTCTCTCTCTTTTCTTTTAATTGAACTAGTTCCAAATTCCCTATTATGTTCTAACTCTTCATTTTATTTTTTCCTCTAGTCATTTAAATTATCTAATGCTCTTGTTTTGCAATCTGTTACACTTTTAATCCTATATATTTACTAAAATACTTTCCGTATTGTTCTCAAAATGTAACTCTCACAATTTCCTAAGAATTTCCCCTTTTTACTTTCTACTCAAGTTTATGAAGTCTCTAAGTATGTTTTCAGTGTGTATCTATTAATTATCAATGTTCCTCGATCATGTGGGTATCTACATTAATTATCATCTATTTAGCTTATGTTGTGTGTATCATCTTCCAAAAGTGATAAAAATTAACCCTTAGCTAGTCTAAGGTATAAAAGTACTTAGAAATAAGTTTACAATCTCTAATTGTTTCCCGAGGTATCTAATCACTTCATTAACCAAATATGTCACTTTTATAAGTGATTATTTACCCTACACTCAATCATATATGATCTATGAATAAGTATACAATTCAATTTCAATTGACTCCTTTAAGTGAAATTTCTTTGTTGGCTAATATCATAGAAGCTCCCCATAATACGTATTTTGGTTAACTTTTCCTGATATTCATATAACACCTGTGATAAGTATGTTCTTCTATACAAGTAATATTAGTAGAATGTTACATGAGTACAACAAATTCATGTATTCAACTCTAGAACTTTGCATAGAATTCAAGTTTTTGAACTTTCTTTTGAAAGAATTATTCCTTGTTGACCTAATGTCATATAGTTCCTGACAATAAGTCTTCTATTGAGATTTTAGTATCCATAAATCATTCATCTCAAACATATCCTATATTTTACAAAATAGTAGTGAAGTATTCTTCATAATGTTCAAGTCCCTGCTCATTAGGAATTGAGTATAAATTGACACTTGTAATTATCACATCACCTATATTCATACCTGTATCACAATAGTATCTATGTTCCTAAAATGTCACGATATCTCCTAATTAATAGATAGAAACAAAAGTTCGCCTATCAAATATCATGTTTTAAATACTGCTCTCCTATGATCTATTTGCTTAAGCGAATCTCCACATATACAATTTCTAATATATTTAACATTATCCAAAGTTATATACTTTTTACCTTATATATCCTTCAAATTTTTGCTTTTTAATGCTTGACCTGCTTGTGCAAATTCTCATATATATTCATCTCATGGTACACTTAACTCCATTAGAAATTATATACTTCAAATCTCAACTTACAATCCCATAAATATACATTGGAATCCCAACTTACTTTAGAAAAGTGTACTTTAGAGCTCAGCTTGTCATCAAAGGCAGATTACATTAACATTAAACTTTTTACCTAACAAAATTTTGCACGTAAACTTTCTTACACATTAAGAATAAAATATATTGATTCTAGCTACAACTTCAATTAGTCATATATAGAATCATGTCTATATCATCAAAACAATTTTTTAATATATTAGAATCTAAACTTTACCCTTAAAATTATCCCAATAGAAAAACCACATCATAGTTAAACCTTCACACATCCGAAACCACATAGAAACTTCCATATGTATATGTCAAAAGATCACATATTCATTTTCTAACTTCTCTATTTCCAGTTACTATTGTAGTTAACTATATAGATAAGCTCATACCCATGCTATTAGAAATGTCAAAACATTTTGGTCAGACCAAAGCTCATCAAACAACAAGAGTCCATTATGAAAATTATACCCAATATATGTTAAGAGTGATTGGGTTCACAATCTATGGCTTTGTTAGAAAGGATTAAATCACTATAAGTCATTTTATCTTACTAATTGCTAACTTTACGACCCCTAGTATTTTCATAAACTGTTACATTACCCAATGAAACTTAGTTGCTCTACTATTTCACATGTACACTGCTACGTCCATATTATGATAAGAACTTAACACTATTTAGTATGGAATCTAAGATACCGTAACTTTAGGTACTTCATCATCATTATCATTATTTCCATTGTTAAATTCAATTTTCATAGTTTGCTCCTTAGTTTTCAAGCAATTCTTTTCTTAAGCTTTGGAAATATTTTTTTCTAAAAATTCTTTTTCCTCTCCTATTCTACACTTCCCAATTTGCTCGTTCATTGATTTCCATCCTTAATTGTCAACTTAACTATTGTAATATCGAAAACATAGTTAGAATCTTCTTTTGACCCTTTGTCTAAATTTTAATTAGTTGTCTCTAAATTTTATTGTACTATAAGGGGTTTCTTATGATTCATTTAAGGGTTTAGGCTTATTAAGGCATAACTCTTCAACAATTTCTAGATGATAGTTTATAAGACCAACAGTGAAATGAGAAGGAAGTGAATGAAAATCCAAAATACTTTTGTTATCACTTGATTATAACTTTTCCAATAGTTCCCTTCCAACTTTTCAATCATTAGAAATTGCATCATTAAAACGATTATAATCGTGGCCTCCATAATTATCAAATATCTTTTTCTCTACCATAGCAACAGTAATACAAATTTCACCTAATTCTCCAATACTCTCAATCACCCAACATCTAAAAGATGATTTTCTTAATACATGTATGTATATTATATAATTTCACCAAAAACGTAAAATAGTACTTAATTATTCTATTTTAAAACAATTCCCATAATTAAAACTTATAATCTATAGCCTCTTCACCATCTATTATCATCATTAAGCATAAATAAATTAATGGTTTAGAATTCGAAAGTTAGCATGGCATAAGTTGGATCAGTACTACTTTTTACTTTGTATTGCTTTATACCATATACGGTCTTATACATATATAACTTACATATAACCTTACAAGTCTAGGTCTTTTATATCTCACTTACTTTCTCTCAACTCTAAGTGTTCTTAAAATTTTCTAATTTGTTTTAGTTATGACTACTCAAAATTAGATTTAAAGAGCTGCGCTTTAAGTAGATTTTCGAGAATCATACTTTGATATCACCTAAAACTATCATGCTCCAAACTAGGGAGTCGTAATAACCTCGTTGTGTAAACCCACTTAAGCTAAAAGTTAGTTACCTTAGTCGCTAACGTAAGTATAGTTTACAAAAGGTGTTCACCACTTCTTTGCTTTGAAGCATCTAATTTGTACCCGATTGATATTGACCTGTGGTGTAGCTTTTCAAAATAATTTTTGGAGATAACTTTATGGCTTAAATGTTATAGAAAAATCAAGCTTTATAAATCATATGGAGTGCAAAATCTTGAATCTAATAACAAGTTTCAAAAATTAAATTGATACGAAAAGATAAAGGGAATTAAAGGGTATATAAAAATATACAGGTTTATAGAGTATGCTATAGATATCAATAGTTGAAAGCGAGAGGGTCACCTAAGAAAACCTTACTAGTTTTTTTAAAGATTAGTAAAGTTGATAAGTAAAATAGAAATCCAGCCAATTAGTCTTGAATCTGACTTCTCAACCTTATTTTATAATCTTTTGGAATTTTGGAGATGTGCGAGTAGTCTACTTAAAACTTGCAAAATAGCTATATGAGAATGAGCGATAACTTCTTCAATAACTGGGATAGAGACAATAGAACACATCTAACCCAAAGCAACCAAGGTTTTCAAGTGATTTAGTTTAATGTCATGCATACACAAGAAAGTGCCATTGCACAATGTTATCTTGTCTATCATGAGATTAAAGAAATTGTGCTTACTCTAATTTAGGTTTATGAGTTTGACGTCTCACATACGAATTGGAACCAAATTAGGGCTTATGCAATAGAGAACACACTCTGCTTGAGACTACACTTCGAACTATGGTTCCCAACCTTATTGTGACCTCTTCTCTTGTAACTTATTTTTCTAAGAGTGGGGAAATAACTATTTCAATAATCCTCATCGAAGGATCTGTGTTTGGCTTGAAAATCCCAATCATTCTTCTAAGGGGTTGCAATTCATGTCCGGTTAGAAGTGAGGTCGAGTTTGAGTTAGGTTGCTTTTCGAGGTGATGAAGCAATTCCAAACAATCTTGTCAAACAATAACATGAATCAATCGATACATAAAGTTCAACACTCTATAAAAGTAATCAATATTCAAGCGCACATGCTATATATGGATAGTCAACTAACTGACAATCACAAACAAGATACATACTAAGGCCTCTAAGTGTTGATAGTATTTTTTAGTAAAATAGGCTAAAGGCCTAAATAAAAAATATTAAGGCTTAAACCTAACTCTTAAGGCCTAATCTAGGCATAAGGATTAACTTGCCCACTATAAATACTTGGCAAGATCCCAAGATAAGGGACTCCTTTTTCATTCTCTCATTTTTCTCATTGCTCTATAATTATACTTTCATGATAAGAGGGCTAACGTAAGCATTAGAATGATTACGCCAGAGCACCCTTCAGTATCGTTACCCCTTTCCCCCTGACATAGCCTTTTGTTGTTTTGTAGGTACTCGTGTACTGGAACGAAAATTAATCGTTCATAATTTGCGCCGTTTGTGGGAATCAACAACTTTTGAATGAATTCCCAAAATCATGGAATTGAGTTAGATTAAATTAATGTATTCTAGAAGCGAAACCATGCATTTTTACATGTGGACTTATCGTGCATTCATTTCCAAAAGTATACTACACTTGTCTTTGAAAGATATCTATGAAATTAGTGAAGGATGGCTTAGGAAATTTTCTTTTTCAATAGTATAACCACCGCATCGCATCTAACTTTGGAAGATATGTAAAGGAAGGAGGAAGATTGACAAGATATCTTTCTTGTTCTAAAGTATATCCTCTATGTAATCATGAAGTAACCCCCACTTACTATGCGTTTCCCCTAAGTTTTGTGGTAAGACATTTCTACTTGCTAATGATTTTTCTAAAGGTGGTATGTTAGAGTTCACTTCCTCTAAATTTGGTCAAATCAATTCATACTTTATAGGAATACTTTGGCCTTTTGGATTTCCTTTTTCCTCTTATCATAAATCTTTGCATTAATGCCTTTTTAAGTATTATATGCTTGTTAATCTTTTAATTTGGATGAGTCCTTGTTTTGAGGAAGCAGTTGTTTTATTTTCAACACTTACCTTTGGAAAGATGGAAATCGGCTCAATACATTAACTACCACTATACCACACGTTGAAGAGTGAAGCATGAGGACTAGCTTTAATAACGTCCAAATTCTCTTGATGAACCTCACTTTCTCTAAATGGAAGTTTCAAGGTAGTGCTTAGACCTCAAGGGCAATGGTTTCATCTTTATTAAAATTTCAAGTGCTAAAGATTGATTGTTTGGGTTATATTTACATTGAAGCATCTTCAATCATTTTGCTTTCTAACCATCAAACTACTCCTTAATGTATATTAATTCATTGTTACCAATGCAACTTCCTCATTAGAGCAATCGAGTCTTGCAACTAAGCTATTCACTGAAAAACGCGAAAGCGTCTTAGCAAGGTGTAACCTTATGACCCTTGGCTATGTAGTCTAGTGCAGTTGGGGAGATGATCAACAGGCTCTTACAATTTACGCTCTCACTAAGCTTATGGTACCACACTTACCAAGCTCGCACCAATGCAGTTCGTAGCAGCCACGCATGCCTTACCGAGCTTCGATTTGCCTCCTTAACATTTGCTGAGTTAATTTCAATGTAGCCACAACTTGCTAAGCTACTCCAAACATGTTCTCAAATTGTTCTATGGACAATGAAAATCTCATGTAAGTTCGAGTTTCATGAATAGCAACCCCTCCTTACCCTACTTACCTTACGTGATAACTGCGACTGAACATTGGTTGCTAAAGAGAACTAATTATGAGTTGACCTCCCGTATTATGCACACGGTAGGTCAACTCCTTAGTTTAAAGAAGAGCGAACATCTTAACACTCATGATGTGGTCTACAAACATTTATGGTAAGCAACAATAGAGTTTTCATGAAGTTTTTGAATGTAACATGAATTCTGGAGCATTTACTTAATATGTTGAGTTAATTCACGTTGTACAATTGATGTTGTTGCCGAGTTAAACAAGCTCTTATATTGCTGAGCTATTATAATAGAGAGTAATGTCGAATTAATATCCTTAATGAAGATCTATTCTTGCTAAGCACTTGTAAATGTCCATAGCAAGTTTTGTCCTTATTAAACAGTCAAACAAATGTTGATCTATTCTCAAAGGGCATAATGGTGGCCGAGCTTCAACATTAGGAGCAGTTTAAGCTGGTTAATCTTAGCTTCTAAGCAGCAAAGTTAATTAAATAACATTAATAAATAAAAAATGAATTCTATTGCTTTTTTTTTTAATTTCAATTTTAAAGAAAATAATAATAAAAGCTTAACTTAAAATAATATCCTAAAACTATACGTAACTAGTGTTAGTCCCTCTTCTTCTTCGTCTTCTGCTTCCTTCTTCTTCTTCTTCTTCTTCTTCTTCTCTTTTGGTAAATAAACTCTCTTTTCTTTTACTATGTTATTATAATTTTTTTTTCATGCCCATTCCTCTTTTACTAGCTATACTAGTAAGGTTCTAAAAATATCTTAGTTCTTAACTTGTGATTATTCAATATATTATATTAGAATTACTTGTACATGGTTTTTATATTTTGTATATAATAACTTTATGGTTTAATAAAAATTTTATTTTATTAATTTAAAAAAAAAGGACAAAAGAAATTTAAAAATGACCAGATAAGAGATTTCAGATTCCAATGGTAAAAATCTTCTCTATTTTCCCTACTAAAGTTTCATATCATCTCAACTTAAAATACATTGTAACTTATAAAAATTATTACTGGTGGGTCTACTGAGACTATGGTTATAATTTTGATATTGATTATATATCTAATATAAAGTTTTGAAGTAAGGTAAATAAAAAATTATAGGTTTCATAGTGTATAAGTACCCTATGACTGCAAGGTACAGGGTAGTTTCACAATACTATAGGTTAGGTTCTGAGTATAAAAACTTAGGAACTCATACTTAAAACGTAAAGCATGAGTAGGCCTAATACCTTATCCATCTTTTACCCGCTTACTCCTAGTATTTAGAACATACAAATTCCTATCATGGATTGATAATTAAGGTTCCTATTTCATGAATATAAGAATTATGATATCAAAATAATTTTATGGACAATTGAATTAGGGTTTTCAAAATGGTTTGAGAAAATTAAATTGGTGGTTTTATAGTCCATAATTTGGCAATAAAGTCGGGTTCTAATCCCTATTAGTAATTACTCTGGTTAGGGTTTGCAATTATACAGTTCTAAGAATGCAATTAAAATTTATAATTTAAAATTAGTGTTTCACAATTGTAATTAATTGGGCAATCTAGCGCTTTTAATGGCTATAATATATGTTTATTGACCCTTAAAAAAATTATATATATCATATGCAATATATATGCAAATGCACTAATGTTGCATGTGTAAATGTACTTGTAGGAATGTTGCATTTTCAAGTTGGTATTTTGATAATACTTGTTGTATAATATGTAATTATATAATATTTGTTAATTTTGACGATAAATACACAATTTAATCCTTTGAACATTAGAAACGAGAATGAATATCCAATCTTTAAGAATAAATAAATTAGATTTGGCTAATTTTGAATTGAAAGCAATTTCGGAAGATTATGTTTTTCAAATTTGCATTTTGTTTTCAATTACTCATGTGTCATCTATTACGTTGTTCTTGTCAAAATTCTGAAACAAGTTCTAAAGATGGAGAACAAGACATACTTTTAAGATGAGAAATTCCGAGTGGTTATAGTTTTCTATTCCATCTCAATACGCACAAGAAGAACAGGTTGGACCAAACGAAACACGACTGTCTTAAGTTATATTTATAAAAATGTAATTCAGTTTATGTCAGGGCCTGAACCGTCGACCCCTTAATTCCGTTTCTCTTTTGACCTTATTTGTTCTTCATTATTTATATAGTGATTAAGTTTTCATTTTTGCAAAAACTTCCAATTCATTAGCGCTTATCTATATTTATTGGCTCAAGCATATTGCATGGTGAAAACTTTATTGAATCCTTATGTGAAAGATTCTATTTTTATTTCGAATCTCCTTTATTAAAATTGAACAAACAAACATGTATATTTAATTTATTTCTTCAAATACGTTCCTTCACAAATACCGTATTATCTGTTTTTTTGTTTTTTTCGGGCATTTCACAGTTGATAGATAATCATTAATAAAATTATATAAAGATGGGTTTCAACGTGCTTAGTATAATACGATGTGGCAAAAAGTTGGAGGAGAGAATAGCGACGATTGTGGAGGTCATAGGATGACATGAAATGAAGAGGGTGTGAGCAATTGGGTGTAGTAAGATTCGTACCATTTTTCAAGAATTTTGTCATCAAACTAAATATCCATCGAATTATTATCAAATAGAGTTTTGCGGCTGGAATATAAGACTGTGGTCCATCAACCCTATTCACTTTTTCTTTCTTAAATTCTATTCTTTGTACTTGTTTTATTTTCTATTACATTAAATAACTAATTAAATATATTTAACTATTGTTTTTTTAAAAAAAAAATTAAAGCTCTATTATATAACAAGAAGCTGATATGTATGCATAATAAAAATTAACAAGCCATGAAAAAAAAAAGGCCACTTCCTTATCAAAGTCCCAAAACAAAAGTAGTGTTTATATAATTTTTCCAAATATAAAATAGACATGTTTGGCCTCAACTATGAAGTATTTGTTTTACCAATTTGACACCTAATTCGTCAAGTCAAATCAAACACTGTAAGATTATATATGAGTTTGTATAAGTAAAACTTAGCATAATTAATAAATGGGTTCGATTTATTTATATATGTCTCTAAGCTTGTTTTGATATCTAAACCTCTTTATAAACCTATTAATAAGTAGCTATATTATATATATCTACATTTGATATGGGAACTCATTTAAGATTAAGATTTTTGATATTTTATGGTATAATTTTGTACCGTACTATCTTCTTAAACTATATCTTCCTCTCTCTTTTGCCACTGCTAAAATCTTTACCATTTGTCTTGCTACTTACCATCATTCTCTCTTTGATTAGTAGCCATGTCACTTTGACTCTAATTCTATATAAGTAATATTCTTAACTTTTTATTTCCTTCTATAATTTAGTTTTGGATGGTCTTATAAAAAAAGCATAGTATAATACATTTTAAGTGTTCCTTTTGTACGTGCATTCATTTAGGTGCATTTTATTAAGATCTAGCCTCATTATTTATTAAACTTTGCTCAAGTTATCCAAGTAATGTTATTCATTAAAATATTGAACAATTATGTCAAGAATTTTTATTTAAGTTAGTCAAGCAGTGTGAAGATTATTATAACTTAATAACATACATATCGATCTTCCAATTGGATTAACTAGATTTAGTTCATTTGAATAGTAGTTGGGGGAAAAATAAAGCTAGTCATATAATGCTTAAAGTGCAGATAAATGGTTTCTTGAGTTATTGTATTTATATCATATTTATCCAAATAAAAAGCTACCTTTGCAAGTATATATGTAGTTTTCAATATAATTTCGATTATAAATAGTAAGCAAATAGAAAAAGACATGAAATATATATTTTAATAAACATTTTCTGGCTGTAATATATTTCTTTAAGA
The DNA here is from genome assembly GCA_024138005.1 of Lumnitzera racemosa. NCBI lineage: Eukaryota > Viridiplantae > Streptophyta > Magnoliopsida > Myrtales > Combretaceae > Lumnitzera > Lumnitzera racemosa. The sequence continues at coordinate 16,118,020 of JAMXBC010000001.1, forward strand.
AATTTATTTTAGAATTTCTTAAGTAAATGAGTTTAACACGGACAAGAAGCATGTTAGTTAAATAGATAGCATTTCAAATTTTGGTTTTCAAATAGTATGGACAAAAGATTTATACTGTAGATTGAGTGCCTGACAGGTATGAGCCCATTTAAATTCGGAAGTGTGAAAATATGAATAGCGAGCTAACTATGAACTAGTTAATCAATCTTTTTCGTGCCATTAATATATTAATATCTATAGTTGAGGATATAAGGCATCGCTTTCAGTCACTCATCCTTCACTTCATTTTCCTATAAAACAGCCTGCGCATTGATTCCTTCTGTTTTAGTCGTTTATATAATCTTCTCTCCATTTGACTTGGTTGTTTGTACATCAGCTCCAACCCGTTCCCACTACCATTACGGCAAGTCTCTTGCTCATTTGTTGCACTTTGGCTAAGTACCTAAACTCCTACACGAAAACAACTCTTTTGGTTTCTCCTCCATCACTCTCTCTCTCTCTCTCTCTCTCTCACACACACACACACACACGTAGCAATGGCTGATCTTCCTCAAAAGGATCCTTTCCGTGAGTCCGGCCGTGAGGTCGATGCCGGAGCAGCCTTCGTCCTCGAATCTAAAGGTGAATTAACTGACAAATTCCATAGCTCCAGTAATTAATTTAATAAAAAAGACTTTTTCAACTTTTACATGCTTAACATATGCTATTACATATATTTTCTGTTAATTACTGTATATCTTCATGTCAACCACATCAACAGATCATGCCGATTCACATAATTTATAGTTTGACGGAATGCCAACTTTTCATCATATTAATAAGTTAGCGTGCTAATGAAAATTATATTATTGTGTTCGGGTAACAGGTCAATGGTGGCATGCGGGATTCCATCTGACCACGGCAATAGTAGGACCGACTATCCTTACGTTGCCGTACGCTTTCAGAGGTTTAGGTTGGGCATTAGGATTCGTGTGCCTGACGGTCATGGGGTTGGTCACTTTCTACTCTTACTATCTCATGTCCAAGGTCTTAGAATACTGCGAAAAAGCCGGTCGCCGGCACATCCGCTTTCGGGAACTCGCCGCCGATGTGCTTGGTAATTATTCTTTATTCCTTTTTTCACGCTTAGAAGTTTTTCGGAAATCGTTAGATGATCGAAAATATTAAAAGAAAACTTTTTAAATTAAAAAAAAGAAAAGAAAAGAAAAGGTGGATATCTCCCATGAGCAATGTTCTTTGGACTCATTTTCGGAGCGCGGATTATCAGAAAAATCATAGGAAGTTCCGATTTGCAAGGTTCTAGGGGTTCTTCCAAAGATTTATCAACTAAAAGATCCTATTTACCGAATATAGACATTAGTTATATCTGGGAATTGGGACCACAATGTAAAAAGACGTGATAACTATATGGGTAAATTAAAAAAAAAAAAGAAAAGAAGAAGAACTATATATTGTGATTACCGGGGAAAAAAAATTATATATTGTTGAGTGCCATTTGTTCTATGTTTTATATTCCTCTTTCTTGATAGGATTTAAATTTATCAAATTAGCCGCGTCTACTTAAAGTGATAAATTCTTGCATTAATTAGTTATGTGTTGACTTCTTCATGATTTAAATTTTCAAAAACAATGACAAGTTCTTTGGATTTTCTTTAGTGACGACATATGGAATTCTCCAAGAAAAGAGATTAAATTCTTAACTTTTAATTTTATAATTCTATCATACTTTAAGGTACGATTGTTATAGGTAGATTGTTATGTTTTTATCACTTTAATGAATAACTAGTGGATAGTCTACACATGATTTGTATCTTTAAATAAATATAGTGGAGTATTCTAAACTAAAATATAATCTTGTTATGTAGATTAATGTAACAAAAAATTATCTTGGTGTTAACATATCAAAGTAATGGTGAAAATTAAGGAGAGTCGGAGCCTGTGGGAAATAGTGGGTGGTTTCTATGGTGATAATATATGGTTTTACTTTCAATTAAATAAGCAATCGGTCAAAATATTTTTCTTAAAGTAATTTGTACGATTATTTTAGTAAAATAAAAAGTAAAAAGAAAAAGATACCAAAAGTGGGTCTAATCATTTTAATATTGTAAATATAATTTTGCATGTAATTAATTTTATTGACTAAATTACATGCAATTATTTTTAGAACTGTAGTTTGAGCACATAAAATTACTTGGCTGTTTTCCCTTTAAGAGAAAATTAGTAGTGCCACTCAAGTGTGATGCACATACTTGGAAAGTGCAACATGTATCATATAACGGGAGGTAACTATGGCATCAGCATGAGTAATAGGTGAAAAATTAAATATCTAACTTTTTCTATCTTTCTTGGGGTGCTGTATAGTTATTTTTGTGTTATAGGTGGCATGAGCATTAGGATCCTGGATAATCAAGTTAATGATGAGATAAGTATCCATATACAATAATTTGAAACTAAATTTTTACATAATTTTATAATTTACAATTTAAAAAATTGAGTATTTCTTATCAAATGAAAAAAAATTAAAGATTTAACTTTTTATAGTTATTTTATATTGCGGTTGCAATGCAATCACCCAAAGTAGCGCCCGTAATTGGAGCATAAAGAAACAAACTGTCCTTTCGGTTAAAAAGTGGAAACAAACTGTTGGTTGTGTTAACGTCAAGGGAACTGAAAGGAAAGGAGAAGTGTGTGGATGTTGCCAGTGGGAAACTGGGAATGGGGTTGCAGGGACATGGCGTGTCTCGAGGAGAAAAGTATAGACAACTGCCACGATTGGATCTTGGAAACTAGAGCAGCACGAGTGTCGGTTTCTTGTTTAATGCGCATTAGACGTGGATGGAGTGATTTGATATAGCCAATACGTGGACATTGTGTTTTGAATTCGGAATTTGCACCGTCCTGCCTTCTCCGTACTCAAAAAGGTTAAAACCGGAAATGTCAGGTGCTATTGGGGGCCACCATGGCCCCAGCCCATATTCGGCTAACTTTCTGGATTCTTACCTTTCCATATTCGGTTGAGTGGGTTTGGTTGGTGCATTCAGACATGTAGAGAACTTCCTAGATATAGGGTTACAATTAGTTAAACCCGGCTTTTAAGGTTTAGATTTGATTTGTTTAAAATTAAAAGTATAGAATTAAAGTGGAATCCAATTTGTCTGGAGCTTAAAATTCATGTACTTAAATTTGATTGATTTAGATAAATAAGCTTAATTTGTTTGCAAATTAAGTTCAAATTGAATTGAGTTTAAAAGTAAATTAAGTTGGAATTTGTTCATGAGCCTATATATGAAATGAATATATATATTATATATATAAGTCAATGAATAGTGTATAAAAAGTAAAGACTTGATTTTGTATCTATTATGTATGTTAGTTGTTGGATTTTGATTATACTTTATATATACTAATATATATAAAGTTCACAAATTTATTAAGAGCTAAACTCACCTTATTTAAATAAATAAGTATTATTTTAAATTTGAATATAACTTATTTATTAATTAAACTTAAATATAATTGAGTTCGAGTAGCGTGCCAGTGGTTTAATCCGATTGTAATCCTACCTTACCTACATGTGTAATAGGTGGTAGAATATCCATAGGGTAGGGGAATGATCACACATTTATTAGACATATCATTCGAGGAAAAAAAAACAATGAAAATTCCTTATAGAATAAAGAAATTGTATAAAAAGTATTTATAGTTATGTAAAAAGGTTATTCTAGTAAAACCATGTACTACACTAAAATAAAAGCTCTTACTTTATTGATACAAGACTCCTTTTACTCAAGGGATTTTATTTGGTGAAGCTGTAGCTGTAAATATGGTATAAAACATACATATTTTGGTAATATTATTAGAATTTATATATTTTATACCATATTTAGAATTACGACTTCATATCTAATGATGATGGTTTTATCTAATAAATTATTCTTTACTATCTAATGTTTTACAAAATTTTAATTATTAAGGTTGAAACTTTACTGTAGACTAATATTGAAATATTATTATTAACTAGATGCAATGAGACTTTTTTTTTTTAAATTAAAGGTAATGACAAGTTAATTTTATTGGAAAACGAATTTTCTTTCTTTTTCTTTATTTTTGTTTTGGTTAAATGGTGTTCCCATCTGATTTTTGTCTATTATATATTGCTATGTTTGAAAAGTATTTAATGCTAACCCACTTTCTGTAATTTTATTCACACCATAGTATGTGATGGGAGTTTATTAGATGGGAACACCATTAATTAACGTGCGGCTAAGATAGCTTCTAGATTCCGCTTGGGTACAACTTACCAGATACAAATCCCAACTTTGATCCACAATTAAATTGTCTTTATCATTGCGTGCGTCGAAATTCGAACATGGAAAAACTCAAAATAAGAAACTTAGAGAGAGACATCAAATTCACATCCATATTATTTTCGACGCAGAAGGTTTTGTCTTCCTCTACGTAACTTATTCGAGGTAAAGTTACGACTGTTGCTTCAAGCTCCATCTAAGAAAAATTTATGTTAACCACTTACAACGGCCTGATAAAACCTGACCCAATCATTCGACTTCTCGCAGAAACTATTCTTCCGGTCTCTTCATTCATGATGATTCAAAGCTTAATGATGTCAATAGTAATGGAGTAAATTTAGTGGCACTATTCCAAAATACAGCTCCATTTAGAGATAGAAATGAAATGTGGGGGCTACAATTGAAATTGTCATATGTATTTATTAATTGGAAAAAAATGTAAGTAACTCTCATTTTAAGTGTAGATACATTACTAAATTTTTGAATATTATAAATCATTACTTTATATTTTGACAAAACCTTAAAAATTGTAAGTTATCTCTCTAAACCTTGATATCAGCATATAAATACTTGTCAAACTTATCAAAATATGTTTTATTGTCTTTTAAACTTTGAATTTAGTGTGTCTAGTCTTTTTTTTTTTTCAATTAAAAGTATCTTTTATATCACTAATTTATCAAAGTTTGAAGAGTTATTTACAATATTTAAAAATTTAGAGATATTTGCGCATTTAAATCAAAGTTTATGAATTATATGCAATTTTTCATATTTATCTTGTTTGTTTCTTCATTTATTTATTTCATCTATATAGGATATTGTTGTAGATGGATGGCAGTGGCACTTTGATTTTAACCCACTGTAGGGGCTTGGGTTGGTTATGGATGGAGAGAGATGACAAAGTGTTGGAAAGGAACGAATACTCCTAGAAAGAATTGAAAAAAGAAAGAAATGGGAAAGAGGAGAGAGAGTTAAAGCACTTATAGAAAATAATAATATTTATCAAAGCCATGGGACCTTATGTACCTCTGGCCATAACAGTCCATCTATAATACATTGCTGGTTTTGTAGCAAATTTAGCTTGTGAAAATAGTTGTGCCCGTATCCGTTTTATTGAAAATTTTTTTCAATATATTTTTTTTCACGTATACCTAATAAGGCAATGTATTTTATGTTTCTTATACACCATTTTTCATATTATCGTTATTTCATGTGTATTTTCGGCTTACCGTGATTCTGAAGAAGGAGTGGAAAATAGTTTAATTCGAGTCTAATTACCAGAGCTTTTAAAGGATTATCTTACTTTCTTCACTGGGCTTTTATACCGTCTTTTCTGGAGGCCCAGTATGTTTTTATCTTTTGTTATGCGATGTTTTTTTTATCCTCTAGAATCAATCAGGTTGCAGATTGGGTAATTTAGTATTTTAGGATAAATATTGTTTATACAATTGGTGGTTAAACACCCCATCTTTCCATAAGCTGCTATATATCTTGATATTTCTACACTGTTTACTTCTTCTCCGTGTAGTCATCTTGATCATAGCTGAGGATTTATGATATCATCCTGTTTCATTTGGGAAAAGGTAAGGGGTGGGGGAAGGCGTGGTTAAAAGAAGCCTTTTAGTGAAGCATCTTACCATTGTTTTACATTCCTGACGACAGAATTCCATGTAAATGTGTTAACCTTTCGCATGTTTTCTTGGGATTATGTTTCGATGTGTCCCTATCGCTGCTCTTCACAAGTACCAAACTATTGAACTCACAATGGCTATTGGACTTAATAATCATTGGGATCTAGTAATCAAGATTTCATGGAATTATCTCTCGATCTAATCTGCTAAAGCGACAACAATCGTTTCTTCACGGGTTAAACTTTTGCATATTGTATTTACAGGATCAGGATGGATGTTTTACTTTGTAATATTTATTCAGACCGCCATCAATACTGGAATCAGCATTGGAGCCGTTCTACTAGCAGGGCAGTGTCTTCAGGTATGCCACCAGCATTATGACGATGAAATGCTTTTGAAAATTAATTTCAGATGGGCTTTTATAGAAAAACAAGTGAAATGACACTTATTCAACCATTTACAGTATCAGATGCTTGATTTATGATCTATGGATTTGTCAATTCAATACTTTCAAGCTAGTAATGAGTATATTTCTTGAGAGCGATTTCAGTTATCATCATCCCTACAATAGTGCTTTATCCTAATGCATTCCTCATTTTTTTTTTCATGTACAAGATAATGTACTCGAACCTTTCTCCCAATGGCTCCCTCAAACTTTACGAGTTCATAGCAATGGTGACAGTGGTCATGATAGTTCTCTCTCAGTTTCCATCTTTCCACTCTCTCAGACACATTAATTTGGCTTCACTTCTTCTCAGTTTGGGATATACCTTCCTCGTCGTTGGTGCTTGCATTAACTCAGGTATTGAATAACAAAAATCCTAGTATTCTAACCATAGCACACACATACCACAACTTTTATGGTTAGAGAGAAGTTCTCCATTGCCTAACTGAATCATAAAAAGATGTGATCCAGTCTTTAAGATCTTGCACTCTCATTTTTAAGGAAATGTTATGTTTATGTATACGATTTTCCATTCTAACTTGTCATCATCTGCAGCTTTGTCAAAGAATGCCCCTCCAAGGGACTATTCCTTAGAATCCTCAGAATCAGCCAGAGTTTTCAGTGCTTTCACTTCGATATCTATAATCGCTGCCATCTTTGGAAACGGTATACTGCCAGAAATTCAAGTAATCTCCCTTCTTGTTTGACTAATATCTAATTTCTACAGAAATCCCTTGAATTGAAACTTTAAAGCTTTAAGTTAGCATTAGTTTGCTACTAAAGGTACCATTATAGCACGATGAGTATAATCCTCGTATGTTCACATTTTTTACATTATTTCAGGCAACTCTGGCTCCACCTGCCACTGGGAAGATGGTTAAAGGACTCATTATGTGTTACTCTGTAATTTTCTTGACCTTCTATTCAGCTGCAGTTTCAGGATATTATGTCTTTGGAAACAAATCGAATTCAAATATACTTAAAAGTTTAATGCCAGATGATGGTCCCTCTTTAGCTCCAACATGGGTTCTTGGCCTAGCCGTTATATTTATACTCTTGCAACTCTTTGCAATTGGATTGGTAAGCTCACAAATACTTTTTTCTATTATATGTTATCGAGACCAATTTTTATGTAAACTAATAATCACCAAACAGTGCGGACGGTGAATCCTTGAAACATGCCTCCTTAATTATCATCTGAAAAAGGTTTTCCATTATGAGTCAGGTTTATTCCCAAGTAGCTTATGAGATCATGGAGAGGCAATCAGCTGATGTGAGCCGAGGGATATTTTCTATGAGAAACCTTGCTCCTAGAATAATTTTGAGGACACTGTACATGATAATCTGTGGGTGTATGGCAGCAATGCTTCCATTCTTTGGAGACATAAATGGTGTTGTAGGAGCTATTGGCTTTATTCCACTCGATTTTGTTCTTCCGATGGTTCTCTACAATATGACATACAAACCACCTAAATCATCCCTCACATACTGGATCAACATCTCAATCATTGTTGTATTTACCGGAGCGGGAATGATGGGATCATTTTCATCTATAAGGAAGTTGATTCTTGATGCCAATAAGTTCAAGCTATTTAGCAGTGATGTGGTGGAGTAATTCATGATATGGATGAACTTTATGGCACACATTGATAGGGTGTTAGAAAAGAGAGGTTGTTTTCGTCAAAGAAGCATGCTTAACAAGGCCTGTAGCGTAAAGGCAGTCGAGTTGCATCTTATACACGATCTGTTTGGGAAACTTATTGGTGCAGAATGGGGAAGCAAAACTATTTCTAATATTGTAATATTCTAACTTCATTTTCAAAGAAATGTAAATTTATCAAATAGCGTAAATCTTATGATGATTTTGTTTTTGTTGTTAGTAGTATCGTGGAAGTGGTTGAGGCAATAATCGAATGGATTTATACGGGCAATACAACTTCAACTCGGAAATCATGAAAATTTTCTATTGCATGTCGTCAAAATTGTTCACATTCCACTCTTTAGGTATCTACGATCATACCTGAAATATCATTAAGTGCATAAGAACTTATAAATCTAAATGTCACAACCAGAAGAATCCGACAAGGCCCGTCATTATCTTTTAATCGAAGCCTTATAACGTCAGAGACAAGAATCCGAGAGTCTAAGAATAGAAGCCAAACGAGAGTCCAAGAGTTGTAATCGTCTCGTACTAACATCTTTATCCACATTGGCAATCTACAGTTCAATTAACTACCTTATGTGCAGCTGGAAGCTACATTTCAACTGACTACTTTATGTGCAGCTGGCTTCTGTACGACTCCTCCTTTCGTATGGCAAATTTCCTCTATTTTTCTCAACCTAAAATCAATTGGAAATCTATTATGGTGGCATGACGCCCTACAGTTCCAAGCTATTAGACCTAGCGGCCAGGTCGATGTTTTCTTTAGTATAAGTCAATTTTACAGGATGACACAAAAATTAGTCGAAGTGGGCCACTGAAATTAGTTTCATCAAATATAGAATATAAATGAGTTAAATTTATTATAAAGGATAAAATAGTGTTTAGATTGTTGTTTATTAAAAATTTGTAGAACTAAAGTTAAGATACAACGGGATGCAATTTATAAATTTGTTAGTTATGAATGAAATGATCTCTTTGGAACATAGAAGTGGGTTGAGTATAAATTATCAAGTAATGCATATATACGTCCTATCAAAGTTGTGCTAGACTCGTAAAATACATAATTAATAAATGAATTCACAAAGAAATCATAATGTTGAAGTTGAAACCTTTGTGGTAGCTAAAGATAGAGAGAGAAAAGAAACATTTTTATCACACATATTTAGTATTTCAACACAAGAAGTGTTGTGTAGTTTTCAAATAATTTCCTTCCTACAAAGTTCAAAGAGCTAAAGGTACTAAGGCCAGTTCGGTACAGTGACTTCGATGCCTAAATCTGTAAGTGAATTTTAGAGAAGATTAGATGAGTAGTTAGAAGTAGTCAAATCTTCCTTATAGTGCTTCTTCTTCGTATTTATAGGCAAATGTCGAGTGTCTAAAACAACAGTTAATTGCATGATTATTGAGATACATGGAGAGCTCTCGATCAGGTATATTCTTGAAATGTAGGAATAATGGGTAGTTATGTAATATAACTGTACCAAGTGATAACTGTTCGCATTACTTTCCTTAAATTCAAATCAGATACAGATCTAAGTCAATTAGCATTAGCCAAGAAGTGAGTTACTCGACTTATTAATAGTCAAGTGGCTAAGTGAATGTAATGAATGAAATCTGACTATTAACATTTGCCTCCCAACTCTCGTGGTTGAGGATTTGCTGAGGGAGTAAATAGCTTAATATTCTATTTACAAGATTGAGTGAAAAGCTATTTCCCAAATGTCGAGCAACATAGGAAGTTTTTTATTTTCATTTAGAAAAATGGATCTATCTCATGTGAAGGGTCGCAACTTTTCAATTTTCCTACCAATTAGAAGACTGAATGGTAGCATGTACGATAGCGATCACCTTAGCCATAATTGCACCGTAGGTACTAACAACTGTCAAAGCCTTGATAATCGTTGGATCTCTGTCTCGAAACACATGTCAATAATCCATACCATCATTTAAGCAACACATCATTTTTATCAGAAATGTGTTGTAGTTATGAGGTTAAATAATCCGTATTTAAGAATTTTTTCAATACTGAAAATAAATTTCATCTTCATTTGCATCCATAAGCTTTCGTTTACTTCTAACATCTTGTCTTCATCGTCAAAACCATCAAAAAGTTTTATGACATTTATTATAGTCAAGATTAGGTATGGTTCGAAAAGTAATTCGTTGACTTATCCTTTGAGATTTTGAAGTAACTGAGACTGATGCTACTTCTCTTCCCTAAAGAAGGAGCGAGATGGCATGTTCCTCAAGTAACTCAGCTGATAGTATAGTTGAACAATAGGACAAGCTTGCTTAAGTCAACTCTCTTTCAACAAATACTTATTCGGAAGACAAAGAGGGAAGATCTGTGGCAAGGTACTTATACAATAATATAATTTACTTTACTGATTCACCAAATAGAGTGGCTAGTGTTATCATTAGAGTTCTTATTTTGAAATATAACAAATATTAACAAAATATTCCCTAAACATGGGATCTTAGGAGATTGAGAGGAGAAGAAAGGCTGTGCTTTCCAAAAGAGCATGAGTTTCACATCTTTCTGAAGCATCTCGACTTTGGACTGTGTTTCCTATTCTAAGCTTTTGTCAAGCAGTTCTTTAATTATTTTTGAATTGCACCAAGTATGTTCTCACCGAACACTTATTGGTTTCTTTTGGCTTTTGAGATTGTTTACGAAGAAGTTGAGGTCAAGGCTATGCCTTAATTATTTAGCTACTTCTTTACAATAAGGAGTCAGCTTAATGGTTGATACTTTGCGGCTGCTATGCATGGGCGGAAGTTGATGGACAGGTTAGAGTCCAAGATCTACAAATGGTATGATAAGTTCGTATCTATCATTGCAAATAAAGAGTTAGATTTTTGGACCTAATGGACTGAATCTATCTACACCAAGGATATTGAATTGATGCTGAATGATGTTGCCATAGGAAAGAAGATCCAAGAAATAAGAAAAAAAATGTTTTATTGGGATGTTGAGAGCATAATAAGGCGATATGAGAATATGGAGCCAATTTTCTTCGAGACGGAAGGTATGCTTTTGAATAACTTCCATGTTGAGTAGAGCTATAAGAGAAAAACTGTTCTTGCGACAATGGGGGAAGAATAGTTACCTTTGATCCTTACTTGGTATGGGACATGTAAGTCTTTTATTCCTTGCTTTATTGTTAATGCATTTACTTTGTATTGCAGACATGGGAACTGGTAACATAGACCCTGTAAAATTGTTGGCCTAAGCAAAGGCCAAGAAGTCCAAGGCTGACAAATAAGTAGAAGCCATGGTAATAGTTACTTAGCTAGTTGCTGCAAAGAAAAGCCGCACAAGAAAAAGTAGCAAAGCAAATAGTAGCTCAAAAGAAGGTGCCTTGTCTAGCCAACAAATGCTAAGGAAGTGAAAAGCTTAGGGCTATTGTGGTTATACAGGTCAAAGTGGTCCCACCTAAGGAAAACATTCCCTAGGTTGAAGAGTTGAAAGATTCCAGTCAAGATGTCAGTACTTGTCGTAAGGATAAAGTTACTCATCATGAGTTGTTGAGGAATCGTTGATTCAGGTGGATGTTGTGCTAAGTCTCAGTAAGAGAAGTGGCAAGGAGCTAGCTAGCTAACCTCTTCTTAAGAAGTCTAAGACTTTAGATAAGAAGATGAAGGAGGTGATGAGGAACAAAGCTCTTAGCATTAGTAGTATCGAATTGATCCCTAACAATGAGGTAGGCAAGTACTTTGTTCCATACTGGGCCCACAACATTCTCTATACTGACTCAACATTGGGTGAGAGGAATAAATCCCTGGCCTTGATGGAAGGTGTCATTCTTCTCAAGGATAGGGAAATTACAAAAAAGGATCTCGAAAGAGTTAGCGGTTGTAATAAGGCGCACATCGTGGCCAAAATATATGATGTAAGTATCAATTGAATCATTTCAATTGTTGTGTGTTTTATTGCCAAGAATCCAATTTTCTTACAAATCAGCAGCTATATTTTGATGACATTACATGAAGCCGACAAGGAGATGAATAAGGTACTAATAATAATTTTTATTTTTTATATATATATTTTTCAGGTGGTCTAGTGAATTCATCATTTCATATTATTAACTTGTAGTAGAAAATTGGTTATGCATATAACTCCTTAAACACTCAAACTGTAGCTGCCGAGAATGCAAGAATCAAGGTTGAGATTAAAGCCAGAAAATATTAGGATGAACTTGCTATCAAGAAATTGACACATTCTTTAGTGGCCGATGAAGTCTCAAGCCTTAAGGCTAAGGTTGATGATTAATATAAAGAGGTTGAGAACCTGAAGGAGCAACTTCATAAGAAGAAAGAAGAGTGTTGATGTTTGGGATGAACACTCAACTCAATGAGTAACAAGGAACATAGGCTTAGGATATAGATAAAGCAATTAGAGACTAACAACTTTAGATTGCAAAGCTGCATTGCTGAGTTAGTGGAGGTAGTGAAAAAAGGCCCTTTTATTGAAGAGGCGCTTAAAATCGTGACTCTAAGTTGACAATAAGAGAGATTATTGAGAAAAAAGTTGTTAAAGGGGGTCTAAGAGAAGCAAGAGAAGAAATCCTAAAGTTTCACCTTGAATATGATCTTTCATGCTTGGACTTCGCCGACTTTGATGATAAAGTCAATAGTTATAACGAAGAAGCCAATGAAGATTCAAGTATCGAGATCCATATGTAAGGTGATAACAAGGCTGATGTCGAAGATCCTGGAATCATATTTCCATGGAAGTCCCCTATATGTGCAAAGAGAAATCCACCTATTCTACAACCCCAAGCATTAAAAATCAGATATGCTTCAGCTAGGTTCCATCCTTCGATTAGGGAAATGCCTCTACACAATTGAAGAGCTTGTCAACTTAGGATTGTTGTATCATACAGTATTGATATCATCAACATTTCCTAAAATGTGTGATTAAGTAATTTTAGCACAAATTTTTTTTTATGCGCTCCATAGTTTCTTGGCATGTTTTAATTTATACGCCTTATTTCCTTGGCATGTTTTATTTCATACGCCTTATATTTTCAACATGTTTTATTTCATAAGCCTTATTTTCTTGGCATATTTTATCTCACACGCCTAATTTTGGTGCCTTTTTGAGGCATTATCTATTAGTCATTTGAGAAGTAGACTAGTCATCTTACTTAAGCTATGAGATCACCTCTATAAACTAATATTCTCGTTATTCATCTTTTCAACTAAATTATAAAGTTCACTGACTCTGATAGGTTTGAACTTATTAAGTATTAGTTTGTTCACCATGAAATTTGAACTAATTAATAATCTATCGATCATAAAAAGATTTAGGAGAGAAACAAACCAGAGTTAACTTTGAACATAATTGCCTTCTGAGTCAACTACACTATTGCCTTACAAAATAAATGGAAATGCTTCATGACATCAAGGGACTTAATTAAAATAAAGTTTCAAGTTCTTAGCATTCCATGCATAAGGGATGACTACTCCATCCAACTTTTTAGTTGATAGGCCCCCTTACCAATGATTTTTCGTACCTTAATAGGATCTTTCCAATTTACGCTAAACTTCCCTTGCTTCTCTCATGCACTAGTCGCTTCTAGTTTCCGGCAAACCAAATCCTTAGGTTAAAAAACCTTATGCTTTACCTTCTAATTATAATACCCAGCTACCCTATGCTAATATGCTGTAACTCTCACTCTTGTGACATCTTTGATTTCTTCAGTTGTATCTAAATTAGCCATTAAACCAACATGATTGATCATCATGTCAAAATTCTTTGTACATAGATTTGGTAGGTCTAACTCAATTAGAAACACTGCTTCCGTACCAAACGCCAATTTGAAAGGCATTTTCCTTGTTATGGTTCTGTGGTTAGTCCGGTATCCCTATAAAACATCCGGAAATTTGTCAACCCATTTTCCTTTGGCTTGATTAACCTTCCTTCTCAAGCAGTGTAAGATAATCTTATTAACAGCTTCCACTTACCCATTAGTCTGAGGGTAAGCTATAGATGTGTAATTTAGGTAGATGTTATATTTCTCACAAAATGGTTGAAATTTGTCATTGTTAAATCGTAGTCAATCGTTCGTGATTATCATAAATGGGACATTGAACCTTGATATAATGAAGTTGAAAACAAGTGCCTTAACCTTCTGTTTAGTGATCTTTGCCAATGCTTTAGCCTTTGCCTACTTTGTGAAACAATCCATAGCAACACTAACAAATTATTGCTGGACTATAGACTTTGGAAATGGTTTGAGTATGTTATATCCTTATTGGGCAAAGGGCCATAGGCTGGTTAAGTAGTATAATTTAGTAGAAAGTGCATGACTTGGTACTTCATGCTTTTTGCAACTTGGACAATGTCGAACAGATATTCTCACGTCATCTTTCATGTCAGCCAATGATAGCCAAGTCACAGCGTACGGATATACAACATTTGTGCTTTAACATGACTACTGCATATACCACTGTATAACTTGGATAACACCGATCACACATCTTTCAGAGGAAGGCATTGAAGATAAGGTTGGAAAATACCGCATTTGTACAATTGATCATTTATTAGTGTATAATTTATGGCTTGATAAACCAATCTTCGAGCCTCTTTCCTATCATTAGGGAGGACACCATCCTTCAAATATTCTACAATTGGATCCATCAAAGATTTCTCTTTTGGGCAAGGAGCTAGTTTACAGTTCTACGAAGCAATTGGTGAACTCTTGTATGGGAGAAACTCGACAAATAGTTTGTCGCTCAAATCAAGAAATGCCATGCTAGCTAACTTCAATAGCTCATCGGTAGTGATATTCTTACTCCTTAGTATTTTGTGAATTGAAATAGATTAAATTTTTCTATGGGCGCTTGTATTATTAACAAATACTTGCTCATTTTTTCTTCCTTCACTGCATAACTTCCTTTGACTTGATTTACAACAAGTTGTGAATCCGAGAAAACTTCAACTTTCTCAATGCTAACTTCCTTTACTAATATGAGTCCTATAATGAAGGCTTCATATTCTACTTCATTGTTGCTGGCTAGAAATCCAAATTTAAAGGCATAATTGACCTTAACATTACAAGGTCCCTGTAAGAAGAGACCTGCATCACTTCCTTCTCTAGTCAAAGAACCATTGACATAGAGATTCCGTATCGACTTCTCGATAATATCCATATTGTCTTCTTTACTTATGAACTCAGCCACAAAATCTACCAGTACTTGAGCTTTCAATGTTGTTTTAGGTTTGTATTGTACGCTATAGGCACTTAGTTGTAAGGTATATTTTATCATCCTCCTTGAAGAATTTGGCCTTTACAATTCCTACCACAAGGGTTGATCAGTAAAGACTACGATTTGGTAAGCTTCAAAATATGGTTTTAACTTCCTTGTTGAGAGAACCACTACTAACATAAAATTTTCAATTTTAGTATATCGATGCCTCGGTTCTTGCAAGACATGACTCACGTAATAAATTGGCCAATGCTCTTTGCCGTCAATTTGGACCAACATAGAGGAAAGTGTTCAATTACCAATTGACAAGTATAAATATAAGTTCTCTCTTAGAATCAGTATCGGGAATATTGGTGGTGATGTGAGAAATTCTTTAAGCTCATTAAATGCTCTTTTACACTCATCTATCTACTTGAAATCTTTTGGATTTTTTAAAATTTCAAAGAATTCTATATAGTTTGGACTTTTCGAAACGAACCTGTTAAGGGCGGCTATTCATCCAGTTAGTCTTGAACCTCCTTGACAGTATGAGGGGACTTCACGTTTCTGATCGCATCTATCTTTCTCATATTCGCTTTGATGTTGTGTTGAGTGACCATGTAACCTAAAAACTTAATTGAAGTGGCACTAAAGACGTACTTCTGTAGATTCAGCTTCATATTCTGTCTCCTTAAAGTACAAACGTCTTCTCAAGAACAGCGAGATGCCAATCTTCTATCGTGCTTTTCACAATCATATCGCTAACATACACTTTGACATTTCAATGAATTTGTGACTTAAACATCATAGTTACAAGTCACTGATAAGTTGCTTCAATGTTTTTTAACCCAAAAGGCATAATCGTATAATAGTATGTTCTAAAGTTAGTGATGAATGATGTGTGAACTTCGTCTTCCTCATCCATTTTAATTTGGTTTTATTTAGAAAAAGCATCTATGAAAGAGAGTAAAGCATGCTTGGTAGTTGAATCAACCATTTGATATATTCTCGATAAGGGAAAGCAATCTTTGCAACTAGCCTTGTCTAAATTCGTAAAGTCTATACACATGCGCTACTTGCCATTAGACTTCTTAACTAATACGTAGTTGGCTAGCCAAGTTGGATAAGGCTCATTCTGAATGAATCCTATTTTCAAGAGTTTCTGGACTTCTTCTTTAATGGTTGCTTGCCTCTTAAGGGCAAAATGTCTTTTCCTTTATTAAATCACCTTTGCATTTGAATCAATTTGAAGTTTGTATACTATAATGTCTCTAAGGATACCCAGCATGTTTGAAGGGGGGAATGTGAATACATCAGCATTATTCTATAGAAAATTGATCAACATTTGATGAATGATTGCTAGCAAGGGTTTCCCTATCTTAGTTTTCTTTCCAAGATCATCTCTTAATGAAATTTCCTCTATTTGATTTTTGGCGCTATCTTTGCTGACTGACTTTCCTTCTAAGCAAGTTTTGACCTGAAAAATTTCTTCTCACCTTGACTCCCTTATATACAATTATCTTGCCAACTATTGATCTCCTTTGCATACACTGACTTCTATAGGAGTGGGGAATTTGACCTTGAGGTAAACAGTGAAAGGGATGACAAGGCTGTCCCATGATCATATTGTATGGGGCCAATAATTGACAACAAGGAAGTTCACTTTGTCTTTCATAACATGTTCATCATCTCCAATTTGGATTGGTAAAGAAGTTACTCTAGTCATCCAGACAGGTTGATTATTAAAGGTATAGAAATCATAGTTGTAGGATCTTAACTGTGATTTGATCTTTGGTCTCATCTAATAAAAAACGTGTTGAAAA
Source organism: Lumnitzera racemosa (assembly GCA_024138005.1). NCBI lineage: Eukaryota > Viridiplantae > Streptophyta > Magnoliopsida > Myrtales > Combretaceae > Lumnitzera > Lumnitzera racemosa. The sequence continues at coordinate 16,135,080 of JAMXBC010000001.1, forward strand.
ATAATGTCTGTTGAACTTCAAGTGTCAATGAGAATTTTCTTGACCGTGAAGTTGGCGATTCTTACACTAATCATAAGCTTGTCATCATATCCGCCTTTGAATGCCTTCAAAATCTTCTTTTATGAAGGAAATTGTATTATCAATTTTGACCTACTTGCTCTGCATATTGTAAACATAATTAATGGTGTTAATTAAGCTTGAAGAGCATAACTCGCCTATAGTAAAAGGTCCACCGATAATAGTATTGATTATACCGTTGGGTGCTCTACTAGTGATTTTGTCTCTTGTATCTTTCCTAATAAGAGTTTGTCAAGTAACATTCTCCTAGTCTTCTTATCTCCTTTGAGATGGTCACTCAATATTCTCTACATCATTCGTGAGAAACTTATGGAAGCGCCTTCACTGAATCACATCCTTGATTGCATTCTTAAGTTGGGTGTATTTGTTAATGCTATGGCCTTTGTCACGATGGAAATTACAAAATTTTGTTGGAATTTCACCTTGATGGGTCTCATCTCATCCTTTTTTGCTATTGCAACATGCCTCTTTACCTGTACGCCTCCATTAATATGTTTGAAATTGGATAACTGACTGGTGTGTGGATTGAATATACTGGAATTCGTAGCCTCTTTTCTCCACATTAAGACATTGGTCATCATTCGTTCCAAGTTGATCTTTCACACTTCTCCTCTTGTCACCTTTCCTATCTCTTCTATTTTGATTGACTTCTCGGTGAGCCTCCATATTGTCTTCTTGTCGAATATAAGACATGGCTTTAGCTTTGAACTTGACAAAAGTTCTTGGCTTATTTTTGGCCAGAGACTTGAAAATGTTTCCGTAGGGCTCGATACTGCCAATAATGGCGTTAAGAGCTATCCTCATGTCTAGTTCTGGAATTTGGATCATCTTAGCCATAAATCTAGCCAAATAATCTTTGATAGACTATTCTGATCTTTACTTTATTGCGTTAAGGACTAAAGAATCCTTAACAAGAAGCTTACTTACAAGGAAGTGTTGGGAAAACACTTTTGTTAGGTCTTCTAAACATGAAGTAGTGTTCGGTTTTAGGTACTTGAACCATGTACTTGTCACACTCTACAATATCTAGGGGAAAGCTTGGCAGGCCATAACATTGCTTGAGTTGTGCAACTTGGCCAAAGTGCGATATTACTCTAAGTGATCTTTAAGATCTTTTGTCCCATTATAGGTTTCAAATTGCAGCAACTTAATATGTTGTAGTATAACCTGCTCCAAGATCTTAGGAATGGAAGGGCTCTTCTTGATTTGAAACTGTTTACTCGTTGTAGCAAGGATTCTAACATGTGAGGGTCTAGCATGGTATACTTGTTGTGATTGCTTACCCTTGTCATTTTTCTTGAGCGTAGAGGTTGAAGGTCCTATTGTAAATTTGGCTTGCTTTTTTGGCAATTTGGGTGAGTATATTAAGTCATCGCTATTCTCGCCATTGTAATCGTTGTATTCTTTATTTTGATTTAGGTCGACATTACTGTAGAGGAGATTAATGATCTCTTCATGTTTTTTGCTTAATTCATAGTTTTCTTTGGCCAAGTCAAGGTAAAGTTACTATAGCTTAGCTAAACATTGTTCGTTATATATGCTTACATCCCCTTTCAAGGTGGTGGGATGAAGTATCGACACCTACACTTTTAGTTAATCTTTTCCTAGCCATGTGGATGAGTTAAGAAATAAAAAATGGTGCCAAATGATGTTGTGTGGTTTTCGGATGATTTCCTTCTTGCAAAGTTCAAATAGCTAAAGGTACTAGGACTAGTCCATTATGGCCACTCCGATGCTTAATTCAGTAAGAGAATTTTAGAGAAGATTAGATGAGTAGTTATAAGTTGTTAGATCCTCCTTACAATGCTTCTTCTTTGTATTTAAAGGCTAATGTTGAGTGTTTGAAACAACAGTATATCGCATAATTATTGTGACACATGGAGGGCTTTCAATCCAGTTATTCCTAAAATATAGGAATAGTGGGTAGTTATGTAATAGAACCATATTAAATGATAATTGTTCATGTCACTTTCTTTAAATTCAAATAAGATACAAATCTATATCAATCAATGTTAGCTGAGAAGTGAGTTACTCAGGCTGTTAGCAATCGAGTAGCCGAGTGAATGTAATAGACGAAATCCGACTATCGATAAGAAGTATCGAAATTCTCTAATAAAAGGTCAAAACCTTCTACTGAATTACTCGTTACAGCTTCAAGAAAGCTAGATCCAATCTACTAGTTTTTAAATTGAGTTTGATTCAAAGTTAGCTTAGAAGAAAAATTTAAAGGAAAGTAGGAAGAATATGAGAAAATATTTCTTGTAATCCGGTCGGAGTGGACTCCAAGATTTGCTCTCTTCTTTCCATGCTATTTTGCTTGATATTTTCACGGTGAGTCCTCTATCATTTTGTTGCATCAACTCTGTTCATATTTTATAGCACTCAAAAGCTTCTGATAATAGTTTTATGTTTTGACTAGAATAAATGTTATAATTATAAATAATTGAATTGCTAATATTAATTATCGGTGTCATTTATGCTTATGACTGATTAGTAATTTTGAGATTGATGACAACTTTTAATTTTGTCTACAAAATGCATTTTAATTTTGAAAGAGGATGCTGAAGATAATTTTGAATGAGCCTAACATAGTTTTATTATTGTACCTAACTAAATAACAGCTTAGCAATTTAATAGCTTTAAAGATTATTATTGGACATTAGACCGAGCTATATAAATTTAACCCTTGTTGGTATGTTAGCTTTGAAGGTTAAATTATTGTCCAGATGCAAAATTATTCTAGCCATTCTAGTATTAATATGAAGTAAAATTATCTAAACAAAAGCTAGATTTTGAAAAAGTAGAGAGTGATAGTCATTAACAATTATATGTAATAGGTAAATAAGTACGTTTTGATGAGATGTTATGCTAAATATGATTAAAGTCATTTTGGCACTATGAAAATATAAACATTGTATTACAATTTAGATAGAACATGATGTAAGTTCAAATATTTTTCTTAACAATACAGATTATATATGCCCTTTTTTCATTTTCCGTTTTGCCATCTCTCTTTTCGCGTTTGTGAAATATTGTTACAGGTAAAAGTAAAGTTTATTTAAGATGACTTTGCGAAAAAACAAAAGAGGGATAGAAAATTTTGACTAACAGACGTTGTTAATAGAAATCGTTAATTATATACGGTTGTTACGCGTAATTAGATTGGATGATGGTAATGACAACGATGTGTTGTATATATGCATACATGGAAGGCAAAGAGCACTTCGATTAATGGAATGGCTTTGGCCTAGGTGAATATGCTTTCAACCTTGTTTGTTTGCGTTGCGTTGCGGTTGATAACATAGATAATGTGCTAGTTCGATAGGGTATCAAGTTGCATTTAAGATTTATTATTGAATTTAGATATTGTGCCGCTGGTAATATAGTTGCCTAATTGATTGTTTCCATTATTCCAATGGTAGAGTCATGAATATATGTTTCACATGTTGGTGTTGAGTTGGATGATTGACTAGAACCTATGGTTTCTTGTTTGAGCTATTGATATATGAGTTGATTTATTATTGTAGCACACTATAAGATATTAGTGCTAGCATGTTGAGTATTTGTATTTATCCTATGTATAGCACTTATGCCACAGTCTAGAACTTTTTCTAACACACAGATGAAGTAATGCTTACTATTCTATTTCTATAGTAGTAAATAAGCCTAACTATTAGAACGATTGCTAATAAAACCTAAATTTGTAAGCAATATGAATAAGATAGAAAGACAACAGTAAATAAAAAGGGATATGGGTAAGAATCGTAAATGAATAGTACATTTTTATTAATAAGTCAATATTACAAGGCTATGATAACATGAATTTAGCATACATTTTCTATAGTTAAATTGTGTTTTTAGATACTATTTTAGTTAATTTTATATCATTTTAAGCTTGCTTTGTTTAATTATCGTTTTCATGGACTTCAGAAGCATTTTATGAAGTTTGGAAGGTTTTTATGAAGTTTTTGAGCTTAATAGAAGCAAAAGCATTGATCAAAGAATGAAGTAGAGAGATTTCGAGCAAGAATTAAAGTTTGGAAAAGATCAGATTACGACTATAGTCCTTACCCATGATCCCTTTGTCATTTAATTTTAATAAAATTTCAAGATTTTGGATAAAGTACAAGTATACGCTCAAGCTTTATAGTCGTATACCTCAACTGTGGACTTGCAATGATTGTAAGTTTTCTATTTTTATTAGGTTTTCTTTATAATTCGATGTCTACTTCTTATAAATAGATGCTTAGGCCTAGGATTACAGAGATAGCCCTTCAACACAAGTTAGTTGGATATAGAAATAAAATGGGACTCCTCTTTCGGTTTTTTTGAATTAGAGTGACCTAATAGTGGGATTCAAGAGTGTTAGGCAATCATATGATGCTTTATTTAAATATGATTTGGGTAGAGAGGATTTCAAACTTATGAATTAGTCAGAAACACAAGTCTAGTTAGTTCATAATAGGAATCTCCATGGTCCAATATAGCAATTGAGATTGAATATATCACTTACGAATAGATACAACATCAAAGATTTATTAAGGATTATGTTATCTTTTTATTAATTTAATTGCTTTGTTTAATTAATTGCTTCTTTTTTTTTCAATCTTAGTAGTTGTTTTATTTAGTTTTCTTATTCTTATCTTTAATCATTTAATTCATGCAATCTTGAATTACCATATAAGTTAGGTAGTTCAATAATCTAAGGGTATAATTGCTAAAAGTAATTAGATATGCTCCTATACATGGTTCCTCATGAGATTGACACTCAAACTCATAAGCCGTTTTATTTATACAATAACTTGACTAGGTGCACTAACCTAACTAGCACGATATATGCCGTATCAGGCTACATTCAAGTGTATATGGAGGTTTTTGTGTATATAACAAGATACCTTTGGCCATGATTAACCAAAGTGGTGAGTAAAAGCTTTAGTTTAGAAGAGTACTTGTACCCTTGTAAAGAGCCTTATGGGCATTTTTAGGCCCAGTAGGGCTATACATTAAAATCGTGGAAATGGCTCCATTCTTAAAGTAGGAACTAACTAAAAAAAAGTAAGGCCCTAGTTACAATTACAAAAGGTCCCCTTCTATATTACAATAATGTACAAAAGGATGGGGCCCTGCTAATACAAGTATGTTACAAACAAGGAATGCTGACATCTTTCCCCACTTAATTCCACTGACATCCTTGACAGTATGTACTGGAGTTCAAATTTGGTGGCGAAGGTCTTCTATTTAGGAAGACAAACTTTCTCTCAGATAAGGGCTTGAGGTCTTCTTCTGTCTCCCAGCTATTTTCTTCTTCTTATTGATCTCTTCAGTTGACTAAGTACTTTATATGCTCTTCTCTAGTGGTGGGATCTTTGACTCTTTACTCTATAAGGATGTCTTTCATAGCTTGACTTAGGTTGAACTTATCTTGATGTGCAACCCCATCAACACTTTAAGAGATGGGTCTTCCATATTTATAATATGGCTTTTGGACACTGACATGAAAAACCAAATGAACCTTTAACTACATAGAAGGCTCGACCTATCTAAACCAATACACCTTTGAATTAACCTTCTGTCCTTGTTTTGTAATGATCTGACTTGTTCTAAAAGGAGCTTTATCAAGACTTGATCTTCAACATTATACTCTTTAGGTTGGTGGTTATGATTTACTCATTTCTTCATCCTCTTGGAAGCCTTCTCATGATACACCTTTGTTACTTCTAAACTCTACGTCTAATTTTTAGTAAATTGGTAGGCTCTTATGCATCTCCCATTAAGTGGTGTGGCTATTGTGTAGGGTAATAATGGTTGTTGACCGGTAATAATCTTAGTATAACTCTTATTAGAGGAAGTGCTCCATTGGATTGAAATAGAACTGGATGATATCTAGCAAGTCAACTTAATTCCTTCTGTTAGCATTGACCAAGTATCAAAGGTAATCCTCTAACAACTCATTGAATCTCTCTATCTACCCATCACTTTGTGGATGGTAGCTGGCGGTCATGCTTAACTCAAAACCTGAGAGATAGAACAACTATATCCAGAACTTCCATGAAAACCTGGTGTCCTTATCACTCATAATGTTTTAAGGTAGTCCCTAAAACTTCACAAACATGCATGAAGAAAAGCTGGGCTGTCTCTTTTACATTTGAACTCTTCATGTTAGGAGTGAAGGTAGCATAATTGAAGAACCTATCAACAACATAAAAAATAGATTACAATGCCCTTACTTTTGGTAGGGAAGTAATAAAGTCCACGCTTTCTCGTAGGCGAGATGGCACTATAAGTGGCTTTGATAGCCTTATTGACTTCTAACTCTCAAATTTGTCTTGTTTGCAAGTTAAGTCTTTGTATAGCTCATCACATCCTTCTTAATATCTAGTCAATAATAGCCCTGCTTCAAGAAGCCCAATGTTCTTTGCCAACTAAGGTATCTAACCCATAGAGTATTCATCACACTCCCTTATAAGAGCCCTTTCTCAAGTTATTCGCCTTCGAGAGTGATAATGTTCATTTAACATTTATATTTTAGGGTGATTTTGTATGATTCTATCCATTAATTATGCTAATTAATGATGATTTTGAGCTTAAGTATTTATAATTTCATTTATAGGTATTTTTGGAGCTAACAAATTTTCAGGTAATTTTAAAGAGTTTTAAAGCTTTATTAGGGGATTGCATTGATCGAGCCATTCAAAGGAGTGAAGCTTAGTTGAGAACTGGAGTTTAAGGAAGAATACGTACATATACATTACTGTGTAGCTCTTGTAAAATATTATCATTTAAAAATACAAGGTGCATGTGAAGAAGAAGATCGTACTTAATTGCCATGATTTAAGAATCTCTTATTTTCAAATGGTTTCCTATGTAATCTTTAGTCCAAATCCTATAAATATAATCCTAGGTTTAGTGTAAGAGAGAGGAATCCCAAGTTAGAGCATTATAGGGTAAAGTACTAAGCTTTGTATTATTTTCATGTCGTAATTAAATTTATCCTAGTGAATATTTTATTGAACCCTATTTTGCTGTGACAATTAGTCTTATTTATTATCAATCTATTATATTGTCTTTCGTGATCTAATTGCATTTTTTGAATTTTCTCTAATTAAATATAGTCAACTATTGAATTAATGTTTGAATCGACTACATAGTTCATGAGATCTTACAATATATAGACTAGTGCAATTAGAAGTAATTGAATAGGCTAAGCAATTAGGTATAAGGAAACTTAATAGAGGGATTTAAGATCTTAATGCAATCTCAAGCGTTATTGTAGAAGCAATTCGAATATGGTATCTTAGGATTAGGAATTAATTAAGAGACATGAGTTTGGTTAATTTATCTTAGGAATCTCTATGGTCTAAGAGTATAATTGAGATTGAAAGTCACATGAAATTAGGTAGTAAATAATGGATTTGCTAAGGCTTTCCTCACAATTTTAATTGATTTTGTTATTTAATTTAGTTGTTTATTTTCTTATTAATTATCTCGTTTAATTGTTGTTTTGTTTTTGTTTTCTTATTATGTTATTTCATTATACTTATTTAATTAAGTTAATAAATTAGAAAATTGGTAATTTTTAGGGATAGCTGATAGTAATCTGGCGTTTCTTGATATTCATAGTTCCCAAAGGGATTGATAACTTGGACTCACATCTGCTATATGATAAAAATTGATTGGTGCACTTCCCTCCCATCAAATTGCTACGGAGCCAAAAAGAGTAAACTAATTAGGATACTAAAAAAAAAAAAAAAATCCCTTTTTACCAATTATTTTAGCCTATTTTGATTTATTGCATCATTTTTATTCTTTGTATGTACTTTAATTATTGCTTTTAATTTTTGAGTTATTTTAGTATATGCTTAGGAATAGTGGAAAATGGCTTATTGAAATTGAGAGGATTACACATCTTCTATGTAAGAGAGAATGCAAAGCTTTGGGATCGATAACTCAAGAATCGTTAATCCAATTCGAGGAAGAAGAAGAAAGCAGTTCAGATGAAGAGGAGGAATTTGAAGACATGGTTGTAAACAACGATGATGCTAGCAAAATCATGTTGGAGTATGCTATACCAAAAGTGATTGGAGTTGAGTCCAACATTACTGGACTTGCAGTTCAAGTACTTAATTTCTAAATTCGCCTAAATGTAATTCGTATGGTGTAGCAATTTATCCATATCGAGTTTCTTAGAAATTTGTCATACTTTCAAGATCAACGAAGTCATGGACAATGCAATCAAGCTCATATTATTCCCATTCTCACTTAAAGGTAAGGCTAAACAATGGCTTAACTCACTTCTTAGAGGTCCAATTACTACATGAGAAGATCTAGTTGAGAAATTTCCAAGGAAATATTTTCACCAATCAAGACAACCCAATTTAAGAATGATATTTCGTCATAGGCTCAAATTGATGGGGGAAACACTTTATGATACTTAGGAAAGGTTTAAGGATTTTCTTAGATATTGTCCACATTACAGTTTACTCTTGTGGATATAGATTTAGACCTTTTATAATGACTTCAATTAATCGACTAAGCAGATGATTGATGTTGCAGTTGGATGTACTCTAAGTACTAAGACACTAGATGAGGTCTAAAGGCTAATGGAAGGCATGACCATGAATAATACCTAGTAAGATAATGTAAGAGCCAAGGTGATGATGTTTGGGAAATTTGAAATTGATTCAGTTATGGCCTTAATAGCTTAGGTAGAGAACTTGAGTAAGACAATTGAAGGATTAATGAAATCAATGAATTTAGTGTAAGATGAGGCACTAATTGATATGGAAGAGATTAATTTTCTTTAGTAACAATTGTATTTGGGTTGGAGAAATCATCCCAATTTATCATAGGGTAGCTAGCTATAGCAATGGAATGAAAATACTCAAGCTTAATTTTGGAATCCCAATTTGGAGGAGTTGCTGAACAGGTATATCAATAGTTCAGATATCAGATTCCAAGATACTAAAGTTGCAATTAGGAATACTAAGGTATCACTTAAAAACTTAGAAAATTAGCTAGGAAAGCTCACCAAAATAGTTATAGAAAGACAGCATCGAAGGTTGCTAAGGAATATAGAACCCAATCCCAGACCTATTGGACTTGAATAAAACTGATGGAAGGATGAGATCTTTGAGCTAATGATGTTAAACAATAGTGCTTCTTAGGAGGTAACCTAAGTTATTTTTTTCTTTTATTCCATTGAAATATTGTTGTCTTTAATTTTATTTCATTGTTAAGTTAAGTCTAATTATTTTATTAGCTTTGTTTGATTCGAGTAAGTTTATCCTACCTTTTCTCCATGCTATCGGCCAAACTGCTCAAAGAACAAGCCGCCTCGCTCCTTATTTGGGGAGGGAAAGTGGCCTCAATTTCCGTTGCCTCAGAGTCGGAAAGCACAAGTCGACGAGTAACTTCATTAACCATACTTAAATGATTATGTGAAATGATACAACACAAATCGAAGAATTCGGGTTGAAGATAAGGAAACGAATGAAAGTTTAAGATGCGACTAAAGATGCTGATTTTGACCGTGAATATTACTTTATACAAGGACGATTCATCCTTGTAACTATAAATCTGCTTTTGACAGTAATGATGCACTGATATGGTAATTCCACGGATCGCTGATGTGTGTCTCATGATAGAAATCTAACGGCTAAAAACTCTCTAATAGTTATTAGGCTTGCCACAAAATAATGACCTAGGCGATAGATGTCATGCCTCCAATTTTTTGGTTTCTCAAATAGGCAGGAGTTTAGAAATGATGACCTTTCGGTTGGGATGTGATTCATCTTGCTTCCCGTATTACTTAGCATAAATTTAAAGAATCTCTCCCCACTCGGCCTCTAGTGCAATATGTGTGTAACTCCCTATGTCGATTGCTCGATTACAGGAGTTGAGAGGTAAACGTCAATAGTTAGTTTTCGTTTATCTGACTTGGCCAATAAGTTACATAACCAACTCTCTCGGCATTTGCACTGCCTAGATTATGGATGGCATTTATGCCAAGTATAAGAAGCACTTTTGGTTTGAATTTAAGCCTGGTGTGAACAGTTATCATAAACATAGTTATATTATATAACCGCCTGCTATTTCTACATATGAGGAGAGATGTTAAGTCAAGCAGCTTCCATGTATCTTAACAATTATCTTGACAATTGCCTTAGACATTATAACCATCTATAAATATTAGAATGAAACTCTGTAAGGGGCTCAAATACTTCTTATTCACATACTTACTCTACTAAGTATTTCACTTTCGTTTATAGGATTTTTCTTCATTCCAAAAGTCACTAACAACAGCTTTAGATAACCTATTTTTGCCTCCTTATTTTTTATTTATTTATTTTAGGTTAGGTTTACAGAAAAAATAAAAAAAATAGAAAAAACATCAAAAAAAGGAAAATTCAAAAAATACAAAGTATTAAAAATGTTAAAGTTAAGTAGAGTAGAGTCGAGTCGAATCAGTTATTTAGGATCGGATTAAACAATGGTTGAAAATACATATTCAATTTAATAAATTTTGAGTATTTAAAAATTAAGTTTCATTAGAAAAATATTTTTGAGAAAAGTCCAGTAAAATTTTGAATTCATGTTAATGGGCTATTATTCAATTTGAAATTTGAATTTCAAATAATTTTAACTAGACAAGTAGAAAAATAAGATTTATAATTTGTTAACTTGAATTTATGTTGGGTTTGGATTTGAAAGTCCACATGAATTTGGCCCTAGTGTAAGTGTTTAAGTAAATTTCAAATGTAATACTTATGGGGAAACTAGCAACAGCACAGTTAAAAATGCATGGGAGATAAACAGTGAAGGTCACAGGCTCTAGCCCTTACAAGCGCACATTGCGTGAAATTTTTTTACACTATGCTATCTCCTTCCTCATCCAAATAGCAAGCGAGAAAGGAAGGGGAAAGAGCAAGAAAATGCGACACGATGTCTTCGAATCGGATCACATTAATTTGTTTTTGTGAAATTTTTATGTGAATCTACCAAATGATATCACGTATGTTCATTTAACAAAAAGATCTGCATTAAAAAATTGATAATAATTAATCGAAAGATAAAAAATTAAGGTTTACATTCATAAGCACAAAAAATCTGATTCGAATTAATTTGATCAAAATTTCTACATATTTTTGAGTTGGTGAATCATTGAAGGAAGAGAATGAACCCTCTAATATTCAACAACTACATAGTCCGTGTTCACTTCCCCAATCCTTAACCCGACGCCCACTATGCCACCAAAAACCCCACGCAACAGCCAACGTCAACAACAAACATCTACTTCACTCTCTACCATCAAACTGACTTCAACCATTCTCTTGCCCAGCACACTCCTAATGCCATGACCAACCCACTCCCTCACTCTCAACCACCAAGTCATGGCCTCAAATACCTTCATCATCACCATAAAGTCCCTCACAATCCACAGTAGCTCCCCATCTACACCAACCATCAACCAATCAACAGCACATACTCCATGATGCACAGATCAATCTTGACATAAACTACACCTGAAAACACGTACAGTACAGCAACACCTATATGACCGGTGCTCCTACCCAAGTCCATCGCCACTGTCCGGCTTTGGAAACAGCTCAAATGACCACCACTAGCTATGGCGTGTGGTCCAGTCCAATTTTTACCAATAAAATTGTCATCAAAGTGTGGTCTTCCCCTTAATTTGGTGGTTAAATCGCATCACGATGATCTTGGATGGTGATTTGGCTTAGAGACAACCACGACCCGGATCGCATTTGACCTATTGGGACGACTCGAACCCAATCCTCGAACTGCTCTTTAGATCGGTCCAACCTGTGTTTGAAATAAAGCGGGTTGGTTCTTTTTGTTCTTTCTATTTTATTCCATTAACATTTTAATTTTTAGTTTATAGTTATCCTAGTTAATTCTGTATGCTAACTTTGTTTTCTTTTTATGCATTAGTTTTAGCTTTGTTTATTTATTTATTTATTTTCTATTGTTAGTTATTTATTTGTTGATTTTTTAAAATGTGTTTTACTATCATTTTCCACTAAATTGCGTGATAAATTTTTTTATTGTTACTTAATTGAGTCGTTTTTGTAGGCTTTTACACCAATTTCAATTGATTGATTGTTTATATACGCTTAGGGTTAAAAAATTACATATTTGCATAGTCACCATCAAAATCGTATTTTTTTAGGGTATTTGCAAATTTTTACAAAAATTGAATTTTTTTTTAGAAAAATTTCATTATAACATATTTAGAAAGTCGCACCTTTCTTTTAGAAAAATTTCATCTTTTATTAAAAATTGCATTTTTACATATTTTAGGTACTGCTGAATTTTTTTAAAGATTCATATATTTAGGATAAAATTAAGATATACGTTATATATCTTAGAATATTTGGATAGAATTACATATTCTACATTAAATCTTAATTTTTTAAAATAGATTAGGCATTTTAGGGATTTTCCTAAGAGAAATTACTTTTTTTTGACATAGATTTTATTTTAAAATAAAAATGTTAATTTGCTTTTTTTTTTTCCCCTAAAAATTACGGTTTGTTATGGTATTCAAAAGCTAGGAATAAAAAGTTAGTATTTTTAGGGATTTTTTCCTATTAAAAATAAAATGGTTAAAAATCATAAATCTGACCCATTTTAAAAAATAAAATTTTTTAGCATACTAAAGTTTTTTTTTAAATAAAAAATAAAAGTTATTGTCAGTTTAATCTTATATAGCGAGTACGCAGATACCTTTAGGGCAATCGTAAAACATAGTAAAATATTTTTTTTTATTTTTATGGAAAATCGTAATAAAAGAATAAAAAATTCATTTTCATACATCTTCACATACTTTCACATTTTTTTCTTGAAAAATTATGAAAAATAAAGGCCTACTAGATTTTCTTAAATTTTTACATGGTGATAAGCATTTTGATAAGTTAGCTTTTGGATCTAGTTCTTTGGTTAAAGTTTTTTAAAAATATATTTTTAGAAAAATTAGCAAACCAGTGACCTGATTGGGGTTTCTTCCACCTAAAAAACCCTAATCCAATTTTTTACAAGTTTTATTGGTTAGTGAACCCTAAAATATTTTCGAAATATTTTTTAAAACATTTTTAAAAGAAAATATTTTTTCTTTAATTTGATATTGAATATTTTATCTTAAGTTGGTTGGGCTTAGTATAAAATAAATTAAGGAAAACTGAAATAGGGCTTGACATTGAGGAATCATGTCACTACAAGGTTTGTCGCAATGGTTGATCAGAGAATTATGATTCAATGGGTTTCAAAATATGGCTTCGGCTTTCTTATCTAGATTACCATGGCTAAAACAAACTTCTCAATCTTAGTGTATCTCTACTTTGAGCCTTACAATGGATGGCTCATGTAATAAATCAGCTTATGCTTTTTCCCTTCTACTCGAACAAGGATGGATGAGAGAGCTCGGTTGCTAACTAATAAGTATAAGAAAAGATCTCCCTCAAGAATTAGTGTTGAAAGTATTGGTGGAGATGTAGGAAAATATTTAAAGTCTTTGAATGCAACCTCAAATTCATCAGTTTATTGAAACTCCTTAGGATTCCTTAAAAGCTTAAGGAAATCTACACATTTATTGGCACTCTTCGACACAAATCTGTTTAGGGCAGCAATCCATCTTATCAATTCTTGAACTTCTCTCACAGTACATGGAGACTTCATATTTCTTATCGCATTAAGTTTCTTAGGATTCGCTTCAATGTTGTGCTAAGTCTCCATATAGCATAAGAATTTGCCTAAGGTTGCCTCAAGAGCACATTTCTATAGCTTAAGTTTCATATTATATCTCCTTAACATGTGATGTTAGGCAAGCGCACCTATCAATTTTAATATAGCGAATATGAGTCTGAGTCAATCCCTCAGAGATTTTGAGTACTAATATTAACTTTGGCTTTATTATCTAACTAGAAAACTGTGATGAGTTGAATGAATTAAAAATACTGAAATTAACAACTAAACTACTTATGAGACTTAATTACGCAAATTGGAAAGCAATAAACTACGAACTACTTCAAGTATGCAATAATGTATTTAGGAATTATTTCCCCTAGTGTTTAACATATATCCTTTTTAAAAATATATTCAATTCAGTTTTTATAATTCTTAACTGGAGGGATTCACAATTAAAGCTAATACTTTTTTCAAGCATATTAACCTTAATCTTAAATTATTTACCGGAATCTCTTCACTTAGTAATATAATTTAGAATTGCATTAATGTATAATGAATTCTCATACAAACAATCAACTTTCCAGAAGAAACATGTATCCTATCTCTAAGTATACATGTAATTCTCTTCAATTATGGCTAGATCTAATTACACATGCAATTTCTCAATCAACATGCATAATATCATATATTGACACTCTAAAATCACTAATCCACAATTAAACAACATAATTGAATCAAGAAAAGATAGAAACTTTATTGAAATTATAATTCAATCCAAGGGTTACATGAAACCCTAGGTTCCATAATCCTAAATACTCGAATTCTAAGCTATCATAACGAATCTAAAAACGAGTTCCATCAAAAACATAAAATAAAGCATAGAAAACCCCTCTTGATTTGATGAACAATTTCTCTAATCTTGAAATCGATGTTGTTCCCCTCTTGAAATCGATGTTGTTCCCCTCTTTCTTGATTGATGTTCTCCTTATGTCTCTTCTTGTCTCTTGTGTCTTTTTATTTCTGTAATATCTCTCTTGTCTTTTGAAACCCTAATATGTCCTTTGAAACCCTAATATGTCTTTTTATAGTGTATTAAAAGGATTCTGTTTTCGTCACTAGACACGACCTGGGATATGGCCGTATCCCCAGGTCGTGTAACTTTCTGCACTTGGGCAAATTTTCTGCACAACTTCAAAACTTCAAAACTTCTTCATTTGAACTTCAATTTGAGTGAAATTTGATTCCTTTTCTTCGTTTTCGATCCTAGAACGCGTTCAAACCTAGAAATCAAAATTTTACTCAATTAAGTATCAATTTCTTTAAAGAAAACAAAAAATGTGAGGAAAATAATATAAAATCATCCTATGAAATATGTTTAAAATCCGAGTTATCAACATGCCAAACATTTCTTGGAGATCGACGAGATGTTAGTCCTCTTCCTTACTTTTAACTATCATATCATCAACATATATCTCGACATTGTGATGAATTTGAGGCTTAAACATCTTTGTTACGAGTTTTTGATAGGTTGTGTAGGCATTCTTCAATCCAAACGGCATAACTGTGTAATAGTATGTCCAAAAATTTGTAATAAATGATGTATACACCTTATCTTCTTACTTCACCTTGATCTAGTTATATATCGAAAATGGACACATGAAAGAGAGTAAAGCATGCCCAGTAGTTGAGTCAGCCATTTGATTTATTCTCAACATGGGGAAACAATCTTTGAGATAAGCCTTATTTAGATTAGTGAAGTCTATGCACATATACCATTTTTTATTTGACTTCTTAACTAGCATATAATTGGCTAGCTCAGTCGGATAAGGCTCTTCCTCAATGAACCTTACCTTAAGTAATTTCTAAGCTTCTTCCTCAATCATTGCTTGACTTTTAAGGGCAAAATTCCTTTTCTTTTATTGTATAACTTTCTTGTTGGGATTAAATACAACTTATGTGTCATTACTTCTCTTAGGATGCCTGGCATATTTGAGGGAGCCCATGTAAAGACATTAATGTTATTCTAAAGGAATTCAATCAATTCTTATTGAATTTTTGCTACAATGGCTTCCCAATTGTAGTCATTTTTGCTAGGTCGTCTCTAAGTTGAATCTCCTCAAGATTTTCTTTGGCATTCTCCATATTGTCGAACTTTTTCTCAGGATCGGCCTCCATGTGAAAAACTTCCATATGTTTAAGAGCTCTCAAATATAATGACCTGGCTAACTATTAATCTCCTTTACATAACTCAACCTTAAAGGGGGTAGAAATTTTTTTCCTTCTAGTATGCCATCAAGGAGACCATGCCGAATAAATGTTGATAAGGTTTGCCTATAATCATGTCATAAGAAGATCAACACTTAATAATAAGGAAATTTACCTTATCCTCTACTACATGTTCATCATCACCTTTTTGGATCAAAAGAGAAATTACATCAAACACTCACATTAGTTGGTTATTAAAAGCATATAAATCATAACCTTATGATCTTAACTATGCCTTGATCTTTGGCTTCATTTGATCGAAGGTGATGGGAATCAAGCTATTGGATCTTTGACCTGCAGTTTAGCCTGAGGACTAGAGGAACTGACAAGATGAATCATTCTATTTTAGTTGACTCACGTGGAGGCTGAGTATCTCCTTGCCAACCTATTCTACTTGCTGAGCTAAGTGACTACCTATTTCTCATATGTTGAGTATCGAGAAATTGAAGGCCGAGATAATAGGCCACCTTCATTCTTGCACATGCCTAACTAATTACTTACTCAGCCTTACCCTTGCTGAGATGCCGAGAGAGAGCTCGAACTAACAAAGCCACCTTTGTAAGCCTTAAAGTTAAGTCAAGAGACCGTAGGATTAAACTTAGAGCAAAAGGTTTAGGACGATTGGTTAAAGGATCCGATCAAACCCAAATTATAAATTATTGAGAGAAATAATAATAAAAATGACTCCATAAACTTGAATTTAAGAAAATAAGTAATAAAATAGGAGACTACAAAATTTCCAAATTTTAAGTATAATACTTGTTAATCATCAAAAAGGCGAAAAGTATAATTTAATAACTAATAAATTACTAGATGTAAACCCTACTTTTAGTGGGCCTAAGATTTGATTAAGAGTATTTTCCAAATGTTCCCAAAGATCAACTAAACCAAAAACTTAAGTTTATATTTAGAAACGAATTAAATTTTTACAATTCCAAAACTAATTGTCGATAAAACTTGAGCTTAAAGAACTGTAAGCTCTAAAGTTACTTAAAACCCTAAACCTTAAAACCATTAAGGAATTTTAACCCTAAAGAATTAATCGATAATTTAATTTGAATAATTTCATTCAACTTTAGAAAATTTCACAATTTTATAAAAATCAAATCATAAATTACAAAACAATGTGAGATGAAAACCTAAAAATAATTTCTTATAAGGCTATGCCCTTATCTTCATGTATAAGCCCTATACATAAATAAGTAGACCGATCAAACACCTTAGATAACTTATCAATTGAGAGTTGGAATCATTTATCAATTGATAACTTATCAAAATCTAGTGATAAGATAATTTCCTTATCACCTCTTTACTTATACTACATATGGACAATTTTTCACAAGATTTCATAAGCTTAACTTTAATAAATAAGACAATACCACTCCATGGCTTAAAAAGACTTTAAATGGCAGATCTAAATAAGCGAGAAAGGGGGGGGGGGGCATGCACTTGTCATTCACCCATCAATCACTTCTTCTTACACATCATTATTCACCCATTAATGCTTACATCATCAATAGTTGCAATTGTTGACTTTTGTGTGAGCTACAAGACAATACTTTCAAGATATTTAAACCCTCATTCTCTCTCCATTCCAACCGGCCACTCTCTCCATCATTTCTCTCACTTTCAATTTCACTTTCACATCTTCTTTCTCTCTTTTGAAACAAACATAAAAAGGAGAAACAACCTTACCCTATAAAATCAACTTTTCTTCCATTTTTGAAGCCTCACTCACGGCATTTTTTTCTTTTGTTCTTGTGTCATTTTCTTTCACCATCTAAGACCTTTGAAGACTATGAGAATCTTCCATAAACCTCATTCCAAAAGACCAAAAGATTCGGGTTCCAAAAGGTAGCAAAAAGGAGGAGGCAAAGTTAAGGGCTTAAGTGGAACCTTAGTGCATAACCACCAAACTTTGCTTTAAGGAAGAGTAAGTGTTTCTTGTGATATGTGGATTAGTATTTATGTTAGGAGACTTTGATTTCTTGAAGATATGAGTAAGGTTTAAGTTGTTATAAAACCAAAAATCGTTTTAAGAAACAAACCATGAAACCCTTACATGAAGTTAAAACATGAGCATATAAAGTTGGTGTTTTGTAAAGACATTTGTTTAATGCTTTGAATGGAAGATTTTAAGCTAAGAAAATCTTGAAATAAGAACTTTAATAGAGGATGAGCATGCTGGACGTGAGGGTTCCATAGTCATTTGGATGTTGACTTTGTTTCTATTAAGTTAAACATGCTCAAATCCAAACTTAAGTTAAGAAAAAATCCATCACATGAGGTTTTATGAAAAAACCAACTTTGTATGACATGAGCTATGATATGGGAGTTGTATTAAATATAAGATCTTCTATTTCTTTGTATGGAACATAAGTTAAAGAATCATCTTGTGGAAGAAAAGTTAAGTTAAGATTTGGATACAAGTAGTCTAAGTGCATAATCTACCGCCTAAACTTAAAGGAATGATGAAAAAAGTTGAAAAACCAAGTAAGGACCCCTTGGAACCATCATGAACAGATTTGGAATGTGGGAGGAAGAAGCCTAAAAATATGATAAAAGTGAAAGAACAAAGTGAAAAGATTAACCAAAGCAAGTATGGTAAGCATACAAAGCCTAAAACTCAAGACTGAGCCTAAAACTCTCAAAACGAGCCTAAAACTCTCAAAACAAGCTTAAAACTCTCAAAACAAGCCTAAAACTCTAAGATGGGCCTTTAATGAAATTCTGACCAGCACCTTAAAGTATTAAGAGAGGTTATTTTGAAGCCCATAAGAAATCCACCTAAGGCCCCATAAGCCCACCAAAGTCACTAACTTTAGTTTGAACTAAAAACAAGTCCATTTGACAACTTAAGCCCACTAAAGGGCCCAAGAAGTGGTTGTTAGCCTTAGGAATATAAATCAAAGTTGTAAATCTGATCTCAAGGAGTATTTTAAGCTTAGGATAAAATCTTAAGACCAAGCCTAAAGAATTTCTTAAGTTTTTAAAAAGCCCATTTACCAAACAAGGCCCAAAAGCACTCCAACACATGAGGAACGCTATTGTTCTAACCCATGAATAGAATTGTATACCTCATTTCAAAAATCTAACCTTACCACATTAAAGTACACTAAAAAACGATGAAGATTGACTATAAGATCATAAAAATCGGATTTAAAACGAAAAAGTTATACTCGATTGAACTTTAGGTAAAAATCGGGAAAAATTACGAAAACTAGTTAAGAATATAACTTAAGGAAAATTTACTTAGTTTCTTAAGTTTATTTCAATTCCTTATAAAAATTATTTCAATGACCAGGGGACACTGTTTACGGAGACGACTTACCTCCGGATTACTTTGATTAACCTACATTGCAGAGTGAGTAAATTCCTGATGACTCTTTACTTGATTGTGCTTGTAGAATAGATGCACCTAAACTTATATATATAAATTTGGATGCTTGTAGGATATGGGAGATGCATGTGTATGGATTTATGGATGAATGTGATGACTTGCTATATATATATATATAATAATAATAATAATGAGAATTGTTTGTATTAATATATACATTTGAATTGTATGGGATGAAATTGTTTGATCAGCCTAAAAATCAAGTTAATCACTTATACGATTAAGAACTCAAAATGAATCATACATTCTCCATATTGCATACGAATAACACCGACTGCTGCTTCACGCAGAAGATGGGAAGGGACTCATAGGAATACGAGTTTCTTGCAGGATTGGGCATTAGCTATGCCATCATATATATTGAGTCTCTGTCTTAAGCTGATGGGCTTACTAGGTGTTGGGAGATGCCAACCGTCGGTGAGGGGCCGAGTCTTGTGGCTTCTGCTTAGGGCGTATGTTTATGGACTGCGGGAGCCACCACACTACTAGACTTAGGATTTTAAAAGATATGATTTAATTTTGGTAAAGGAAGTATACATACATATATATATATAGAGAGAGAGAGTTTTGTTTTAGCATGAGCACGATAGTGCAAATGAAATAAAACCCAAGGTCTAAAACTCGGATTTTGGTTTGGGTCGATTAATTATCTCCAAACCCCGACTTCAAGGGGTGTAATTTTGAGTCGTATGCAGTTCCTAGGTCACTGCATACGTTATACTGATTATTCATGCATTCATATGATTGTGCATCTAATAAATTTCTGTCATGTGATACTGATGAGGGTATTTATTTCATTAAGCTTAAGCTTATACCCCTATAGATTTTTGTTGATGCAGGAGAACCTCTTCACTAATCCGGATCGAAGCATGCCCATGGTAAGTCTCGTGTAGGGATGGGTTGGAGAGATCAGAGAGCGAAGAGGACTTTTTCTAATAGAATTATAGATGTTTAAATACTTTTGTGTTTTTGCTCATAACATAGATTTAATGCAGTTCCGTTATGAACTGCATTTGTTTGTAATTTTTTTTTGGTGTGGGTCCCATGAGCCTACACAATTAGCTAATCTATAACATAAAAGTAATTTTAGTTAAATTGCTCTATATTACTTGTCTATGGGCCTAGTGGTAACGTATAGTGGAATGAGCCTTGTATGTCGTATGAAAGGCCTATGATCAGCAAGGGGGTTGATAATAGACCTTTATACGGTATACGACGATCTACCACAACAACGATACTGTTGGGTCGTGATACTAGAGATAGATTATATGTATACGAAAAATCATAGAATGACCTAAATAATAATTAGGAATGTTTACATGTATCCCACATGTATTTACGTATAGATAAAAATATGCGAAATTACCTAAATTGGCTAAAAACTTAATAAATAATTAAAGAAAATTATTAAATTAATTAAGAAAAAAAATTAGAAGGGTGTGGATTAATGCAAATATGGTCATGGCAGGTCAGAATCTAAAAAAGAAAAATTAACCAATTAGAATTAAGCAACACAAAAGCTAAAAATCAAGGAAATGGAGCAATGTCATGTCTAATTAATGCATATTAATTACCTAAAATGTCTATAAATAGGGAAAAATTTCAGAGAACTCCTTTGGATAGTATAGCATTAGAGAAAAATAGGGAACTTAAAAAATTCAAGAGAAAATCTAGAAAAAAAAGAAAGAAAAGAAAACTATGCAGATACAGCTAGTGAGCCAAACCCACACCTCATTACCACTTGAGACCGAGCCACCACCACCACCCCACTTTAGCCCTACCGTCTAGGTCGGCCGACACACTTGGACTAGATTTGGACGGCCAAAGAGCACCGAACTGGTGAGTCCCTTAATTGGCCCTATTTTGAATAATTTTGTAAAATTAGTTATTTTGCCCAGAAAATTATGAAACTTGTTATGCTGAGGTTTTATTGTATGTAGATTTAGGGAAAAATGGTGATTTAGTTTAATCATGTCTGAAAATATAGGGTTCTTAACAAATTGAGCAAAACCGAGCATAATTAGAACGAGAAATAAATAGGCTTAGGAGTGTAGTTTGGAGCTCAATTTTTTTTTTTTTTGTAGAATGCTTATGTGATATAGAACAGTACTATGAATCCATTTTTTTAAAATTAATTTTCAAAATTTTTAAGTTAATTTTTAGCCCTAAAATGATGGAAAAATTGGGTAATTTTAGGTTAATTAGGTGATTAAGATACTAATTATTGATTTAGATAGTAATTAGATATTTAGGGATGTTAATCTTTGATGTGGAAACCCTAATCCTAGCCTTTAGAGTATTAAGTATAGTTAATTTAGGAAATTAGGTAGTTATTGTAAGAAATTAGTAATATGTGGAATTGAAAATTAATAAATCTAAAAAATTAGGTTTATTTAGATAATATTAGAATAAAAATCAGAATAATACTAAATCTGAATTAAGATTTAATTTTAGGTAATTGTATAAAAAATATAAGATTTTCTCACATAGAGGATAAATCTGATATCCCAATTAGGAATAACGTGTACCGAATAGTTTAGAATATTGAATTAAGACCCCATAGGATATTTGAATACTCGAGCTTAATGTGATTTAAGTTCACATTAGGATTCAAGCATATTTAGGACTTAGGAATCAAAACTAGAATCAAATTTAGGATCTGAACCTCAAAATAGAGTAGAAAGAATTATTAGTATATAATAGGTATATAAGGAAAATAGAGTTAAATTATAACTTAGAATATGAATCCTTAAAGTATAAGTACTAAAAAGACCTCTTTGTATTATAGGATACCCAGAGATGAATCGGCTTACAACTAAGTGATCGGGCGATTGAGAAATTCCAAGTAAGTTGAGTTATTACTTGTTGTAATAGAGTACTAGTTTTATGGTACTTGGAGACTTAGGTTTGTATATGGTTATGATTGTAAGTAGTTTACGCATGTGTTTGATGTATTTG
Source organism: Lumnitzera racemosa (assembly GCA_024138005.1). NCBI lineage: Eukaryota > Viridiplantae > Streptophyta > Magnoliopsida > Myrtales > Combretaceae > Lumnitzera > Lumnitzera racemosa. Next base: position 16,157,485 of record JAMXBC010000001.1, read on the forward strand.
AATTCGTGCTGAATTTGTAATGTGATTGATTGAATTGGTGTGAATTTGTTTGAACACCCTAAATGAAATTTAATCTTATTCGACTCTAATAACCAGAAATATCATACATTGTAACCCATTAGGGGATCATAGAATTCTCCAACCAAATACTGACCCCTTCGAAAGGGATAGCATAGGATTGAAAAATGCTCCTTTCTTCATCCTTAGTCAAACTAAGTGACAGGAGAGGAGGTTGCGGCGAGGGTGAAGTCAATGGTTTGAAGGTAGTTACAGGAGGAGCGAGGTCTCCATTGCACAAGCTTGGGTTTGGTTGTGAGCTGCTGCATAACATGGAAACTCCTTAACCCGGATTGGAGCAGGTAAAATTTCTCTTATTTCACAATGGACCAAATTACGTTGTGCGATGACACTTGATTGTTGCATTGCACGAAAATAATTGCTTGATAATCCTGTTTGTGCTTGTATACATTCATGAGTCTCCAATTCAACTTACTGAGTTGTAATTACTCATACCCTTATAGATCCTTTTGCAGGTCCTAATTTTTGAATACTTCAACTATTATGCCACCCTACAATTACCCAGAGGTTAGTCCGTTTGAAGCCAGGGGTGTGAGGATCAAGTTACTTAGTAATAATGTATAACTAGAGTGACCTCGTAGTTAAGGATGAAAGACTGATAGTTATTATCTAAATTAGTGAACAGTTGTGAATATGTAGAATTTCCTAGGATGTTTTGTGGACTTATATATAATTATACATGTTTATTAGAAATTTGTAATATTTATCGTAATTGTAGTTAAACTTTTAATTGGACTATTTACTTCAAAGTGAAGAATCGTCGACGCCTTGTGTAGATCATGTCTATGGTAGGTACTGTGAGGCCAGTTACTATCATAGAATGGTTTATACGGCGGGACTGTTGTGACTCTGCGACTTCGGGACGTAACAACCTCTACACGGACAAGCAAGTTATTCATACTTTTTGTCAACATCCACCAATGGCATTACTAATACAGCATCACTACGTGTATAGTATTATGTATAGAATCCGTTGCTCCAATGATTGCTTTTCTTATATATTCATTTTTACTCCTTTATATCTTGTACATTACTTCCTTACGAAATGCCCTTTTTGTCTTTTCCTTTTTAGGAAAGTTGCTTTAACTTATGGGTATAAATACCCTCGTAATTGTAGCTGTATACATATACAAAGATTACGATTAACACACTTGTGTGTTCTTCCTTCCTTATGGAAACACTTTGTTTACTCTCGGCATCACCCTTATCCTAACCCTTAAGCAGGGTTAGGTGGTGAGTAACCTTACTGGACTAATTCATATATCATATCGAATTGTGTCATGAGTCCTTATAAGTTTCCATTGGTGTGTCATATCCCCTGGAGCTATTCATGGGTTTTGCTTACTTTTCATTCGTCATTCATTCCTTTTGTATTTTCTCCCATTAATTCTTTTAAGCTTTCTACAAGCTTACCCATCTAGCGAACGGCCTTATTTGTTCTTGATCGCGGTTTGCACTATCTTAGTATCAAAGTAGAGGTTTTGTTTTAGTTATTTGTTCTTCTGAAGTTCTGTTCATACTCTGTTTTGTGTGTATGTGAAACAAAGTAAGCTACTGTGTTCTTAATCGCTGAGTTTGCTAGCTATTGATTTTCTAATTAGTGAGAATGTTTATTTGTACTTTGAATTAGTAAAAAAAAAATGATGGATCCAAGTGTAAATGTTGGTGCTGGAGATGACAATAATAGAGTTATCCACCATGTACAACAGTTATAGAAGACACTGAGAAGTACTGACGAGAGACTTGATGAGGTAGCTAACCTCTTAGTAGATCTAACCTCTTAGTAGATCTAACCTGAGCTATTCATGCGTTAACTTACTAACCCACTACGGCTGTACAAAATACCTCATAAGCTGCTCAACCTGGTAGAGGTCAGAATCCAGCTTGAACAGTTCGAGGTAGAGGAGTAGGCAAATGAGTAAGGTGAGGAATAGACCTGAGAGAGCTTAATGAAGAGGACGAGGGAGAGCATTTTGAAGAACAGCGTGTACGGGTCCTTAGAGCATCCGACCACGTGGAGCTTTAGATTCCAAGTTTCAATGGATTTGAGAACGTTGATGAATATCTAGAATAGGAAGAGAAGGTGGAGTATGTGTTTAATTATTATCAATACACAGATTATGAAAAAGTGAGAATTACTACTTTTGAGTTCCTGGATATGCCGCCATGTGGTAGAAGAATTTTTAGATGATGAGGAGACGAGAGGGCTACCGAGAGATTGATACTTAGGTTAAGATGAAGAGAATACTCAGAATCAGATTTGTATAGGAATCGTATCTTTAAGATACTTTCACTTGGCTTCAGGAGCTGAGATAAGGAGGTTGGATTGTCGATGATTATGTTTAAGAATTTCAAATGCTTATGAGCCATTGTGAAGTAGAGGAACCATCGGCTTGAACAGTCTCAAGATTCATTACTGGGTTGAGAGGTGATATTTGAGATATTGTGGTGCTCCAACACTTTACCATAATGGATGAAGCAGTTAGAATAGCCCAACGAGTAGAAATGCAAAGGAGGAGTTGAGTATCGATGAGGATGTTGACTAGTCGACTTGAACAGGCAATTCACCAAGCTTAGTTGAGTACCAAGCTGAACCGAAAGATAGATGTCTAACCCGAACTAAGGGGCCGACTTAACATTGAAGTGCCAACTCAAACTTTTGAGAAAGGGTAAAGGTCTGGTAGGAAGATGAGCCAGATCAAGTGCTTTAAGTGCCAAGGGTTCGGACATATGGCTGCTTAGTGCCCAAATCGATGGACGGTAGTCATCAAGGGAGACATCTAGAAGCTAGAAGTAGACATTATTGATGAGGAAATCGAAGAAGAGAAGATCTCTACCAAAAAAGAAAATGTTGTGAAAGAACTGATTGAGGATGACTTGTTTGCTAAGAACTTGGATTGGTTACTTATGGTTGTTTGATGGACTATGAACATGGAACCCTTATAAGAGGAGCAAAGAGAGAATTTGTTTTATATCACCTATAAGGTCAATGATCAGGTGTATGCCCTCATTGTGGATAGTGGAACTTGCACCAATGTGGCATCAGATGATCTCATCTCAAAGTTGAAGTTGCTGATTGTTGCACATCCAAAGCCATACAAGTTGCATTAGTTAAGTGAGAAAAGAGCACTACATGTCACTTGGAAAATACTACTACTGATCACTATAGGAAATTAATCTAACTAGACTCTTTACAATATATTGCCTATGTGCACTTCCTATGTGTTGCTGGGTAGATCGTGATTATTTGACAGGAGAGTTATCTATGATGGCTATAGGAACACATACATGTTCGAAAAAGATGATCGAAAGATAACATTGAACTCGATACCGTCGAGAGAGGTTAATAAATTGCAGACAAAACTTGCTTGCGGATTAAAAAAGGCTTTGGTGATGAGTAGAGATGGGCTTCAAGAAGCCATCAATGATGACAAGTCGAGCTTCTTGTTGGTCAGGCAACTATTAGAAATAAAGGAATGGGGTAAACTACCCTAAGAAATCAAGAAGTTATTAGACGAGAATACCGACTTGTTCCTTGAACAATTACTTGAGGGGTTGCCCCAACTCAAGACATAGAGCACTACATTGACTTAGTACCCGGCGTTGCGCTGCTGAATAAGCCAGCTTATTAGATGAATTCTAAGTAGGCTTTTGAGCTCCAATGATAAGTCAATGAGTTGCTAGAAAGAGGCTGTGTTAAAGAAAGTCTTAGCCTTTGCGCTATGCTAATACTTCTAGTGCTGAAGAAGGATGGAACCTGGTAGATGTGTGTAGATAGCCGAGTCGTGAACAAGATCATGATTAAATACAGGTATCTGATCTTGAGGCTAGAAGAAATGCTGGATGAACTAAGTGGAGCTAAGATTTTCAATAAGATTGTCTTAAATCTAGCTACCATCAAATCCGCATGAGGCCAGGGAATAAGTGGAAAACGATGTTCAAGACTTGACATGGATTATACAAATGGATGGTCATGACCTTTGGCTTATCGAATGCCTTGGACAATTTCATGAGGCTAATGAACCATGTGTTAAGACATCTTATAGGGAAGTGTATTGTGGTGTACTTTAACGACATCTTGGTTTACAGTGCCGACATGCTAAGTTAATATGAATACTTATGTGCTATTTTGGATATCCTTGGTGCTAGGAGGCTATTTGACAATAAAAAAAAAAATGTTGCTTTTGTTAGGAGGAAATAGAATTCTTAAGCTATGTAATCAGTGAAGGAGGCTTGTGAGTAGATGATGAGAAGATCCGAGCAATTGTTGAGTGGTCGACTCTTATTACTTGTGCCAATGTAAGAAGTTTCCATAGACTAACTTCATTTTATAGGTGGTTCATTAGGAATTTCAATACCTTCATTGTGCTACTTACTGAGCTTATGAAGAAGAACGCCAACTTCCAATGGGGAGAAAGGGAGGAGAAGAGCTTTGCCGAGATAAAAGAGAGGTTGACCTCCGCCTTGGTGTTAGTTCTGGTTGACTTCGAGAAAGTATTTGAGTTGGAGTATGATGCATCAAGCATTAGAATAAGTACTGTCCTAATGAAAGAAGACCGACCGATTACCTTCCATAGAGAGAAGCTTAGAGGACTATAGTAGAATTATTTCATATATGATAAAGAACTCTTGGCATTGATTCGAGCATTATAAGTATGCCAACATTATTTACTGCTGAGAGAAGTTGCTATATATACTGACCATGAGTCACTAAGGTATCTTTAAAGTTAGACCAAGTTATCAAAGTGGCAGGTAAGATGAGTTAAATTCCTTGAGGGATTCAATTTTGTAATAAAATATAAGCAAGGAAAGAGCAATGTCACTGTAGATGCTCTTTAAAGAAGACATGCACTTTTATCTAAACTGTAGACTAGACTATTTAGGTTTACATGTATTAAAGAACAGTATTATGAGGATCTACACTTTGGACTCATAATCATGCAAAGCATTGATGGAAGAACGATGGATGAGTATCATATGGAGGATGGTTACTTGTTTCGAGATGAAAAATTATGCGTATCGACCTGTTCATTGTGGGAATTATTGATTAGGAAAGCCTACAGTTGAGAACTCTTTAGACATTTTGGAGAAAGAAAGACCTATGAACTGTTGAATGGTCGATTCTTTTAGCTGAGAATGAGAAGAGATGTGCATCGAGTTGTCCAGAGCTGTGGCGTATGTAAGAGGGCTAAGTATCGAGCCGAGCAAGGGAAAGTAATGCCTTTGCCTACCTCGACAAAGCCATGGATTGAATTGAGCATGGACTTTGTTCTTGGACTACCACGAACTACCCGAGGCAACAATTCTATAATGGTGGTTGTGGATTGATTAAGTAAAATGGTACACTTTATGCCTTGCTCCAAAAATAACATTGTTTTGGCTATTGCTTATAGGAAATTGTATGGATATACGGCATGTTGAGAAGTATAGTCTCTAACAGAAGCCAGAAGTTCTTAAGCTATTTCTGGAGGACCTTGTAACGTCGGATGGTGACTAAACTACTATTTAGTATTTTTTGTCACCCTTAAACTGACTGCCAAACAGAGGTGGTCAATTGTACTTTGGGATCACTGTTCCATGCTGCAATAGGCAAGAACTTAGTTGATTGCGATGTTTGCTTACTAGTGGTTGAGTTCGCTTACAACTGAATAGTGCATGATACCACTAAGCAGACTCCCTTTGAGATAGTCTATGGTTTCAATCCTAAGTGGTCGCTCAACTACACCCCTATACCTATACCAACGAAAGAGGACTCGAATGCCTCAGTAAGAGCACAATCCTTCCAGCATATCTATGATAAGGTTACTTGGCACATTGACCAAGCTGCTAGAAGAATGCAAGAGAAGACCAAGGGTAGGACGGTTAAACAATTCCAGGCAGGAGACATGGTATAGTTACACCTTAATAAGGAACGATTCCTGAACAAGATGAGGAACAAATTATCTGCACAAGTTGAAGGACCTTTCAGAATCCTCTAGAAGAACAATGACAACGCCCACAAATTGGAGTTGCCTGAGGACTATGGGGTTTTGATACCTTCAACATTACCGACCTCAGTCCGTATCACCTTGATAAAGAGCTTATCAAAGACCATTTAGATTTGATCCTAAATCTAAAACAATCTAGAAGAAATGATAGGAATTAGGCTACTGGACCTCTGACTTACAGTTGAGCTCGAGGACTAGAGGGACTGGCAAGACGAATCCTCCTATTCCAGCCAACTCGCCAACTCATGCTGAGGCCGAATATCTCCTTATTGACCCTTTCTGCCTATCAAGCAGAGTGAGTACTTATTTTTCGTATGTTGAGTGTCGACAAAATGAAGGCCAAGATAGCAGCCTATCTTTATTCTCGCATATGCTTGGCCAATTACTTACTCGACCTCACCCTTGCCGAGATGCTGAAAGAGAGTTTGGACTGACCAAGCCACCCTTGCTCGAATAAGTAAGATGTCCGTACTATTTTTTCTACATCCTCTAACAACATCACTACATGTATAGTATCATGTATAGAATCCGTTACTCTAATGATTAATTTTCTTGTATATTCATTTTCAACTCTTTGTATTTTCTACATTACTTCCTTAGGAAATGTCCTTTTTGTCTTTTTCCTTTTTAGGCAAGTTGCGCTAACTTATAGATATAAATACTCTTGTAATTGTAGTTGTATACATATACAAAGATTACCATTAACACACTTGTGTGTTTTTCCTTCCTTCCCTAAGTACTCTGTTTACTCTTAGCATCACTCTTATCCTAATCGTTGAGTAAGGCCAGGTGGCGAGTAACTTCATTGATCCGATTTGCGCGTCATATTAAATTGTGTCGAGAGTCCTTAGAAGTTTCCTTAGTGCGTCATATCCTTTGGAGCTATTTTTGAGTTTTTGATGAACCACCGACCATTGGTCCTACAACTCGCGCATGGCTTCAAAGCCTTCAGTCCCTCAACCGAAGAATCCTCTCTCAGCAACCTGTTGATGATGAGAAACTTTACACCAAAGGAAGGTGGTTAAACTCATTGAGCTTCCTACATTGTTATACATTGATCTATACTCTCGGTTGTAATAATGCTAACCATTCCCTTACCAAAGACCCTGTGTTGAGTAATCTGACCAACTGTTGCTGAGAGGTTCTTGCTAAGTGTCGAAAGACTCACTATCTACTAAGTAGTTTTCTCTCGTCATGTTACCATTTCTCCTATTACCCTCTTCTCGTCTTGGCTACTTTATTGCCGTAACAACTTAATCTCTTTTGCCTGTTGTGTTTAGAGAATCTTCGTATGGGACTAATGTTGCACTGCTACCTATCTACCTCATCTAACATTGTACTACTTTTCCATTTTTATCTTTTGTCCTTTTTACCCTTTTTCGTATATACTAGGAATCCCCTTTTTGTATATACTTTCTTATAATTTCTTTATTTGTGATGTTGCCCTAGAGACTTACTAGAAATAGCCCATTTCCCCTTGTAAGCCCAATATAACAAAACAGATAGATATTGAATTTCCTGTTCTTGTGAGACAACTTTTTCCGAGTTCATTTCCTTTCATACATTCTTATCTAATCTTATTGAATAGCTCAGGATTAGTAGCCAATGGACCTTGACATCAACTTATGCGTCATATCAAGTAAAGTGTTAAGTCGTGTTGTATTCATTGGTGATTCACATCTTCCGAGCAGCTTCATGTCAACTACTCTAGTTTGTCCATAGACTAATTCTCTTTATTTTCTTCGATATTTCAGAGGACCCATTTAGTTCAGATTTGCTACGGTAAGTCCTAGTGATAACTAAGCTCCTAGGAACATCATATAATCCTAGTATCAGAGCTTGAGGTTGAGACCGAGAGCTATGTAGTGATAGTCAGTCTATTGTTTGAGATACTTGTGTATGTGTTGAAGGCATCCATATGAAGTTTATTTGTTGAAGCTTTGTGTTGAGAATGTCGAACCTTAATATATAGGCAGAGATTAACGATACTGAGAGTGGTGCTCATAGTTGTGGTCGAGTTACCCAACAAGCTTGTGGTTGTGGTCGAGTTACCTAACAAACATTATGTACTACTAATGAACAAATGTAAGATCTTGTTACTATTATGGTCAACTTACCTATCTCAGTAAACAGAGTCCTTAAGATTGGACTATGTGAGAAAGTTACTGAATTAGGTTGAGCGATGAGAGATAGCTGAGAAGGTAGATGAACGTGTAAGCTTTGGAAGCCTTTCTAATAAACCAAGCACCATCGTGATGCATTGATAGATCGTAAGAAGAAGGTTGGAGTTGGATGAAGTAGAAGAGTATGAAGAAGAAGAAGACCAGTATGTTGGGATTGTTGACATGAGTTTAGAGTGCCAAGAGGTGCTAAACATCTTTAGGTACAAATTCTAAGCTTTAATGGGTCTGATAGTGCTGATGACTACTTGGATTGGGAAGAGAAGATCGAAAAGATATTCAACTTCTATGATTATAAAGATGTTGTCTACATTCGAGTGGCCGCATTAGAATTTTCTAGATATGCGGCAATATGGTGGAAGAAACTACAGAATGTTCACTTGAGAGCTTAATGTGAAGTTCGAACATGGAATGAGATGAAAAGAGTTTTGAGAAGTAGGTTCATTCCCGAACATTATGAACAAGACACTTTCTAACGACTCCAAGATTTGAGGTAAGGTAATGGATCCGTAGATAACTATGTCCGAGAGTTTCAGTTGCTCTTAATACAATGCGATGTTGATGAACCTGAGACACAAACTTTAGCATGGTTCATCTGTGGACTACAAGTTGAGATTGGTAACATCGTGGAATTACAGAACCTCATAACTTTGGATGGAACCATCCATGTAGTCCCGAGAGTTGAAAGGCAACGGCAGAATTGAGTTAGTTAGATGTCAAGTAGCCAAACAATGATTCCAAATAGAAGCGGCCTATCGAGTCGACTAGGGAATGATAGAGCATCAAATAGTTTCGAGGTGGAACGCTGTGCTCAGATGCTAAGTCGACCAAAAGAAGGCTAAGGTAAGAGTAAGACTAAGGAGCTTGAGATTTAAAGAAACCAGGGTTAGAGTTCAGGAAGGAAGACCTAGGAAATGAAATTTTTTAAATGCCTTGGTTATGGACATGTAGCTAGTCAATGTTCGAACCATCGAGTTATGAGGAGAAAAGCCGTAGTTTAAAGTAGAAAGTATAAGTGAAAGAGAGGAAGAAGTGGCAACCGATCAGATGCTATAATAATTTTAGGAAGACCCCGATGCCGAGACGCTGCTTGAGGGTAAAGCCGAGTATTACTTTGTTGTTTGATGATCTCCCAATGCTTTTATGGATAATGAGAATAAGTAAAGAGAGAACCTCTTCCATACGAATTACCAGGTGCATGGCAAGCTATGTACTGTGATCATTTGACAGACGGAGCTATACTAATATCATTACACAAGGGGTAGTTAAGGCCATGAAATTGCCAACCCTTCTACACCCCAACATGTACAAGATTTACTGGCTGAACGAGAAAGGAAGACTATACGTTGTCGAGTAAGTTAGAGTACCGATTACCATTAGTGATGGGTATAGGGATGAGGTGCTGTATGATGTCCTTCCCATGTGTGCTTCCTACATATTACTCGGTCGACCATGGCTATTTGATTTGAGAGTGTTATGCGATCGTTATAGAAACACCGACATGTTCAAGAAGGACGGGAAGAAAATTATATTGACATCTATGAGTCCTAAGGAAGTGCAAGAAGCCTAAGAAAAGGTTGCTAGATCTCTACAGTAGAAGTCTTTGGTGATTTCCTGAGCTTAGTTTGTACGATAAGTCAAAGCTAAAGATTATGTACTCCTTTTAGTCAAGAGATTCTTAGAGGTTAGAGAAGTTGAGAACTTACCTGCCGAAGTACAACAACTACTTTAGGACTTTGCCGACCTATTCCTTGCCAAGATACCGAAACGTTCACATCCCTTGAGAGGTATTAAGCAATGCATTAACCTCCAACTAGGGGGCCTCACTTAACCAACTCACTTATAGGCTTAATCTAGAGCAGGCAACTGAACTTAAGAAATAAGTGGATGAGTTGATGGATCACGGATATTTTTGTAAGAGCATGAGTCCTTATGCTGTAACTGCTGTGCTCATGCCAAAAAAGGATGGAACGTGATGAATGTGTATTGACAATTGAGCTATCAATAAGATCACTATCAAATATTGATACTCGATCCCATGGCTTGATGATATGCTTGATGAGTTACATAGTGCTTGCATCTTTCCTAAGATTAACCTGAAGAGTGGCTATCACCAGATACGAATGAGACTTAGTGATGAATGGAAGATAGCCTTTAAGACAAGGGATGCTTTGTTCGAGTGGTTGGTGATGTCATTTGGTTTAACTAATGCATCAAGTACATTTATGCCGCTGATGAATCATGCACTCAGATCGTTGTTCGGCAAATGCGTTGTGGTTTATTTTGATGATATTCTAGTCTATAGTGTCGACCTCTTCATTCATGTCAAACATTCGAGATTGATGTTTAACATAATCTACACCGAGAAATTATTCGGTAACCTAAAGAAATGGGCATTCTATTAAAACGAGATTGTATTCCTTGGATATGTTGTTTCAAGGAAGGGAGTTCGAGTTGATGAGAAAAAAGTTAGAGCTATTAATGAGTGGCTTATGCCGACTAATGTTGTTGAAGTTAAGAGCTTCCATGATCTAGCCTTATTTAGAACTTCAATTCCATAATTACGCCGTTGACTGAATTAACTAAGAAGAACGTTGAGTTTAGATGGATAGAAAAGCTTAGAGGAGTTTTGAAGACGTAAAGTCTAAGCTAACATCTGCTCTAGTACTCACCATGCTAGATTTTGTGAAGGTTTTTAAGGTTGAATGTGATGCGTTTAGTGTCGACATTGGTGCTATCCTTATGCATGAGTGTCGACCCATTGCTTACTTTAGTGAAAAACTCTAAGGTACTACCTTAAATTACTTAGCCTATGACAAGGAGTTCTATGCCCTTGTCTGAATACTCCAGAACTGGTAACATTATCTATTACTAAGAGAATTCATCATCTATTCAGATCATGAATCTCTTAAGCATCTTAGCGAACAATAGAGGCTTTCTCGGCATTATACTAAATAGGTTGAGTTCTTGGAGACCTTTTGTTATTTCATCAGACATAAGAAGAGAAGCACCAACATAATGGTTGATGTACTTTCTCACTGTCATACCCTCATCACAACGTTGCAAGCAAAGGTGCTAGGATTCGGCACTTTACCTAATTTGGTATGAGCATAACCCACATTTTGGACCTTTAGTAGCTAAGTGCAGTGCTAGAGGAGTTGCGAAAGGGTTCTACTTAAGTGAGGTGTTCTTGATGAAGGATAAGCAGATTTGCGTACTGTGTGTTTCTACAAGGTAGCTACTAGTTCGAGAAGCTCATGCTAGGGGTTTGGTTAGCCATTTTAGGGAAAAGAGGATGATTGATATATTAAAGGAGCATTTTTATTAGCCTAGGATGATGAAGGGTATGCACTAAATACTTGAGAGGTGCGAGGTGTGTAAATATGTAAAGGGGAAGAGAGAGCCTTATGAAGAATATAAACCCCTACCAATTCCAAAGCAACCGTAGACCGATCTAAGCATTGAATTCATGTTCAGCCTTCCTTACACGTCAAGAAGACATAACTCAATCATGGTGGTGGTCGATCAGTTAAGCAAGATGGGTTACTCCATTCCCAACTAGTTCCTAACCACAGAACTAATGATGCTTTATTTATTATTAATTTCTTTTTGTACGAAATTGTGCAACTACATATAGTGCTGATGAGTATTGTGTTCGACCATGATTCAAAATTTATGAGCTTCTTTTAGAAGACCCTATAGAGGAAGCTCAACACTAAGCTCTTGTTCAATACCTCTTGTCACCCCCAACCAGACAGCTAAATTAAGGTAGTGAACAAAACCATCAATAACCTCTTCTGCGCCATTGTTGGAAAAAAAACTCTCATGACTAGGATTTATGCTTACCCATCTTTGAATTTTCCTACAATTGCTCAACTCATAGCTTAATTGGAATATCACCATTTGAGGTTGTTTATGGACTTAACTCGAACCTACCCTTAGATTTAATTAATAGTCAGACTACACAAGGGGAAAGCCAATCTGGCCTATAGTGTGCCAAGGAGTTTCAAAGGTTGCATCGGAAGATTACTGAGCAATTGGCTAAAACTGTAGCCCAATAAAAGGAAGTAGGAAACTATGAAAAGAGATGAGTCATTTATACCCCTGGAGACCTTGTCTGGGTCTATCTCAGCAAGGAATGCTTCCCTAGTAAGAGGACAAACAAACTACCGACCGAGTAGTTTTCTCTCAGCATGTTACCATTTCTCTTATCACCCTCTTCTTGTCTCAACTCCTTTATTGCTATAACATCTTGATCCCTCTCGCTTGCTGTGTTCAGAGAGTTTTCATATGGGACTAATGTTGCATTGCCACCTATCCACCTCATTTGACATTGTACTACTTTTCCATTTTTTTCTTTTGTCCTTTTTACCCTTTTTCGTATGTACTAGGAATCTTATTTTTGTATATACTTTCTTATAATTTCTTTATTTTTAATGTTGTCTTAGGGACTTACTATAAATAGTCCCTTTCACCTTGTAAGCTGCATACAACACAACAGATAGACATTGAATTTCTTGTTCTTGTGAGTCAACCTCCTCTAAGCTAATTTCTTTTCATAGACTCTTATCTAATCTTGTCAAGTAGCTTAAGACTAGTGGTGGGTAGATCTAGACATCAACTTATGCATCATATCAAGTAAAGTGTCAAGTCATGTTGTGTTGATTAGTGAGTCGCATCCTCTGAGCAGCTTCACATTAAGTACTCCAGTTCATCTATGGACCAATTCCCTTTATTTTCTTCAATATTTCGGAGGACCCATTTAGTTTAGATTTGCTACGGTAAGTCCTAGTGATAACTAAGCTCCTAGGCACACCAATTTTGCTTACTTTTCATTCTTCATTCATTCCTTTTGCACTTTTTCCCATTAATTCTTTTAAGCTTTCTATAACCTTAGACCCATCCTATGACTAGCCTTGTTTGTTCTTAGTCACGGTTTACACTATAAGGCATGTTGAAAAATAATGACTACCAAACTTCTATTGTTAACTAAAATTTTATTATCATTATAGTTGGCAATTCTCGTACAAATAACCAATATGTCATCGTAGGGTCTTCACACACCTTCAAAATCCTTCTTTGTGAAAGAGATGGGATTGTTAACCTTCGCTTTCTTACCTTATACATTGTAAACTTATGTTATGGCCTTAGTCAAACCTATTAAGGAAGACTAGCCTAAAGTGGAGGGTCCTCCAGCAATGGTGTTAATAACACCATTAGAAGCCCTATCATTACCTCATTCTCTTGCTTCCCTCTTATTATGAGGAGGCCTGTCCTCATTTTCCTGTTTATCTCTTATGCATTGGGTTAATCGTTCAATGTTCGCGACATAGCGAGCTAAAGACTTACTTATATGTCCTTGTTGGATCGCATGTTCAATGGCATTCTTGAGCCAAATACATTCAATGTTGTTGTGGCATTTATCGGGATGAAAATCACAATACTTGTTTGAGTTCTTATATGATGGGTTCCCCCTCATGCGTTCAAGCCATTGCAATACCCTTTAGTCTCAGACTTCCATTAGTATGTTTGATATTAGGTGATTAAGAGGAGTATGAATAGAGTATATCATAATGCATGACCTCTTCTTGTCATCACTACTACCTCCAGAATAGTAGTCATTATGGTCACTTAGCCACTCTTTCAACTCTTCTTATCCTTGTCATTCTTTTGACTAGATTTGTTCTGATTAGCTTTATGCTATGCTTTGATATTATCCTCTTGTTGAATATATAATATGGCTTTAGTCTTGAACTCCACAGATGTCTTTGGTTTGTTCTTATGTAGGGACTTGAAGAAATCTCCTTCAGACTTAACTTCGTTAATTACTGCATTCAAAGCAATGCGCATATCCAACTTAGGAATTTGGACCATCTTAACCATAAACTAAGCCAAATAATCCTTGATAGATTCATCATATCTCTACTTTATGGTATTAAGGATGGATGAGTCCTTAACTAGAAGTTTGCTTGCAAGGAAGTGTTATAATAACCCTTTTGCTAAGTCCTTAGAGAATAAATCGCATTAGGTTTCAAATGCTTGAATTAGGTACTTATATCATTCCTCAGAGTAGAAGAAAATACTTAGCAAGCTACGGCATCACTAATGCCATGCAACTTAGCTAGAGTACGACAATACTCAAGATGATCCTTTAGGTCCTTTGTTTTGTTGTATTTCTCAAATTGCGGCAATTTGACATGCCATAGTATAACTTCTTCCTAAATCTCAAGAACAAAAGGACTCTTATTGATCGTAAGCTTACAATTAGTAGTAGTAAGGGCACTAACATGTGAAGGCTCAGCATAGTGCTTCGATTGTGGCTGCTTTCCCTTATCTAAATGCTTAAGTGTCAGGGTCAAAGTTCCATGCAGGGCTCTGACTTGCTTCTTTGGTAATTTAGGCAAATGGATGGCATTATCAAAGTTTTCGGCACTATCGCCTCCATACTCCTAATTTTGAGTTGGTAAATGGTTCTTCTAGATAAGGCTCAAGATTTCATCATTCTTTTAAGTAGCTCTTGATTTTCCTTAGCTAAATTGGTACAAAATTGTTCTAACCTAGCCAAATGATCTTCCTCATTGTGCCTAAACCCTCATTGAGTATACTGAGGAGCATTGATAGAACCTATAATTTTAGTCATTCTTATCTTAGGCATGAGTAGAAAGGGTCTAAATAGATGGCACCAAAATATTGTTGGTTAGAAATGGTGAATAATTTGGATCCTATAAAAAAGAAAAGGTTAGGCTAAAGGGGATGTCAGAGTTAGTTTACTGTAGTTACTTTGATGCCTAAGTTAGCTTGTAATTGAAAAGAGTAAGAGAGAGTGAGTATTCAAAGAGCATAGAGAGCTCTTACCATGCCTATGCTACCATATTTATAAGCATTTTTTTGGTAACAGTGTTTTCTGATGGTCTAAAATCGTAGACCACATGGTAGTTCAATAATTTATGTACATGTATAAAGACATGGAGGAGTGCGTGGTAATGCTATTAGAGTATGCAGGTACTTAACTATCCATACCTCTTTTTGAATTCAAAGTGCTTAAGTGGGTAAGCTGGAATTTCTTGCCCATCAGATTGGCTAGGTCTACATTCCCAGGTTGCCAATACATGTCTTATTGCTCAGCATAGTAAAGTATATCACCTCGGTATGGAAAATGCCGAGCCATTCTTAAGGATAGAAATCCACTATCATCAATTAAGATATCTCCATGCCCTTTGGTTGTTAGGATGCTATTATTAGCAAATCTATCCTTGCTTTGAACACTCTCATCAATATCTATAAACCCTTTCTTACTCCTTAATATGCAATTTGAGCATCTTGTATCAAGATACCAAGAGTTTGCTTTTGAATTTTCTAGTTGAGTAATAGCCATGAGTAGAACTTGATTAGAATCATAGCAACCATCTTATGTAACAAATTCATTATAGTTTCTACATTCCTTAGCAAAATGTCCATATTTAACAATTGCAACAATGTTTATTTGTCCTCTCAAAGCTCCTTTGAGTTTCCCTTCTTTGTGTTCCTCTTCTCTTATTATTGTTATGTAAATGACCTTAGTCATTAGAGTCTTCTTGATCTTGGCCTTGATTAACACCACTTTCTCTCCTTTCTCCATCTCTTACTCTTCGTCCTTTAGAATTGTTAAGTCAAGATTTTTTAACTTGTGGTTGCAAGGCTTGTTCAACTACTTTCTTTGGATTTCTTTCATTCCTATGTTGCTCATGTGCTTCAAGAGAGCTATGAATCTCTTCCACTTTCAATTAACTCAATTCCTTTGATTCGTCTATGGCAACAACAACATAATCAAATCTTGGAGTCAAATATCTAAGTATCTTTTCAACTATCATTATTTTGGTGATTGTTTCACCATTAGCCTTCATTTGATTTGTCAAAACAATCATTCTAATGTAGGATTCACTCAAATTTTCCTTACTTTCCATTTGTACTAACTTACACTACCTTCATAGTGTTTGTAAGTGAATCGTCTTTAACTTATCTGCACCCTTATAAAATTTCTCAAGTATATGCCATGCTTCTATGGCTGACGTTGCAGAAGTATTTTATTCAAAATTTAGGCAATCCATACACTGATGTATGTAAAACAAATCCTGATGATCTTTCTTTTCAGCTAGTGATGAGCAATGCATTAATTATCTAAAGGACTATCTAGCAATTCCTATAGTCCATTATTAACTACCTCCATAACTTCTTGAAATCCAAAGATCACTTTAATTTGGATGCACCATTTGTCATAATTTTTTTCAATCCATAATTAGAAGTGAAGCAGTAATATTTCTTAATGCATTAGCTATGATTCCCTTTCATTAGAACACAAGAAAATGCAATAAGTTCAAGATCTTTTTCACTGATAAGGCTTTGATACCATTTGCTAGGGGAGATTTAAATCATACTGATGATAAACTTACTAACATACATACACTTGTAGATAACATAAAAGGCACTCAAGAAATTTATTCACTCACTGTTTGTACACTCTATATAGTATTGGCTCCCATACACATTTCACTCATTCGTACTATTCACTCTTTATTTATATTGTTGTTTCGAGTGAATACACACATTCATTGTTATAATGTTTATTTGTGCTCTATAACTACAAACTACCTCTCACTTAATCGCCTAACATTATGAATATGCTAATTCTCTTAACATTTTTTATTTTATTTATCTTGGTATTACTAGCTTTAGCAATATGATTTTAGGGGAAGGGGTATTGTTGTCATTTAACTTGTTTTAAAATATTCTTGCCTACTCTTCATCTCACTATCTTTCTTTCTCTTTTCTGTTCTTTTGCTCTTCTCATTGATAATTTCTTCTTCTTCTATGCCATGCCTATAAGAAAAGCGAAGGCAAGAACTTTTCTCCTAAATTTCTTGTCAATGATTCTTAATACGTCTACCTTAAGTTTTTTGTGGGAAGAATCTAGAAATCCCTTTATTGTGAAAGAGAGTGCAATAGAGGTGTTGCACTTTGGTGAATTTCGATGGTAAGCGTTAAATTTATTACAATTGTGATGGTTTAAGATGTGTAATCTATTATTACTATGTCTAAATTGAAGTTAGTGGATATAAACTATTATTAAGGTTCTATTAGAGGGTGTAACTCCGTGTTGAATACAATTTATGGATAATTGCATATATTAGTTGCACTAGTATTATTGTACATGCATTGTGCACTAATAATTGATTTCTTGTTTACTATAGTTTATTGCACGGTATGAACTATGTTCTTACAAAGCAATGATGGCTTATAACCCATTAATTTCTTTCACAAATGATGTGAAAATAAGGAACAAGCTAGGAATTAGATGGGGTCAACTACTTTGATATCATTTGTAACAACAAAAACTTCGCATAGTGAGGTGTCAAAATTTAGCTAGCTCACATTTGTCCATTAGCGTAGCTGCTTCCCAAAAGGTTACCTACATTAGAAGTACTCTCAACTAAGTAGGCTTAACCTTAGAGTTTCAGTAAACTTAATATCATTACACCAAAGGTTTCTTAATTATTAGGGTTGTTCCCACTTTATTTAAGGGTTATAGTAAGTGTTTTGTAGAATTTATTGGTTTTGTTATTTTTTACAATAATATGAGATTACTTTAATTAGAGACAAAAGTACATTGTTCAGTGTTGAAATTTACCAATAATCTATCACTCATATATCAACTCTTCATGCGATCCTTTTATCCCTTTGTCATTTTGGGGTTATGTAAGCTATGATATATGTTCGTATAAATATTTATGCTAATTAATTGACTTTGACTTCTTATTGTGACTAGAATAACTTACCTATAAGTGATATATCCTTAAAGTGATGCATCTAACATAGTTAAGCTTTCTATATCAAAATATTTAGACATATATTCATTTAAGATTGAATTTTTTTGTCTATTATCACCATTTTCCTAATGGTTGGCTAGGTAAAAGTTATTGATATAATATATGTGCATATAATTTGTTATACATAATGATAAAATCTTCTATAAAAGAAAAAAGAGCATATTTATTCTTTTATTGTGAAAATCTATGACATTTTATACTTTTATCCTTACCATGATTTTTTTTTTCACCTAGAAAATAGAAATAATTCTATTATAATAAGTATAAGAATGTCCTTATATATAAGGTATGAATCACCAACAAATAAATCAAAGAGATGGGGGTCTAAAAACTTGATTTGAAACGAATACATCTCTATTACAACTAAGGGTCAATATCTCTTTGAAAACATCAACTCTATAAGGGGAATGGAAAACCAGTATTCTAACTGAAGCAATTCTCCTAAAACAAATAGCATACAGGTACAAACGAAAGAAAAACTTATTCTAAATATTATTAACCAATAAATATGAGTTTGATCACCATAGTTTCAAACTAGCCAAATTTGTAGACATAAACTTGTGAAGGTGGAAATGTAATGATGACGGAATTGATTTAAAAAAAAAAAAGAGAATTGATATTTGAAGTAGTAAATTTTTGTTGGTATTAGGATTAATAGTGTTAGATTTGTGGATTTAGACACATATGGTATCATTTATTACTTTCCCATTGAAATTTAAGCTCCCATGCTTTATTCCCTTCATTATATAGAGAGATCCCATCTTCAAATAGACTTTAAAAAAATTTTGCTAGACACTCTCTTTCTCCCACATAGCCAACAGTAAAAGCATCAAACGACTTTTGTCCATTAGCCCACCATGCATGGCAGTAGAATAAGGTGGTTCTAATATCATTATTAACATTTTCACTTGTGAATTCACTAACAATTCTTACTTTGATTGGTGAGGTGTCACTCATGTCAAGAAATAAGGCAAAGAAAAGGAGAGAGGGTATAAAGATTTTCATGTTTTGTTTGTTTATTGTAATGCATCCTAGGATACTAGAAATGTTCACCCTTATGTTTTTCTTTGGTTGTCTTGTGTTGTACCTTAAAGAGTTTATATAAAGAAAGGGATGATATTATAATGCTAGCTAGAATTTTTAATGAAAGTAATGTTGATGGTGAACCATGTCTTGTTTACATGTTTTGTTTGGCAAATGAAAAAAAAAAACAAAAATGGGCATCAAGGTTTTATAATTTTTTTTTTAATCAAGCCATTAAACAAATTGCTTTTAGATCCTCATAATATTTAGTTTTCATTAAAATTTTCAAAATAAGAAGATAAAAGAAAAAAGTTTTTTAATTAACATTGTTAATTTTTCCATTAAAAAATCTAGCATGACATTTAAACAATTAAAGTTACTACCTTTGACCATAGAAGAGATGCATAGAGATCAAATTGCTCTAGTCTAGTTGAAGAAAGGAAAAAGGAACTCATTCATGAGTTTTCAAACCTCATATTTATAGAAGAAAAAGGTGTCATATTTTAGAGTTGATTCAAAAGTGGATTTGATAGTGTATCATTGCTAATTTCAAGGAGATGATGTAAATCATTGTCTAAGATATGGGATTAGGGGCAAAGTTGTAAACCTTACAAACTTAGCCTTTTCAGTATAGAGTTAAACTTGAGTATTGTAGATAATTTCCCTAAGTCAATAGAATCGATAAACTTACCACTAATCAAAATTTTATTTACAAAACCTAAAATGAATATGTAAAACATTAATATACTGATCAAAACCTTAATCACGTACAAAAACCCTAAACCCTATATATTCGTAAATATTAGAAATTAAACCTAAATATGATAAAAACCCAAAAACTAAAACTTTAACTTATAAATGTACAAATTCATTGTTACAGTAATAAATTCCTAATTTAGTAAAATTATTGGTCGACAAGTTTAATCACGTAAAATAATTAACGAATGAATAGAGATAACTTCTAATTACTAATAAACGTATAGAGTCACAAATTAATAAGATTAAGGAGATTATTTTATAATTATTTGTGACTTTATATATAAGTAAAATAGTGTTGTATTGATTTAGTTAATTGATTTAATTACATTACATATTTATGTTTACGTATTATATAGCAAATATTCATTTCACATCTTATAATTCTCTTCATAATTATATAATATATTATTCTAAATATTATTTATAGGGTTATAAATATTTAAATAAAATTCAAAAATTTATTTTATTTATTTATTTACTTATTTCCTTATCCTATCCTTTTTCTTTTCATTTTCTTTTTCCCTTTTCAATTTATGGTTGCCATATGTACATGTAATATTACATATGAAAATTTTGACTAAATTCAAAATGTCACTTTTTACATTTTTATGCTTTTATCTTTTTGCCTTTTCTTTTTCCTTTTTTCTCTTCCTTCCCTTCACACCAGCTACTTGTAAATTTAGAAGGCTCCACAATTTAAACACAAACCAATCCATCTTCCTCCTTTTGGACCGACTAAGTTTCTCTCTTTCTCATCTTCCTTCTTTAGTTTTTCCTCTTCACTTTTCAACAACTATTCCACCATAATTTCAATAATCATCCCAAGTCCACTATCACTTTAATATTAGTTTTAAAAAGGAGTAAAGAGTTACAACTTGAAGAACTTCAAAAACTAAGTAAACAAAGATTTTTATTTATGTATTTCAATTTTCTTTTTATGATCATATGTATTTTAGTAGAGTGTGTATTAGAAAATATGTAGTAGAGGATTATGTATACTTTTAACATCTAATGTAATAGAAATTACATGTATGATCCTTATTCTTTATATTTATGCATTTGCATATGTATATACTTAAATATATGTAAATGTATATATATACTTAGTTGTGTATATACATATTTATATAATTTTCATATATATATATATATATATATAGTACATGCATGTGCATATAATACTAGGTATATGTACTTTATCATACATATGTGAAATATAGTATAAAGCAGTATAAATACATATATGTATATGCACCTATATGTATAATTAAAGTATTTAAATAAGTATACACAAAGAATAATTTAAGCATTTATATGTATATATATGTATACCAAGAATTACATAAGTGTGTATAAATGTATTATATCTAATTTTCTTAAGAATAGATTAAGAAAACATAAATAAATACGTATATGTACATGTATAAATATATGTATAGTATTAGTATAATATAACTATAAATATGTGCACATATCTAAAAGATACAAGTATATGTATACTAATATTTTAATCCCTTAAAATAAGTTAATAAGTAAATATATATATATATATATGTGGGCTGTGACTTTTAAGGATGAATTAGGAGTTAATTGCAATATTTAATAAATAATAATAATATTACAAAATTATAAAACAAATTAAAATTAGAAGAATTAAGAAAATGGTGATGTAGACCAAAAAGAAATTGCTATGTTAGCATCTCCAAAAATCTTCAATTAAAATCATAAACTATAAAAATAATTAGAAAATAATAATTAATTCTTTAGGAAATTACAATAATAAAAAAAAAATAACATAATTAATAAATTAAGCTTAAAATGGACAAATAAAGAAATTTTTTTAAAATGAACTAAAAAATAAAATATTTAAAAAATATAAAATATAGAAATTAATTAATTCAAAAAATGATAAAGAAAAGCTCAAAATTGATAAATAAAAATATTTGGGAAAATAATAAAATTTGTAACAATTCAGGCTCAATAAAAAATAGAGGTTTCAATGTCTAAAACGGGCCTCACTACTCAAAAGTATGTTTGAAAAAAATAAAAATCAACTATAAAATAATAAAATCAGACTTAGAATGAAAAATGTCATACGCGACTAAAGATTTAAAATAAACTAGGAAAGATAGGTATGATAACTAAGTTAATTGGCTCTATAAGCAAATAATGTGGATAAATAAATAAATAGACACATAGGATGCAATTATTTACAAATATACATATTTTCTATTTATTCCAATAAATAAGTTAAATCATGTTCCTACTATACATGGGTTATAATGAGAAATTAGGTGAATTGCAATAGACGTTTAGTTAATTGAAAAGTCTAACTTTTCCTAAATAGTTATAAGTATTATTATATTTTAGGTACTCAATTGCTAAGTTCTAGACATCTCAATGGCTTGTAAAGTGAGCATTAATCTAAGTAAGAGAGTTCCAATAACTTACTATCTACTTGTACTTAATGCTTACTTCATATTCTATTGATTGTTATTCCTTGTACGTCTGAATGACTACTTTACCCCATGTGTTATTATTTGTGTGATCACCTTTTTAAATCAGTAAATATAAATATCTAATCAAAATAACCAATTATATTTATCACATGTCTATGACTCAACTAGTATATTTATGGAGAGTGTTAGTTTTGTAAATTTTTGAGCAAAGTATTTCTAGAAACCCTTTTTTTCCGAATCTTAAATAGAATCTTGTATAATATCTATGATGGCTTATAGTGTTCGTTGAAGATATTTTTAATGTTGAGGCAAAGTTAGCATTATATCTTTGATTGATAGTGAGAGGACTTATATAGTTGTGTAAGTATGGCCTTGGATATATTTTGATAGTGAGGGGACTTACATAATTGTGCCATGGGACCTTGGATATGATTTGTTCATGGTGGATGGCCCTAGTTAGGGTTTACTTGTTTGGATTGGTATTTCTTTCTTGGCTAGAGTAATAGTTAAGTGTCATCTAAAGGAATGGTACCCCCAAGCAGCCTCATGTAGTTAAGGTGAGCTGCTTCGTATGGGTAAGTACAAGGGTAATTGACATATAGACGACGTAAATCTATATCTTCCATAGTTTTGGACTCCTATGGATGTTTTGCTTGTATTCACTATATATACATCCATTTTATGTGTTGTATGTATGCTAATAATGTTTGATAACTTGTTTGAATGGTAGTGATAAGGAACGAACTCATTGAGCTATGGTATGTTGATTCCCATATAGTTTTATTTTGTAGGTTTGTTTAAGCTGGGACTGGGATAAATTTTGAGTATTGAGTGTAAATTAAAGATATGTGAGACAATATTAGAAATAATTGAGAAGTGTATAGATGGTACAGAAACATCCTATGTAAAAAATTTTATATGCTACTATTTTGTAAAATTTAGTATTTCTTAAAATTTTAATATGCTACTATTTTGTATAATTTAGTATTTCTTGTAATTTATAAAGTTAATTTACCTTATCTTATTATTCAGTAGGGGATATTGATTCTCTACAATTCAAAAGGATTGTAGTATATTGGATAACCATAGTTATTTATATTTTACAATAAGTTAATAAATTAAAAATTGTAAATCTTAATGATTAATTATTTAAAAGTTCAAAAACAAGTTCATACTTAACTTCAAGCTATAAGAAGTTCATAGAGTTGATCTAAATATGGTCGACCAAGGTAGAGCTAACCTAAAGTGAAACTACAGCAAGGTTGACTAAACATCAAATTATGGGTAGTTAATTGGTCACAACTTATTTGGTTAAAGCAAGACCAACTAAGGCTAACCTTATAGGATGCATGGACTTTATTTGACTTTTTTGTAATTTTATATTATTTATTTTTATTTTGTATAGTTTAGTTAACTTCCCCTTTAGTTGTTCACTCAACATTAATTAACGTTTATCTGTTAAGCTTATTTAAAGGTAATGTAATGTAGCAAAACGTTCATTTATATGTATAATTATCTTTGAATGAGCTTAAGAGAGACCTTAGGTCTTTTGTAGAATATTGAGAGTTCTAACTTCTTTACTCCTACACTCTTATCAACCTTAAACCCGATTATGATGAACCATAGTATCTAGAATTCTATGTCTCAAATTCTATTTAACACACATACTATTGTGATGATTATGCTTATATTAATTGTTGATTCAATTTATCCCTATTCTAATTTAAGAATAGTATGTGGCTTCTTTTCTTGATTTGTCCATATCTTTCCTTTTCCATTGTTATCTAAATGCAAAAACATTAAAAGTTTCCTTTTTTTTTTTTCGTTTTATCCACAAAAGCCATACCATGAATTACATTTCTTTGGGATTTACTAATTCACTAGGGTCTAAGTCAAGATGCAATTTGAATCATTTTTGATATTGAATTTGTTAAACAATTCATATTAAGATTGTATAAATTTAAGTTGGTATTCAAGGATTATTTCAAAGGAAAAATTACGTGCAGTGCATTTATTAGTCCAAAATTTGCCTCAAATAATAGTTGGAAGAGAATGATGATGTCACTCTTATCATATTTGATGTTAATCCATAGAAGATAATTTACCAAATGCATCCATTTTCTAAAGTTTTTGTTAATTTCTTTTCCATCATCAAATGCATGAAAAAGTGATTAATATTGTTTAGTTTTTCTCCATATCATGAGGCAAACTATGTCCTAAATGTTAACCCTAAAAACACATTAGAGAGAAATGGCATAATGTAAGTACTTAGGGCTCATTCCTTAAAGGAGGCCTGTCTCGAACTTGTTATACATGTTAAAATGATGTTAGGCCTTCATTTTACTACCTTAAACACAATTATCCCTTACAAACCCATTTAAGCCTTCTAGGGATTTTTCTTAAGAATAGCCTTGTCAAGAACTATCCTATGTTGGGGTAATTAGAAGGTTAAGGTCATTTATTTGGAGAAATTGAATAATTTAAGAGCAATGCTTGTCATAGATAATTCAATTTCTATAAAATTAAAAAGAGCATCAATCCACATACACTTCATCCAAGTTGATCCACATACACTAGTGTCTTGATTTATAGTTAATTATGATGTAAAACTTGATTAGTGAATTAAGATGTAATTAAGTTTCTTAATCTTAATTACTTGTACACTTGACACAAATTAGGTGCATTTTAGAGTTTAATGTGTCAAATTATGTTAGTTAAGCTTGATAGATCATCTCATCTAATTAGTTTGAGGAATGGGAACAATTTTTGCTACTTTAGTACGTTTTAGAGGGTAGATTAGGGTTTTAGGGAAATTAAGCGATAAATCTCTGATTAATGAATAATTTTACTATTTAATTAGAGTACAATAGTTGGACTAGGGTTTTCAATTATAGATTAGGGTTTTACAATTTAAAAGCTAGCACATATTAGGGTTCCAATTAAGATTTTAGTGTTCGAAGGTTCATTTAAGGGCTATAATATTTGTTTTAAGGTTTTGAATTCATTGTTAGGGTTATCTATAATGATATTCATTTTTAGTTTAGCTTACCCATTATCGGTTTTAGGGAGTTCTCATGGGCTTTGTATATCAATCTCTTTCCCAATGGGGTTTGGAGTTTGTTTTGTAAGATTAGGTTTGAGAGATAACATTAGTTATTGATATTTGTTTATAGGATTTTAGGGCTTTTGAATGTAAGGGTCAAACTAAGGCTTAGACTGCTATTTAGGGTTTTAAGAGTTTGAGTTTATGTTTTTAAGAGTAGTCTTTTAGGTTCAAAGTTAGTTATCTTGCCAATATTAAGGGCATCTTTTAGAAAATCTTATTAACTTCCAACCCATTATCTAGGAAATTTGTAGGGTTTACAAGATGATTTTACAATGCTAGTTAGAACTTTGAATGAAAGTTATGTTGATGGTGTACCATGTCCTGTCTACATGTTTGCCAATGAAAGTGATGTTGATGGTGAATGATGTCTTGTCTACATGTTTTGTTTGGAAAACAAAAGAAAAAAACAAATACAAAAGGGCATCAAGGTTTTATAATTTATTTTTTTAATCAAGCCATTAAACAACTTGCTTTTAGATCCCCAAAATATTTGATTTTCATGAATCTTTTCAAACTAGGAAGAAAAAAAGTTTCTCAAATAACTTTGTTAACTTTTCCATTAAAAAATAAGCATGACAATTAAACAACAAAAGATATACATTTTAACTTCTTATTCATCAAGTGCTTTAGTAGATAATCTACTCGAAATTACAATTGTTGATTAAAACAAAAAATCTTATTGTAACAACTTTAATATTTTAAGTCAGAAATGTTTAAGTGTACCAAAAAAAAAAAATTGTTCTTTTTGCTTAAATCAAATTTCAAACACAAAGCTAAAATCACCTTTTCCTATAATCAATTTCTTAACTCATTTATCTTTCCATCAATTCTAAACTTTTTCTTTCCAAGAAAGATTGTTTCCCTAGGAGAGAAAAGGAGGGTCTTTCAATGGTTTGGGTTCCTTGAAATTTTCCTTTCCTTGTTTTAATCTACACATTTTAGGAAATGTTATTCTGTTTTCATTTAAGAAAAACTTGATGTTTACAATATCAATGATCAATTATTTTCCTTTTCCTGATTTAATCTTTCCTTTTTAGGATATCTCATTCTCATAAAAAAAAAAAAAACCAAAATAAAATTGGTGTTTTCAATATGATTTTTCAATTAGGTTCATCTTTTGTGCTAAGATAATTGCCTCTCTCATCGATGTTCTTTGTTAACTAATAATTATATTATTTTGTGATATTTATTCTATATACACTGATAACTTCATTAAGATCTTAATGGATATTATTTTACAAGATTAACATGTTGTTAGCAGAACTTAAACCATACATACTATTGCTAAGCTTCATTGATATTCTATGGGTTTGAGAAACAATAAAAATATATAAAATGTAATGGGTTTAGGAACATATTTTTTCAAGAAGAATCAACAACAATTTAATTTACTACCTTTGACAATAGAAGAGATGTGCAGAGATCAAATTACTATGGTCTAGTCGAAGAGAGGAAAAAGGAACTTGTTCATGAGTTTTAAAATCTCATATCTATAGAAGAAAAATGTATCATATTTTAGAGTTAATTTAAAAGTGGATCATTGCTAACCTTAAGGAGATGATGCAAATCATTATTTAAGAGATAGGATTAGGGGCAAACTAGATGTTTAGAAACAAGTTCATACTCAACTTCAAGCTATAGGAAATTCATGTAGTCGATCTAAACATGATTGATCGAGGCAAAACCAACTTAAAGTTCAACGTAAAGTGAAACAAGTGTAAGGTTGACTAAGCATTCAACCATGGGTAGTTGATTGACCATAGTTGATATGGTTAAAGCAAGACTAGCTTAGGCTAACCTTATGGGATGTACAAACTTTAGTTAACTTTTTTGTAATTTTATATTATTTATTTTTATTTTGTTTAGTTTAGTTAGCGTCTCCTTTAGTAGCTCAATCAACATTAATTAAGGTTTATCTATTAAGCTTATTTAAATGTAATGTAATGTAGTAAAACATTCATTTTAATGCACAATTATCTTTTAATGAGCTTAGGAGAGACCTTAGGTTCTTTGTGGAATATTGAGAGTTCAAACTTCTTTATTCGTATACTCTTATCAATCTTAAACCCGATAATGATGAACCATAGTATCTGGAATTCTACGTCTCAAATTCTATTTAATACCTGAGCTTAGGAGAGACCTTAGGTTCTTTGTAGAATATTGAGAGTTCAAACTTCTTTATTCGTATACTCTTATCAATCTTAAACCCGATAATGATGAACCATAGTATCTAGAATTCTACGTCTCAAATTCTATTTAATACCTAAACTATTGTGATGATTATGTTTGTATTAATTATTGATTCAATTTATCTCTATTCTAATTTAAGAATAGTATATAACTTCTTTTCATGATTTGTCCATACCTTTCCCTTTTCATCATTATCTAAATGCAAAAACATGAAAAGTTTCTTTTTTTCATTTTATCCATAAAAGCCATACCAGGAATGATGTTTCATCGAGATTTATTGATTCACTGAGATCTAGATCAAGATGCAATTTGGGTCACTTCTAGCAATGAATTCGTTAAACAATTCATATTAGGATTATGCAAATTCGAGTTGGTATTCAAGGAGTATTTCAAAGGAAAAATTACTTGTGGTGCATTTATTAGTCTAAAATCCACCTCAAATAATAGTTGGAAGAGAATGATGAAGTCATTCAAAAGTTCAACTAGGTAGCTTTTACTTTTCTTTTTGTTTTTTTTCTTTTTCTTTTCCCGTTTTTACGGTGGAGGTTATCTATTGAAGTATGTATGTTGGTGGTTTAAGAATTAGGTGTTGAAATTGATGCAAACAAATTTTAAGTTGTTTTTTCTTTTTCTTTTTTAATGATATAAAGTTCAGTTATCATATTTTATGTTAATCCATGTAAGATAATTTACAAAATGCATCCATTTTGCTAAAGGTTTTTTTTAATTTCTTTTCCATCATCAAATGTATGAAAATGTGATTAATATATTGTTTTATTTTTTTACTTATCAGGAGTTTACACTGGTTGGCCGTTTTCAATGGTTGATACCAAAAACCTTACACTAATATTAAATTAGTAGTCTATGTGGGATATTACTTGTATTTTTCTACATTTCAAGGTTTTATCGTTATAGCATAGGAGCATGATGAATTACTATTATATTTCATCTCATAATTCTAATTTCCCTTTTCCTTTAGCTAACAAAGGTATGCTTTCATGATATTTGCTATTCACTTTAGAGAAGGCATGCAATCCCAATTTTATGTCAATGTCCTATATAATTTTTCATTATTTAAAAAAGTTTCTATAACTACATGAGATTATTTTAATTAGAGATTTGAGTATATTTTCTCCTTCATCATTTTTGGATGGTGTTTTGATGTGTGTTTGTAAAGATATGTATACGATCTTCACCAAAGAAAGAAAAAAAAATGTACTATTGTTATTGAATTCCCTCCCCTTAATGGGTATACTTCTTTTATTTTTACCGTTTATTTATTTATTCTCCTAAGGCTTGATGAGTGCACTTGGACTAGTGGTTTAGTTCAAAGGTGATGCGTAATGGTCGTGTTTAGAAGCTAGCAGCCAAGAAGGAAACCTTGATTTATGGTATTTCTAAACAAATAAAAAATCTAAGTTTTAACATTTTCCTAAAAGTAAGTTATCCTAGAACCTAAAGGAAGCAAGAGCAAGCTTCGATTTTTCTTGAAATGGATGGACTTTTAGATAGAAAATGGAGTGGTTAGGCTTTGATTTTTCAAATTTAATGGTTTTTGATTCTAATGTATATGCTCCATAAATTTAGGTCACTGATTAGGATTAAAATCTATGGAAAAAAAAAATTTGTTAGGGATCGCTGACTATGGTATGCGAGGTAGTCACACAAGGGAAAAAAATGATGCGTTTGTTTCGTATGTGCTCTAGAATATTAGTGAAATAGATGCAGAAATCCGAATTTCAACCTTTTTCTTCTTTTAACTCTTTTCTTTTCTTTTCTTGTTCATTCTTTACTCTTTTTTCTTTATTGTTCACTTTCCACTTCTTTTTCCTCCTTTTCTATTATTATTATTATTATTATTTCTAGCAAATAGGCACATATAATGCATATGCAAAAGTTAAATAAATCGATAAAATAAAATTTATAACAAACAAATTGCTAAATCCAACTGCACACACTAGACTAGAACCATAAAAAAGAGTATATATAGTTTGAAAAACACTTATAAACTAGAAAATTTAAAAAAAGGAAAAGAAATCAAACAATATGGCAAAACTATTCTATTTATAGACAATTTACTTAATTGAAAAAGTCATTATTTGATGACAAAATCAATGAAAGATATATTAATTGATAGAATTTCATGCATAACAAAGTAAGATGTATTTGTATAAACTAATATTATGTAGTGATTGAGTTATTTTACTCCTTATACTTATGAACTTTTTAATCTATCTATGCCTTCCACCATACTTTTTCCAAATCCAATACTTTTTTTGTATTATATAGAACAAAGACTATGTTTATTGATGTATTTGGTGAATATATGTGATGATTGCTATAGAAAACATATCAAAATGGTGTGAAAATAATAAGTTTACTAGGAAGAGAATTGTTGGTGAAGTTATCAATTTTTAGTGGGAAAAGAATAGTTGATTATTTAATAATTAGTTTGAGTTAATGCTTTTTCAGTAGACTTCTATTCCATAATAACTATAAGGTTTATGCTTTTTTACCTTAATAATGATTAGTTTTATGCATAAATAATCATTTGAGTATAAAAACTTTAAATTTTCAATATCAAATTATGGTAAGTAGCCTACTAATCTAAAATTAAAGTAAAGTAAAAGGGAAAACACAAAAAAGGATTTTAATGATTAAAATACATGTTAATTGGGAAAAAAATCCAAAATCTAAAATGGTGGTTGTAATACATGCAAACAAATGTAAGACATGATAAATAACTACCTTATTGTTGTTTAGAAGTACAACTCTTAGAAAACATAAACACATGATATATTAACAACATTGTACTATTGAATACACACCTAATACCATGAATAAATTATAGAAAAAACATAGCACATAATAGGATGGTGTTATGTTGATTGTGAGCATGCCCTCTATACATGTGAGACTGTGTTTTCATCTTAATTTCCATTTTGTTTACTACAATATCTCCCTACCGTAATAATTGCGAAGTTTTAATTAGTGTTCACCTAATCTTGAAAGAACAAAAGGCAATGCACAGAAATTGATTAAGTAATTAACAATATATATAAAAGTAGGAGTAGGAAGATCTAAATTTAATTTGCAACATCTATCAGAATAAGTTACAATTGGATATTTGAAACAATAGGCAAGGCATAAACATTGAAAGTACAGTTGCTGCATGATAATGACAATAATAAATAAATAATAAAAATTGTAAATAAATAAATAAATATATATATATATAAGATATGTGGTATTAATTAGAGTAAAATATGAACAAACTTGTAATTGATTCATGTTAAATTTATCATTGACTTTTTATTTTTATTTTTATTCAAAGTTATGTAAGTATATTGATGAGTTTTTATTTGCCCATATCTTATCACTTGATATATGACATTGGATAGATATTAATATGAATTTGTTTTTGCTTTTGCTTTTGTTAGTTTATACATGAAATTTATATATATATATTTTTAGGATTATTCATGTTTTAGTTAGAGGAATACGATATGATGATATCGATAATCATTTAAAATAAAACTTTTTCAAAATTTATTGAATTTCAAAAACCCAAAATTACCAAAGAAATTGGAAAGTCAAATTCATATGTAGAATTTAATGTTGAATTTTGGGAGTAAGCTAAAAAAAGAAAAAAGAAAGAAACAAAAAAGAGAAGATCTTTCATGTTTTAGCAAGCCAATGTTGAATTTGAAATTATGATGTGAGAACGATCACATTACTTGTTTACGCAATAATAGTGTATAAAAAAAGTAATAATATAAAAATACAAATGATTTACAAATAATTACATTATATAACCCTTGTAAATGTTGAAAAGAAAAATTAAAAAATTAGAACATAAGTCAAATTTTGTCATATTTCATATCCAATTCACAAAGAGAGAGAGAGAGACGCTTCATAGCAATACTGAATTGATTGATTGACCTAATTTGATTTTTATCAAGTAGTGTAGTAACTAGAGTAGTCTTTGACAATGACTGAAAATTCTCATTACTACATAAACAAAATTTAACATAACACATTCAATTTGCAAGATAAACACTAAAAGCTTTCAAGTACATTGTCTCTTATCTCTTCACTGTTAATGGTGATTATCATTACAGGTCACCATAAAAATATAGAGTAGACCAGTTAATGGTAGTTGCGAGGAATATGGAGTAGAAAGAAATAGGAAGAGATAAAAAATGTAGTGATAGCTTTTAAGGGAAAAAAACCAATGGTTATTATTATAGTTTAATTGTAGGTGATGGGTTTATTTAATAACACCATTAGTAGAAATAAGAAAACTACCTAAAAATCCATTGACTTGATATAAAAAAAAAGGAAAGATAGCTCATATTATTATAAGAGCAAGTGATCAAACAATGTGAATACAAATATACTTTTAAAAGCTATGGAGTCTAAAACTCTTAGTATTCTCTTAATAATATAGATTATTATCATTGTCATGATTCCTTTTTAGTTACTCTCTTTTCTATTTTTCTTTTTTATTTTCTTTTATTTCTCTCCTCTTTTTGACTTTTTCGTTTTTCAATTTTATAATTTCTATGTCTTTTTTCTTATAATTTTTTCAAATTTTATATTTTTCAAAAATTTCCTTATTTTTGTATTTTTAATTGAAACAAAAACTTACATATGGCAAAAATGAGGTGTATAGCTCATCAACTAAGGGAAAGGTTTAGATTAAGAGGAAGTTTAATCTTAGATAAGTGAGTCTTATTGAGATTTCAAAAGATCAGAATTATAGCATACGGATTGACACTACCAACTAGCTTAGTCAGGATCCATAACATGTTCGATGTTTTATGTTGAGGAAGTATATGCCAAATATAGATCAATTTGTCACTTTGAGAGTACTAGAAGTACAATGAAATCATAGTAATTGAGCAACCCATCAGAATTTTTAATAGTGAGGAATAGATTTTAGGAATAATAGTAATCAAGTATGTTAAAGTTCAATGGATTAACCGGACTAAATAGGAAGCTATCTCAAATTTGGAAGAAAAAATGATAGTCAAATATTCAAAGTTATTCTAAGAACTTAGCAAACTCTAAAGGTCAGAAGCTCTCTTATTGTAGGGTCTGGGATGAAATATCCTAGTTTTCTTACGTTTTTTATTTTGTTTATCTGAGTATTATTAACTTTAGCTATATATTTTAAAGCAAGGGTATTCTTATAGTTTAACCCCTTTTAAAACATTTCTACCTGGTGATACTTTCTTTCTTCTCTTCTTTCTTTCTTTCCCTTTTCTCATCTTCCCCTCTCTACGTAGAAATTTCTTCCTCTTTTGCATCAAACTTAGAGAAATGAGAAGGATAAGAACTTTTTTCTTCACATTTCTTATTATTGATTCTTAACACATCTAACCAAAGTCTTCACTAGGAAAATCTAGATATTTGTTCATTTTGAAAGAGAGTGCAGTATTAGAGTTACACTTTGAAATATTTTGATGGATAAGTGTTGAATTTGTTATATTTGTGATGGTTTAAGGATGTGTAATATGTTATAACCATGTCTAAGTTGACGGTAGTGGGTATAAAGTGTGATTGAAGTTCTATCGGAGGGCATAACTCCACATTGCATATGGTTTCGAGATAAATATGTGTATTGTTACATTTATATGGTTGTACATACATTGCATGCTAATAATTGATCACTTGCTTTCAATAATTTAATATATGGTGTGAGTAATGATGTCGCTAAGCAATAATGGTGTATACCTTAACAATATCTTTTATAAATCAAATGAAAATAAGGAATGCACTAGAAATAAATCTATGCAAGCAGGGTGGGTTATGTGGATTGCTTGCAATAAAAATGTGGGATAGGCTAAAAAATTTTGACCTGCTTAAATGTGAGCTTTTCTATCCTACCCTGCTTAACCAGTAGGTCAAAGCTGGCAAACCCATTGTGGGGTAGGTTGGCTTGCCAACCCACACTAAGAAAAAAAAAAAGAAAAGAAAACTTATAGTCATCTATTCATGCATTTTATTTAGATACATTTTGGGTTTTATGATTGAGTTTTTCACAAATGTAATTGATAATTTATTTCATTATCGTATATTGAAAATGTGTTTATTATTAATTATTTATAATAAGAAACAATAAATATAGTATATGGTTATCTTATATACTAACTTACATGGACTATTAAAAAATAATTGCATAACGAAGTTGATCATCATATTAATATTGTAGTATATATGATCATTATTGTTATGTAAAGCTAATTATAAATATGGCTTAATATATTATTAAATAAGTCTAAGAAATAATTTACTTCTTTTGTTTTTTTATTTTTATTTTTATTTTTATGAAGTATAGAAACGTTGATGCAAATGAATGTATATATGTTATGAATATATTTAAAAATGAAATGAAAATTAAATATTATAGTAAATAAAAGCTAAATATAAATATTAAAATTGATGCGATTTATAATTCGTATATATCGTACGCAATATATTCATGAAAAATGAAGAATAATATAATTTGCAGATTGGCCCGCATAACTCGTCACGGAGCAGGTTGGGTTGGAAATTTCAACCCGCATTTGCAAGTGGGCCAAAGCAGGCTAACTCACTTAACCTGCAAGCCAATCGGGGTGGGGCGAGTTAACTCACTTGGCCCGCTTGCATAGCTCTAACTAGGAATTAGAGTGAAAAGTGTTTTTCAAATCAAGACTTAAATGATAGGTTCAAAATAAAGTTTTGTTAGCTTTTAATAAATTGTGAAATGAAAAATTTTTAATCCTTATA
The DNA here is from genome assembly GCA_024138005.1 of Lumnitzera racemosa. Classification (NCBI taxonomy): domain Eukaryota; kingdom Viridiplantae; phylum Streptophyta; class Magnoliopsida; order Myrtales; family Combretaceae; genus Lumnitzera; species Lumnitzera racemosa. The sequence continues at coordinate 16,191,907 of JAMXBC010000001.1, forward strand.
TTTTCTTTTGAATCAAAATTTCTATCTTGCTAAGCTTTTTTATAAACTTACCACCTTCAAAGATTTGATGCCCAATTTTATTGTTTGGTAGGGGATTCCAATTTTCTGTGGTTGTAGTGAACTATGAGTTATTTTTTCTATAGATATTCTTATGATTACCTTAATATGTATTATGATTAAAATACATTGAAAGAATATTTAAATGAAAGTTTTGTAAACTTTGACTAGTAAGACTACTATCATATTGTAGGTACAAACGTAACATGACAACTTTGGGGAAACTTTGCAAGTCCCCCTTTAAGTTCGTTAAAACTCCTAAGCTATAACATCTTCTCTTATTTAACACATTGATCTTGTAATTCTGATTGGTTAACTACCTTGAGACTACTTGTAACTATTAAAACTCTTCATGGTGAGGTACTATCTAATTTAGCTACGTTACATTTTGTCACTTAGTTCAGCTGTTTCCCAAGATGTCACTCATCACCCATATTAGGAGTTCTCTCAATTAAACATACTCAATGTTGGAGTTTCATTGAACTCAATGTCATTACATCAAAAGGTATCTTGATGATTAGGGTCTAGTCAAACTTTGTTAAAGGGATTTCGTATGTGTTCTACATAATTTTTCTTTTTTTCTAGTCTTTTATAACTACAAGATATTATGTTAATTAGGGACATGAGTAATTTGTTTAGTGTTAAAATTCAACATTGATCTATTACTTGTTTATTAATTCTTCATGTAATTCTTTTATTCCTTTGTCATTTTTGGATTATGTAAACTTAGATTTATGTTTATGTAAACATGTGAGGCCCAAAAATTTCCTTACAATTTTGAGTTGTGCAATTGTAAATATATAGGTCAATTTTAAGATTTATAATAGTAGTAGGCACAAATTGTATTGAATTCACTATAGTGTTGTGCGAAGCTACAATGTCTTACTTCCAGGTGTTTGCTTTAAAATTCTTCTCAAACTTTTGGTGCCTGAAGACGATTCGTTACTGCCATCCTTAACTTAAGGATAAGGTAGAAATTGGTATTTGAGTTGCGATTCCACTTCATATAACATTTGATTCCAAATAACATCTTATTTAACTTGGCAAATGATAGCGGATTTTTTACAAAAGTAGGCCATACTTAGAGTATCATAGTCATACAATATAGAAATCCTTTACAAGTACACTCTTTTGTTTACAATAGCTAAGCCAAATCTTTTGTAAGGTAATACCAACTTCTTCCTTGAAGAACTACCTTTGTATATCCAAACCATATCCTAAAGCTAATGAATTATTCCAAGAGCTCATCTTTACTAGTACTTGGAAATCTCTTTGCCTCTATGATGTATTGCTTTATCTCATTCAACCTTAACTTGAGGACAAGACAACTTATACCCTAAGATATTGTAAGCTAAGTGAGAATAGATACATAGAACAACAAGCATAGCTAGTCAAATTATAATATCGTATCACTTCCCAATCAAATAGTCAATTTAAGTATGGTATGCCATCCTAATGCATGTGACATGCATTGGTATGGTTATTCTAGCTTAACCTATCAATTCATCTGGTTAGTCAATATACAAGGGCATCTAAATACAAAGTTTAGGAACTAAGCAACAAGAAGGAACTACCTTGGATTAGGACCCCCCAAACCTAACCAAATATAAACCACATGTAGTAGTTTAGAGATGCAATTCTACATGCTGAAAAACCCAGATTGTATAAATCAAATGGTTTGCTTGGTAAACCCATCCTTCAAATGCCAAATCATTTACTTATTAAAACTAAGCTCTGCATTCATTAATAAGTCAACCTAGCAAAATCTTAGCTCTACAAAAACTTAACTCATAAGTCATTTTTGTGCCATGTTATGAATGCATTAACCACACCCTAAATAATCCTTAGCAAATCAAAGCAAGCTTAGTCATTATTTATTAGCCCATACTTTACTTTATTTCATTTGCATTTCTAAGACCTCGGTATTAGATTCACTTAAGTTAATACCCTAGGAGATAGAGTTAGTCCATAAATTCTTTTCTTAGTTAGTACAAATCCTAGCAATTATCACATAAGTACTTCTCAACACAATCACACCAATCAAGTCCAATATCAAAACATCATTTAGTTTTCAACAATTATATAAGAGAAGCTCCACATAACTCATCAGGCAACACATCAAATCCACAACAAAGCTTAGCCAAGCAAAAACATCATAAAGCATGCAAAGTTAGCAGTAGACATAAGTCTACTTGAAGCATATAAATATCCACTTGCCTGGCTTACGGAATGCTTTGACACGACTCGATAACACGAGCTTCTTCCTTGGCTAATTTACCTAATAATGGTAAATATTACCAATGTTACTATAAATCATGCATATATAGATATATATTTTAGCTTTGATATTAGCTTATTGGTTCTTAGTTTATTCTAGAATGTTTCTCACATATTCTCTGATTTTCTCTTGACTAAGCTTCTAAATTACTCTTTGATTCAGCCCAACATCGAAATTCTTAATCAAATACTAGTTAACTTATAACTTCAATTTACCAAGCAATATCTCCAGTATTATGCCCAACTCAATCGTCTAAATTCAACTTAAATAAAAACACTTAAGTGTAGCAGCTTTTGATTATGTCTCTAATCTTACGTCTAATTCGATTAGAGTACTATGCCTACTTATAGTATCTCTACCTTTCAATTAAACCAAGCTAAAGCTAGTAATTTATACTTCTAATACAACAACAATTATAATTCCCTCATGTGACAAAGTTGACTATATAAATTACCTTGTTATTCATAGTTAGCAATATGTACATGAATAATAGGAAAATACTTAATAATTAGTATCCATACTATATTACATCCTCAAAAATTACTATGAACTCATGAAAATGTATATATATATATATATATATATATTAAGATATGATTATTGTAACTCTTAAATATGGTCATTACATATAATTTTTGAAATATTGATTTTAAGCACAATTTTGCTAAAAATTACCTTAAATTAGGTCAATGACCAAATAAAATTACAATATTTGAACTAAACACTTTCAAAATCATAACTAATCTCTAGAAAACATTATAAATCATATTCATTAAGAAATTTAATAAAAAAATTATCACTTCTTCAACATGAAAAATATGGCATTTTTGAAAATAGTTTTAATAAATACTGAACGCACAAAAAATTAGCTTAAAACAATATCATTTATGGATTTTAATTTTTTTTTTTTTTGCAAAACTCATTAGAATAGGGTAGTTTCTTAAGGAACCCATATAAGCAATTTTAATTTTGAAATTCTTCTCATTTTAAGCACAAAAATACCTAGGAAAACACAGTTTCATAATTTTTTAAAATTGTTTGATATTTTTAATAAAAATAACAACTTACAAGAGCAAATTTTAAAATTTTTGTTGCTCTAACCACTAAAGCTTTGCCGGCAGCTAGCCTATGTCGGTTAGTACCACATCCATGTTAGACCTTTGACCCCTAACGGCCATTATGTCAGATCTTCATTTGATATAAAAAACTTAATTCCCCTATATTTTTTCTATTTTTTTTTTGCTTATTTTTATTTAGTTCATAATTTGGTTTTTATAGAGGGTTTGTAAGCTCCAAAGTTGTCTAAAATGATCTAGAATAGGGTGTGATTCTCCTTTTATAATGCTTTGGTTAGTGGAAAGTGAGATGGTGTAGTATAAGTGTCCTTGTCTAATTTATTTATTAATTTCTTAATACATTGATTTGCTTTTAGGCTAGATAACTCATTGTAGGCATCTTTTAACACTATGATGAAACGCCATGCATGATCCTTTATAATCCAAGTATTTTTGTTATTTTTCTACAATTTTTTTTAGTAATTATTAGCAATTATTTAGTATATTTAATAATATATTTACATATCCGATGCATATAACGTGTATAACACTATTATATAATTACACTTACATGCTATTGGACTCTAAAAATTATTTTTATAAGTTAAATAATTTATTTCTAAGGACTTATTATGTTTTGAGGCTCAAATATTGAGTTTTCAATAATTATCAAATAATCCCGGTTAAAATATGATTTATCAAAATTAACTATTGTATATACTTTATTTTGATAAATTGACCTTACTATATTTCCTTTTCTAGCTTTTGTGACCTCATAGTAAATTTTTACTCAATTTAGACTACTTTTCCTGAAAACCCTAAATTGTGCTAAACACCCTAATTGGTAGCCATATCTAGCCGTGATGGTCTAATCACATGAGTAAACTTATTCCTTAAGCTTTCTTTAGTAACTTTATTTTGTTATTTTCCCTAATTATACCCTTAAGGTCTTGTGTATGATAAAAGTAGCCTATTGTCCAAGATCCATGGTAATAGGTTGAAAATTGGGATTTCACAAAAGCTCTAGTTTTTGGAACTAGCCAAAATATAAAACAATTAGCTCGTGGAATGTATCATTTAGAAAAGCTAGAAAAAATTACAAACAGGCAAATTGAGTCATATATTGATAATGAGTTGAATGTATAATTTAGATAAGCAAGAAAAAAATTACAAATAGGCAAATTGAGTCATATATTGATAATGAGTTGTGCCATACCTATATTAGCACATATATAGTGCCTACTGCAGTCCCTAATAGATTGGAAATTCAATATTCATAAACCAAATTTCTATAAACAATACATAACATCAATAAAATGAAAATTCAAACAAGAATATATCCATATACAAATCCATTAATTCATTCCACATAAAATTCTACAACAAACATCTATATCAATTAAGAGTAGTTTAACTATTGAGTCAAATGACACCCTACAAGAACCAAGGTGGTCATGCCATTTAGGGAAGGGATTCATGTCTATTTCATAGTCCAATTCTATGTCATTCTATCTTGTCTCAATCCAGAACAAATTCAAATAAAACTGGCCAATGTTGGATGTCTAATCATCCAATGCAAGTCCCTATGTTTATGTAATTTATACACATTCATTTTATGTACACAAGGCTCCTATTACACTCGAAGATTAAAAATAGTTGACAGCTTGTTAACCAGTGTATTTGTATATTCAACAACTGATGTCGGCTTACTTGATTTCTAGGTATAATAAATCCGTGAGAAGCCACTTGAAGCTTGCATTGCTTCAGATTATACCATATATATGTTTGAATTTTACATGGGTACATATATTAAATTGAGTTTTAGTGATCTCTAGACCATAGGAAACTTGAATATGCATAATTAGTTGTTTAGAGCTCTAACATAGTGATTTTCTTTAGAAAAGTAACTTATCCGCACCTACCTACTCAAATTATCATGTTTAAGATGAATACTAATGAGTTCGAATACAATCTAAAATCCTATGAATATTTAGAAATGAAATTGGCAGTAAAAAACGCAAAACCCAACAATACTGTTAAGAGTCGTAATGAATTATGCTCTGAAGTGTGTTTATAAATAAGTACTTTAGAATTCCATGCAATTTAATTCCTATATTAATATAAGATAACATGCACGATTCTGAAAGGAATTATAAGTACAGTTTAGCTTATAGGAAGTCCGGAACCTCGAAGTGACATGTGTGTCGACTATTAATTGAAATAATTAGAAACATAGTTAACAACCTAAATACATGTACACACCCAACATAAGGGTAATATAGGTGAATTTACTTGAATTGTAGATATTTAAAGATAAGTTCTTATTTAGTTTACACATAGGATTTGAGTAAAAAATGAATAGAAAGAAACAATTTGACTCGTGGCACACATACTATGTGCCCCTGAAACTATTCTAAACTTTTGACCCTACAATTGACTTCCAACTCACTAAAAAATAGAAGCTAGATTGAAAGAGATTCACAAAGACTACTTATTTACATAATTTTGTTCAGAAATGCCCAACATATGACCCAAATGAGTTAGTCTGTTTATGGAATGCCTAGTTACGAATTTAAAAACCGAGTAAGAAACTTTAGGAGCATCCTCAAGTTATGACTCTTTTCAAAAAGGCACTTATACCTACTTATTTACATCATGGTACAGGAGGTCTTATCAGGCAAGTAGAATATCTACCAGAAGATTAGTTCGATTGATAAGTCAACATGTCCAAGTGAGTGACCCTCTAATTGTCTCATTTTATTTTGTGCTTATTAGATTTAGCTAATGAATCTAATTGTATAATGTTTGAAAATGATGTGTGGGGGATTTAAGGGAATATTTGCTTATTCTCATTGTGTTTGGATTGTTTCCATTAGATGATAGGCTTATAATAAACCTAATTGCGATGGTATACTTGTATACACTTGATGATATGGAGTGTCAACCATACTTGATTAATCACCATGGAAACTAGAATAATAAAGGAATGGCTAAGCAAATTAAAAATGCACATGCATTGCATCCTTTCTATTCTCTCTCTTGATGGCCATTAGCAATGCATTAGAAGTGTTGTGTGGAGGTGGTTCTTCATGCATAACCTTGCTCTAACTGTTGAAGACTATTGCTACCCTAAGAGATGTTACCTTTGTTTGGAGCCATGCAAATGTTCGAATAGCTAGCTTTTGAAAGGAAGTACTAAGGTATTCCAATAATCATATATCAAATGGCCATGATGAATCACCAAGAAATTCTTTAAATTTGAAACTCTAGGGTTGGTGTATAAGAATTTTTCTCCTTACCCTATGTCATCGAAGGGTACAAATATGACCCTTGCAGTATATCTAGAAGGTCTTATAAGTATGTTCATTGCATATGATTGAGTGTTACACAACATGTTATAACTTGCTTGAATTTTTTTTGTCATGTGTAATATGAGAGTTGATCTCATTGAGCCATTGATTGTGCCTACATCTATATATATACTTCTTTTTATGTATGTCTTAGCATGGTACGACCTACTCTAACTATATCTTCAAGTATAACACCCCGCCTCCCAAGGCCTAAACATATATTGGTGCTCAAGAGACGAATTGCTATGTTAACCTTATGTATAGGATAAGGCTAATTGGATTTCAAGTGAGGTTAAGTTTACATAAATCATATTATTAATAATGATTTGCAGAAGCATCATTTAAATTACATATTATTAAGATTTCATAGAGTCTAAAATAAAAAAAAGTTAATAATTTAAAAAAAAAAACTAAACAAGTATTTCAACATTTATTTATTAAGATATAGTCGGTCTTTACTCTTAAATTTATCTACCTTAAGCTATGCTCCAATATTGTCTCCATCTTTATATCCTAAGGTTAGAACAACTTATCCTTTAGTATCAAGCCAAGTGAGCCAAAACAAAATAGTAAATAGTAAGTGGTATTAAAGGCAACTTAGGGTGCATTCTACACATAACAACATCAAATTCATATGTATGTCATGATACTCTATACTAATGTATATGACATGCACAGGCTAGTATCTTATCTAAGTATGTGGCTCTTGAGTGGTGAATAGTGACTTCAGATTGTAACCAGGGAATGACCCTTCTAGGTAGCTTATGAGCCCTTATTAAGGTGATATCTAGTTCATAATGTGGTATATAGTAGCTCCTGAGCATATATTAGGTCCTAAGCAACATTTAGAGGCTCTTAAGCAATATGCTATAAATTTTGGCTCTAAAAACGTAACCTTTAGGTCCTTTCCTTAAAACAAGCTTTTAGAACATATGAACCATAGGTTTGTTAAGCTTAAATTTTTTCTGGTTTCTAATATTTTCCTTAACTCGATTAGTATTAAACCTTAACCTATTTAATACTAATCATCGATTAAGAGTTAAGACAAACTTGGTTCTTATTGATTCTGTAAAGTTTAGAGTTGTCATCTGATTGGGATTAGGAAAAAAGAAATGGGTTAAGGTAAATCAATTAGGTGGATCATTTTAACTTAGCCATTGGTCCGCTGGAAAAAACCAAAATTTAAAACGGTTTTTGAAAACTAGAGGTTCTGAATTTAGGAGATATCCTATTAAACATTTAAAGAGTATCACTTTTAAGTTTCCAAATTTAATTTTATCTTTATAATAACCATTAAAAATAATATCTATTCACATGCAACTAAGTAAATTCAATTGAATCTACAAAAAGGATAAATAAATATTTACAAAAGGTGGAAAAATAAAATTTTTCCATATTTTAAGGCATCCCATAATTGTGTATAAATGCCTATGTATTCGCTATTTAGGATCAAACTTCCATAGTTTATTCCAAAAATTTAAGCGGGTTGATTTATTTTAACTTAAAAAATTTGGTCAAGTCTACATCTCTTAACCATTTTATTTCATTTTAAAGAAAATGTCTAAAAAGGGTCCTAATTTTTTGAATATTTTGTTTTGAAAAATTATAATGGGAAGAGCCCTAATTTTGAAAAGGTTTAATTAAAATTTTATTTATTTGAAAAATGGATTTTTCTAAGTAATAAAAATTTTTTATTTTTATTTTTTTCTTATATATTTACTTTTTTTAACCGAGGCAAAAAGAAAATAAAAACTAGCTCTCCTTTCTTTCTTTCTTTCTTTTTTTTTCGTTTTTCTCTTTTTATTTTCATTTTTCTTTTTATTTTTTTAAACCGAATTACATCTTGGTAAATAAAATTACAGACAAAAAAAGTACAACACTTTGACAAAATCCAAAATTGACAACAGAAGGGACTAGACTAGTAAGAGTTAATGGGTTGGAGGCTAAACGGGTGTAAGCCAACAGATCCTTATGTGTAATGTACGTATTCTTGAGGGTAGAGATAGTAGTGGCTCGGTTAGGTTGATTAAAGTGGTTCTTGCACAACTTTCAACCGAAGCATTGTGTTTCCATGTGATTTATATTAGGGAATGTAGGTGTTTTTTAAGTGCTATTATGTTTTGTGGCCATTTAGGTGGTGGTTGAAAACTACTTGACAGTGATTGAGGTGGTTAGGCCATGTAGAGATTACTAGAACTTGAATGGTGGTTAGGTTGTAAGTTTTGAAGTGCTCTAAGTGTTGTGATATGGTTGGTTTGATCCCAAGTGTAGTGAAAGTAGTGGTTTGGCAACGGAGATGAAGCTTACTTGGTGGTTGGGGTTTGAAATATTGGCACTTGTCAGTACGACTTAAAGGCATAGCTAAGGATGGGATTGGTTGGCTTTAAAGCTTTATTCGTAGGGAGTCTTATAGATGCCTTGTTTTAACCCAAAAAGCTTTGAGCTAGGTTATTTCCTAGAGAGAGAAGGCTTAGGTGCAGTAGAGAGAGAAAATCATATTTGAGAGTGAAAATGGAAAAATTGGTTGGAGTTGATACTAACAAAGATATTAAGAGGCTCTATTTATAGTGTTTCCAACTTCCATAAGCTTGGAAAGCTCGTTATTGGTGAATTTTTGCCATTCATGCTCCTTCCCAAAAAATATATCTTATTGATTTTTGGCTTGAATTGGGGAATTACATTAATGCATTTTCGGGGTAGGACATACGGGGAAACACCACAATAAAGCAAGCAAAAACAAACAAGAAAAAGTTAGCAAAGTCTAGGTAACTACCGAATGGATATGACACATAACATAATCCTACTCGGCTTATAATTCGCTAAATATGACGTACCGGTCTAAACTAAAGGGGCCACTTGCCACTACTCTTGGTTAAAGGGAATAGATAAAAGAATACTATAGTTGCTCAAATTGAATAATTATGTATTGATTAGTTGATTCCTACATACAAGAAATATATACCCATCTCTTAGGGCTACTTTACATGTATGAAAGGCAAAAGGGTATTGTACAAGTAGGTTACATAAAACATACTAAAAGGAGTAAAAAGGGTAAAGAATATTTAGTATATAAAAGAAAGAATTATTTTGGAATATTGTATTAGAAGATATGTGTTGATTGGTGGATGGACATTAGGAATATGATACAAGGCAGGCGGAAGCAAGATAATGTTTACAGTCAGGGGCTAACCTAATTTGAAACAAATTGGGGATCAATTAGCTCTTCTGAAGAGAAGTTAACATGATGCGGGGTTGGATGCCTGTGGTTAGATCGGGAGTACGCATCAGCTATTCTTATGTTGTCTTTTAGGATAAATTATTGCTGTTGGTCAAGGGTGAATCTGACATAAGTAAGGATTTGATAGTCAGCTTAACAGGAGACCAACTTGGGATAGGGATCCTCATCTCAGTTATGGCTTAGAGCTAATATTCTTCGAGCTAGTCCTTAGAGTCTTTTAGTTTGGCTATGCGTGATTGGGCCAAGGGGTTGATTCTTATCATACATGAATGAATTTGGACAAAGTTTAGGGCTCAATTTGTATTGTGTCTAATATACAATTCTGGCCATGAATTCGAGTGGAATCTTATGGAAAACACACAAAAAATCTCTTTCAACACACTACTTAGGGTTGGAGAAAAGAAAGTAAAAATTGGAAATTAGAAAAAAAAAAGGAAAAATGCTAGGCATGTCTAATATACGTACATGTTGCAAAAATAAAGCCAGGTGCTTTTATGCTTGGGACTAGAAAACTAAATAACGCTAAAGCCTTGTTGTGAAATACATACTAGGTTTAGTCTAAGCTCCTTTTTTGATTTTTTAAAGAAGAGAATAAATAAAACACTAAACGTAGTTTCATCATAATTTCCCTTTTCTATTTTTCTAATTTTTTATATTTTTTTGGGGTTTTTCTAAATTTTCTATTTTTTGGTTTTTTCTAAATTTTTTATATTTTTCTAAATTTGGACCATTTTCCTTAAAAAAATCTTAAAATTATAAGGGAGTAAAAATGGGGTGTCTATAAGGTCTTTTAATTCTAAAAACCACTTCATAAAATATGGCCTTTAGGCCAATTTCATGCCATGCCATGTATGTACACAAATGTAATGAATCTAAATCAATATTATTAAAGCATATATATATTTAAGGCATGATCCATAAACAATCTTTTCAATTAGCCAGTAATCTCATCAATATAACATTTTCATGATAATTGCTTTCCAATGACTAAGTCTACAATAAGAGCATTTTAATATCATATTAAAACTATGTATCTCATCAACACTTTCCACTTCCAAATATATTCTCAAAAATCACAACTAAACATGGCAAATGGCATAAAGGGTACAATATCATTCATGTTAATATCAACATTGAATACCTTATCATATGAAAAACACTTACTATAGTAGTTAATCACCAAGTCATTAAGTCCTCCAATACACTTAAGTGTAGCTGTAGTGACTTATTCAAATAACAAGTGGTCTACTACATTTGGTCACTCACATCACACAACATAAGAATCAAGAAGAGAAGGGGGTGTTCACTTGCTATGTTGCACACACTTACTAAAGCCTTCATTTCTCCCTACTATAGCATACACTAATGTTAGTCTTGAGGTCACCTATGTTGTATTAAAGAACCCCCAAGTTACTCTTAAAGTCTTAATTCAACTTTATTAACAATTCTTAACCTTCTGACTACTCTAACTTTTCTGCCTCTTATTGAAATTTCATATTTTTTATATCATTGTAGTCATTATTTCGAGTACCTATAAAATATTAGAAGTGCTAATCTTGAAGTTCACAAAAATGCCCCTTTTATTAAATCCTTTCATCTGATATTATTAGAATTTCTACAATTCAGCTATAATGCATTAAATACTTATTAGGCACTGAATTTTTTGACATCTTATTGATTGATCATAAGATATTATCAAACACCATATTGCTCCAAAATCATACAAAAATATTAAAATTTCCAATTTATTACATGTTGGCCTTTTATGTCAAAATATGCCTATAAAGGGTGTATTTATTCAATAAATAACTAACAAGCCATATTAAATCTAGCCAACTTTAAATAAGCTTATAATAACGTAAATATTAGTTTTAGAAATTTTATATCTCAAATTCTCTCATCTAATTTATCTTGAAAAGTGCTAAACTGGCTTTCAAAAAAAAAAATCTAAAAATACCATGGGAAAGAATATAAAGAAATCCCCAGAATTTCATAAATTATAAAACTTAGAGATGTTTTGATATAAAGTAAAAATCAGAAGAAAATGGACAAAAATTGCCTAGTTACTTTTAGTTGCCTTTGGTTACCCTTAGCTACCATGGGTATATTAGCTAAACTAAGCTTGTTGGCTTTCCTTAGGTAGTCGTAGCCTCATGACATCAAACTATTACCCCTTTTGTTCGCAAGAATTGACTAAAACATCTAACTTATGATATTTGTATACTTTACTATAATTAACTTATGTAATGGAACTCAAGTGTATTTTTTAAGTTGTGATGTGGTGTTGTACCCATGTTATTTAAGCCTTAAGGGCTTTCTAGAATTGACTTTTAGTGTTGCAGGCACCCATTTTCGCACTTTATAGTTTTTTTAAAAGAATTTTTAGAATAAAGAAAAGGGTCATAAGTGAGAAAAATTGAAAAAAAAAAGGAAAATTCATAAAAATAAAAGAAAATAAAAATTAGAGAAAAATACAAAAAAAAAAGTTTAGAAATAGGTTTTAGTATTAACAATTTGTTAATAGTCCGTTAGGAGTTTGTTTTATCTAACAATAGGTTGTTTTTATTTCATTTTTATTAGGCCTTGGATTTTCTTTTAATTGAAGTTAAATAAGTTGAATATTTTTTATGTATAATAATGGATTGAGAAAGAAGCCAATGTAGCTAGCTAGTACACACTCACATGAAAGCTTAAGTCTAGAGTTCAATCTAAAGGGCAAGTGCATTGTGTCTTCAATTTTTTTTTTTCTTCTAGCAGGTTAATGTTGCATTTGGTACCTAAACTTTCTCTAAATTTACAATTTAGTACATAAACTTTGAAAAGTTCAATTTACTACCTAATTCAAGTTTTCATTGTCATTTATACTACTTGATTTAACTCTGTTAGTATGTGTTTGCTGACATGGCATGATTTGACATATAGTAATAGCTTAAATTGATATGTGGCACTTTTTTATTAATTTACATTTACTAAAATGGAACAATTTTTTTAAAGGGAAAAAATATTTTTTTCATCCCAACTAATCAAAGACTGAAGTAAAGACTACACTATACTTATAAACATAAATCTTCAAATAATTAGTTAGGATAATATATATATATATATATAAGCCTTTTTTCATCTAACATTTCATGTGACACTTGTGAAAGATATAATATAATTTTTAACTACAACATGTAATGTCTTTTGCTAGAGAAAGAGTCGATTTTGACTCAATTTTTTTTCACTTGTTATATCTTTTAATTTAGAAAAAAAGACTCAATCCTTAATCTACTTTATAACTACTTTTAAACCATACAAAAATTTCTATGAAAATCACTTTTGAAATATGCTTGAAATCCATATCAAAGTGGGATCTTCAAACACATTTTATAGCTGAAGAGTCAACATTAACATGGATTTTAAACACATTTTACAAGTTTTTTCTAGAAATTTTTCTGTGATTTAAAAGTAGCCATAGAGTAGATTGATGATTGAGTGTTATTTTTCTAAATTAAAAGTTGAATCAAGTAAAATAATTGAGTTCTTCTCTTACAAACATTGCAAGTTGTAATTCAAAACCTATGCCCTCATATACTATCCTATATGGAATTCTACATGATAAAAGCCTTCTATATATTATAAATTGTCCCAAATACTTATGATTATAAAGGTACTAAATGGTGTAATATGAATTATACATGGATATAAGTTGGCAATTAATAAAAGTATTCTTTTTCCTAAAATAAGGTGCCACATGTCAATTCACACTTATGCTACGTGTCATTCTATGTTAATGAAAATGTGCCACGTGTCGCACTACGTGTCATGCCACATCAGCTAGGGACAAGTTAGTGCTACATGTCAATTCTTGCTAAGAGTTAAATTATTTAGAGAAAGTTTGGTACCAAATGCGACATTGACCATTTCCCTGCCATGTAATACGTGTCGTATCCTGGTTGGCAAGTGGTTAGTTGATCTTTTACTTCCTTGGAGAAGGTCACAACCTATAGAAATTGTAAGGGAAAAATTAGCATGACCCCTTATCTTTCTATATTGATATCATTTTTTTATATTGATTTTCATCAAATAAAAAGGGGAATTGATAGAGCACTTGGAGTACATTAACTTTGACCCATTAAGTGCACAAATTAATAAAGGAACATGGATAAAAGTTGGACTTAAAGTAGGAAAAAAGCTTAAATGCAGTCTTTCATTGTTATTCAAAAATCATGAATTTGGGTATGTTTAGATACAGATTGAAGCAACTTGATGGTGTAAGTTAACATGTCAGACTTTGATTAATGCTATTTGATCAACAATTTTAATTAAACACCAATGTCATGGTCTAGAAATCAATCTGTACATGAAATATACGTTAACACAAAGCTTCAATTTTAGGCAATTTAATGAGTTTCTAAATGAAATCGAGCATGCACAAGTATAAATAAGGGGATGGTAACTTCTTTGGGGCATCAAGCACCACACAAAATCATCCATACAAGTTCAACTTTAAGCTTTCTCTCTATAATCAACCATAAGCTTCTTTATCTCTAGAAGTAGTGGCCTCTACAGTGGTTTTTGACAAAAACCACTATCACCATCCACTTCCTCACTCTTGAAAACCTAAGACCACACCACCCATTCACTCCGAACCACCTTAGTTGTTCTACTTAAGCACCACTGCACCACCACCTAATAACAACCCTAAAACCACCACCAATAGCTAAACCACAAATTCTACACTAATATTTATTAGTCCAATACTCATGGAAAAGCAGTCATCCCATTGAAATTCACGCTAAAAAGTGATTTGGATTGAATGATTTGTTGCTATCCATCCTTTTCCTCTACGACCAAATTTCAGCCCATAAAACTCAAATTCAACTCGATTTTGTCCACGTCTAACCCCATCTAGTCCCCATATCCATGCTTGGTTTGATCTTCCCCCCCTCCCCCCCCTTTTTTTTTAATAATGTTGTTTAAAAAAGAAAACAGTAAAAGAAATTATTTTTTGTAAATTCTTTTTCTCCTTTCCTTAAAAAAAAAAAAAGATATACGTAATATATATATATATATATATATTTTTCTTACTTAGTAAAAGCCAAATTTTTTTCCAAAAATAATAAAATAATAAACCCTTTTCAAATATTAAGGCTTACTTAAAACTTACAAAAAAATATCATTACCTAAGTTTAGGACTCCTTTTCTAAATATTTCTTAAAATAAATTAAATGAAATAAGAACGTGATTTCAGTCAATTTAAAAAAAAAAAAACACATTAAAGTTTTATAGAAAAACCGAACTACGGAAAGTCTGATTTAGATTACTGAATATATAGGCACCTGTAGATTACTATAGGCCCATTTAAAATAGGGAATATTTTTTATTTTCTCTTTTGTTATAATTTTAATTTCTTATATTTTCCCTCCCTTTTAGTAAATAAAATTAATTTTCCCTTACATATAAATTTAGAATTATTTTTGTAAGTTAAAAAAGTATCATAAAAAATAGCTAAGTTAGCATCAATCTACCCAATTAGTTTTAACTTAACTTTTTTCTAACCTTGGTTGGATGATGACTCCAAATGTTTTTAAAATAAAGAAATCAAATTTTTCTTAATTTTTAGTCGAAGATTTATATTGAGTAGGTATAGAGTTTGATATAAATTGAAATAAAAACCGAAATTTTAGACTCAATGGCTTAGTGGCTCCACTGGAGATCGTTAAAAGGGCTAGCCTCTTAAACTTTTTGAATTTAAAATTATCTTTCAAAATACCTATGTTAATTTATTATTCTTTCATTAAATAATGTATTTTCATTGTTATATTAATTCTTTCATATGATGAATTGGGATATAACGGGTTATTTATTGCATCATGAAATAAGGTACAGTGAGACTTAGGCCGTCTTGTATTGTATAGGCTCCAAGTGTAGTGGTGAAGCTATCACTAGGAGTTGATTAGGCTACCTTACTTAAGCTACAAGGTCACAAATGAATAATTTCTTCGAAAGCCTATGGGATCACTAAGCTTAAAGACTTTTAGAACCTACCTTAATTGCATTCACTAAGCCTTTTTCGAAATTAGCAAGTAAACATGATGTGGTAAGACCTAAAAAAAAATTGTAATTACAAAGTTTCCTAATTTATTCCCTATAAATATTTTCTTTGTAAATTTTTTTTCTACTTTTCTTTTCTCTATGTAAAATATCACTATAATTCCCATGTAAATAGGATAGTTTTAATGTAATTTTGTTTTTAGCTTTATGAGACCTCAGTTCTCGACCAACTATTTGAAAACTTAAAGTGGTAGCACATTCCTAATAAATATGACACTTAAAAAATATGACTTATGAAATGAGGAAAGGAAGTACTTATAAGAAGTAAGAGTTATGGGTACAGCTACATAAAATAATCATAGTTGCTTGGAATTGGTAAATTTATGGTAATGGAAAATATTTTTGGAATCAAATGCATTTTTAATATAAGGTCCAAAATGTTAAAAGAAACACTTTGGTAAAGTCTATTTTATAAAATTAAGTCAGCGAAATATTTAATTCAATAAAAATATATTTTTACCAGTTATGAAAAATTAGTATCATATACTCAAAATGTGAGATCGAATAATAGCGAGACCTTAAAAATAAAATTATCTAACTTATAAAAATAATTATCTAAAGTCAATTAAGAGTAAAATAGCTAGTATAGGCATTCTGGTTATGATTAAGTTAAATAAATTAGGATTTGCAATGGGATAGTTGTGGGATCCTTCATAAACTAAGAAAAGGCATTACATGAGGTTGATAAAAGCTTTGGCCTACTTTACAAGTGGAGGGAAATGAATTAGTGCATGAAAATATTGGGGGAAAGGAGACTTTTAGCCATAGAAAATTCAGTAACTCAAGAGAGAGCTCCCTAAAATCACCAAATTGAATCTAGAAATTTGCTTACATAATTTAGGACTTAGGAAAAATATTGGGAGTCTTTGTAAGTATCAATAAGGGTTTTGCAAAAATTAAAAAGAATTAGGGCAATTTAGGGTAAAATCCGAGTTCTTTAGGCTAGCCACCACTTGGAGGCAAAAGAGGTGTTGCCAACTTAGGAAGATAAACCCCTAGCCCCATAAAGTGGTTGGAGTTGCAAGTAGTGGCGCATTTTGGTTTTCCTCAATTTTGATTATATTTTTCTAAAAATAGCAAATGATCTCCAAAAGTTATGATTTTTTGTTTCCTTAGGTAGTTTTTTGAGTAAATCCAAAAATGTGACTAGATTTTTCAAATTCCAACTTAAAATATATGTTCCTTAAGAAACTAAGCCAAAAATGAACCTTAATTCCAATTTTCAATAGCTTAAATGTTGTTTTTTTTTTTATCTCAAAATTTATATACAAACATTTCAATATGTCTACTTTGATTTCATTAAAAGAGCTTTCAAAAATTCAAATGATGAATTTTAGGGTTTTCCTTAACTAGCATGCATGTGGTTGAAATTTCCTAAAATGAGTGTTTGATTGTGTAATTAGGTCTCTAAGTGTAGGTTTATTATTGTATTGGGGGTTTGAATTGTTGGTTGAGTGTTAGAGTAAGAAATGAGGGGTGTAGATGCTAGCATTGTGTGATTTAAGTATTTAAAATATGTTTTGGGCAAGTCAGAAAGTAAGTTGAAAGGTTTGTGAGAATGTATAGTAGAAGCATATGAGAAATAGTCTATGAGTAGAATATATGTGGGAAACTAACGCAAGATGGATTGAATCTTGGACATGTGTAAGTGTTTTAATAATAACTTTGTATGTCCTTTAGGCACAGTCAGTGAAATAATTAACCTAATTAGTATATTACAACAAATTGGATGTTTAATAAGTGTTTTACTAAAGTTTTATATGTTAAGATCAGAAGAGTGTGTTAAGGAAAGGAGATATAATAATAATTATGTAATGTTGAAGGAGTTAGAAACTATATCGGAAAGTTTGTTAGAAGGACCTTATATACAAGGTGTAGTGAAAAATTGGATCAAAATGTGTTCAAGAACAAAGTTATCCTAAAACGAATATTACTAAGATCCAAACCTTAAGTGTAAGTAAGTTAGTGACTTTGTTTATACTTGATATATATTAACTTAGACATTGTACGTATCTTCTTTAGGAGATATGTGCAGGGAAAGTCTCAGGGATAAGAGTAAGACTTAGGGAATTTGCTAAGTGGCTTAGGTAAGTTGATATTTGTGTGTGCCTTGAGTAAACGTATATCTACTTGTAACATTGCATGCTTTGTAATGTTTGGCTTAGCTAAACTTAGTTGTCAGTTGATGTGTTGTTTGATGAATTATGAAGAGCTTCTTTTATAATTGTTCTCGATTAAAATATGCTTTGAGGTTAGATTTGGTTGCCATGATTGCATTGCTTAATGTTTGTGCTACATCTGCTTGGACATGCACTAACTTGAGAAAAGATAGGTCTTAACCTTACCTCCTAAGGTGTTCACCTAAGTGAAGTTGATACCAAGTCTTAGAATTGACAAAGATACTAAGTAAGGGCTAGGTAATAAGTGATGAATAAGTTTGCTTGGATTTGCTGGGTATTGATTAGTATGTGATTTGATACATTCATAGCATTACATGAAAAAGACCAACGGGTAAAGCTTTCTAAAAACTAAGATTTTGCTAGGTCGGTTTTCATATAAAAAGCTGGGGTAATCAAGTGAACTATTACATTTACAGAAGCTGGGTTTACAAGCATAAAAAAACTGCATCATATCTACTGGGCCAACTATATGCTGGGTTTTCTTACCACTCTATGTAGTAATTATTAGGCTATTGGGTTTTGGCAACTAAGTGTTACTTTGCTAGGTTCTTGGATATATTATCTAGATGCTTGATGCCTAGTTTGAAGTTAACTAAATCGAATGAATTGTTAAACTAAACTAGGATATTAGTACTAGTGCATGCCATGTGCATTAGCATGGCATGTGTTTGTTGCATTTGCATTACTTGGTTATACCGGAGTAATGATAATGATAACCTGCTTAGCTAATGTACTATGATATTATTTGTATTTGTGCTTTTTTGACTACTCTCACTTAACTTACAATAGGCTGAGGGTATAAGTCTTCCTTATCCCTAGATTTTGAAGGAAGTTAGCTTAGATGTCACATCATAGTAGTAAGGAAATTTTAGTATAGATAATTACTATCTTTGAAGTAAACTGTAAAGTAGAGAGTAAGTTAAAATTTTGGTCAAAAAGTGTATTGGAGAAAACCTCTATGTAGCCAAAGTGGATTAAGAACCAAATTCAAGCATTAAAAAGGAGCTTTACAAAAAGACTGATGAGTTATTTTGTAAGGCCTCATTAGGGGATTAGCATAGTGATGTGTACATCCTCTTATGAATTCATATATTATGGAGATATTTTAATGGGAGATATGTATTCTATAAGACTTTATAGTTATGATTTTCTAAGTTTGGCTCACTGATATAGAATGATTTATGCTATTGATTATCATATTAAATGAGAAGTGTTTTAAGAATAAGAGTAATATATAGCTATACAATAGCTGAATTACAAATTTTGCCTTATCTCTAAGTCAGCGATGGAGATAACAAACTATCTTTAGGTACCAAAAGTAAAGAAAATTTTTTTAAGTAGACACCTAGAAGGTAAGGCATTATAATACTTTTTGTAGAAAATGGTTAGTTCATCTATCACATTAGCCATTTTTAGGCAAATCTACATCTACGAGCCTTTTAAACCTAAGGGAATACTTGAAAGATGGTTTTGGTTTTTCATTCCAAATGAAAAAGGTCATACAAGATAAGATGGGCCCATCCTTTTATTACTTAAGGTTAAGATCAACATTACCATGTTGTAGGCCTTAGTCCATCTTTGGGATAAAAAAAATCAGCTTTTTGTTTTGGCCCACTTTGTTTGAGACCAACTATCGAAGAATACTCTCATTTGTTAGGGATCTCTTCTATTGAAAAATGGTATGTTCCAAATATTACAATTGAGGCTACTAAGATTTTTAATAGACTTCAAGGTCTTTATGAATTTGAAATACATAAAATATGTGCTAATTCGCACAAGAGAATCATTGGGGTTAACAATCTCTTCACTTGGTTTGTAACCCCATCCAGCTATAATAAGACACTCTTTCTAATAGCTTTGAGGTTTGGTAGTAACATAGAATCAACACTTATATCTTGGTAAAATTTAGGCTTGTCTTGTTTCTTAATGGGGTATTTTACATACATTACAGGGTTCTAGAGCTAATAACCTAATTTTTAGAAAGGATGATAAGGATCAAGGATCGATTATGTACTCTAAGGCCCAAGGGCTCTCTCAAGTGGTTTGTTAAGTTGTCCAAGGTAAGTTAAGTATTGAGGAGTAATGCTTGCCCTAGTTCGATCTATCGAGCTACTTCACTCTCCATGTTATCCAAGGTGTCGCCAAGGTGACTAGTTGACATGCCAAACCGAACCTTCTGTTATGCACTAGTTTAAGTGCTAAATTTGAATACAGCAATCTCCACAGTGTCGAGGTTGAGCTCATAACTATTAAGAATCGACCATATGAGGCAGACCTGACTATGAATCGTCCCTGAACCAACCTCAGTCTAGCCTTGGTAATCAGGGTACCGAACTTTTGATGTCGTACAGACCTGAATAGAGGCCCCCCTGCTTGGCTCATAATATTATCAGAATCTCAGATTAAAAAAAGAGCGTGATGTCCTTTCTGACAACCGTACTATCCTTTCTAGTAGAAGACATTCGCTGCATACGATTTCATGCTTTCCCTATAAATTATTCTCCTTTTATTTAGCAAATAGGGATTCATTTTTGTAATTTTCTATAACGTAGAACTTGCCCTAGTAAGGTACTATAAATAATCACATAATATGACAATCACAAGAGAATAAACATAGAGAATACATTGAATTTTTTCTTTCTCTTGAGCTAAATATCCTTACTCTTGAGCTACTCTTAACTAGCCCATTTGAGCGTGAATTAGTGGTGAGTGACTTTTGGCCATACTTGTGCATCATATTAAGTGTGACCTAAGCTCGTATGAGGCGTTGGTGCATCATATCCATTATCAGTGCATGGGAACCCTATTTAAACTTTAACTATCATTTACTTTTTGGATCATCTCGCGACCCGGACCCATCCTTTTGTTATACGTGATATTAGATTTGTGTGTTCATCTACGGATTTGTATCATCTTGGTATTAGAGCTTGGTTACGTTCGAAGCTAGATTCTACTACTATATTCTTTTAATAGTTTATCATGCTCTCGTATGATAGTAGTTCTATTGTTCATATTGGATTTTGGTAGTTGAGTAGTGTTTTGTACTCTGTTTTTCCCCTATTTTTGGTATGCAAAACAGAGTGTGGTTGATTATTCATTTGACCATCATTGTAAAGTAACCAACAATGTCAAATTTAAGTGTTAAAGGGATTTTAGGAAACTAAGAAAGTAGTACTCGACATGGCCAGGGTCAAGAAGGAAGCTTCATACCTTAGTTAGTGGGTGACCACTTAGATAGGCTCATTGACTTGGTAGCTAATCTGGTGACTGTTATCTAAGAAGAAAGACAGTGGGCTAAAAATAGCCCCATTAGGGAACGTAAACAGCAAAAATGAGGCAATGGTCAGTTTAGCCAAGTTAACGTCCCAGTTCGACCACCTCGAGTTAACGGAATTGGTAGGGACGCTAGATGAACGCTAGTACTTGAAGAGATTGAGGAGGAAGCAGAAGGAGATGATGAGGTAGAGGAGTACTACGGGCCTAAGTAAAGAAATGTATAAGTCCTTATAGTTAAGGGATTGAGAATGCGAATTCCAAGATTTTTTGGAAGTGGTGATAACGGGATTACCTAGATTGATTAAATAAGAATGAAAAGCAGTTTGAATGCTATGAAGTGCCTGATAATGCAAAGGTTAGACTTGTTAAATTGGATTTCACTGGTTATACTGTCTTATGGTAGAAGAACTTGCAAGCCACCTAATGAACCTATCAATCCCATTATTCGCACATGACTTCGAGGCCTCCAAGCCCTCACTTGAAGAATTCTTTCTTAGTAACCTACTGATGATGAGAAACTTTACACCAAAGGAATGTGGCTGAACTCCTTGAGCTCCCTGCATTGTTATATGTTGATCAATACTTTCGGTTGTGATGATGCTAACCAGTCCCTTACTGAGGACCTTATGTCGAGTAATCTGACAAACTACTGTTGAGAGGTTTTTGTTGAGTGACAAGAGACTCTCTTACCAATTGAGTAGTTTTCTCTCGACATGCTATCTAAGGTGTTACCGAGGTGACCAGCCAATGTACCAAACCGAACCCTCTATTGTATATTAGTTTAAGTGCTAAATTTGAATATAACAATCGCCACGGTACAGAGGCCAAGTTGATAACTGTTAAGAGTCGACCATTTAAGGCCTACTCGATTATGAACCATCCTTAAACCAACCCCAGTCTAACCTCGATAGTTAGGGTACCGAACTTCTAAAGTCACACAAATCTAAACAAAGGCCTACCCCTACTCAGCTCACAATACCATTAGAATCCTAGATTAAAAAATGTCCATGATGTCCTTTTTGACAACCGTATTGTCCTTTCTAATAGAGGACGTTCGCTACGTATGATTTCATGCTTTCCATATAAATTATTCTCTTTTTATTTAACAAATATGGATTTATTTTTGTAATTATCTGCAATGTAGAACTTGCCCTAATAGGGTGCTATAAATAATCACATAATATAACAGCCGCAAGAGGATAGACATAGAGAATACATTGATTTTTTTCTCTCTCTTGAGCTAAGCATCCTTACTCTTAGGCTACTCTTATTTAGCCCATTTGAGCATGGATTAGTAGCGAATGACCTCTAACCATACTTGTACATCACATCAAGTGTAACCTAAGCTTGTATGAGGCGTTGGTGCATTATATCCATCGTCAGTGCATGGAAACCCCTACTCAACCTTAGACTATCATTTACTTTTCGAACCATCTCATGGTTCAGACCCATCCCTTGGTTACATATGATATTAGGTCCGTGTATTCATCCATAGATTCATGTAAAGGAAAGTTTTATATCTCAATGCTACTAACTGAATAGGCTAGGTTGCTCAATTGTCATAGAGAAGAGAAGAATGGAGAATTAAAGACCAATATGGCCTTACTCATCATTTATCTTGTTAACCATGCATAAAGCCATAAACTTGACTTCTTCCATAGGAAAGACATCCAAACAATGAATCCTATTGATGCATTTGCTATTGTCATTGAACTCTCTAAAGATGTTGCTACCTAAAGATATCGCTTGAGTTGCCAAATGGATTGAGTAAGTTGAACTGAAGAAGAGAAAGAGGATGGAAGAGGAGCTAGGACACTACAAGAAAAAGAGGATTTAGACTTTATAGGTTGTTGTAATAAATTTTGAATGACGTATTGGAAACTTCAAAGACATAACATTAATAAAAATCCATTTCTTGCCATATCATAGTTAATTTGCTAGCTCCTCTCTTTGCAACTGTGCTCCCTCATATTGCATTTTTTATTTCTCTTGTCTTTATTTGTAAATATTCATTGTAGGTTTTGTTCGCTTATGGTTCAATAATTTAAAGGTGATGTAAAAATAAAAAGAAAAAAATTTCTAGCTAGATTTCTCAAGCTCATGGAAAGTCGTGGCCTTAAGCTTCCAATTGTAAACATTTTATTTCTTTCATTTCTTGGTTCCTTCCATTTTAACTCTTTTCATTCTTTTGTCAATTCTCACTTATACATCCTTTTCAATGATTGAATTTTTCAAAGATTATACTTCTTGTAGGTAACTTTTTAAATACCTATTAGTTATCAGTAAGTGATTGTAAATATTTAGTCTTTAGGCTCCTATTCCCTTGAAAATGCTTTTCCACTACGAAATTTTTACTCCTTTCTTATAGCTTGTAAAATATGCAAATAAGTCTTATCTTCATATTCTACTACTTATTTTCTTTTTACTCGTGTTTTTGAATAAATCCTTTTCTCTCTAAAAAAAAAATGGAGTTTCAAAATTAAAAAGAAAAAGAGAGAGAGAGAGAGAAAAAAAAAAGAAATTTTTTTTTTTGAGAATTGCTAACAAATATGGATTTTTATCAGGAGTAATGGCCAATAGTAAAAACAACGAAAACCTTGATAACAGCAATTTTGTAGAAATGAGGATTCATTCACTGGAATGAACTATGGCAAAAGTGGCTGAATAGATGAATTTCATGGTTAACAACATAGCTTTACTTAAGGAAGTAGTACTACAAATAAAGGATTAGTAAGGGAAGAAAACTCAAGGCCTAGTCAAGGCAGCCTTAAAGAATGGGAAAAGAAGTTGACCTAACAAATTGATGAGAAGATTAAGGCATTTAAAAGTTGTGAAGAATTTAAGTAGCATCACTAACTTTTCTACATATGATATTGACGCCTATCTTGAAAAATTCAAGGTTCCAAAATTTGAGAAATATAATGAGGTCAGATGCCTTAAGCTCCGTATTAGGTTGTATCTATGCAAGATGACTTGTTAAATTACAAGTGAGTAGTTGTTGGTCTAAAGATTTCAGGACACCCTCATTAGTCCAACTTTATCTTGTTACACCTGATTGGATTTAAGGCAAGTTGATATATGTGACAAGTTATCTCAAGTGTTCTTTGAACATTACAAATTTAACATAGAGATAACATAATCTATTTGGGACTTAAGTAATATGAAGGAATTGATTGAGGCATTTATCTAACCATTGAATGGGCCATGTTTTAATTATCTCTTGAGGCAATTAATCACTAGTTTTGTAGATGTAGTTTCAACAGACAATCAAATAGAGGAGGCAATAACGACAAGAAAATTAGCTAAGGACCAAATTCTCTCGACAAGTCTTGAAATGGCTATAAATTCAATAGACTTTAAAACAAAGACGTTTAGAAGGTATCTTAGTCTGATCTCAATTCCAATAACCCAAGCCCTTTATTGAATGAGAGATGTAGGAATACTAAGTTGTGCACCTTCTCCACTTGGATACAAGCTCCAAAGGCTAGATCCTTGCTTACTATGTGAATACCACATGTACCCGATGGTTTATCTTATAGAAGAATGTTGTCAAGCCTAATTTTTCACCTCTTGGTTCTTTTATAAAATTAAGTCTTCTTAAAATCGATTAGTACTAAACCCTACCTGTTTAATACCAATCCTTGACTAGGGTTTAAAGAAAATCATTTTTTCAATTTGAAAAGAGTATCGCAAACTTAGAAATGGCAATGGGCCTTGTACTTACAAGATTCTAACACCCAACTTCTAATATTGATCTAACTTCAATAAGTCTAAATAATGAAAGTGGCCTGAGAAGAAAAGAGCTAAAGGTGAGTGAGGAAAAGCAAGCCCAAGGGGCTTGGAGAAGACAATTCACTCAACCAAGGATCTCAAAGACCTAACTCTTTCATCATTTAAATGAAGCAAAGATCCTAGCTTGCAAAGCCCTTAATCTAAATTACAAACCATATAGTTTTGACCAAAAAGCACAATGCGACTATCATATGGGTCAAAGGGGGCACTCGACTAAAAAATGTTAGAGGTTAAGGAATAAGATTTAAGTCTTGATTAATGCTAAGTTATTTAGCTAGAGCTTCAAGAAGTTGGTCTTTCTATGAGTCTTAAGGGGACTTTAAAAGAACCACCTACATCTCCAATTCTTTTGAGTTTACCAATACCTTCTAACAAGCTTACATACGAGCTTAAATAGTCAAGGGAAAAGAACAACCAAGTGTTTTTTTTTTTTTTCAATAAAGGCTATAATAAACTCATAATGGAATGTTTTTGCATGACCTTGTAACATATGTCACCTAAAATAAAATTATCTTCTTAGTTGCCTTTTACTATTAGAGGCATTCTTTTAAATTAAGTGATTGTAGTTTGATTAATATTGGGGAAAATGAACACCCATTTTTGGTATCTCATTTTGAAAAGTTTAAAATGAAAGGAGGCAAACCAAATTCCAAACACCAACCTTAAAATAGACTTGAGAGTTAAGTGTCGTTAAAGTGAGGATAATGCACTCATTCCTTAAAGGAGGTATATCTTGAACTTAATACGTAAATCAAAATGATATTAAGGATTCATTTTTCAGTAACCTAAACATAAGATCTCTTGTCAACCCCATCGAGTCTTTAAATGGATTATTTTCAAAATTAAAACCTATTAAGAATCATCCTATAATGGGATAATTTAGGGGCTAGGATCATTAAAAAGGAGAAAAGATTAAAACTAATTTTTGCTTGCTCTAATTGCTTCAATTCAATTGTAATTTTTACTTTTGGATGCTTATTTTCTTTAAGATGAATAGGGCTTCCATTCTAAACATTATATACATACCACATACACCATAAGTCATACAAAGAAGGGAGTATCACCTTTGTCTTAGGGCAATCTGAAAAAGGAAAAAGGAGAAGAAGAAATAAAGATAGAGAGGGAAAAAGGAAAAATGAGAAAATTTGAAAAAAAAAAATTGATGAAAAGTATGCCTAAAAGAAATCCACAAAAACAAAGTGATTGAGTCAAAAGCCTTAAAGCTTAAAAGGATTAAGGGCATATATCTCAAAAAGACTATTCTTCAAGTAACATCTGCCCTTTGAAATGAGAGTCCCTAAAATTTGAAATAGCAAGAGTAAAAATAAAAAATTTCAAAATTCACTCCTCTTGTAGACTAAAGCCACCCAAACTTCAACCCATTCTTAAAAGCACTTTTGATTGGATAAAATAATTTAAACTTGGTAAAAGTTACTTTTAAAATTAGGATAAGCATAATTTTAGTTTTACTTCTTGACTTGTAAACCTAAGTTAAGAAGTGATTCTTTCAAAATGCCACTTTATTAATATTTATTTTGAAACCAAAGACCAAAAGCCTATATAACATTACAATTTAAAAAAGACCTAACAAATTGATTAAAGCGTATCACTTGTAAAATATACCATAACTTTTGGATTTATAGTCAAGAGTGGAAATTTGAACCGCCCTCTTAGATTAAACTAATTAATTACGAGATATCATTGTTGTCTTTAAAAAAAGTTATTGCCCTTGTGTTCACCCTAGGTGACACTGAAAGATCACTTGCCTCGAGTTTGAAAATAAAGTAGGTCGAGAAAAGAGGACCCCTTCCCTCCAAAAACAAGATTGTCAAGTGATTTGAGCAAAGTTGAGAAAAAGAGCAAATTGTCAAAGACCTACATATATGAAGAACCCAAACCTATTAGCAATTCTAAAAAAATAATAATAATAAATAAGAGAAGAGAAAAGGACAAGTCTTTTTTAAGTCAATTCCAAACTAGTCTTTTTACGTAACTTTAGCTATGTTTGGCCTTAGTACCAAGTCTTATCAGTTTCAAAGCATTTTATCTTAAGATGAGTCATACTTTGATTCTTTTACCCACTCGGTCCTAATGACCATTTTCGTCAACTTTTAGGAGTTTTTCCCAAATTCAAATGGAGGGACCTATTCCTTAATGTCTAATCCAAAACCTCGTTTTGTCAATTTAGGGATCTTACCCTTAGTAACCAGTTCAGGTGACTATAGTAGATTAGTCTCTTTCTTGAATCAATCCTTGAAGTTAATTTTGTTGATTCCAAGAAATTATAACTAAGAAAATTTTTGAGAAACATGATTAAATTAAAAGCCAATTAATCCAAGATGATGCTCTATCCATGAATCTAAGATTACACTAGATCCATCTATCTAAGATGGTATGCCTAAAACCCATCAATCTAAGATAGTGCTATACCCATCATTCCAAGATGATATGCCTAAAACCCCTCAATCTAAGATGGTGTTGGATCCATCTATCCAAGATGGTATGCCTAAAACCTTTCAATCTAAGATGGTGTTGGATCCATCTATCCAAGATGGTGTTGGATCCATTTATCCAAGATGGTATGCCTAAAACCTTTCAATCTAAGATGGTGTTTAAGTTTTTGTTAAAGCCCATCAATCCAAGATGGTGCTCAAATTAATATTAAATTTGAAAAAATTGAAAGATTATCCATCCAAGATGGTCACTTAAGATTTGCTTTGTTTTCTTGAAAGATTTCTGTCTACTCTAAAATAGCTATTTTATAGTCCATCCAGGATGGTACTTTCAAGATTTGGCTTGTCTTTATGGGCATAACCATTTTTTTTTGCTTTTGAGTTTCTTCCCAAGAGAATAATTTCTTTCTCTCTAAAATCCTCAATAGATCAAATTTAGGATAGCTAACTGGCTGTAGCACTTCTTAGTACAGTTTATCCCTCAGGGCAAAAATGATGTCTCTTTTGTTTTCGTGATAAAAGTTTACTTAAACTTCATAATAAAGAAGGGCAATTATAGACACCGTATTTTTGCCTCTCATAATTTTAGCGAAATTGTATTTTTTTTTCCTTTATTGATTTAAGTATATTTTCAAAATTATTTATTTTCTTAGAGTATGTGTAATATTTGGTTAAACCTAGGCTTAGTATTATTTCATTTTATTTTTGTTTAAAGAAGAAGAAGAAGAAAAGAAAAGAAAAAAAAAACTAGACTAGGTATAAGACATGATCGATGTGCTTCAAAATAAATTAGGGCTAAAGCCTTAATAAGGATTTGAACCTTAAGTAGGTAGGCGCATTTTGTGCCTGTATTTTATTTTCAATCCCGTGCATGTGCTACACGTGAGTCACTTGCCTACAACATAACGAGCACCCCTCTTCTCCTCCTCATTCTGTTTTTTAATTTCACTCCTACAACTTTGTGATTTCTAAAAAATAAAAGGGAACTTTCCCTATTAGAACCCCTCAATTTCAACTTATGTTCTAACTTTATATCTTAGGATATTTACTCCAATTTTATATTTTTGGAAACTACACATAGCATACTCTAAATTGGGACAAAAAAATACATCTTAATTTTCAAAAAGGAAAAAAAATATATTAGCACACTTGAACAAAATTTGAAAAATCTCATTCTTTGGGAAATTTCTTCCAAATTTAGGGTGTGAAGATTGTTTATGTTTATTAATGTGTTCTTACTTATTTTCATCACTCAAACTAACACTTTCCTCAAAATTTAGAGACAGATTAAGCAAGAACATCTTAGGCCCCCACACAAGTGATTTTCCATTTTTTCACTTTGCGAGATTAAATCTGTGCTCCACTAGTATAAATAGGGTGCTACACTTCACATTAAGCATAGATTGTGATTTAAAACTTATGCAAACACACTCAAACTAAGCTTTCTCTAAGATGTGATTTTTCTCTCTTAAAAGATAGCACCACTTTACCTGAAGTTGCCTAAGAATTCACTGAATTGGCTACTGGTTCGTTACTATGCGAGGTAAGCTCCTAGAATCTATGCTTACTCTTATTTGTTCTTATTTTCTTTGTGTGTTTGATGCATCTTGTGTACTAAATAATTGAGAAAACATGTTTTTAGGAATGTAAAACACTTATTTGATGCAATTTTTGTAGTACAGTTAATAGAATTTCTTATTTCTATAATATAATGACCATGTAGTATTCATAACTCGTGATTGTTTAAATTAAGTATTTTGATTTAATGACTTGTAGAATATTTATCATGAATCATGTTTGAATATGTGATTATGTAATTACTTTTGATTATTTTAATTGAACGAGACGTTTTGATTAATGAATCGTAGAGTATTTGCCATAAAACATGTTTACACAATGTAGAATAGATGTCTCAAGATATAAATTATTGAATAAGATGTCTGACATGTAATTATGAAATTATTTATTTTGATGAATCATGTTGACGTAATATAAACTGGATGTCTTAATTCAAAATTTCATTATCATCACAAACAAATTTTCGTATATAAATAATAAACAGGCCATATTTTTTATTATATGAATATTGCATGAATTTTTATTTAAGTGCTCTTATGTGACTTATTTTACATATGTACCTTCAATAGGGTTCTTTTTTATAAAAAGTATTTTTTTTTTCATTTTTGCTACCTTAAAAAACCTTTTTCTTAAGTAGAAATTTAAATGGATTTACTTTTAAAGGAATCAAGGATTTCTTTTTAAAAAAAAATGGGTAGAAAAGGAAATATATTTTTATGAACTAATCAACATGTAAATACTTAAAGCGAAATGCTTTTAAAAATAAAATAAATTAACCCATTAGAATTTTCTTAAAATGAATTACAGTAGTTTGATCTTCACTAGTGGTTACATAAACACCTATGGAATGACTTAAAATATATAAAAATGACAAAAATCGCCCTACCCTTCTGTAAATAACTTTTTATTTTTATTTTTTGCTTTCTCATAGTTAAATGTAATTTCATCTATTATTTGTGAATAATTTTGTTCTTAGATGTGTAATTTGAAAAATAAATTTAAATTTGAAAAGCTAAAATGGTACCCATTTCGATTTAATAGGATAGCCTTTGAACTTTAAAAAATCTGGTTTCTAGAAATATATATTTTTATTAACTTTTCAAAACATTGGCTAATAGTTAAATTAGAATAAATTTGCTTAATCAATTCTAATTTAATCACACCTTTTTCAGTTTTACAGGGTGGCGACTCTAAGTTTTTTTTTTTTAAAGAGAATAATATGAATTCAAGTTTCCTTAATTTTAATTAAGGTTTAAACTAAATAGATGTAGGGTTTAATTTAAATCAAATTATGGAAAATAAAAAGACGAAACACTTCAAGCTCAACAATTATTACTTTTGGATACTTATTTCCTTTAAGTTGAAAAAGAGCCTCCATTCTAAACACTATGCACAAACCGCACACACCAAAAGAAGGAATGGTCACCTTTGTTTTAGGGTAAATTAAAAAAAAGAAGAAGAAGAAAAAATAAAAAAAAAAAAGAAAAAGGGGGGGTGGGGGAGAAAAGGAAAAATGAGAAAATTTGAAAGAAAAGATGAAAATCATGCCTAAAAAGAAATCTACAAAAAAAAAAGGTGATCAAGTCCAAAGCCTTAAAGCCTAAAAGAATTGGGGGCATGCACCTTGAAAGGCCTATTCATTGAAATGAGAAGCCCTAAATTTGAAAATCCACTCCTCTTAGAGACTAAGGCCTACTTATACTGGCCCTAGTTTCACTTTTTAATTGGATTAGGAAAAATAATTTATCCTTAGTAAATGTTACTTTTAAAACTAGGGTAAGTATAATTTTAGTTTCACCTATAAAGTTCTTAACTTGTAAACCTCAATTAAAAAGTGATTATATAAAAATGCCACTTCATTAAAATTCATTTTGAAATTGAGGACCAAAATCCTATTAAAAACTAAAAAAACCCTAACAAATTGATTAAAGTGTATTACTTATTAGATAGACCATAATTTCTGAAATTATAGTCAAGTGTGAAAATCTTAACCGAAAGAAGGTAAGGAAGTCCTTTTGGACTAAACTCATCAATTATGAGATATTATCCTAAAAGGGGGCTTGGTAGTTTTCTTCATATTATGTGTACATCCATGATATAAATATTACCTTATAAGTTAGAGGTTATGAGGCTCTAACTAGTAAGTTTCTAAGGGTACTTACTCAATTTACATACATTTATTTAACTATATATATATCTATAAGTGATTCAACAATCCATAGTTACTAGAATTGCAAAGAGTTAAAATCACTTATCAAATAATAAGAAAGGGTATTTATATCTCAGCAATCATAATGTCACTAAATACCTTTAAAGTTTAATTCAACCATACCACTTGCTTTCTTAAACTTATATCTTACTTTCTCAGCCCATTGGAGCACTCTGTACTCAAATCTTAGCCTAACCTCAGCTATGTAAGACCTATAAAAGAAACTTTTGGAGGGTAAGTTACATCTAGCTTAGTGACTAACCTTCCTATCTTACCATCAGACAATAACAAGAAAGTTATTTATTAAACATATGAATGCATGTATAAGTATATGCAATGCAAACAGTATATACAGTCGACCGGTAACTGTATGTAGCATGGTTTCAATGCCCACCGTTGCCTGGATTGAGAAGTATTTATGCACATCAGGACCTAAATATTAATGTCCAATACAAAATCTCTTAACAATATAATTACCCTCAATAGTAGACACAGCTCAGCCTCAAGTATAAGGTAGCATTCCCTGGAGTCGAGTAGTTCCGAAAGGTCAAGATAAGAACATGTCGCATGAAATATGTCATAAGATAAACAATCACAGTACATAATATCAATATGGATCCATTCAAGAATGATCTCCCACTCTACTTTGTGGTGTTGATGCTCTTTAACTCATGTCATAAGATGTAATGCATGTCTAGTTTAATTAGAGGTTGGATATTTATTAATTTCGGATTCATAGGGTGGTTAAGCAAGTATATTATAGACACTCTAATGCCTTACGTTCTAATGCAGCAAACAACAGTATTTGAAATATCTTAAGATATTTTGCAAGCATAGTTCAACCAAAACAGACATATACAAGTTCCTATTTACTTTGACATGCATCAAGTTCAATTATATATATAATTAGATAGTTCACTAACTGTAAGTACAAAATAAAGTAAAATAGGGGGTTGTATACTCACTTAGCCTTGAAGTTAAATACTCCTAGTAATCCTTGGTAGTCTCAAAATTGGTATCCTAAATCACCTGAGTAAGGTAACTAAAGTAAATAAGACTCATCTTAAACGTAATCTATTCACTAACCTTGTTATAATTTCCTTATTTCCACTTATTTTGTATCTTGGTCATAACATTCTCTTTTTAAGTCAGAATTTTGCGTTCTTATATTTGATTTTCATTGATTTCCATCGATTTTGAGTGTTCTTTCATTTGGTGAGGTTATTTTTAGGCTTTAGATCAGCAAGGTTTCGATTTAAGCCTTATAATTTCGTAGGCCCAAAGGGTGAGTTTGGTCACTTTAGGGTTTGGACCTAGTTTTAGGCTTTAGGATTAGCTTTTGATCTTAGACCTTGTACTTAATATTTTAGTTTTCCTTTTAAGTATTTTAAGTGGATTTTTTTTCCCAATACTTTAAATTTTTACCTTGGGCCTTGGTGTTGCTCTTATGGGCCTAAATGGGCCATTTTTACTAGTTTAAGGCCTTAACTTGCTAAGAGGCCGATAAGAGATGGCTTTAATGGGAATTTTGACTTAATGTGACTTTTATATTTTATTTTATGAGCCTTTAATTTAGGGATTAGATCTGGTCATTTAGTTATTAGGCTCTATTCTTGGTTCTTTTAATGGATTTTAAGCTTATCTTGCATTTCAGGGCTTTAAGCACAACTCCACTTATTATTTTGGGCTTAAGCCCACTAAAAGCCTTAAGATAAGTCCATTTTCTATAAGGATTCAAATCTAGTTCTTTTCAGTTATTAGGCTCCTAATCATATTTCTAAGGCTTTAATAACTAACTAAGCTAATTTAGGCTTAATTTGCATTTTAAGACCTCAAACTTGATTCTAACTTATTCCGATAAGCCAAATATCCTAATGGGTCCACTAAATAACCCATTTTATTAAGTGTTTCAAATCTGGTTCATTTCATTAGTGAGGTTTTTAACACTGTTCCTAAGGCTTTAATCACTAACTTAACTAGTTTAGGTCATTAACTCATTATTACTCTACTTAACTTGGTTAATTGCATTCTAAATCATATTTAATACTAAATAATCATGTTATTAAGGTAATAAATCAAAATTCATAAATTTGAAATGTTTATGAAAGTGTTGGCCAAGTAGGGTTCTTTTAGGTTTTCCTTCAATTTCTTCCATTTAGCACTTATTCTAGTGTGTTTCCTTATTTTAATAACATTTCTACTTGTTTTAAGCTAATAACATCACTTAACATGATGAAAACAAGATGGATACATATCAAGGAGCAGGTGGCATGGATGGTTCTTAAGGTTTCATAGAGTTTAATCAACATCTTTTCAAGTTATCTATATAAAACTATCTCTTACATCTTTAGAATACAAATAGAAAACTAGCTAAGTATATGAATGAATGTGTAATTATAAGGCTCTAAAATGATATATACATGATTATAACATATTTATATTGTATTTCTAATCTTAAACTCTCACGATGTCATAGGTATAACTTATGTGAACAAGAAAGTCAAGTTGGATGATTTTTAACTTAGGTTAGCTTGCATGAGTTCCAACTTTTCCACTCAAAAATGAAGTTGAAACTTAGTCCTTTAAGAGTAAATGTTTGTTGACAAGAAACTAGGGTATGTGTGTGATCTTTTGGTGTTGGTGTCTTGTCATTTGGTGGCATGTAGTAGTAGTAAAATCAAAAGGTGTTGAGGTACGCTGTAGGGTTTTGATAGCTCCGTTTATTTTCTTCCCTTTTTCCTTTATTTTTTGTTTTGGTTTCTTGAGAGTGTTTCCTGTGGTTTCCTACACATGAAGAATTGTGTTAAATGAGGGTTTTGGAAGGGTAAAATGATAGATATTGAAGGTGGATTAAGGGGGGACAAGAGGTAGTTATTTTGGGATAAGGGTGCATGGTCCCCTCTTAGTGCTATTGTTCTTTATTTACTTTTTTCCAACTAAGGGAAGATTTTGTTTCCTAAAGGACATGTGTCCTTTAATTCCTAATTAATCCTTTGTCCTTTTGACTTATTACTAATTAAGATGTAATGGAAGTTGGTAGATGGATTAAAGGGTAATTAAGATAATTAATTGTGATTGTACTTAATTAAGCAATTTAAGCCTAATTAAGGTATAATTAAGGTCTTGACATATTTTATCACTTTAATTAAGTTCATTGACCTATATTACTTCGTTTGTTAGAGTCCTTTATTATTCGAGATCGATTAGGATTTTCGGATTGTATACGAGGTTGGCAATTTAAGGTTTCCTAATGATTGGAGAAATTATTTGTAATTAGCAAATAGTTTAGGGATACATTTGGGGTTTATTAGTTGAATTAGGGTTTTAGACTTCTAATTAAAGTTTTACTTAGTCTATTGATATTTTCCAATCATTTTAAGGTTTTTTGTATTAAAGGTTTTATGCATACGATTAAGGTTTTGGCATTTTACCCTCTTTAGGCTTTTTCAACTTTTTTAATTAGGGTTTATGACTTATTATTTAGGGTTGAATCATTTAATTTATGCATTTTATTATTATCTTATTTATTATTATATATTGAGCAATTCTAGGGATTACTTATTAACTCTTATATTTGACTCCGAGTTTGGATCCAAAAGTTTATGGGGTTTATATTGTCTCGTTAAGTATAGCGCGACATCATTAAGAAGATATTTTCATATAATTCCTTTAGCTTTATATGATTAATCGCTCTTGACTTATAGTTATTTATGATTTAAAACCTTGATTAGCGAATTAAGGTGTAATTTAGTTTCTTAATCTTAATTACTTGTACACTTGACACAAATTAGGTACATTTTAAGGCTTAATGTGTCAAATTAAGTTTATTAAGCCTACTAGGTCATCTTGTCGAATTATTTTACGGAATTAAGATAATTATTGCTGCTTGAGTATGTTTTAGAGGATAGATTAGGGTTTTAGGAAAATTAAGTGATTAGTTTCCTATTAATGAATAGTTTTACTATTTAATTTGAGTACACTAGTTAGATTAGGTTTTCAACCATAGATTAGGGTTCTACAATTCAAAGGCTTGTATGTATTAGGGTTTTGATTAGGATTTTACTGTTTAAAGGGTTATAGTATTTGTTTTAAGGTTTTGAATTCATTGTTAGGATTATGTATATAAATATTTATTTTTGGCTTAGCTTAGCTTAGCTTACCCTTTATTGGTTTCAAGGAATTCTCATGGGCTTCAACTATTAGTCTTTTTCCCATTGGGGTTTGGTTTAGTTTTGTTAGATTAGGTTGACCTTGAGAGTTAACATTACTTATTGATATTTGTTTATAGGATTATTAGTCTTTTGAGTGTAGGGGTCAAACTAGGGTTAAGATTGCTATTTAGGGTTTTAAGGGTATCCATTAGGGTTTTTGAGTATAGCCTCTCAGGTTCAAGGTTAGTTATATTGCCAATACTAAGAGTATCTTTTGGAAAAAATTATTAACTTATAACCCCTATTTTAGGGAATTTGTAGGATTTACAATTGTTGTGATCAAAATACATTTGAAAGGTCTTTAAGAAAAGTTACTGCCCTAATGATCATCTTAGGTGACACTAAAAGATCACTTGCGTTGAGATTGAAAGCTAGTGCATTGAAGAAGAAAGTAAAGTAGCTTGATGAAAAAAAAGACCTTTTGTTAACAAGTGGTTTGAGTAAAGTCAATAAGAGAGCAAAGTGTTAAAGGATCAAATATATTGGTGGCATTGAGACTTATGAAGAACCTAAACCTATTAGCAATTCTAAAAACATAACAAAAAAAGAAAAATGAGAGAAGAAGAAAAGGGCAAGTTTTCTTTAATTTGATTCTTGATTAGTCTTTCCATCTAGCTTCATCTATGTTTTGCCTAATACCCAGTTTTGTCTCTTTCAAGCGTTTTGTCCTAGCTTGATAACTACTCTTATTTTTTAAAGTCCTCCTTCTTACTCAATCCTAGTAGTTAAGGTCAAATAAATCCTTGATGTCTAATCTAAGATTTATTTTTTGCAACCTTAAGGGGACCTAAACCCAAGCAACTAGTTCAAGTGACACTTGTGGTTCAATTGCTCTTAGATCAACCTTTGTAGTCAATTTTGGATAGTAGAGAAAGTTTTTTCAAAGAAATCTAATTAAATTAAAATCCATGAATCCAAGATGGTGATAATTTTTTCTTTTTATCCTTTAGTCCAAGATGATATCAAAGCTTCTTATCTATCAATCCAAAAAAGTGCTAAATTTTTCAATATCCATCAATCTAAGATGGTAATAAAGTTGTTTATCCATCAATCCACGATGGTGACTAAGTTTTTTACCCATCAATCTAAGATGGTAAACCAAAAGGCTCATCAATCTAAGGTAGTGCTAAACCCATCAATTTAAGATGGTGTTCAAATTTTCAAGATCCATCAATCCAAGATAGTATCAATTTTTCAATATCTATCAATCGAAGATGGTGACAATGCTTTTTATCCATCAACCTAAGATGGTGTTCAAATTTTTGCTATCAATCAATCCAAGATTGTGGCAAAGTTTTCTAATCATCAATTCAAGATGGTATTGGAGTGTTTTACCCATCAATCTAAGATGGTGATTGGATTTTTATGATCCGTCAATCGACGATGGTGAGTAGTTGGAATCCAAAAGTTTTCTTTGTCAATCTAAGACAGTACATTCTTCAAAAAAGCTAATCAAGTCAATAATTTTCCTCCATAGGATATTTTTAGGGTTTCCTTCAACAAAGATTCCAAAGAAATTGCTTCCT
This sequence comes from Lumnitzera racemosa, assembly GCA_024138005.1. Taxonomy (NCBI): domain Eukaryota; kingdom Viridiplantae; phylum Streptophyta; class Magnoliopsida; order Myrtales; family Combretaceae; genus Lumnitzera; species Lumnitzera racemosa. Next base: position 16,229,209 of record JAMXBC010000001.1, read on the forward strand.
ATCTAGTCATCCCCATGGATTATATGCTCTTTGGAGTCGTTGTCCATGTAATAAAAAATGTTAGGATCGTTAACTCATTAGACCATTGTCTTATCTTCACGCTGTTTGCTCATTAAAATGCTACCCTATCTTCGAATCACATACTCTAAGAGCATTATCTTGATCTTAAGACTTTTAGGTTACTTATTCGTTAGAGCACTACCCTACCTTTAGGTCACTTACTCATTGGAGTGTTACTCTATCTTCAGATTGCTTGCTCTAAAAGTGCTATCTCAATTAAAAACCTTTGAGTTACGTACTCGTTGGAGCGGTACCTTATCTTCAAATCGTTTACTCCAAGAGTGATATCTTGATTTTAAAACCTTCAGATTGCTTGCTTTTGGAGCACTACCCTATCTTCGAATAGCATACTCTAGGAGCGCTATCTTGATTTAAGACCTTCACATCTATCTTCGGATCATGTACTTTAGGAGCGTTACCCTATCTTTTGATTGCTTTCTTTGAGAGCGTTATCCTAATTTAAATCCTTTGGGCTGCTTGCTCCTTAAAGTGCTACCATATCTTCAGATTGCTTGCTTTAAGAGTCTTATCTTGGTTTAAAAACCTTCAAGTCGCTTGCTTTTTGAGTACTACCTGATCTTTGGATCACATGCTCTAAGAACATTATCTTGATTTAAAACCTTCGAGTCCCTTACTCGAGTGCAACCCTATCATTGGATCGCATGCTTTCCAAACGCCATCACGATTAAAGAACCTTTGGTTCACCTGCTGTTGGAGCGCTATCATGACTTAAAACCTTTGGTTCGTATGCTTCTAGAGTGCTATCTAGAATCTTTTCCTCTCTTTAAATTCTAGTGGCACTTAGAGTGCTCTCGCCTACTACAAGTTATCCTTTAGCCATTAAGGTATAAACCCGCTTTCAAAAAGAATGATGGTTACACTTCCCTTTTAAAGATAGCCCACTCCTAGGGCGCTATCTCTTCTTCTAGTCCATATTAATCCCCAATGGATAGAACGGATAGCGAGCTTACTGTAGAATTATTTATTTTAGGGAAAAAATGGTGTTATTTTTTATTTTTGTGGTAAAATTTTACTCGAACTTTATTAAAAAAAAAAAAGAGCAGCTATAAGCATTCCATTTTTTATTTTGCTTTTATTAGCCCTTAGATTTTTTTAATCCTTTTTTACTAAAGTAAAATAAGTTAAATAATTTTGGTGTTCAATAATGGATCGAGAAAGAAGCCAGCGTAGCTGGCAAGTATGCACGCACATGAAAGTTAAGGTCCGGAGTTTGATCCAGAAGGCAGGCACACTGCGCCTCCAATTTTTTATTCCAGCAATGCAACTTGTGTCGTCGCATCGTGGTTAGTGGGAAGCTAGCTGATCCTTTTCTTCCCTAGCGGAGGTCATGAATTTGGGCATATTTGAATACGAATGAAAGCAACTTAATAGTGCAAATTAACATTTCAAACATTGATTAATTCTATATGATCAACAATTTGAATTAAACACATTTATAGTTCAAAAATCAACTTATCGGTCAAATACTTGTTAACACAAAGATTCAAATTGAGCGATTTAATGGGTTTTCAAATGAAATCAAGCATGCATAAGCATAAGTAGGAGAATGGTAACTCGTTTAGGACATTATGGTTTCTCTTTCTAAATGACCATGAGCTTCTCTCTCTATAGAAGTAACGGCCTCCATGGTGGTTAACAATGAAAACCACCACCACTATCTACTTCACCATACTCGAAAACATAACACCGCACCACCTATTCACTCCAAACCATGCTAGCTACACACCTACTAATAACCCCAAAACCACTGCCAATAGCCGGGGCACCAATTCTATTCCCATATTTGTCAATCCAATACTCATAAAAATTCAGTTACCATTGAAATTCACACTAAAAAGTAATTTGGATTGACTGGTTTGTTATTTCCTATCATTTTCCTCTTTGACCTAATTCCAATTTATGAAGCCTAGATTCGACTCAATTTTGACCCATTTTTGACCCCATTTGACCTGCATATCTAGGTTTGGTTTGGTCTTTTCCTTTTTTTTTTTATTGATGTCATTTAAAAAGAAAAAAGAATAAAAGAGCTTATTTTTTGTAAATTCTTTCTCTCCTTTCCTTAAAAAAAGATATATGTAATACATATATATATATATATTTTTCTCACTTAGTAAAAGCCAATTTTTTCCAAGAATAATAAAATAATAAACCTTTTTCAAAGATTAAAACCCACTTAGAACTTTAAAAAAATTATTTTTACCAAGTTTAGGATTCCTTTTCTAGATTTTTCTTAAAACAAATTAAATGAAATAAGAGCATAAATTTGGTCAATTTAAAAAAGAAAAAACACACATTAGATACCTATGGGCAAGTACGTAGTGACTTAAATTAGGAAATATTTTTTATTTTCCCTTTTGTATATAAATTTAATTTTTTTTCCTTTTTTGTAAATAAAATGAATTTTTCCTTACTCGTAAATTTAGAATTAATCTTTTAAGTTAAAAAGGGTATCTTAAAATTAAATTTAAGCACCAAAGGTTAAAGTGGTATCTGCTTAGAATTTATAAGTTAACCTCTAGACTTAAAATTTTAAATTTTTCAAAAATCATTTTTTTCGAATGATTTGCTCGTAAGATCAATAGCTAAGTCAGCATTAATCTACCCAATTAATTTTAACCTAACTTTTTCACGACTTAGGTTGAGTAGCGACTCCAGATGCTTTTAAAATAAAGAAACCAAAATTTTCTTAATTCTTAGTTAAAGGTTTATATCGAATGGGTATAGGTTTAGATTTAAATTGAGCTAAGGATTAAGCTTGGCAAGTGTCTTATGCTTTAAAATTACTATTTAGGTCATCAATCTAATATTATATAATAAAAAAGAAAATTAATACTAAAGAAACTTTTTAAAATTATAAACCACTTGTAACATGGGGAAATTGGCCAACTTACCTGTTAATAGCATTTTTTTGTAACTACTCCATGGGCTTATATTAACTAATAACTGATCAGCTATAAATACAATACAAGACCCCATGTAAGAGAACCCTCTTCTATTCTCTTACTTTTCTTATTATACTACAACTTTACTCTCATCACAAGAAGATTGAGTTAGGTATCAGAGTGGTCGTACTAGAGTACCATTTGATACTCCTTGTAACTGTTTTCTCATTTTATAGGTGTTCACTCATTGGGACGTGATTTGGCCGTTAACAATTGGCATTATTTATGGGAAACGGTTATCATGATTGTCAAATGAATTTTTTGAATGATGCAATACAACAGTATTTTGTCCCATGAATGATTCTCCTAGATCTCACGATAGATCCTCAAAAATTTGAGGAAGGCTAAGGGATAATTCTGTTTTTCCAAGGCACAACCATCCTACCGCATTTGTTTTCGAAAGCTTATGAAGTTCCGAGAAGACAAGCAAGACAGTTTCTTCCTTCGCAAAAGTGTAACCGCAGCAATTTAACCCACCACCTGGTTCATAATTGTCACTCTTAGGTGGGTGTGTGTGTTTAATTACTGCACACCACTTTCTTCTGGCTCATAACCTTCGCTGCCAGGTTCGTAACCGTTACTTTATGCATTTCTTGATTTCTCCAATTATACAAATTGGGTGTGTTGGTTTGACTGGTTAAAGAAAGTCTTTGTTATTTAATGCCACATAACCGCACACGTATCATGGCACATGGTTGCAAGGTGATTTAGTCACATGCCGAATTCAATTCACATGCATAGCATGTCCATGATACTATCTTTTTTATTTTTAGCAATCGTATTTAAGTAAATTGGCAACGGAATGGGTATTTCTAAGTGATGGATCAGCGACATGTTTGAAGTTCCTTCAAACTCCAAGTGCCGAATTGCTTCAACTTTTGACATGTTTCCTATCAAAGCTGAGCAGTTACTCCATACTTCGAGTCGATTGTATTGCCCATTGTTTCTGACCAGAAAGGCCTGCAAAATTTATACGGATAAGTCCCTCAAAGCTTTGAGCCAATATTACTTATTATGGAAGTAGTTATTCTTTTCGGATTCCAGAAATTCGCAAACACAACAGTTTTAGGGCAATTTTTTTTCATAAAGTTGCTAAGTGCAACTTGAATTTCTGAGCACTTTCTCAATATGTGGTCGACCTAAGCTCCATAGTCATCTGCGTTGTCCTCAGATGAGGAAATTTCCAAGCTACACTTTGACAGAAATGGATGAGCATGATTGCTTGGCAAGCAAGCCACTGTAACATAGCGATCCGAGTTTGTTGCCAGGCTATAGCAACGGAGTGATGGCTTCTTATCTGAATTGTCCGAACCCTTTTTGGCCTAACTCTTGCAAGCAATGAAACAGAGCACCGCTAGGAAGAATGTCTTCTTACTTTGGCCGAGAAAGGTCACGCAACCCAACTTGATATATAAGTCCCTTTGCTTCTGACTTTAGCTGTGTTTCCCTAACCATGGATAACTCATTTCCTCGAAGATACAAATGTCAAAGTCATCATCAATATTAAATCTACTGTAAACCAAGTTACCCTGAGTCAATTCTTGACTGAAATGGGGCAGATGACTAGTGATGTAATTGGAAAGAAATTGCAGAGCCACATAACTATGGTGTGAGCTTCTTTGTATCCTGCTATTGTAGCAGATTTGTGCATCTTAAACTAACGACGGTACTCAAATAGTACTGAGCTAAGTGGACTGAATAATCAGCGAGCTATTTGCCCTTTCATCGCAACCCATGTCGAACTACCTTATTGATTTTATAAGTTTATTACAAGAAGCTCTGAACACTTTTGTTAAACTCCATGTTCTGAACTTCTAAGCTCTTGAATACTTAGTCGGTGTTCGAACTATCCCGACAATCCTTTGCCGAGCAAATTACATGCCCAACAATGTTTGCCGAGTATCAAAACGAGTGCTTCCATGGTCGAGTGCCGAGTGGCAGTGAATGTTTGCCAAGCTCCACACTTTGCCTAGTTAAAATGCCAAGTAATGGCCCTTCTCCTTGCCTAGCTATTCTTTCATGAGCTTCATACGAACTCCACTAAAGTTGTGACTCAACATGGACTGAACTCATGTCAACTCCCATGAAGCAAACATGAAGCTATATTTTTAATCGACTTGGCGAGGCCAAGTGCACACATGAAGTTCAATGCCGAGCTGTACATGTGAGCCCCACTAAGATAGTAATGCCAAGTTGTCTTTTATACATCACGTGTGAGCCGCAATTTCAGGTTTTCAACATACGTAGATTGTTGCGAGATGAGCGACCGAGCTTCACCTCAATGAAGTACAAGCTACTCCTTATCCAAATCCGAGCACCACAGTGACGCTAAATCTAAGTTCCATACACTAATTGGAATTCTGAATGATGTAGAGTAGCATTCCACGCTGTTTTTGGCAGGCCCAAACCACCTCTTTAATCAAGCTACGACTGCATGACTTCAGAAGAAGAGCGTCGAGTCAAAATGAACTACTCTCTAGCAAAGCCAAGTACTCCTTGCGAGTCAAGCCCCGTACCAAATTGTCGAAAAGCCAAGCATGTCAAAGCTATACAAAGTTGCTGACAAGCTACTAAGTCCATGCTGTCCACCAAGGCCGAGTTAAGCAGCCTACGATTTCCCAAGCTATTACATATCTGCCCTTCGATCTCTAAGCTCCATGTTAACCAAGCTTCTGCGGATTCGAACTGAGTCCAAACTAATTTACAAGTCCGACCTCTTTTTGACTGAGCTGAATTGCAAGAGAGTCCGAGAAAAAATGAACTATCATGCCAATAGTTTAATTTTGAACTATGAAGAGTAGACACTGACTTCAACAACAGAACTGCCACATGATAGCATCCCAACGATGAATAATTTGTGCGGTGACTAAACTACTTAACAACAACAAATTTAGGCTCCGAATATGAGCAATCTGATCGTAGTGAATTCAACTATTTCAAGCGAATTCCCTGAATTATTCCAATAACGGTGATAATTTTAAGCACAGCAATTATACATGGGTAGCTGAGCAACTACCTTTTACTAGTCTAAGCTATTAGGGACAATGTCACGGCTGAATTCTAGCTCCTTCGCTTGCAGTTAGTATAAGCTTATGCCGAGATATGTCTTGACAATGCCGATCAAATTGCTCACTTAGTGCCAAGCAGAGCTCTAGCATCCACCAGATTGGGCTATTCTCCATGTCGAACGGACCTTCACATGACTTAGCTGATCTACAACAAGTCCGATCCAAGTATCTGACCTGCACTAAATTGTCATGAAGAGAATCGTATGCCGAGCTCTTATTGATACTTGTGCCAAGCAAGTTCACAATGGCTGCAATGGCATCTCACTTCGTATAAGTTGCTTTAAAACAAGTTCCCTAAATTATAGATAATTGTGCCATGCCAAGCTTTGTGGTGCAATGTCGACATGGGCTTCGAGACAACAAATGTCACACTATAGGAAAATGAATTTAAAGGTAGCAGCAAATGCCGACACGGTCGAGCTGTTCCACACAACAATTGCTGCACGAGATCAAAGCAAAGCCGAGGCCGAGCTTACGACAGCTCGCACTTGCCGAGCTACTCCAAGTTTGTCGAGAAACTCCAAGGGTGCCGAGTCCGTCCATTGTTGGGCTTGTAGCTAAACCGAACAACCATGACAAGTGGAGCATCTATCCGAAAGGGTCAACCTGCTATTAATTGCCAAGTTCTCAGTAGGATCCATTAAAGGAGCTAACTGCAGTAGTTTCTCGTTGAGCTCCTTAAGTGGTCGAGCAATATCATGCCGAGCTACTTACTTTGAATTTCCCAAGGTATTGAAAGGACCCATTGAACTAAGGTTCAATTACCGAGCTATTGCTTATATGCGATATTAAAGACTTTCTGAGTTGTCCAGTCTTAAAGTTACCGAGCATCCAGTATATGACATATACTTTAAGCTGCTGTGGTAGAGCAGAAGGGTGCTGAATAATTTGTGGATTCATTTGACACTTAGACATTACGCAGAAACTAATGTGAATCATTGTGTGCTATCCTGATTGTGCATACGTGTAGAGAAGTCAATTCGGTTGGCACCTTGTTTTCATGATATGGAAATGCTTTAGTCGCAAATGAAGCCGATTTTGTTGGTAGCTTGTTCGGTTGCCTGATTGAGTGTACATCATTACTAAGCTCATCCTAATCAGCTTGCGCAGCTACTAAGCTTGAACATTCGCTGAGCCGCCCGAACCAAATAGAGGCTGAGCTATTCTTCAATTGCGGCACCAAGCCATATGCTTTGCACAGCTCCATCATTGAGTCTCTTTCTACAATGGTCAACATTCCCACCTACAAAGTGTCGGAAAATTAAAGTTCGAACTTCATAACTAAACAAACGCAAGGACTTGGCAAAAAGTCTAAAAACTTTAAGCTTCAAACAAAAGAAGCAGTACTCTTAAAGCAGGTAACATAATACAAATTGTCGAATTTCATGAGCCAATAACCAATGCTTATAGATGAGCTCACTCACACACACTTTCATTGATGGAAGATAAGTACGACTTCACTTTTGCCTTTTGTGATTTATTCATTATTTATCCTCCAAAATATATGTTTTATGTGATGACTCGTACCAATTTATTATTAATATTCACACTTAATTCATAAATAAAGTATTATCTATCTACATAACGCTCTAATGAGAATTCAAAGACAGATTAGGCTAGAGAAATGCCCTCTATTTTTAGCCTCCACAAAACATAATTCGCTAATGAGCTACTCCCTAATAGCTCTAAGCCTTGTATACTCCGAGTGATGAGCAAATTATAAAGCACTAATCCCTAGGTCCTATATTTAAAGGACAATAGGAAAGGGATAATTATGAATCTCTAAGTCCAGAAATGAGCTTGGACGACGAGACATAAAACTTAAGTCTAAGTTATAGACAACGAGCTATTTAAAAACTCTAAGCCACTAAACAACAATGGGTTTAATACTTTAATCCAACACTTTGTACGCATTATGGATAGATAAGCCCAAGTTCTATACTTTAATGGACTAGAGGCCAACTAGCTTTTTTTACAGTTTATTTTATGGCTTTACTTAGCACAAGTTATGCCTACCTTGGAAAACCTACATACTTCCCCAACCTTTTCAGGCACACTAGCCTCTTTAAGTCTTCTCCTCTTTAAGCTTTTGCTTCTTTAGGTGCTTTAGCCTCATTAAACCCTTATCTTTTCAAGTATACCAGCCTCTTTAGGCGTTCGCCTCTTCAAGCACACCAGCCTTCTTAAGCATGCCAACATCCATAAATGCTCATGCCACTCTCGAATTTCACCTCTTTAGAATTTTTCTTTTTTAAGCACTTTAACCTCTTCAGGCTTAGATTACAAACTTTTTCAGAGATCTCACAAAATCAACATCCTTAAATACTCTATTTACTAACCTTATCACCAAAGAGAGTGTGGGGCAAATGTTAATAGCATTTTTTTATAACTACACCATAGGCTTATATTAGCCATTCAATACTTAAACCTGGTTCAATATTTCAGTCTAGGTGCAACTTTTACTAATTAGCTATAAATACCATATAAGACTCCTAAGTGAAGGGATTCTCTTCTATTCTCTCACTCTTTTTATTATACTACAACTTTACTCTCATTATAGGAGAGCTGACTTATACATTGGAATGGTCGTACTGAAACACTTTCCAATACCCCTCGTAGCCATTTTTTCATTTTGCACGTGTTCATTCATTGGGACAAAATCTGACAATCAACTTTGCTCGATTCTCTCCTTCCCCATAATCTCTCTCTACGCACTGTATTCCGAATAAGTTGAGTAATCCATGTCATGGAAACCGACTGCACATTACTAGTACTCATTAATTTCTTTCTCGCTAAAGGAAGTTACCAAAATATTGGTTCAAAATTTCGATTGCACCCTAATATCCCATGTTAAATTTCATGCATGAATTGAAAATATAATTTAAAGTTGCAGCTTTCAAGATTTATTCATTTATTTGACTTCATTTTTGGGCTAATGTAGTTGGTGGACATTTTGAAATTTATTTGTCATTATATGTTTATAAGGAAGATAACTTAGTTTATGATATGTGAATGGAATGTTATTTTCAATATAAGCATTGGTATGGTTACTTTGATATATAATAAAAATATTTGAGTAATGAGAAGATGATTAGAGGCCTCATGAAGCTTCCTCCTAATCCGTGTTAACATTGTAAAAGCTTGGGGCATTTTTTTGAAAGCAGGTTTTTTACATAGTTTGATATTTATATTTTCACGTGATAATTCATGTCATTTATGTCAATTTCCATTTTCCTTTTGTCAGGATTGACAATATGTTTATAAAAACGTAAGACCCACAAAAATAAAACAATAACCATAAAAGTTAAGCTAAGGTATAGAAAAATAATTGTAATTTTAATAGGAGGGCATTTTGGTAATAGTAAAGGAAATTATGTAAATGATGGAGAAAACCCTAGCCCTCATTTTGACACCCTATAGAAGTAGCCGTCTTGTTTCTCACATAGGAACATTTGTAGAGTGACTGGATCTTGGTGAAATCAAAAAAAGGTAAGTAAGTTTCATGATTCTAATAAGTGATTTTGCTAACCTAGATCTAATTTCGGTGTTTTTCCTGCAAGGTTTTAAGAATTGGATTTTGAGAGAGATTGCTTTCTTCAAACCCTAAGAGTGATTAGGTATAAGATTCTTTAATGGGTAATTGGTTATTTTGTGGATGATGTTGTGAAATTTGAATTAAACTCAAATTTTTGTGGTAAGGAGTTGACAAAAATTTATGTTGGGTGAAGTTTTAGGGTGCTAGGATGATCTAAGGTTGAATCAAAAGGTTTTGGAATGTGCAAAACCAAAGCATTTTGAAGTGTTTGTCAAATAAGACAACTACGGACACGATCATGCCCGTAATCCTACCTATGGTCCCTTCATAATGTTTTTTAGTGTAAAGTGATCTATAGTCGCGATCCTTAGATGTGGTCTTAGTGTAAAGTTTAAAAGAGAATTATGGTCAAGGAACACAACTATCAACTCTAATTGTGACCTTATTCTTTTCCTTAGTTCATTGTTTTTCAAGTTTTCTTGCTTCTATATCTTGTTTTAACCTTTCTTAAATACTTTTAGTACTTTAATTCGAGTCTTAAACTTTAGAATAAGTCATTAATGAAGCTTAAACTAAGTAGTGCTAAGAGAAAAATAGAAAGACACAATGTGTAGGCTTTAAAAGAATTTGTTTTACTCTTGCTTCAAGTATTGAAAAGAATTGTGAGTTAGAGATAACTATTGCTCAAGATTTAGGTACGCGTTTACCTTACTTGTTAGGTGTACTTCTTCGGATTAGAAATACAAATGAACTTAATAAATATTTGGCTATTAATAATGTGTTTGGTGCTTATGTGTGGCTTAATCCAATGATGGTTTCTTAGAGGGCACCCCTACAATCTTTGAGTAGCATTGTCTCTAATGGAGTTGCTCCTAGATATGATTAAGGGTAGATTTAAGGTTATAGGACTTAGGTAGTGAACTTATAACAATTAGGAAGGTGTGGAGACCATGGATGGTGAACCATTGTTGGTAGAATTGCTGAGGACTAAGAAAGTATAGGGACTATATGATGGTAAACCATTGCTGGTAGAATTGGTGAAGACTAAGAAAGTGTAGGGACTGTATGATGGTGAACCCTTATCGGTAAAGAGTGTGATGTTAGGGTGGTGTTGAGGCCTTGAGTGGCAAACTTGTGCCTATGGTTTTATTTAGGGCTTAAGCGACTTTCTTATTTCGGTTTTGTGACAAGAATCATGAATATTCCCTTATTTCTTGTGAATGAATTTATATATATATATATATGTATATGAATTGATAAATTGAGTATTGTAATATTTGTTACATATTAACGCATGTGGCTTGGGAAATTATGTAGCATGTACATGTGTTTGCAATACTCATATATTTGGCATTAGTAATCATTCTTTTATTTGTTTTCAAATGTAGAGATTTATGAGGATCCTAGTGATGCTTACTACTATTAGGATTTGGAGAGTGACACATACTATTATTACTATGGCGAAGATTAGTTGTAGTGGAACTTGTGGAATCAAGTTCCACTGAAATACTTTTATTTTTCTTTAAACTTAATAATAGTTGATGTTTCTATACTAGTATTGATTTCATGTACAAGTTTTACAAATCAACTTAGTTGGGGGGATTTATGCTTATCATATTGAATAATTTTTAGAGTCTAATTAGTGGATTTTTTATGAGACTAATGGAGTTAATACTTATCTTTTGGAGTTTTAGATTATAGTTGAATGTTGACTTGTCAATAAATAGCTAGATATACATCGCAAGATGTAATGTCCTAAACTTAAGGCATTACAAATCATTTATGAACCTTCATTTGCATGACTTGCAATAAGTAAATTAAATGTATGTTAACTTTGTTTGTTTTTAGATTACAGTAACTACAGATTTTGATATGGGAGGATAAGGAAAATATTGAATTTGGAGAACTTTGGATTAATGTAAATCTTAATAATATTTATGATGTTAAATTTACACGCACATAATGGGTGTAGCGTTTGTAAGTATATTATAAAGACCCCAAGTATTATCTAAGATAAATATAAAGTGATTAGATAGGTAAATATAGGTGCTACCATTTTGGCAATATGCCTATAATGGACCCCTCAAGTTATATGATATTACACATAAGTGTAGGTAATTAATTTGGAATACGAATGATAGATTATAAGCAAGTCATATATTGGTCACAATAAGTATCGATAGGTTGAATAATGGGATTATATAGATATGTGTTGAATAATAGTGTTATGCGTTCTTATAGTTGTTATCAAGCCTAAGATGCTTTATATATATATATGATATGATATGATTTGTAAAGGCCAAGTTCTATAAGCAAATATGTTATTGTTATTACAGGTATATGTTTGGTTCTATTAAACTCCATTAGATGAAATATGAAAACCCCACAAATTTCAAAAGGGGTTCAAAGTTGATGAAGAATAATTAGGAGATACCCTTGAAACTTAATGAGTTAATTGACTATAAACCTAAAAAGAATATGCTTAAAGACATAATTTGATACATGCAATTCAGGAATCCTAACTCGAAAACCTAAAGCCTAAAACCATAAACGTAAAATCCTAAGAGGGAAAGTCTAAAGCAAACCACAAAACCCTAATTAAATGTGGAAAATCCTAAATTACTTATAATTCCTTAATTGATTAGTGAAAACTATCTAGTAATACAAAATGATTCAATTTAACAACTCTAAGCCCTGAACTACCATCGTATACTAATAAAGTTTTAACCTTAAGTCCCTTAACTCAGGCTCATCTCTAAGACTTATAACGGTTAGCTAAGCAAATGCTGTCTCAACAGCTGGTCATATACAAGTGCTTATACTAAGTCAACTGGTCATTACATTGATGTTCAAGCTCTAGAGCTCCCCTATTTTACTGACCTCTCCCTTAGTAACCTAATAAGTTTAGCTTAAAACTCAGACCCTACTTCAAGAGAATTCTCCTAACCTACCAAAAGACTAAATGAATGCCCCAAATGTGCTTCTAACTTGCCTTGAAGTCTGTCATAGTTCAATCCCTACTTTAGAAGCAATCCTTGTCCTGCATCTAATCTCTTGAAAGCTTGACCAATCTTCTCACTAGCCTCTTGAACCAACTTAGCTCACCTAGACTGATTTCCATCTTCTTCTATATAGAATTTGTTTTAAGGTATGGCACCAATATGCTCTAGACACTTATTCTTCTCTTTTTGTGCATGTATAATTATTCTTTTTACATTTTGTACTTTATACCTTTTTAAGTGTATCTTAGGTTATTAATCTTGTAATTTCCATTTGCCATGTGTTGCCCTAGAGTCTTACTATAAAAACTTCTAAATGATGTAGTTGAAACCAACTTTTACACCATAAGTGAATATTTTTGTTCCTTGTGAAATTCTCTTTAAGTGCTCTAGAAGCTTACTAAAAAAGCTCCTAAATGATGTAGCCAAAATCAACTTTCTCACCATTAATGAATATGTTCGTTTCTTATGAGATTCTCTTTAAATTCCCCTTTTATACTCTTATCTACCTCGATTGTAGCTATAAATAGTGGTGTGTATACCTTAATTGGAGCTTCCATGTCATATCAAATGAGGTCAAGTTGTGTGGAACCATCTTAGTATTTCATATCTACAAAGGTTGAGCTACATGTATCTCATACGCACTGTAATTTCATCAATATTCAAAGGACTCATCCTCCTTATGGTAAGCCTTAATGATTATTTAGTTCCTAGGCATACCATATACATGACAAATTATCAATAATCAATGTCAATGGATCAAACTAGATCAATTAATAATGTTAAACAATCTAATTGAACAAAACGAATCCTAATCATAACCTTAGGTCTTTGAGTTACTAGCTAAGATTCGAAATAACATTTTGTTTTTATCTAAACATGGAACATAGAGGGCTACAGTTGGAAGAAGGATAATTTACCTATTATTTGCAACTCAAATAACGACTTTCGTTATGAAACGAGACCTTACAGATAAGTTATTTAGCTTATAAATGATAGCAATTTGGAGTGAGGATGTCACTAATGGACATGTAAATTCACTAGGTACACATGAAAATTAATATATCTACATATATTCTGATATGAATAAATAAGTATTGGTGAAGTGTAGCTAAATGTTAGATTTGATAAAATCAAATAATGTTAAGTTATCAAACTCTGAGAAAGGGAAGTGGATGGCTAAAGGAATAACCATTTTAATGGGAAATGACATTTACATGGTTTAAAAATCGAGAAAAACAAGGTTTTGGGGACGTGTATGTCATTTTGGTGCCAAATTTAAATTTAAAAACTTGTTACTGGTAGTATATTTTTGGACCCATGGTGATTCCTTCTAGCTATGATAATTAACTTAAGCTCGCAACACAAATAAGGGCTTTAGTCATAAAACAAAAGAAGAAGAAGAAGAAGAAGAAGAAGAAGAAGAAGAAGAAGAAGAAGAAGAAGAAGAAGAAGAAGAAGAAGAAGAAGAAGAAGAAGAAGAAGAAAATAGCATAATCAATGAAAAGGAGGAGTTTGGTTTCACTCTCTTCATCACTTGAAAAAAACATAGATATCACTCCACATTTATCGTTTTAAAAAGCAGATGAAGTAGTGCACTGCTGAATTAGACGAGAAATGGAGACATAAATTCAAGCATTATTATAAGGACACTAAGCTCATGCATGATGTGAGGTAGTGTGGAAAAACTTCATGACAACACCAATACTATGTTTGTGACTACAAATGAGTAAAAGAATAGGGTAAAGAATCAAACATAGAATAAAAGAGAAGAGGAACATGTATTTATTCAATTTGGCAAGGTTGCGAAGGGGAATTTTGGGGAAATCACCATAAGGAGTTTCTATGAAAATGATAAGAGAGGAGATTATAAGTGCTTAGCAACTTATAAGTGAAGTTTACAATAATTCAATATTGGTTGAAACAATAGAAGATAATTAAATAATGAAAGTGAGGAAAAGAAAGAAAAATCAAGAAAAAAGGTCTCTCTCTAGTTCATCGTAAGATCTAAAGAAAAATAGTAGTTGCTAACTAAAGACAAGATGATATGGTATAAAGGTGCATTGTAGAAAAGGCTGCAAGAAGCATCGGGGTTTGGCCTAAGGATGGCGGCTTGTGGTTGATTTTAGGTTAGGTATTTCCACAAAGTTTTAAAGCTATCAAATCCATATATTTAATTTCCACAAAATTATATTAAGTATTATTTTATCTATAATATCCAGTGCCCTGTTGTGTAAAAAAATTTACTAAAACTACTTATCTTAATTTTATTAAATTTTAGCTTTTTGATAGTTGCTATAAAAGCCTTTAATGAAATATTACGATTTTTAAACAAAATAGCTTGAGTTTAGGTTTTGACATATTTGACTGATTTTTTACAATACAAAGTGGTGTTGAGATGGATTTCATAAAAACAAATAAATGAGTTCATAAAAAAATAACACTTTGGATCTAATGCTAAAATTACTACTTTTTCATTTGTGCAATTTTCTTATTTTGTTAAACCAAATAAGCTAAATGATTTCTTTTTAGTAAAATTTTGAATAAACAGGTGATGATCTTAGTGTGGTTATGGTTTGAACTAAAAGCACAGGTGAAAATAAGTGAAAGTTTGTAGGTTAAAATAGTATTTAGGCTTAATCAAAGAATTTTTCAAATGATTTGCAAGTAAATTTTACATAAGGAGTTTGCTAAAAGGTTGAACCAGAGGATGTGAGTGTGACATTTAACTACAATGGAGTTAAATAACACATCAAAGGCTATTCTACTAGGAGTTCTAAAGGAAAATTAACTCAGAAGATAATTTAGAGATTAAGTTTGAGGATACTCTAAACTATAACTTTAAGTAGTTAGATTGTATTCAACCCATAGTTGACTTTTGTATTGTGTAATGTTTCCTAGAGGAACTAAAACACAGGTTTGAGCTATTTATAAGTTTAGATAAGTGGATATTTGTGTGTTTCGAATAAATTTATATCTACTCATCATCATGCATGTTCACTAACTTATTTCATTGTGACTATTTTAGCTAAATTTGGTTATAAGTTCTTGATATGTTGCTTGGCAAGCTATATGCTACTTTTCTTTGTATAATCTATATAACTATTATTGACTAAAACATGCCGAGTTATTATCAATCTTGATGATTTTAGTTTTATTGTTGATTGTTATGATTTGTTAATTAAGATTTGTACTAACTAAATAAGGAAGCTAGGTACTAACCCAGCTTTTGAAGATGTTTATTTAAGTGAACCTAATAACGAGGTTTTAGAGATGAAAGTGTAAATGAAATAGAGTGAAGGTAGGGCAAATAAGAAAAGAGTAAGCTTTCTTAGTAATTTATTACTTGGTCTGTGATTTGATGCATCCATAGCATGGCATGAAAATGATCTACAAGTCAAGTTTTTTAAAAATGAGATTTTGCTAGGCTGGGTTTTACGTAAAACATTGGGTTTTTTAAACATTCAAATTGATTTCTGAAAGCTCGGTTTATCAAGGAAACAATTGATTTGCAAAATCTGGGTTTTCAAATATATAGAATTGCATCTCTAACTAGATTACGTGGTTTTTGCTGTGTTAGGCTTTAGCAGCTCCTTATTGCACTACTACGCTCTTAGAAACTTATCGAGATGCCTAAATTTAAGTTGACTATTAGTATTGATGCATATCACATGTATAAGCATCTTCTTGGTTGGGATATAAGTTAGTGGAATTTAGTTATCAACTAGTTGGTGTGTTTGTGGTATTGGTTATGCACTCTCACTTGGCTCGTAGTAAGCTAAGGGATAAGTTGTCTTATCCTCATGTTAAAAAAAAGCTTAGATAAGTCATCACCACAACTAAGATAGGAGAGTTTGAGAGCTCTAGTTGAAGTCTATCATCTTAAGAGGAAGTAAGCAACTGTAGAGTTAGTTACCAAGTTTGAGGGTACTGGAGATGGTATCATAGTGTTGTATTGCATGAATCTAATATGGAAGTTATCAATGTAATATCATATGTTTAGTTGAATGATATATTTATTTGTGATACCTTAGGCATAGTTGTTAAAATTATGATTCCACCCATGCGATTCTACAAGTTTACGATTTTAGGACGTTCTTTTGAGTTAATTTGTGCATAAAATCATTTTCATATAGAAATTTGTGTTTTTAATTGGGTTGACATGTTAACTTGGTAGAAACTTATATTTTTGACTGAGTTTACTGATTCTACATAACTGAGTTGAATGGCTAAAAAAATGAAAAAATACAATAAAGATTTTACAAGCCGTTGACTATTAAGGCATTACATTGTCTTTCTAATCCTATTTTAATTTTTTTCCTCTTTCTCTCTCCCTTAGTCCCTTTTTTTTTTTTGTATATAGCCTTCATCCAAGTTTAAGCTCCAATAGCCAACATTATAAGGAAAATCATATACTTCACTTTAAACCATCAATAATTTAAAATGAATTGAAATATTTAGTTATCTTTGGTTCATTACTTTTTCTAAGAAAAAAAATGATGAAAAAAAATTAGTTTTGACTTTATTTATTCTTCTACCATTCATCTTAAATTATACATTATTAGGAATTTTTGTTATAAGAATTTAATTTCTTTATTTCCATCATATATTTCAAGTTTTTAATAATTATTATAAGCATATCCATAATTTTTTAAAACTATTTTACATAGGCTGTAGAAACTTACGTTTCTATATTTCGATTTTATGTTCTAATTCTATCGATCTTCTAATGATTTTAGGAAGAACCATGAGTTTGATAACCTTAACCTAGGGTATGGCCCACTTGTATAAAAGTTTCCACTATGGTGTGTTATGTGGAAATACAATGAATTATAATAGCTTCATGTAGTTAAGCAAGTTAAGTTGAAAGGTTGATTACATGTTAGCTTTATCTCTAACTTAAGGATAACATAACAAATTGTCTTTATGTACCAAAAATTTAAGAAAAAAGTTTTAAATAGATACTTAGAAGGTAAGGAATTATAGGGTGGTATTAGAGCATTATTTTGTGAAATGGGCCATAAAGTATCTTAACTTATCTATGAGGATCTAGAGTATATTAGATTGAAGTATTAAGGAAAATCTAGGAATATAGTTAGTAGTTTAGAAAGAAGGAATGAAACATAGTAAGGAATACCATGAGTTAGAGTACATTTTGAGGTAAAATCTTATAAATGTGCTTAGAAACTTGATAGAATTGAGTAGGCATTAAGAAGGGAATCTTAGTAAATTTATGTTCCAAAGGAAGTAAACAAATGATTTAGGTATTTATATTGGTCAGAATCAAGAGAGAAATGGATTAGTATATATTATGAGAAGAGGAAACCTTGTAAAGATGAAGAATTTTACAATAGAAACGTATGTGAGGTTGCATGAGGATAACTCGACTAATTTAAGGAAGCAAAAGAATAGTACCCTTGTATAGCATAAACAAGTTATTGAGTAGGTAGTAAGGTTATAAACTTTAACAAACCACCATCTTGAGAAGGAAAAAAGTAATAAATATAATATGTGATATCATTGTACCATTATGTAATAATACTTTCATATATGCCTTAGCAAATATGAGTAAGCAAGAAGAGAGTAACAAATCTATGACTCTCATGTTTTTCTTATCAAATGTCTTACTTATTATGACTCTTATGTCTCTTATGTCTAGCTTTCCATCTTTTCTATTGATCCAGTCATGTCGTGTTAGCTATAATATCAATAATTGGTCACTATCTTTATGTATCTTATTGTTCAAAAAGTTATGTCAGTCATGTCAAATTCAAAACAAATTTAGCTAGATTAAGTCATTCTCTATCTCATTTGAGTCTAAGTTAGTGAAAAGTTTGGATTTGCCAAACTCATACATGATACTATATGTATACTAGTCATATGAGGAATCTAAGTTGTCAGCTATGGTGAGAACGTGATAATTGTAAGGTTATAAAAAGTATACATGGGTATAAACTAGTTGTATATTATACTTCCATGATAGCACTATAATGATTAACCTTGAGTAAAGGAAGGAAATGGGATACGTTAGGTAACAAAAACCTAGTTAGAACATGTATTAACTCATAATAATAAAATTATAGGATGGAAAATTGAGTAGTGATGGAAGAGATGGTTGTGAACCTTAGTAGAAATTAGTCAACTTAGATATTCAAGCTAATCGAAGTGATAGGATTTAAACCATTGAACCTTTGACCCAAGCTTAAGCTCGAGGGCTTAAGAGTATGGCCAAGTAGGTTCTCTCGTTTTGACCTATGCCTGAAGAGTCCTAGTTGCAAAAGTCTACCAACCTGTTGCCTTATCTAAGCCAAACTTTACTGTACCTATTGATCATCTATGAATGCTAACTTGAGGAGCACTCAAATAGTAACTTGACTTACTAGACCCCAGCTTGATAGAGTTGTCTCTAAGTTGTTGATGAGAATTAGGTTACCGAACCTCTGACCCACCGCCGAGCTTAAGGACTAGAGGGGTTATACGACGAATTCTTCTATTCTAACCAACCCCTGTCGAGACCTAATACTTTCTTACCGAATCACTTTTAATGCTGTATTGTATGACCGCCCATTATTTTGTGGTATGTTGAGTTAGTGATTACTCTTTTGCGCCGAGCTAACCAATAACTAAGCATCATCATTATTGAGAAGCCGAGAGATAGAGAATCTGAATTGACTAAGCTATCCTTGCTTGCATAAGCCCATCTGTCAGTACTTTTTTGTTTGTATCTCCTAACAACCTTACCAATGTAGCATCGCTACGTGTATAGTATCATATGTAGAATCTATACCACCAATGATTGTTTTCCTTGTATATTCATTTTTATCCTTTTTTATCGTGTACATTAGTTATTTAGAAAATGTCCTTTTTGGTTTTTCTCTTTTGGGCAAGTTACCGTAACTTACAAGTATAAATGCCTTTATACTTATAGCTGTAAAAGGTAGATTACCTTCAATATACTTAAGTACTTTCTTCATTACATAAACACTGTTTGTTTACTCTCGGTATCACTCTTGTCCTTTCCTTTAAGTAAGCTTAGGTAGTGAGTAACCTCATTAGACCAATTCGTACGTCATATCCAATTATTCTATGAGTCCACGGAAGTTCCATTGGTACGTCATATCCTCTAGAGCTGTTCATGGGTTTTACTTACTGTTTTCATTCTTTACTTTCACTCTTTCGCACTTTTTCCCGTTAACCCTTTTCGAGCTTTCTATAATCTTGGACCCATCCAGCGACTTGCATTGTCTGTTCTTGGTCACAATTCACAACAATTGTCCTATGCCTGTTCAAACTTAATTTACTTTTTGAAGATATCTCAACTAAGCAATGCGCACCAATTTGCTTGTTTCTAGTAGGAATCCTTCCTTTAGTTACTAGTTACATGTCCTAACAACCACATAATGGAATCTATCGTATAGACCACATGTTTTTCCTGATTTTTCATTCATGCCCCTTCATATTCCTTGTATGTTACTTATTTTAAACATTACCCTTTTAGTCTTTTTTATTTATAGTAGTTTGCCTTATATTTTAAGTATAAATACTCTTTATACATTGTAGCCACCACAAGTTAATCAAACAAAATATACTACACTTTCCTTTCCCTCATGAGCATCCTCTTGTATGCTTAGTTTACTCTTATCCTAATCCTCAAGTAAGGCTAAGTGCCAAGTAATCTCATTGAGTTAGCTCATGTGTCATATTAAGTTAATTCATGAGTTCTTGGTGGCTCCTTTGTGTATCATATCCTAAGAGTTGATCATGGGTTTGTTTGTTTACTTTGCTATTTACTGCATTTCCTACCTTCATATTTAAGCTTTTGATAAGCTTAGACCTATACCAATATGGTCATCCTCGTTTATCCTTAGGTAGCCTATCATCTTAGTATCAGAGTGGAGGTTTGTAGTAAGTAAGTTGTTGTTCATTTGTGATTATTATTATATTGTGCATAATGTTGTTTTGAAAGTGTAATGGATTAGATGAGGGATTAGCTATAGTATTTTAGTAAGTAATGGAAGTAGCACTATTGTTCTTTGGAAGTTATAACAAGATACTTTATTTTACTTTATTTTAAGCTTTAGAAAATAAAGCAAGCTTCAATTGGGTTTTGTTATCCTTCAAAGTAGTTGTTTTATTTGTGGTCAAAGCTTACTTGGATTTGAATATTCATGTAGAGAAGAAAGTGTGTATGAGTTGGTTGATTTGAAGATATCATAGTTTTTCCTTTTAAATGTTGAAGTTTTGACCATTATTGAAGTTTTGTTGAGGGGGAGGTAAGGAAAAGATGACTAATTTGAGTGTAAATATTGGTATTGGAGATGATAATAACGGTTTTGTCTACAATGGTTAACAACCCCAAAATACTCCTAGAAGCATAAATGAGCAAATTGATGAAATGGCTAACCTGATAGCAAACCTGACTAGAGTTACTCATACATTAGCTTTCCAACCTGCTAATGCTGCTCAAGATACTCCTTAAGTTGCTTAACTTGCAAGAGGGCAAATCTTAGCTTGACAAAAGCGAGGTAGAGGGGTAGAAGAACATGTGCAAAAGATAATCGACTTAGGTGAGGTGAATGAAGAGGATAAAGAGGAGTATGTTGAGGTAGAATAGTAAGCTCATGCACCTTAAGCTATTGACCATGTAAAACTTCAAATTTCAAGTTTTATTGGTTCTAGAGATACTGATGATTATCTCAATTAGGAAGAAAAAGTGGTACGAGTCTTTGACTACTATCACTATAAGCACTGCAAGAAAGTGAGAGCTACTACCTTAGAGTTCTCAAGCTATGATGCGATGTGGTAAAGAAACTTTCAGGCTATGAGGAGATGAGAAGGATATAGAGAGGTTAGTAACTGGCTCGAGATGAAGAGAGTTCTTGAAGGCGGATTTATGTCTGATACCTACCTGTAAGATACTTTTGCTTAACTTCAAGAGTAGAGGCAAGAGAGCCCAACTGTTGATGAATATGTGAGAGAATTTCAAATGCTTATGATTCGATGTGAAGTTGATGAGCCTTCAGGCCAAACAATATCTAGGTTTCCTACTAGGTTGAGATATGATATTCGAGATATAATGGAGCTTCAACAGTTCACTACATTAAATGGGGCTATAAGGATTGCTTCATGTATGGAGAAGTAGAGGAGAAACAGGCCAGTCCAACCTCAAATAAGCCAACCTACTCAAAGCAATAGTCGACCTCCACAAAGTATTGACTCCAGTAGGAGAGTTGAAGTTTTGACTAAGCAAAAGAGTTATACTACTGACTAGGAATTACTAAAGAGAACTTATGAGAAAGGCTTAGGTTCTTAATGAAAGATAAGCTAGACAAATGCTTTAAGTGTTAAGGATTCAGAAACATGGCCACCTAGTATCGAAACAGATGAACCATGATCATTAAGGGTGATGCTCTAAAGATTGAGGTAGATAGTACAGATGAGGAGCTAGAAGAAAGAGAAGAGTTGGAAAAGAATATTGAGAGTAATGAGGAATTATTCAAGGAGGATGTGTTTGCTGAAGATTTAGATAAGCTGGCCTTAGTTATCCAATGTACGATGAGCATTGATGTCTCCTATTGAGGAGGAGCAATGACAAAATCTATTCTACGTTATCTATAAGGTGAATGAGTAAGTACACATAGTAGACAATGGAAGTTGTATTAATGTAGCATTTGCCGGCTTAGTTTAGAAGCTCAATTTGCCAACCTTGTCACATCCCAGGCCATATAAATTGCATTGGCTAAATGAGAAAGGAGCATTACATGTCAGCTAATAAGTACAATTGCTGATCTCAATTGGGAATTACTTTGATGGGATTCTTTGTGACGTACTACCCTTATACATATCATATATCTTGTTAAGCCAACCTTAGCTATTTAATTAAAGGGTCATACATTATGGGTTTCGGAACACGTATGCATTTGGGAAGGATGGGAGGAAGATCACTTTAAACTTTATGACCCCTAACCAAGTAAATAGACTGCAAGCTAAGCTAGCTCGAGGATCAAAGAAGGCTTTGGTTATAAGCAAAGCCAAGCTTCAAGAGAACATCAAGTTCGACATGCCAACCTTCTTACTGATAAGAAGGATATTGGAGTTGAAGGAGTAAATTGTGCTACTTGAGGAGATCCGAGTGCTATTAGAAGAACATTCTAACTTGCTTCTTAAATAGTTACCTATAGGACTACCCCCTCCATTCAAGGCATTAAACACTACATTGATTTGATATCCAGTACCACCTTGTTGAACAAGTTAGCTTATTAGATGAATCCCAAGCAAGCTATTGAGCTCAAGAGACAAGTCAACAAACTATTAGAGAAGGGATATGTAAGGGAGAGTCTCAGCCCATGTACCATGCTTGCATTACTAATGCCGAAGAAGAATGGTACTTAGCAAATGTTTATGGATAGTAGAGTTGTGAACAAGATTACAATCAAGTACAGATACCCCATTTCAAGGTAAGACGACAAGTTAGATAAAATGAGTGGTGCTAGAATTTTCATTAAGATTGACATAAAGTGAAGTTACCAGATTCATATAAGGTAAAGTGATGAATGGAAAACTATCTTCAAAACTCAACATGGTTTATATGAGTGGATGGCGATGCCTTTTGGCCTATTAAATGCTCTAAGCACTTTTATGCAATTGATGAACCATAGTTTGGAAGACCTAATTAGAAGATGCATTGTAGTCTAATTCAAGGATGTCCTAGTGTAGAGTACCAACTTGGCGAGTCATATTGACCATCTCTAAGCCATTTTTGATGTTCTTTAAGTAGAGAAATTATTTAGAAATCTTAAGAAATACTGTTTCTATTAAGAAGAGGTGATCTCCTTAGGATACATGGTTAGTAGAGGAGAACCAGGAGTTGGTGAAGAGAAAGTTTAAGCCATTGTTGAGTGGCCTACCCCATCTTCTTGTGCCATGGTAAGAAGCTTCCATGGATTGGCTTCCTTTTATGGATGATTCATTCAAGGCTTTAGCTTAATAGTTGCACCCCTAACCACGTTGACGAAGAATAATGTAGAGTTCAAGTGGGGAGTGAAAGAGGAGGGGCGTTTTACTTAAGTGAAAGTGAGGTTCACCTCTATCTTAGTCTTAGCTCAACCTGACTTTGAGAAAGTATTTAAGCTTGAATGCATTGCATTAGGTGTTGGCATCGAAGCTATGTTGATGCAAGAAGGCTAACTTGTTGCCTCTCATTATAAGAAGATTAGAGGGATACAACTGAATTACTCTGTGTATGACAAAGAACTCTTAACATTGATCTAAGCTCTTCAGGTATAGCAATAGTATCTCTTACCAAAAGAGCTTATCATATACATAGATCATGAACCATTGAGGTATCTATGAAGTCAACTAAAGATCTCAAAGAGATAAGCTTGATGGACCAAGTTCTTAGAAGGATTCAATTTTATAATAAAGTACAAGTAAGGCAAGAATAATGTGATTGTCGATGCCCTATTAAGAAGACTTGCTCTACTTATCGAGCTGTAGACCAAACTTTTAAGGTTTACTAACATTAAAGAGTAGTATCAACATGACCTTCATTTTGATCCCATAAATGAACATTATAGAGAAGGGAGGACAGTTGATGAGTATCATGTAGAGGATGGCTACTTATTTTGAGGTGACAAGTTATGTATACTAACCTATTCCTTGAGGGAGTTACTGGTGAGATTCTAGTAGGCTATCTAAACATTTCAAAGAAAAGAGGACATATGAGCTTTTGCATATAAGGTTCTTCTAGCTTAAAATGAGATGTGATGTGCACCATGTGATTAGAGTTTGTGTGACCTGCATGAAGGAAAAAATTCAAGCTAAACAGGGGAAAATGATGCCTCTACCCATCTTAACCAAACCATGGACTGATTTGAGCATGGATTTTGTCCTCTGATTACCATGAACTTCCTAAGGCAAAAACTCTATAATGGTTGTCGTGGACAAATTCAATAAAATGGCATACTTTGTGCTCTACACCGAGATGCTTCAGCTATTGCTTCTTCTTTTTTTCTTTTTTTCTTTTGTAGGAAATAGCTCGTTTGCATGGAGTACCAAGGAGTGTGGTATCAGACAAAGACCTAAAGTTCTTAAGCTATTACTAGAGAACTGTAGGGTATTAGATGGGAACAAAGTTATTTTTTCATCACCTCTTCCTATCCTTAAACTGATGGTCAATCAGAGGTCATAAATTGCACTTTAAGATCATTACATAGCACCATTATGCACACACCATTTGTAGTCATCTATAGTTTTAACCTTGACCTATAACTTAGTCACACTTTAATGTCATCAATCAACTAAGAAGACCCCAATGTATGCACCAGAGCTCAGTTCTTGGAACATGTCTACTAGCGAGTCACTAAGCACATTGATAGAGTTGTTAGGAAGTTAAGAGAGAAAGGGAAAGGTAGGAAGACTAAGCGATTTCAACCCAATGATTAAGTATGGTTGCACTTAACTAAGGAGAGATTTCCTAACAAGAGGAAGAGTAAGCTGTCTAACTAAGATGAAGGACCATTTATGATACTCTAGAAGATAAACAACAATGCATACCGGTTAGAGCTACTATAAGACTTCAAAGTATCCAATGTATTTAACATTACTGATCTCAACCCTTACTAACCTCGAAGAAGACCTGAGGGAAGACCCATTAGATTTGGTCCCAAATCCCAATCAGCCCGGTGAGGATTATAGGAATCAAACTATTGGACCTTTGACCTAAGCTTGAGCTCGAGAGCTTGAGAGTATGGCCAAGCAGGTTCTCTCATTCCACCTGTACCTAAAGAGTCTAAGCTGCAAATGTCTACTAACCTACTACCTTATCCAGCCTGAACTTTATGATGCCCATCGATGGTTTAAGAATGCCGACTTAAGGAGCACTCAGATAATAGCTTTCCTTACTCAACTACTAGCCTAATAGAGTTGCCTCTGAGCTTTCTAAAAACCTGTCTAAACTAAATTTACTTCAAAAGATTTTGTAGCTCAGTTAAGCAATACCCTATCTGACTACACTCGTTTGTTTGTTTCTACTAGGAGCCCTCCCTCTAGTTACTAACCTCATGTCCTAGTAACGATGTGATGGATTCTACCTATAGACCTTATGTTTTTGCTAATTTTTCATTTATACCCTTCACATCCCTTGTACAACAATTATTTAGACATTACCCTTTTAGTCTTTTCCATTTATAGTAGTTTACCCTAATATTTTGGGTATAAATACTCTTTGTACATTATAGTCACAAAAAGTTAATCAAACAGAATATACTACACTTTCCTTTCCTTTGCATGCATCCTTTCGCTTACCTAGTTTACCTTTATCCTAACCTTTAAGCAAGATTAGGTAACGAGTATCCTCATTGAGTTGGCTCATGTATTATATGAAGTTGATTTGTGAGTTTTCGATAGTTCCTTAATATGCCATATCTTAACAACTGATCATAGGTTTGCTTATTTACTATGCTATTTCGTACATTTCTTACCTTCATATTCAAGCTTTTGATAAGCTTGGACCTATTACCAATACGATCATCTTTGTCATTCCTCAACTTAGCCTATCACAAAGGAATGAAGTATGGACTAAGTAGAATTATAATTAGGAATAGTAATCAGAGAAGGGCTCAAAAGCTCATTAGCCTTGATGTGAGAAAAGTATTGGATGTTGGCCAAAGACAAATTATGCTGCCAATGTAATGGTCATAATGTTTACATAAGAATATAATATAGTATTAGTGATAGACTGGTTTTAATAAGAGAACCAAACCAATGGAAAGGAATTAGTGAAGGATAAAAGGAAGTAGAAGATATAATAGAAATATCCCAAAGGATAAATAGAGGATGTTTGTAGACAATCATATTAAGTTCACAAGATAGAAACAAAAGTAGAAAATGAGATAAACATAATAATGAAATATATAGAGACATGAAGTTAAACCAAGGAGTCTTTTGCGTTGACAACATTAGAGATAAAGATACAAAAGTTGGCATATAAAGATTTGACCTTAGGGGGGCTTTGAGGTGGTATACCAATTAATGATTGTGAAGTGATATGAGAATCAGAGTTTCATACCAAAAGCACAATAGTAAGTTTGAAACTCCAACGATCTAGAGGATGAAAGTTTTTAGGATGAAACTTTTTATAAGGAGGGTGGAATGTGAGACCCTGGTGTTTGGGCTTCTAGTAAAAATTTGAAATAATGTTTTATTTTTACCTAAACATGGAACATAGACGGTTACATTTGGAAGAAGGAGAATTTACCCATTATCAACAATTCGAATAACAAGATTCACTATGAAACAAAACCTTACAAATAAATTATTTGGCTTATAGAAAGTAATATGGAATGAGGATATAAATAACTACATATAAATTCACTATGTATACATGATAATTAATATATAATCATATATTATGGTATGAATAAACAAGAATTGGTGAAGTGTAGCTAAATGTTGCATTTAATAAAACTAAATAAAGTTAAGTTATCAAACTCCAAATAGGTAAAGGACATGGATGGCTAAAGGAATAACCATTATAATGGGAAATGACCTTTAATTTGTTTAAAAAATCAAGAAAACCATGGGGACATGTATGACATATTGTAGCCAAATTGAAATGCGATACCTAGCTACTAATAGTATATTATTATATTGATGATAATTCCTTTTAGCTTTGATCATTAGCTTGAGCCAACATTACAAATAAGGGGTTTAGTCATTAAAAAAAAAAAGAAAGAAAGAAAATAGCATAACAAATGATTTTTCCTAGGATGAGAACGACAAGACTTGCCCCATGTAAGCTATTAAATAATATATAGACTAACACATCAATTTTGTTTCACTTTCTTCACCTCTAACAAACATAAATATCACTCCACATTTACCATTTTGACAATCAGATAGAGCAGCATATACCTGAATTAAATGAAAAATGGAGACATCAAGCCCATGCATGGAGTGGGATAGTGTGGCAAAACTTCAAGACAACATCAATACCATGTTTACGACTATAAATGAGTAAAAGAGCATGGTAAAGAGTTAAACATAGAATAAGTGAGAAGATGAACATGTATTTATGCAACTTGGTAAGGTTGCAATGGGGAATTTTGGGAAAATCATCACATGGAGTTACTGTAGAAATGACGAAAGAAGAGATTGGAAGTGCTTGGCAACTTATAAGTGAAGTTTATAATAATTTAGTACTAGTAGAAATAATAGAAGAAAATCAAGTAAGGAAAAGAGAAAAAAAATCAAGAAACAATACAAGGTCTCTCTTTAGTTCACCATAAAATCTAAAGAAAAATAATAGTAGCTAAATAAAGACAAGATGTTTTGGTATAAAAGAGCATTATAAAGAAAAGCTACAGGAAGCATTAGGGTATGGTTGGAGGACGGTAGCTTGTGATCGAATTTAGGTTAAGTATTTTAGCAAGGTTTTAAACGTATTGAATCCATATATTTAATTTCCATAAAATTATAGTAAATCTTATTTTATCTATAATATCTAGTTTCCTATTGTAGAAATTTTTTTTCTAAAACTACTTATCTTGATTTTGTTAAATTTTAGCTTTTTGATAGTTCCTATATTAGCCTTTAATGAAATATTATGGTTTTTAAAGAAAATATCTTGAGTTCAAGTTTTGATAGATTTGAATGCTTTTTACAATATAAAGTGGTGTTGAGATGGATTTTATGAATACAAATGAATGAGTTCATAAAAAAAATAACATTTTGAAGTTAGAGCTAAAATAACAACTTTTCCAACTATGCAATTTTGTTATTTTATGAAACCAAATATGCTAAATTATTTCTTTTTAGTAAAATGCTTAGTAGACAAGTGATGTTTTTGGTATGGTTATGCTTTGAAGTGGAAGCACTAGTGACAATATGTGAAATTTTTGTAGGTTAAAGTATCATTTACACTCAATCAGAGAATGTATTAGATGATTTGTAAGTAAATTTTATATGAATATACTTGAAGACTAAATCAAAGGAATTAAGCGTAACTTTTAACTGCTATAGACTTGAAGAATATGTTAGAGGTTATTTACTAGGAATTCCAAAGGCAACTTAATTTAGAAGATAATTTAGAGGTTAAGCTAGAGGGTACTCTAATTGATAAGTTTAAGTAGTTTAAGCTAGAGGGTACTCTAATTTAGAGGTTAAGCTAGAGGGTACTCTAATTGTAGGAAACGGAATAACAGCAAGAAAGAAGGTTAAGAGAGATATCATACTTTCCTTTTTTTGGATTTCTACTTATGGATGACGGAACTACCATGACTCTCACTAACTGCATTAGATTCTTTAGATAAAATAAGAAAGTTGAAAGAGTAGATTCAACTTATGTGCTTGTAAACTATTGAGCTATTTCGTTACATCTTATGGATTCTCTATCGTGTGTTGTTTTCCAAATATAAATATTTGCAATTGGCTAGTTACCCCTAAAATGGACTAAACTAAATTTAAACTCACGCTTTAACTAGAGATGCATTGCAACCTACTAGGAAAGTGGTTATGATTCTCAAATTGAATATTAGCCCTTCAATGAGGCAGTGGTTGTCATTTCCTTAGTGTAGATACCCCAGTTGTACCCCTTGTAATTTTAGTATTTTTCAAGAATAAGGAAAACGGTCCTAATTCAAAAACATAGAAAAAAAAATTAGAAGATATAATTTTGTAGAATAATAAAAGCCTTAAGTCATTTTAATGTCTTTAAATTCTTAGAGAAGGTCATTTGATCTTTAACATTAGGTCTAAATACAAAAATCATTAAATTAGGCTTGAATGAAAAAATAATTTATACAGGACTAAATTTTAGAGTCAGTTAATTAAGATTTAATTTTGGTTCAGAACTAAGATTAGTGTTATTCATTTTCATTTTATTTATTAATTTCATTTATTTATTCATTTATCTTCTAAAGAAAAAGGGGTCGAGAGAGGGAGGGGTATGTGTACTAGACTAGGAGCAAGACCTCATCCATTTACAAAAATGTAACAAGGCTAACAGCCTTGGTTGTAAGCCTAACTCAGATGTGCAAATACAAAAGCACTTGCTTTCTTATTTGTGACACATGCGCAAGCTAATCATGTCATTACATGCAAGTCATGTGACAACGTAATTTTGTTGCAGCTTCCTTCTTCCCCTTCGCCTAATTTCCTCAATTCTTTTCTCCTTTCTTCTAGCTCAAAGGCTCATGTTTGAGCCACTTTTTGTATGATTTTCACTCAATTCCACTTGAATTCTTAGTGAAATCGTATGCTACACTTAGCCTAGTTTTGAATCCTATTAATTTTTCATCCAAATTCATCCATTTCCTTATTAAAATTGGATTGATAAAATCATAAAAAACTTGATATTTAACATTTTTTCTCTCCTATGACTCTTCAAATTTGAACTTTTGTGGAAGTTTCCAAAGCTTCTATGTCACTTTTAGGGCAAGTGTGAGTACTCATAAACAAATTTTGGCCAATAACAAACTTGAATTTGTAATCAAATTGGAATTTCATTTGTGGTCAATTTGAAGCTTTAATTCCACATTCATGGCATTCTTGGACTTACCATGTTCGAGCTAAGCTTGAATAATACAAATGGGGAGCTATACTTTACATTTCATCAAGGAAGAAGCATAAAAAGCATCTTCTACATGAACAAATCTAAGCTTTCTCTCCTTAGCTTGCTTGTCCTACTCTCCCTAAATTTACGACCACCACAGTTTCTTATGAAGCCAATCACAGCTACGACTGAATGTCTTAGCTTATAAGCTCTCGATTGGTAGTGACCTCAACACTTGTTGTGGCCTACAATGCAACCACCACTACCAAAGGTTTCATATAAAACACTAGCTGTCGCTTCTACTAAAAAACATTAGTCTCCGCTGCATTGCACTCCAAACCAACACCACCATGAGTTTCATCACCATCAACAACCCAAAAATCCAACCACATTTTGAACTCCAACCATCACCTAAGAGGCTCAGTTACCACCACCATCTACGACCAACTTTTAATCAAACCTTAAATGGCCATCAAACATGGTGACACTTTGCCTACCCCCCTACTCCCTAATAAATTACAAATGAAATCAAGCTTTCCCCTAGTTTTGGGGCGTAGATCGGTCCAAAACACCCCCGTCTCAACTGCTACTCTTACTCCTCTTTCTTGACCTAAATTTACACTTACAACCTAACCTAAATTCTAATACAATTCACGTGATCTTGACCTGTACCCAATTCCTTGGTTTGGCCTTCTTTTCCATTTTCTTGTATTTTATTTTCTTTCCTTTTTAAGTTAATAATAAATCTATCTAATACAAAATTTAAAAGAAAAAGAAAAAAAGAAAAATATTTATGAAATTAATTAAAAAAAAGGTTTTAGTTTATTTCTTTTTAGTTCCCCTATTGTAAAGATGTCTTCAAAATGTCATAGTAAATAATAAATAGAAATTTTAAAATCATAATAAATAAAAGAGAAAAAAAAGAGGGCTTTCTCACTTAAAAGAAATTGTTTTATTTAAAAAAAAAAAACCTACTTTCAAATTAAGAACCTTTTTAGAATTTTTCAAAAGTAAAGCACAAAATTAGGATACTCATAGAAACTTTTCATAGATAAAAAATTAAATGGATAAGGACGTAAATTGGCCAGTTTCTTGAAATAAAAATAAACTTACACAATTAAATTTTTCCCACCGAACTATGAAAAGTATGATCCTGAATATCAAGTACATCGGCACCTGTAGGCAACAGCAAGGCGATCTAAAATAGGAAATATTTTTATTTTCCCTTTTGCATATAAATTTAATTTCTTACTTTTTTCCTTTTTGTAAATAAAAAAAAATTTGTTTACTTATAAATTTAGAATCATTTTTTAAGTTAAAAAGGGTATCTTGAAAAAATAAATATAAAATCGAAAGGTTAAAGTGATGCTCATTTAGGATTTAATAGGTTAGTTCCCAAACTTAAAATCTTCAATTTTTCAAAATCATTTTCTAAAGTAATTTTCTTGTAAGATTAGTAGCTATGTTAGAATTAATCCATCCAATTAGTTCTAACTTTTTCCAAACCTTGATTAGGTAACGACTCTAAATATTTTTTTTTTAAGTTTATGAAAAGCTAATTTTCCTTTATTCATAATCGAAAGTCGATATTAAATAGGTAGGCTTTATTCATAAGCTTGGAAATTCTAGGCTTGATAGTTTGATAACTCCATTGAAGATCGTTAGGAAGGTAGCCACTGAAGCCTTCCGAAATTCAAATTGTTTTTCAAAATGCCCTTTCATTTTTTTTTTCTTTTTGGTAAATATATTTTATTTATTTATATATATTTGTACTAACCCATATAGGTATACTAGAGGGCATGTCAAGGGGATTTATTACATTTTTTATGTGTGTTAGATATAGTTAGAAATAAGCTATCTTATGTACTAACTACCTTTTAGGATTGATCAGGCTATCCCACTTAGGTTTTGATGTGACATATGAAACATTTCTCTAAAAGCGTATGAGGTCACAAAGCTTAAAGATCTTTAGAACTTACCTTAATTATATTCACAAACCCTATCTCAAAATTAGCAAATAAATATGATATGGCAAAACTAAAACAAAATATTGTAAGTTTGAAGTTTCTTGATTTTTTCCTATAAACACTTTCCTTGTAAATTTTTTTCCTTCCTTTATAAAGTGTTGATGTAGTCTCCATGTAAATAAGATAGTTGTAACATAAATTTCTTTCTTTTTTGCTTTTTTTTTTTTATAGAAAATGGTTGGTTCTTCTTTCATACTGACCCTTTTTAAGGAATTTCACATCCGTAAGCCTCTAGAACTTAAGGAATTACTTAAGTGGTGGTTTCAATTTTCAATCTTGACTTTACCACGATATGAGCCTTAATCCATTTTTAGGAGTAAAAATGTTAGCATCTTGTTTTGGGCCATTTTGTTTGAGACCAACGGTCGAAGAATACTCCCATTTGCTAGGAATATCTTCTATTAGAACATGGTACATTCCAGACATTACGGCTAGGCTTGCAAAAATTTTTAATAAGCTTCTAGGCCTTTGTGAAACCAAAACATGCAAAATATTAAGGGATCCTAATAGAAGAATATTAAGGTAGATGATCTCTTTAGTTGGTTTACAACCCTATCAAGTTATAATCAAGAACTCTTTTGTACTAGTTTTGAAACATAGCAGTAAAATAGAATCAATGCCTATAGCTCGGTAGCCTTTGAGATCGCCTTGTTTCCTAATGGAGTATTCCATATAGATCGCAAAATTATAAAGATAGTGATCTAATTCTTAGAGAGAAGGTCCTACGTTCCAACTTTGCTTACTGATCAAGCTAGATCACTCAACTGCCTCAAAGAAGAAAGAAATGGAGATTTAAACACTGATATGTCCTTACTCGTCTTTGGATCATTCGCTATGCATAGAATAGCAAACTTGACTTCTCCTATAAGAAAGACAGCCAAATGATGAATCCCATTGATGTGCTTACTACTATCATTGAACTCCCTAGGGATGTTGCTACCTATTACCAAGTTAAAGCCTTCTAGAAGTTTCCTACCGAGGATATCTCTCGAGTTGCCAAATAGACCAAGGTAGCTAAGCTAAAGAAAAGGAAGAAGATGGAAGAGGAGTCAGAACCCCATAAGAAGTAGAGGAACCAATCTTTAGGATTCTCTTTTGTAATAAAATAAAAAGAAAAATAAGTCAAATAATGTATTGGAAACTTTAGAGTTGCAATATTAACAAAATATAAATTTTTCTACATAGCCAGTTTGCCAATTCTCCTCTCTACATCTACCTCCCTTCATTTTTGGTTTTCCTTTATAAATATTCATTGTTGGCTTTGTTAATTTAGCTAAAATTTTCACTTTTCTTCATGATTTTTCAAAAGCTTATATAATTAAGAGTGATGTAAAAGTAAATAAAAAGAAAATTTTCTAATTGCATTTAGTCTCCATTAAGTAAGATTCTCAAATTTATGAAAGTTGTGTCCTTACAATTTCAATTGTAAATATTTGATTTCTTTTATCGGTTCCTTCCGTTTCAACTCCTTTCATTCTTTTGTCAATTCTCACTTATACATCCTTTTCAATAATTGATTTTTTTTTAAGGATTATACTTCTTGTAGGTAACCTTTTAAATACTTACAGGCTATCAGTAATTAATTGTAAATATTTAGTCTTTAAGCTCCTATTCCACTAGAAATGATTTTCTAGTCTAAGAAATTTTTACTCATTTCTTACAACTTATAAATAAACCTTATGCTCATATTCTATTACTCATTTTATTATCATTCATTTTTAATAAGTTCTTTTCTCTCTCTAAAAAAAGGGGTTTTCAAAAATGAAAAAGAAGAAACGGATTCAAAGAATTACTTATAAGTATAGATTCTTATCAAGAGCAATGGCCAGTAGTGGAAATAACGACAACCTTGATGAGACCAATCCTACCGAGATAAAGATTTGTTCATTAGAGAAAATTTTAGTGAAAGTAGTTGAATAGATAAACATCATGGTTGATAGTTTAGCTTTGCTCAGAGCAACAACACCAGCAAATAAAGATCATTAGCTTAGGAAGAAAGCTATTAAATTCCTAAAAGTCAACCCAGTATTAGATCTCAATTCTTATGAAAGCAATACAGAACTAATTAACTCAGGACTAATAAACTTAAGGCCTAGTCAAGATAGCTTTAAAGAATGGGAAAGAATGTTGACCCAACAAATTGATGAGAAGATGAAGGTATTTAAAAGTTATGACAAATTTTAGCAAGTTAGCATCATTGACCTTTTTACATATGATGTTGAGGCTTATCTTAAGAGATTCAAAGTACCAAAGTTTGAGAAATATGATAGGATCGGATGCCCTAAGCTCCACATCAAGTTGAATCTATGCAAGATGGCTCATTGCATTAAAAACAAACAGCTATTAATCTAAACATTTCAAAACAGCCTTAGTAGGCCAACTTTGTTTTTGTACACTGATTAAATTTAAGGCAAGTTCATACATGGCATAAGTTAGTTTGAATGTTCTTTAAACATTACAAATTTAATGTAGAGATAGCACCATATATTAAAGACTTGAGCAACATGAGGAAAAACGATAGCAAGACCTTTAGGGAATACGCCCAAAGGGAGAGGGGCATGGCAGCTAAAATCATCTCCTCTTTATTAGAGAAGGAATTGATTTATGAATTCATTCAAATACTGAATGGGCCATATTTCAATTGTCTCCTAAGGTAATCAACTACTAGCTTTGCAGATGTAGTTTTAGTAGGAAATCGCAAAAAATAGGCAATAAGGACAAGAAAGTTAGTTGAAGACCAAATTATCTCAATAAGTCCTTAAATGGCCATAGATTCAATAGACATTGAAACAAAGATACTCAAAAGACATCTTACTCCAATCTTGATCCCAATAACTCAACTCCATCAATTAAGAGAGGTAAATTTGCTAAGCTGTACACCTCCTTCACTTAAACATAAGCTCTGAAGGCTAAATCTTGGCCTGCCATGTGAATGCTATATGTATCCATTGAGTCATTCTACAAAAGAATGTTGGAAATTGAAACATAAGTTTCATAACCTAATTGACCCTAGGTTCCTTCATATAGACTACTCCAAACCTAATGGGCAAAGGTTAAGGTAAATGTTCCTTCACAATATGTTGGGTTATGCATCAACATGACAAGAACATTTAAGCGAAAGAGGTGGATGGCTGGTAGGAGTTTAAGTCATAGGAAACCATGACAAGAACATCTAGGCGAAAATGTATTTGTATTTTGTAATGTTAGAATTTCCTAAATAAAGTTCTTCATTTCTTGAATATTTCTTGGTAAAATTTTCAATTACTGGGGCAAATCAATGCACATTTTTGGTATCTCATTTTCAATGTTTAGAATGGGAAGAGGTAAGCCAAATCCAAAACACTAACCCTTAAACACTTGAGAGTTGAGAGTCATTTAAAGTAAGGATATATGACTTAATCCTTAAAAGAGGTCTACCTTAAACTTGACATATGAATCAAAATGAAGTTAGGCATTCAATTTCAATATCTTAACTAAAAAATCCCTCATCAACCTCATTGAGCCTTTTGCATGAAGTATTTTTAAAATCAAACCCTATCAAGGACTACCTTATAATAGGGCAAATAGGAGGTTAGGGGCATTAATTAAGAGAAAAGGTTAAAACTAATTTTTACTTGCTCTAGTTGCATCAATCAACAGTAATTAGAACCTTGGATCATTAATTTCCTTTAAGATGAATAAGGGCTTCTACTCTGAAAACTAAATACAAACCACATACACTTTAAGTGATAAGCCAAAAGAAGGGTTGATTACCTTTGTCTTGGGCCAATTTTTTTTTTTAAAGAAAAAAGAAGAAAAAAAAAGGGGGCAAGAAATGAAAGGAAAAATGAAAAGTAAAAGCCTAAAACATAAAGCCCTAAAGACTAAGAGGATTAAGGGCATATATCTCAAAAGGCCTATTCTTCTAAATAAGAACCCTTATCTTTGAAATAGTAAGGATAAAAAATCAAAACTCCCAAAATCTACTTCTTTTGAAGACTAAGGCCCACTTACAGTTCCACTCCTCTTTAAAGGCCATTCTGAATGGAAGAAATAACTTATTCTTTATAAAAATTACTTTTGAAACTAGGGTAAGCATAGTTTTAGTTTCAACCATAAGGTTCTTGACTTATAAACCTAGGTTAAAAAGTAATTTCTTCAAAAAATGCCACTTCATTAATACCCATTTTGAAACTGATGACCAAAAGTCTATATTACATTATAGCTCTAAAAAGACTAAATAGATTGATTAAAGTATATCACCTATAAGATAGACTATAATTTCAAGAATTGTAGTCTAGAGTGGAAATTTGAATCGAGATAAAGTAAGGAACCCCTCTTAGACTAAACAAATCAATTATGAAATATTAATCCTATGATTAAAAGACATTTGAAAGACCTTTAAGAAGATTACTATCCTTGTGCTCACCCTAGGTGATACAAAAATACCACTTACCCTAATATTGAAAGCTAGTACCTTAGACTAAGAATATGGGATCCCCCAAAGACAAGATTATCAGGCAATTTGAGCAAGGTCAATCAAAAGCCCATACTTATAGAGACTTATAAAGAATCCATACTTGCTAGTAGATGTCCCTAAAAAAAAAAAAAAAAAAAAAGAGAGAGAGAAAAGAAAAAGAAAAAACAAAGAGAAGAGTAAATGAAAAGTTTTCTTTAAGTTAATTCTATACTAATTTTTTTAACTTTAGCTAAAGTGCCTAATTTCGTCACTTTTAAGCATTTTTTTGAGCATGAGTCCTACCTTAGTTTTCTTCTCATTCGATCCTAGTGACCATTTTTAGTTTTATGATATTCACGTAAGTTTAAATGAAGGGACCTAGTCCTTATTGTCTAATCTAAGATCTCTAGCAACTAGTTTAGATGACCCTAGAGACTCAATCTCTCTTAAATCATCCTTTATGGCCAATTTTGTCAAAAAATTACAAAGCAAAGAAAGCTTTTTTTTCAAAGAAATTAAATTGAATTAAAATCTATTAATCTAAGATAGTGGCCAAATTTTCAAAATTCATCAACCCAAGATGGTATTGGTTTTTGTTATTCATCAATCTAAGATGGAGATAAAATTTATCAAATCCGTCAATCTAAGATGGTGAACAAAAATGCCCACCAATCCAAGGTGGCACTAAACCCATCAATCTAAGATAATAATTTATTTTTCAATATTTATCAATCTAAGATGGTATTAAAATTTCAAAAATCCATTAATTTAAGATAATGTTAAAGTTTTCAGATCTATCAATCTAAGATGGCAATAAAATTCTCAAATCCGTCAATCTAAATTTTTAGACCCATAAATCAAAGATGGTTATCTAAAATTTCAAGTTCATTAATCCAAAATGGTGCTCAACCTATCAATCCAAGATAAATTTTTTGATATCCATCAATCCAAGATGATGCTTGCTTGGTGTTAAATTTGATAAATTGAAAAACCATCTGTCTAAGATGGTCATTTTAAATTTACTTTTCTCAAAAAAAAAATTATCTATCTACTTTAAAGAAGCTATTTTACTGTCCATCTAAGGCAGTATCTTCAGAGTCCTTACCAACACTTAAGGTGCTACCCTTCACTCAATGTTAGATTTAAAGTCTTACCAACTCTAAAAGAACTTCCTTTTCTTGACAACTTCTTAAGGTTATAGCCAACTCTCAGAGCACCTTTTCTCTCTTCAAAACATTAAATCCTTAGTAGATTAGGTCTAGAATAGCTAACTATTTGTAGCATTGCTGTAAATAAGCTTAATCCCAAAGCAAAAATGGTATCTCTTTTTAACAAAGATGAATAGTTATCAGTACTCTACTTTTTCTCCAAATATTTTTAGTATTTTTCAACAATAAGGAAAATGGTCTTAATTCAAAAATATAAAAAGAAAATAAAAGATAAAATTTTTTTAGAGTAATAAAAGCTTGATGTCAGTTTAGGGTCTTTAAATTTCTAATGAATGTCATTTTATTTTTGGTGTTGGATCTAAATCATTAAATTAGGCTCGAATAAACAATTAATTTGTACATGACTAAATTTTTAAGTCAGTCAATTAAGATTTAATTTTGTCTTGAAACTAGGATTAGTGTTATTTATTTCTTTTATCTTATTTATTTATTTTTTAGAAAAAAAGGAGGGGACCGGACCAAGTGTAAAAACCTGGTTTGTTTACAAAAACATAACATGGCTAGAGGCCCTATTTGTGAGCCTAGCTCACGTGTGTAGGTACGAAAGTGCCTGCTTTCTCTTTCGGTTGCGAATGTGTAGCATAAGGGTAAGCCAGGTGCATCATCATATGCAAGTCATGACACAATTTTCTAGTAGTTTCCTTCTTTTTCCCTAGATTTCCCCAATTCTTTCCCCCCTTGTCCCATCCTGGTGGCTCATGTTTAAGCTACCTTTTCATGTGATTTTCACACTATTCCACTTCCATTCAAATTCTTAGTGGAATCGTGTGCTATACTTAGCCTAGCTTTGAATCTTACCCATTTTTCATCCAAATTCGTCCATTTCCTTATCAAAATTAGATCAAGAATATCATAAAAAACTTGAAATTCGAGATTTTTACTCCCTTAAGATTCTTCAAATTCGAACTTCTATGGAAGTTTCTAAAGCTTCTATGTCATAAACAAATTTTGGCCACTAATAAACTTTAATTTGTAATCAAATTGGCATTTCTTTTATAGTCAATTTTGAGCTTTAATTCTACATTCATGGCATTCTTAGACTTACCATGTTCGAGCTAATCTTGAATAGTATAAATAGGAAGCTAGACTTCGCATTTCATTAGGGAAGAAGCTAGAAAGCATATTCTATACCTACAAATCTAAGCTTTCTCTCTTTAGGTTGCTCGTCCTATGCTCCCTCTAAATTCATGACTACCATAGTGACTTGTGAAGCCAATCACTACTATGGTCGAACTTCGTAACTTACAATCTCTTAGTTGGTGGCTAGCTCGATACTTACTAGGCTTATAATGAAACCACTACCACCATGGGTTTCGTACAAAACCCTAACCCCTACTTCTGCTCGAAAACACTAGCCTCTACCACACCATAATTCAAACTAACACCACTATGAGTTCCATTACCATAGAAAACCTAAACTATAACAACATTTTGAACTCCAACTACCACCTACGAAGCATGGCCACCACCACCATCCATGACTAACTTTCAAAGCACCCTCAAACTGCCACCAAAGGAGGTAGAACTTTACTTGCCCCCTTATTCCCTAAAAAATTACACATGAAGTTGAGCTTTCTGCCTCGTTTTAGCGTATAGATCAATCCAAAACACCCCTATCTCAACTGCTACCCTTACTTATCTTTCTCGACCCAAATTTGTGCTCGTAACCCAACTTAAATCTTGACCCGATCCATGTGACCTTGACTAGCATTTAATTCGCTAGTTCAACCTCATATTCCCTTTTCTTATATTTTATTTTCATTTTTTTCTATTTCTTTTCTTTCCTTTTTAAGTTAATAATAAATCTATATAATACAAAATTAAAAAAAAAAAAGAAAAATATATATGAGAAAAAAATAAAAAAAGGTTTTATTTTGTTTCCTTTTAGTTCCTCCATTGCAAATATGTTTTCAAAATGTTATAGTAAATAATAAATAAGAATTTAAAATTTAAAATTTTAAAAGAGGAAAAAAAGGGATTTGTCACTTAGAAGAAAATGTTTTTTTTTTTTTTTAAATAAGCATATTTTCAAATTAAGAACATTTGTAGAATTTTTCAAAAGTAAGACACCAAATTTGGACCCTCTTAGAAACTTTTCGTAAACGAAAAATTAAATGGATGAGAATGTAATTTGGCTAGTTTCTTGAAATTAAAATAAACTAATACACTCAAGTTTTTCACATTGAACTACAGTAAACCTAATCCCAAATAGCGAGTATTTGGGCACTTATATGCAACTATGGGAAGATTTAAAATAGGGAATATTTTTATTTTCCCTTTTATATATAAATTTAATTTCTTTTTTTATTTTGTAAATAAAATTAATTTTTTCTACTCATAACATCAAAATCATTCTTTTAAGTCGAAAGGGTATCTTGAAAATTAAATTTAAACTTGAAAAGTTAAAGTGTTACCCATTTAACATAGGTTAGCCTCCAAACTCGAAATCTCATGTTTTCTAAAATCATTTTCTAAAGTGATTCCTTATAAGATTAGTAGCTAAGTTAGAATTAATCTACCCAATTGGTGATAACTTCATTTTTTTCCTAACCTTAGTCGGGTGTTGACTTTGAATATTTTTTTTTTTTTAAGTTTATGAAAAGCTCATTTTCCTTTATTTTTAACTGATGGTTAATATTAAATTGGTACG
Organism: Lumnitzera racemosa; assembly: GCA_024138005.1. Lineage (NCBI taxonomy): Eukaryota > Viridiplantae > Streptophyta > Magnoliopsida > Myrtales > Combretaceae > Lumnitzera > Lumnitzera racemosa. Next base: position 16,269,729 of record JAMXBC010000001.1, read on the forward strand.
TTTTAATGTTAATCAGATTAAGGAAAATGAGATTGAAAATTCTAGCTTGACACCTATTCTCATCTAAACCAAGTGATAGGAGAGGTGGTCATTGATCCGCTCAAAATATATATAAAAATATAGCTAATACTCTAGTAAGTATACTAAGATTGGAATCAAGTAATAAAGAGTGAGTAAAGTTATCGATCCCTCGAGGACTAAGAAATTACTAAACATATGATAGCTCTTATCAATATTTAGGCAATTGAATATAGATTGTGAATTAACTAATTTAATAATCAACCTTAAACTATCACAAAGAAAATCACAAGAATATATCTAAAATGAATGGGAAAAACAAAATCTACCCTAGTTATGCAAATTAAATTGTCATCACGTTATGTGGATTAATAGCTATACAGTCATTCAAGTGAAATTATCATGCCTTAAAAATTAAGGACTTAAACCTCTAATTAATTGGTCAACTCCTACATCTCCAATTAACAATGGACTCTAAATTATTATCATACATCTTCCAATGCTAAGATTAACTAATTCCCTAAATTAATTATCCCTAATGCCTTAGTAAATGATTAACTAGAGACATTGCGTTAATCTTTAAATAATTTCTAACTAATCTAATTAATGCCACTTTTGCATTAGCTAATTAATTTAATCAATAATTCCTAATAAACACTATATCAACTCCTATATCAATAGTGCTTCTAACAATTATAACCAAGAGAGAATTATAATTGAAATTATAGAAATTGCAATCATGAATTATCTACACATTTATTAACCCTATAACATGACTACAATTATCACCTTAGTTACCTAGGGTTTCATCAATTCCCCATAATTAAAACTTAGCTAGCCATGGAATTTAAAATTACAGTACATATCACACTCAGACTTGCAATAGAATCCTTGATTGAAAGTAAGAACGAATTACAAAATTACATACACAATAATAGGATAAAAATCACCAATTCTGTAATATTGACAAGGAAAACTCCAATTGCAAGAACTCTAAGGATTATCTCTATAGCAATAGCATAGTCTTCTCAATGATATATTAAACTAACAAAAGAATAACTCTTCAAAATATCTCCTAACTTTTTTCTAAAACTCTCTTGGTAAAAAGAAGATGCTAAAGTCCCTTAAAATATCAACACAATGCATATTTATAAAGCAACCAAAGGATGGCTTTTGACTAATTTAGGCTAGAACTCAAAGCTAGCTCAGGACCGGCTGTTTTCATTAAAGGTCAACGGCTTTCATTTGTAAGCCGGCTTAAGGTTGGCTACCTTCATTCCTAAGTGTTGCAGATTGATTTGAGCTTCCTTCGATTGCATAAAACTCCTCTAAATTCCTCATATTTCCACTCTAAATCCTCTCAAGCCTAAAATATCCAAATGAATATACTTAATTACCATTTCTTAATGATTTCTATAAAATCAATAATAATTCAATATAATTCACACAACGGAATATGAGTAAAATATGCTTTTATTAACTTCCCCGCACTTGAACTTTTACTTGTCCTCAAGCAAAATAAATAGGACTAAGGAAAGAAATCTATCATAGAAAATACAAAATTTTCCAATTACAAATTGAAGCATCTGATATTTCACACTTTCAGACTCACCATTTTGTGATGCCTATTGCTCGAGCCAAATTGAAATATGTGATTAGAGTACTTTAATTGAAATTAATCAACCACTCTAGAGAAAACAAATTTTGATCCAAATGTTTAGCCTAAGATTTCTATTCCAAAATTAAAAACTTAGTTCTAGAAGGAAAAAGACCCATTTTAACTTCATGACTGTTAGCAGGCATATGATCCCTCTAATTATCCCTCTAAACAAGTCAATAGGGTAGTGAAAGCATATAGTATTTACTCTATCCCTAGGTTTTCTATCTTTTTGTTACAAGCCTTAATTCATTTATTGATTTGCATTCAATGTTTCCATGTTTCATTCACACTTATTTTCTTCTTTTTCTTTCTTTTTATTTATTTTTTAGTTTAGATAATGAACTTTTCCTTTTTGTCTTTCTCGTTATAGTGAGTACATTAAGTTGGCATATCTCAGGCTCATCACCCAATTGATTAGGTTTTAAAGAGACCCCTATGAACTCTTACTCACTCTAACATTCAAGTTAGGATATTCTTAGCTCAATTACTTCATTTATTAGAGTAAAGGCTCTGCTTGCATAACTTTTTGAATGCTTGCTAAAATTTTTTAAACTTCTTTTATAGGAATCACTAAGTACAAAAGCCTCATTTACCCCTTTTAGTAAGTGTTAAAGTATTATTAGAACAACTAAAAAGAAGATATACTAACTAACCTTTCATAGAAGTGAACCTGTTTACTTTTCACTTAAGGACTTGACCGACTCTTAAACTTCAAATTCCAAGGCTAAAAAACTAGATAAATTAAATTCCTAAAGATTAGACTAATTAATTTTAACTAAGTACAAAAATCACAACAATGGTGAGTAGGGCACCTTAGTGAGTCAATTGTTCAAGTAAGTCACAAACAAATGCTATCAACAATTTTCTTTGTCCAATCTCTAGATTTCAAACAAGAAAACCAAAATTTTAGCTTAAAAATTGCTTGATACTTAAGGAAAAGTATAGTTCAAGGTGATAGGGAGGTATAACCTTTTATAAACAAAAATAGGCATCAAATGTCATGAGTTAACAATTAGATAAAAAATTTCAAACATCATCATATTCAATTCAAACTCCATTTCCTATATTCCCTTTCCCACACTTTAGAATCATAGAAAATGAAAAAACTGGTACTTCCCTGGTTTCAAGTTTCTAGCAACAAAGGAGAATTCCCATCATGATATCATTTAGAAGATCGTCTAGTTCAGATCAACCCTATCACTACAACTATGAAGAAAAATGAAAGAGCAAATATAGGATAAAAGTTTACTGAAAGGTATAAAGTAGTAGCAATTATTTAGAGTTTACCTAATCAAGTGGGTGCTAAAAAGAAATATACCAACAGCAAAGTAAAAAAATATATATATATAGAAAATAACATAGAAAACATAAGAAAACGTACAAAAGCTTTAGTTGTCCCGTTCTGTGCTACTGGTCTCCTCACTAGAAGTCTCATAGTAATTGCTCTGCAACTGTTGGCTGGAAGCAAGATATAACAGATTTTAGCATATCAAACAAAGTAGTCTTAAAGTTCTTGCTCTTTGTTCACTCTTTTTGGATTTCTTCCTTGACTTCCCTAACCTCTGCTCTCAACTACTCATAACTACTAACTGGAGGAGGAGGATAGGATGTAGAAGCTCTTTTAGTAGGAGGATTTTCAAGAACTTCCTCCTCAATACCTGGACAAGACCTATTTGCTGTTTAAAATAACCCCCAATTCTTGAAGGGTATAGTTGAGATTAGCTTACATGTAATACCTTCATCCCCTTCAAGTTGCTAAAAAATCCCCATTCCTTTCAACAATGCAGTAATGTAACCTCACTGAGGTACCCTACTCACCATTGTTGTATTATCTACTTATCGATAAATGAAATTGGCTACTTCTACCCCAAGATTAATCTAGTAACCAGAAATCAAGTTGTATAGATAAAACATGTCAAAAACTTGTTATCTTATTGTAGTTAGTTTTCTTACAACTGATGGTATGGGTTAAAATGTGGTGGAACAACTTGTGCTCCATTATAACAAAAGTGGAGACTAGAGATTTGGAAGGTATAAAGTCATCTCGTTTTGGTTGAATTATTTGGTACCAAAATCTTTTAGTAGTCATCTCATTGGGCTACGAGTTTGGCAGATCTACCTCTTCATCATCATATAACCCTAAAAAGTACACGATTTGCTTGAGTTATATCACATAAATATCTCCATATACCTAGAATGTTATAGTGGAAGAATTCTAATCTCTATCCAACTGCAGAGTGGATAAGAACTCTATGGTGACATTTTTAAAAGTTGGTTCCTTGATCTCAAATAATTTGAACTAAGTCTTATTTGGTACAATCTGCTGAATCCTCTCATCTATCCCATATTATTGCAATAGAGCCCAATCCAAATACTAAATATTCAAGAATGTCATCCTTTGCAGCTTCTTCTTCCGTTCCTTAGCATAATTGTGATTTGATAGCAAATCTCCACTTGAGGTTCTTGAAGATGATGCGGCAGTAGTCTTTTACTTCCGTCTCTTTGGTTGGAGCTTTTTAGGTAGCATTCTTAATGAAATCAGATCTAAAAGGGAAGAGCTAATGTGAGATTGGAAGAGGATGAGAGGGTAAAGGTATGAGTGGGAGAACTAGGGAAAGGGAAAAATGTGTGGGAGAGAAGTAGAGAGAAGGAAAAGGAAAAGAGAAAGGTCAGGGGAAGCAAATGAGGGGAGGAGAGAGAAAAGAAATTGACTTTTGCTTTATATTGTAGGACTTACGTCAGCCCATGCAACTGTACACCACTGGTGTACATGGTCGGCCTTTAATTTTGTGAAGAAAGGTTAGTGGCTTGAATTCAAATTATATGCTTTTCTTCTTCTTTTATTTTATTTTATTTTATTTTTTAAATTTGGTTAGACATGGGCTACCTCCCATGAAGTGCTTAGTTTATAGTCATTAGCCTAACTTTCTCAGTTCTTCCAACGGGTTTACACTGGCCACAATAGTGGTGTCACTATCCATATTTTCCCCTTTAAAATAATGTTTGACAAGGTGACCATTTACTTTAAAGGTATGGTTATCTTCTACCTTCAATTCGACTGTACCATAGAGAAAAACATTTGCTATCTTAAACGGCCTAGACTATCGAGATTTTAACTTACTTGGGAACAGCTTCAATCGAGAGTTGTATAATAGAACTTTTTGACTAGGCAAAAAATCCTATTGTTGGATGTTCTTATCATGCCATAGCTTGGTTCTTTCCTTATATATCCTAACATTTTCATATGCTTCTTCTCTAATCTCATCCATCTAGTTCAATTGGAGCAACCTCTTTTCACTTGCAGCTTGTAAGTCAAAGTTAAGGTATTTTATGGCCCAATATGCTTTGTGCACAAGCTTAATAGGTAAGTAACATGATTTACCATAGACAATTTTGTATGGAAACATTCCTATAGGGGTGGCAATCTTTCCTAGATGCATTGACAGTCTTTTCTATAATACGCTTTATTTCCCTATTGGATACCTCAACCTACCCACAAGCTTGTAGATGATAAGAGGTGGTAATTTTATAAGTAACTCCATATTTTGATAATAATTTTTCAAACTTTCGATTGCAAAAATGCCACCCCCCATCACTTATAATGGCTCTAGGTATCCGAAATTTGGAAAATATGTTCCTTTTCAAAAATTTAATTACAACCCTAGCATCATTAGTCTGTAGAGCAACTACTTGTACCCATTTTGACACATAATCCATAGCCATAAATATATATTTATTTGAAAAAGATAAAGGAAAAGGACCCATGAAGTCTATTCCCTATACATCAAAAAGCTCAATTACTAGAATGCTATTTTGTGGTAATTTATGTCTCCTAGAAATATTGCTAGTCCTTTAGCATTGAGCACAAGACATAACATAGTTCCTATAATCACTAAACAAATTGGGCCAATAAAATCTACAAGATAAGATCTTAGTTGCAATTCTTTTCACACCAAAATGACCTCCTACTTCCTTAGATTGACAATGTTAAATTATGCTAAGCTGTTCAGTTTCAAGCATACAATGTCTAATTACTTAGTCAGCACAATATTTAAACAAACATAATTCATCCTAAAAATAGCATTTCACATCATGTAAAAACTTCTTTTTCTTTTGAAACGAGTAACTGTTTGATATGATTTTGCTAACTAGGTAATTGACATTATTAGCATACCAAGGTAATCCTTGGATCTCTACTGCATACAGCTGTTCATCTAGGAACTTTTCATTAATGAGTGGTTCTAAACAATTAGATTCTAAACGGGATAAATGATCAGCAATCACATTTTTAGTTCCCTTTTTATCTTTGATTTTAAGGTCAAATTCTTACGGTAGTAAATTCCAATTAATTAACTTAGGTTTAGCATCAACTTTAGCAAATAAATATTTTAGAGTAGCTTGGTTTATGTAAACTATGATCTTTGAACTTATTAGATAAGGACTAAACTTATCACGTGCAAATATAACTGCTAAAAGCTCTTTTTCTGTTGTGGCATAGTTTCTCTAGGCCTCATTTAGGGTTCTAGTAGCATAGTATATTACATGAAACAACTTACCTCTCTTCTACCCCAAAACAGCTCTTACAGCATAGTCGTTGGCATCACACATTAATTCGAAAGGAAGTTCCCAATTAGGTGCAATGATCACTGGTGTTGAAGTAAGATTCTCCTTTAATAGATTGATAAAAAAAACAAAAGTAGAATCTTTTTCAAGTAAATTATAAAGAGGTCTAGAGATTTTAGAGAAGTCCTTAATAAATCTACTATAAAAGCCAGCATATCCAAGGAAGCTCCGGACTCTTTTGACTAAAGTGAGTGATGGCAGCTTCTCTATTATCTTGACTTTTGCTTTGTCAACTTCAATCCCCTTTTTTGATACTTTGTGGCCTAAGGCTATTCCCTCTCTTACCATAAAATGACATTTTTGCCAATTTAGAAGTAGATTAGTCTCCTTACATCTTTTAAGCATACAACCTAAATTAGTTAGACATGATTCAAATGACTTTCCAAAGACGGAGAAGTCATCCATAAATATTTCAATAAATTATTCTAACATGTTAGAAAATATAGATATCATGTATCTTTAGAAAGTAGCTAGTATATTGCAGAGACCAAAGAGCATTCTCCAAAAGGCAAAGGTACCATAAGAACACGTAAAGGTAGTTTTCTCCTAGTCCTCAAGTGCTATATTAATTTGATTATAACCAAAATAACCATCTAGAAAATAGTAATAGTTATGCCCTAAAAGTTTTTCTATCTTTGATCTATGAAAGGGAGGAGGAAGTGGTCTTTACGGGTAACATCATTCAGTTTTCAATAGTTTATATAAACTCTCCACCCAATCACAATACGAGTAGGGATTAATTCATTAGGCTCATTTTTAACCATAGTTATAACACCATTTTTTTGTACTACTTGAATGGGACTAACCTACTTACTATCTAAGATAGGGTAGATAATATCTGCATCCAATAATATGAGCACTTCTTTCTTTACTACTTCTTTAAGAGTTGGGTTAAGTCTTCTCTATGGTTGTACTGTAGGTTTGCACTCAGCCTCCAACAATATCCTGTGAGTGCAAATTAAAGGACTAATACCATTAATATTAGTAATGGTCTACCCAATGGCTTCTTTATGCTCTCTTAGAACTCTTAGAAGTTTTTGCTCCTAATCACCTGTCAAAGAAGAGGAGATGATTATTGGCAAAGTATCATTTGTTCTAAGATAAGCATATTTCAAATGACTAGATAATGGTTAAAGTTTAAGCATCAGGGGTTGTGTCAATGATGGTACTAGCTTTTCTCATTGGTGCCTAGTTTCTCATAGTATCGAGCTTTGATTTCTAACACATATTCCATGCATTCTTGCTCAGGCACATCATCATCATTCCAATCATCCAAATCCTTAAGCACTGATTCTATGGTATCCAATCCTGCTTTCTCTTCTATAGACTCACAGGTAATCTCATCAATAGTGCAACAGGATTTACAATTATTAAATTTTTTTTGGCTTCATAAACACTAAAAGTTACTTGATCGTCCATAACTCCTAAAGTAAGCTTACCCTGTTCCACATCTATTAATGCCTTACCTATTGCGAGAAATGGTCTACCAAGGATCATGGGTACCTCTCTATCCTCCTCTATTCCCAGGACTATAAAGTCAACTGAAAAGATAAATTTGTCTACCTTTATTAGGATATTCTTTGCAATACTCCTTGAGTATTTGATACTCCTATCAGCAAGTTGCAAGGTAACATGAGTCTCTTTACAGTCTCCAAGTCCTAACTTCTTGAAAATAGACAAAGGCACTAAATTTATACTTGTACCAAAATCAATAAGATTTTTATCAAAATGAAAATTCCCTATAGTGCAAAGAATAGTAAAACTCTTCTGATCTCTTTGTTTTCTCAGCAGGTTGGATAAGTTTTTCTGTAGGATCATAGAGTACTCCCCTATAAACATCACAAGTTCATTCCCATCAATCTTTTTCTTTTTAGTGAGCAGATCCTTCATGAATCTAGCATATGAAGGCATTTGTTGAAGTGCCTCTACAAAAGAAATGTTAATCTCCAACTTCTTAAAAACATCTGAGAATTTAGCACATTGGGCATCTAGATATTGTTGCTTTAGTCTTCTTGGAAAAGGGATAAGAGGAACATACTGTTTCACTTCTAATGACTTCTGCTTTAGTTCCTCTACCTCCTACTTCCCTCTTAGTTTCTTTGGGTTCTCCTTTTCTTCAATTTATCTATCAACTATTTCTACTTCCTTACCACTCCTTAGCATTATAGCATTGACACTTTTGGGATTTTTTTCAATATTACTAAGTAAAGACCCTAATGGTTTATTACTCAACTCTTGAGAGATCTAACTAATCTAATTCTTTAAATTTTGAATAGTAGCCTGTTGATTCTGTAACATGGTCTCAGTCTTTTGCATAAAGCTCAACATGATCTCTTCCATTCTAGGCTGATTCTACTAAGGTAGAGCATTCTGAGCAGGACCTTACTTCTAGAATCCGTGATGGTTTAAATGCATTATTCTCATTCCTCTATGAGAAATTTGGGTGATTGTGCCACCCTGGATTGTATGTGTTTGAATAAGGTCCTTGATTACCCTGTTGGAAATTGTTGACACAATTCACTTGCTCTCCACTAGATGAAGCTGAAGGATTCCTAGATAAGCACTCATGGTTTGAATGTAGTCTTGAACATATCTCATAGAAAGCAATGTGATTAACATTAAAAAATTGTGTTGAGGTGAGTTTACTTACTTAGGTAGTGAGAGCTAAAATCTGAGCTATCAATTGAGATATAGTATCATTGTCATTGATGAATGCTTCTCTTGACTTGCTTCTCTCGTTTTGCCAATTATGTGTACTGGAGGCTATTTCTTTAATCAGTACACTTGCTTCATCATAAGTTTTACCCATTAAAGCACCTCCAGCTGCAACATCTACTATAAACCTCAATATCTCATCCAAACTAAGATAGAAAATCTCAATCAGAGGACTATCTAGCAATCTATGATGTGGGCATTTTCTGATTGCCTCCATGAATCACTCCCATGCCTCATAAAGTGACTCACCACTAAACTTGGTAAAGTTAGTGATATTGTTTCTTAATTTTGCAGTCTTGGCTAGTAGGAAAAATCTCCTTAGAAATTTAGATGAAAGGTCAACCCAAGTGGTAATGGACTCTTGTGGCAGTGAATGGAACTAAGCTCTAACTTTATCCCTTAGTGAGAAAGGAAAGAGTTGTAACCTGATGACCTCATCTATAACATTATTTATCTTCATTATATTGCAGCATTGGAGGAATCTTACAATATGCTCGTTAGGACTCTCATTTAGATATCCTTCAAATTGATTTGTTTGAACCATCTAAATGAGTGATGATTTTAGTTCAAAGTTATTGGCCTAAATGGTAGGCCTCCTTATTGTAGAACCTATAACAGTTTGTATTATATAGTCTCCAAGTGCTCTAAGAACACCCTATATTTGATTGTCATTCTCGTTGCCTACTATCTCAACTCCCTACACTTCTCTCCTTCTTCTTTTCTCTCTCCTCAATTGATGTAAGGTGCACTCTATTTCAAAATCTATTGGTAGAAGTTCAGCACTTCTACTCTTATGTATAAAACATCTACAAAGAGAACAAGAAACAACACACATCATCAAGTGCGCTTAAATTACCAACAGAACCAAAAGGTTTAATATTTATAATCCTAGGCAATGGTGCCAAAAAATTGATCTGCTCAAAATATATATAAAAATATAGTGAATACACCAACGGGTATATTAGGGTCAGAATCAAGTAATAAAGAGTAAGTAAGGTCGTCGATCTTTCAAAGATTAAGAAATTATTAAACCTATGATAGCTCTTATGAATATTTAAGCAATTGAATTTGGATTGTGAATTAACTAATCTAATAATTAACCTTAAACTATTACAGAGAAAATCACAAGAATATATCTAAAATGAAACAATCAATTGAGAATATGGGAAAAACAAAATCCATCCTAGTTGTGAAAATCAAATTATCATTATGTTATATGGATTAATAGTTATACGGTCATTCAAGTGAAATTATCATGCCTTAAAAATTAAGGCCTTAAACCTATAATTAATTGGTCAACTCCTACATTTCCAATTAATAGTGGACTCTAAATTACTATCATACTTCTCCCAATGCTATGATCGACTAATGCCCTAAATTAATTATCCCTAATGTCATAGCGAATGATTAACTAAAGACATTGCATTAACCTTTGGATAATTTCTAACTAATCTAATTAATGCTACTTCCACATTAGTTAATTAATTTAATTAAGAATTCCTAACATACATTATATCAACTCTTGTATCAATAGTGCTTCTAACATCTATAGAAAGTATAGAAATTGTAATCATGAATTATCCATACATCTATTAACCCTATAACATGACTACAATTATCACCTTAGTTGCTTAGGCTTTTATCGATTTCCCATAATTAAAACCTAGCTTGCTAGAGAATTCAAAATAAAAGCACATATCATACTCAAACTTGCCATAGAATCCATGATTGAAAGTATGAATGTGAGAGGATTCCAAGTACTGGCCTAATGCCACGCTAGGTTTCGAACCACCTAGAAGGCTTGCTCATGAGCTCCACATGCATAGGTGACCTATTTATAAGCTAAGGCAGCATTAGATAGCTTGCCCTGCTTTGCTAGGTCTGCCCTATTATGCTAAGTGTGCCCCGCTCTACCTTAGCCGAGCCTTCCCATAGACCTATCTATGAACTAAGGCAATATTAGAAGACTCGATGTGCTATGTCAGTTTTGTCCTAGCCTACTATTTGGGCTCTTCCTTGCCAGGTCTTCCTTGCTGTACTTAGTCCATTCTACCTTACTGAAGTTGACTCTATTCCATTCTATTGAGTATACTCTAAGTTGCTATGCAGGACTATCCTATCCTACCCGCCCGCTTTACTTTATTGAGATTGACTTCCTCATTGAAGTCTACTCGGCTAAGATTTAATCAATCATGACGATGCTACCCAACTATTTCATGCCAGCTTAGTTGTATCGAGTCATATTAAATAAATTAGCCACGTCCACACTAAATCGGCCCGACTATGCGAGCTCGACCACTGTTACATCAAGTCGGCTACTATCATGTCAGGTCGGCCTCGGGGAGGTCACTACCATACTAGGTCAGTTTTGCCATTTGGGGTTAGCCTCGGTAACATTAAGTTGGCTACAAACATATCAGATCGACCCCGAAAAAGATAGAACTTCCAGGGGCTTAAGTCCATCCAAAACGAGGCTCTAAGGTCTCCAATAGCTCATAGGAATCCAGCATCAGCCCTTCACCTGAAAATCATGTGTAGCTATCTATTTTACTTATGTTATTTGGATTTCCTTTTTCTTATATCTTCCTTAATTGTTGTTCTTGTTTCATTTGTAATTACTGGAATGCCGCTAGGGCATCATTTTATTCGTTTATTTACAACTTTACCCCTTTAGGATAAATAGAACACTTGTATAGGGTTTTAAGTAGATTTAGAACATTAATGAAAAACCTTTGAGTCTTTTCTCTTGGAAAGTACTTCTCTACCTGCTCTTATTAATCCCTTTAGCAAGGATTATAGTAAGCAACCTTATCACTCGGACCAGTGTGTCATATCCGGTGAGTCTTAGGTCCATGTGTGGTTTTACGATACGTTATATCCGTAAAGTTAATATACGCGGATCTGCTATACCATCGACTTTCATTTACTTCTTTAAGCTTTCTGTAAGCCCGGACTCACCCCTTGGTTTTCATGTGATACTAGGTTCATGTGTTTAGCTACGGATCCGTATCATCTTGGTATCAAAGCACGACTCCAAAAAGGGATTGTATGAAGTGGCTGCAAGGAATTATTCATGTTTACTGATTAGTGGTTATCGTATTCCATTTGTAAGCACTGGAATTGGTTCCATTTGAGTAAGTTTTGAAAGTCTTAAGCTACAGGGTGGAGATTTTTCTGTGAATAAGCCTGCTTTCTAATGTGTTCTATTACACTCTGTTCTTCATTGTGAAAATAGAGGAGGGTCATTTTGGTATACACCTATACTTTTGAGCGCATTGGTTAGCAGCATTAAATTGGAAGTGAGCTAACAAGTTTGAGTCATATAGACTATAAGTTGTATGGTGAAGTGTGCAAACAATTCATGAGTGTTGGGAGAGTGATTATTGTAGGGTTTAGAGTTAAGAGACCATAGTTGTAGAAATTACAAGGAGTTTTAAGTTAGGTGCCTTAAATTGAAGGTGGGTGTTTGTTTTTTCTGACAAACGTACTCAAATTCTATAGTTTGGGTCATTAAACTTGGATGGAGGGTTGTCTAATGTGATTCTTTCACTCTATCACAACAACAATCAATGGAATTAGTTGTAGCTACTTATGTTGAAGTTAGAGTTTTCGACATTAATTTGCAATATTTGGTGGTTGTTAGTTGTAGAAACTATTGTTGTTACAATAGTAATAGGTGGTAGATTTTCTTAGGTGTTGCGCTGGACATTTTTGTACTAATTGTAATTACGATTGTGCTAGTAAGTTGTGTTACTATCTTAAGGATTGGCATAGAGCTTGGTTCTCAAAGTGTAAACATTTGAACCAAGCTAATGGTGTGAGACCATTAGGTGCTAAGCTGCTTTACTTCACAAACTGTCGAACTAAACCCTACATCCAAGCTGAGTGCACCTTGTCGATCTGAACTAAAGTAGCAACTTGAGTTTTGGGCAGTCACAATCTCCAAGCTATTGTACACTACTATATCAAGTTATAGTTGTATCGTAGGGATCCAAACCTTTTGTACATATAACTGTCATACTCTTAAGGTTACCTAGCTGAGTTGTTTGCCTATTTAACTTACCGAACTGGCCTTTTGTGTCTAAGCTTGGGCACCTAACTATTGCAACCAAATAGTCGAGTTGATTCTATTATCCAAGCTAAGTTAATGTACTGAAGTGAAGTGGAAAATTCGAGCTATGTAAGCATCCGAGCTATTATGTTCTTGAATCACCAAGTGTTGGATCGTTCTAGTCATTGTTGATGAGATTTCTTATGAGCCAAGCTAGTCTACTAAAGTAATACCTTCATTTAACATGGCTTATGACAATCGAGGACAATATGGCTATAACTATGACTATGATGATATAAGGTCAAGAACACCCATGTTTGATAGCTATAGACCCCTAGATGAATACTTAGATCGAGAATTCCGGGTCAATAAAGTCTTCAAAAAGTATCTATGCCCTAAACGTGATAAGGAATATATCATAGAGGATCAACTTCAAGGCCTTGCTAGGACTTAGTAGAAGAATGTATTAAGGTAAAGGATCCTAAGAAGGGCAAATACTACATGGAGCTCAATAAGACTTACAATTAGAGAAAAATTTGTACCCCCATCATATCAAGACGAGTTGTATGTGGAGTTATCTACCTTGAGGCAAGGATAAATGAGTGTCCAAGAATTTTCTAAGAGTATGAAGTGCTCTTGCGGTAATGTGAATTGTATGAATCTCTTTTGTATACTATCTTACGATTCATGAGAGGGTTGAGGTCGGAGATTACCCGACATGTTAACCCCTTAGGAGTAAGGAGCTTAAATGCGGCTATCCAATAAACCCTAAGGGAAGAATCTGCCATTGGTACTGACCATTATGATTTGTAGGAACAGTTGGAGGTTATACTTGATTAGCTTGAGAAGCTCCGAAAGGAAATGAGACAGCAAAGCGATACTCATATAGAGATAGCTGACAAGAAAGAAGACCAAAGAGAGGAAGTAGGAGAAGGAGGGGTAAAGGTTGCTAGAGAGACGATCAGTAGAGTTGAGGAAGATCGAGTGAAATTGTAGTTAAACCCCCCATGTTCCGAAAGTGGTTCCATTATTTGCTATGAATACCATAGATGATAGCTCTAAGAATTACTATGTTTGCCTCCCTCATATTGGGATCTTATGTCTTAGTAATCTGATAAGTTTATGTGGAACTAATATGAGCAAATACAAAATCATAGTTATGAGCTATTATTGACTATCAGTTAGAGTTTATTAAGCTTAAGGTGATGGATACATGTATTGGGGATATATCATGTTGACCCTTAGTACTCTTGTGTTTGAAAGATTTAAAGTGTATAGGTGAAAAGAGGAAGAAGAATCGATTTATGAGGAAGCAAAGGGAATACTAACTAGAATTGATGAGGAAATCATGATATCCAAGCTAGCTGAGCTTGAAGAGGTGGAAGTACTCATGACTAACGAGCCATTTTACCTTTTGCCGGCACAAAATCTACATACCCATGACCCTTTATATAACCTTAAGATCGTGTTACTTCCCGTAGTTGATGATTGCTGGGATTGCTGGGATTACTAAGGTATAGTTGATCGAATCCATGATCAGTGGAAGGAAAGATCCAAGATAAAAGATTTGATTGATAGAGCCCATGATGAGTAGAGGGAGAATCAACTGGTGATGCCCTTGTTACGAGAACTAAAGTGTATTCCTATGTTTAAATTTCAATTTTGTCGATTAGTATTTGACTGTAGAGGGATTTAGAGTTTGCAACTACCATGTTTCAGGTCGAAACTCTTTGAAGAGGGAAGGGATGATAGGATTCTAAGTACTAGCTCGACACCATGCTAAGTTTCAAACCATGTAAGAGGCTTGCTCATGAGCTTCGCATGCGTGGATAACCTATTTATAAGCTATGTCAGCGTTAGACAGCCTGCCCTACTTTGTTAAGTTTGCCTTATTATGTTAAGTGTGCCCCACTCTACCCTAGTTGAGCCTTCCCATAAACCTATCTATAAACTTAAGCAATATTGGAAGACCCGATGTGCTTTGCAAAATCTTTCTTGGAATATTATTTATGCCTTGCCTTGCCAAGTTTTCCTTGCTATACTTAGTCTATTCTACCTTATTAAGGTCAACTCTATTCCATTCTACCAAGTTTACTCTGAGCTACTATGTAGGATTATCCTGTCCTGCCCGCCCGCTTTACTTTATTGAGATCGACTTGCTTGACAAAGTTTGCTTGGCTAAGATCTGATTGGTCATGATGAAGCTACCTGACTATTCCATACCAACTCAATCATAACGGGTCATATTAAATAGATCGACCTCATCTATTCCAGATCAGCCCAGCTATGTGAGCTCATCCATTGCCACATCAGGTCGATTACTATCATGTAAGGTCGACCCCAGGGCAGTCACTACCATACCAGGTCAATTCAACCATTCAAGGTCAGCCTCGGTAACATCAGGTCGACCATGGACATATCATATTAACCTCGGAAAAGATAAAACATCCAGAGGCTTAAGTTTACCCAGAATAAGGCTCCAAGGTCTCCAATAGCTCCTTGGAATCCAACATCAACCCTTTACCCAAAAATCTTGTAATGCTATCCATTTTACTTATGTTATTTGGATTTCCTTTTTCTTTTATCTTCCTTAGTTGTCACTCTTGTTTCATTTGTAATTACTGGAATGCTACTAGGGCATCCTTTTATTCATTTATTTACAACTTTACCCATTTGGTATAAATAGAATATTTGTATAGGGTTTTAAGCAGATTTAGAACATTAATGAAAAACCCTTGAGTCTTTTCTCTTGGAAAGTGCTCCTCTACCCCCTCTTATCAATCCCTTTAGCAAGGATTGTGGCGAGCAACCCTATCACTCAGATCGGTATGTCACATTCGACGAGTCTTAGGTCCATGTGTAGTTCTATAATGTGTCATATCCGTAGAGTTAGTGCATGGGATTTGCTAAACCATTGACTTTGATTTACTTCTTTGAGCTTTCAGCAAGTTCAAACTTACCCCTTGGTTTTCGTGTGATACTAGGTTCGTATGTTCACCTACGAATTTGTATTACAATGAATTACAGAATTGCATAGACAATAATGGGATAGAAATCACCAATTTTATAATATTGATAAGGAAAACTCCAGTTGCAATAACTCTAAGGATTATCTTCACAGCAATGGTACGGTCTTCTTAATGATCTACTAAACTACTAATAAAGGCATATCTTTCATGTTTTAATGTGCAAATTAGATAGAATTATTATTGATTTTATAGAAATCATTAAGCAATGGTACTTAATTATTTTCATTTGGACATTTTAGGACTTAGAGGATTCAAGAATGGAACTACGGATGCAAATGAACGAAGTTTGAATCAACAAGTTGCAATTTGGAATTGAAGGCAACCGACTTACAATGTACACCAGTAGCCTATGAAAACTATGCCACCATCCTTGAAGTTTACATAGCTGGCCTTCATGGCTAGCCTTCAATAAAAAGGAGCCAGTCACGAGACAACCCTAAATTTTCTTATAAACATACATGTGTTTGATCATTTGAGACACATATACATTTTCCTTAGAGTTAGAAGAGATGTTTACGTCTCCCTTAGACATAGAGAGTCGTAGAACAGTTATTAGATAGTTCTTGAAGAATTCGTCTGTAGAATTGCTTGGATCATTGAGAAAATTTTGCTTTTGCTGTGGAGACCAAATTTTGGAGTTGCAATTGAAGTTTATCTTTTCCAATTACAGAATTGGTGACATCTATTTTAATTATATTTACGCAATTCTGTAAATTATTCATGCTTTTAATTATGAATTTCCTTATAATTTCAATTAATAGTTGTGCGTTTGTTTTAAATTCCATAGTTGACTAAATTTATTTATGAGAATCGATGAAACCCTAGATAGCTAAGATGATAATTTTGTTTATGTTATAAGATTAATAGATATAGGGATGATTCATGATTGTGATTTCTATGATTTTGATTATAATTGTTTAATTAATTATAATTGTTAGAAACCTTAGTAATATAGGAGTTGATATAGGGTTTGTTAGAAATTCTTGGTTAATTTGATTAATCAATGTGGAAGCAGTGTTAATTGAATTAATTAGAAATTATCTAAAGATTAATGCGATGATCGGTGATTGATTATTCGCTAAGACATTAGGGATAATTGATTTAGGACATTTGATAATATAGTATCGGGAGATATATGATTGTAATTTAGATCCTACTGTTAATTGGAGATGCAAGAGTTGACTGATTAATTAGGAGTTTAAATCCTTAAATTTTGAGGCATAATAATTTCACTTGAATAACCATATAACTATTAATCTATATAACATGATAACAATTTGATTTGCATAATCTAGGGTGAATTCTGTTTTTCTACAATTCTCAATTGATTGCTTAGTTTTAGATATTTTATTGTTATTTTCTTTTCCATAGTTTTAGTATAATTATTAGATTAGTTAATTTAATTTTGATTGCCTGAATATTGATAAGAACTAGTATGGGATTAGTAATTTCTTAGTCTTCGAGGGATCGAAAACTTTACTTGCTCTATATTACTTACTGGAGTATTCATGATTTATATATATATATATATATATATATATAGTTTAAGCGAATCAACTACTAAAAGAATAAATCCTCAAAATATCTCCTAACTTCTTCTAAAACTCTCTATGTAAAAAGAAGATGCCAAAGTCCCTTAAAATATCAACACAATGCTTATTTATAGAGCAAACAAAGGATGGCTTTCGACTAATTTAGGCTAGAACTCAAAGCTGGCTCAGGATCGACTGTTTTCATTGAAGGTGGGCAGTGTTGAATGTAGGTTGGTGGCATTGAATGTAACCTAGTTTATAAACCGACTACCTTCATTCTTAAGTGTTGTAGATTGATTTGAGCTTCCTTCGATTGTGTAAAACTCCTCCAAATTACTCATATTTCCACTCTAAATCCTTTGAAACCTAAAATATCTAAATAAATATACTTAAGTACCATTTCTTAATGATTTCTATAAAATCAATAATAATTCAACATAATACCCACACTAGAATATATGTAAAATATGCCTTTATTAGTCATGACAAGGTTGGGAGCATTAAGCTCAAAGGTAGTTCATGCCTCAATGGCATAAGCCCAAGTTTGGTCATGAGGGCATCATGGAACTTATGTGTAATCTTTTATATGATGGCAATGTAACCTTGGCATCATAGCCTTTATGTGTAATTTTCTCAATCTGGGTTACAATAGGCATAATTTTTCTAATCTCTTGATGAACCAAAAAACATTGTGTAGATACTCTCTACTTGTTCATGTATTGCATTTAATAATTTATTGACAATCCTGTTGATTTGCTAACTTGTATAAGCTTTTTTCCTTCTACCTGTTACTAAGCTTATGGTTCCTTAGCTTATTCCCCTATAGTATTCTACAAGTTATTGAAGTTAAAGCATTAGATGGGCTAGGATCCTTAGTGCACGAGAGTTTTTGAAAACCATTAGTAGAACCTATGCTAGGATATGAATGTAGGATCTTATGGAATAGGCTAACTTTAGAAGTGCTTTCACTACCTACTTTACTGGTTAGTGGAGGATTCTAATTCTTTACGACCCTTATGGTTAGTATGGGAATAAAATGCCCTTACGATATTTCTATAAAACCATGTATTTATATTTCATCCTTTAGAACACCTAAAAGGTAGTAAGCCAAGTTAAAACATGTATGATTGAAACAAACAAATCATCTCATACTAATGTTGCTACTTATATCGGACATAAATCTACAAATTTACTATCATCATCCATAATAACGTCACATTTTAGAAGTTTGATTGGTAATAATTTCCTTTTGGATAGTTTAATCATACTAGAGTGGTTCACCTATTAGAGTAGATCGTCATATTAATAACTATATGCATAAAACCCTAATAGACAAGAAACCTTAGAATGATAACAAACCCTAAAAGGTTTACCAAACCTCAATTGGATGACCAAAAACCTTAGCCCAATGTAGATACCCTAATTATATAGTTAAATCATTCACTAAAAGTAATCAAGTTCACCAATCCCCTAAAACCTTAGGTTCTAAGCACATACATGATTTAATAATTACAAATGGATATGAAAACCTGAGGGAAACCCTAGGTGCACATGTAGGATACTTGAACCAACTAAAATAAAGCAATAAAATATGGCAAAACCTAAATTTCTCTTAATTATACTTAACATGCTTAAACATACTTAATTGCAATCTCCTAATTATACTTAACAATGGTCCCCAAAAGAGGCTTTGTACTTCCTTCCTAAAACACTCAAACCTTATCCCCCTCTCCCTCCATGAAGTCATATCGGCCACCCCTCTCTTTCACTCCCATTCTTTTTTTTTTTCCCCTCGACTCCACTCACTCACTCAAAACACTCTCCAAAGCTTCTCTAAAAAATTCTTGTACACTTCACTCATGAAAACATTACACTGCTTACTCTACACACTCCATTGTCAAGCCCTCTAACTCGACCACTCTACCAAATTAACAATCGCTAAGCACCACAGCACTCTCACTCATTCTCCCTCACCATTGACACACCTATGCTAAACCCATACCTTAACCCATTGGCCTCCCTTAGAAAAGGACTTAACTCATTAACCTCCCTTAGAAAAGAAGGAGCAATACTCCTAACTCTAATAAGGTGACTAAGCCTAGTTTTTCATGTTTTTCCCTTAAGGTTCATGTTGATATCTTACACTTTAGACACTTATAATTTCATGTACAACCATGTCCTATAAGTTTGAGGCGTAGTAGTGAAGAATAAGTCAAAATTGTGAATGAACAAGGCTCATTAATTAGAGTATTAGCACTAACAAGTAAGGAATTTAGAGTATTAGCACAACATGTAAGGAATTTAATTATCTAGTGAGTTTTAGGGTTAAACCACTAAGAAAACCATAAACCCCATCTTCCTTAGCATACCACCTCTTCATGACTCTTGCTTCACTTGTCATCACAATATTATATAATAATAATGGCGTAAAACAAGTGGAAATGTGGTTTTGATTAAAAGAAAAACACCTTAAAACAAGGATAACAAGAAGAATGTGAAGGAAGCCCTAGAGAACCTTAATAGGCTACCACTAAGAGTAGGAATAACAAGCTATAAATTTTGATTTATTTATGTAATAACATGTTTAATTAGTGTTAAGTATGATCTAGGAATTGATTAACCAAATTAAGTAAGATAACGATGAGTTAAGGCCCTAAACTAGCTTAGTAAATAATTAAAAACTTAAAAATGGTGCTAAAGGCCTCATTAATGACAAAGACTAAACCTACACTCTTGGTAAAAATTGGCCAAATTGAAGGCCTTTAGTAAGCTTAAGCCTAAATTGATAGATGGCATTAGGTTTAAGGCCCTAAAATATGAAATGAGCCTAAAAGGCCTTAAAATATGAAATGAGCCTAAAAAGCCCTAAAAGAGCCAAGATTAAGCCCTAATAACTAAATGACTAGATCTAGACCCTATTCTAAAAGACTCATAAAAAGATGTACGAGAGAGAGGCCCATTAGGCCTTTGTGCTTTCTCAATACATCCTCTATAGGACCCTTAGTGAGTTAAAGTCCTAAACTAAAGAAAAGAGCCTGCTTAGGCTCATAAGAGCAATATTAAGGCCTAAATTAGATGCGATGAAACTTGGGTAGAAAATTTAACTTAGAATACTTAAATAAAAGCCTAAAAAGTTAAGTTTGAGGCCTAATATAAAAAACTAAGCCCAAAGCTCAAAACTAAGCCTAAACCCGAAAGTAACTAAACTAACATCTTAGGCCAACGAACGTAATAGGCCCAAACTGAACCCTTACCAACCCAAACACTTGAAATGGACCTCACTAATTGAAAGAACACTTGAAAATGATTAAAAACGATTGAGAAATCATAAAAAATGAACTTAAAATGAAGAAACTACGATAGAAATATGAAAACGGTTAAGATTGGAATTTAAGACAACAAGGAGTAGATAGTTAGCATAAGTAGGATTTTTATATGCCTTAATTGTATTCTGAAGGTGACATAGACCTTAAGATAGATACAGTGGAGGATTAGTAGGACTATTAGACTCTATGGCTGAGTAAGTATACCAAACCCTATCCTATAATGTTTATACTTACAGTGCATTGATTAATTATATCTATGAAAGTTGTTATGCTTAGAGGAATTAGGGTATTTGTATGTGTTTGTACTTGTGTGCCAAAATATGAAACCCGTTCTTCGACCTACTATTCAAGATTTAGAGTAGCGGACCATTTGACGTAGGAAATACAAGTAATAGAGAAAAGCCATTAAGAGAAGTTTATGAAATAAGTTAAGCTAAATAACCATACTAGAACTATTTGATATCGATGTAAATTAGGGTAATAAGAACGATTTAGGGTCTTTGGACAATTTTGTCCACATTGAACCAAATTTAAAATAGTGCATCAAAGTTAGAGAAATAGCCTTAGAAATGTCATTTTTTCATAATAAAGAAATTATAATATTTAATCTTAACAAAATATATTTTTATTGAGTACGATTAGTAATTATCGGAAACATAAAATTAGAGTTTGAATAGTTATGAAGCCTTAAAGATAAATTATATAAGTAATAAAAATATTACATAACACAAAATAATATATATAACATATGTATATACCCAATGTGTAATTATTATGTGTATATATATACTTGTAACTATATAAAATACCTGAATAAGTGTAAATAAGCAAAAATAAATAAAGAAAAAAATATTAAAAATTAGTAAAAAAATAATAGGCAATTGGATTATCTCTTAAGTGGGTATATAGATGGTAAATGACAAGTGTGATGGATGAAACATGCAAAAGAACTTCAAATTTAAGCCTAAATTTGTGAAGAGAAAAAGAAAATTCATTTCCTATACTTAACCAGCTTAGGAAATTTACAAATACTCTCTAACATCTTGTTCATGAAAATGATGATCTAAGAAAAATTAGAGCGAGCTAAAAGAATCAAAGGGCTAAAATTAGTAAAAATATGAAAATCAATATGTAATTTGGGGAGTTGGACGATTCGTTTGAGTAAGGAGTTGCCGCATGTGAATTAACCCCACCACCATAAGGAGTAACCCATGTTCAGATCGGTTGACAATGGTAGAGGAACAATTGGTGGCCGGAGCTCCATCTTCTGTGAGGTTGATTTCTAATCTAATTTTATAAAATTTTGTAAAAATATAAAAAGCACCTTGAAAATTATGAAAAAAATTAATCCTACATATTTTCACATATAGAATCTAGGAAAAATATCATTTTGTATAAATTTAGTATTTATTATATATATCCTTGAGAAATTAAAGAAATTGGATAATTTTTTATATTGAAATAAATAGGCTTAATGACGTAGTTTTTTCTACAAACTATCCTATATTGATATTAAATTGTTGTGAAGAGATTTCTCATAAAACAATTTTCTAAATTTTTATGTGATTTTTTAGCATAAAATTAGGTAATAAATTGTGTTTTTAGTAGAAAAATAACGTATTTTCTTAATAACCTTACTTAGATACTAAGCTTGATTCAGTATTCAAGTATGATTACTGTTTTGGAGTGGTTGAGTTGATTGATAAAGTGAGAAGTTATGGAAAATGGTGAACTAGCCTTAATTAATGGAGTTAGTATTTGATTAATTTAGTGAACTTGAAACAATTGAGGAATTGTGATGTAATGAATGAAGAGTTAAGAAATAATGAAACTAAGGAAGGTTAGTTTGGAGTATTATTTGATTCTTAAATTTGATTCCACAATTGTAACTTAGAAGGAAGTTGGTAAATTAGCTACTCATAAGACAATGATTAAAGGATGAGGATGATTTACAGGATTCTCATCATAAAATTTTCACTTGATTGATACTTAGAGGATAGGTTAAAAGAAAATATGATGAGTAAATTGTAAAAATAGAAGGTTGGTTGCAAGATGATTTTATTAAAAATCTTATAGCTAATAGAGATAGAGAATAACTTAGAGGATATTGTAATAAGGGGTTTAACTTGGAGAAGCTCAAGGGATTTCTTAGAGAATAAATCTAGTGTAACAAATGAACCTTAAGGAGCTTAAATAGTAACTCAAAGGATTTTTTTATTAAAGAAAACCACTATAAATCACTTAGAACCTAACTTAAAGGATTTACCAATTTCGGGTAACTTATAAAAATCATTGATTGGTCAAGAAATTATGATTTGCAAAAGAGGTTAGTGTAATAAGAAGCTATTTTAGAAGCTAACTCAGAATCAAACTTAGAGATTGAATTGGAACCTACTTATAATGAACTAATTGCTGACAAGAAAGTATTTAGCTAGTATATATATATATATATATATATATACTCATGACCTATAATTGGCTTTAGAAGTACTTACCCTTGCTAAGTGAATTCGTAGAAGAGGAAGCATATGTTAACGAGTAAGATTGGGAATGTACCACATAAATGGATATTTGTGTATGCTAGAGTAAACTTATGTTTACTTCTAACTTTGTATGCTTTATGATGTTTTGGCTTGGTTGGGCTTAATTTCAAGTTGATGTGCTATTCAATGAACCATATGGAGCTACCTGATATAAATTGTTGTTGATTGAATAGTGTTATGATAGTAAACTTAATTGTTATGTTGATATCGATGAATGCATATGTAACATTTGCTAGGATTTGTGTTATCTTAAGAAAAGAATCTAGAGATTAACTCTATCTCTTAAGGTATTCACCTAAGTGAACCTAATACTGAAATTTTAAAATTGACGAAACTACAAAGCAAATGCTAGGTGAATAAGTTTGCTTAACTTTACTAGGTTTTACTTGGCATGTAATCTAATGTAATCACGGCATGGCATGAAAAAGACCTACAGGTCAATTTTTCTGAAAACTAAAATATCACTAGATTGGTTTCCATATGAAAATCTAAGTTTATCAAATGAACTACTAGATTTGTAAAATCTAGGTCTTTAAGCATATAGAAACTACATTGTATCTATTAAGATAGCTATATGCTGGATTTTCTAATCACTCTATGTGATTATTGCTAGGTTGAAATGTTTGCTTGGTTCTTAGATATGTTATCTAGATTCCCAGTCTGAGTCAATCGAACTAGATGAGTTGCTAGGCTGGGGCTAAGATATCGATATCAATGCATGTTACGTATATAAGCATGGCACACCCTTAACATATTTGCATTGTTTGGTTAGGAAATTATAGAATAGTATAATTGGACTAATTACTTCAATGATATTCCTATTTTGTTATACTTGTTGCTGTGTGTTTATCCACTCTCACTTAGCTTGTAGTAACTGAGAGGATAAGTTTCTTTTATCATTGAGTTATAGATGAATAGATAAGAGAAGGTATCAGAGTGACAAGGAGACTTTAGAAACTCTAAGTGAAGATGGGCTCTTAAGAGAAGTTGATTAGAAGATATGGCTTGAGTACATGAAGATAGCTTTTTAGAAAAACAAGAGGTGTTACACTTTCACCAAAGGTTTAGTATGGTTGTAGTAGTCTAAAAAAATGTATTTGTAAAAGAGTTACTATCTTGTATAAGAAGTGTGTAACCTGTGATACTCTGAGTATAGTTTGCTAATGTTAAAGCTTACACTGTTGTTTATCATATTGAATGAGAAATAATTTGTAAATAATTGTTAATAGAGCGAAAGAGTAAGTTGAATACCGATTTTATTTTATCCTTAACTCAAGGATGACAGTAACGAACCGTCTTTAGGTATCAAGAGTTTAAGAAAAATTTTTAGGTAGACACCTAGAAAGTGAGGTGTTACACAAAATACCATAATATATCAAAATCGAGAATTGGTTGTTGCATTGGTAGATCAAGCTTCTTGAGCATTTTTCATATATTTTGTTTAGTTACTTATAAACTGAAATAATAATTATTCAACCTTAATATGAATCGATCATACATAGCATGTTTCTACATTGTTATAAAGGGGCTTCAGCATTATTTAGTGGAGTAGGAGATCATGCGTATTAGATCCATTTTTGATATATGTTATTATTGTTTTCATACGATGTACTCATGTGATATGTCCTTGCCTCTAATTTTGGGATCTACTTAGCTTTAAAAAATGCTACTATCTACTAGTGGTTGAGCTATGCCTATTACTTTAGGCATACTAAGGATTAGATCATATTTATTTAGATGATAGATATGGAGATTCGGGTCCTAACATACCTAAATACTTCCTAACCCAAGTAACGATTGGTGTAATACAATACTTTACATAGTTAACAATAAGTTGTATATGATGGTTGCATTTCATATACTTGTTTGTATAGCATATTGTAACTTACTTGTTAATTAGATAGGAAGGTTACTCATAAAGCAGTTGCAGTTTAACTACTTATAGTTTGTTGTTGTAGTAGGATTTATTGTTGGATTTGGGCCACTGGATGATCGAGGTTGGTACTCCTAGCTTTGGGGTTCCTAGAGGGAAGAAGAGAGATTAAGTGGTCACATATATGTTATTTGGACTATTTAAACTTTATTTTATCTTTTAGTATTTTGAGTAGCTTAAGCTACTAATATCATTTTATTTTGGTATGCATTACTTAATCGGTGGAATGTTTGACCCTATTTAAGTATGGTAGACTTATTTATTATAGTTTAGTTAATGTCTAATGCTCTATTACTTACTTGATACGAGTCTCTCAATAGGAGTTAGGATTGTGTAAGCACATTGTGTAATGTACCAAACGTTTCTAATTAAGAGCGGTACTTGATCTTAGATCTTCTCATAGTATAAGTTAATATTGTCACAACTTGACCACTTCCTTAAGGTTGTGACATCTTGAACGTTTGATCCTTAATAGAACCGATAAATATCCATTCCATGATCTACTTAATTAATTAGTTATAACCTTAGTGCATGCAAAACAACAACAAACACCATTTCATGGACAAACAATTCTTACATTCATATTTTGCTCCTACATGCTAATATAACTTATAACTTGTAATAGTAACCAATGCATCTAAATATAGCTTAGCATCTCAAAATTACTTTAAATTAAGTAAAGGTCATATGACCAAGTATAAAATAATCAATTAATCATTTACTTTCCCTAATAGAAACACCTTTCATTCTTATTAGTTTCAAATTGACCAAATCTAGTTTATTAGGGCTATAAATAGTTCAACCAAATCCCCTATTAAAGAAACTTGGTTGACCTATTTTCTAATTGAGTTTAACATTATAACCCAATTCGAATGACCAAATAGTTTACTATATTGTTAGATCTCTTATTCCCCCTATAATAGTTGACATGCTCACAAATTTGGCCACTTTCGCTTAGTTTATGGCTTTCAATTTTTCTAACTTAAAAATTCAATGTCTAGCACTCTTAATTAATTTTTCTAACCATAAAATCCTTTCGTAATCCAAATTAAAATCCATCAAACTTTATCATTATGTCAAATATATCAATTCTCTCCAATTCATAAGGTTTATAATTTTTTCGAAAATTTCTTTGACTAAGCTTGAGTTTGTAAAATTCCTTTAAGTTTATCATTGACATTGTTCGTTCGATAATAATCATTATCAAATTTTATTGCTTTTTCTAAATCTGAAATTGTATTATTGTGATCCCAAGGGCCAAATTCCCTAATTTTTCTTATAAAACTACAATCTATTCAAGTTTATGTCTATTACTTCACGATAAATATGTTAGGTCCCTCAAATCCCCTCACCGTATCCCTCCCTTTCCTTGGTCACCATAGACATGCATCAGGAAAACCATTAAATAATAATGAGATTTGGAGTGTATAGCACCAAAGGGGACGGAGAGAGGGAGAGGGAGAGACAGAGAGTAAGAGAGCTTCCTCCAATGACTGCCCAAGATTCTACAGGAAGGACCTGGGGTTAGCTATTTATTTAAAAGAAAAAGGTTAATGATTCATTACAAACTTGTTCGTGTGTTTAAATTGTTTCTAGGATCTTTCAAGATGTGTAGCAAATACTACCAAGCTATGTAATAGTATTAGTAGAGACCTAGTATCCTTTTGTGCACTTTGATAATATATAAGTAAGGCATACAAAGGATTATCAATACCTACTTTATACACTCTGTTTCTTCTATGGGGCATGACACAAGACGCTCGATCCATCGCATTTATCCATCCTTTAATTTTTAGCTGATCAATTGGGCTTGCATTGTAGTGCTCCACTAGCCCAATAAACCTGGTCGTTTCTGGCTTTTAAGATAGTTTGACCATTGTGAGGAACATAATGTCCGTTTTATTGTATCAAGACCATGTTTCGTTGCAAGGTCTGAACGTTCTGTTGCGTTTGTTACTATCATCCTTGGACCATCCTATCAAGGATTGTACTAAGTTCGCCAATTACTACATCTTAACCCATTTAGTGTTCCCATATGGTGAGGTGAAATAGCCTCCCCTTCTTCCCCAATTGGATCGGCAAAATTCCTATGAAATATCCTTGATTTTCTTTCGATAAAAACGAAGAATATGCTTGTACTTTTAAACTTTCAACCACTAACAATCTATTTTCTTTCTTGAAAGTCAGTAATACGAGTATAGTAATTCCATGTACAAACACTACTTCCAAAAATCAAATCCTAAAATTCCTCCAGTGGCTTACCCCACCATATACATCTTTCAAAAATACTTTCCTTAAGCTCCCTAGAGATCCTCACCTTAATCAATAAAGACCAACTAAAGCCATCACACTCATACCTAGGAGTGTGCCAATTTATAATGTGTCGGTAACTGGTGATGACATGCAAGACTTACTTGAAAGCTAGTCCTAGATAAAATTTAAAAAATGCAGTGACAATACCAAGAAGGAGTATTCAAATAATCCACATGTGTGGATAGTAAAATAAGGCGACAGTTCTTACAATTCCGATCTAACACATGGCAGTTGGCTATTCAAATGATAACTTCACCAAATAACTAACATTGAACTTTGTTCTATGGATAGTGTCAATTTCCGAAGCCTTCGAAAGCCACAAGATGCTGTTCCACGATTTCTACTCCCACGTCCTCAAACCAAGAATCACATCCAAGTTAGAATAATCACTTTAATCTATAAACTTATCTTTATATATAACACTTAGCCAGGTTCAATACATGCCTTCCAAACTTTAAGAAAAATAAAATATAATAAATCCTTAACATTTTCCTATATATATAAATCAGCCTATAATATTTTATTTAATCTATTTTAATTCTCAATATTTTAATAAATTTACAAAAAAGTCCTTTCATTAGTTTTTTTGTTATGCATGGACATGTTAAGGATTAAATGAAAAATTAATAACTGATTCGTATATATAGTCAAATGTTAGGTATTTTTTTGTATTTACGTAGACCAATTGTATACTGACATATGTCTATAGTAATGAAAAATTTAATGAAAAGACTTATTTGATACAATTTAAAATTATTGAGACTTAAAATGAATTAAATGAAAGAATAAAGACTGATGTGCAAAAATATAAAATGTTAGTGACATTTTTATACTTTTTCAAAAGAAAAAATTATACAAATATGAATGACATAAAAATAATTACCAAAATATTGAGGATAAATTGTATTTAGAAAATGCGACAACCTTTTTAACAAATATCTCGCATCTTATAGATGCGATTTAATATTTTTGTTACCATCCTTATATTATGTCTACAAAATGTAGCATATGTATAATTGTACCTATGTTGCATTTTTAGGATGCAATACTAATATTTGTATTAACATCGTATCTTCAAGATATAATGCACGTATAATTATCTCTATTGCATATTGAACATATGAAATATGGTCAACATTTTGGTAATATTTTTTATGTAATTTGTATTTATATAATATTTATTAATTTTGATGATAAATATACAAATTTCTCTTATTTAGGTATAAATTATGATCACCGGGAACAAGCAACTTGTTAACAGCTCTTATAAATGAGACTACCTTAATATTCATCACTTCAATTAATTTCATAGGGTATTCTACTTCAAGTATTTCTGAAAGTATATGAAAAGTAGTTAAAAACACGGGGACATTTTTGGATTTTGGCAGAGTCAAACACGAACCTAGGGACAACATTTTCTGTCAGCACCAGGTCTATCTCTTTGCTCAGCAATTACTCTATGAGAAAAGCATATTCCAAGGATGCTTGGATTTAAAGTTAACAAGCACCAAAGCAATGAGATGTTTATAGTAGATTGTTCGATAAGCATTATTGACCATGATCTTTTCACATGTGAACCTGTGCTTTGCCTCGTATACAACTATTGAATCCGTGTTTGTTGGGTAAATGGTAAAATCACAGATTAAAATACTAACAGGAAAAAGAATTAAGCAAAATAACATGCGAGTTTGGTTTAATGATTAAAGCATTATCCTGAATAGGTTAAGTGATATTGATTGTTGCATTGTGAAAGACGAGATAAGGGAAGTCTTTTCTTTTTATAAATTCTTCAGGTAGGCAAGTTTTAATGGTTTGTTATGAGGTCTAATCACATACACATTAAAAAAATAAAAGTAAAAGAAACAAAATGTAGTTTTGCTTAAGGAGTTACTGGAAAGATATTATAAATTAAAATCAATGCAAGATCCTGATAGAATATATGATAATACTAGAAAATCCTCTAATTAAATTATTACTATCTTTTAATTCTGCGTACCTTCAATCGCGCTATCGAACTTTATCCATTAAATTATCGAATCCAGCTACCAGCTCATTTCTGAAAAATTGCATTTATGCTCCTTGAATATGTTAATAAACCTTGAAAATTTTGACTCTAAGACAATTAGGGCCAACTTTTAGTATTAGTATACTAT
Source organism: Lumnitzera racemosa (assembly GCA_024138005.1). Classification (NCBI taxonomy): domain Eukaryota; kingdom Viridiplantae; phylum Streptophyta; class Magnoliopsida; order Myrtales; family Combretaceae; genus Lumnitzera; species Lumnitzera racemosa. The sequence continues at coordinate 16,299,625 of JAMXBC010000001.1, forward strand.
TTTTCCTTAAGGTCGATTTATTATCTAATTTGATACTATCGATCAATGAATTTTTAAGCAAGTTATGAAAACCTTCAAATCATATGCTAATGACTCGTCTAAAAAATGCTATTGCATTGGAGATGAAATTTTCCGTTGTTTACATTTTCAGTGAGTATAAGTGTAATACTTTAAAGTCCATGTTTTTGGATAAATTTGATAATATTTTTTGAGATGTGATTGTAACATAGCTTTAACTTATATTTAATGTATTTTGTAACAGATCAATTGCATTAGTAAATGAAAAAGGAGCAATGCGAATGTTAATCGAGCCACGTGTATATAACTATTACACAATAAACGATTCATCGATAATTTTTTTTTTTTTTGTTTTTGGTATCGGTCTAATTAATATATACGATATCAAATACAGCAATAACACGTTTCCTATAACAAAATATTATATTATAAATTATAATCTCTAGCACTTAATATTAATACCCTAACTGCCACTCAATAAATGCAATCTTCAATATGACAACTACATGGCCATGACTCATAAGAAAAATAATTTAATGGTCGAAATGGTGCAAACGTGAGCGTTAAAAGATGCTCTTTTAATTTCAACATACGCGTTTGATTCATCACCAAACATATATTTTAGACAACCACAAGACTTTCAGCTATAAAACCATCTCAACCTCTCAACTTCCCTTCTTTGGACAAACAGCAATTTCAATTCTTCACAAAACGATGGAACCAAACAAGAACCACATACAACAGCAACAACCCCAAAAACCAAAGTCCCAAGTATGGGATTGCGGTAGCACGCTCTATGACTCATTCGAGCTCAACTCGTTGAAGCTCCAACTCGACTCAGCTATAGCATCTTCCGGTAGAACCCTATCTATGCCTCATTTACCGGATCGACACGTAATCCCTGCACCAGAAAAGGATCATGATGATCATCAGCCTCCAATGAACCGCACATCGAGAAAAACTACTTCTAAAATATCAAGGTCATTGCAGAGATTCGCACGCTCCATTTTCAGGTCAAAGGCGAATAGTAATTCTTCTAGCACGTTTTACGGCGTTGAAGAAAAACCGAAGAAAGGAGTGTATGTTCCCTGTGATAAGTTAGGTTCGCTCACTACCATTCCTGAAGTGCCAGAGATTGAGCATCGTGGTGGGTTTTCTCCGGAGATGAATGGTTTTGTGAGGAAAACAAGGTCGGAGAGGTTCACGCCCAGCTCTATAAGTATTTCGTGTGCTTGAAAGTAGTTTGAGGTTTAACATATACAATAATGCTCGTTATCGTGTTGTCATAAATAGTTTGTATATATTGTTGGTGTTAAAGAACAAATATTTCTCCTTTCAATTTGGGACATGTATTGTGAATTATGCTTAAATTTTCCTTTATTTTTTTATTATGATCTAAAAATGTGGCCCAAAAGAATAGTCATCGACATGGCATTAGCAATTACGACTCATTTTCGAGATAACTACCGTGCTAATATTTAAACATTTACGTTTTGACAATTCTGGAGGAAAGTTTTTAAATTCTGCCATTGCATCTAAATCATTATGTTTAAATTATATATTTTTTTTTCCTTTTATATACCTATATTTTATCTATATCATATTTATATCTATTATCACATATATATACATTTCAAATCGAGCATTTAAAAAGGTATTTAATATTAATTGCAAAATAATTATATAATTTTAATTGTATATCATATGTAATGAATTTTTAGAAAAAAGGTAAATATGTGATTATATTATTGCTACATTATGTGTCAGAAAAGGTAAATATATATGATTATGCTATTATTATATATGCATTGCGTAACCAAGAAAATGAACAATTAATGTTCGTAAAAGAAATTAATGTTTAATTTTAATCTTATATTATGCATAACGTATTTTAGGGAAAAGGTAAATGTAACAAGCATTTTCGGTTATTTTTGTATTCCTTTCGGTATTTTCACAAGTAAGATATAAATAAAAATAAAAATAAGATAAAAGCATAAAATTTGTATCAAGATATAAAAGAAAAAAATAAAAGTAAAATATGTGCTGCCAATTATCTCTATTGAGATATATATCGGAGAAAGAAGATAGATTTTATCGGAGAGATAAGATAATAGAAAAGATATAAGATGAATGTTACACTTATCAATTGTTGTCAAGCTCCATCGTTATCCCTGCAAGTTATTTAAATAGTCATAACATGAGCAATTATATGATATATTAATATTTGCTAAATTTATGAAGACACCAAAAAGTAGTTATTAGAATCTTTACACTTTAATAGTATAGATGATGAAGGTGATGATTTGAGTATGATAATTTGAAAGTGAAAATTCATGTATGTTTATGAGAAAAGTTTTTAAAATATATATTTTATGCATTGAGAAAATATTTTAATTAGTATTTTCTTAAAATATAAATAACGTAAAAGCTGATAAATTCAACTTTATAAGGTTTGTCATATGTTCAATTTTATAAGAATGGTATATAAGTATTTATATTTCTATATTTTCGGTGTTTATTTTTGACAAATATAAAATTTAAATAGATACTAAAATGGTGCATAAAAGATGGAAAAGGATGAAAAATGGACAATGCCTCCTTAGCATTCACTAATGTTATTTTCCAAAAAAAAAAAAAAATGGATATGCTCAAACGGTAGCTGTGAAATGTTTAGATTTCGAAAAGCTAATTTATTAAAAATGTGTATGTTTCAAGGAAAACGTTTTTTGAACTTTTCTCAACTTTTGCCGTCATGCTCCCAGCATTGGATAGGATATGAGTTCTCTACAATGTACTCCTACCTTGGCATAAATACATGAATGCTAAATTCTCTACTAAATACCACAATTATTCAAAAGATCTCTACAAACTCTTGGATACTAAAATCTCCAATCGCATAGTTCCGCTAAAGTATATAGGCCTTATAATCTCCAGCAATTACTGTCACACTATGAAACCTCAAAACAATAACCCACCATGTGTCCTTACTTAAGTAAAACACACTCAGATTATTAACTTAAATTCCATATACATATCTCTTTTAAATTTTTGAAATCATCCATTAATTATCGAAAAAACAATTACTCATTGTAATAAATTTTATATTTGGAAAATATTCACCATTTTGCACGGGATAAAACGTTTTAATAGAAATCCATCAATTGATACATGAAATAAAAATCTCTAATAATAACAATCGCCGATAGGCCCAAAAGTAATAAAGTTTAGAATAGAATCCCAAGTTCAAAAATTCTACATAGAAATCAAAGGTATAATAAGCCTGATAGTTAACCACAAAATGAAACGGAATTTTATCTACTAGTCTAAAGGCAGCGAGATAATCTAAACATCATCAACGTAACCACTCTCGTCAACATATACGTAGTAAAGCTCATTATTAATATAGTCAACATACAAAATCTTCACCTTAAAAGACAGAAGGAATGAGTCATAACGAGCTTAGTAGAGTAACTACGCGCTTGCGTACACCATCCTACTTACATGCATATCTATATCTAACGCAGCTGCGTTATGTGTAAGCAAGCAGCACTATGGTACTCGTGGCTTTAAAACACGACGGGAGTACATGAGTTCTGATCCTACTGCAGCAAATTATCGGGTTTAATGGAGAAGACCATATCTCATGCCCTAAACGAAAAGAAAACTATTATAGTCTATGTGAAGGTCTGCCATATCAGACATCGATGATCACAGTCGGCATATAACATATTATCCATTATGTCCAACATGATGGAATTAGAAGCCAGCAAGGAGGCCAGAATCAGAATCTAAAGCGAGACTGTAATAAAGATATGACAAGATCGAGGATGAAAGGATCAAATAATTTAGTTTAGCGGCTACATAAAAATTCTTTGTTACTAAATGTAGTATTAAATGATGCATTTACGATTCATTGAATGAACGTTAGAAGGAGATTGCTCTTTTTGCTATCAGAGCAAAGGTTGCATCAACAAGAATGTTGTGGAGGTGCGAGGTTGTTGTGGATTTGAGTAGGCTTCTGACAAGCAAGCATATCAATTAGTAATATTCGTAGAGGAGATAATGCACCAGAGGATAGCGATCTAGAGCAGCAGGTGTAGCAACTCGCTGCTACGGTTGCTAACTTGACCAAAATGTTGCAACAATTAGCATAGGGGAATGGTGGAGTAAATTTACCGTAAAACAACATAGCATGAAGAGAGGATAGATGACTTGGAGATCTAGTGGACCAAATGAATTGAGAAAAGGTTATGGAAGGAGAAGTGGAGGATCCTATTCCAATTGTCCATTTGGGTTGGAAATTTTTTCACCTTTTTCCTTTTGGCATCATACTCTTCCATTAAAGCTGTGCACATTTTGAATCCTCATAAAATCATATATCATCTTAAACATTATTTATTCTAAAACAATATATCAATTCTCTCCTCATGATTCTTATTGTTAGATTCTCTAAAACAGTATTTAAACTATCCTTAATATTTATATTTAGATTTTCATCGAAATCCTAAATTAGTTCATTGGAATAGAGTTTTCCAACTCACATAAAGAATTCCATCCATGTGTCTCTAGAGTTAATCCCAGGTTCTGTAAAATGATTCGTAATCTGAAAAGTATACCTTAATTAGGTTGATTTCCTCATATTCGTTTCTAGTCTTTCTCATTTTCCCTTCTTACGATTCTTTTACTCTATGTCTTCTTTCTAAATACTCCTTAGTAGACACTCTATTTTCATCTTCTAGAATAATGGGGTTTTGTTTGGTTGGAGACTTGATAGTGATTTTAGTTGTGATCTAAGACTTAAAATTTTAGACAAATTCCCCAGCATGTTTAGAATCCTTCGATTTTGTAAGAGGCAATGAAATTCAAATAGTTTATGACTAAGATATTTATCAATCCAAAAAAAAAAGAAATTAATAATAATAATAAAGCAAATAAATATTTTAGAATAATAAATTTACCTATCTTTCCTTACCCATAAGTTTATGATTCTTTGATGTATTTCTTTATAATCATTTATTGAATGACTTGATTTCTTTCCAAAGTAATCACTCGCAATAAGACCCATTTCAAACATGAATTGCAATTTAAATTTTTATAGTTATGACTTACCTTTTGATCATTCTAACGATCATTGCCACAAATAGGATTTGATATAGGCAATGATCGTAGATGAACACATGGCCGGAGATATCACATGAACCAATGGGTCTAAACCATAAGATGGTTGAAAGATAAATGAGAGTCAAAGTTTTGAGCAAGGGTTCCGTGCATCAACGATGGATATGGTACACCAATGCCTTATAAGAGCTCAAGCCATACTTGATAGGATGCATGAGTGCAACAAGAGGCTACTCATTACTAGTCTTTGCTTAAACAATAGCTTAGATAAGAATAAAGAGAGAGTAAGTAAGAAAATACTTACCTCAAAAGGAAATGTACTAAATATTCACTATTCTCTTTTTTTCGGATAATATAAGAAGAAATATTTATATGGCCTAATTAGGGTAAGTCCTAAGATCTTTTTAACTACATAATTATATACCTAGTTGAAATAGAAAATGATTACAAAGAATGGAAAAATTGATAATAACAAAAAATGGAATCTCCTACGCTAGGATAGTATGGTTGTCAAAGAGACAATAAGTGTCAACCTCTCAATTCTATTGTCTAAACGGATAATAGGTGCTAGGCAAAGTTGATAAGATCAATCTTAGGCTAGTAGGTTAGTAGAATAAGAGCTTAGGGAGTACTTTGTCGAAAAGTTGGAACCTAAGAGTTCACAAAGGTTGGCTTAGCATTAGGTTAGTTTAAAACTTGGATGTCTGTTAGCACAAAATCATGCTAGTTTAATGTTTGGCTCTTATGATGGTAGAGAGAATCAATGGGATCTTCCTTTACTCGTAAAATAGTAAACGAATTAGGGGAGCTTGGGAGATATATCTAGTTAGTTTGGAAAAACTTTTCCTCTTCTAAAGTTAAGTCCTTTTAGGTTGCTTAGCAAAATAAGGCAAGGAGCCCTTAGGCTTCGGGTCTTAGTATTGGTCATTGATTCCTATTTTCCCTTTTAGGCTATTTAAGATTTGGTATCAAATCTTGGTTAACATAAGGTAGTTCATCCTTAAAGAAATACGGTCTAAGATTAGCAATGTTAAAAGAATTGGAGACTATATTCCTTTAGCGGTCCTATCCTACAAGCCTTATGGTTGATCTTTTTTAGCACTTTGGAAGGTCTATCTACTCTTCGGGATAACTTGCACTTTCGTAGTTTAGGGAATTGGTCCTTATTGAGGTGTATCCATACTAAGTTGTCAAGTTAGAACTCTCTAACTTTTCTTCTTCGGCCTCTTCTTTCAAGCTTGGAAGCAAATTAGGTTAGATGGTCCATGACCTTCTAGTGCATTACTTAATGGCTTCTATCTTATTAATAGCCTACTGATCTTTAGGGTGGTTAGGTAAGGAGATTTAGTTACGTGGGAGCTCGAGATTATATCCATATGCAGCTTCAAAGGGTGATTTCCCTATTACAACATAGGTGGTCCTATTGTAGGTGAATCTGATTATTTGTAAGTATATGTCCCAATTAGTTAGGTTTTTTCCAACTACAACTTGTAGCAAGGTTCCTAAGGTCTTATTGACAACCTCGATCTGGCTATCTGTCTATAAGTGGTAAGACATACTAAATAGTAACTTAGTCCTTAGTTACTTCCAAAATTGACTTGAGAACTTAAGGTCATGATTAGATACTATGGTTCTAGGTACTTAATGCAACTTAACCACTTCCTACAAAAAGAGAAAAGAAACAGCTAAAGAGTCATTAATTCGATTGCATGGCATAAAGTATGCCATCTTGTTAAAACGGTCTACAAAAACCATAATGGAGTTCTTCCCTTGAGACGTCCTTAGTAAACCCAACATAAATCCATGCTCAACTCAAACCATGATTTGGTTGGAACAAGTAGAGCCAAATAAGGTCCTTATTCACCTCAACTCTTCACTCTTCGATAGGTAACACATCTCTCTATAACATATTATACGTCCCTCATCATCTTAAGCCAAAAGAATCTTAAACTAAGTATTTCATAAGTGTAGGTCTTCCCAAGATGACCAGATGATTCTCCTACATATGCCTTGTACATTGGTAATTATAGCATAAAACAAGTTAAGATACACAATTTTCCTTTCTTGAATAGGTGTCCATCCTCCCTATGATAATCATCAATATCTCAACCATCATTGTATTGAACATAGATCGGATTAAACTATGGATCCTCTACATATAAATCCTTTATAACTAAGAACCCATGAAGTCTCGTTTGAAGTTCAGTTAAGAGAGTATGTTGTCTTGATAAGGCATCAACTATTACATTGTTCTTGCCAGTTTTATACTTAACAACATAATAAAATCCCTCTATGAACTCGATCCACTTAGCCTACCTCTTAGACAATTTTGGTTGTCTCTTTAAATACCTTAATGACTCGTGCTTGGTATAAATCAAAAATTCCTTCGGTAATAGGTAATGCTACCAAACAATTAGAGCTTAGATCAAGGAGTAGAACTCCTTATCTTACATAAAATAATTGAGTATAGCTCCTTAAAGCTTTTCACTAAAGTAAGCAATAGGTCGACGCTCCTGCATCAGCACAATACCTATGCCTAATCCAAATACATCACACTTTACTTCAACACTTTGTCAAAACTTATAAGAACTAGGACATGGATAGTGGTCAACTTTCTCTTTACCTCCTCAAAGGTCTATTGTTCTTTCTCTACTCATTTGAATATAATGTTCTTCTTCGATAGCTTATAAGTAGGGCGATAATAGTATTGAAATTCCTTATGAAACAGCGATAAAATGATGTCAAACCATGGAAACTTCGCAGATTGGTAGAATAAGTTGGTACAAGCCATTTAGTAATTGCCTTTACCTTTTCCTTATCAACTCGTATTCTACCTCCATTCATAATAAATCTTAAGAAGACTACTTTAGGTCGATAGAAAGTTACGTTTCTTCAGATTGGAAAATAGTTTTTCAAGTTAGAGCTTGTTGAAAATAGCTTAAATATTCTCATAATGTATCTCTAAGTTAAGCCTGTAGACAAGAATATCATTAAAGTGAACAATAATAAACTTTTCGATCAATTATCAGAGCACATGGTTCATTAACCTTATAAAAATTCTTAACACAATTGACAGTCCTAAGGGCATCACTTGCCACTCATATAATCCATGCCATATCTTAAATGCAATCTTCCTCTCATCTCCTTCCTACATTCTAATTTGATGGTACCAAGACTTAAGATCGATCATAAAAAAGATCTTTGCTCCATCTAGCTTATAAAGCTTGTCTTCAAGTCAAGGTATGAGGTACCTATACTTGATAGTGATTTAGTTGATGGCTTGACTATCCGTGCATATCTGCCAATTGCCATCTTTCTTAAGCACCAATAAGGTTAGTACAATGCATGGTCTTAAGGACTCCTTCACAAGTCCTCTTTCCATCAGTTCATCCACTTGCCTCCAGAGCTTGGCAGCCTATTTAAGGTTCAATCTATATGCAGGCTTGTCTAATAATGCAGCTCCTAGCTGTAGATCTATAGCATGCTCATTTACCTTGGTTAAGGGTATACCTTTGGTAATTCATCAAGAAACAAGTTAAAAAATTCCTCTAGTAAGTCTTTCACCTCAATGGGTAGCTCAACATTCAAAACCAATAATTTAAGCAGCTTACTAAACAATAAGATGGTCCATTCGTCATGCTTCATTTCTCTTAATAGCTCAGCCCAATCATCACTAAGGTTTCCTTCTTTAGGGCTTGGTTGAGCTGGGCTTGCATAGTTTTGACTTGTTTGAAGGACATGGCATTCATTCTCACCTTTCTTTCCTCATGCTCAAAAGAAAAAGCATTTCTCTTCTCATCATACATCACATGTTGATCAGACATCTAAGGTCTTCCTAAAAGAATATGTGAAGTTCTCATAGGCAATACATTACAAAGAACTTCATCTGAGTACTTTCTAATGCAGATCGTCATTGTAACTTGCTTAGTCACTTACAAGGCTCCCTTGTTACTAAGCTAATATAGCTTGTAAGGTTTGGATTGGGATATGGTTGACAACCTTAACTGCTGAACCATAAATATAGACGTGGCGTTAATGTAACTTCTACTAGTATCAATAATGGCACACAGCATCTTATTAACCTTACAACTAATGCGAAACAACTTTTCTTGTTGTTCGTCTTCTAGTGCTAAACTTAAACTCATTACTCATCTTAATACCATGGTTGTAGGCATAAAGTTACCCTCTTCACTATAGATAACCTCCTTCTCCTTAGACTTGTTAGCTTGTTCAGATTCCTTCTACTCTTCAACTTCCTCGTTCATGCTATCAAGCTCTATGGTTAGCACCTCACCCTTCACCACCATTACCCTTTTGTTCGAGCATTAATCAGTCATATACCTAAATCCCTAGCACTTGAAACACTTGATTTCATTTATCTTTCTTCTTGAGCTTTGTCTTTCCACAAATCTCCTTGAAGGTTCTTTTTCATCAACTCAAGTGACTAAAATTAGTCAAATTTTAGTAGTTTTACTTGGTTTTGATCTCAAAGGTTAACTCAAGGTAGCTTAACTAACAAGGCCTTGAAATTTTCCCATTTGACGTCACTTTATCCTCTAAGTAGCTTGGATTGCTTAATTTGAGGACTCAATATCTCTAGTTTCCAAGATATCCCCAATCTCATACTTTAATCCATTGATAAACCTAGAGATAGTTTGGTTTTTTTGGCTTTATAACTTTACAGCGAATATCAACACTTAGAACTCCATCACATATGCATCAACACTTAATTCTCCTTATCTCAACTCTTGTAATCTTTTGAATACATCTTATAGATAATAGCTTAAGATAAATCTTCTTCTCATCACTCTTTTGATCTCATCCCATTCTATAACTTCTGTTTCCCCTTCTCTTCCTCATGTAGCCTATAAATTCTTCTATCATAAGGCGGCATGATACAGGTTGACATGGATGAACATAAGATACACAATATCATGTGAAAGAGAAGTGGGTCTGAATTACGAGATGGTTTGAAGGGTAAATGTTAGTTGAAGGTTTGAGTAAGGGTTATCGTACACTAACAATAGATATGATGTACCAACACCTTATACAAAACTCAAGTCACACCTGATATTATGCATAAGTGTAGCCACAAGGTATTTGCCACTAATCTACTCTCATGATGGATTAGACAAGAGTAACGAGAGTAAGACACTTAACTCACGAAAAGAAAATATGTCTCAGTATCATTCATAAACTATTATAGCTATTACAATTTAGAAGTATTTATAGGGCCCAATTAAGGCAAGTCCTAGGTGGATGCAAATTACAAAAAGGATTCCAATTAGAAAAGGAAAAGAAATCGGTTACAAGTATAGTATTGTAAACAAACAAAGGAATATTCCAACCCTAAAAAAGACAGATTAAGTCAAAGTCGATAACTTAGATGTTCTAGAATAAGGAAAGGCTAGTTCGGGGGGTGGTCTAATGTTAAGTTGACCTTGGATGGTCAACTTAAGATTGGGGTCAGCTCAGCCTCAATAATGTATTCGATTGGCAGTATCTAGGTTTGATGTTTAACCTTAGATAAATGTATTGTGGAGGGGTTAACTCAATAATAGGCCAGTCACCTCAATAGTCTCTTGGATGAGATAGAGAGCAAAGTAACTTAGTAATTCAAACTAGAGAATACATAGCTCTTTAGAGTTTAACTCCCTTCAAATAACTCGACAAACCATATGAGTGAGTCCTAGAGCTTGGGAGCGTATGATTGGTCTGTGATCCTTATCATCTCCTTAGGGTTGTTGAAGATTTGGGATCAATTCTAGCATAGCTCCATGTTACTCTTCTTCATGGGTATATGGATAGAGGTTAGCAAAGTTAAAGGAGTTTGAGACTCTATATCCTTCAGGTAGTTCAATCTTTTAGGCATTAGGATTAACCTTTTCAAGTACTTTATATGATCTGTTAGCCTTGGGACATAACTTGCTCTTCCTTAAACTTAGGAATTGTTCCTCACTAAGGTGAATCTAAACCAAAGCACCTAGCTGAAATTCCTTGTTATTCCATCTTCAGCCTCATCTCTCAAGCTTGATGGTAACTTGGCTTAGATGTTCTATGACCTTCTGGTGCATTGCTCTAATGGCCTCAAATCTTTCTACAGTTGATTGATCATTGTCCTAGCTTGGAAAAGGCGTCTAGTCCAATGGGAATTCGAGATTGAACCCATATGTAACCTTGAAGGGCAACACATTAGTGACATTTAGGCGACCTTATTGTAGGCGAATTCAGCTATAGGTAAGTATAAATCCCAATCAACCATGTTTTGACCAACATCAACTCGAAGTAAAGTTCTCACCATCCTATTGACAACCTCGGTCTGTTTATTCATTTATGGATGGCAAGACGTACAATAGAATAGTTTAGTTCCTATTCATCTAACGTTCTTTAGAAGTAGCTCATGAACTTTGGGTCTTGATCCGAAAAAATGGTCTTGGCACTCCATGAAGTTCGATAACCTCCTGTAAGAAAAGAAAAGAGAAGCAAAAACATCAGTAGTCTTAGAACAGGGCACGAAGTGTACCATGTTGCTAAATTAGTCTACAACCATCATGATGAAGTCCTTCTCTCAAGACGTCCCCAATAACCTTAACGTAAAGTCCATACTTAGCTTAGACTAAGGTTTGGTTGGGATTGGTAATGGTAAATAATTGCCTTACTTTGCTTAACTTGATGCCTTTCTACAGGTAACACATCTTTTAGGCATCTCTCATCATCTTTGACTAAAAGAATCTTAAGAATAGTAGCTCATAAGTTCGGTGCTTGACAAAGTGTCCAAACATTCCTTCACCATAGACTTCGCATACTAATAGCTCTCTAATAGAATAAGTCAAGTTACACAATCTCCTCTTCCTAAACAAGTATCCATCCTTCTTATGATAGTTATCAAGCATTCATCTTTCTTCACATTTGGCATTGAACAAACCAAAATGTGGATCCTTAGCATATAAATCCTTAATCATAGAAAAACCAAGCAACATAGTCTATAACTCAATCAAGAGAGAATGTCGTCTTAATAAGGCATCAGCCAATACATTGTTCCTTCTGTTTTTATACTTTACGACATAAGAAAATCCCTCTATGAACTCAATCCATTTAGATTATCTTCAAGATAACTTAGGCTGACTCTTCAGATATCTCAAAGATTCATGATTAGTATAGATTAAAAACTCTTTGGGTAGCAAATAGTGTTGCCATACAATCAGGGTTCAAATTAAGGAGTAAAACTCTTTATCATGAACAAAATAATTGAGTATAGCTCCTCAAAGCTTTTCACTAAAGTAAGCAATAGGTCGACCTTCTTACATCAGCATAATACCTATGCCTAGTCCAAACACATCACATTTTACTTCAAATACTTTGTCAAAGCTTAGTAAAGCTAAGATAAGGGCGGTAGTCAACTTCTCTTTCACCTCTTCAAAACTCCATTGTTCCTTCTCTTCCTACTTGAACTCAACATTCTTCTTAGATAACTTGATGAGTAGGGCTACAATGGTACTGAATTTCCTTATAAAGTGGCGACAAAATGACGCCAAGCTTTGGAAACTTCATACATTGATTGAATAAGTCATCACAAGCTAATCTGTAATCACTCTTATCTTCTCATCGTCGACTCATATAACATTACCATTCACAACAAACCATTGGAAGATCACTTTAGGTCGGTAGAAGTCACACTTCTTCAGATTGGCGTAACGCTTCTTAGATTAAAGTTTTGAGAAAATTGCTTAGAGGTGCTCACAATGAGTCTCTAAGTTAGGGCTATAGACTTATATGTCATCAAAATATACCACCACAAATTTCCTTATTAATTCTTAGAGCGCATGGTTCATCAATCACATGAATGTGCTTGATGCATTTGACAATCCAAATGGCATCACAAGCTATTAATACAATCCATGGTGGGTCTTAAATGCAATCTTCCATTCATCTACCTCTCGCATTCGATCTGATGAAATTCAGATTTAAGATTAACCTTGGAGAATACTCTTGCTCCATTTAACTCATCAAGCATATCATCAAGTCTTGGTATAGGGTACCGATACTTAATGGTAATGTGATTGGTTGTGCTGCTATCGATACACATCGTCCATGTCCCATCTTTCTTAGGTATTAATAAAGCAAGCATGACATATGGGTTTAGAAACTCTCATACATACCCTCTCTTCTTTAACTTATTTACCTGCTTCTATAGTTCGACAGCGTATTTAGGATTTAGAGTGTAGGTAAGCTTGGTCAATAGTACAATTCCTGGTTGTAAGTTAATTGCATGTTCAATATCTTGAAGGGGAGGCAAACCTTTAGGTAATTCTCTTAAGAATAGGTTGGAAAACTCATTTAACAAGGTTTTCACCTTAGTAGGTGGTAACTCTTCATCTGATCCCCTCATTTAAAGGAACCTTCTAACTACCAAGTAGGTTAGCTGTCAAGCTCTATCTCTCTCTTTAGCTTTGCTTAAGTCATCACCAAAGCCTCTTTCTTCATAACTTAACTCAATTAGGTCTAGATGCTCCTAACTTGTTCAACAGTTATTGGGCTTAACTTTACCTTCTTGCCCTCATACTCTAAGGAATATGTGTTCTTCCTTTTATCATATATCACACTTCGATCAAACATTTAAGGTCGTCTAAGTACGATATGGGATACACTTATGGGAAATACGTTATAAAGCACTTTGTCTTAATTGCTTCCAATACTAATCGACTTAGTCACTTGTTTGTTTACTTCCATAGCTCCTTTGTCATTGAGTTAGTAAAGTTTACACGGCTTAAGGTAAGGCTTGGTCTATAACTTCAATTGCTAGACTATGAAAGCAAATGTTGCATTGGTGCAACTGCCATTATCAACTATCAATGTACATAATGACCCATTCACTTTACATCCAATGTGGAATAGATTCTCCAATTGTCTATCCTTGGGTACGAGACTTATACCTATTATCTTCCTCAATATTGGAGTGATAGGCATAAAGTTACCTTCCTTACTATAGATGACTTCCTTCTTCTTAGACAATTTGATCTACCTAATCTCTTTCAGCTCTTTGACTTACTCATCAGTACTGTTTACCTTAATGGTTGATTCTTTTGCCTCAAATCACCATGGTTTTTTTGTTTAAACATTAGGTAACCAGGTGTTCAAATCCTTGATAGTTGAAGTACTTGATCTCACTTATCTTCCTTCTTGAGCTATACCAGTTCTCAAACTTCCTCTAGATCTCCTTCTCCTCTACTTATATAACTTGAGTAAGTTAAGCTTCAACAACCTTACTTAGTTCCAACCTTACTGGTTTTCTTAAAACAAGTTGGCTAGGGTTAAGTCAGTTGAAAAGGGCTCAAAATATTCCTATTTAGTGCCTTTCAATTCTTTAGGTAACTTAGATAGCTCCATCAAGAGATCCGGTATCTATAATCTCTAAAATATCCCCAATTTTGTACTTCAACTCACTAATGAATCAAGACACAATTTAGTCTTCAGGCTGACCAACTTCACATTAGATCATCAACATCTAAAATTCCTCTACATACGTTTCTATACTGGATCTTCCTTACCTCAATTCTTATAACCTCTTGAATGTATCCTGTAAGTAGTAGCTTGAAACAAATCTTCTTCTCATGACTCTCTTCGTTCCATCTCAATTCCTAACGTCATATTCTCCTTCTCTTCTTTATGTGGCTTTGTAAGTTCTTCTACTACAAGGCAACATAGCCAGTAAACTCTAACATAAAAAGTCTAACCTTAGCATTATTAGGCACTTTATGGCACTCAAATTGCTTCTCAATCTTAACTACCCAGCCTAAGTAGCCTTTAACATCACCACTATAAAAAAATCTAAGGATATGCATTCTCAATCCTTCCACTTTTGGCGCTCAAACATTACTTTCCTTGAGTTCATAATAATCTTCCGCTTCAACACCTACTCATCCTCTTCTTTGATTTCATCCAACATGAGTCTCCATCAAGTAACTCAATCCACTCCTCCAGCTCGGGATGGCCAAACTAGGGCGTTAGCTGGGTTGTATTGGCAATTGCCTCTATAGGGGTCATTTCAAACTCATTGCTTATCTTCAATTTTGGTAGCCATCAAGCTAGTTACCAAGTTAGTAAGTCTATCTAGTTGTTCATTAGTAGACTAAGGTATGAAACTTCCTAACTAACCTTAGCCATTACGAGCACCACTCTCTTGGTTTCCTAAGGTTCCTTAAACACTAGAATTGGACATTGTTGTGTGATAATATTTGAATTATAACCCAAAATTCCTCTCACTTCGAATAATAACAAAAAAACGTGACACTAGCAACTATTACAACCGAACACATAGTAAACCAAAAGTACACATACACACTTTGTTTTGTAAGCAAGAAATAAAGAAAATAGAGGATGAAATTCTTTAACTCTAAACACTCCTTGAAAACTCACAACAACAACTTATAAAACACTTACAGTAATAATATATCACTTTAAACACAAAGTAATACGAACTTGCTTAGATGTAGCTAAGCTTTGATACTAAGATGATATAGGTTGACGTAGATGAGAACACAATGCCCAATATCATGCGAAAAAGGAGTGGGTTCAAATTGCAAGATGGTTTAAAGAGTAAATGGTACTCAAAGGTTTGAGTAGGGGTTCTCATACATTAACAGTGGATATGATGTACCAATACCTTATACAAACTCAAGTTGCACTTGATATTATGCATAACTGTAGCCACAGTGCACTCGCCACCATAGTTGTCAAAATCACAATTTTATTCATGCGACTCTACGAGTTTACGATTTTAGGTGGCTCTTTTAAGTTAACTTAGGTATAAAATCTTTTCTTATGTATAAACTTAAGTTTTTAATCGAGTTTACAAATAAACTAGGTAAAAGCTTACGTTTTTTACCGAGTTTACTGATTTTACATATCTGAGTTGAATAGCCTAAAAATTAAAGGGAAAAAAATAATACAACTAGCCTTTTACAAGCCATCAACTATTAAGGTATTATAACATCTATCATACCCCATCCTAATTTTTTACCTCTTTCTTTCTCTCCCAATCTCTTATTTCACGTTTATAGTTTTTATCTACTTTCCAACTCCAATAACAAAGTTTACAAAGAAAAATATATACCATATTTTATACTATCATTAACTTAAAATGAGTTAAAATGTTTAGTTATTTTTAATTTATAGCTTTTTAAAAAAATGGGCAAAAATTTAGTTTCAACTTTATTTGTCCTTTTTTTCTGTATATGTTAGATTATATATTAAAAATTTTTATGAGAAAAAAAAAACTTAATTTCTTCATTTTTTTTATTTCAATCATGTATTTCAAGTTTTGAATAACAACTATAAATATATCAGTAATTTTTTTAAGCAATTTTACATAAGTTATAGAAGCTTAAGTTTTTATGTTTCGATTTTACAAACCCTCTAATGATTTTAGGTAGAATCGCTAGTTTGAAAACCTTGCTCACCACTAATCTATGCTTACGATGGATCTAATAAGAGTAACGAGAGTAAGTAGGATACTTATCTCATGAAAAGAAAATATGTCTTAATATCATTCATCAACTGTTGTGGCTATTATAATTTGCAAGTATTTATAGGACCAAATTAGGGCAAGTCCTAAGTAGATGCAGATTACAAAAAGGATTCCTATTAGAAAAAAAAAGAAGAAGTTAGTTACAAGGATAGAATTTGTAATATCCCAAGATTTTGAGCTAGTTCAATAAGCTTAGGATCCGAGGCCCTAAATATAAAGTGTCGGACTAAGTTATCACTTTTATTTTAAACTTTACAGTAAATTTAGAAAAGTTAGATGAAGTAATTCAAGTAAAGTCAATTTCTCATAATCAGCTATATAAAAAATATTAATTTGAGAAAAATGTTAATTTATCAATAAAGTCAACAATTGTAAAATTCAAACTTTTAGATATAGAGAAATATTAAAGATAAGTTAATTAACTTTCAAAAATAATAAATGAAGTTGAATTATATATAATATACTTGTGATATACATATAATAATAATAAATTATCAAAATTAGGTAAAATAATGGAAAATTAATAAAAAAGTGCATGGATGAGTCACAAAATGATGTTTTAAGTTAGGATTAATTGCAAATGATGAGTTAACACTTGTTTAATGAGGAATTGACACATGACACCTTGAGAAAAGCGAAAAATGACATGTGTAATTTTACTTTTTCATGCAAAAAAATCTAAAACCCTATAAATAAGACCTCAAACCATATTTGAAATATTTTACAGACCTGAAAACATAAGAACATAATTTTAGAAAATCAGAAAAAAATAAAATAAAAATAGTACAAAACTACAACCTGAGTTAAAGTGGCTTAAAGGACTAACAAAGGGTGGCCAAAGAAGGTGTTCCGATAAGGAGTGGTGGTTAGGTGGTAGCTAGAGGCAATTGGTTTAGGTGAATTAATTTTCCTCTCATAACTTGTTTAATTTGCTAAAAATATCAAATTTCATTCATTAACTATGAAATTATCCTAGATGTATATTAATTTAGTAATTTTATTTTAATTTAATAATTAGTAGAAATATGGGTTCCTTAAGAAAACACCCTATTTAGGCAAAAATTCATCTAATTTTTATAAATATTAGATGATGTTGTTTCAAGTTAAATTTTTGTATATAATACACCTAATATATATATTTAATTTTAGTAACAATAATTTTCAAAATCAAGCATGTTTACTATTTTTTTATAATTATTTTGAATAAAATTTCCAATTTTATTGAATTATTGAAATAATTAGTTTTTGATGAAATTGATGAATGAGCCCTATATATTTAGACTTCTGGATCTTTATGATGATTTTTGGAATATTTAATTTTTATCTCCCTTATAAATTTATTTATTTTCCTTAATTTCAAGCTAAAACTACTATTTTCGTAAAACTATATAATAGCTAGTTTAGTATAATTCATGGTTAATAATTAAACTACATAATTTTGTGAGTCCATAGGATTTTTTTGTGAAATTAATCGGGCTCGTATACTATTTATTACATATTTTCCTAATATATGTTTATATATTAGCTTAATATATAATATAGTAATTAATACTAGTTAAATACTTGTCAAATTCACGTAAAATAAACACTTTGGGGTATATTAAGGTTTACTGGATAAGTTTGAAAAGTATGATTAGTTTAGTACTAAAATTTACTTAGGTTAATTTTGAAGTTAAGGTAGTGTACGGTTAAGTCGTAATACGAAAGAGTATTTTTAGGTTTCTGAAAATATTGATTGATCTTGTTTCTTAAGATATATTAATATTACTCGAAATAACAATTATCAAGACATAAAGTTTACTAAAATCGGATAAGAAATGAGTAAGATACGATATGAGTAAGATACGATTAAACGAAGTTTAAAAACATAGAAATGAAAACTTATTATAGTTCGAGTTCAACCCTTACTTGATTTAAAGATAGTATTATATTTTCATAAGTGTAAGATTTAAGGAAGGACTACGTCATGAAGTTTAGGATTTTGCATTATTACTAAGACTAGGTAAATGGATCTAACCTATGCTTGGAGTATATATATTACTATTCATAAAACTATGTGCTATTTGAAGACGTGTTGATTGAATATGGCTATATTTTAGGTGAATTGATAGACTACTATAGTGGATGCTGATGTGGTGATTTTGAATGATAGTAACTATGTCTTGGTTAAACTATTATGCTGCTATATTGGGTGGTAATTTTTGCTTACGAATGATTGTGTTAACTAAGTAAGTTGAGTGATTGCTAACTCAATCTTTTGGATGTTCACCTAAGTGAACCCTAAATAAGATACTAGAATTCCACTAGGGAGAGTTCGAAAACTAGAATCAGATCACTAGGTTGACTAAAACTGGAAGATTAATTGTGCTGATTGATATTCTTGAGTTGCTAATGCATATCATGGCATAGCATAAAAAGGGACTTATAAGTCAGAACTTTCAAAACAAGGCTTCCAAATGATCATGAAAAAAGCATGGCTTTATCAACTTAGTTTTTGGAAGCATATAAATTGCATTACTCGAATATTATGACTATTTTGATAGTCAAATTTGATAGACTACAATGTATAGTCTAATTTGGCAGTGTTGCCATTTTAATTTGTTGAACTATAGTGTGTTGTCAAATTTTGTAAAGTTAGGGGTCTTACTCCCAAGTAGACCCTTGTTGCCCTTTTTGATAATGGTAAACTACAATATGTAGTCCAATTTGGTGGGGATCCTACTCCCAAGTAGCTTCTTATTGCCCTAGGTTCCTAGATGTTGTATTCAGATGCCTGGCTATGTCAACTAATTAGAAGAAGTTTAAAGGGCATAGGATATCAGTATCAATGCATGCTACGTGTATGAACATAGCATACTCCACTGCTAGTAGTAAATGCCCGGTTAGGTAAATGCATATGTGAAGTTGAACCTACGAGTTATGATTGAAATGTTTTAGTTGTGATATGCAATATTATCTCTCATATTGTCTATGTTATGTTGTTTGTTATGTACTTTCACTTAGCTTTAGTAGCTGAGGGGATAACATGTTTTATCCTTAAGTTAACTATATCATGAAGGGCCCAACATTAAGGGGGGATATATATACTAAGAGTGTGAGTCGGAGTCAACGACTTTTGTATAGAGCTTATACTAGGTCAAAGATCTTACTATTGTGAAGACAATAAAGAAAAAATCTGGTTTATTCTTTGATGTAAATATTATGTTATACACATAAGTTGTAACAAGGAATCCAGCTGAACTTTGATGTAGAAACTCCTTTGTTATGTAAACAATGTTGTCTTTTGATGAATGAGCAGGTTGAATTAAGTTTTCAATAGGTATTCCTGTGTGATGGTATATCCCATGCTATGTCGAGATGTGATAGAATTATAAACAAACGAAGGAATATTTGAATGCCAAAAAGGACAATATGGATGTTAGAAAATAGGGCGCATGTCAATTATCCAGGATATGGTCCCAATGATGCCATTTTCCAAGTAGAGTAGTTCTAAGTAAATTAGGTCAAGGTTGGCAACTTGACATCTCAATGTTTTGGAATGAGTAAGGATTGGTTTAAAGGGTAGTCTAATGTCAGGTCAACCTTGGATGGTCGACTTAGGATCGAGGTCAACCTGGCCTCGACAATGTGCCAGGTTAGTAATATGCAATTTCAGTGCTTGACCTTAGATATATATTGTAGAGGAGTCAGCTTAGCAATTGATTGGTCTCCTCGACAGTCAATTGGATGAGGTGGCGAACAAAGTAACTTGGTAAGTCAAATTAGAGGATGCATTGCTCTTCAGAGTTTAACACCCCTTGGATATCTCAGCAAACCATATGAAGCAAATCCTCAATCTTAAGAGTACATAATTAGTTTGTAATCCCTATCACAGTATATCTTGTAAATTCTAAGGTAGTAAGTCTTACTTTAGCATTCTCAAGAACTTCTTAACACTCAAATTGTTTCTATATCCTATTATTCCAATACAAATAGTCTTAGACATTGCTATTACCAGAGAAGCTCAAAATTTGTAATCTCAGTCCTTCTACTTAGGAGCTTGGACGTTCCTTTCATCTGATTCATAATACTCCTCTTCCTCATCACCTAACTCCTCATCCTCCTCTTCTATTTCTTCCATTATAAGCTTATGTCGTATAAATCTATCCACTCATCTAGCTGGGGGTGATTGAACTGGGAAATTAGCCTAGCCAAGTAAGCCATTATCTCTCTCGAGTAGTTCATTTGCTTGGCCTCTATTTGGATCATCTCTAGTTCTCTGTCTTTCTTCATGAAGGGTAATTACCAAGCTAGTCACTAGGTTAATGAGCTTGTCTAATCTTTCATCCCCAAATTGGGTTGTATAACTTCCTTATTAGCTACTGCCATTACGAGCACCACTTTCTTAGTTCCTTAGAGTTCTTAAAATGCTAGAGTCTAACCTTGTTGAATACTTCAATGTATTTTCTTCTTCACTTTAGAGCAAATGAATCTAACTCAAATCCTCATAAAAACCCTTCTCTAAACAACTATGCTATATCTTATACACCAAAACTACTAGAGTAACTCCAAAATACTTAATATGATTATAAACCAATAAGACCTATGCAATATGTTTTGCAAATACAAAAATAGAGGAGAAGAGAGTAACCTTTACACTTACACTTACTTCGCAAAACTTAGAACATTTTGTTGGCACCTACTACGTATAACTACAAAAATCTAATCCTTAGTATGACTTCACACAATGCTACTACAATACGATCACTTAAGAACACAAGATATTGGAAACTTACACGAACATAGCTAAACTCTGTTACCAAGATGATACAGGCAATAGTCATTGACGAACATATAAGTAAAGGTATCACGTTAACTCACTTTTCAAAATTGGTTTAAGCTAAGGTTTTTTGGCCTTTCAAAAAAGTAGGCCAAATGAGCCTAACCCATATAACCCGCAGGCTAAAGTAGGTCAGTTTAGGTCGGCTCTTTTAAAATATTTACGTCTTTAACCTATAGGTTAACTCATTTAATCTATTTTTCTAATAGGTTAGAGTTGAGGTTTTTTGGCCCATTTATACCATTTATAAAGCGGGCTAAATGAGCCTAGCCCATTTAACTTGCGATCTAAAGTGGGTTGAGCTGGGTTAGCTCATTTAACACACTTGTATACCTTTACTTGAAATAATGCACGAGTACAATAAGAGGCTACTTGCCATTAGTTAACACTCAAACAATGGCCTATATAAGAGTAAAGAGAGAGAAAGAGGAAAAAACTTAGCTCAAAAGCAAATGTACCGAATATTCACTATTCTCTTTTTTTGTAACTATTGCAAGTGGAGATATTTATATGGCTTAATTAGGGTAAGTCCTAGGATCCATCTAATTATGAAATTATATACCTACTTGAAATAGAAAATGATTACAAAGAAAGGATAAATTGGTAATACAAAAAATGGAATATCCCACACTAGGATAGTAGGATTGTCAAAGAGGACACATGTGTCAACCTCTTAATTATGTTGTTCAAACAGATAATGGATACAAAGTAGAGTTGATAAGATCAATCTTAGGTTAACAGCTCAGTAGGTCAGGAACTTGGGAATTTATAGTCAATAAGTTAGCTTGACATTGGGTTTATCTGAGCTTAGATGGCTATTAGCTCAAAATCATGTTGGTTCAATGTTTAGCTCATATGGGGGTTGGTAGCATAAATAGGATCTTCCTCTACTCATGAAATAGAACAAACTAGGGGAACTTAGGACGTATGTCTAGTCAATCTAGAAGAACTTTTCATCTTCTGAGGTTTGGTCCTTCTAAGTAGCTTGGCAAACTAAGGTAACGAGCCCTTAGGATCAAGATCTTGTAATTGGTCCTTGATTCCTATCACTCTATTGCGGCCAACCTTGATTTTAGTTTAGGTATATTGACATTGTTTCTTTCCTTTCTACAATCTTAGAATCTTGCTTAGTTTCTCTTCATTCTCGAAAATCTTCCTATGTGTATACTTAATTAATTTTGATAGATTTCTAATCTGATTGTTCAAATCACTAGTTTCTTCTTGGTTTGTTAATTCTTTTTGCGACTCCTTTTAATTCCTTTACAATGGTATTCGAATGTGTTTTGCTTGTTGGGATTGGAACTTACTTCTAATCATTTTGTCATTGTCTTCACTTCTTCTTCCTTTTTATTGTATAATTCCTTAGATGTTTCAACTTCTTTGATTAAAACTTCCTATCTCAACTTCTTAATCTCTTTAGAAATTAACATGTTGATATTCAATAGATTTTTTTTCTTCTTTCATTTCCTTGATTTCTTTGTTCAATTTCGTATTCTTAATTTCATATCGAATGAGTGCTAATGTGATCCTTTACATTTCTTCATAAACATCAACCGGTTTATTTTCCATATTCGAGTCTAATCTTCTTTTAAACTGGTTAATATATTGTTATTATCAACATACATCTTTTTGTACTTTCTTCTCTACATTTATCAACAAAAAACTTATCAAACATAGTTAATTCATGGATTTCATTCATTGTGATGAATTGGTGACGGTTATAGAAGAAAAGACACTTTTAAGGTAAAACTTGCTCTAATATGAACTCAAGTATATATCTATATATATATATGTGTGTGTGTGTGTGTACATGTATATGTGTTCTTTTAGATCAACCCGGTCTAATACCAATTGTTGTGGACAATCAAGAAGGGGAATTAAAATGATTATTATAGAATTTCAATAGTTAACCTATTTTTACTTCTTAGTATTCAATAATTAATACTTATACTTTCTTGATGTATTAAAAATATCAAAAAATTTAGATCAGAAATCTATGTGCAAAAGCCAATTAAGTACTTAGCGCTTTTAACAATTAAATAGATTAACACATGAGTCATGCTTTTGATCCTGAGCTTAATAATGTGTAGATGATTTTAGTAAATCCTATAGTACATAGCCAATTAAGCAATTTATCATAGAAACAATAAATAAATTGCAAATAAATAAAATGTATAGGGATCATAAAATCAAGTAAGCATGTATAGTAGTCCTACCTTATGCATCAATCTACCATCCCAGCTTGTAGCTAACGATACATTATCTATATTATAGTTCTACTATTTGAAGAAAACTATAGCCAAAGGTCAATAGTTTCCATAATTCTACCTTGTCTTTAAGTTGAAAGTATATAGAATATCCCTCTTAAGTTCTCTCAAACAGTATGATATTTTTTTTAACGAGATTAGTAACTTTTTCAAGGATTACAATAGATTTTCTCACACTTTCGTATAATGCTTAGTAAAATGGAATTCTCATACTTTGAGCTATATCCCTTAGATCACATAAATGTTTGTGAGCTTAGCTAAGATGTAATATCATGACAACTTATGTAGCTCTTTTCTTTCTTGTATCTTTTTTTTTTCTTTTCCTCCTCTCTTTCTTTTACCTAATCTCTCTCTTTCCTTCATTGATCACTTCTCCTTTAAACAAGTGTGACTTCAAAGGTTCAAATGTTCTTAATATGGTAGCAGTTGTTGCATCTTCAAATCATTATGATCTTGTTACTTTATTATCTTTAAGATACTCTCAACTGTCATGTGATTTTATGCTTTTGATAAATCTGTTAAGTTCTGTGCTTCTAATAAGAATTGTCTTACATTAAGTTATTTTCTTTTCTTCCCTCAATTGAAAGTTTATAGTCATGTCTTTCACTTCATTTGATCAACTTTTGATAATTATAAGTTTTGAATCTATGTCCATTGCTAACACTAGTTTTCTAGTTTCTAATTCTTCATGTCACTTGTGATCATGTCATTTTTTTAATCCTTCGACTTAAGTACAATTAATCGTCAAATTTCATCCGTTATGTCTCACTCAGCCACATAGCTGTTGTCATGCTGAACGACTCACTTCTCGGCAAATGCCGAATAATATAGATTTGCATTGGATTCAAATTTAGGGCAAGTGGCATAAACAATTATCACTTGGTATCGTTATATAATGTAACTAGCTACCATTCCTATATTCCAAGAAGGTATTTGATCGAGCGATCTCGACTTGCATGCAATTAACTATAGTTTCAAACACTCAACATTTGCCTATATACAAGAAAATTGCATTATAAGAGATATCTAATAACTCATATACTATACAATTTCTTTCAACATTTGGTTACTAATTTAGGCATCGGAGTAGCTATACTGGACTAGCCTCAGTACCTAAAATATTTTTTCTTTCTTTGCAAGACAATAGTTCAAACCTAATATCACTTAACAATATTTGGCACCATTTATTTTTTCTTGACTCACCTACATGGCAAGAACTAGATTGACTAAAAGTGTAGGTGTTATTTTTTTGTCTCACTACCTTGAAAAGGGAAGCAAGTACACTAATGAGCAATGTCTTGCTAAGTTAGAGTAGCTTTGCATCAACTTGGCCAAAGAAAATCAAAAGTTAAGTAAAAAACATGAAGAGATTCTCAATCTCCTCCATAGTAATATCTACCTAAATCAAAACAAAGAGCAAGACAATAACAATGCCAAGAACAACAACGACTCAATCTATTCACCCAAATTTCCAAAAAAGTAAGTTGAAGTCATAGCAAGACCTTTAGCTCTTACGTTTAAGAAAATTGACATGGGTAAGCAACTGCAACAAGTGTACCATGCTGGTCCCTTGCATGTTAGCAACATTGTTACAATAGGTAAATAGTTTCAAATTAAGAAAAGCCCTTTCATTCCCAAGATTTTGGAGGAAGTTATACCATGACACATCAAGTTGCCATAATTCAAAACCTATGATAGGACAAAAGATCCTAAAAATCATTTAGAATACAATTGCACTTTGGTTAAGTTGCATGGCTTGAGTGATGTTGTGGCTTATCAAGCTTTTCCCTTGATATTGAGGAAAGCAACAAGTACATGGTTCAAACACTTAAAGCTAAACACTATTTCACATAAAGCAAAGATTAGATGAGTCTATTGGAGATTATCAGGCTAGGTTTATGGCCAAGATGGTCTAAATTTCAGAATTATACATGAGTGTAGCCCTTAATGTTGTTATTGATAGAGTCAAGCCTCATGAAGACTTTTTTAAGTCTCTCACCAAGAATAAGCGAAGAAATTTTGCTAAGTTCAAAGCTAAAGCTATATCCTCTATCCAATAAGAGGGCAATATAAAGGTTCGATGAGAGGCCAAGCAAAATAGAGAAGATAAGAAAAGTGACAAGAGGAGAAGTGCAAAAGATTGACTCGAGACAGATAATGATCAAAATACTAATGCCAAGAGAACGAGACCTTAAATTTCGACATACTTATCTCATACACCAGTAAATCATCCAATTTGGGACATACTAATGGAGGTCTATATGTAGAAGGCGTATTGCAGTAGCTAGTAACGATGAGAGGAAATCCTTTAAGGTGAAATTCCAACATATACTATGAGTTCCATTGCAACAAAGGCCATAATACAGATGAATACATTTAACTTAAGCAAGTAATTAAGGATGCAATTCAGCGAGGGCACTTACGTAAGTTATTGGTGCATGATGTTGAGAACATTGAGCGGCTATCTTTGAAGAGACAAGAAGACCAGGAGAATGTTTCTCGACCAACTATTGCTGGGAAAGATTTAAGAGAAGGGAATACCAGTAGAGCACCTGATAGGATAATCAACACTATTGTTAGCAAACCTTTTGCTATAGGCCGATTAAGCCCATCAAGTTTGACTAACACCACAAATTATGTTTGTAATATCTAAGGTAATTCATAGAAGAAGATTTTAAAGTTATCCAAAGGCTACATGATGACACACTTGTGGTTAGTGCGAGGATTGTTAACTTCGAGGTTAAGAAAATTCTCATTGATACTAGAAGTGTCACAAACTGAGGATGCTTTAGTCATGGTAGATACCGTATATTATATGAAGAACCCCTAATTGGTTACACTTCCAATCATGAACTCTTCACACAATATACAAAGCACCACAACCACTGGCTTCCCAAGAACATACAAATCACATGATATCATCCCATAAACATGTTTATATAAAATTTAAAATACAAAGTTTACAGTAAGTAGTAATTTTGTACATCTATGTCATATTACTAACAAAATAAAAAGTGATAAGTAAAAGTCTACATAATTAATTCTCTTAACACACTAAATGGCTTACTTTTGCTAAAGGCCCCAAGCTAGCCTCTGGCATCTCCCGGCTAGCCTTAATGAATAAGCCATCCTACAGCAAATGTTAAGGGAGTGTAAGCCTAAGCTTAGTGAGCAAAACCCTTAGCCACACCACAAGTAAGTTATAAATATATCATATTCACGAATATGAATGAATGAACAAATAGAATGCCAAACAATATGTATAGTTAACTAGTCAATATACGCAACTCAGATTTACGCCTTTCGAAGTCAAGGTTGGAGTATATACGGCACTAGTCAAATCCGAGTATTATACTAAAAATTATTTTACTACGGAACTCCACGTTCCATATTTAAATCAAATAAGTCCTTTATTTTCATAAAAACCAAGTTTTAGTATAATCGTGAGTGGGCCCTCATAGTCTACACTCACTCTTAAATGGAGGCCTCTAGACTCGACCCTTAGCCAGGTGATTGGTGCCTCTAATGCTTAGTATTCTCGTAGGCCAAGGTAAGGTCATTTTTTACAAGTGCAGCATGCAGACCCAATAAATTTATAATAATAACCCTTAAATAACCTCTCGTTACCCCCATGTGATGTGATGGCTGGAATTTAGGTCAATGCAATGCATGTCAATGAATGTATCAGTTTCTTTTCATTAGCCAATTATAGTAAACTCTAATTATATTATGACCAAACAATATTGCATACAATTACCATTTATACTACTGTGCAACAACAATTTGTTATCATATTTAAGGTTAATTCACAAATCAACACACAATAGCACATATAGGCATTTCTTAACCCTACACAACATTAAATTAACATAATCATTTAAGTTCATTAACTACAATCATATATAACCATGGAATCATAAGGTAAATACTCACTCAGCCATGATGACTTACTCTAGTCGTAATAATCAATCGGAAGATCTATGCCCTCATCAGGATTACTTGATCATTATGAGATGATAACAGTGATAAGTAATTGAATTGACTAGTGATTCCTAGTATTTGATTCCACCTAAATTATTATCAATTTTTATTCAATTAGTCCATATCACTAACCATATGTAACTTTTTCATTCTATTTCCAATATTTATAAACTTATAGTCGTTCTTCATCGTTTTCGAATATACGTTTACATGGTGATGTCCGTTTTGAATATTAAAATTCGTGTTTTACGATATGAACTAAATTTATTGAAATTTTAATTATTGAAGCTTAAATATTCTTATTGCTTATGTTTATATCCTATTTTAGTACTTAATGATTTAATTAGCCATTAGATTCTTATACTTAGATGATTTTACATTGTCTTTACCAATTTATGTGCTTAATTGAGTCTAATTCAATTTAAGATGTGTATTCAAGGCTTAAAGAAGTTTCAACCCATATCTATGTGTATACATATATATATATATATATATTATTTCCTTATGTCATTTTAGGCTTATATCATTGTTTATGTCATCAATTGCTTATGTCATCGCTTACATATGTCAATACTTATCCTTATGTATTTATGTACTTTATACATATGTTATGTATATACTTATACTTCTAATAGACTAGTATGTATACTTATGTACTTATACATATACTAGTACATATACACGTATATACATATGGTTACATATGTATTTTTATACTTATTTTTGTATGCCTAGTATACCCGTTTAAGAAAGCTTTATCAAATCCATATTTTTGCACTTTATGAGCTTACTTAGCAAGGTACATGTATGTATAGTTAGTATACTCTTCCTTTTAGTTATATACATAAAGGGTACTCATGTATAAGAGTATCCATAAATGTGTTCATCAAGTGTATTCTTGTATACACATACTTATGCATATGTATATGTGCTCATTCTCCATTTATCTAAAAATTTCCTACACTTCTAAACATGTATATGGAGCTTTCTACCTTCAACAACACATATGCACATATTATATAAACTTTCTACACTAACATAAGGTTGACACTAATTAACTATTAAACTAGAAAATCAAATGAAATTGTACCTTTTCTCCTTGTAATATGAAATAGGAGTTTATGTATGTAGAGTAGTGGTTTGGAATTTGTTGATAAGTGAAGAAAAAGGTTAAAAAAAAAAAAGTTTGAAGGGGGATAAAGAGAAAGAGAAAGTGATAGTTTGGAAATAGGGAAGGAAAAGGTATTATTTGTATCTAAATTTGTGTTTAAAAATGAAGACAAATGGGGTCCTAGGTGGGGAAGAAGTGGATGGCAACAAGGGAAAAGAAAAGGAGAAAAAATCCAAAAGAAAAGATAGGATTCAAGAGAAAGAAAGAGAAGATTCTTGTTTGATAATGACATATTTGTTGACTTAGTCAACCTTTGACTTAGTCAACTCTTTAGGATTACATATAATTTAAGTGTACATAATGAAGTAATTAGGGGAAATTAGGAAGAAAATTAAGGAAATGAAAGAAAATATGGAGTTTATTGAAATAATTAGTAAAAATAGGTAATGAGATCTCCCTTTAAGTATTTATATCCTATACACATCATTTGGTAGGCTACTTAATGTAATTATCATGAAAAGTATCATTTAGGGTACTAATACTTTATATATGTAGTATAATCATCAACTAAGCTCTCAACTCTATATAATACCAACCTAGTTATATAATTAGAAGACGGATACGATCTATAATGCAATATCCTAGTTTCTAATGGATTACTTTAGTATAATATGTATTTATGAATGACTAAAAGTTATATTTGATCTTTTACTAATGATTTAGTAAGATACTAAAGATATATTATCAACTAGGGTTTTCGAGTAAGTTATGGTGAATTAGTATTTTTATATTCTTAAAGTTATAATTTTAGATATTTATCACTTTTGGGTACAATTTCTAATGTTTATATACATTTAAAGTATAAAAGTTTCATATGCAATTGAATCTTCAGTTATTATCTTAGGGTTTTTATTTTAGTTAGCCTTATCAACTCTTAGAAATATCTAACACACTTGAGTCTACATTAGATATTGGGTTGAAAAATTTAGGGGTTTACAAGAAGTTTGATAGACATCATCTTTTAACATGCTTTTGATCAAATGAGACTAAAGATCAAAGCATAACTAAGATCTTACGACTATGATTTGTAAGCCGTCGACAATCAACCCATTTCAGTAACCAGAGTAATCTCTTTACTAATCCAGATTAGAGATGATGAGCATGTTGCAAAAGATAAAGTAGACTTCCTTATTATCAAATGTTAGTCCATATACAATATGATCATGGGACAGCCGTATCAACACTTATTCAACATTATCCCTTCCACTGCTTATCTCAAAGCCAAATTCCCCACTCCTACAAGAGTCAGTGCATGTAAAGGAGATCGGTAGTTGGCAACATCTTTGTATGTAAAGGGCTTAAGGCATAAAGAGATTTTTCAAGTGGAAACTCATTTAGAAGGAAATTTGGTCAACATAAACAATGCCGAAAATGAAACAAAGGAAATTTCTTTGGGAAGTGACCATGGAAAAATGATCAAGATAGGGAAACCTTTGTTGGCACACATTTGTCAAAGTTTAATCAACTTCCTGCAGGACAATACCAATGTATTTGCATAGTGCCCTTCAGACATGCCAAGTATCCCGAAAGACGCTATGGTACATAAGCTCCAAATTGATCTAACCTCAAAAGTAATCCCACAAAAGAAAAGGTATTTTAACCTTAAGAGACAAGCAGCCATAGAGAAAGAAATTCAAAAACTCTTAAAGGAAAGAATCATTAGGGAAGAGCCTTATCCAACTTAGCTAACTAACTATGTGTTAGTTAAGAAGTCTAACGGCAAATGGTGCATGTGCATAAACTTCAAGGATCTTAACAAGGCTTATTGATGAGCTACCAACCACTAGTCCTCTTACTTGTACACGACTCCAAGGCCTCCAATCCCTTACTAGAAGAATCCTCTCTCAGCAACCTGTTGATGACGAGAAACTCTTTGCGGAAGAAGGATAGCTAAATTCCTTAACAATTTTGAGAGGTTAAACCCTACTTTGTTCTTTCTCTTATGTTGACGCTAATTCTTCACTTACCAAAGGCTTTATGCCAAATGATTGAACTTTTAGTTGCTAAGAGACTCCTATTAAGTGACGAGATATTCTTCTTTGAGCCTAATACTTTTGTTCGAGTTCCTATCAACACTTGTTATCCCCTTTCCTCATCTCGATAGTCCTTGATGTTGCTGCATCTTGATTTTACATTGCTGTTGTACCTAGAGAATCCTTGCATGGAGCTAATGTTGCACTATTACCTATCTATTTCATCTGATATTGTACTATTTTTCCCTTTCTATCGTTTGTTCTTTTTACCCTTTTTTGTGTGTATTAGGAATCCTCTTTTTATGTACACCTTTTTGTAATGTCTTTATTTGTAATGTTGCCCTAAGGACTTATTATAAATTGTCTCTTCTCCTTATAAGCTAGAATCATCTTACCTTATAGATATAAATTGAATATACTACTCTTGCGAGACTAGCTCTTTAAGTCTACTTTCATACACTCTTATCTAATCTTGCCAAGTGGCTTAGGATTAATGGCAAGTAGACCATAATATATGTGCGTCATATTAAGTGAAATGTTAAGTTGTATTGTATTCATTGGTGTATCATATCCTTCGAGCAGCTTCACATCAGCTACTCTAACCAGTTGTAGACCTACTCACTTTATTTTATTTGATATTTCAAAGGACCCATTAGTTTAAATCTACTATGGTAAATCCTAGTGATAATTGAGCTCTTAGGCACATCACCTATACTAAGGATTACTTTCCATTATCGAAATTGATTAGATGGTTGATTCAACCGCTGGACATGAGTTGCTTCTTTTATGGATGCTTTTTCTAGCTATAACCAAATCAAAATGGATAACAAAAACGAAGTTTACACACCTTTGTTACTAATTTTCGAACATATTGTTATACGGTGATGCCCTTTGGGCTGAAAAAGGCTAATACAACTTACCAAAGCTTATCACCATAATGTTCAAACTCCAAATCCATCGAAATGTCAAAGTATAAGTCGACAACATGATTGTGAAAAGAGTGATAGAAGATCGACATCTTGCTGATCTTGAGGAGATATTCATTGCTTTAAGGAGATATAACATGAAGCTCAATTTGCAAAAGTGTGTCTTTGGCACTACTTTAGGTAAGTTTTTAGGGTATATGGTAACTCGCTGCGATATTAAAGCCAATTTGAGAAAGATTGATGCAATAAGAAATACGAAATCTCCTTGTACCATCAGGGAGGTATAAGAACTCACTAGGTGAATAACTACCCTTAACCGATTTGTCTCTAGAAGCATGGATTCTTTAAAGTTTTAAAAAATCTGAGAGACTTCAAATGGATAGTTGATTGCAAGAAATCATTCGATGAACTTAAAGAATTTCTTACGACAACCCTGATGCTATCAACGCCTATCTCAAGAGAGAATTTATATTTATACTTATCAATCAACTAGTAAGCACTCTCTTTGGTATTAGTTCGAACTGGTAGTAAGGAGCATTAACTAGTTTTTTATGTGAGTCATGTCCTACAAGGGTTAAGTTTCTCCTATACAAGAGTTTATCCATTATCCCGTAAAGCTGCAAGTTAGCCCTTTGCCTAAAAGAGAAGTCTTGGATAGATCCCCTTGTAGAATACTTGAAAGATGGTGTCCTCCCTGATGACCAGAAAGAGGTTCAAAGATTGGTTTATCAAGCTACAAATTACACATTGATAAATGATAAGCTATACAAATGCAGTATATCCTAACCTTATCTTCGATGCCTTCCTCCAAAAGATGCTCAACAAGTGTTATTTAAACTATGTGGTAGTGTATTCAATGACCATATGAAAGTTCAAATGTTCTATATTCATGTATTGAGATTTGGCTATTATTGGCTGAGCATGAAAGAAGATGTAAGAATAGCTATTCGGCATTGTTCATAATGCCAAAAAGCATGAGGCACCAAGTCATGTGCTTCTACTGAATTATGCTACTTATCTAATCCTTAACCCTTTGCCCAATAGGGATTAGACATACTTAGACCATGTCTCAAGTCTACAGCCTAACAATAATTCATTATTGTTATTGTGGATTATTTCACAAAATGGGTAGAACCTGAAGTATTGGCAAGGATCACTAAACAGAAAGTTAAGGCATTTGTTTTCAACTCCATAATATTGAGATTTAGAGTCCCATTTATGATAATCACAAACAATGGACCACAGTTTGACAATAACAAAATTCAAGCATTTTTGTGAGAAATACGACATCTACTTGAACTATACATCTGTTGCTTACCCTCAAACTAACGGGTAAGTTGAAGCTGTCAATAAGATCATCTTGCACGGCTTAAGGAGGAAGGTTAATCAGGCTAAAGGAAAATAGGCTAACGAATTGTCGAATGTTTTATGGGGATATCGAACTACCTAAAAAATTGCAACAGGGAAAATGCCCTTCAAGTTGGCGTATGGTACGAAAGTAGTTTTGCCCATTGAGTTGGACTTGCCAAATCTATGCACATAGAATTTGATTTAGTGATTAATCATGTTGGTTTGATGGAAAATTTGGATACAATTGAAGAAATCAGAGATATCGTAAGAGCAAGGGTTGCGACATATCAGCATAAGGTAGTTAAGTATTATAATTTGAAGGTAAGACATAAGGTCCTTTAGCCTAGAGATCTAGTTTGTTAAAAGTTAGAGGCAACGGGCACATGAGATGGACAAGGGAAGCTCAGCACAAATTGAGAGGACCTAATTAGGGTTTGGGAAGTCATTAGCAAGGAAGCCTATTGAGTAGAAAGGTTAGATGGAACAGTGATCCCTCATGCATAGAATGTCGGGAATATAAAGTCTTATTTCAATTGATTCAGTAGTATTATAAGCATTCTTGTTTATTTAAATATGCAATGTTCAAAGTTCTAACTATTATCTATTTCTCTTCCTAAGCTTTTATAACAGGTTATCATTTGAAATTTGTGTTTTTCTTTAAAGGTTGAGATGTATCATGGTTAATGAACTTTATAATTTTGTCGTACGACAGATTAAAGAACAAGAATGTTTTGATAGGTGATGTCACAGCACAAACTAAGCAACTGGTTAACCCCTGAAATGACTAATGGACAACTTTTAGAAAGGTATCAACATATTGCATGTGAAATAAAATATGCTCGCAAAAATAAACATGTGAAATAAAACATGTTAAGAAAATAGGTGTATAAAATAAAACATGTCTAGAAATATAACTGTATGAAGTAAAATATGTTGAAAAAATAGGTATGAGAAATAAAACATACCAATAAATATGTGCATGTGAAATAAAATACGATAAGAAAACATGGCGTGTAAAATAAATCATGGCTAGAAATGATAAAATTGCATGAAATAAAACATGCTTAATGTATAAGATTCATTACAAATACAATTGCGAATTTTCAACCACTTGACCAAATACAGTCCATACAATATTGAATTAATTATAGAATAAACAAACTTATGATTTATTCTCAAATTGAGTAGAGGCATTCTATTGATCGAAAGATAGAGCCTTAGTAGAGCATAATTCCTTTATGGTGCTAAGGGTATGGGAATAGGCGAACTTCTCTTTGCGCTCGTAGGGGATTTCCTTGGACAAACAATCTTTGTCATCTCTAAGATCTTCAGTAGGAGCCACATTACTACCATGCATATAAATCTCGGCACCTGAATTCTTATTGTCTTCTTTATCATAGCTACTAACTTTATCATTAACATTGGCGAAGTTCAAGCACGAGAGATCATAGTCAGGGTGAAACTTGAGGATTTCTTCTCTTGCAACTTAAACCTCCTCTAACAATTTTTTTCTCAATAGTCTCTCGAATTGTCAACTTCATGTCATGATTTCAAGTTCCTCTTCAACAGAGGGCCCTTTCCTTGTTACCTCCTCTAGTTTGGCAATACGGCCTTTTAGCTCAAAGTTGTTGGTCTCTAATTCCTTTATCCATGCCTTAAGCATATCTTCCTCATCATTCATTGAGCAAAGTGTTTGGCTTCAACCCCAATACTCTTCCTTCTTTTTGCATAGCTCCTCTTTCAAATCTTCGACCTCTTTATACTGCTCATCAACTTTGGTTGGCAGCTAAAGAGCATGCTAATTTCTCAACAGCAAGTTCATCCCGATACTTTCTAGCCTCCATCTTAGCCCTTATTCTCACATTCTTAGCGGCTACAGTTTAAGCTTTTGAGGAGTTGTATGCATCCTCAATTGTCTGTAATGAGTTGATATGGAATGATCAATTCTCTAAGCTGCTTAGCAAAATATGTAAAAAAAAATATTATTATTATTATTATTATTACCTTTTTCATCTCTCTATCAGTTTCATCTAAGGCCATCAGAATGTAGCTACTGATCTATAAACAAGTAAGAGTGTTAGCAATCATATATGCCTAATAATTGAAAGGATTTAATTGATACTTACATCATGCAGCTTGGCCGTAAAGTGTGCCTTATTACAACTATCAACCCTGTCAACATTGTTCTTTACAATCTCCTTATCCTTGGGAAGAATAATGCCTTCCATCGAGGCCAAAAATTTTATCCTATCGCCCAAAGCCGAGTCAATGTATAGGATGTTGTGACTCTAGAGCTGAATGAAGTACTCATTGACCTCTATGTTAGGGACTAATTCAACACTACTAATGCTAAGACCTTTATTTCAGATAACCTCTTTTGACCTTTCATCCAACTCCTTAGACCTCTTAGTAAGAAGTTGGCCAACGAGTTCCTTTCCACTTCTTTTTGTTCATACTTAACAAAACCTCCATTACGAGTAATGACCCTTCAATACAATCTAGATTGGTGACTTTAACCTTATTTTGGGATTCGATCTCTTGGCCATCCTCTCTTAACTCCATAAAAGGAGGAATATTTTCAGTAGGAAGCATCTCAATTCATATGGCCTCAGCCAACCCAAGTTTCTCACTCTCTTATCACTTCTCGATTGAACAGGAGGTCTTCTTTTGGGTCACCACCTATTTTGCTACACCCTCTCTCACTGCCTTTTTCACAACAGTCAACCAAGTAGCAAAAATCATAGAAGTTGTACATTTATCGGCTTTTGATTTTCATGGCCCTTGCTTAGGCCAACAGTTTAGCAAAGTTTACCTCACTAATACCCATATTTGCAACACAAAGTAGATGCATTAATATTAAAGGAAGGAATAAGAAAGAACTTAGATTCCTTGTACCAACTAAGGCTCAAAGGCAACAATTCCTTCCCTAGTCGCGAGAATGGCTTCCCTCTTGTAGCTATACTCAGCACGACAATTACTCAGTAGCATACCTTCCTTCTTGGAAAAAATTGGCTCTCTATTCTCATACCATCGTATTATCCTCTCGACATCCCAAAAAAACATCTTGTTTTTCCTACTCTCTTAGATCTTTGTCATAACAGCATCATTCGGTATCAATTTGATGTCCTTGGTATGGATTGGTTCAATCCATTAGGTCCAAAAATCTAATTCTTCACCTGAAATGATAGATACAAACTTATCATGCCACTTATGGATCTTGAACTCTAAGCCTTCTATGAACTTCCACTCATGCCTAGTGGCTATAAAGTACCAACCATCGAGTTGCCTCCTAATCATGAAGAAATACCAAAATAGTTAAGGTGTAGCCCCAACTTCAACTTCTTCACAAACTATCTCAAAAGTTGTAAGAAGCCAATAAGTGTTTGGTAATAACATACTCGGGGCAACTTGGAAATAGTTGAAGAATTACTTGACAAAAGTTGAGAAAGGAAATTGTAGTCCGAAGTTGAGATATTTCAAGTAGATGTGAAGCTTGCACTCTCTTGGAAAACACACCCTTTCCTCTTCTCTCAACCTCCTACCGCTCTAGGAAGGTCTTGCCATTATTTATTATATTTTGAACCAAGAACTCTATCGACAACATTAGCCGCTCCGTTTGGTGAATCATAGAAGTAAACTATATTATTATATAGGTACTTAGTGATAGATCGATCTTCCTTATCATTTGGATAGGTATTCACTGTGAGAGAGTTGATTTAAGCTAGTTTATCCCATTGCTCTACTATCTTATCTGCTAAACTACTTGAGGAACATGTCATCCCGATCCTTTTATGGGGGAGGTAACTCCTGTCTCGATTGCTTTAAAATCTAAAAGAATAAGTCAAAGGATTATGTTCCAAACCATACTTGATTTTGATTGTAATAAATCTCACAGAACTTTTTGAGGGTTAGGAGGAAGTGTCATAAACAAACAAAAGTTTATGAATGCAAATGAAGATGAAGTGAAATCTGTTTTTACTCTTGGAAATTTTCTTAAATAAGAATGATTTTCCCTCATAACTACAACACATTTCTAATAAGTAATGATGTACTGATTGGCAATATCCCAGATTATTGACATGTGTTTGAAGACACAAATCTAACAGTTGTCAACACTCTAATAGTTATTAAGCCTATGATGTGATTATGGCCAAAGTGACAGTTGCCGTACTCTCCACTGTTTGGTTTTCTAATAGGCAAGAAAATTAAAAATTATGACTTTTCAAATAAGATGCAATCCGCCTTCCTAAATAGAAATCTAGGAACTTCCCACCTTACTCAACATTTGGGAAACAAATCTCCATTCATCCCCATAAGGAATATTAAACTACTCCTTCTATTATATTCTTGACCACGGGAGTCAAGGGGCAAATGCTGATAGTCAAATTTCATCTATTACGTCTCACTCGGCCACACGATTGTTGTCATGCCAAATGACTCACTTCTCGGCAAACGTCGAGTAACATAGATCTACATAGATTTAAATTTAGGGAAAATGGCATCAACAGTTATAACCTGGCACAATTATATTACATAATTGCCCACTATTCCTAATTTCAAGAAGGTATTTGATCGAGAGATCTCTACATGTCCTAATAATTATGCTATTAATTGCTTTTTTAGACACTTAACATTCAACTATAAATATGGGAAAACTACATTTTAAGAGATATTTGATAACTCATATACTACACAGCCTTTTTCAACATTTGCTTACTAACTTAGGTAGTAAGTAAACAGACTGGCTACACAGGACTAGCCCCAGTTTCCAAAGTTTTTTTCTTTCTTTGTAGGATAAAAGTTCAAACCCAAAATCACCTAACAGTAAGTACCTTTAAGATTATAAATCTATGTTCTACACACTAGATAAATTAATCAATAAATATTGTTCCTTCATTTGTACATATATTTTATTATCATCAAAATACATATAAGGTTTGTTTTTAAAAATCCTTTGATTTAGGTTCTTACACTAACAACGCGTCATTCAATTTGCATTTTTATAAATTAATTAA
Source organism: Lumnitzera racemosa (assembly GCA_024138005.1). NCBI lineage: Eukaryota > Viridiplantae > Streptophyta > Magnoliopsida > Myrtales > Combretaceae > Lumnitzera > Lumnitzera racemosa. The sequence goes on from JAMXBC010000001.1 coordinate 16,337,790, forward strand.
ATTCTCATATTTTCATTTCTTGAATATTATTAAGTTAACATATAAATACACTATTATTTTGCTAATTAAACATAATAAGGGATAGTCAAGAATTTCCTAAGAAGACCTAATAAGCAATTTCTACCCTAATGACTATTCTAACATATTAATATCATATAAATAAGAATCCATAAAACTAGCCATGGAGCTCAGAAATTAAGAATAGAATTATAGTGGGCTTATTATTTTGTATGATCACTTTAGTTGTAAAAGTTGACATGAATTCAATTTTAGTTAAAACTTTCATTGCTAGTCTAGGTACATATTACCCTTAGTTGCCAATTGTACTTATGTAGCATAGATGTCAATAATTAGATTAATAATGATAAACACTTAATTTTTGCCCCCCCTTTTATTTTTCAAATTAGGTCATAGGGTCCTAAATTAGAAAAAGTTCAAAAAAAAAATAGAAAATTAAAGAAAGCTCCAAAAAATGAAGAAATTTAGAAAAAAATAGGAATTCTAGAAAAATATAAAAAAATAGGAAAATAGGAAAAAACACAAAAAATAAGAAAATTTGAAAAGTCATAAAAAATTGAAAAAGAATAAAAGATTTTAAAAAATACCATTTTGTTAGGGTAAATTTTTAATTTTAATCTAAGTTTAGAAGTTGGGCTATTAAACCTAGGTTTAGATTTAGATCTAGCTCAAGCTGACCGAGTCCATATATGAAATTTAATTGCACATATGGACAAGGCATAGGCCAACAGCTTGATGGTTAATCATATGGGTATAGTATTAGCATTGAGCATGAGGCTTTGGGTTTAAAACTTAGCAAAGGCAAGAGAGGCTTTTTCTTGCTTTTTGTTTTTAATCACATCAAAGACTATCACGTATCAAAATCTGATTGGGCCACGTGTCTTAACACGTGGCATCATCAAATTAGACGGCCTTGTTGACATGGTACCATGTAGCAGCCTACATCAACCGCCATGTGTCAAGTGTTGACATATGGCAAGTCAGGGTTTGTTGAGTTGGCTACCGTGGTGCCACATCAACACTTTCGCTTTCTTTCCCTTTGTTTTCCCCCATTTTCTCCCAATTTTCCTCTTCTTTCCTTCTCAAGAATAGCCCACTCCCTCTACTTTAACTTCAATTTCTATACAAATTCGATACACAAGCACATAGTTTCTTGCATCAATCTCGCACTAGACATGGCATGCTTTGAATTGGTGTTAAGAACAAGTCCAGATTCAATCAAAAGCACATTCAAATCAACGTTCAAAAATCAGAAAAATGCTAGGTTTTCAAGCATTTCTCATTAAATCCGATTCTAACTTTCCTTTGTTTTTGGGTTGAATTTATGTATAAATTGGTGGTCATAGGACATGAACAAGACACAAAACCAGTAAAATCAACTCCCTTACTCTCTCTATCCCTTCTCGATCACTTTCTCTCTCTACTAATCTCTCTCCCTCTTTGGTTTTCCCTCTCTAGCCAACCTCAAGCTCAACCACCATCACAGTCTTGACCTTTACTCCATCAGCTCTCGAATGCAACCACTCTCATCTACTACCATAGCCACCATAATGTCAAAGTCCATTACGCTTTGAAATTTAGATTCCCAGCTAGTAATAATGAAGCAAAGTACAAAGCTTTAATCACCGAATTGAAACTAACAAAAGAAATTGGTGCCAATAAACTCAAAGTGTTCTCTGATTCCCAATTAGTGGTTAATTAGGCCACTAAAAGTTATGCAGCAAGAGAAGAAGAGATGAGCAAGTACCTATTGGTGGTACAAAAGCTCGTAGAAGAATTCCTATCATTCTCCATTCACAAAATTCTGAGAAGTAAGAATACCACTACTGACAAGCTATCAAAGTTGGCTAGTATGGCATCCCTTAAGCTAAACGAGAAACTTTTGGTAGAGTTTATCTCGTAGAAAAGTTTATCCAATCTCTCACAGAGCTGTGAGTTAGCTCCTTTCCCAAGAAAAGAATCGTAGATGGATTTCTTAGTGAATTATCTAAAAGATGGTACTGTCCCTAATGACAAGAAGGAGGAGCAAAGATTGGCTTACCATTCTACGAATTACACATTGATTGATGGTCAATTGTATAAGCACAACATATCTTAACCTTACCTTTGATGCCTTTTCTCGAGGGATGCCTAAAGGGTGTTATCCGAACTATATGGTGGCATATGCAGTAATCATGTAAAGGGGCAAATACTGTACATTCAAGCACTGTGTCTCGGCTATTATTAGCTGACAATGAGAGAAGATGCAAAAGGCGTTGTCAAGCAATGTCCTCAATGTCAGAAGTATGAGTTGCCGAGTAACGCGCTTGCAATTGAGATATGTAACCTAACTAGCCCTTGGCCTTTGGCCTAGTAAGGGTTAGATATTCTCGAACCCTTTCCGAAGTCTACCACCCAACGGCAATTCATCATTGTCACTATGAACTACTTTACCAAATGGGATGAAGCTGAGGTTATAGCAAAGATCACTGAGTACAAAGTGGAAGCTTCCGTCTTCAACTTCATCATATTAAGATTCGGAGTTCTCTACATAATAGTTACAGATAATAGCCCACTGTTTGATAATAATAAGTTCCGGACATTTTGTGAAGGGAATGACATTCGACTCAGCTATACTTCTGTAGCGTACCCTTAGACAAATGGACAAGTCGAAGCCATAAACAAGATCATACTCTACAGCCTGAAACAAAAAGTAGATCAAGTTAAGGGGAAGTAGGCTGATGAACTACTAAACATCTTATGGGGATACCATTTAAGTTAGCCTATGGCATTGAAGTCGTATTGCCGATTAAGCTAAACTTGCCTAATCGATGAATGCATAATTTTAATGTTATGCTCAATCAAGTCAGATTGACAGTAAATGTGTACTATTAAGGAAATTCGAGACATTGTAGGAGCTAAGGTCATGACATACCATCATAAGGAGTAAGATACTACAATTAGAAAGTGAAGCATAAGGTTTTCTAACTTGAAGATCTGGTTTGCTGTAAGATGGAAGCAATTGGTGCACAAGCAACTCAGGGAAATCTTGGTGTAAATTAGAAGGATCCTATCAGGATTTTGGAAGTTGTCAGTGAGGGGGCCTATCGACTAGAAAGGTTAGATGGATCCATCATCCTTCGAGCTTGGAATGCCAAGAATGTAAAATTTTACTTCAATTGATGCGAGATGATTTTTGCCATCTCTCATTTGGTAACAACCAACATGTTTGTAAGATCGGTACTTATTCATGACAATTATATATTTGAAGTCTCATTGTGTTTCGGTTGTGATTGCTGAATTAACGAATTCCATACTGTACAGCAAATGAAATGATCTAGGTTCTAGCCTAATGCAGTTAACAACCCATACAAATTAACCTTATGGCTGAGAATTACGGCTAGTCCACACCTCAAAAGGTTAACGAACAGTATAAAACAATGGGTGTATGAAATAAAACATGTCGAGGAAAAGTGGCGTATGAAATAAAACATGCCGAGAAACAAATGAACGTGTGAAATAAAACATGCTGAAGAAAAATGGCATGTAAAATAAAACATATCGAGGAAAAATGGGCGTATGGAATAAAACATGCCAAGGAAAAATGTCATGTAAAATAAAACATGCCGAGAAATAAATGACATGGGAAATAAAACATGCCAAGAAACAAATAAAATGTAAAATAAAACATGCCAACGAATGAGAGTGCGAAGCAACATACATATACCATATAAGCCGAGAAAGTACAATACGTGAAATTAAATGTCACAAGAACTCGGCATTACCTTGACTATATTACAAATAATAATTACTCAAGAATGCAATGTGCCAATACAATAAGTCTTATGGCCTATCTTCAGATTCAGCAGAAGTGATTTTTAAATCATTAGCCGAGGCTTCCTCAATAGGTAGGTTCTCGGAGTAGGCAACTTCTTCGGTGGGAGCTTCATTGTCACTTTGATTCATACTCTTGGTACTTATCTTGTCGCCTTCATCTTTATGGGCACTACTAACTTTGTGGTCAATGTCAGCAAAATCGCGACATGAGAGATCATAATCAGGATGAAACTTCAAGACCTCTTCTCTTGCCGCTTGAACCCCCTCCAACATCTCTTTGCATAGAAGCTTCTTGTATTGTCGTAGGAGTAACTATATCAAGAGCCTCTTCAACAGATGGTCCCTTCCTTACAGTCTCCTCTAACTCGACCATATGACTTTGTAAGTTTGAGTTATTGGTCTCTAACTCCTTTATCTGCATCCTGACCTTATCTTCATCGTCACTCATCATGCAAATAGTTTGGCTTAAGCCCTAGTACTCTTCCTTTTTTCTTCTACAGCTCCTCTTTCAAGATTTCAAACCTTTTGTACTGTTCTTCCATTTTGGCCTTCAAGCAAGAGATTTCATTAGCGGTAAGGTCATGTGCTAATTTCTCAGCAACAAGTTCCTCCTTCAACTTTCTCACCTCCATTTCAGCCCTAATCTTCGCATTATCGATAGCACCAGTTTGGGCCTTTGATGCATTGTATGCATCCTCAACTTTCTACAACAAATTCATTTATTACAATAAAAAATGGTTAGGTATTACATAGATACAACTGAAGATATTACTTTCTTTGTATCTCTATCGGCCTCATCCAAAGCTGTTAGAATATAGCTACTTATTTGGAAAAGGAAATGTGTTAGTTACCCTAACGAATTCAATAATCAAAAGCAATGGTCATGGATACTCACATCATACAATTTGTCCACGATATGGGCCTTATTGCAACCGTTAACCCTATCAACATCATTATTGGCGATATCTTTGTCTTTCAGAAGAATGATCCCTTCCATTAGAGCTAAAGATTTTGTCCTGTCTCCTAGGGCTGAGTCGGTGTCTAAAATTTAGTAGCTCCAGCAAGGGACGAAATACTCATCGACCTCTTTGTTGGGGATTGATTTGGCGCTACTGATGCCAAGAGCTTTAGAATACATTGCCTCCTTCGCCCTTTCGTCCAAGCCCTTATACTTCTTCATAAGTAGTTAGCCAACGAGTTCCTTCCCTAGTCTTTTGTCACCACTCGGAGCCGCTACAATCGCCAACGATAACCCTTCTACAGCAATGGCATTTTCATCCTCCTCGCCAGGATGTGTCTCTTAATGCTCGCCATCCTTTGGCTTGATAAAAAATTGAATAATCACAACCAAAGGCTCCTTAGATTGAAGAACCTCAGCCAACTGTATTTTCTCATTCTCCTTCAACCTCTTAGGAGGACAAGAGATCTTTTGCATAGCCATCTGCTTCATTGTAGCTTCCTTTGCTGGTTTCTTTAAATAGCTTTGATGGATTCACCTCTCTAGCACCCATATCTACAACACAAGTAAACCAATTAATATAAATGTGGAAAAAACACGAACTTCAATTTTCCGTGCTAAGTAAGGCTCAAAGTTTACTATTCTACCCCCAAGTCTTAAGAATGGCTTTCTTTATGGCTATACTCGGCACGATAATAGCATATTAGTATACCTTCCTTTTCAGAAAATATTACTTCTCCATTTTCATAGCATTGTATAATTCTCTCGACATCTCAGAAGAACATTTTGTTTCTCCTTTTCTCTTGAATTTTCTTCACTATTGCTACATCATTCGACATTAGATCTATATCTTTTGTATGTATTAGCTCAGTCTATTAGGTCTAGAAGTCCATGTCCTTATCAGACACTATTGACATGAACTTATCGTACCACTTGTGAATCTTGAATTTTAACCCATCCATGAACTTATGCCCATGCCTCGCAGCAGCAAAGTACCACTTGTCAAGCTGCCTCTGAATAGTGAAGAAATACCGAAACAGTTGAGGTGTAGCCTTAACTTCAACTTCTTTGCAAACTATCTCAAAGGCCACCAGAAGCCGATATGTGTTGGGTGAGAACATACTTGTCATGACTTTGAAATAGTTGAAAAAGCCCTTGACAAAAGCCGAAAAAGGGAAGCGCAACCCAAAATCCAAATATCTTAAGTATATATGGAACTTGCACTCCCTAGGGAAGCATACCCTCTCCCTATCTCTCAGCCTCCTCAAGTTCCATGTTTTGGGAAGATCTCGCCAATACTGATTATATTCGGTGACAAGAACCTTATAGACAGAACTAGCGGTTCCATCTAGAGAATCACAAAAATAAGCTATCGTGTTGAACAAATATCTTGCTAAGGACATCCCTTCCTTATCCTCGAGATAATTATCTATAAAGAGCTTGTTGATCTAAGAAAGTTTATCCTACCTTTTCTCCATGCTGTTGGCCAAATCGCTCAAAGAATAAGCTGCTTTACTCTTTATTTGGGGGGGAAAGTGGCTTGAGTCTTGTTGTCACAGAATCGGAAAGCACAAGTAGATGAGCAACTTTGCGAACCACAGCTGGATGGTTATGTGAAATGATACAACACAAATCAAAGAATTCAAGTTGAAGATGAGGAAATGAATGAAAGTTTAAGATGCAACTAGAAAGGGCAATTTTAACTGTGAATATTACTTTATATAAGGACAATTCATCCTCGTAACTGAAAATCTGCTTCTAATAGCAATGATGCACTAATATGTTAATCTCGTGGATCGCTAATGGGTGTTTTGTGATAGAAATCTAGTGGCTAAAAACTCTCTAACAGTTATTAGGCATGTTAAAAAATAATGACCTAGGCGATAGATGTCATATCTCTGATTTCTTCGTTTCTCGAATGGGTAGGAGTTTAGAAATGGTGACCTTTTGGCTAAGATGTGATTCATTCTACTTCTCGTATTACTCGGCATAAATCTAAAGAATCTCTCCCCCACTCGGCCTCTAGTGCAATATATATATGTGTAACTCTCTTTGTCGATTACTCGAACACTAGAGTTAGGGGGCAAATGTTGATAGTCAATTTCCGCTCATCTGACACTTGGCCTTTTGTCTATCGAGATGCCGCGTAACCAACTCTCTCGACATTCGTACAAAATAGATGATACACGGCATTTATGTCAAGAATAAGAAGCACTCCTAGTTTGAATTCAAGTCTATGGTGTGAACATTTATCATAGGCACGATTATATTACATGACCACCTGCTACCCTTACATATTAGGGGAGATGTCAAGTTAAGAAGCTTCCATGTGTCTTAATGGTTATCTCGACAATTACCATAGACACTACGACCATCTATAAATACCGAAAAGAAACTCTATAAGGGTTCATGACACTTATCATTCACATACTTACTATACTAAGTTACCTTACTGACTTAGGCATCGGAGTGGCCGCACCGAACTAGCCCCGGCACCAATTATTTCACTTTCTCTTGTAGGATTTTTCCTCATCCCAAAATTCACTAACAATACAATGGAAAATAAGAAATTGGGTTTCCTTAATTTCAATTAGGAGTTTAAACGAAATAGGCATAGGGTTTAGTTTAAAGCAAATTAAGGAAAACAAAAAAAGGAAAATTTTAGGCTTAATAGCTTAGCAACTCCACTAGGGACATTAAATAGGTTAGTCATTTAAAACCTTCCAAAATTAGAATTATTTTTCAAAATACATATATTAAGTTTTATTTTTTCCTTTTAAATATCTTTTGTATGTTGTTGCACTAGTTTTTTTTAGCTACTTTCGTTAAGTTATATATACTTTTTATTTTTTCCCTTATATGTATCTTTTGTCTATGATTGCATTGGACTTTTTTTTCTTTATCTATTATGAGTTTTTTACTCTCTTTTTTTTTTGTTATATGATTCCATAAATGTAGTAGATATAGTTAGAACCAGGGAATCTCAGCATCTTAGGAGAGAAGCCATTGTATGAACTTTTGATGTTATGAGGTAACCATCTTTTAGAGCCGATTAGGCTATCCCACTTAAGTTTCAATGTAACCAAAGAACCCTTTCTTCAAAAACGTATGAGATAATAGTACTTGAGAACCTCCAGAACCTACCCTTTTTGCATTACATGAAACTATTTTCATAAGATTTGCAATAACCTGTAACATGGCATGCCTAAAATGAAGAAATTGTAATTGTGAAGATGTTGTAATTTCCCTTTATTTTTCATTCTTCATTTGTAATTATTCTTGTAATTTTCCTTGAAAACTACTTATAAAAATTACATATAAAAATTTAAAATAGGCTTTCATTGTAATCATACCATTTATAAATTAGGCTTTCACTATAATCATACCCTTTGTAGATATGGCTAACTCAGTTTAGACCACTTTAAGGAGATCTATGTCCACCTACCTTACAAATGCTAGAAATCATTCAAGACTTGGTTTTAACTCTTCAACCGAGATAGGTAAGAATTCATCAAGAGTAAGATTAGGCCAATACTATTGATAGTCAGTTTTGATCTATTGGGTTTGACAAGCATTGATATAACTTCACTTACTTGTCCATTTGGCTACTAGTAGGCCAGGTAATCTATATTCTCAGTATCTTACTGAATAATTGACATTTTCGGCATTCCATCAAATAATACAGATCTATTCCTGATTTCAATTTAAGTTCATAGCATGAATAGTTGTCACCAGCACAGTTATATTATATAACTACTTACTTTCCTTACATTTTAGAGAAAGTATCTAATCAAGAGACTTTCACATGTCCCAATAGTTATTCTAATAACTATTACTTTAGACACAACAAGTCCCTTATAAATATAAGAAAGAAAATCTGTAAATGATATCTAATAACTCTTAACGACTTACTTTACTTTCCTTATTCCTGCTTAATGACTTAGGCATCGGAGTAGCTATACTAAATTGACCCTAATATCAAGCAATTTTCTTTTCTTTGCAAGACATTTCTAACTCCCAAAATTCACTAACAACATTTAGCGTCATCTGTTTTTTCTTAAATACACCCATATGTCTAAAACTATGATGACCTAGAGTATAGGTGCTGGCACTTCCTCCCGACACCTTGAAGGGGGGAGTTAGCATACTAATGAGCAATGATACGTTAGACTTAAGCAACTTTTCCTCAATTTAGCTAAGGAAAACTCGAAAATTAAATAAAAAAACATAAACAAATCATCAACCTCCTTCATAATATTATTCATCTAAATCAGAACAAAGAGTATGGCTATCACGATGCCGAGAATACTGATGATTCAATCTATTCACCTAAGTTATCGAAAAACTAAGCTAAGGTTATGATGGGACCCTTATCTCCTGCATTCAAAAAGAATGACAAAGGTAAGCAACCGCAGTAGGGGCACCATACGGGACCCTTGCATTCAACACTTCTACTGTAGCAAGCAAGTAATTCTAAATCAAGAAGTCCCTTTGTTCTTGAGATTTTAGAGGAAGTGATACTAAGACACATCGAGCTGCTACAGTTTAAAACTTATGACTAGACAAAAGACCTTAAAGACCACTTAGAGTATTATTGTACGTTGGCTAAGTTGCATAGTTTAAGTGATGTAGTAGCCTATCAAGCTTTTCCTTTAACTTTGAGGAATGTAGTCACTACATGGTTTAAACACTTAAAACCAAACACCATTTCTTGTTTTGATGAACTAACATAAGCATTTCTTAAACACTTCCTTACAAGTAAGCTTCCTATTAAGGATTCCTCAATCCTTAACACAATCAAACAAATATTAGATGAATCTATTAGAGACTACCTGGACAAGTTTATGGCTGAGATAGTTCAAATCCCAGAAGTGGATATGGGCGTAGCTTTTAATGCCGTAATCAATGGAGTTAAGCCCTATGGAGACTATTTCAAGTCTCTCACAAAGAATAAGCCAAGAACATTCATCGAGTTTAAGGCCCACACTATCTCATACATTCAATAAGAGGATAACATAAAGGCTAGGTAAGAGATTGATCAGAATAGAGGAGAGAGAAAAAATGACGAGAAGAAAAGTACAAAGGATAGACTCGACACAGATGATGATAAAAGTTTGAATGTCAAGAGAAAGAGACTAAGGGTTCCAACATTTTCATCCTATACGCCCGTTAATCATCCAATTTCAGAAATATTAACAGAGGTATGTAGGCAGAGAGGTGATCTATAGTAGCCAGAAAGAATGAGAGGAAATCCCTCAAGGAGAAATTCTAATAAGTACTACAACTTCCATCATGACAAAGGTCATAACACAAATGACTGCATTCAGCTCAAGAATACGATCGAGGATGTGATTTAATGTGGGCATTTGTGAAAGTTCCTAGTGCATGATGCTAAAAATATTGAGAAATTGTCCAGGGGGAGATGTGAGGAACAAGAGAATGACACTTAGTTAGTTATAGTTAAGAGACACACAAGGGATACGAATTCCAGCAAAGTACCTAACGAAGTGATTAACACCACTGTTGGCAGACCTACTATAGGCCAATCAAGCTCTTCGAGCCTTATGAATGCCAAAAATTATATTTGCAACATCCAAGGTAAGAAGGTCAAGATTGATAACACAATCTCTTTCATAGAGGAAGATTTTGAGGGCATCCAAAGGTCGTATGATGATATACCCATTATCAATGCAAGAGTTGCCAACTTCAAGGTCAAAAAAATTCTTGTTGACATAGGAAGTTCAGTAGATATCATTTTTCAACATACGTTCAACCAGATGAGATCTAAGATCAAAACATAGTTAAGATCTTATAAGTATGATCTGTATGCCTTCAATAATCAATCTATGTGCCTTCAATAATCAACTTGTCCAAGTAACCAGACTAATTTCTTTGTTAATACGAATTGGCGATGAAAAGTAAGTCATAGAGGATAAAGTAGACTTCCCCATCATCAAATGTTAGACCTCATACAACGTGATCATGAGACGGCCATGTCAGCATCTATTTGACATTGTCCCTTCAATTACATATCTTAAAGCCAAGTTCCCTACTCCCACGTAAGTTAGCATGTAAAAAGGGGGTCAACTACTGGCAAGGTCTTTATACATAAAGTCCTTAAGAAGAGAAGAGGTATTTCAGGTAAAAACCTGTCGAGAACGCAAGTCGATCAGCATAGAAAATGCTGAGAGTAATATTGAAGAAATTTCTTTGGGAGATAACCCTAGGAAAACAACGAGGATAAGGAAACCTTTGTTAGTAGATACTCAATAAAGTTTGATCAACTTCTTGTGAGCCAACCCTAATGTGTTTGCATGGTCCCCTTCAGACATATTAGGTATCCCAAGAAAAGTTATGGTACACAAGCTCCAAATTGGTCTGAGTGCGAAGGTAGTCCAATAAAAGAAAAGACATTTTGAACTAGAGAGATAAGTAGTAATAGAAGAAGAAGTCCAGCAGCTATTGAAGGCAGGATTTATTTGGGAAGAGCTTTATCCGACTTAGCTAGTCAGCCTCTAATACATTATATATTACTCCCGTTGTTGAATTCTCAAACATGAGAGTTGGGGGGGAAATGTTGATAGTCTATTTTCGTCAACTTGGTTTGACAAGCATTGATATAACTTCACTTACTCATCTATTTGACTATCGTTAAGTTGGGTAATCTTTATTCTCAACACCTTACCTAGTAATTAACATTCTTGGCATTCCGTCAAATAATACAGATCCATTCCTCATTTGAATTCAAGTTCATGGCATGAACAGTTATCACATGTATGGTCATATTAAATAGCTGTCTGCTCTTCCTACATTTTAGGGAAACTGTCTAATCGAGAGACTTCTATGTATCCCAACAATTATTCGAATAACTGCTACTTCAGATACGAAAAGTCCCTTATAAATATGGGAAAGAAACTCTATAAGGGACATCTAATAACTCTTAACCACTTACTTTACTATACTCATTCCTGTTTACTAACTTAGGCATCAGAGTGGCCTTATCGAACTAGCCCCAATACTAAGCAATTTTCTTTTCTTTGTAGGACATTTCCAACTCCCAAAATTCACCAACAACATGTAGTACTTTACAAGCTATTGTTCCAAACATTACTTTGATGTGGGCCTTAATACACTTTTAGGAGCCTAAGGTTATTGCATTTCACTTTGGCCCATACCAATTAAGTCTAACCATGGATGAGTATTCCCAATTACTCTAGGTTTTAGTTATTATTGATGACATTTATGTCCTGAACCTTCAATTGTAGCACAAAAAATTTTAATAGGCTACTAGGGCTTAGAAAGGCTGAAATAAACTAAGTCTTTGTTCAAAAGAAGACCATTTAGATAGACAACATCGTTGCTTGGTTCATTATAGAGTTGAGGTATAAAAAGAAGTAGGACATTTTCTATGCAAATCTAGAGATTTAGCACCAATACTAAGCTAATGCCTATATTTTAGTGATCTTCAGTGCCATCTTATTCTTAAATGGGAGATTTCTTGTTCACTTCATGGTGGCAAAAATAGTGTCTCAATTCCTTAAAAGGAAGTTGTATATACATTCTCTCTTAGCTAAGCATATTTGCTTACTAGATAACCTTAGAAGAAAAAAGTACGAGTATTTAATGACCCATAAGGCTCTAATCATGGGGTAGCTCATTAGTCATATGAGGAGCCATCAACATAACTTTAACTGAGCCGAGTTCACACAGCAGTATGATCTCATCAAATCTTTTGAGGAATAGATCTAATTGCTTGAAAATATATCTACTCGTTATTAGGGTTAATACTTTCAGAACATGAAAGCTGAAGAACTACTTTGGACACTTAGATGGTACTTAAGTGACAAGATGACAAAAGAATGTGGAGGCTTCAATGCAGTACCCTTAATCGATTTTAGATCTGTATAGGGTATTTTCTAGCTATTAGGCCTACTTAAAATATAATTCAAATGCCATCACAATAACCTATCTCAGTTGACAATTATGACCCACATATCTTGGTATCAAACAACCAAAGAGTTCCTATACCATCAACTTTAGAAGCCAAAAGATACGTAAGAAGTGAAGGAGAAAAAGGAGGCCCAAGTTAAAGATACACTAGAGAAAGTAGACGAAATAAAGCACGAGCTGAAGCCTATTGTGAGGGATATCATCAGAAGATAAAGGCCTTAAAAGCACTGCTCAAGAAGGCTAAGGGCAAGATCAAGGAGATAGAGGTTCTCAAAGTTCAAAAAGGGAAGAAAGTACAAGTTAAGTCCAACCACAAGAAGAAGAATAGAATATAGCTTTCTTTAGGAAATTTTCTTTTCTTTTGAATAAGTAATATAAACTTCACAATTACAAAAATTAATAAAAGTCAGTAATGTTTTTCCATATTATGGGATTCTTTCCAATATAAATTTCATTTCATTTGTATGCCATACATGCTTACATTCATTCATTTATATTCTTTTCTCATCTTAAATTAAAGAAGAAAAAAAAACATATATATGTGCTAACCATTTGTGATGTATTCCTACCAAGTTTCAAAATAGCTCTCAAACGTTAAGTCTTTCAAAGAATCTCAATCAAAACCTATTGTAAAATCAGAATGGCTGCACAAGGAAATGATAAGAACAACACCAACACCACCAACAACAACAACTCAAGAATCACTAATCTCACTAAGTTGAAGTTTTACTCTCTAAAGCAAATTTTAGGAAAGATTATAGAACATATAAGTTTTCTTTCTAACAACATTACTTTACTTCAAGCCATGGCACCATCTAACAAAGAGAGCTCTAAGGTTCATTGTGGGAAGAATGCTAAAGCTCTTGCAAAGGATAACTACTTGAAAGATGTGTTTGAGTCAGAGGGAGTCTATCTAAAGGTCAACTCAACCTTTCAGCCTAATACATACTCATATTTAGTTAAGACAAAGCCGACTAGCTTAGGCCCAACCAAGACAATCTAAAGAAGTTAAAAATAAGGTTAACTTAACAAATAGGAATGAAGATTAAAGTATCTAGGAGCTATGATGGGTTTGAATAGGATAGAATTATCAACTTCTCTACATACAAAGTTAGGGCCTATCTAAAAAAGTTCAAGGTACTAGAATTTAGGAAATATGATGGGACATGATTCTCCCAACTCCATACCAGGCTAGATGTAAGAAAGGTGAAAGTATGTCTAGTATGACCAACTCATGGTATAGACATTATAAGATAGCCTAACAGGTCCAACTTTGACTTGATATACCCAACTTAACTAGACCTAGATTAACAATTAGGAGAAGCTTGCTAGGGCATTTTATGAACAGTACAAGTTTAACATCAAAGTAGCCTTATCTATGATGGACTTAGTTGTTCTATAGAAGAACAACAATGAGTCATTTAAAGAGCATGTATAGAGATGGAAATCCCTCGCTGCCAGAGTATCTACTCCCATGACAAAGAAGGAGTTGACTTCGGCTTTTATCAATACTCTTGAGAGGCCTTATTTCTCTCATTTGATTAGACAAGTCATGTCTAGCTTTGTAACTGTAGTAGTAGCATGGTGTAGGATTAAAAGTGCTATATCTTTGAAGGCCATCTACTTCATCCTCTACTTCAACAAACCTAAAGAATCTATGGTCAACATGGTGAATTCAAATACTAGGCCTAATGCTTAAGTAAGGATGAATCTACCTCAATTTCAATAGTAGTTTATAACCTTACCTTGGGCCATTAAGACCCCAAGGTAAATCACTAGGATACTGGTTCCTCTAAGTTAAGTTTTCGAAAAGCTACGAAAAGACAACATAATTCAATATGAACTCCTTAGTGAAAGATATAGGCTAAGAGTATATGATCCTAATCATAAATGTGAGTATCACATGAGGCAAGTGGAGCATTCAATTGATACATGTTAAAGGATGAAGAACAAGATCTAAGATCTAATTGATGAAGGCTTAGTGGAACTAAACTTCATAAAAACTCTAGCCCCAAATGTTAATAACAACCCCCTACCCTATTATGATCTAGTCAACAACATAATTTCTAATAATCTTGTGTTCTCCATCAACATGATTGGTTTAAATAAGAATCCCAAGGTTTTCATGTTCTACAAGAACGAGTTGGCCCCAAAAGCTAAAAGGTACACCTTTCATATGGTAGTAGAACCAAAGAACTATAAGGCTGCTTCATTCAACTATTAGGTGCTAAACTAAGAGAGATCAAATTCTCTGGTGGGAGGCATTACCTGATCTAGAAACTTTTACGACTTAAGGGAAGATTTTAAGAAGAAGAATGTGTTAGAAGGGATAAGTAACCATACTGTTGAACATGAATAAAGGTTAACCTCCTTCACCAAGATGATCGGCGAATATAAGATAATGGAGTAACTCGCTAAGACCTTGGCACAAATATCATTGATGAGTTTATTGATGACATCTGAACTCTATAGGGTAGCTATGTTTTGAACATTGAGGGAGGTTGAAGTCCCTCGTGAGATGCTGATTCAAAAAATAGGGTTAATAACAAATTCTAGTCTCACCATAGATCAAATCCCCTTTTTAGTCAAAGAATTAGGGAAGAAGGTAATTAACATGCCAAGCAGCTCTTCATAGTGGTTAGGACTAACGACATAATCACTATTGAGGTTCTTATTGACAATGAATCATCATTGAACATTTTCCCACTAGTTACCCTAGACCTGTTGGATTTCGATACATACAATCAAGCTAAGCTCTAATACCGTCTAGGCTTTTGATGGATCTAGAAGGGAGATCACAAGGGAAATAGATTTTCTAGTGAATATTGGCCCTCAAAACATTAAGTATTTGATTTTAGGTTCTAGACATTCCAAGATCCTTCAACTTGCTTTTAGGAAGACCTTAGATCTACTTTATAAGGGCCATACCTTCAAGCCTACATGATAAGGTCAAATTTATCATAAATGGCTAAGCGATAACAATTCTGGGAGATTAAGACTATGATATCTATAAAGAAATGTCCATACCCTATATAGGTAGTAAAGAGTAGGAGGGCTTTAAGCTTTAGATGTTTGATAAGGCATGCACGATTACCAACCCTAACAATGTGAAGGACGAAAGGTGAGGTTTAAGAAAGGCTAGGTTGATACTTATGGCCTTAGTTACAAGCTAACTCCAGTAAAGGAGCTTTAAGAGAAACAAGCGAAGGGTAAGAGAGGTAACAGGCTGTACTATACCGTAATGACCTTCTCACTACTGATTGAGACATTCGTATGGGTTGATACTCAAGTCTTGAAATCTACTAAAGAAGAATTTCTTGACAAAGTTGAAGCAACTAGCATTTCCCATAAGCTCTAAAATCACCTAAATAATTGGTTCTCCATCCTTGTAGATGGTAGTAGACCGTAGTTAGTATTTTATGAGTTTTTTTATTTTGATTTATTGTCATTATTTCAAATGTACAAGTGAAAATTTTTGCCATATTCAATGAATAAGATTTAGTTTCTTTTCTCCATTATGCTTCAATTCCATCTTGCTTACACTCTTTTCCTTTATACACTTTACCCAAATCTAATGCTTCTAATGAAAACCAAGGATACCTCGCATTGATAGACAATGAAAATATTGATATCACTTCTGGCCCTATTAGGTTAGTTGTCTAGAGTAATGTCAATTACTACAATAATATACAAGAAAGATGGCAAAAATATAAATTGGATGGAGTTTCCATTGATAAGCTAACTGAAATGATCAACATAAAGACTAATGATAAACTGAGGAATATAAATATTTTAGGGAATTTGAAAGAAGAGCAGAAAAAAGAAATCACCATACTACTATCTTAATATCAAGATGCATTCGCATGGTATTATGAGGATTTGCGGGGATTAGATCCTTCAATTGTGGTTCATCATTTACCTATGCAAAAAGAAATCAAGACTAAAAAGCAAAAGTTAATGAGGTTTCGACCTAACATCCTTTTCAAAATCAAGGAAGAAGTTAAGAAGCTACTTAAAGTAGGTTTCATTGAGGTATCCAATTATCCAGAATGGGTAGCCAATATTGTGTTAATAATGGAGAAGAATTGGAAAGTTAGGGTATGCATGGACTTTCGAGACCTCAATTAGGCAACA
This sequence comes from Lumnitzera racemosa, assembly GCA_024138005.1. NCBI lineage: Eukaryota > Viridiplantae > Streptophyta > Magnoliopsida > Myrtales > Combretaceae > Lumnitzera > Lumnitzera racemosa. Next base: position 16,354,666 of record JAMXBC010000001.1, read on the forward strand.
CCTAAGGACAACTTTCCTTTGCCCTATATCGATATCCTGGTAGATAATACAACCAAGAACCCCATTTTCTCATTTATGGGTAGATTCTCTAGGTATAATCAAATCTTAATGTCCATAGAAGATAAAACGAAGATGACCTTCATTATAACTTGGGGAATGTTTTGTTATAGAGTAATGCTCTTCGGACTCAAAAATACCGAGGCCTATCAAAGAGCGATGGTCGTAATCTTTCACAATACAATGTATGAAGAAATAGAGATAGACATTGATGACATAATTGCAAAATCTAAAGAAGGTGATATTCACATGGAAATTTTGAGAAAGTTGTTTGATAGATTGAGAAAGTTTTAACTAAAGTTAAACGTAGAGAAGCATAATTTTGGGGTGACATTGGGGAAATTACTAGGTTTCAATAATAGCAAAAGAGGCAACCAATTGGATCTTGATAAAGTTAAAGCCATAATTAATATGCCTCCTCCACACACACTTAAAGAAGTAGAAGTCTGCTAAGCCATTTAAATTACATAGCACAATTTATATCTCAGCTTACAAATTAATGCCACCCTTTAGTTAAACTATTAAAGAAGAATGCCATGGTAAGATGGGATAAAGAGTTTGAAGAAGCTTTTGCAACAATTAAGGAATATCTTATGAATCTTTCAGTACTAGTAACTTCTAAACCTAGTAGTACGTTATTTTTATACCTCACTGTATTGATGGAATCCATAGGATGCATACTTGGCCAAAAAGATGAACAAGGGAAAGAACGGGTTATTTATTATTTAAGCAAAAAGTTTACAGAAGGGAAGTAGAAGTATTTGAAAATTGAAAGGACATGTTACGTGTTGTTTTGGGTCGTGCCTCAACTCGAAGAATATGCAATTTATTAGTAGATTGAGTTAGTTACTCATACAACATGATCCATTAAAGTATTTAGCAGAGAAACTAACCCTAATAGATAAGGTCTCAAAGTAGCAAATGTTATTATCTGAGTTCGACATCATATATATGAATAAAAAATGAATCCAAGGGTAAGCCTTAGCTGACCAACTAACAAAGAATCCCCCTAAAGATGTTCCCAAAGAAGTGTAAGTCAAGTTTCCTAATGAAAATATTTTAATGATTGAAGCAGAGTTTGATAGAGAAAGACATGAGAAGCCCCTAAGATGGAAGATTTTCTTTGACAAAGTAGCCAATGTATTAAGGTATGGAATTGTGGCATTATTAATATCTCTTGAGGGTACATCGTTCCTGATGGCTATAAGGTTTTTTTTTCCATACACTAATAATATTACTAAATATGAAGCTTGCATTATGGGACTCAAAATGGCATTAATTAAGGGAATACAAGAATTACAAATTTATGGGATTCTTCATCGATCACTTGCCAAGCTCAAGGTGAGTATAAGATGAAAGACTCCAAATTGGTGCCCTATCACTAGCATATGGTCAAGTTGGTTGATTAGTTTGAAAAGTTACATTTACATGCATATTGAGGACTTAAAACCAATTTGCTAACACCTCAGCTTCCTTGGCATTCATGATTGAAATATCTAGTGGGATAGAAATTTAACCTTTTAAGTTGAAATCGAGGAGAAGCCCACTTTATGTCTGGCCATTGAGGAAACACATGATGAAAATCCTTAGTATCATGATATTAGAACCTTTTTACAATAAGGTACATACCATGAAAAGGCTAAAAAGAAGGATTAGAAGATGATTCGAAGGTTGGCTACCTAGTTCTTGATAAGTGAATCCGCCCTATACTATCGAGCATTTGACTGCATACTCTTATGATGCATAGATGAAAAGGAAGTGGAAGCTTTAATCAAAGAAGTACGTGAAGGAGTATGTGGCCTTCACATGAACAACTACATGCTCGCTAAAAAGATCATGAAGATGGGATAATATTGGTTTCCTACAAAAGGCGATTGTATCAAACATGTTAGACATTATCACCTATGCTAAGTTTATAATAACAAAATAAATGCTCCACCTTAAGAATTACATACATTATCTATGCCATAGCCATTTTCAATGTAAGGTATAGACATCACAAGCCTAAACACTCCAAAGGTGTCTAACAGCCATTGTTTTATATTGGTAGCCATTGATTATTTTAGTAAGTGGGTTGAAGCTTCATCTTTTTCAAGTGTTACCAAAGGAATAATGGTTAAGTTCATTGAGAGAGACATTGTAGCTTATGGGACTCCAAAAACAATCATTATTGATAATGGTACAAATCTTAATAACAAACTCGTGCCAAAGTTGTGTCAGCAGTTTAAGATCATACATAGAAATTCCACTTTCTATTAACCTCAAATGAACAGATTGTAGAAATAGCTAACAAGAATCTCAAGAAAATCATTGAAAAAATGGCTATTACATATCGAGATTAGCATGAGATGTTGCCATTCGTGCTCATGGCCTATAGAACTTCTATCAAAATGTCAATAGGGACAATAGCTTAATCCTTAGTATATGTTATTAAAGCTATACTATCAATAGAAGTCGAGATCCCATCTCTCAAGATACTATCAAAAACTCAATTAGATGAGGCTGATTGGATAAGAAAGTACATCGAAAGTTGAATTTAATCAATGAAAAGAGTTTAACAGCATTATGTCACAATACAAGTTATCAGCAATGAATGGCTAGAGTTTTTAACAAAAAAGTGTGACCTAGGAATTTTAATGAGGATGACATGGTATTAAGAAAGATTCTCCCCAATGTATAAGATCCTAAAGGAAAATTTGCTCCAAATTATGAAGGTCCTTACATTGTAAAGAGACTATTGCTTGGGGGGTAGTGTTTTAATTTTATCTTAAATATATGGTCTAAATGGATGGACCCTACAAATGTTAACGTAGTGACACTATACTACACTTAAAAAATTGATGGAATCTTTGCTTGGATCACATAATGCTAGTAATCTTGATAATACTAGAGCTTTATTTTCATTTTTTACAAGCAAAGTTGGTATCCCTAGTGGACATGGACATTAGATAACGTGCTAAACACTTTTCCACTCTATTAAAAGTTCTACTCCCACTCAAACAAACCTGCATATACTGTAAATATGAGAGAAGGAGAATGCACAATTTGGAATAGTGACAATTAATAAAAAATCTTCAAATTCTTTATTATAGTTTACCCTTCCTGATAGCGGAGATTTATTTTCTATTTTTTTAAGACAAGACCATGCTCAAAATAAGCAAATACTTCATGGCAGATTTGTATTATACAGTCAAAATATAAAGCTTAGGTTTAGCTTAGGGAAGTTAAGAGGTAGTTTAGTTGAGGCTTTGAAGATATATATAAGGCCAAAAATCTAAGACATAACCTTTCTACAACATTTCGAGTGTTGGGCCACTTTATGTATATTCATCGAACTTTGAATTCTTTGTTTCAATATTAGAATGAATTTTAGAAGGTTGAACCATTTGTTTTGATCAAACTTCTCAAAGAAAGACTTAACTGTTTAGGCACTATCAACTAAGCTAGGTAAGCACCTCCATACTCGTTTGCATAAAGATAAGATGGTTTTTCAAAATGATGCATTTGCATTAAAAATCCTTCCTATAATGTTAGCCAATTCGTAAGGTACACAACCTTGATCCTTTTTTGGGTCTTAGCTAGCCCATGAGGCATTTGACCTTAGCTTTAGTCATCTTAGTTGATCACAACCAAGTTCTAAATCGATCTTCCATTTATGGTTACTAATCCCTTAAAGACTCTCTAGCCTAGGTCAATCAACTCAGAGGAGTACAACCATGTTCTAAATTATTCTTTGACTTAGAGTTGCTAGTCCCTTACAAACGTTCCTACTCATATTAGTCAGCTTAGAGAAGCATAAACAAGTTCTAAATCAATATTCCATTTAGGATTGCTAGTCCCTTAGAGACACTTTCACCTAGGTTAGTTAGCTCAAAAGAGTACAACCAGGTTCTAAATCAATCTTCCATTTAAGGTTGCTAGTCCCTTAAAGACACTCCTACCTAGGTTAGTCAGCTTAGAGGAGTATGACCAAGTTCTAAATAGATCTTCCATTTAGGGTTGCTAGTCCCTTAAAGTTACTTTCACCTAGGTTAATTAGCTTAGACAAACACAGCTAGGTTCTAAATCGATCTTCCATTTAAGGTCTCTAGTCTTTTAGAGATACTTCTACCTAGGTTAGTCAACTTAAAGGAGCATTACTAGGTTCAAAATTGATCTTCCATTCAAGGTTGCTAGTCCCTTAAAGACGTTTCTACCTAACTTAATTAACTTAGAGGAGCATAACCAAGTTCCAATTCAATCTTCCCTTTAGGGTTGCTGGTCCTTTAGAGATGCTCCTATTTAAGTTAGCTTACTCATAGGACACTACCAATTTTAGGGTTCCTACTAGCCTACAAGAGCTTTACGCACCATCCCTATATCACTTAAGGACTCTTGCCAGCTTTAAAAGTGATATCTTCTTTCACCAAATCCTTAGTGGATCAAACCTAGGATAGATAGCTAGTTGCAGCGCTTCTTAGGACAAATATACCTTCGAGCAAATATAGTGCTTCTTTTGTTTTTGTAGTTAAGATTTACTCAAACTCTACCATAAAGAGGGGCAGCTGTAAATATCTCATTTTTGTCTCTCATAATTTTAGGGAAAGTGTTTTTTTTTCCTTCTTTTTTTTTAAGTATGTTTTCAAAATTACTTATTAGTGTATACATGATTCGTACAATTCAAGTTAAACGTAGGTATGGTGTTATTTTATTATTTGATTTTATTTTGTCTATTTCTTTTGTTTTATTAAAAGAAGGATTAGATTAGACTAGGCAAAGAACTTAGTCCATGTAATTCATGGATTAAGGCTGAAGCCTTGATCAATCTTGCCAAATCCATAAGCAAGTAGGCATGTCATACCTACCTTCAATTCTTAGCCAAGCATGTGTACTTCATGCGAGAGTGGGGCAAATAGCACATGCTTAGCATGTATACATGACCTTATCCTTCTTCGCCTTCCCTTTTTTTATTTCACTTACTACTTATACGAATTAGAGTTTTTAGAATAAATAAAGGCAGATTCTCTATTCAAACCCCCCATTTTCAATGTGTGTTCTAAATCTATATCTTGAATATGTTTTTGGAAACTACACATAGTCACATAATATACTCTAAATTGGGACAAAAAATACATTCTAATTTTCCTAAATCACAGATTAATTCGGACTTGAAAAAGGAAAAAACTCATTAATGCACTTAGATAAAATTTGCAAAACCTTATTCTTTGGGCAATTTCCTCAAAATTCAAAATATAAACATTAATTATTAATGTGTCCTTGCTTACTTTCATCACTCAAATCAGCGTTTTCCTCAAAATTCGGAGCTGAATCGAATAAGAACATATTAGTCCCCCTTACCTGTGATCCTCCAATTTTTACACTTTCCTAAATTAAATCTAAACACCAGTAGTATAAATAAGGTGCCATACTTCACATCAAGCATAGATTACCACCAAAAAACTCACAAAAGCACACTCAGTTGAAGCTTTATCTCTTTAAAACGAGAAGTTTCTCTCTTTAGGAATAGTCTCATCACTGGCCTTCTACACCAAAAACCACCATTAAGGTTGTGTTTTTAGAGTCTCCAAACCCCAAACACTCTACTCTCTCGTACCCAAACACCCCATAGCCACTCCATCATGAACTAACATCATCTTTAACCATCATGACCTCCAAATTTCAAAAACCTCGAAAACCACCACAACAACCTGAGGCATCGCTTCTATCCCCTCTAAATCCAATAAGAAACATACAAATTATGGTTCCCATTTTCAATGAAGAGATTAGTTGGAATCACATCTAGAAGTTACCATAAGTTGGTGTTCAAGTTCTACCCGTTTAGAAGATTTAGCTTTGACTCGACCCAAACTAGTCTAGCCTAAATTGACCTAATACCAACCTATATGGGGTATGTGCTCCTTCTTTATTTATTTTATTTTGTTAATTGTTTGTTAAGTCTTCTATAAAATGTAAAATAAAAAAGGAACCCTTTTCCTTAAATTAAGTGTTTTTTAGAATTATTCCATGAAAAACCCTTTTCCAAAAATTGGTGTTCTAGAAAAAATAGAGTAAAATTCTTTTTCTAACTTAGAAAATTATTTTTTTTATCAAATAAAAAAATAACAAGCCCTTTTTCCAAAATTAAACTTATAGGAATTTCAAAATGAAAAAGACATTAAACTAGAAATCTTCTCCTAGAATTTTCTTTAAAAAAAAATATATTCACTAAAAGGTCGTAAACTTGATTGTTTTTAAGTTTAAAATCAACTCACCTATTAAGATTTTTCGGAGTAAACCATGGCAGTCTAATCTCAACTAGTAGGTACGTAGGCACGTAGGCACGTAGGCACCTTCGAGATAACTTAAAATATGAAAAAAAATATATATTTTTTCCCCTTTTGTAAAATAACTTTTTTTTTGTAAAATAAATGTAATTTTCACTACCATTTGTGGATATATTTTAGCTAGGTGACTTGAAAAATAAATTTAAATTCTGAAGGTTAGAATAGTATCCCATTTAGGTTTAATATGATAGCTATAAACCTAAGAAAATTTGATTTCTTGAAAGATTTTTCTTCTTAGAAATTTTCAAAATGCAAACTAGTGACTAAATTAAAATTAATCTGCTTAATCAATTCTAATTTAATCACATTTTCCCAATTTTACCAAGTACCAACTCCAAGTTTTTTTTTAATAAAAATAATAAGAAACTAAGTTCCCTTAATTTCAGTCAAGGGTTTAGTTTCAATCAAATTAAGGAAAACAAAAAGAGGAAAATTTCAAGCTCAACAGGCTGAATCTGAAAAGTTTAATCAAAACTTTTAAATAAAGACCCAAGAAACTAAGAAGGCTTAGTACCTATATTTCAACTCTAGGCCTAAAACCCTTAAGAATAAAACATCATCCTTTGACCAATAAAATCAATTAGCCCAATCTATAAAGTTGTAGGTCCAATCTAACCAAATGGACCCCACCACATGAAATTGCACTAAAAAACAATGAAAATTGATTATGAAACAACTAAAATCTAACTCAAAATGGCCAAATTAAGTTAATAGATAGTATAGAATAAAAATCTTATATGCTATGACTACATTGTTCTAGTGATTTAGATGTGAAAATTGACTCAACAAAGGACTATCAAAACTGCTAAATATCATGGCTGAGTGAGTATACTGACCCCTATATTATGTTAGAATTGCTTGTTGTGTAAAGCACTATTAAATCATATATATAGTGAAAATTGTTGTACATAGGGTTCGAGAATTATTACATGTATTTGTCATTGGATGCAATTGCATGATAAGCTACCATAATATTTTGGAACCAAGATTAATTGTTGCACTAGCTATTAGGAATCTGGAGTGTTTGCTATAAATATATATTTGTTAGTCACTTGTAAACTAGACTAATAGTTATCTAACCTTTAAATGAACCAAACATGCATTTCATCTTACTACATTAAGAGTCAGGGAGTTAAGGCATTAGCACTATATAGTAGAGTGGGAGATCATGCATTATGAATCTATTTTGATTATTATATGATATATTATTATTATTGCATGACACATTCATATAACATGTTCTTACCTCCACCTTTTGGGAATTAAGTTTCCTTTGGGAGTATCGCCTATAGTTTGAGGCTAAGCCTTATCTACTACTTATGGTCTATTAAGAAAACTGATATTGGATCAAACATAAAGATCTAGGTCCTAACATACCTAAATACTTCCCAAACTTAGGAAACTGTAAGCGTAAAATCATACTGTATATAGTCATTGGTAGGTTGTATATGATTTATGCATTGCATATGATTGTTTTGCATTTATACACTATTTAAATAACTTACTTGAGGTTGCTTGTTAATAAGATAGGAAAGTTACTTACTAAGTAGTTGTGGTTTATCCTCTCATAGTTCATTGTTGCTACATAACTTTTTGTTAGAGTTAGGCTATAAAATGCTTAAGGTTAGTTCTATCGGCTTTAGGGATGTCAAAGGAAGAAGAGAACTCAAGCGAATCAATATAAACTATTTGAACTCTTTGATCTTCACTTCTTTTATTGAGGTTCAGTAGCATGGACTACTAGTACTTGTTCTAGTTTGGTTGTAAGGCTTATTCAGGGAATGCTTACCTCCATAAATCTATGTTAGACTGTACTTGATACTTTATTTGCTTTGATATTACTTCATGCGTGTTTCCCAATGGAGGTCAGTATTATGTAAGCACCTTGTGCAGTATGAAGAAAATTCATAATAAATTGTGGGAATTGATCTTGGATCTTCCCATAGTACATAACGATACTACCACAACTTAGCTGGCCCTTAGGTTGTGATAGACATATAACTTTGGATAATCAAAATTTCAGTTCTATGATAAATATCTATTGATTAAGAATGTAAAACTTTTATCTAGAAGTTATTGTGGTTTTATTTAAAGAATGAATTTCACGAGGTTTACAAGGATTTTGGAGTTTAGTTAATTGTTTACACCAGATCCGTTACTAGATACTAGGTGTACGTGGTGGCTTATAGCGTCATGAGTCTAGGTGCTACATAAAATTAAGTGACATTACTTACATTACTTAAGTGAGTTTACATCTTTCTTTATAAATGTAATTATATATATATATATGTGTGTGTTGCGACTTATATAGATTTTGAGTTGTTAATTGATAGTTCAGACTTTATATGAAAATTCATAAAATCTAGAAAAACATAATTATTATGTGAGGTTAATTAATAAATTCATTATTTTAGTGAATTACACTAGACAATATTAGTTCCTTGAGATAAAAACATATTTTCCTTCTACCAAAAATTTAGAGAAAAACATTTATCTTTGAAAGAGAAAATGTTCTAATTTCTTATATTTAAGAAGACAATATTAATGGAGAGATGAGAGGAGAACAAAAAAAAAAAAATCAACAATAATGCTTTTTCATATGTTTATAGAACAAAAAGTATTATATGAAAACATCAAATACATAAAACATATATTTGAAATACAACGGTTGATTCAAAGACAAATTTTGCACTTAAAGCAGCGTACTAATTTCTATATATGTTTCTATACATTTACTTTCGCAAATGTTCTTTCTCTTTCCACTAATAAATTACTCTGAAAACTTCTATTTTTATTAATCATTTTCTCTTTCAGTTTGCAAGGTACCAAATATATGATAAATTCAACGTTAAAAACACACTCATTACCTTTTGAATTACCGAATTCTAACTTTAATAATAAAGAAACCTAAATTGAAGGCAAATAAAAACAATAAAGAAAAAAAGTACATAAACAAAACGCAAAAAAAATACTAGAGTAAAGAAATAGAGAAACAAAATTGAACTTTCAACACAAATAACTATATATATTTATATTTCTTCTATGCAAACGGTTGATACGATTAAGTAACTTCACAAATCACTTCAATTACTTAAGAAATGAGACCATTTATTTTGAGTTTGACTAAACAACATTTAGAAAATTCATTCTATAATTCAAAGCATCCACTAAATCAAAAAATATCTTAGATAAACATTACTAATGCTCTCTATTTATTAATAGATTTCCCTATTTATTAATAAAAAACCAAAATGCAAAACACAATAGTATGTAACACGAAAGTTTTATCTTGACATTGAACATATGACTTTGAGGCACCAAAGACTAAATGAATTGACATGCCGCATAAACTAATTTTAACTAGTCATTTTCTTATTAATCCTTTCGCTCTTTCAATTTGCAATGCGGGAAATATACGATATATTGAACGTCGGAAACTTGCTCCTTACCTCCTAAACTGGAAAATTCTAACTTTAGGAATGAAGAAATCCAAAATCAAAAGGCAAGAAAGAAAAAAGGTGATCAAAGAAACATAAAAAATAACATAATAAAGAAACAGAGAAACATGAATAAACTTTCTACACAAATAACTACATATATTTATATTCCTTCTATGCAAATGGATGATATAATTAACTAAATTCACAAATTATTTCAATTACCCAAGAAACGAAGACCTCTCATTTGGATTTCGACTAAACAACATTTAAACAATTTATTCAATAAATTAAAACACCAACAATATCGACAAATATCTCAAATTAACTTTGCTATTACTCTCTATATATTAATAGTTTTTCCTATTTATTAATGAAAAACTAAAATGCAAAACACAAAAAATATGTAACGTAAATGCATTATTTTGACAATGAATATATGATTTTGAGACACCAAAGACCTCAAAAACTGACGTACAATATAAAGCAATTTCAATTGATCGTTATTCTTATTCATCCTTTTGCTCTGTTAATTTCAATGCAAGAAATATATGATAGATTGAACCTTAAAAACTTTCTTTTTACCTCTTCAATTGCAAAATTCTAACCTTAATGGTAAAGAAACCCTAAATAAAAAGCGAAAAAACAAAAAGAAAAGAAAACGAGAGAGTAAAGAAACACAAAAGATAGCAGAATAAAGAAATAGAGAAACATAAATAAACTTTCTACACAAAAAATTATATATACTTATGTTCCTTCTATGCAAATGGTTGATACCATATATCAAATTAATTTATATGCAATATAAAGCAATTTCAATCAAAAAGTGAAATCCCAGATTAAACATTATCTAGAAGTACTGTGATGAATAGAGATAGAAGATAGATGAAAATAATTAAATGCTAGTTAGATTTCTTCACTAGTTGTCGATATAATGAAATTAAAGGTACTATCTTCATTTTTGAAATGGACATTTATCTTGTTGATATATTGTGAAAAGTTCTGGGTTATATTAAAATAGGAAAAAAGGATAATTGTGGCATTGTGAAAAGAAGCCAAAAAAAACTGGGTAAAGGCTTAAATAATATAGATACATATGTGTTTCTATTTATATGCTAACATACAGATAATGCATATATTATTATAATTTATCTATGTTCTGTAGCATATATAATATTAATATATATTTAAGTATATTTCATGTAAGACTTATTCTTTTCTAAAATCTCACATATATATATATATATGAATATATACACATAGACTTAACTTTTGGCCATAGTTGAATCTCATAAATTATGAAATGTATGTGAAGCTTATTATAATGAAAAAATTACAATGATCAATTGTGATGAAATTACAATAAATTAAATAGAGCAAAATTTTTTAAAGCTTTATGAATTGTAAAACTTCGTTATATTATATAAAAGCTATTACAATAGTGATTGTGACTAGATAAATAACAGCGACATCAAATATGGCTATTAGAAGTTAAAGGTGAATAACCAAGCTAATTAGCTTAAGAGATTGCTAAAGGTTGGTGAATGCCCTCTACTTAGTTGTTATCTATTTACATGGTGTTTGAAAGAACAAAGACAACTTAGTTGCTTATTATGTATAGTTGTGAAATTCACTAAAGTGTATTTTAAGACTTAGAGGAGTGATGCTTAGAATACTAATGAATGTATTCTCTATTTATGATAACTTATTAGGATACATTTAAAACATAACTTGGTTGATCTTGGTTATGTAATTATGCATGGTTGATGGGTGTATTTGTTCTTATGTGACGATTGTTCATATTTTGCTTCTAACTTGGTGAATTGTAGATGACATCGAATGAATGATGAGTTGGCTAACCAAGGATGAATATATAACCATATCATTTTGGAGGGGTGTATATAATTATTTTGATAAGAAATGTAGTCGCACCATTTACTAATATTCAATGAGGAAATTTTTAATTTTGCCATGAAATAATTATAGTTTTTAATATACTTTGAAAAAGACTAAGTAATCAAATCTTTTACAGTTTCTTAAGGTATATATATATTGATTGAAATTTGACTATCACTTAAATGGAAAATGGAATATATAAACTTATATAAATTTTATTATCCACAAAAATAAATAAAAAAAAATTTATATTTAAAAAACGTACAAATAGGATAAAAAGAACGGCCCAATACTAGCATAAAGATTAGTATTATATAATTTTAAATGATTACTTTCCAAGATTATTTAATTAGTAATACTATGAGTAAGAGCTGCATTTTAAATGCTAATAATCATAGTTATGCCTAGTAATTTTGATAATAATGACTTTGAAAAGAAATTAGCAATAACTTGAATAATATTAACTTACCTAAAAAGTGTCAGCTTGTCAATATGCGACATATCTGTTGTTGACACATAACACCACTTAGCTATAACCGCAATCTAATGTGGTGCTACGTCAGCATCCCTGAAACGTGTCGTGCTACGTGAAAGTTATGTAGCACATTAACACGTTGGCCTTTTGCCACATATTTGATAGACAGGATAATGTCATTGGGCCACTCGACTGACGTGATGCTACGTTAGCATCCCTTTCTCCCATTTTCCTTTTCTTTCCTTTCTTTTCTCTAGAAATCTCGCATGTTCCTCCGTTGTTCGCTGACTTAAGCATTGATTTCAAGCTCCTTTTTGTTGCAATTTCTCCAAATTAATGGCGAAATTGCAAACTAGACATAGGATACTTCAAATCGAACCCCTAATCTTGTCTACATTCAATCATTCATCGGGTTAAATTGTGGTTCAAAGTTTTGAAAAAATTCATTTTCTATCCAAATCTATTTTCCATGATTTAAGCTCATTAATGAAATCTAAAGATTCTTATAGGTATTTCTAGGAATCTCGAGCATCTGTTAACACCATTTGACCATCAATTTCCTAAAGATTATGAATTTTCTCTTTGAAATTTGAAATTTAAGCCAAGTCAAACCCATTGACTCAATTCGGATTCATGGTAATTCAACACTTTCTATGCCTAATTTGAGCTCCAACAATATATATAGGAGCTTGAACAAGCGTTTTGGACACAAAGCTTTTATCCCCATACACTAAAACCTACTCATGAACTCTCTCTCTCCTAAACCCTCAAGTTTTCCCTCTTATTGCGCACATCTCTATCTCTCTACACACTGCTTTTCTCCAATCGTTTTTTAAGAAAAAGAACACCATAATGGTGTTTCTCAAGCACCCAGCTACCAAGCGACACCCTTCTTACCTACTTCCATACCCCGCTAGCCACTCCAGCATCTCCCTGCCTAAAAACCCTAAGTCATCGCAACCTCCACTCGAAGCCACTACACCTAGCCACCATCGAGCGAAATCAACACCACCAAAAGCCTTACCATGCCTACAAACCTAAGACCCAACCACTCACTCACTCCTAGCAATCCTCATGAAGCTCTACCGCTACCATTCACAACTACTACCTTGTAGCATAGCCTAAAATACCACCATTAGCCATGGCGTTTCGACTACCCCCACATCCCTAATCGGATTCTCATAAATCTACCCTTACCCATTCGTTTTGACTGCCGCATTATCTAGAAATGCCTCATCTCAGCCATAGTTTTCTTTCTAAGTTGTGACTTGAGTGTAACCCACAATAGATCCAAGTCTAACTCAAGACCGTACCCAATTCATCGTAACTCACACCCGTATTGTATTGTTAATCCAATCCAAAGCCTTCTCTGTTTAGAATTTGGTTTTGCTATTTCATTGTTTTGTTGTTTTGGTTCATTTTTTAGTTTTTTTATTTTTTATTATTCATCTCTAATGTAATTATAACCAAAAATAAAAAAGAAAAAAAAAAGAAGAAAAACTAAAGAAAGGAAAAGAGAAAGAAGAAAAGAAAAAAAAAGAAAGAGGGAGAAATGGAGGGAGTTTATTTTTTATTTATTTATTTTCTTAGTTCAAGCATAAAATAAAAATATATATATAAATAATAGAAATAAAATAAAATAAAGAGAGAAAAAGATAATCATATCATTTTTGTCACTTAGAGAAACTATTTTCTAACTAAATAACATGAATCAGCCCCTCTTTTCAAAATTAGGATTCTTCTTTTTGGAATGTTAAAGAGAAAAAACAATTCAGAATCCTTTAGAGTTTTCTTAAACAAACTTGAATCAACTTAAAATGTAAATTCGATTGGTTTTCAAAAGTTAAAATCAACTCGCCCACCTAAAATTGTATCAATTGAACTATGAACGTCTAATCCCGACTCACAGGTACATAGACACCTCTAGAGCGATGTAAGAAACGAAAAAGCTTATTTTTTCCATTTTCTAGCCTAAGTTATTCAATTTAGTAAAATAACTCCAATTTATTTACTATTAATTAAATTTATCTCAAAAGGCAATTTCAAAAATTAAACCTAAACTTGGAAAATTAATAATACCCGTAAGGGTTTAAAAAATTAGCCCTCAAACTTAATCTATGGTTTTTTACTTTATTTATGATTAATTGATTGATATTGTTTTCTATTCTAGGTTGATTTAATCAAAATGGATCATGTAATTGGTGATAAATTTAAGCTTAGCTAGATGATTTGCTATGATCCTTTGGTGAACTCTATTTAAGTATGAATATAGTAGAAGATTACGTACTGTTGCCCATAGAATTGCCTTAGATTCGAACCTTTTTTTTATAATAAAATTGAAGTTTTTTTTATATATTATGGAACAAATTCAATGATCTTATCACTTCTTTTTTTTATGTTTCTAGATTTTCTTAAGTTTTGTTAATTTTATTTGGTTTTTACGTAATTTTTTTCTATTATATTTATGAAAAAATATCGCATTGGCAGCCTACCATTGCTACATGTGTACCACGTTTCAAATAACATGACACGTTAGCACAAATTAACAATGTTATAAAATTCAGTTAAATAGATCCCTTATTTGAACTAGTTTGCAAAACTAAGATATCTTATTAAATGTTAGTCTCCTATTTAAATTTACCCCCAAACGTTGATCCCTCTATTATAATTCTTTCTATGAAATAATAATAAGCATGGTAATATCAACAAATAGATTCACCTGATAAGAATAAAGGAAAATACAAATAACCTCTTAAATTTTGACTTAGGTGTTGATTGATCCTCTGAACTTTTAAAGTATGGTTTTGACCTTATAAACTTTAATAAATTAGCAAACAACCCCTATAGATTAAGAATAACCTTTGTAAATTTGATTTTAGTATGCAAACACCCGTTAAACTTATCAATATTTACTTTAAGACCCCCTAAACTTTAACTATAGTATGATTTTTTTAACTAAAAAAGGAAATGCCTTTTATATTATGAATTTATTAAAATTTAGAAGGGTCAAAAACTATATTTTGAAAGTTCATAAGTCAATTTGCACCTAAGTTAAAGTTTAGGGAGGTTATTTATAATTTTCACTAAAATAATGATAATATTTAAAAGAATAATTTGTAATTAATAACAATAATAAAATAAAGTGAATAACATAAGAACCTACATATATATACACTTAAAATGACAGATAAGGAAGAATAACAACAAAATAAAGTCTAATAAGTAGATAACTTTACTTATGCTCTAGATGGTTGTAAGTAGCTAAACTAAACTTAACAATACGTTATAATTAGAACCATTATTGAGTATTTGACATTAAAATATGCTCATATTAGGATTTCAATGTAAAACTTACCAAATTATTTATCAAAGAGCATTATTTAGGTAAGTAATTGCCTTACATGTGATGCTTTTTAAGATAAAAATTCAAAAGAATAATAAGTATATTGAAACTTTAATTACATGTTGCTTGTGCTTAGTTGAGGCTGAAAGACTTAGAGTTGTTGGTGATTGGCTAGGTACTCATTGATTAGTATCTAGTAGTGTCTCAAGTAGAGTTGTACATAAGGATAATGATGAATTAGGCATTAACATCATTGGTAGGTTGCTAATTGAGGGCATTATCATGGTTATGGGTTGATATCCTAGAATGCAGCTACAACCAGGTCATACTCTAGGTTGTCAAACTCGCAATTCTACCTAAAATCATTAGAGGGTTGGTAAAATCGAAACGTAGAAGCATAAGTTTCTACAACTTATATAAATTAGCTTTAAAAAATTATAGATATATTTATAATAATTATTCAAAAATTGAAATAAATGATTAAAATAAAAAAATGAAGAAATTAAGTTTTTCTTTTCTAGCCAAATTCTTAATATATTATCTAACATGTACAAAAGAAGGAAAAATAAAGTTGAAACTAAACTTTTTCCCATTTTTTTTTAAATGTTGTAAATTAAAGATAACCAAATATTTCAACTCATTTTAAGTTATTGATAGTATAAAATAAAGTATATAATTTTCTTTGTAAACTTTATTATTAGAGTTGAAACTTGGATAAAAGCTATAAATATATAAAGTTGATGGCTTAATAGTTGATGGCTTATAAAAGGCTAGTTGTATTTTTTATTTATTTTTTATTTTTTAGTTCATTCAACTTAGATATGTAAAATTAGTAAACTTGATCAAAAGCGTAAGTTTCTACCCAATTTATATGTCAACTCAATTAAAAATGTAAGTTTTTATACAAAAAAAAAATTCCACATCCAAATTAATTTAGAAGAGCTATCTAAAATCGTAAACTTATAAAATCGTATAGATAAAATTATGATCTTGATAACTATGGTCATACTAGGGTTATGGGATGCTTTTATGGATGATATTAGCGGACTTTTCTGTTAATTACTAGTTTGATAGTAATGTTAGAATGACATAACTAGTTCTTTTGGAATCATGTAGGTATTAAAGTACCCATATTCAAACCTTTCCCTTTTTTTTTTTTTTACGTTGTAGTGTTAAGAGTAACTTTAGCTCAAGAGTCACCAAGACTATGCTGCTTACCTTTTGGATGTTTACTGCATTAGATTTAAGTTATATGTAATTTTTGTTTTACTTGTCACATGCATGTGCTAATAATAGCTATGTGTTGAGCTCAGGCTCATCCTTTAGAAGACGTTCTTTTTAGATACAATAGAGAAAGAGTTGAAAAGGTTTTTACTATAATATGGGGTTCAATATTCACATTTAATACCCCAAAACATCAATAAGTTATTACATTGTATGATTAGGTGTTTAATATTTTAGTTTTATAATTTATGTAATAATCAATTAATGTAATTGAAAATGATACTATGCAAATATGAGGCATGAAATTATGTATTAATACAAAATTATAACTGGTTTTGCGCTTTGATATATACGCGTGCTGTGGTATGATTTTATGGAAAATTTTTCACACCCCTAAAATCTAGACATGACAAAATATATATCTTTCATAGTAATTTCTCAATATTAGAAGTCAAACCCATTATCTTATACTACATAAGGAAGATTGATATATTAAATGAGCTTTACTTTAGTATAGGTTGGCAGGTAAGTTTAGAACGATTTTTTACTCTAATTGTTAAAATCTATATAGTGAATTGAATTTAGCATATCATTTAACTCTTACACATCTATCTTATAGTTGAAATATTTTCATCTTTTTACTACTATTACAGTAACATATGCAATGGGAAAAGTAGGCTAGAAGTTTGAAATATTTAAATAAAGTATGAATCAAGTTTGTTTACTAGAAGTCACCTGAGTTTATGCCATTAAACTTCCTTATATTTTGAATTATCCAAGTCATTTGTGTTAATGTTATTGTGCTAATTTTTTTCAACTACTTCTTATGATGTATGACCATATGTATAAGTGATTTATATGATGTGCTAATGAATATTGAAGAATTTGAGATACTCACTAACTTGGATTTAATGAAATTTCAGTACAATTATATTTGACTTAAGTGAGTTGTTTAAAACATTAGATTACTTAATCAATAATTCTTGAAATAAAGTTAGAAGTCTTCTCATGTACTTATTTCTACATGAATTGCGAGATTGACAAAGTTTTTTATGATGTAAAAAGTATGAAGTAAGTGTTTGCTTTTTATATTCCTTGTGTATTACTTTTAGCATATATGCACGGAAATGTGTTTATTGTGTGCATGTGTTAATATGAATACTAAACTCTAGCAATGAAGCTTTTAAGAAAGCATATATAGGTTAGTTAGAAATAATTTTTAATTTATTTTTCATATTTCAATCCAGTTTTTCGTTGGTGAATTTATTTGAATATGGTTTTTGAATAAAGTGGCAAATTTCCAATATGACTTGATTGGTAAAAGATTTCTTGAAGAAAACATTAATTAGAGAGTTCAAATCTTCTTCATGGGAGGTTTTAGAAGATGTATTTAGTTATTACTTTGCTTACTTCATATGGGGGAAAAATTCATATTTAGTCTTTAATGTTTGCTTTTTTTTTAATTTAAATATTAGATTTTTTCCCTACTTAAATCCATAACATTTTTTTTAATTTTACAAAATTGGGCATCCAAGTCAATTACATTCTTTGTCCATTCCTAACATATGTCAATTTTAATTAGTCCATAATAATTAATTTAATAAAACAATAATATGAAATATTTTAATTACACAATATGATAAAAGTAATATTAAGCATATTTAATTATTATTAAATATGCAAAAAAAGGAAAAAAAATAAAGAAAAGATTTGTAAAAAATTGTACATCTTAACCAACTTGACCTACCGTCCTAGGGCCAATAAAAAATTAATATATATCAAAGATGGATAAAAAGTTTCATGAAGTAGAAGTAGATTTTATTTTTGTAAGGATTGGAAAACATTGAGGATTCAAATAGAAGAAGAAGAAGAAAGAGATTGAGGACTCATATATGAAATTAATTACAAGTGTTTGTAAAATTCTTATAAAAAGCTTTAGTTTTTCTTAAACTTTAGTCGATAATTAATATTAAATGAGTAGGGTTAAATATTGATTAAGTTAAGAAAAACTTATAAAAAGACTGCAAAAAATTAAGCTCAACCCTTCGTACATATACCACATTCAGAACTGATAAATAATCAAGTAAGATGAGAAAGAAAAAGGAAAAAATAGATAACAGCTCGGAGTTTCTTTTCCCTTGTAACTTTATCCGTTATAAACTTAGATTTGATGTAAATAGGTTTTGGTTTTATTTTACAATTTTATTGTAAATAATATTTTTCCAATCTTGTAACAACATTTTTTTTATAAATTATTCCAGAAATGGTTTACTCATCCAACTCCATCTATTTCAGAGAAAGGTTCATTGACAAGCCCATTAACCTTAAGCTTACTTTGGACTAGTGGTTTTAATACCTCAACCTAAGGGAACAGGAGATCATCACCAACCAGATTAAGCCCGTTCTATTACTTCCCAAGGTGAAAATCGAGATAAACTAAATTAGGACGTTAACCAATTTCTAGGAACCTAAAGAGGTAGCTTTTTGAGTTGGACCTCACCTAATCAATCCAACACTTGAAGAGTATACTCAATTACTTCAAGCTCCTCCTTTGGAAGACACGTATACTCCAAACTTGGAAGTCAATGAAATAAACGCATTTTTAAGATTCTTTGGGGTTAGAAAGGCTGAAGTAAACAAGGCCTTAAAAATTTGCAATAGGAACTGCATCAAGTTAGAAAATTTAAAAGCTCAATTCACAACTAAACCCAATTCTAACAAATGGGCTATTATTTATGGTGATCTCAAAGACTAGAGATAGAATAGAAGTAAGGCTTTTATCCTAGCTACATTTGGGACTATCCTATTCCCAAATGGAAAGTTCCTCATCTACTTAAGGTCCTAGAATTAGTAAGCCAATCCCTTAAAGGCAAGTTTTATGTCTCAACCCTCTATGCATAACAAATAAGAAGCTTGAACATCTTTAAAAAGAAGAACAATAGTGCACTAAAGAACAGTATGGCATTTACTAATGGTCTAGTTCGTAAGCCACATGTAGTGTTTTAGGATTAACCCAATTCAAGGAGAATTTGCCTGTAAGATTAACTTAATCAATTCCTTTGTTGACAAAGCCCATCTACCAAAAGAGGTCTACTTATTGTTAGGTTGAAGTCTTGTGAAATTTCTAAGTTGTTGTTATCTTATAGATAACTAGGTAGAGCAACTTTAAAAGAGTAATATTAGTTTATAAAAGTTATCATGTAGTCCCCTTAATTGGGATGAAGTAGTGTATAGGCTATTACCCAAACAACATGACTAGGTAGTTCGAAGGGATTCAAGAAATAGTCTATAAGCTCCTATTAGATATCATAACCCTTAATTATGAAGATCTTCATCTATTACTACCACAAAAGGTATCCAAACTTTAGGCAATGAAGCAACTGTAGGAAACAAATACTGTTAAACCTATTAGGAGAATGGATAGGAGAAGTTGACATGTACAGGGTTAGCAAAGAATATCTGTATGATTAACTCCATAAGGCAGGGGTGATCCAATATCGAGTGCTAGAGGTCATACAACCTGTACTAACTAAACCAAACTTTGAAATCAAAACCTACGTAGATCATGTGCAAACCAACGTAGAGGTCATCCACAAAGAGCGTGTCATGTGGGAAGAGCTCTTTCGGGAATCTAAATAGTGTTCCGTGCTTTGGAACACCAACTAAAGATGACATAAAAAGGGATTAAAAAATTCAAAGAAATAATAGAGCCTAGCCCAAAAGAAAGAAAGGAAGCATCAATAGGACCTAGCAATCAATAGAGAAAAGCACCAACTAAGTGCCAAAGGGAAGATAGGATGGTTTAAGGATAGGAGTACTTTTTTAGCAATGTATTTTTCTTTTAAAATAATATGAAGGAAACTCCAAAAGCTATGAAGTAATGAATAAAGTTACCATCTTATTGATTAATTATCAGTTATGCCCTTTTGCATCTATGTGCCATACATCTTTGCATTTTACTTGTACCACTATTACTACCACTATTGCCACCTCCATTGTTGCCACTGCTAGTACCGCTGTCAACCATTACTGCTACTACCATCAACCACCACAATCACCATTAGCACTACCACCACCACCTTTGCCACCACCAACCATCACCATTGCCACTACTACCTCCACTACCACCACCCTATCATCGTTGTCACCATTGCCAACTATCACTACAACTACCGCAGCCAATTGTCGCCAAAATTGCCTATTACTTTAAGGTTGGTTGAGAAAGAAGATAAGCTATAGTAATTTAGTCATTAGTATTTTATTATAATATATTCTTAAGTTAATTATAGATCCAACTAAACAAATTAATAAGTATTACACTCTTATTACAATTCTTAAGAATTCCAATTCCATTCAATGAACTAAAAGGGTTATTAATGGTACCCGTAAGGGTTTAAAAAATTAACCGCCATACTCAATCTTTGGTTTTTCAAAAATCCTTTCTAAAATTGGTATTCCTCGTATCTACTAGTGTCTAGATCAAAACCAATCTACCCATTTGGTTTTGATCTGAACCATTTTCCAAGCTCGGTTAGTTGGTAACTCCAAGTATTTATCAAATTCTTTTAAAAAGCTTTAGTTTTTCTTAAGCCTTAGTTGGGGATCAATATTAAATGGGTAAAGTTTAATATTGATCGGATTAAGAAAAACTTATAAAAAGATCAAGAAAAATTAGGCTCAACAATATGTAAAAGACCTATGAGTCATCTTTTATATAATGGTTGAAGTTTTACTAAATAAAATATCTACATTAAAGAGTTAGATTTATAGCATGTAGATTGGCATTTGCTCATACCACTCCATGTAATTGAGATAAAATGGTCTTAGGGATCTTACTCCCTAGTTACTCTTATAGCCAACTCGAATCCAAATAACTCTATATTGGGGTTCTTACTTGATGGATTGCAAACCTCTAGACCTCCATTCATGTACGTTTATGAGGGCTATAGTCTCTCGTGAGGAGGATAGTCTTACATCAACCTACCAAGGATGAGCTCTTGTATATGGAAGAGTTACGATTGAACTCCTTATGGTCCCAACTTGAATGCATTCTACTCTACTCTGACCTCTGTCCAGTCGTCAACCCCTCAAGTACTAAGGCCAACTTACAAAGTGCTAAGCCCGAGGTCATTACACATCAAGCCCTACTCTTCCAACCGATAAGAATGACAAGTGCCAAGGATAACCTACAAAGTACCAAAACCAAGACCACTATACCCCTAGCTCTACTCATTCAGCCTATCAAACAACCGTGTCCTTTATTCATCTTAGCAACTCCAAGTACCAATCCCCAACAGTAGCTACACCCATTGTAAGCATCCACAATGCCCCATGATTCCCTTATATGAACCCATTGACGGGCTACAACTTATCCATTACTTTCTTGACATTTATACTATATTCCTTTTCATTAGTTATCTTAATTACCCTTTCATACATACTAGGAATCTCTTTCTTCATTGTCTTTTATGTAATTTTTCATTTTAGCATTATTACCTTAAAGGACTTACTTTAAATGGTCCTTTTACTGTAGGTGCAATCATACCTTACACTTAATGAATATTCTTATTCTTAAAAGATATCCTTCTGCAAGTACATTTTCCTCTAGACTCTTATCTAATCTTGTTGGATAGCTCGAGATTAGTGGTGAGTAGACCTTAGCATTAGCTTATGAATCATATCAAGCAAGTGTTAAGTTATGTCATGATCGTTGGTATGTCATGTGCTCCAAGTAGCTTCACAAAAGCTACTACATTCACTAACCTCTACATCATCCTTTTCTTTGATATCTTGAAGGACTCACTTAGTTACTACTCCCTACAGTAAGCTCTAGTGATTACTAAACTCCTAGACACATCATATGATCCTAGTATCAAAGCTTAAGATTATGACTGGAAGCTTAGTGTTGAAGTAGTTCCTACTAGTGTGCTTGTTTTATTATACACTATTTCTCAAGTGGAAAACAGAGTAAGTTCTTAAGTCGCTATAAGAAGTTGTGTAAGAATCTTCCTTTAAATAGTTAACTTTCTAAAGTTTATATTAAGAAATGTTGAATCCTAGTATTCAAAGAGAGAGTAATGATGTTAAGAGTGATGTTCCTAGTCACGGTCATATTACTTAACAAACCCTATAATAATATGAGCAAATAAGGTAGCTGACTTGTTGATGAGTATGTCTAAGAATTTCAATTGCTGATGATTCACTGTGATGTTGAAGAACCCAAGGCATGAACAACAACAAGGTTCATTGCTAGGTTGAGGAGTACAATTAGTAATATAGTAGAGGTACAAAGGCTAGTCTAGATGAAACCATTTGAGTAGCCCAAAAGTAGAAAGGCAAAGGAGAAGTCAACTCAGTCAAGTACTGAGCAACTAACCTAGCTTGCTGGGTAGGATTGGTATGCTAAGCTAAACTAGATATGACCGAGCTCAAATACAGTTCCAAGGTAAACCTCCAAGGTTATATGCTAAGCAAACTTAATAATAGCTAAGGCAAAAGGAAAGCTAAGGAGCCTAAGGTCAAGAAGCACCAAGGTTAGCGCTCAAGAAGGAAGACCTAAGAGATTAAGTGTTTCAAGTATCTTAGTTTTAGACATATGGCTAGTTAATGCCTAAATCGACATGTCATGACCATCAAGGGAGATAAATCCTAGTTTGAGGTGGAAAGTGCTAATGAAGGTAAGGAGGAGGTAGATGTTAATCACCTATTGATCGAATTTCAAGAAGACTCAAATGCCACGACCTTACTTGAAATGGGAGCTGAGTATTCTATGGTCATACGATGATCCCTCAATACCTTTGTTTTTTATGAGAATGAGTAAAGGGAGAACCTCTTCCATACAAACTATTAAGTGAATTGTAAGTTGTATGCTTTGATCATTGATGGAGGTAATTATACCAATGTAATAGCTCAAGGAATAGTAAAGGCCTTGAAATTACCAACCGGCCCTCACCTTAAGTCGTACAAGATTCATTAGCTAAATGAGAAGGGAAGTCTACCCGTTGCCAAGCAAGTTAAAGTGCCGATTACTGTTGATCACATATACATGGATGAGGTGCCATGTAACGTCCTACCTATGTGTACCTTACACATATTACTTGGTTGACCCTAGCTTTTTTATTTGAAGGTACTGTATGATCGATATAGGAACACCTACATGTTCTAAAAGAATGGGAAGAAAGTTATATTGATCCCATTGAGCCTTAAAGAAGTTTAAGAGTCATAGGAGAAGATTTCCAAATCATAATAAAGGAAGTCCCTAATAAGTTCCTGAGCCTAATTTTCTAAAGACGACAAGAGGGAAAAGTGCGTACTCTTATTAGTTAGGAAACTCTTAGAGTTGAGAGAAGTCAAAACCTTACCTACTAAAGTACTGACATTACTATAGGAGTATGCCGACTTGTTTCCTACTGAGATGTCGAGAGGTTTACCACCCATAAGAGGTATAAAGCATTGTATTAATCTTCAACCTATAGTTGCTCTACTTAATCAACCTACCTATAGGCTAAACCTTAAGCAAGCTACTGAGTTGACGAAACAAGTTAATGAGCTAATTGATCACAAATTTGTTCAAGAGAACATGAGCCCCTATGTCATGCCAACTATCCTAATGCCAAAGAAGGATAGCTCATGGAGAATGTATATTGATAGCCAAGTAATCAATAAAATCACTATCAAGTAATGATATCCAATCCCTTGATTGGATGATATGCTCGATGAGTTGCATGGTACATGAATCTTTTCAAAGATTGATTTGAAGAGTAGCTACCATCAAATTAGAATGAGACTTAGAGACAAGTGGAAAACTTCTTTCAAAACAAAGGATAGTCTATTTGAATGGATGATGATGTCGTTTGGTTTGACAAATATGCCGAATGCTATTATGCAACTTATGAACCATGTTTTGAGAACATTGATTGGTAAGTGTGTTGTTGTCTACTTTGATAATATTCTAGTGTATAGTACCAACTTCATCTCTCATATCGTACACTTGAGATCTGTGTTTGATATCTTCCATGCCAAAAACTTATTTAGCAACTTAAAGAAATGTGTATTCTGTTAGAGCAAGGTAGTATTCCTTAGTTATGTTGTTTGTGAAGGAGGTATCAAAGTTGATGACAAGAAAGTTTAAGCTAGTCTCGAATGGCCAACGTCGACTAGTATTGCCGAAGTAAGGAGTTTTCATGGTCTAGATTCATTTTATTGAAGATTCATTCAGAATTTTAGTTCAATCATTACCCCATCATCCAACTTGACCAAGAAAAACTCTAAACTTATATTGTCTAAGGAAGCTTTAAGAAGCTTTGATGAGATTAAGTCTAGGTTGACTTTTGCCTCAGTACTCATCTTACCCAACTCCAAGAAAGTTTTTGAATTATCTAAAGTTGGCATTTGAGCTATTCTTATGCAAGAGTGCTGATGAATTGCATACTTCAATAAGAAACTTAGAGGTGTTATACTGAATTACTCAGCTAATGTAAGGAGTTTTATACACTTGTCCAAGCGCTTTAGAGTTGGCAACACTACTTACTATTGAAAGAGTTCATTATCTACGCAAACCATGAATCTTTCAAGCATCTCAAAGGGCAACAAAAACTTTGTAGATGTCATGCTAAATGGATCAAGTTCTTGGAAACTTTTTGTTTTGTCATTAGATACAAAAAGGGAAGTACCAACACCATAGCCGATGCACTTTCTCATCAACATATTCTTATTACTACTTTACAGGTTAAGATACTTGGGTTCGATACCCTACCAGATTAATATGAGTATGACCTATACTTAGGACCTTTAGTAGCTGAATGCAATGTATGAAGAGTAAAGGATAGGTTCTATTTGAGCTAAGGATTTCTAATGAAGGGAAGACTAATTTATGTACCGAGTAGGTCTACTAGGGAATTACCTATCTGAGAAGCCTATGCTAGAGGTTTAGCTAGCCAATTTGGTGGGAAGCAAACGACCGAGTTGCTGAAAAAACATTTCTATTAGCTTAGAATGATGAAGAATGTGCGCAAAGTTCTTGAGCCTTATAAGGTGTGAAAACAAGCTAAAGGAAAAAAGGAACCATATAGAGAGTATACATCTCTGCCCATACCAAAATGACCATAGACCAACTTGAGCATAGATTTCATGCTTAGCTTACCCAGAATACTGTGGAGACATAATTCTATTATTGCGGTGATCAATTGGTTTAGCAAGATGTGCCACTTCATCCCCTACTACAAAACCAGTGATGCTTTATTTGTTGCAAACCTCTTTTTGTAAGAGATTGTACGGCTGCATGGAGTACCAAGGAGTAATGTGTCTAATCATGATTTGAAGTTCACGAGCTGCTTTTAGAGAACCCTTAAAAGAAGCTTAGTACTAAGCTCATGTTCAGTACTTTTTGCTACCTACAAGCAAACGGTTAGATAGAGGTAGTGAACAAAACAATAGGCAACCTCCTTTAAGCTACTATAAGGAAGAATTTACATGATTGGGATCTATGCCTACCCATTATCGAGTTTACTTACAATCGCTCCACTCATAGACCAATAGGAAGGTCACCTTTCAAGGTCGTCTATGGACTTAACTTGAACTTACCCTTAGATGTGTTTATCAACCAAACCTCTTAAGGAGAAAGTCAATCGGGCCTACAGCATACTAAGGAGTTTTAGAAACTGCAATAGAAGGTTGCCAAGTAACTGGCCAAGAATATAGCCCAATAAAGATATTAAGGAAGTCAAGGAAGAAGGTAAGTCATTTACAACACAAGAGACCTTATTTGGATCCACCTTAACAAGGAGTGTTTTCTAAGGAAGAGGACAAATAAGTTATCTCCCAGTTTGGATGGACCTTTTAAGATCCTTTAGCATGTCAATGACAACACTTATGAGTTATAGCTTCTCAAAGGATATCAAGTATCTCCTACTTTCAATGTCATCAACTTGATACCTTATGTACCAAAAGAAGAAGAAGAAGACCAAGATTTGTGGGCAAATCTTCAACAACCCTAGGGAACTAATGGATTGTCGACTCTAGAACCCTCACCTACGTATGTCTCTAAGGCCTATAATCTCTTATGAGGAGGAAACTCTCACATCAGCCTATTGAGGATGAGCTCTTATATATGGAAGAGTTATGTGTGAACTCCTTAAGGTTTTGGATACACTTTGCTCTACTTTAACCCTTGTCTAGTTACAGACCTCTTAAGTACCGAAGCTAACTTTCCGAGTGTCAAGCCTAAGGTTACTACATACCGAGCCTAACTCTTCCAACCTATAGGAATGATAAGTGTTAAGGCTGACCTACAAAGTGCTATGACTGAGGCCACTACATATTGAGCTTTACTCATTTAGCTTACTAAGTAACTACGTCCTTTATTCATCTTAGCAACTCTAAGTACCATTCGCCAACAGCAGCTACACCCATTCTAAGCATCTATAATGCCCCAAGATTCTCCTATATGAACCTATTGATAAGCTACTACCTGTCCATTACTTTTTTGACATTCGTACTATATTCCTTTTCTCCATTTGTCTTATTTACGCTTTTTTGTACATATTAGGAATCTCTTTCTTTGTTGTCTTTTATGTAGTTTTCTATTTTAGTATCGTTGCCCTTAAGGACTTACTATAAATAGTTCTTTTACTATAGTCACAATCACATATACCTTACACTTAATGAATATTCTTGTTCTTATGAGATATCCCTCTCTAAGTACGTTTTCCTTTATACTCTTATCTAATCTTGCCGAATAGCTCAAGATTACTAGCGAATGGACCTTTGCACTAGCTTCTGAGTCATATTAAGCAAGTGTTAAGTCATGTCATGTTTGTTAGTATGTCATATCCTTTAAGTAGCTTCACAAAAGCTACTACATTTACGAACCTTTCCATCCTCCTTTTCTTTGGTATCTCGAAAGAACCACTTAGTTACTACTCCCTACAATAATCCCTTATGATTATTAAGCTCCTAAGCACATCACTACTCCTAGGCTACTTCTTGTAGCTAACCTAATTTCTAGATGGTTTATCTAAATGCCTTGTGATGTTAATTAACCAAACGAGAAGTTAGTAAGTATAGTAGTACCAGTACATGTTATGTATATTTATATTCTAACCTATTGATTGGTACAATTATATGTTAGGTTTTCAATTGTGTTTCCATATACATAGAAAAAGTTATATATCGATGGATACTTGATTGTTCTATATTATAGTTTTTAGTTTACATTCACTTGGTTTGATGTGCCTAGGAGCTGAGTTAATCACTAGGGCTTATCATAGGGGACAATTACCAGTAGGTCTTTCAAGATATCAAAGAAGAAGAAATGTGTAAATAAACATAGTAGCTTCCATAGGGTTACTCGTCAAATATGATATACCAACAAACATCTTACGACTTAAGCTTTACTTGACATAACATACAAGTAAATCCTAAGGTTCACTAGCCACTAATCTCAAACTATAAGCAAGATTAGATAAGAGTGGGGAGTACGTGCTTAGAGAATGGTGTCTTGTAAGGATAAGAGAAATATTCATTAATAATGAGGTAAATTATTCATTATGGCTTACTAGAAGACGAACTATTTATAGTAAGTCCTTAAAGCAACGAAGGGAAATAAAGAAATTACATAAATGAGCAATACCAGAAATAAATAACATAGTACTACCTAAAAGGGTATATGTGACAATTAAGAAAAGTAATACAATATAATGTCAAAAAAAGAGAATGATAGGCAGTACGTTATTATTGTGGCCATACTGAATATAGCAGGGTATTGGAGTGCTACTATTGAGTTGTACTAATGGCCACTAAGGTAATTAAGTGAGGTAATAGCTTAGTAGAATAGAATAGGAGAGCATGATGGTTAAGGATAGGGACCTTATCCTTAACACTCACCAGGTCGACATTAGAGTTCTCGATATCTAATAGGCCGACATATGAGTGTTCGGTATCTAAATGAGCGAATAAGCAAACTTGTGTACATCCAAGCAAAGCACTCAAAGTGTTCGCCATTTATCCTTCTTGATGGATGTACTCATTAGGGCTAAGCTAAGCAACCATGATTCTCTAGGCCATTCCCTACAATCCTCAATGTTTGGCTGGGGTATGAAGTTAGTGGTAGGTATTCCATCAACTCTTAGGAGTTGTTGAAGATTTGCCCTCAAATATTGGTTGGCTTCTCATTTCAACACATCAGGTGTTAGATCAAAAACGTTAAAGGTTGGGAATACTCTAAAGCCTTCAAGTAACTCCAGCTCATAAGTGTTGTCATTTATCTTTCATAAGATCTTGAAGGGGCCATTTGATCTTAGGGGAAAGTTTGCTCGTCTTCCTTCCTATAAACTGTTGATTACCTCTTAATAGAACTTTTTAGTTTTAAAATTTATAAACCTATATTCTATCATTAACTTTGTTCAATAAGCAACTGTACCTATTGTTTTATAGTACAGATGAATATAGGTCATCTCTATTCGAAACAAATATAAACATTAGTACTAATTACTCTTCCTATTATCTAACAACCCAATTTATCAAGTGATTAATGACTAAAACTCTAAATTGTTAGCTAAACCACTTTAATGCACAAACTAATGCCAACTAACACAATGGTTACAAAAACAATTACTAACATCACACTTAACATGCAGACTTGCTTCACCACATAGCAGGATATCACCCTTAATTTAGTCCTAATAATTGTTATCTATAGGGAATTATTAGTTCGTAAGTATTCTTCTCAAAATTACTTACTTCTAATCCTAATTATGTCTATTAGAATCTCTTCTAAATTAACAGCCAACTCAAATCACATTAATGTCATGTTAATTTATCAATTTCCCTAAGGATGCAATAACTTTCCCAATAATATCTCTATTATAAAGAGTAAGTTATTCTACTAAATTAGACCTATTCAATAGAATTATCTCTCGACATATTCTATTAAAATCTTGCTTAAGACAAAGTCGTGCACTACACCGTACTTAGATTCATTAAGTTCAATTCATCAGAATTAACAATATTAGGAGCCCACCAATCCATGCATTTGATCATACTAAATAGTTATAGCAAGTCTTAAATTACTACTCATACATGATGAAATAATAACATAAACCAACATAAATCGTAACTAATAAGAAATAGAACATGGAATTAGTAAAAATTAAAAACTCCTTTTTATTTTACTATAGAAGTCTCACAAATATAGAAATGATAAGGTCTTGTCTGCTCTCTCCAATAGTTCCGAGAAGAGTGGTATAAACTAGTGATTATACAAAAGAAAAATGGAAAAATACAAAATAGGTACAAAGATGGATCAATTGATGTGTTGTAAGTTGATGATGTGATATGATATATGTTGTATAATCTATCTTGATGATGTCTTTTGTTTAAAAAGGCTCAAAATACCCTACTTTAGGACACCCCCTAATGTTAATACCCATTCCACACACCTGTTAGTATGAAAAAGTTAAAGAAGAACAGTCATGTCCACTCCCATCACACCCGTAACTCTGGGTGTGATAGTCTTAAAAATAAAAATCCTCACTAATCATGACCGTGATCATGGATGTAATCTCCTCGTCGCAAATATTTCATCTCATCATGCCCATAATAGAGAAGTGATCACCCTCTTGTTATACAATCACAGGTGTGATAGATAAGGTGACTTCAACTCCATCCTTGGTAAATCCCTTAGTCATGCCCATGATGGATGGAGTAATGGGTGTTGATCACTCAAACGCTCTTTTATCACGCCCATGATGAGTATTAGTTGATCTTCCTTCAGCATTATTCCTTTTTCACAGCTGTAATTGCTCTAAATCTTCTCATTCTTGTCGAATTTCATCTCTTTTACTCTTGAATTATCTGAAATTGATATATTACATAATGAAGTGCTGACAACTTGAGAAATAAATACAATTATGGTCAATTTATTTCTAAATGTGCCTAAAAAGTATAAAGTGATTTATTTTTATCAATTGTTCCTTGATAAGGGGAATCCAAACAAGGTCTCCAAAGTTAGAAATGACATGCTTTCGTCCTCAATTCCCTTGCTTTCACTGTCAAGCAATTGTTTTAGCTAATTCCTCGATAACCTTCTAATGTAGCCTTTGAAATTCTTCTATGTGTTGCAAACTAGACTTCCTCCAAAGAGGTTGGGCAAGCAATCATATATCATAGCAAATTTAGATTAAGTCTATAAAGAATCTCAAAAGCTAAATTTCTTATTATGTTGTAGGTGGAACGACTATAAGAAAACTCTATGATTGGCAAACAAAGATCTCAATCATGTAGATATTGACCAACAATAACTCAAAGCAAGTTGCTTACTGTTCTATTTACAACCTCTGTCTGGTTGTCTCTTTGCGGATGGCAAGAAGTGCTCAACATAAGTTTACTACTAAGCTTCTTCTACAGTGTTTGCCAATAGAAGCTCTAAAACTTTGAATCATGATATGAGACAATACTTCTTGGGATGCCATGTAACTGCACAATCTTTTACAAAAAGAGGTTTGCGATGAACAAAGCACTATTAGTGTTGTAGTAGGGAATGAAGTGGCCTATTTTACCAAACCAATTGACCACCACCATAATAAAATCATGTTTCCTAGGCATTTAGGCTAAACATGAAATTTATACTTAGATTGGTCCATGGTTGCTCAAGTATAGGTAAAGGAGTGTATTCTTCATATGGCTCTTTTCTTCCCTTAGCTCGCTTACATACTTCCCAACATTTAAGGACTTTACATACATCCCTCATCATTTCGGGCTAATATAAGTGTTCCTTCAATAGTTTGGTAGTTCTTTTCTTGCCAAAATGGCCAGCTAAACCCCCAATATGGGCTTCCCCAAACAACTAATTCCCTAGCAGGATTGCTTGGCATACATACTTTCTTTCCCTTCATTAGAAATCTTTGGCTCAAGTAGAACCAATCCACTACTCCTTCGAGACTGCACTTAGCCATTAGGGGTGCAAAGTATAGATTATGCTCATACTACTTAGGTAGAGTACCAAATCCAAGTACTTTAGCTTACAATGATGTAATAAGGGCATGCCAATGAGAAAAGGCATTAGCTTACAATGTTTATACTTCCCTTCATATACTTGATGATAAAGTGAAAGGTTTCCAGAAACTTTACCCACTTAACATGACATTAGGAGAGTTTTTGCTAGCCTTTGAGATACTTGAGAGACTCATAGTTTATGTAAATAATAAACTCTCTTAGTAGCAAGTAATGTTACTAGTTCTGAAGTTCTTGAATGAGAGCATAGAACTCTTTATCATATGCCAAGTAACTTAGAGCTATACTTATGAGCTTCTCACTGAAGTAAGCAATTGGTAAGCGCTCCTTCATAAGAACAACACCAATTTCGAATCCAAATGCATTACACTCTAGTTCAAAAACTTTGCTAAAGTTAGGTAATGCTAGTACTAAGGTAGAAGTCAAACAGGATTTGATCTCTTCAAAATTACTCTAAGCTTTTTCGGACCATTTTAATTAAGAGTTCTTCCTGGTGAGCTCGGTCAATAAGGTTGCTGTAGAACAAAAGTTCTAAATGAATCTCTTGTAAAACAAAGCTAGACCATGGAAACTCCTCAATTTAGCAGCATTGGTTGGCATCAGCCATTCGAGAATAGCTTTCGCTTTCTCATCGTTAACCCTAATACCTCCTCCTAATAAAACATATTCGAGGAATGCTACTTCACTTTTATAGAAAATACATTTCTTCATATTGCCAAACAGTTTCTTAAGACAGAGGATATCAAATACAGACTTCAAGTGCACAACATGAGACCCAAGGTCAGCACTATACACTAAGATATCGTCAAAGTAAATAATGACACATTTACCAATAAGAGGTCTCAAAACGTGGTTAATCAGTCCCATAAAGGTGCTAAGTACGTTTGTGACTTCAAACGACATTACCAACAATTCAAAAAGACCATTCTTTATTATGAGAGCAATTTTCCACTCATATTTGGGTCTCATTCCAATATGGTAGTAGCTTCTCTTCATATAAACTTTCGAAAATATCTGTCCACCATGTAATTCATCTAAAATATCATCCAATTGTAGCATTAAATATCAGTACTTGACAATGATCTTGTTAATAGCTCAATTATCGATGTACATTCCTCATGAGCCATCCTCCTTTGGCATTAGGGTAGCCGACATGATACAAGGACTTATGCTCTCTCGAACATATCTACATTTAACAAACTCATCCACTTACCTTTTCAACTCGGCTGCTTACTTATAATTAAGCCTATAGGTAGGTCAGTTAAGCAAAGTAGCTCTAGGTTAGAGGTAAATGCTATGCTATATGCCTCTTATAAGGGTAAACCTCTCAGCAACTCGACTGGAAACAGGTCAGCATATTCTTAGGGTAAGGCTTGCACCTTGGCTGGCAATACTCTATCCTCTTTCAACTCGAGTAGTCTCCTAATTAACAAAAACCCAAATTCTTGCTACTCAACAT
The DNA here is from genome assembly GCA_024138005.1 of Lumnitzera racemosa. Taxonomy (NCBI): domain Eukaryota; kingdom Viridiplantae; phylum Streptophyta; class Magnoliopsida; order Myrtales; family Combretaceae; genus Lumnitzera; species Lumnitzera racemosa. Next base: position 16,387,889 of record JAMXBC010000001.1, read on the forward strand.
CCTTAAAAAATTACGCTTAGTAAATCACTAAGGACTTCCTTTGTAAGGATTTGGAAATCTTCTACTGCAATTCCTGTACTTCTTAAGAGCTCATTAGGGTTAACATAACCTTCTTCCTATCCTTAAGTATTCCCATACCCATCAAGAGTACCTTATGATCAAATAGCTACAGTAAACCTAACAATATGTACGAAGCATACATGGGCATAATGTCATATAGTATCTCAACCTAGTACCTTTCCCCAATAGAGATCGGCACCTTCACTTACTTCAAGACTTAGAGTCTACCTTTCTTGTTTAACCAATGGATCTTATAAGGTTAGGGGTAAAGATAGGTCAACAACTTTAGGGTCTTCACCACCTCTTGTGCTATTACATTAGTACAACTTCCCCTATCAATAATTAAGGTACACAAACTTCCACTTCCCTAGAAATTGGTATTGAAGAGATTTTCTTGCTTCTCATTTTCTTTTGCAACATGGGTACTGAAGGCTCTTCGAGCGACCATGTTGAGGTACTGTTAAACCTATTTGATTTAAGTGAGAGCTTTAAGGTCCTCTAGGAATTCATCAAGAAAGTACTTGACATCTACCTTCTCTTTACCTTCACTCACACTTTCTACTTTGAACTAGGGCTTCTCTCCTTTGATGGTCATGCCACATCGATTTGGACATTGACTAGTTACATGTCAAAAACTAAGGTACTTGAAGCATTTGATTTCTTAGGTCCTTTATCCTGAGCTCTAACCTTAGTCCTTCCTAACCTCAGGCTCCTCAACCTTAGCTTACCTCTACCCTCATTAGGTCTACTCAGGGCTTAACCTTAGTGATCGACCTCAAAACTACACTAAGCAAGGTTTATTTCAAGGCTAAGGATCAAGATTGGTAATATTGTAAAGTTATAGAGTCATACGACTTTGGATGAAGCCATTAGGATGGCATAGTAAGTTGAAAAGTAGAGGCAAAACTAGGTTAGCCGAATGCTAAATAACCAACCTATGTTGCCAAATAGAAGCGACATGCCGAGTCGACCATGGAATGACCAAGCACTATATAATTCCAAGGTGGAACATCAAGGGTAAGTGCCAATCCGACCAGAAGAAAGCTGAGGTAAGAGTAAGGACAAGGAAACTGAGGTCCAAAGAGACTAAGGTCAGAGCTTTAGAAGAAAAACTCGAGAAATCAAATGCTTTAAATGTCTCAATTATGAGCATGTGGCTAGTCAATGTCCTAACCGCCAAGTTATGACTATAAAGGGAGATAAGCTTGAGTTTGAAGTAGAGAATGCAAGTGAAGGAGAAGAAGAAATGGGAGTTAAATAGATGCTGGAAGAGTTTTAAGAAAACCCTAATATCAAGACACCCCCTAAGGGCGATGCCGAGTCCTGTTTTGTCATTCGAGAGTCTCTTAGTGCATTTGTGGCAAATGAGAATAAGTAAAAGGAGAACCTCTTCCATATGAATCTCGAGTAAATGGAAAGCTATGCGCCTTGATCATTACGAAGGGAGCTATACCAACATCATAGCACAAGGGTTAGTTAAGGCTATGAAATTGCCAATCCTCCCCTATCCTAACTATATAAGATTTAATGGCTAGATGAACAAGGAGGCTTACATATTACTGAGCAAGTTAGAGTACCAATTACCATTGGTGATAGGTACAAGGATGAGGTATTGTGTAACGTCCTTCCAATATGCTCTTCTTACATATTACTCGGCCAACCATCGCTATTGGACTTGAGAGTGTTGCAAGATGAGTATAGGATCACCTACATGTTTCGGAAGGATGAGAAGAAAATTATACTAACACCCATGAGTCCTAAGGAAGTACAGGATGCGTAAGAGAAGGTTTCTAAGTCACTACAGTATAAGTCTTTAGTGATTTCTCGAGCTCAGTTTGCCTAAGAAGTCAAGGCTAAGGACTATGTGCTAGTTTTAGTCAAGAGACTCTTAGAGGTACAAGAAGCCGAAAGCTTACCTGTTGAGGTGCAGTAACTACTTCAAGACTATGTTGACCTATTTCTTGATAAGATGCCGAAAGGTTTACCTCCTTTAAGAGGCATTGAGTATTACATCAACCTCTAACCTGGACCCGCCTTACGAAACCAATCCACTAACAGGCTCAATCCTGAGCAAGTAGTCGAGTTGAAGAAACAAGTGGAGGAGTTGGTATACCAAAGATACGTCCGAGAGAGTATAAGCCCTTGTGTCGTACCAACCATATTGGTACCTAAGAAAGATTGGTCATAGAGAATGTATATAGATAGTTGTGCCATCAACAAAATTACTATTAAGTACCGATACCTGATCCTACGGTTAGATAATATATTCAATGAGTTGCATGGTGCCGACATCTTCCTGAAGATTAACTTAAAAAGTAGCTACCACTAAATACAGATGAGACCTAAAGATGAATGAAAGATAACCTTCAAGACAAGGGATACTCTATTTGAATGGATGGTAATGCCGTTTGGCCTAATTAATGCGCTAAGTACTTTTATGCAACTAATGAATCATATATTTATAACATTAATTGGCAAATGTGTTGTGGTTTATCTTAACGACATTCTAGTCTACAATATTAATCTCATCACATATGTTGAGCATTTAAGATCGATGTTCGACACCCTCCGTGCCAAGAGATTATTCAACAACCTGAAGAAATGTGTGTTCTATCAATGCGAGGTTGTATTCCTTGGATATCTTGTCTCAAGTAAAGGAGTTCGAGTTGATGATGGTAAACTCAAAGTTATTGTTGAGTGGCCTACACCGACTATTGCTGCTGAAGTCAAGAGCTTCCATGATCTAGCTTTGCTCTACAAGAGATTCATTCAGAACTTCAATTCCATAACTGCGTCATTAACTAATTTGATTAGGAAGAACACTAAGTTTAGGTGGTCAAAGAAAGCTCAAGAGAGTTTTGAAGATGTGAAGTCTAAGTTGACGTCTATTCTAGTGCTCACCCTGTCAGATTTCGAGAAAGTTTTTAGGTTGAATGTAACATGTCTAGCATTAGCATTGCTACTGTCCTTATGTAAGAGCACCAACCAATTGCCTATTTCGTGAGAAACTCTGTATTGCTGCCTTGAATTACTCAACCTATGGCAAGGAGTTCTATGCCCTTATCTGAACATTATAGAACTGGTAGCATTATTTGTTGCTGAAAAAATTCATCATCTACTCAGATCATGAGACTCTCAAACATCTTCGTAGGTAGTAGAAACTTTCTCAGCATCATGCTAAATGGGTTAACGCTATGGTTGATGCTCTTTCTCATCATTATACCCTTATTACGACTATGCAAGCCAAGGTACTTAGATTCGACACCTTACCCTAATATGAACATAACTAGTATTTTGGGCCTTAGTGGCTAAGTGCAATGTTGGAGGCATTGTGGATGGGTTCTACTTGAGTAAGGGGTTCCTGATGAAGTGCAAGAAAGTTTGTGTACCAAGTGGTTTGGTTAGAGAACTACTCGTCCGTAAAGCTCATGTTAGAGGATTGGCTAGCCATTTTAGAGAAAAGAGGATGGCTAAAATACTAAAAGAACATTTCTACTAGCCTAGGATAATGAGGGATGTGTAATAAGTTCTTAAGAGGTACGAGGTGTGTAAAAATACAAAAGGAAGGAGAGAGTCATTCAAAGAGTACACACCCCTGCCCATGCCTAAGCGCCCATGGATTGACCTAAGCATGGATTTTACACTCAGCCTTCCCTGAACGCCAAGATGACATGACTTCATTATGGTTGTAGTCAACCGTTTCACCAAAATGAGCTACCTCATTCCCTACCATAGAAGTAATGATACTTTATTTATCACTAACCTCTTTTTGTAAGAAATTGTATGTTTACATGAGCTATCGAGAAGTATTATATCCAACCATGATTTGAAGTTCCTAAGTTTCTTCTAGAAAACCCTGTGGAGGAAACTTGGCACTAAGCTTATGTACAGTACTTCTTGCTAACCTTAGGTAGACGGCCAAACCAACGTAGTAAATAGGAAAATTGGAAAACTTCTATGAGGGACTATAAGGAAGAATTTACACAATTGGAACCTATGCCTACCTGTCATTAAGTTCACTTACAATTGATCAATTCACAACTTGACAGGAAGGTTACCTTTTGAGGTCATCTATAGACTTAACCCAAAGTTGCCCTTAGATATAGCTGTCAACCCAGCTGTATAAGGGGAAAGCCAATCCAGCCTGCAGTGTACCAAGGAATTCTAGAAGTTGCATCAAAAGGTTGTCAAACAACTGGCACAAACTATAGCCCGGTAAAAGGAATAAGGAAGTTACGAAAGGAGACAAGTGGTTTATAGCCCCGATGACCTTATCTAGGTCCACCTCAGCAAGGATTGTCTCCTTAGGTAAAGGATAAACAAGCGTTCCCCCAGATTTGATGAACCTTTTAAGATTCTTGAATGCATTAACGATAATGCTTATGAGCTAAAGCTGCTCGATGGATACAGTGTATCTACTATTTTTAATGTAGCTAATCTGACACCCTGTGTACTTAATGAAGAAGAGGGCCAAGATTTGAGGGCAAATCTTTAATAACCTTAAGGAACTAATGACATGTTAACCACTAGTACGCTTATTCGCGTACGGCTCTGAGGCTTTCAATCCTTCGCTCAAAGAATTCTCTCTTATCAACCTGCCAATGACAAGAAACTCTATGCCGAAGGAAGATGGTTGAACTCCTTGACAGTGTTGGAAGGTTACACCTAACTCTATTCCCTTTCTAGTACCTAAACCGACTATTCCCTAGCCGAAGACCTTATGCCAAGTGATCTGACTTTTCTACCGCCAAGAGTTCCTACCGAGTAACATGAGCTAACCTTACCCTGGTCAAACACTCCTCTCTCAGCATCTTTCTAGTTCTCATAGCATCACTTCTAGTCTCGACCTCTTTGTTGCCACAACATCTTGATTCCCCTTGCCTGCTACAATCAGAGAATCTATATACAAAACCAATGTTATGCTGCCACCTATCCATTTCACTTGATACTATACTAATTTTTCCCTTTTGTAGTTTATCCTTTTTACCATTTTTTCGTATGTATTAGGAATCCCCCTTTCTGTGTAACTTTTTGTAATTTCTTTTTTTGTATTGTTACCTTAGGGACTTACTATAAATAGTCCCTTCTCCTTATAAGCTAGAATCACCTTACATTATAAACATACATTGATTATACTATTCTTACAAAACAACCCTCTCTAAGTCCACTTTCATACACTCTTATCTAATCTAGCCAAGTGACTTAGGATTAGTGGTAGGTAGACCTTGACATCAACTTGTGCATCATATCAAGTGAAGTGTCAAGTTGTGTTATGTTCATTGGTGTATCATATCATTTAAGTAGCTTCATATCAACTACTGTAGTCAGTTGTAGTCCTACTCACTCTATTTTCCTTAATATTTCGAAGAACCCATTGGTTCAAATTTGCTACAGTAAGCCCTAATGATAACTGACCTCCTAAGCACATCAGTTTGTCTCGATCAAAATGTTGGCAGTAATTAAAAGAGATGATGGTATCAAAAGACACCCAACTAATACGTGTAAATTACTTTACACTTTCAAGCCATATTTAGGCACAAATTATTCATAATTGCAATTTAATTCTTAACTTTTGGTACTTAATTGTATAATGTATTGATTTCAGATGGATCATGAGCAAAGGGAAGAAATTTACATAAGAATAATAATTTTTAAGGTAATCATGGACATGAGGAGAAGAAAACTTTAAAGTAGAATCAAAATTTATTCAATTACGCTCGTAATGAACAAAGATTGTATTAGCCAACATTAATCAAGCCTTTCATCACGAGCATGATTGAGGAAGTTCTGATAATCCCTCTATCAATTATAGCTATGATTATATAGTAAGAGGCTGGTCATGCCCTCAATCACAAGCATGATGAGATGTAATAAAGCGACATAGAGTTCACATCCACTATTATGGCTGTAACTAGTGTAAAATCCTGCTTTTTGAGACTATCACTCCCTGAGTCATGAGCATGATAAGAGTGGACACCATTATTCTTCTTCAACTTTTTCACACGAACCAGTATATAAAACACGTCTTAACATCAAGTGGTATATTCAAGTCCTTTGATGAAAAGAGTATAAATATACCACGACTATTAGGAGAAAAAAGAGATCAAGAGAGAAAACATCAGAAAGAGATAGAACACCAGATCAAGAACATCATATCACTAATCAACACTTATTCATCCATCTTTGTACCCATTGTAATTCCATTTTTTAGGATAGTTTCTAAATGTTATACCCTATTTTTCTCAAAATTACTCGAAAGAGCCGACGAGAATTCTTCATTTATTGTTCTAAAACTTCTACAATGGAATTTAGAACGAGATTGTATCTTTTTACTTGTCCTATGTTAAATTCTTTGTTACTTCTACATTTTGTTGATACATATTGTTATTTCATCATGTATGAGTAGTAATTAGGACTTGCTCCATCAAATTGGAATGAATAAGTGCGTGAATTATTAAGTTCTTAATGTTTGTTAGTTTTGGTGAATTAAGCTTAATCAATCTAAGTATAATATAGTATATGACATTGTCTTAGGCCAGATTTTAATAGAATATGTCAAAAGACAATTCTATTGAATGGATCTGATTCATTAAAACAATTTACTCTTGATAATAGAGATATTATTAAAAAAGTTATTACATTCTTAAGGAAATTGATAAATTAATGTGATATTAATGTAATCTGAATTGGTTATTAATTCAGAATAGATTCTAGTAGACACGATTAGGATTAAAAGTAAATAGTTATGAGAAGAACGCTTACATACCTATAATTTCCCATAGATTACAAGTATTAGGATAAAAAGTATATTGGTAATATCATACTAAGTAGTGAAGCAAGTCTATATGTTAATCATTGTAGTGTTAATAGTTTCTGTAGCATTTCTGTTAGATAAAAGTTGTTGTAGATTAGTGTAGTTTATCTAATAGGTTAGATAATTTAATCTTTTCATCATTTGATAAATTTGGTCCCTAGTTAATAAGAAGAATAATTGGTACTAGTGTTTAAATCCTTTTCCTAATGGAGACGACCCTATTCTCATCCATGCTATAAAACAATAGATATACTTACCTATCGAACTGAGTTAAGGACAAAATATAGGAATTTAAATTGTAAGACTCGATACCTCCATTAAGAGGTGATCAACAACAAAGGATATAGTATTAGAGGAGCAATGATAACTCTTACATGTTTAACCAAAGCAACTGGAAGTTGTAATGCAAATAATAGTATAAGTAATAGCTATGAATCTTAATTGAGATTAATTAAATTGCATACTTAAGATAGTAAGGAAAACGAAATATGTACTAGTGAAACTTCATAAGAAACAAAAAGCAAAAAGCCTTTAATCTAGGCTATGGTATAAGGAAGCGTTATAAGTTTATCTACTTTCGATATAGGAAGAAGGGTTTTGATGATAACAATAGCTAAATTTAGATTACCCACGCAATATTTATAGTATTGAAATAACAATGTAATATGATAAGGTTGATAGATTGATTCAACCAAAGGAACAAAACTAATTAAAATCAATATGAGAAAGATGGTAAATGAATAGGGTACTATAGAAGGTATTTAGAAGGTAAAATAAAAGGTGTCAAAGGCAATTATGTTGAGTTTAGAAGGTAGAGGCTTAGATAGAAGATGGGAATAACTTGATATTTATAAGCAAAGAGACATAAAGATTGAAGCAAGTCTTTCAAATTAGCAATCTCGATGCTTAGGACATAGAAGCTCATAAAAGTTCATTTGGCTTAACAATCTTAGATAAAAGAATATATTACCAAAGTAGATGATTATGATGGATCATCAGCCTAAGGACCTCTCACCCAAGCTTGTCTTAGAGATCTACAAGGTCCTGTAAATAAGAAACCATTCTTCTTAGATCACGTAGGACAAGCTCCAATATCAGGAAGGGCTACAATTGAACTCTTTATATGCCCAACTTGGATAAGCCCTACTTTATGCTATTACAAGCATAGATGCCAAGTTCATAACCCCTCCTAGTACGACTGACTCACCTAGTGCCAAAGTCCTTGACTCCAACCTTCGAACTCTTCTCTATCAACTTATTACCACATTAAAAAAGCTCAACCTCAACACCTTACTACACCAGATGGATGCAATAGTAGTACATTACTTTTCTTAGCCTTTTTTCTAACATTGAACTACTTTCCTTTTGTCTTATTTCTCATATTTACCCTATTAGCTAGTACTTGGTATCTTTATTTTATATTACCCCTTTTGTAATTTCATTCTTTCTTTTTATTGCCTTAAGGACTTACTATAAATAGTCCATTCACTCTTGTAACTAAAATGATTAAGTTTCTTATTAATGAATATTCACTTACCCAATTCTTATGAGAAACCCTTAATAAGTATAAATCACTCTACACTTTTTTAGGCACATTTAAGTATAATTTGACCCTAATTGTATTTATTTCTCAAATTCTTGGTAATTCATTGTGTAATATATCAATTTCAAATGATTTAAAAGCAAAAGGAACAAAATTCAACAAGAACAAGGAGATTTAAAGCTATCACAGCCGTGATAAAGGAATAATGGTAAAGGAAGATCAACTGAGACTCATCACGGGCATGATAAAAAAGAATTTGAGTGTTTAGCACTCATCACTACCTCCACCATGATCATAATCGAGTGACTAAAGTTGAAGTTATTTTTCTACCTGTTCATCATGGCCGTGACTCTGCCTCGGAAGGATGATCACGGCCTTAATCACGGGCGTGATTAGGTGGAATGTTTGCAACGAGAAGATCACTACCCGTATCATGGTCGTGATGGGAGTGCACACAACAATTCTTTTTAAATCGTTTTGCACGAATTGGTGGATTTAACAAGTTTAAATGCCAGGAGGTGTCTTGAAGTGGTGTATTTCAAGCCTTTTGATGAGAAGAATATAAATACGTCACAATTTTCAAACAAAAGAAAGGGGATTGGATCATACATCCATTCATACATCTTCTTACCCATCATATTTTCAATTTTTTTTTTCTTTTAGTACAATTTCTAAGTTTTATACCTTGTACCTTTCTCAGAATTACTCAAGAGAAACGATAGGAATTCATTGTTCATATATTTATCAAATTTCTTCGATGGTATTCAAAACAGGGTTGTATTCTTCTACTTATTCTATGTTAATTTCTTTGTTATTCTACATTTTATTGATATGTTTTGTTGCTTCATTATGTGTGAGTAGTACGTTAGGACTTGCTACATCATTTAGTATGATCAAGTGCATGAAACAGTGGTTTGTTGATAAATGTTAATTTCGATGAATTGTACTTAATGAATCTAAGTATAGTGTAGTACACGACATTGACTTAGGACGAATTTCAATAGAATATGTCGAGAAACAATTCTATTGAATAGATCTAGTTCATTAGAATAACTTACTCCTACTAATAGAGATATTATTAGGAAAGTTACTACATCGTTAGGAGAATCGATACATTGACACGACATTAATGCGATTTGAGTTGGCTATTGATTAAGAAGAGATTCCAATAGATAAAATTAGGATAAAAAATATATAATTATGAGAAGAATGCTTACATACTATAATTTCCTGCAAATAACAAGTATTAGGACAAAAAGTATTTTGGTAGGATCATGTTAAGTGGTGAAGCAAGTCTACATATTAAATGTGTTGTTAGTAATTGTTTTGCAACCATTGTGTTAATGGCATTAATTTGTGGATAAACGTAGTTTAGTCAGCAATTTAGAGTTTTAATAATTAATTACTTGATAAATTGGATTGCTAGATAATAAGAAGATTAATTGGTATTAGTGTTTATAGCCGTTCCTAATGGAGACGATCCTATACTCATCTGTACTATAAGACAATAGGTACACTTGCTTATCAAACCAAGTTAAGGATGGGATATAGATTTATAAATTGTAAAACTCAGAAGCTCTATTTAGAGACAATCAACCCTCCTTAAGTCACAACTCCTTAACTCTTATCCAATCTTGCTAATAGCTTAAGATTAGTGGTGAGTAGACCTTACTCCTTTTCTTGTACACCACATCAAGTCGAACCTAAGTCGCATTGTGCTTGTTGGTGAGTCATATCCAACAAAGAACTTCATAAAGCTATTGCATTTGTTTACTCTTTGTGTTTTCTTCAATATCTTAAAAGACCTACCTTTAACACTACAATAAGCCCTAGTGATAACTCAAATCCTAGGCATATCATATTATTTTAGTATCAAAGCCTCGAGTTGTGATCGAAAGCTGCACAATTGTTGTACTATGGAATCATTACTACAAGTACAGTAGAGTGTATATTTGTATGTATATGTATATCCTATTCTACTCTGTTTTGAGTAACTAGAAACTCAGTCTATTGTTATGGTGTAAATTATGTAGTTATTTAGTAACATTACAATGAGATACTCTATTGAATTTATGATTATTAATTGTGCAAATGTCTAATCTAAGTGTACAAGGGGAGATACGAGATGTCCAGAGTGAGGCACATGGGTATGGATGTATTGAACAAAGGATTCTTCAGACGACAAATGAAAAGATTCAAAACCTTACTGCTATGGTAGCCAATATAGCTATGACTAAACAAAGGTTTGTAGATGTTTGACCTCATGATAGGCATATTGAGTATGGTTAAGGTGCACAAAGTAGACCAAGAGTGCCTGAAGCTAGAATCCATGCTAATGTTGCTATTAATAATCTGCTAACTCACCTCGTTTGAGCTAAACGATACGTACGGCGAAGCCTCTAGTTAAGATAAGTTATTGAGGAAGAAGTAGAGGATGCTGAAGATAAGGACAAGTAGTTCCAAGAATTTGATGAGCAAAAAATCAAAGCACCTAAAGGAACTAAGAATATTAAGGTTTAAGTTCCAAGCTTCTCTAAAATAGGCAATGTCAATGAATATATGGATTGGGAAGAAAAGAATGAGAAAATATTTGATTTCTAAGTATGAAGCCTTAGAATGGCTGCCTTAGAGTGTTTTAAGTATGAAGCCATGTAATGGAAGAAGGTAAAAGCAACCTGTTGGCAAGCCCAATGAGAGACTAGGACTTAGAATAAGATGAAGTGAGTCCTAAGAAACAAATTTGTTCTTAAGCATTAATGGTAAGATACTTTTCAATGTTTTCGGGAACTTAAGCAAGGAAGCTGAATTGTGGATGAATATGTACGAGAGTTTTAGCTTTGATGATCCAATGTGATGTTGATGAACAAGAATCCCGAGCCATTGTTGGGTTCCTATCTAGGCTGTGACCTAAGATTAGGAACATCATAGAGGTATAAAGGATTAGGACTCTAGATGAAACTACTCATGTCATTCAAAGAGTCAAGTGGTAGAGGTGAAATCAGCTTAGCCGAGCACCTAGTAGCTGACCTAATGTACTGAGCCAACTTATCTCTAACAGACTTCCCTATAGTTCCTTGGCGGACCACATTCGAGCCAACTTGATGATAACTAAGGCAAAACTAAGGTTAAGGAGCTAGAAGTCAAGAAAGACATTGGTCAAAGAAGATCCTGAAGCCTTGACTTAACATGAACTAGGATAGTACTTCAACTTAATTGTTAGAAGAATTCTTAGCACATTCCCATAGAGAATAAGCAAAGAGAAAATCTTTTCCATACCAACTGCCAAGTGAATGGCAATCCGCATGCCTTAATCATTGATGGATGGAGTTGTAATAGTGTAGAGGCACAAGAAGTGGTGAAAGCCCTAAAGTTGTCGACCTATTCCCACCCCTAACCTTACAAGATCCATTAGCTTAATGAAAAAGGTAGACTTCCAATTATTGAGCAGGTAAAGGTACCCATCTCCATTAAGGAGAAATATAAGGAGGAAGTACTGTACAATATCCTACTAATTTATGCTTTACCCATACTTCTTAGCCAACCTTGGTTACTTGATTCAAGGATACTCTATGACGGATATTGAAATATTTACATGTGTAAGAAGGAAGATAAGAAGGTTGTACATGTTCCTATGAGCCCTAAAGAAGTTTAGCAATTGTAAGCCAAGGTCTCTATGTCCTTATAAAAAAATATTTGGTAATCTCCTAAGCTAAATTCTTTAAAATAGTCAAGGAAAAAAAACATGTCTCTTTATTAATAAGGAGACTACTTAAGCTGAAAGAGGTCAACACATTATTAGCTGATGTACAAGCACTACTCTAAGAATATGTTGACCTATTTCATAAGGAGCTACCTAAAGGGTTACCCCCTATCAGAGGTGTTGAGCATTGTATCAATCTCTACCATGGAGTAGCTCTGCTTAACCAACCTACCTATAGGCTTAATCCTAAGCAAGTAGTCGAGCTTAAGAAGTAAATTGATGAGTTAATTAATTGAGGATATGTCAAAAAAAGCATGAGCCCTTATACTGTGCTAGCTTTTCTAGTATTAAAGAAAGATAGCTCTTAGCATACATATATTGATAATTGAGCTATCAATAAGATAACTGTCAAATGCAAATATCTAATATCCCGACTAGATGGAATGTTTGATGAATTACATGGTGCACAAATCTTTTCAAAGGTAGATTTGAAGGGTAGCTACCACAAGATCCAAATGAGACTAAGAGATGAGTGGAAGACATCTTTTAAAATGAAGGATGGTCATTTTTAAGCAATTGGCAATGCCTTTTGGACTTATAAATGCATCAAGCAATTTTATACGACTTATGAATCGTGTTTTAAGATCATTGATTGGTAAGTGTGTTGTGGTTTATTTTGATAACAATTTGATATACAGAACTAACCTCTCGTATCATGTTAAGCACTTAAGAACTATATTTGATATTCTATAAGACAAACACTTGCTTAGCAACTTGAAGAAATGTGTGTTTCGTTAAAGTAAGGTTATGTTCCTTAGATATGTTTTATCTGATGGAGGTATCCAAGTTGACAAGGAGAAGATCTGGGCTATACTTGACTAGCCCATACTAACTAGTGCCACAAATGTGAGGACCTTTCATGGTTTAGCTTCATTTTATTGAAGGTTCATTCAAAACTTCAATTCTATAGTCACTCCATTAACCAAGTTGACCAAGAATAACTCCAAGTTTATGTAGTTAAAGAAAGTTCAAAGGAGTTTCAAGGAGATCAAGTAAAAGTTCATTTCTAGCCTAATGCTTCAGTTGCCAGACTTTCATAAGGTCTTTAAGTTGGAAAGTGACACTTCTAGAGTCTGTATTGGCACCCTTCTCATGTAAGAACATCAACCTATTACCTACTTCAGTGAGAAACTTAGTGGTGCTACTTTGAACTATTCAGCATATGATAAGGAATTCTATACTCTTATCTAAGCTCTCCAAAATTAGCAACATTACTTATTACCTTAAGAGATTATCATCTATATGGTTCGTGAATCCCTTAAGCATTTGCATGGACGACAAAAGCACTCTTAGTATCACACCAAATGGGTAGAATTCCTCAAAAAATTTTGTTATGTGATTAAGTACAAGAAGGGGAGTTCCAACAATGAAGCTAACACCTTCTTAGGTTGGGAGATGCTTGTAATGACCCTATAAGCTTAAGTACTTAGTTTTGGTACTCTTTCGATCAATATGAGCAAGTTTCGTATTTTAGACATATAATGGTCAAGTGCAATTATGGAGGTGCCTTGGATGGGTTCTATCTAAACCAAGGGTTTTTTTTTATGAAAAGTGAGCATATCTATTACCAAACAGCTTAACTCGAAAGCTAATAGTTCAAGACGCTTATATAGAAGGCATAGCCAGCTACTTTAGGTAAAAGAGAACACATGAACTATTAAAAGCGCACTTCTATTGGCCAAGGATTGTGAAAGACATGTACAAAGTCTTAAAAAGGTGTGAGCTGTCCAAACAAGACAAAGGAAGGAAGGAACCTTATGAAGGATACAAACCTTTACCTACGCCTGATCAGCTTTGGATCGACTTGAACATAGATTTCATGCTTAGACTACCCTAAACAGCTTGAAAGCATGACTACATCATAGTGTTGATTGATCAGTTCAACAAAACGAACTACTTCATTCCTTGCCATAAGACTAATGATGCTTTATATGTTGCTAACATCTTTTAACAATAGATCATGCAACCCTTTAGAGATATAAAGTTCATAAACTTCTTTTAGCTAACCTTGCAAAAGAAGCTTATTACTTAGTTGATGTTTAGTACTTCCTAAAACCCCCAAATGGATGGTTAGATTGAAGTGGTGAATAGGATAGTTGGTAGTCTATTGCAAGCTACTATTGAGAAGAATCTACATGACTAGGATTTATTCTTTCCCATTATCAAGTTTACCTACAATCACTCTACCTATAGCTTGATAGGAAGATCACCCTTTGAAGTCATCTATAAACTTAACTTGAGCTTACCATTAGAAATGATTACCAGCCTAACCCTTAAAGGAAAAAGTCAATCTGGATTACAGCATACCAAGGAATTCTAGAAACTACATCAAAAGGTCATTGAGCCACTAGCCAAAATAGTGGCCTAATAGCAAGAACAAGGAAGCAGACATCAGAAAAGCATTATCTACAATCTAAGAGACCTTATTTAGGTTCCACTAAGTATGGAGTGGTTCCCAAGAAAGAGAATAAACAAACTATCACCAAAGTTAGATGGTCCCTTCATGGTTTTACAATAAATGAATGACAATGCTTATAAGCTAGAATTAATAGAAGAGTACAGAGTATCACCAACCTTCAATGTCTCCTATCTAACACCCTATGTACCAAAAGAGGAAGCCAACTAAGATTTGAGGGAAAATCTTCAACACCCACGAGAAGTTAATGGACTACCGATCTAATAGGAATCATGCCCTTGGACCAATCACTTATAGCCAAGCTAGAGGACTCTAAGGACTTACATAAAGAATATTAGCTCGAAACCAAAATTGAGACGGAGATCCCTATGATGAACTAATCTCCTACTAACCTATCTATCAGATCTATTCCTAACTAACAACATTGCCTTACTCTAAAAGATAGCCCAAGACTATCCAGACCAAGTTGCCAAACTAACCATAGACACCTGATGCCATTATAGCTGACTTCTCTACTGGACTAATTGACCTACGACTTGATCCAGATCAGGTCGACCCCCTGACTATAAGCATCACTTTACTTTCACCTACCTTATATCATATTTCTCCCATCCAGCTACCAAACAACATATATCTTCTAACATAATATTCCAAAATGATTCTTTCTTTTCCATACTGAATATTCTTTTTCCTTTTTACCCCTTTTAGTATGATTTCTATAACCTAATTGTAATATACCCTTTAGTCTTTTCATGCATGTAAAGTAATCCTAGTGGATGGGTATATAAACTCCCATTTTCTTATATGCAAACAATCAACTAATCAATACAAGATTATTTACTTTGAGTAACCTTAATGTTCTCGTTATCATTCAACTCTTATCTATTCTCTTTAGTAAGGAGTATTGGCAAGTGACCCCTCAGTTCCGAATTGGTGCATCATATCCAGCGGATTGCAGGCCAAGTAGGATCGAGTGGTATGTCATATCCATTCAATAGCTGGCCGGACTTTGTTAACTTTTTCCCTATTTGTTTTGGTTTGCTTCGCTGAAGTGCTTCTTCGTATGTCTAACCCTAAAGATGCATCAGCTTTGCTGCTATCAGAGCACGATTCCATAAGGGAGTGTATGAAGTTGTAGTAAAGTTTTAGTTCGCTTTACTATTGGTGGCTACTGTGTTCCCTTCGTAGCTACTATAGTGTATTTGAGTGTAAGTATAGTTTCACTATTACTCTATTTTTTATTACAAAAACAGAACAAGTCACTACATTCTATTTGAGTGATTATAGGGTATTAAAGTTGTTCATGAGTGATTAATCTATCCGAGAAGTATTACATCATGTTAGATTCGAGTGTTCAGGGAATTATTGGTAACCAGAGTAGTGATACTCAACCTAGTCATGATCATAATGGTAGTAACACCCTAGGGTCGGTTAATGACAAACTTGATAAACTAACCAACCTTATTGAGATTCTAGTCATAGCAATGCAAGTTAACAAACAACAACCCTATGGAGTAAAGCACCATAACCCACAAGAAAATGCCCCTGAAAGACACCATAGCCAAGGTAATCTAATCAATCACCAAGTTCAACAATAATGAGCTGGAGGAGTAACAGATCGAGCTGCTAGCCAAAGACTGGAGTTGGAGGAGATTGAGGAAGAAGATGAGGAGCTAAATATTAAAGAATTTGGGGAAGAAGATAAATTTGACTATTAATAAGCGCAAGGACGAAGACACTGAGTCCTACAAGGGTTAAACAATGTTAAGGTTCAAATCTCGCCCTTTAGTAGAAGTAGGATGCAAATGAATACTTAAAGTGAGAAGAGAAGGTCGAGAAAGTGTTTGAATGTTATGGGTATACGAATACTATCAAATTCTGAGTTACTGTATTGAAGTTTACGGGGTATGCGACTATGTAGTGGAAAAATCTAAATACAGCCAGAACAAAAGATGGAAGACAAGGTGTTAGAGCTTGGGATGAGATGAAAAGGTTGTTAAGAGGTAGATTTGTACCCGAGACCTACCTAGAAGATACTTTTATAAAGTTGCAAGAGCTTCGACAAGGAAGCTGACTTATTGATGACTATGTAAGAGAGTTTCATATGCTAATGATCTGAATCGATGTGGAAGAACTAGAGACCCATACAGTATTAAGGTTCATTTTTGGGCTTAAGTACGAGATTAGCAACATCGTGGAAGTACAAAGGTTTTATACCTTGGAAGAGGCAATAAAGATAACATAGAGGGTTGAAAAACAAAGGAGAAGTGCTCCAAGCTAGCTTGGGCCAACATTCTCCCGACCCCTAGTTCTACACCAACCTGTTTAAGCCTAGCCAAGGAGACCATACAAGGCCAAGGATAGGAATGACCAATTTGATGACAACCAAGCAAGCCAGCAAGGCTAAATTGGTCAAATGAGTCGACCCGAGGTTAGGCTGACCCCAAGGATATATGAGAAAGGTTAGACTTTCAGAAGGAAGACTAGTGAGGTAAAATGCTTTAAATGCGTAAGCTCTAGATATATGCTTGCCAAGTATCCGAACTAATACGTCATAGTACTCTGAGGAGATATAGTGGACAACACCGACGAGAGTGAGTTCGAGAAAGAAGAGGATGTTAGAAAACCCGAAGTTGAAGAGGAAGAGGAGACTTATATCTATATCGATTAGGGAGAAGTGATGACCCTAGTTCTTAGATGAGTACCAAGTTCCTTATCGAACTCTAGGGAGGACCAGAGGGAGAATTTGTTCCATTCTAAGTATGATAAGGATCGGAGAAACAATAGTAGATCGAAGAATTAGGGTCAAAATGAGTTAAATGGGTTTGACAAATGAGAAGTGAGATAGTTGGTTTCGATAGTAAATGTGAATGGATATCACGTACGAAGATACAAACACAATCAAGGGTTTGAGCTCAAAATAAGGTTCGATACAACTTATGAACACTAAATGTTGCTCAGGATTCAAATGAAGGTTAGATATAACTCATTAACCGGTTCAAATGAAAGGGCTTGCTATAATCTCAAGGTCAAGATCGATAAGAATACGGGAGAGATTAAAGAGCTTAATCTATACTCAATAATTCGGCAAATGCTAGCTCAAGAGTAGTCTTGCTCAAAAAGGAAAAGATTCCAATCATAGGAATATATTTTTCGATCTAATTTCGCATATTAATGTCTATGTATGTATCTTTGTTTATAGATGTTGCTATTTATAGCAAGTCCTAAGCCCTAGTAGCAAAACTGTAAATAATATATAAGGTCTTAGACCCTAAAGAATTGGGCTCATAAATAAAATAAAGGAAAACATGTACAAGAATACAAAACTGTACGTTTTACAGAGGAAGTCGGCAAGCAGTCACTCGCCATGTCCTAGAAAGAATAGTATCCGAACTGAACGAGGTTGGCAATTAGATGTATGAGTTTAGGAAAGAGTCCTAAAAGTCTCGCATAGCTTTGCTAAGACACTTGAGAGGTCGGTCCACAATTACCAAGTGCTAAAATCAGTTTGTACGAGTCTCTCGATCCTTTACCGAGTGGTTCTTTAGTCTCAAGTACTTGACCTTATGGTATCTCAGCTTCTCGGTAGACAACAGACTGGTTACCAAGTGGCACCTTTCCTTCCCCTCAGTCTTATGTCATTTGCTCGACCTCGATGAAAGCTGTTCGGCCATAGCCTTGAACTATTCATCCTCTGGCTAGAATAGGTTGGCATCTTCTTCCAGAAGGCAGGTGTCGGCTTTGGACAGGTCAACCTCGGCTTGGATGTAGTCGGAAGCTGATTCCCATTATTACCGTAGGTCTGAAAGGAAGTCATCCTCGACATTAAGTATTGAGCATAAGTCGGGATGCCGAATAAGCTCCTTCTCCTTTTTCACTTTACCATGGGTACCGAGTGTCTCTAGATTTCCTCAATGCTCATTAGGGTTAAGAGATAGCTCTTCCAATGCTTCTAAACAATGTAAGTGTTGAAGAATCCGTCATAGATTACTTTCCGATCAAAATTCCTATGGTCGGCCAAGAAGTAGATTTGCAGCATTCATAGGCACTACATCAAAGTCAATCTCATCCTCATACTGCCCTACCTCAAATGTAATTCACACTCTTTTATGCACATGGACCATACCCTTGCCATTAAACCATTTCAATCCATAAGATCGGAGGTGTAGGTAGGTCGGCAATTTCATCTTTTCTACTAACTCAGAGAAATAATGTTGATACAACTATTTTCATCGATAACTAGCAAACAGGTCTTCCAATTCACTAAGCACTGCATATGAAATAAATTTTCTCTTTGTCTGAGATCTTCCTTCCAGTTGGATAGTTAGCTTGTTAGGGATAAGAGTTCATCTAAATTCATAAACATCTACTTTGATCAATTCATCTTCCAAGCTCTTATCACTCTGACTCTCTGCTTGAGCATTAGGTCTTTCGCCTTTCAAGACCATATGCCTCTTATTTGGACACTGAGAAGCAATATATTTGTAGCCTAAGCACTTAAAGCACTTCACCTCTTAGGCCTTGTTGCCAGGTACCTTCTCTTTCTCAATAATCTTTTTCTCGACATGGATAGGTTAGCTAGGGTCTCCTTTCTCCATCTTCTTTTCTTGCCTTCTCTCAGCATAACTCTCAAGCTCAGGGTTGCCTTGTTGAGGTCAGCCAGTCAGCCTCTGATGCTTTCTTCTCCTTTATCTCTCTACTCTTAATGATAAATTAATTAGCTCATCTAAAGAGTTGAATGGCTGCAATTTAACTATGTCGACAATATCATTTCGGAGTCTACTCAGGAACCTAATAATGGTGCAGTCCTATTACTTGACAATCTTACATCTCGTCATTAGGATTTCAAACTCTTGCAAGTATTCCTCGATAGTGTTTCGACCCTGTCTAAGGTGCTGGAAAGCATGAAGCATCTCCTACTTGAAGTAAGTTGACATGAAATGCTAATTCATCAACCTCTTCATAAGCCTCCATGTTTTGATCAACTCTTCTCCTTCAACATCTCGCTTGGCAACCAACTTATCCCACTAAAGGCTTACATACTCAATAAGGGATAATGAAGCCAGCTTAACCTTTGTCCATTCATCACACTCATAGCACTCCAACAACTTCTCGACTTAAGGAACCCAATCAAGGAATTCTTCAGGTCGACTACTTCTACTGAAGGCTAACAGTTTCAACTTCACATTGTCAAGTCCTCAGCCAGGTGCTTGAGGTTCATCCTTTGCATTCCGAGCTAGTTAGTTCACTTCGGATCAGCCACTTCTATTAGAACTCTACTCAACCATATCTCTTCTTGACCTTAGCTCTCTTCTCCAGGATCCTTAATTTGTTTCGGAGTCAACACTCTTTTCATTTCTTCTTTTCAGCTCAGGTCGGATTTCTCTTCTTCTTAGCTCACCAACTCTTCTTAGTTATCACTCATCGTTGTTAAGTTCATTAAATTCGCTTCTACTGGTAGGTATTTGCACCCTTCTTTCTTCTCAGCCATCATGTCGGCCTCTGACTAACCCAATAAGGTTCTGAATAGAGTCGGTAAGGTTCTGAACATGGTATTCTAAGTTATCGACATGTCATCTCAAACTTCCATGAAGACTATTACTAGTGTTGTTGACACTATCCTCCGACATTCTTATCCATACAGTAATTTTCTAGAAAAATTGAACAAACAACAAAACACAATTACAGTAACCTAAAAATAACCACTACTCAGCTTCTGCAGCTACTACTATTGATAAACAACTACTACGAACAACTTACTATACTACAAAACAATGATTAATAGAGAGGTAGTTAGATGTACAGGTTCGGGAAGGAGTCCCAAAAGTCTTGCGTAGCTTCATTAAGACACTTAAGAGGTTTACCCACGATTGCCGAGTGCTAGAATCAGTCGGTACGAGTCTCTCAATCCTGTGCCTAGTGGTTCTTTAGTCTTAAGTACTAAACCTTATGGTATCTCAGCTTCTTGGCAGACGATAGACTGGTTACCAAGTGGCTCCTTTCTTTCCCCTCAGTCTTCTATCATTTGCTTGACCTTGGCAAAAGCTGTTCATCTTCTGGTTAGAACAAGTCAGCATCTTCTTCCAAAGGGTAGGTATAGGCTTCAGACAAGTCAACCTCAACTTGGACATATTTGGAGGCTAATTCCCATCAAAGTGTACATTAAAGACCAGTTACACATGATCATTGTGAATGGGGGAAGTTATACTAATGTCGTTGCACAATTCTTTGTGCAAAGGTTGGGTCTACCAACCTCAAAGCATTCCCGACCTTACAAACTGCATTGGCTTTACGATGAGGGCGCTTTGCATGTAACTAAATAAGTAACCATACCATTCAGTGTTGGAAATGTATACAAGGACAAAGTAGTTTACAATGTCATCCCTATGGGAGCTTCACATCTACTAGTTGGACGACCTTAGTTGTTTGACTGATATGTTATTCATGACTGGTATAAGAATACCTATGCCTTTGTTAAGGATGGAAAGAAGATTATATTGCAATCCTTGACCCCATCCCAAGTAAATGAAACCTACAATCAACTCACCTAAGCAAGTAAGAAGACTGCCTTAGTGATGAGCTAAAGAGAGCTCTAAGCTGCTAAAAAGGATGGAGAATCTATGTTCCTATTGATCAAAAGATTGTTGGAAATGAGAGATTTAAAGGATATCCCTGATGAAATCCGAAGCTTGCTAAATGATTTTTCTAATCTGTTCCCTAAAGAACTGCTTAGAGGACTACCTCTAATCTGAAGCATTGAGCATTATATTGATCTACAACCAGGCATTAGCCTGCCAAACCAACTTACATATAGAATGAACCCTAAGCAGCTATCGAGTTAAAAAGACAAGTAGATGAACTCATAGGACGAGGATATGTCAGGGGCCCTTGTGTTGTACTAACTTTACCAGTCCTTAAGAAACATAGTTCATGGTACATGTGCATTGACAGCCAAGAAATCAACTTAATTATTGTCAAGTATAAATACCCGATATCGAGGCTCGATGACATGTTAGATGAGTTTCATAGTGCCAAGATATTTTTGAAAATTGATTTGTGGAGTAGCTACCACCAAATTCACCTAAAGCTAGGCAATGAATGGAAGACTGCCTTTAAGATTAGGCATGGACTCTATGAATGGCTAGTTATACCATTCGAACTTACTAATGTGCCAAGCACATTCATAAGGTTGATGAACCAAGTAATGTGGTCTCTAATTAAAAGATGCATAGTCGTGTACTTTGATGACATATTGACATACAATGCCGTCCTAAATGACCATGTTTAATATCTTCACAAAGTATTTGACATTTTGCAAATTAAGAAGCTGTATAGGAATGTGAAGAAGTGTATGTTCTACCAAAAAGAGGTGATCTTCCTAGGTTTTGTGGTATCAGGGGAAGGACTTTAGGTAGATGAGGAGAAGATCCATGCTTTTCTTGAGTGGCTGATGCTAAAAAATGTCATTGAAGTTCGAAGCTTTCAAGGCTTAGCTTCTTTCTATAGGCGATTTATCAAAAACTTTAGTATTATAGCCACCTCCTTGACCAAGCTAACAAAGAAGAATGAAGGGTTCAGGTGGAATGATCGAGCTAAGAAAGCTTTAAGGAGATTGAGCTAAGAGAACCTCAACGCCTGTCCTTTCACTATCAGATTTTGACAAACCCTTCGAATTAGAATACGATGCATTGAGAGTAGGAATTGGTACTATCTAGATGCAAGACCAACGACTCGTCGCTTACCATAGTGAGAAGCTTAGTAGACCTGCCCTCAACTATTCTCTGTATGAGAAAGAGTTGTGCTCTCTTTACTAAGCCTTTACTATTTGGCAACACTGTTTACTGCCACGAGAGTTTGTTATTTATATAAACCATGAGTCTCTAAAGCATCGAGGAATTATAAATAAGCTTTCAAAGAGGTAAGCCAAGTGGTTGGAGTTTATGAACGAATTCTTGTATGTCATCCAATATAAGAAGGGAAGCACAAATATGGTCGTCGACAATCTGTCACGATAGCAAACCTTGTTAACTACTTTGTAGACAAAATTATTGGGATTCTCAATCATTACTAAACAATACACTCATGATCCTCATTTCGACCCCATCATAGAATAGTGTAAGGATGGAATTGCTGTCGAGGGGTATTATCTTAAGGATGGCTATCTATTCAAAGACCAAAGGCTGTGCATACAAGAATATTCCACACGTGAGCTATTGACTAGGGAAGCTCATAGCAATGGATTATCAGGTCACTTTAGGGAAACTAAGACAACCAATCTATTAAGGGAGAACTTTTACTAGCCAGGGTTGGCTAAGGATGTCCATAAGATAGTTAGTAGTTGTGAAGCATGCCAGCGAGCTAAAGAGAAGAGAGAACCCCATGGAGAATACATGCCACTGCCAATACCAACCTTACTTTGAGCCAACCTCAGCATGCACTTTGTCCTAGGGTTACACCAGACATCTAGAGGCAAAGATTCTATCTATATTGTAGTGGACCACTTCAGTAAGATAGCGCACTTCAATCCATGCCATCAAACTAACGATGCTTTATATATTGCTAAATTGTTTTTATAGGAGGTTATACAACTACATAGGCTACCGAAGACAATTGTTTCAAATTGGGACACAAAATTTTTGAGTTATTTTTGGAAAACTCTTTGGAGAAGACTTGAAACTAAACTTGTATTCAACTCCAGTAGCCACCCTTAAACTGATGGCTAGATTGAAGTGGTAAATAAGACACCAAGCAATCTACTCAAAGTTATCATGGGAAAGAACTTAAGGGATCGGGATCTGTACCTACTTATTGTGGAGTTTGCATATAACTAAACTATCCATAACACTACTAGGAAGACCCCATTCGAGGTCATCGATGGCCTTAACCTTACTATTCTTTTAGATAAGATCGGCACTCCAGCAACTACTATAGAGAGTCAATCCAAAGTTAACCGAGCTTACGAACTACATGAGCTACACTAGTTTATAACCAAGAAGATCGTCAAATTCAATCAAAGATAGCACAAAATTGGTAGCTAAGGCCACCGAACTATATCCTTCCACCTAAGAGACTTAGTATGGATATACATCATCCAAGAACAATTCCTCCACTTGAGATAAAACAAGCCATCTCCTTGAGTTGATGGTTAGTTTAAAATCCTAAAGAAGATCAACCACAGTGCTTACTAAATGAAGTTACCTAATGAATACGATGTTTCTCCCACCTTCAATGTGTCCAACCTAATCCCTTACCAACCAGCGAAAGAGGAAGACCCTACATGCGCCCTAGAAGAAGAAGTAGAAACCCTTCTAAATTTGAAGGCAAATCTTTTCGAACTCCCAAGCAAATAATAGGAATTAAGCCCTTAGACCAATCACTTGTAGTCGAGCTAAAGGACTCACGTAAAGAATATTAGCTCAAAACCAAAGTCAAGACAAAGATCCCTATGCCAAATTGATCTCCTACCGACCTATCTGTCATATCCCCACATGTGTCAGATCTACTTTTGCCCAACAACGATGCCTTACTCTAAAAGACAACCTAAGATTATCCAAGCTAAGTTGCCAGACCAACCACAAATACTAATCATCAATACAGCTGACTTCTCTATAGGATTTGTAAGGCCCACATTCAGCTATTTGAAGTTCAGTTCGTAGAATCTAGGGCGATTGAGCAAACTGTCTAATTCAGCCCAAAGTCTACAATGAAACTAGGAATATTAGTAAAAGCAATCCCATAAGTTCGAATGTAATAAAATAATTAATAAAATATAAAAATATAAAATTTTCAAATGTTAAGTATATTATTCGTTATTTATTGAAAATACAAAAAATGCATTCCAATAATTAACAAATTACTAGAGATAAATTATATGCATACTAAAAATCATAAAATAACTTAAATAATATTTAATAGTATTTATTTATACTATATATGAATTTACATGTAGGTAGAAATATGTGTAATTATTTAAAATATGCGAAATATGTTAAAATAAGATTAATTAATTAAAGAAAATTCATAAATAACTAAGGAAAAATCAAGAAAATTCAGAAAAATATGGAAATGACTAGAAGAGGGGCATGGCATGCTGAGAAGGAAGAAAGAAAATCGACCAATTAGATTAAAACAACAAAAAAGGCAAATTAGAAGAGGATAAGGCTAATGTCACTTCAATTTAATACATCAAAATTGCTTATGCCTCTATAAATAGTCCAAAATTTTCAAAAGCTCATTTTAGATGTCTAGAGTTGTAGAAAATTAGAGAGAGGCAAAATTGAAAGGAAATTAACATTTTTACAAAAAAATTACAAAAAACTGTGCAATTAGGGCTTTTGAGAAGAACCTAGACCCAACGAGCAACTAAGAGCGGACAACTACCACCACCACACGGTGGTGGTAGTACCTAGATGGGCCAAGACACCCATGGCCACCAATGATGGCCGGAGCCACCAGTTTTGGTGAGTTCCAATTTCTACCCCTTTTTTTCTTAAATTATTAAAATTATCAAAATTAGTTGGAAAATTATGAAACTTATTATTCTAGAATATTTTTATATTTGGTTTTTAGGAAAAATATTATTTTGATGAAAAATATATCCTATGATATATGGTCCTTAAGAAATCATACAAAACCGAGCATGTTTTAATTTAGAAATAAATGACTTTAGGAGTATAGTTTTGAGCCCAAAATTTTTGTGTAAACTACTTAAGGGTTATAAAACAATCCTATAAAGCCATTTTTATAAGATTAATTTTTTTAATTTTTAGATAATTTTTAGGCCTTAAAATGATACAAGAAATGAGTAATTTAGGGTTAATTAACTAATTAAATGGGTAATTACTAATTTAATGCATAATTATATGTTTTAGGATAATGAAATCTGATAGCAAGCTATTTGTAGCATTTGGAGGGCTAGATGTAATTATTAGGATATTATATAGTAAATAGATAATAGGTAAAAATGATAAATTTTAAGTTAATTTGGTAATTTACAGTAATTAGGTTTAAAATTTGATTTAGAATGAATTTAGACATTTAACATGTTATTTGATGTTGGGAGATGATATTTGAAGTGATGAAAATATTAGACATGTACATTATGTACACATTAGATGATAATGTGTAATATGTAAGTACAAGAAATTAATAATTAGGAAAATATTAGTTATAATTGATATTATGATAATAATAGGAAAATATAATAAATTTGATAGGAAACTTAAATTAGAGTAATTATATGAAAAATATAAGATTTTCTCATAACAAGGGTGAATTCGGTAATTAAATTAAGATTCGGGTACACCGTACGGACTAGAACACTAGTTAGAAACTAAAAACAATATTTGGGATATCCGCAGATAATGTGATTAATTTCATATTATGGGTTGGAATGATTTCTTAGGGAATACATATAAATCTCTAATAAAAAAAAAACTAAGTTAAAAACCAATCTAGAAATCAATGCAAAAACTAAAATAGAACTTAACATGATTCAAGAAGAATTATAAAAGACTTAAAAACCTAGATAATTAGGTATATTAAACCCTAAACAAAAGATAACAATAAGAGTTATAGGATAAAACCAACCTATAATAGTTATATGGAAAACTGAAACCACGTTTATATTAGAGGGATGATCGACAATGGCCTAAGCGAGTTGGAACTCAAGTGAGCAAGCGGCGAGTTCAAGTAAATTAGGATTAATACGTTACTATATTTTGGAGGCTTGAGATTATACTTGATTGGGCTTATTAAATAGTTGGCCGTATGCATATGCTTGATTATGAGTTATGTTATGATTCTGTTTGTTGTTTTAGCTTATATTGTATAAAATGGTTTATCACCCTGAACTAGACTTAACAAATATATGACTTGTAACCATAAACCGAACTTGTGGAGCAACCCATTAGGAGAACATTAGGATTCTCCAACTAAACACCAACTCCTTCGAAAGGGATAGTGCTGGATAACATAATTATTCCCTTCTTCATCCCAAGCCAAACTAAGTAACAAGTGAGGAGGTTACAGCAAAGGTAAAGTCAATGGTTTAAATGTAGTCGTAGGCAAAGTGGTATGTCCATTGCACAAGCCTAGGTTTGGTCGTGGGTCGTGAGTTATTGCATTAAAAGCAACTCCTCAACCCAAATTAGAATGGGCACAATTTCTCTAATCTCACGACGAACCGGACAACGTCATGCGATAGCATTTGCATGTTCTTGCATTCTATCTAACTAAATTGGGTGATAACCTTGTTTGTGTTGGCAGTATAGTTTTAAGTCCTCTATCTCAACTTATTGAGCTGTGGTTGCTCACATCCCCGTAGCCTTGCTACAGGTACTAGCTAAGAAGTGACTTACAATTACTTCGGAGCTAGCAACTACAGGATCCTAGGGAGTGAGAATATAAACTGAAGATCGGATAGACTCTCAAGTTTAGGGTTGTATTTAAAGCTTTTTGTATTAGATTACGAATTGCTCAGGTAGATTATGATTAAGTGGCTAAATCTTGTAAATATACTTAGTTCATTTTAATATAAGTATATATTTTTCTTAAGTTCATAAGTAGATATTATGTTTAAATTATGAATTGCTTACTTCAAAGCGGGTTAATTGTAGATGCCTTGTGTAAATCAGGTCTAAGGTGGCAATAGTATGGTCAGTTTCTGTCTTAGAATGATTTGCGTGGTAGGACTGTTATGACTCAGCCACTTCGGAGCGTAACGGGATTGATTAACCCCGGACCTAATCTAGATTAGGTTGAACCCTGCTTTCGTATACCTTGTATCATATTTCTCCCACTTAGCCATCACGCGACATTTGTCTTCTAACACAATATTCCACAATGATTCTTTCTTTTTCGTACTGAATATTCTTTACCCTTTTTACCCCTTTTAGTATGATTTATGTAACCTAATTATATAATACCCTTTAGTCTTTTCATGCATGTAAAGTAACCTTAGTGGATGAGTATATAAACCCCCACTTTCTTGTATGCAGACAATTAACTAATTAATATAGAATTATTCATTTTGAGTAACCTTAGTGTTCTCGTTATGATTTAACTCTTATCTATTCCCTTTAGTAAGGAGTAACAACGAATAACCCTTCAGTTCGAACCGGTGCATCATATCTAGCGAATTATAAGCCAAGTAAGATCTAGTGGTGCGTTATATTTATTTGATAACTATCAGGACTTTGCTAACTTTTTCCCTATTTGTTTTGGTTTGCTTCGTTGTAGCGCTTCTCCATATGTTTGACCTTGGAGACGCATCACGATCTCTAAACCTCTTACCCAATCTTATCTCAAAGGTCTATAAGGTCTTGTAATAAAAAAAAAAAAAAACATTCTTCTTAGATCGTCTAAGATGAGCTCCAGTATAAGGAAGGCCTGCTGATAAACTCTTTATGTACCCAACTTGGGTAGACCTTGCTCTACTCTACTACAAGCATAGATGCTAAGCTCATAAGCCCTCCTAGCAAGATTGACTTGCTTAGTACTAAGGTCTTTGACTTTGAACTCCAAAATCTTCTTTGTCAACCTATTACCACAGCAAAACAACTCAAGCCTTGTACCTCATTATACTAGAGTACGAATGCAATAGCAACTGCACCACTCTCTAACATACTATATTCCTTTTGTTTTATTTTTCATATTTACCCTTTTAGCTTATACTAGATATCTTTATTTTGTATTATCCCTTTTGTAATTTCATTCTTTCCTTTTGTTACCCTAGGGACTTACTACAAATAATCCCTTAACCTTTGTAGCTGAACTGATCAAGGTTCTTACTAATGAATATTCACATACACTATTCTTATAAGAAACAGTCTCTAAGTTACAATCCCCTCACCCTTGTCTAATCTTACTAGTAGTTTGAGAATAATGCTGAGTGGACCTTAGTCCTTTGCTTATGCACCACATTAAGTCAAGGCTAAGTCGTGTTATGTTTGTTGGTGAGTCATATCCGAAGAACACCTTCACAAAGCTATTGCATTCATTCACGATTCGTGCTTTGTTCAATATCTCAAAGAACCCACCTTTAACACTATTATAAGCCCTAGTGATAACTCGGCTTCTAGGCATATCTAATTAGAATGGAGTAGAATATTATAGTTTCAAGGATGAAACTTTTTTCAAAGGGGGTTAAATGTGATAACCCTAATTCTAAGCTCCTAAATTTAGGGATTCAAGTAATGTTATCCATTCTACTCAAAGTCAATAATGTTGAATGGAAATGTATCTACAAAATATATATAAACCTACTGAAAGCAAATGATGATTAATATATATATGTATATATATACACCTATATCAAGAAAATGACTATATATATATATATATGTATATATCTTGATAAAGCCAAAACACAGGTAAATCCCCTTTAATCCTTACGTAGCAACAACCTAGAATACATTAGGCATCACTTACTTTAACTATGAACTAAAGTTTAACACATAAGGAGTATAATAAGAAATGGGCTAAAATCTCCAAAGGTTAACTAGTATCTAACATACTTTTAATCCTTGGATCAACCACCCAAAGCTTACATATTTGGATTTTATAAGCATTAAAAAGCAAACAACATAAATATAAACAATTTGTGATATAATGTAATAAGATGAAATGGGTTTTGATATTTGTTAAGAAGACTTTACTTTGGGTGGCTGAAGCATCCTTTCCTTATTTGTTGTATTGGTTTATGAGTGCTCAAAGTTACATGTAGATCAACTACTAATTGAAATATGTGGAAAAAAATAATATCTATAGTTGACAACCTAAATACATGTACACAATATACGTTAAATAAGTAAATGTACTTGAATTATAAATGCTTGAGGATTAGTTATTATTTAGCTAAGACATCGAATTAGAGTAGAAAGTGAATGGAAAGAAACAATTTGACTCATGGCACATAAAGACTTATTTGTATGCGCCCCTAAAGCTTAACTTGTGACCCTGTACCTTGTAATTGAGTTCCAACTCAGAAATGGACCTTAAAATTGAAAGTAAACTAAAATAGTTTCACACTGACTACTTATTTGCATAATTCTAACTAAAAACAACCAACTTATGGCCAAAACAAGTTAGTATGTTTATGGAAGGCCTACTTACGATTTGAATTTGAATACCAAGTAAGAGACTTTGGGAGCATTCTTATACTAAGATTCTTTTCAAAAGGCACTTGTACTTACTTATCAAGCAAAAAGAATATTTGTCACAAGATTACTTTAATTGACAAGTCAACATGTCTTAGTGAGTGACACTCTATGACTATCTCTCCTATTTATGCATGTTAGATTAAGCTAATGAATCTAATTCTACAATGACTTGGAAATGATATCTATGTAGGTTTTAAGGAATATTTACTTATTCAGGCTATTGTGTTTGGTTTGATTCCCTTAAATGATGTGTTTACACTAGACGAGTTTGTGATGCTATGCTTAGATATACTTGAAGATTTGGAGTGTCTACTATACTTAGATAGCTACTTTAAAAACCAAACTAATACAAGAATGAATAAGTAAATTAAATTGATCATGCATAGCATCCTTTGCATCTCTCTCTTAAAGGCCATCAACAGTACATAGTGCACTAGAAGGGCTATATGGAGATGGTTCTCTAATCGCCTTTAATTAGAGCTACTAAGTTTTAAAATTCATAAACCTAAATTCTATCCTTAACTCAGTTCAACAGGTAAGTGTACCTATCGTTTGTTAACATGGATGAGTATTGAGTCATCTCCATTAAGAACGGATACAAGTATTAATACTAATTAATCTTTTTATTATCTAGCAACTCAATTTATCAAGTGATTAAGTATTAAAATGTCTAATTTACCAACCAACTAAACTAATCCATAAACAACTTTCTTCTAACACAATGACTACAAAAATTATTAACAATACCATGCTTAACATGCAAATTTACTTCACTACAAAGCATGATATCACCAATAAATTTTTATCTTAATGTTTATTATCTACAGGGAATCACTAGTTTATAAGCATTCTTTTCAGAATTACTTACTTATAATCCTAATTGTATTTATTAGAATTTCTTCTAAATTAATAGCCAATCATAATCATGTAGCAACTTTTCTAGTAATGTCTCTACTATCAAAAGTATGTTGTTCTAATGAATTAGATCTATTCAATAAAATTATCTCTCAACATATTCTATCAAAATTTGTCCTTAGTGTCATGCATTACACTATACTTAGATTTATTAAGCTCAATTCACCGAAACTAACAAAAATCAAGAAATCACTAATTTATGCACTTATTCATGCTAAGTTGATGTAAGAAGTTCTAGATTATTACTCACACATGATGAAATGATAACACGTATCAACAAAATTCATAAATAATAAGAAATATAACATGAGAAAAGTAGAAGAATAAAACCCCTTTTTCAGATTTACTGTAGGAGTCTTTACAACGCACAAACAATGACCAATTGTCTCTTTCAAGTAATTCCAAAAAAAGTACTATACAACACTAAGAAGATCTACTGGAAAATGTGAAAATATGATAGGTATAACTTCGGTGAGCAAATGTGTTTATGGTTAAAGGTCTAGAACAAAAGGTTTAAGATCTCTAATAAAATGAATCTAATGTTATATGTTCTATGATTTCATGTGATGTGATGTTTTTGAAAATTACAGGTGTATTTATATTCTTCTCGTTAAAAGATCTAAAATATACCATTTCAAGAGACCCCCTGGTGTCTAAACCTATTAAACTCATCGATTCATGTGAAAACGTTAAAGAGGAAAAGTTGTGTCCACTCCCATGATTTGGGGTACAATCTTCTCAGACAAGAATCTTTTTCACCTACTACGGTCGTAATGATGAATGTGATCTCCTCGTCATAATCATTTTATCTCATCACCCCCATGATAGAGGGAATGATCACCTTTTTGATGTGCTATCACAATCGTGATGAACAAGTGAATAATAACTTTATCCTTGATCACTCCCTTAGTCACACCGGTGATGGAGGAAGCAACTAGCACTAAGCACTCAAATCTTCTTTTATCATGCACGTAATTATATGCATGTTGATTTTCCTTTAGAATTATTCCTTCATTACGAGCGTAATTGCTCCAAATCTCCTTGTTCTTATATAATTTCATCTCCTCTTCACTTTGTCTCGAATAAATATTATTTTCTTGATCTTGAATCATCTGATATTGATATATTACACAATTAAGAACCAAGAACTTAAGAAGTAAACACAATTATGACCAATTTATTGATAAATAAGCTTATAAAGTGTAAAGTAATTTATGCTTATGATTCTCCATAAATAACCATGCCTTGACCATTGAAAACTACCACCTCTCTAGAAGATGCCATCCTCTAAATGGAGCTATGCAAATGTCTAGTTAGCCAACTTTGCATTGGAGGCACTAAGGTATTCTAATGGACGTATTTTGAATGGCTACGAATCTACGATGAATCACCAATGAATTCTTTGAATTTAAATCTCTAGGATAGATGTGTAATAATTTGTCTCCTAAACTTATAGCTTTGGAGGGTATAAATTGGACCCTTACAAGATATTTGAAAGGTCTTGTTAGTATGTAAATTGCATATTGTTATGTTATGTGGTATATTGGTTAATAACCTACTTGACTTATTGTATTATGTGTAATATGAGAATTGATCTTGCTTAATCGTTACTTATGCTTACATCCTTATAGATTTCCTTTTAAATAGGCCTTAACATAGTACAACCTACTTTAACGATATCCCAGGGTAAGTAATGGCTTTTGGGGACAAGGGAGACCATGGGAGCAAAGACAGGAAGACCATTACCCTTTTTGTTTGTAGAACTTGACTATAACATATAACGTTAGATAATTGTATAAGTTTATATCTTCAACTTATTTAATGGGACTTAAGTATATTTTGGTGTTGTAATATGGTGCTCTACATGCTATAAAGACACTAAGCATTATGTAAGATAAATATGTATGGATAAATAGATAGGTACAAGTGCTACCATTTTAGTACTGGGCCTAAAATGAAACCCTCAGTTTATATGATACTATATAAAAGTGTAGGTCATGAAGATGACAAGTAAGTAATAAATAAAATATAAATAATAAGTTATAAGCAAGTTATATACAGGTACAATCGGTAAGAATAAGTCGAGTGATGGGATGACAAAGAAATATGTGTTGAATGATAGTATTATCCATTCTTATAGGTGTTATCTGACCTAAGATGCTTTGTATGCGTGATATGATATAGAAAGGCATGGTTCTATGTGCAAATATATTATCACTATTATAGGTTCACTATGTAGGGGGTCTATCAAACTCCATTAGGTGACAAGTGTGAAAGCATTGCCTTATGTGTATTATCTAAGTAATTTAGGATAAAAGGGGAGTTCTCCATCAGTCCAAGATACACATGGAGGTTGCCACGTTGAGAGTATCCGTTGGAGTGTAATAATACATCCTTAAGGTAATGCATCTATTATGTAATTAAGATTTTACATCAAAATATGTATGATTGTATTCATTTAAGATTTTGAGAATTTTTAGTGTCTATGATGAAAAATTTTCTAAATGGTTAACTAGATAAATCTTCATGACAATAATTCATGATATATGTACATATAATTAGTTATATACAATTGTAAAATAATCTCTAAAAGAAAAATGAAGTTATTTTTTCTTTTGTTGTGAAAATCAATGATATTTTATATTTCTATACTTACCACAATTCTTTTTTTTTTCTCCTAGAAAATAGAAACTCATTCTATTAAAGTACAAGAACATCTCAATACATTGTAACGCCCCAAACTTCCTAGATAAAGGGTTGGAAATTAATAAGATTTCCTGAAAGATACCCTTAATGTTAACTAGATAACCAACCCTAAACTTAAGAGGCTATGCTCAACAAACCCTAATGCAAACTCTTAAAATGCTAGATGGCAGCCTTGACTTTAGTTTGACCCCAACACTTAAAGTCTTAAAATCTTGTAAACAAATGCTAATAACTAATTTCAACTTATAGAGTCAACCTAATATAACAAAACTAGCTCCAGACCCTAATGGAATAGAGACCGATAGTTGAAACCTATGAGAATTCCTTAAAATCGGTAAAGGGTAAACTAAGCCAAAAATGAATATTGATATAGATAACCTTAAGAATAAATTCAAAACTCTAAAATGAATACTATATGTAAACCCCACAAGTTTCTTAGATAAGAGGTTAGGAGTTAATAAGATTTCCTAAAAGATACCTTTAGTATTGGCAATATAATTAACCCTAAACCTAAAAGACACTCTCAAAAACCTAAACTCAAACTCCTAAAACACTAAATGGCAATCAAAGCCCTAGTCTGACCCCTACACTCAAAAGTAATAAAATCTTATAAACAAATGCCAATGATTAATGTTAACTCCTAAGGTTAAACTAATTTAACAAAACTAACCCTAAACCCCAATGGGAAAAAAGATCAATAGTGGAAGCCCATAAGAGTTCCCTGAAACCAATAAAGGGTAAACTAAGCTAAAAATGAATATTGTTATTGATAACCTTAACAATGAATTCAAAACCTTAAAAAGAATATTATAGTCCTTAAATGAACTTTTGAACACTAAAATCTTAATTAGAACCCTAATACATATGAGCCTTTAAATTGTAAAACCTTAATCTACAGTCAGAAACCCTAATACGACTATTGTAACATAATTAAATAGTAAAACTATTCATCAATCAAAGATTAATAGCTTAATTTTCCTAAAACCCTAATCTACCCTCTAAAATACACTTGAACAACAATAATTGTCTCAATTTCTTAAGCTAATTAGATAAGATTACCCAATGGGCTTAATCAACTTCATTTGGCACATTAAGCCCAAAAATGCACCTAATTTATGCCAAGCGTACTAGTAGTTAAGATTAAAAAACTTAATTATACCTTAATCTGCTAATTGGATTTTATATCATAGTTAACTAAAAAACAAGAATGATTAATCATATAAAACCAAAGTGATTATATAAAAATATCTCCTTAAGAATGCCAACGTTATAATTAGGGAGACAATAAAAACCTTCTGAACTTTTGAATCAAAACTAGGAGTTAATAGGTAATCCCTAGAACCACTTAAGATATAATAATAAATCATTAACAATAAAATCCATAAATAAAACGATTGAACCTTAAATAATAAGTTGAAAAATCTTAGAGTAAATCCCTAAAACCTTAATCATACGTGTAAAATATAAACCTTAATGCATGGGAAACCTCAAAATGATTGGAAAATATCAATAGGCTAAGAAAAACCTTAATTAGAAGCCTAAAACCCTAATTCAACTAATAAACCCTAATCACCAGCCTCTTACATAGTCCAAAAATACTAATCGTTCCAAAAAAATAAACGACTATGACAAACAAAGTAATATAAGTTAGTGAACTTAATTGAAATGAAAAAATATGGCAAGACCCTTGTTATACCCTAATTAAGCATATATTGCTTAATTAAGTACGATTACAATTAATTAGCCTAATTTCCCTTTAATCATCTATTAACTCTCATTACATCTTAATTAGTAGAAAGTTAAACTTAATTAAAAACAAAAGACAAAGAATTAATTAAGAATTTAAAAAAAAAAACTTATCCTTAAGGAGACAAAATCCTCTCTCATTTGACAAAAGGCAAACAAGGTACAATAGTACCAAGACGGGACCACGTACCCTTATCCCAAGATAACCACCTCTTGTCCCCCTTAATCTACCTTCAATATCTACTATGTTACCCCTCCAAAACCCTTATTTGACACCATTCTTCACGCATAGAAAACCCTAGGAAACACTCTCAAGAAACCCAAATAAAAACCAAAGGAAAAAAAGGGAAGAAAACAAAATTAACTGTCAAACCCCTCTGTACACCTCAATGCCTTTTGGTCTTACCACCACTACACACCACTAAATGACAAGCCGCCACTATCAAAAGATTACACATACAACCTAGTTTCTTACCGACAAACATTTGCCCTCAAAGGAGTAAGTTTCAAATTTATTTTTTAGTAGAAAAGTTAGAACTCGTATAGACTACTTTAAGGTAAAACTCACCCAACTTAAGTTTTCTATTTACACTAATTTTACCTATGATATTTTGGGAGTTTGAGATCAGAAATACTATATAAACATGTTATAATCATGTGCATCTCATTTTACAGTCATATAATCACACATTCATTCATATACTTAACTAGTTTGTTACTTATATTCTAAAAGTATTGGAGATAGTTTTGTATAAATAACTTGAAAAGATATTGATTAAACTTTATGAAACCCTAAGTATTATCCATGCCATCCCCTCCTTGATATGTATCTATCTTGTTTTCACCATGTTAGGTGATGTTATTACTTTAAAACAAGTAGAAATGTGATGAAGATAAAGAAACACACTAGAATAAGTGTTGGATGAAAAAAGTTAAAGGAAAGCTTAGAAGAACCCTACTTAGTCACCACTTTCATTAAAGTTTCAAATCTATAAATTTTAATTTATTATCTTAATAACATATTTGTTTAGTGTTAAGTATGATTTATGATGTAATTAACTAAGTTAAGTGGGATAATGATGAGTTAATGACCTAAACTTGTTAAGTTAGTGATTAAGGCCTTAGGAATAGTGTTACAAATCCCATTAATGAAATGAATCATATATGAAACACTTAGTAAAATGGGTTATTTGGTGGATCCGTAAGGATATTTAGCCTATTGGAATAAGTTATAATTAAATTTAGGGTCACATATTACAAATTAAGCCTAAATTAGCTTAGTTAGTGATTAAAGTCTTAGAAATATGATTAGGAGTGCAATAAATGAAAAGAATCAAATCTGAATCCTAATAGAAAATAGACTTATCTTAAGGCCTTTAGTGGGCTTAAGCCCAAAATAATAAGTTAAGTTAGACTTAAGGCCCTAAAATATAATATAAGGCCAAAAGCCCTTAAAAGAACCAAGAATAAAGCCCAATAACTTAGTGACCAAATATGAACCCTAAATTATAAGGCTCATAACATAAAATATAAAAGGTCTATTAAGTCCAAAAGCCCATTAAAGCCATCCCCCATAGACTCCTTTGTAGGTTAAGGCCTTAAACTAGTAAAAAAAGACTCATTTAGGCCTACAAGAATAACATTATAGCCCAAATTAAAAGTTATAGAATTTGATCAAAAACTTGAACTTAAGGTACCTAAATAAAGGCCCAAAAGGTCAAGTATAAGGTAAAATACCCAAAATTAAGCCAAAGCCTAAATCTAGGCCCAAATCCTAAAGTAGTCAAACTAACACCATTAACCAATGAATTTTTTTGGCTTAAAATGAATTCTTACAAGTCCAAAAACCTTAAAAGGACTTCACCAAATGAAAAAACATTCGAAATAATATGAAATCAACTATAAGAACGTGAAAAATGGACTTAAAATAAGGAAGTTAGAGCGAAAATAAGTTTTAACCGTACTTAAGTAAACTTTTAGGTTCTTAAAGAAAACCTCTTCTAATTACTTACATATAAATTATTATTATGTTTTAGGTGACTAAATCTCTAATTCAAGGACCTCAAAGGTTAAGATAAGTAGGTAAGCAGGTCAGGTGAGAGAGTTTCGATGAACTGCTACTTGCTTATGTTTAATAACTGCTTGATGTTCTATTACTTGCCTTTAGTTAACTGTTGAGTGACTAGTTGTTCTATATGCTAACATTTGTGTGATCGCCTTATTAAAATTGGTAAGTTTAAATATTTGGCCAAAATAACTGGATATACCTATCGTGTGTCTATTATCCATTAGTTATGAACTATGATGTCTATAGCTTTGCTAAGTTTTCTGAAAATTTTGCTAAAATACATTTTTAAAATGTTTTATTATTCAAAGAAACATTTATTAACTTAATGAGTACTCATAGCAATCTCTTGTGACATTCTACTTATTGAGTCAAAACTAGTCGACCATCTTTAGTTGATTGATAATGAATAGCTTGAGTTGGGACTTGTATGATTTAGCCTATAGCATATTATATGGATTTATTGAAAGTGAGCCTGTAGGGTGTTATATTGATTTTTGATAGTGGATAGCCCTAGTAGGGTCTACCTAATTGATTAGTATAATATTCTCGACTAAGGTAATAGTTGAGTTCCGTCTACTAGGACAATACCCACAGATAGCCTCATGAAAGTAAAGTGAGATGCCCCAAGCAATTAAATACGGAGGATAATCGAAGTATAAACGATGCAAATTTACACATTCCATAGTTTCAAAGCCTTATGGAAGTGTTGCTTACATTCACTATGTGTGCATTTATTTCATATGTAACTAAACTACATATTTGTTAATAACGCTTGATAACTTACTTGAACAATAGTGGCGAAAGACAAACTCACTAAGCTATGATATGCTCACCCCTTAACAATTCCTTTTTGTAGGAAACCAAAAGCTGAAAATAGGCTAAGATCAAAGTATAAAGTGTTCCTTAAGCAACTAGATTAGATAGATAAGATTACTTTAGTAAATGACATTAGTGAAGCTAGATCTTTATAATATTTAGTAACTCTTGATGTTGTAGAAGTTTAATTATCCCATCTTATTGTTTGGTAGGTAATTCTGACTCTCTACGGTCTTAGTGGATTGTCATAGTAAGGTTACTTAAGTTACTTATATAAATAAGTAAATATAAGTAAAAGGAATAAGCACCCTTACAAACTTACTAGTAAGAGTCTTACAACCTCTAACTTACAAGGCGATCTTTATATCATGGATGCACATATGATAGGGAGATTTTAGGAAATGACTCATAAAGGTAAATAACCAAGCTATTAGACTCTTACTATATGTTAAGTAATTTTGCTTACGTAGTCTTAATTGGTGAGATGCATATGTTGTCCCCATTTTGCATGAATATGCATCCCAATCCATTTCGTGACACATCATTATAAACAACAAAGGGTTCGTTGCTATTAGGCAACACTAAGATTGGTGTAGAAACTAAACGTTTCTTTAGTTCTTGAAAACTTTGTTCTCTCTTCTCATTCCAAATGAAATTTTTATTCTTTTCAGTTAATTTAGTCAATGGTTTAACAATCTTTGAGAAATCATTAATAAATTTTCTATAATAGCCAACTAGATCAAGAAAACTCCTTAATTCAATAACCTTTCTAGCATTTCTACTCAACAATGGCTTTAATTTTCTCATGGTCTTTTGATAGTCCCTCGCTAGATATCTTATGTCTAAGAAAAGAAATTCCCTTTAACCAAAAGTTCATTTGGAAATCTTAGTGTACAACTTATGATCCCTTAAGGTCTACAACATTATTCTCAGATGTTCTTCATGTTGTTTCGAAGTAGCAGAATACACTAAGATATCATTGATGAAAACGATCACAAACTTGTCCAACAATGACTAGAATACTTGATTCATCAAATCTATGTAAGCTGTAAGAGTATTTGTTAGTCTAAAAGGCATCACCAAGAATTCATAATGACCATTCCTAGTATGGAAAGCAGTTTTAGGTACGTCTTCTAATTTAATCCATAACTAATGGTATCTTGATCTAAGGTCAATATGAGAAAATATACTTCCTCCTTGTAATTGATCAAATAAGTCATCTATCATTAGTAAAGGATACTTATTCTTGATGGTTACCTTATTTAATTATCCATAATTAATCCAAAATCGTAAGGAACCATCTTTTTTTTTTTTACAAACAATATAGGAGCCCTCCAAGGAGATACACTTAGTTATATAAAACCTCGATCCGATAATTCTTGCAGTTGTTTCTTAAGCTCTTTGAGTTCAATAAGAGCCATCTTATATGGTGCCTTTGAAATCAGCTCTATTCTAAGCTTCAAGTATATGGAAAAATCTATTTCCCTCTTAGGTAGTAATCTTGGTAATTCTTTTGAAAAACATATGGAAATTCCTTTACTACCTTGATCTCATTAATATCATGTTTATCCCTTTCTCCCTCCATAGCATATACCAAGCACCAATTCCAAGTTAGGTACTTACTACTTACAATTATTTCAACCAAACTTAACTCTTTTTGTCTAGAAGTACTACTTCTCCAACATATGTAACTTTAGTTCCATCTCAAGAGTTAAACATTACTTCTTTTCTTTGACAATCCATAGTTACTTGTGTTGATGACATCCAGTTCATACCTAGTATAGCCTCATACTTTTTCATCAAAAGTACTATCATATGTACTTTAATCTTATGCTCGAATATCCTAATAAGACAATACTTTACTATCTCACTTGTAACTATTATATGTCCAATTGGTTATTTAACCCCAAAACTAACGGCTAGTATGGTTTTTGGTATTACTATTGGTTCAACTACTTCATTTGAAATAAAAGAGTATATAACTCCAATGTTGAACAAGGTATATACGAGGGTGTCACATATTATAATATTTCCTAAAAATATTTTTAGATGCCTTTTAGAATATTTGCTTTAATTGTTATTATTTTATGCTATGGCTTTTGCAATAATATTTAGGATATCATACACTACTAACTTGTAACTAGAGGTGTGCAAATAGGGTTTGGCCCACTGGCTGACCTGTTTAACCCGCTTTTAAAATGGGTTTGGGCTAAGGTTTTTTGGCCCTTTTAAAAGCGAGCCAAATAAGCTCGACCCGTTTAACCCACGGGCTAAAGTAGGTCGGTTTGGGATAGCCCGTTTAATATATTTATGCCTTTGGCCCATGCTTACTTTTTAAACAGGTTAAGGTTAAAGTTTTTCGGCTCGTTTAAAAGCGGGCCAAATGAGCCCCACCCATTTAACCTTCAGGCTAAAGTAGGCTAGACTGGGCTGGCCTGTTTAACCCATTTGCACACCTCTACTTGCAACCAACTCAATATCATAAGTAT
Source organism: Lumnitzera racemosa (assembly GCA_024138005.1). Taxonomy (NCBI): domain Eukaryota; kingdom Viridiplantae; phylum Streptophyta; class Magnoliopsida; order Myrtales; family Combretaceae; genus Lumnitzera; species Lumnitzera racemosa. The sequence goes on from JAMXBC010000001.1 coordinate 16,428,383, forward strand.
CTAAAGCAACAAGCTCTATCTCAAGTTCATTTGCTTCTTCACACAATCCCTCCAGGTTGAATACCTATGCAGTTGCTTTCAAACTAATAGGTTAAGCTCCTCCTTAACCTAATTTTGTTGAAGTTGGTCTTATAGTAAGTATACTTTTTTTTTTTTGGCATTTCGAGCAACTATTTGAAAAGTGTCCAACATTCTTACAAATAAAACATGAGGAGAATTACAACTAAGGGGATCAAAATTTAAGGGTAACTTCAAATAAGAGATCATCAATTTGAAAAGATTAAATAAGGAATTAACATTTTACAAAGTACTTCAACTATGAGCAAGTGATACTCGTTGTAGATTTATATATATATAAATATATATATATATATATTTAAAGTGCTACTAACTACAACCATGAGCAAGTGATACTCATTGTAGATATTCACTTGGCCATTTCCTATTATTCATCATAATAGTCTTCAAGTAGCTCGAAGTTACAATCACTGAAAAGATCACAATAATAACTAAATACTAGATATACATATGAGATTTTCTTTATTTGTTATAGTCTTATAGTTTTATGAAGTCTTTTAGTTAATTTGTGTCGTATCCAAATCAATTTTTTTTCATGTTTGAAATCCCATTTGTCCTTGTGTTCAAGTGTTCCATCCTTATAATAGGTCTTCATAATGGGTCCTCGTTACGATCAAAATAATTTAGGTAAAGAATATGTCTATATATCCAATATGTATAAGAGTCATATGTCAAGGTTATCCCTATGTTCAAAAGTCATGAGGACTTCATGATAGTCCCTCGTTAACCATACGTCATAATGATTTAGACATGAAACATTAGTATCACTATTTAGGCATGGATTTGTCTAGTTGTTTCTTATAAGTTTCATATGAGGTGGTTTTAAAAGGAAAGTGAAATATTTTAGTCTCAACATTTTAAAAATGTATACATATTGGATCCAAGAATAAAATAGGAGATATTTTGATTAAGATAAAGGTTTCCTTTTTTTAGAAAACATGTCTTTTAACTCTTTAGAGACTTTTACATACAAGATAGGCTTTCAAAGGAAATAAATAGGATTTTGATAAAGATATTGGTTTTTATGGTTCCAATAAGAACACATCCTTTAGGTAGGAAAAGTTTTTGGCTTATCATAAGCTTAGTTTTAAAAAAAAAAAAAAATAGTTGATAGAGATGTTGATAAAAAGATTATTTTTTGTCATATACTTAGTTTGAGGATATTTTTAAGGAAAGATGACAAAGATGAAACCAAGTTTGAAAAACTTAGAAGTTTATAAAGTAATTTTGGTAGAAATAATTCTTGAAATATGTGGTTGCTTTAAAAAACTTTTAGGTTACTTTTAACATTAAGACTATTTCATTCAATTAAAAAAGGTTGTTGGAATATTTTGCTCACCTTTTTAAGATTTTCTTTTAATAAACAATATTAAGTGGCTTGAAGATAATGTTGGGATGTTGAGAGAGAAAAGAATGTTGGAATGAAGATAAGACAACTGAGATGTATGTAGAGAAAACTGAAGACTAGAGGTGGTCCAAAGAATAAAAGAGTGGTCCTATATATATAATTTATGATATTAATTGAATATAAGTTGAAGGTTGGTTAAATAAATCAAATTCCTAAGGATAAAGACTAATTTGTCAAATGCCTTCATCATATCCCTTTCATGCTTATCATATGGATAAAATAATGAAGATAAGTGAAAGTGATCCTTAAAAGACAAATGGAGGCTCCCTTCTTGCATGCCTTACACTACTTGTGGGTGTTGGGAGTCTTTCCATTTGTTTTGCATATTGTTCATCACATGTTGAAAGAATTGTTGAAATATAATTTTAGGGTACTTATCTCTTCAAGACTTAGATATGATAATAACCTAAACACTTAGTTAAAAGTTAGTTAGTTTAGTTAATTTAAGATTAAAGTGGTCATATGACGGGTTTTCAGTCATTAAAATGTCATTTTTCTATTGGTTTTTGTCTTAGCCAATATTGTTGACTAGCATTGACCAACTTTAACTCCTTCTTATATATTTATCCTTAGGGCTTCTAAAATAAATTCAAGTGCTATTCTTAGTATGATCTTGTCTCTTCTTTAGATAACTATAGGATAATAATGGAGTTAAAGATTGGTTAAAGACATAAAACTCCTACTTTGACTAGATGCCTTCCTTATGTCACTTTCATGATGCATAGATGGATAAGTTGTAAGATAATAATGGAGTGGAGTGAAAATGACACTTAGAAGATAAATTGATAGCTTCTTCATAAGCTAAAGCTCATGCTACTTGCCCTCATGCATTCATCGATCTTATTTTCTATTATTTGATAAGTCTTAGCTCTTTTTCTTAAATGATTTTGCATGCTTATGATAGGTTTAGATAAGATGTAGTAAGCTTTTAGGTCTCACTATTTACTAAAATTTTTTATTTTAGGAAATCCTATTTTAAGATAACAAGAGTTAATATTTGATAGTAGCTATAAGTTTATAAGTAATTTTCACTATGTCTTTGAAATCTCTCTTAACGATTTTAGCCTATTTAGAATATATCTGTAAATTATATCTTAGCGATTATGAGCTTATATCAAAAAAAATTTTGGGTTTATAGTTAAGACCTAAAGTAAGCAAAAAGGGCCTATTTAGGGTCATATGAGTAAAATTAAGTCTTGAACATGGAATTTAGACTAAAAGTTTAATTTAAAGTACTTAAATAAAAGCCCAAAAAAAAAACTTAATATACGGCCCAATACTCAATATTAAGCCCAAAGCCTAAGACTAAGCCTAAACCTTAAAGTAGTCAAACCAACACCCTTGATTAACGAACTTATTTGACCCAAACTAAATTCTTACAAGTCCAAACACCCTAAAAGGACCTCACTAAACGAAAGAATACTTAAAAACGATGAAGAATAACTATAAGATTGTTAAAAATAGACTTAAGATGAAGAACTTATGACCAAATTACGAAAGCAATAAAAAGGGGAAGTAAGGACTAGAAGGAGCAACTAAGTAGTATAAAATCATATTTATGTACTTTAATTATAACCTTCAAATAACGTAAACCTAAGGATTAACTCAACTAAGGATTATTAAGATTGCTAGAAGCTATGGATGAGTGAATATACTGATCCTTGTTTTATCTTATATTTGCTTATAACGTAGCACAATGCACTATTGATAACTCTGATTTTAAATACATTTCACATGGTGATTTTGTAGTATTTCCCTTACATCTTTGGTTTTATTTAAATAAATTGATACTTAATTAAGTAAAATTTTGATTTCAAGGTTTGAATGCGTTCTTAGATAAAAAACGGAGAAAGGGAATCAAGTTTCACTCAATTCGGAGTTCAAATGAATGAGTTATGAAGTTTTGAAGTTACACAATCTAGGACACAGCTGTGTCCCCAGGCTGTGTCCATCCAAGAAAATATGCTGAAGTCAAAAAGTTACAGGACCTGGGGATATGACTGTATCCCAGGCCGTGTTTGGTGACGAAAACAGAAACCTTGCAATACATTATAAAAGGACATACAAGGGTTTTGCATACAGGATTATTGGACATTCAAAAGAGAAAAGACTTGAGGAGAAGGAGAAGAAAAAGACGAAAGCAACATTCAACTTCAAGATTGAAGAGATTTATCATCAACAAAAGGGGTTTTTCATGTTTGATTTATTAATTTTGCTACAATTCGTTTTTAATTTCATTATGATAGCTTAAGATTCGTGTATTTAAGATTATGGAACCTAGGGTTTCATGTGACTATTAGATTGATTTATAATTTTCAATAAAGTTTCTATGTTTCTTGATTCAATTATGTCATTTAATTGTTAATTGATATTTCTAGAGTATCAATCTATGATATTATGCATGATGATTGAAAAATCACATATATAATGAGATCTTGACATAATTGGAGAGAATTACATATATACTTAGAGATAAGATATATTTTTCTTCCGGAAAGTTGTTATTTGTGTAGGAATTCATTATACATTAATGCGATTCTAAGTTATATTACTAAGTGAAGAGATTCCGGTAATTAATTTAGGATTAGGGTTAATAGGCTTGAGAAAGGTATTAACTTTAATTGTGAATCCCTCTGGTCAAGAATAATAGAGATTGAATTGGATAAATTTTAAGCGGTCACATGTTAAACACTAGGGCAAATAATTCCTAAATACATTATTACCTTCTTGAAGTTGTTCTTAAGTTTAACGCTTTCTAAATTGCTTAATCAAGTCTCATAATTAGTTTAGTTTGTCAATTTTAGTATTTTTAATTCACTCAATCCATCACAATTTTCTAGTTAGATAATAAAGCTAAGGTTAAAATTAGTATTCAAAGTCTCTAAGGGATCGACTCGGATTCACATCCGCTATATTAAAACTGATAGGTGCACTTGCCTAATATCAACTATTTAGACATATTTATGAAATTGCTATGCTTACAGGATGGGGATTCTTGCATGTGCTTATGTTGGTTGAAAGGGCTCTATAGTGTTTATTGCATGTATTGGTTAGCCATTTGTAAATTAGAATAATAATTATTCAACTTTTAAATAAACTGGACATGTATTGCATCTTTCTGCATTATTGTAAAGGGCATCAGCGCTATGCAATGGAGTAAGAAATCATATCAAATGGATCCATATATTATGATATGTTATGTAATTGTTGTTTTGTACAACGTACTCGTATGATATGTACTTACCTCGACCTTTGGGATTTACTTGGCTTTGGGGAGTACTACCTTCAACTTGAAGCTGAGCTGTATCTATAGCTTTGGATCTACCAAAAGAGATGATATTTAGACTATAGACATAGAGACCCAGGCCTTGACATGCTTAAATACTTCTCAACTCAGGTAATAGTGAGCATAAAACCACACTTTATACAATCAACGGTAAGGTGCTATATATGATGTTGCATTGCATATCTCATTACATTGCATATGCATGCTTAGTTAACTTATTTGTAATTACTTGTTAGTATGATAGGAAGGTTACTTACTAAGCAATTGTCGCTTACCTCCTTATAGCTTGTTCTTGTAGCATGACTAATGGTTAGAGTAAGGTCATAGGATGTCTGAAATTAGTTCTAGTAACCTTTGAGATGCTAGAGAGAAGATGAGAGTAGGAGCAAACATTGATATTATATTTGCAATCTTACTTTATCTTTTAAAACTTATAATCTTAGACTGCTGATCCTTTAGCTATGGTCTATATCACTTACTTTTAAGGAATGTCACTTATCTCCAAGTATTATGTTATTTAAGTTTAATGTTTAGACTATAAATGTATGCTTTGAAATTACTTTATGTAAGTTACCCAGTAGAAGTTGAGTTTATGTTGATGCCTTCTACCATATGATGAAGGTTCCTAACCATTAGGGGTATTAGTCTTGAATCTTCCCATAGTATATGGCAAAATTGCCCCAACTTAGTTGTCCGTCGAGTTATGATAGGGTGTGTATGTCCTTTTAACAAACAATTATGAGTCGTGTTCTTTTATATACATATTTATATATGTAGTATAAGGTGAGTTACAAGGTCGTAGATTCAATTAGTAATATAGGGTGAGTTCCAAGGTCATATTTCTTGAGGCAATGGTATGCTAGATCTCAATCGTTTTAGTCCCCTTCATAGCTAAGCAAACTTAATAAAACTCAAATTTTGTTTAACTAAAACTAACAACTATCCTAAATCAATAAACTTTATGTTTGTATTAAAGTATAACCATTAACTAACCTACAGATGCTACTCAGGAATTCCAACTTTGTGAAAAGATATAATTATGAACCAAAGGTTGAAATATCTAATGGCATAGCAGTTATGTCATTCCAACAATCTGCATTATGAGTGAGCTATTAACTAGCTACTAAACTAAGCCCTAAGTGAATTACAAGTTGTCAATTTCTAATCCATATTAGTCATTCATGAAATCAATTAGAATACATGAACAAGTTACATTATCCTAATCTACTCAATGTTCCTAAAGTGAAACACAAGCTCCATTAGCAAAATCAATGACCCACAACATACAAACACGAATGGAAATAGCAAAACCACCATTACACAATCTAACCACTAGACTGATTTGTGATCTCATTAAGTTCAAAGGATACATCAAGTTAAAGAATAACATCCATGCAAATACAAGTACAAGAATGGAAAGAAATAACTTGAAAATAGGACTTCCATGTTCGAATCCACACTTGAATGATGTTTCTCGAGCATCCTTGGGTTGGATTCCCTTATTACATTACAAAAATGAAGCTACAAGAACCTAAAGTTTAAAACCTTAGCAAAGAGAACAAGGAAAAGTCGAAAGAAAGAAGATAGAAATGGAAAACGGGTATGTTCGGCATGCTACATTTTAGTAGCTTTTTATATCAAGTGGGTACTGTCTTAATAGTAGATACCATCGAGATAGTAGCTGGCACTACCATCAGGACAATATGGTGCACTCTTTGGGATACTTATGAGGGTTCTATTCTAAATGCCGACTTGATGGTAACTGTGATTATCGTCAAGCCAGTAATTCTTGCTCCATGGCTTCTTCTTCTTCTTCTTTTTTTTTTTTTTTTTTTGTAACTTCTCATATGGAGGCTACCATCCTGGTTGCCTTAGGACCTATAAGATATATGGGGAAAAAATACTAAGTTTAAGATCTAAATACCAAATCTTTTGAAATAAATTGATTAAATCATAATTTTCATTTGCATAAATTAATTATATGTGATTTTTACACTAGCTTAGTGCATTCAAATTCATTTTCATGCAAAATCACATACAATTTAGAGAAAATTATATACAATAAGTGTGGGATTTTTCACACTTATCATATTCCACTTGAATTAATGGTGGAATCGTATGGTAGGCATAGCCTACTTTAAATTAGATCCCAAAACATGTCTGGATTTAGTCATTTAATAGGTCAAATTGAGCTTTGAAAATCAAGAGAAACTTTGAAATGCAAATTTCCTTTACTTTCCTCTTACATGATTCAAGCTTGCTTAAAGCAATTGGAAGCTTCTACTCAACATTTTTAGGAAAAGCGAACATCTTGGATGCGTATTTAACTAAAAATTTACACCCATCCACACTCAAATTCAAGAATCAATCCCAATCTTCCTCCATCCTTCATTTCAAATATTGACTTTCCATGCTTAATCCCAACTTTGATTGGTATAAATAGATCCTTCTCTTCCTATTCTTGACATCACTCATCATTGAAACACACTCCTACACATCCGCATGCTCTCTCTCTCTAAAATCCTTCCACTAATCTACTCACACAGTGGTGTTTCTTGAACTCTAAGCTTTCAAAAGACACCACCATACTTAACATTTACTAAATCCTAAGCATTACCGTTATGGGCTTACTCTACCAACACCTGGTACTTATACACCACCATGGAAGTCCTTGAAAACCACCAAACAACCATCCAACTACCTCCCTAATGCCAATAATAGCCCCTCAATCATGCACACGACTACTCTCTCTCTCTACACCAATTGCCTAACATCAAACGGCCACTAACCAAACCTTCGTTCCCTAATAAAATACTCACGAAAAAGCTTTTACCTTCTTGAAATTGGCTGATGTTTACTTCTTCCTTTTCGGTAGCTCTCGTGCAGCGCATCTATCAAGCCGAGTCAATTAGTATCTGATTTGACGACTTGCTTTAAATCTATCCTCTCTAACCCACATGAGTTCTCTAGTTTGATCCATCATTGTGTTATGTTTCATTATATTGTATTTTATTTGTTTATTTATTTTCTTTTTCTTTTTCTTTAACATTATATTCTATTGTAAAAAAAATTAAAAAGAAAAAGAAAAAGAAAAAAAGGAAATAGAAAAGAATAAAAAAAGAAGAAACAAAAAAGAAAGGAAAGTTCTCTTTTTCTTATTTTTATTTTATGCTTCAATAAAAAATAATAAAAAGTAATAATAACAAAAAATATGAAAAAAAATTTATCATTTAGAAAAATCCATTTCCTAGATAAATAAAGTAAATAAACAATTTTCAAATCTAGGACTTTGTTTAGACTTTTTTTTCCAAAAAGTAAACAACTAAAAAAAAAAGAAAGAGAACTCTTTTTTAGAAATTTTCCTTAAATGAACTCAGCTAATTTTCAAAATTAAAATAAACTCACAAATTAAAGTTTATGAACGAACTATAGAAATTTAACTTTGATTAATGGGTACGTAAGTACTCATATGCAATTATGGAGTGACTTAAAATACAGAAAAACTTATTTTTTCCACTCTTGTAAATAATGTTCAATTTCTTATTTTGTGCAAGTGGATGTAATTTTATTTACTTATTTATGAGTAAATAATATTAATTTTTAGAAGGGTATTATTGAAAAATGAAACTTAATATGAAAGCTTAAGAGTAGTATTGTTTAGGTTCAATAAGTTAGTCCCCTGACTCAAATTCTTTGGTTTTAAAAAATCATTTTTTAAAAAATTATTTTATCATAGCCTAGTAGTTAAGTTATAACTGATCAATGCAATTGGTTATAACTTAACTTTTTTTTCTTTTTCTCTACCCCAGTCAATTGGCAACTCTAGTTATTTCGAAATTTAAGGAGACCTAGATTTTTTTTAATTCTTAGTTAATAGTTTATATCAAATAAGTATAGGGTTTAATATAAATCGGATTAACGAAAATAAATGAAAAACCGAAAATTTAAGGCTCGACAGTTGTCAAATCTATGGATTACGCACTACATTAGAGTCAAAGAATCAATTTGTTGTATTGCAAAATTGTAAAAGGTAAATTTTTTATTATGTGGTTAATTGTTATTAGTTAATTGGTGGAGTTGTGTAGTTGTTTGCAATCATAGGTGAGCCATTGAATCTAAGAGAGGAGACTACTAATAAAAATATTGAGAAGAGGCCATGGATGATAGTGTTAGGTGATTCTTAAGGGATAGTATCATAGAATTGGGTAACTAAATGTGAATCTTTACAGGAGGACAAGATGAAAATTTTTGCACTTTAGGATTAGGATGTGAACCTTAATGAATAGATGGTATGAAAAATTACAGACCCTCATAGATAGATAAGGTGACAATTTCTGCAACTTGGGGATGCAATTGGTTGATGCTGTTAGAGCTGTAGAGGAAGAGGTTATCAAAGATGCCATTGGTGACTGTCAGGGTAATCAAAGACTTAGAAGATCATAGGGGTAGTTAGGGTATAAAGGCCTCAAGTTGGAGTGTGTGCTAAAAATGTTAGATGAGGAGTATATAAGAGAAGAGTTGTGAAAAACCCTATGCGTGACAAAGAAGATGAAGATTTGAATGATTAGCAACTTAGAAAGCTAAGATGGAATTGGGGTTTAGGTTTAGTAAAGCTAAAGGTTCTTACCTATGATGGGATAGGTAATGTTGATAAATGTTTTGAGTAGGAACATAAAGTAGAGAAGCTCTTTGACGATTGTGATTATGAAGAGGAGATTGGAGTGAAGCTGCCTACTATTGAATTTATAGGTTACAAAACCATATAGTGGAAAAGTACATTGGATAACAGGCAATAAATAGGAAAGGGAGAAATTACCACGTGGATGGAGATGAAGAATTTGTTTGCATTGATGATTTTTCCCTAAATATTAAAAGCATAATCCGTACAAGAGACCAGAGGCACTAAGGTAAGGCATTCATAGTGGAGGAGTATATACAAGAGCCCAATATGCTACATAATAGATGTAATATGAATGACCATCTAAAGAGGACAATTACCAAGTTCATCATAAGATTAAAGCATGAGATATCTAGGGTAGTTAAGTTACAAATATTTGACACCTTAGAGGAGGTGATGCAATTGGCTATCAAAGTAAAGTGATAATGGCACAAGCATTTAGAGAAAATACAACTAACTTCTAAACCTAATCCATTTATGAAAGAGGTTAAAGAAGGGAAGAAGGTTAATGATAAGGTAGTTAAGAAATCTATGGAGAAAAGAAAAGCTTTAGTAATTAAGGTACATGCTAGAGAAATAACTACCAAAAAAACCTAAATAGATACGATGTTTCAAATGTCAAATATATCGCCATCTTGTAGCAATGCCTTAATCATAGGGTTATGATGCTAAAGGGGGAGGAGTTGGTTAATCAGGATGATGGGGAAGTTGAAGAGCGTAGTGAGAAGTATAGGTTAGATGATGAGATATCACTTTAAGAAGAAGAAGCAAAAACTATAACCTTGATAGTAGCCAATCAACTACATAAAAAATACTATAGAGGCTAAAGGATTAAAGTAAAGGGAAAATGTATTTTATGCTCAAGAAGTAGTAGATAGTAAATCTCACTCAATAAAACTAGATGGGGGAAGCTATACAAGTCTCATTTTAGCAAGTTTTGCTCATAGTGCAAGGTTGAAGATTTAAGAGTTTTCAAAATTAAATCAACAGCATTGGTTTTGAACCAAAGAGAAGGCATGCATTAATAAGCGAGTTAAAGTGCCTATTATGATTAGAGAATATGTAGATGAGGTACAATGTGATCAAGTGCTAGTGACTATAGTTGATCTGTTATTAGAAAGAACATGGCAATCGTTGCAGAGTATTATATGGAGGCTTTAAGACTTATGTTCATTCATGAGGAGATATCATATTATTGCCATTGAGTTAGTTTGAGGTCAAGTAAATTAGAGGTGCTAGAGGACATCTAGAAATGGTTAAAAATAGCTTATTTCAAAAAAGAAGTTCCAACAAATGCTTTATATGTCTGTAACTTCTCCAATGGAAAGTCCATCTACTATGGGGATAAAGCTATTAGAAGTACTCGGACTTTCATATTTTTTCATTTTAGCATCTAAATTTTAAACTTGTTTATTTTAGTACCACAACTTTTTAAATGAGATAAATTAGTATATTTATTATAATAGTCATTATAAAGAATACTTATTTGTTTCATCTTAAAAAATTGAAGTGCCAAAATGAAATAAAAATTAAAGTTCGAGCATTAAAATAAAAATAAAATGAAATCTAATGTACTTATATTATTATTCCAACATTTTATAATAATAATCGTTATAATGAAGATATTGATTTGTCTCTCTTAAAAGTTGGGGTACTAAATAAATAAGTTTAAAATTTAGATACTAAAATGAAAAAAATATAAAAGTTCAAATACTCGTGCTAGCTTTATCTCATCTACCATGTTGTCACCTAACATTTCACAAGGCCATAAATACGAAGACACACTTGCATCTCAATCAAGGATAGTCACATCTCCAAAGATTCAAAAACATATGCCCATGAACCTTGCTTGAAGTTTCTAAGCATACCATCCAACAATGTTATTTGCCTAAGTGCAAATACGTAGCCTCTTAACTCTAATCTACAGCCATGTCTTGTTACATTGCCATACTCCAAGTTTATGCCAAGAATTATTAAACTTGTTATAGGATTAGAATATTAACTATTCATTATTTATTTCAATTATATATTATTTTAACTATAGTTATACCCTTTAGCTTAGGGTTTTCCATACCATTAATTAAAGGATTTGTCTTCAATGTTGAAAGACAATTGGAGAAATTTGACATTAAGTAAATTTTATTTTTCTCTTTTAAAGAAACTCCTTGCAACGTACAATTATTTGCGAATGCTTTTCTTGTAATTAGATTGATTTGTGAGTATCGATCAATCTAATTATAGTTTATTGATTTTTGTTTTCATGAGAATACCAAAATAGATTCAAGATCTTATTCAATTATCAATAGATAATTTTTTTTAAACCTTTTTACTTATCCATTCCTTTACATAAAGTCCAAAAGATACAATTTTTACATTATCGTATTATTTATCGATTGTGATTCACGACTACCTTATAGTTTAGGTCACATCATTTTATAAAGAGGAAATGAAGATGGAATGGGTCATAGGTTAGCAAGCCCGTGAGTTACTTGAAGGCTATAACATACCGATAAGCACATATAGCCTAAAATTAGCACTTAATGTGACGTATAACTACTGCTTCTAAGGTTTTCTCATTACTAACTATTACTAAAGAAACTAGATAAGAGAAGGATAAGAAACTTCGAGCTTTCAATTACAAGAAACCAGTAGAGGAATATTCATTAATGAGGGTTGTCATGTCACAAATGGCAAGCTATTTATATGTACCTAACTAAGGTAAATTATAAGGGTACGTAGACATTTAGGTGTAATTAAAGTTAATAAAATACATGCAATGTAAAAGGGGCAAATTTGTAATGGAACAAAAGGAATTAATCTAGGATTGCGTACAGGTAATAAAGTGTCAATGGTATTCAAGTACTAAGTGCATCCATATCAAAAACAAACAAACTTATATGATAGTAGTGGAATGTTAAGCATTAGGGTCTTCAATAAGCAGGTAGTGAAATGAGGTGGTCAACTTAGATTTAGGTTAGAAAGTAGAGCAGTCAGCATCCCTAGCTATTTACACTCTGCATGTATGCCATCATCATCTTTTGGGATGTACAATTAGCTTGGACAAATTTCAAACACCTCGGACAGTCGTAAAGATGGAAGCCTCAAGCATAGTCCATCTCATCTTTAGTAGGTTTGTCACTTAAAAATCTTTAGCACTAGGTTCTATAGACGATGGGATTTACCTTGGGTAAGTGGTCCAAAGCTTAATGTATGGTGTCCAGATGTTAGATTCCCATTAGCTTCTCAAGGTTTTTGAAGATTTAGCCTTAAATTAAATGTTGGAGAAATGTCATATCCTTTAGGTAGTTTTAGCTCAAAGGCATTATCATTGATCTTCCTTAGTACTTTGAATGGACCATCAGGTTATGATGATAACTTGTTACTCTAACAACTTGGGAAACTATCTTTGCTAAGGTTACCCATACTTAATCCCATTACTAAAAGTTAAAGACCTTTCTTTTACGATTTTTTAGCTCTTTTTATTTGGCTATATTTTTTGAAGCTACTTAAATACCTTTTGATGTAACTTTTTGAGTACTTTGATTCATTTTACTCCTTTTAAAGTCCCATCCTCAGAGGTTAGGTCAAAAATCATGCCCATGGGGGGGGGGGGGGGGGGGGGGAGGGGGGGGGTTAGATTGACTCCATACATAACCTCAAACAATGACTTAATGGTTGAGCTATGGGTAGACCTATTGTGGGAAAATTCGACAATGAGAAAACATAAGCCCTAATTAATCAAGTTCTTACCCACTTTAACTCGAAATGAAGATCTAAGAGTTAAGTTGACCTCTTTAGTTTGCTTGTCGGTCTAGGGGTGATAGGAAATACTGAACATCAATTTGGTTCTAAGTCTCCGGTATAGTGTCATCCAAAAGAAAATAATGAACTTCAAATCCTTATCAAATACAATATTGTAGAGAACTTACGCAATCATATGATCTTTTACATGAAAATGTTAGTAATAGACAAAGCATCCTTGGTCTTTTAGCAAGGACTAGAAATAGGCCATTTTACTGAATTGATCAACTACTACCATAATAGAGCATTTCTCTAAGCCATTAAGAATACTCTAAGGATAAAGTCTATGCTCAAACTAGTCCATAACTAATTAGGAATGACATAGGTGTATATTCTCCATAAAGTTCTTTCTTCCCTTTAGTCTTTTTGCACATTGTATGCCCTCTAAGACTTGATGAACATCTTTTGTGGTTCCTTGCCAAAGGAAATGATCCTTAAATGGTTCATAAATACTTTTCTCCCTAAAATGACCTATTAGTCCTGAACATGGGCTTTTCAAACAAATAATTCTTGTACTAAGCTATTTGGAATGCATAAACTAGCCTTCTTAAGAAAACATTCATTAGCTCTATAATATCTATCTATGTATAATCTTGCCCGATAGTTAGTCATAATGGGACCAAAGAAGTCGTCCTATTCATACAGGTCATTCGATAGACCGAATCGGAGAACCTTAGCCTGTAATTGAGTGATTAGTACATGTCTTCTTAATAAGGCATCAATATAAAATTTATCCTTCCCTTCTTGTACTTAATTAGTAAGGGAAAGTTTTAAGGAACTTGTAGCGACCCTAGGAGGGGCCTAGTAGTATTGCCTAAAATTTCCATATCACGTGTGCACCCATGATAAGAAAATCGCCTTGCAAGTCAAATATTGCAAGACTCTAAATAATTATTTGCTAAAGTCTTCAATTTTAGTTCATTGACTCATTATATAATATAAATAATTATGGATATCCATTTTTCCATCGTTCCTCAAAACCGCAGAAAATCGGTCTCCCCTACCAAAATGGTGAAATAAGATAGACAATTCTAAACTTACTAAAGATACTAAACTTAATTGAGACACTAGTCTTTTTTCGGAGCATTCTGAATTAACTACATAAGCTTCTCAACATACTGATTCAATGGTAGCACTCTGCACTCGATTCCTATCCCATTCCCAACTATCGATCAACCTGCAAGGAAAAGAACTGTTGGGGTATAAGCTTATGCTTAGTGAGATAATTACCCCCATCAATACTGCATGACAGAAATTTATTAAATGCACAATCATATGAATGCATGAACAATTAGTATGCCAAACAATGCATGCAGTGACTTAGGAACTACATACGACTCAGAATTATGCCTCCTGAAGTCGAGGTTTGGAGATAATTAACCTACCCAAACCAAAATCCAGGTTCTAGACCTTGGGTTTTATTTCATTTGCACTATCGTGCTCATGCCAAAACAAAACTATATATATATACTTCCTTTACTAAAATCAAATCATATATTTTAAAATCCCAAGTCTAGTAGTGTGGTGGCCTCCGCAATCCACAAACATACGCCCTAAGCAGAAGCCACAAGACTCGGCCCCTCACCGACAGTTAGCATCTCCCAGCGCCTAATAAGCCAATCAGCTTAGGTTAGAGACTCAATATATATGATGGCATAGCTAGTGCCCAATCCTGCAGGAAACTCATATTCCTGTGAGTCCCCCCTCCCATCTTCTGCGTGAAGCGATAGTTGGTGTTATCCTTATGCAATATGGGGAATGCATGATTCATTGTGAGTTCTTAATCGTACAAGTGATTAACTTGATTTTTAGAGTGACCAAACAATTTCATTCATACAATTCACATATATATATATGCATTACAAACAATTCCCATTATTATATATAATTAAAAAAATCATCGCATTCATCCATAAATTCAAACACATGCATCTCCCATATCCTACAAGCATCCAAATTTATATATATAGTTTAGGTGCATCTATTCTACAAGCACAATCAAGTAAAGAGTCATTGGGAATTTACTCACTCATCCATGCGGATCAATCAAAATAATCCGGGATAGGTCGTCTCCCCAAAGCCGGGTCCCCTGGACATCGCAAATATGATACTATAAGGATTTGAAATAAAACCTAGAAAACTAAGCTAAAACCCTTTAAGTTATACTTTGGACTTGGTTTCATAAATTTTTCCGGTTTTACTTAAAAGTTCAATCGGGTATAACTTTTTCGTTTTAAATCTGATTTTTATGATCTTATAGTCAATCTTCATCCTTTTCGAGTGTACTTTAACATGGTGAGGTTAGATTTTCAAAATGAGGTATACAATGCTGTCCATGGGTCAGAACAGTAGCGTTCCTCATGTGTTGGTGTGTTTTTGGGCCTTGTATGATAAATAGGCTTTTTAATAACTTAAGAAATTCTTTGGGCTTGGTCTTAAGATCAGATTTACAACTTTGATTTATATTCCTAAGGCTAACAACCACTTCTTAGGCCCTTTAGTGAGCTTAAGTTGTCAAATGGGCTTGTTTTTTGTCCAAACTAAAGTTAATGACTTTGGTAGGCCTATGGGGCCTTAGGTGGATTTATTATGGGCTTCAAAACAACCTCTCTTAATACTTTAATGTGCTGGTCAAATTTTTATTGAAGGCCCAACTTAGAGTTCTAGGCTTGTTTTGAGAGTTTTAAGCTCGGTTTTGAGTTTTAGGTTTTATATGCTTACTATACTTGCTTTAGTTAATCTTTTTACTTTGTTTTTTCACTTTTATCATATTTTTAGGCTTCATTCTCCCACGTTCCAGATCTGTTCATGATGGTTCCAAGGGGTCCTTACTTGGTTTTTCAACTTGTTTCATCATTTCCTTAAGTTTAGGTGGTAGATTATGCACTTAACTACTTGTGTGTAAATCTTAACTTAAGTTTTCTTCCATCAAATGATCCTTTAACTCATGCTCCACATAAAGAAATAAAAGATCTTATACTTAATACAGCTCTCTTATCATAGCTCATATCATACAAAGTTGGTTTCTTCATAAAACTTCATGTGATGGATTTTTTCTTAACTTAAGTCTAGATTTGAGCATGTTTAACTTAATGGAAACAAAATCAACATCCAAATAACTATGGAACCCTCACGCCCAGCATGCTTATCCTCCATTAAAGTTCCCATTTCAAGATTTCTTAGCTTAAAATCTTCTATTCAAAGCATTAAACAAATGTCTTTACAAAACACCAACTTTACATGCTCATATTTCAACTTCATGTAAGGGTTTTATGGTTTGTTTCTTAAAACGATTTTTGGTATTCTAACAACTTATACTTTATTCATATCTTCAAGAAATCCAAGTCTCCTAACATAAATACTAATCCACACATCACAAGAAGCACTTACTCGTCCTTAACGCAAAGTGTAGTGGTTGTGCACTAAGGTTCCACTTTATCTCTTAACTTTGCCTCCTCCTTTTTGCTACCTTTTGAAACCCGAATCTTTTGTTCTTTTAGTATGGGGTTTATGGATGATTCTAATGGTCTTAAAAGGTCTTAGATGGTGAAAGGAAATGATACAAGAATAAGAAGAGAAATTGCCGTGAGTATGGAAGCAAAAATGGTGGCGGTAATGTTAAGAATTTGTGGAGTTTGATTTCTTCTTTTGATTTGCGTTTAAAGTGAGAGAAAAGGAAGTGAAAACGGGAGTGAAAGAGGGAGAGAGTGGCAGATCTTGAATGGGGAAAGAAGTGTGTGCATGAAGCTTTAATTGATTGTCTTGTAGCTTACACAAAAGTCAACAATTACAACTATTGATGATGTAAGTATTAAGGGGTGAATAGTGATGTGTAAGAGAATGTTTGAAAGACAAGAGCATGCCGCCCCTTTCTCCCTTGTCCAAATTTTCCATTTAAAGTCTTTTTGGGCCATGGAGTGGTCTTGTCTCATTTATTAAAGTTAAACTTATGAAATTTTATGAAAAATTATCCATATGTAGTATGAGTGAAGGGGTGATAGGAAAGTTGTCTTATCACTAGATTTTGATAAGTTATCAATTGATAAATGATTCCAACTCTCAATTGATAAGTTATTTAAGGTGATTTGTTGGTCCACTTATTTATGTGTAAAGTTTATACATGAAGATAAGGGCATAGCCTTATAGAAAATTGTTTTAGGGTTTTCATCTCGCATTGTTTTGTAATTTGTGATTTGATTTTTATAAAATTGTGAAATTTTCTAAAGTTGAATGAAATTATTGAAATTAAATTATCGATTAATTACTTAGGGTTAAAATTCCTTAATGGTTTTAAGGTTTAGGGTTT
Source organism: Lumnitzera racemosa (assembly GCA_024138005.1). Taxonomy (NCBI): domain Eukaryota; kingdom Viridiplantae; phylum Streptophyta; class Magnoliopsida; order Myrtales; family Combretaceae; genus Lumnitzera; species Lumnitzera racemosa. The sequence goes on from JAMXBC010000001.1 coordinate 16,445,940, forward strand.
TAAGTAACTTTAGAGCTTACAGTTCTTCAAGCTCGGGTTTTATTGACAATTGGCTTTTGAATTGTAAAAATTTAATTCGTTTCTAAATATAAACTTAATTTTTTTGGTTTAGTTGATCTTTGTGAATGTTCAGACGGTACTCTTAATCAAGTCTTAGGCCCGCTAAAAGTAGGGTTTACAGAACTCAACTTACTTAGCTTGCAATCGTGATGATTTTTATTATCCTTAGAGACACTTTAAGGACTCATGATTACTGTACATCATACACTCTCAAGGTAATAGGTAGTATTGCCATACAATGAGCACATGTACTAAGGTATAGAACTCCTTTTTCATAAACTGATTATTATAAGGTAGTGCCACTTAACTTCCTATTAAAATAAGCAATTGGCTAATGTCCTTGCATGAGTACAACTCCAATCTCCTATCTAGAAGCATCGTACTTAAGTTTGAACTCTTTCTCAAAGCTTGGCAAGGCTAGAATAAAGGTGATGGTTAGCCTCTCCTTGATCTCCTTAGAGATCTTCTAAGCTTAGTCCATCCATTTAGATTCTTCTCCTTTCTTAGTCAATTTGATCAATAGGGTTACAATGGTATGAAGTTGCAAATAAATCACCTGTAAAAAGATGCATGCCTATGAAAAACTTTTGACCTTGGCCACATTCTATGGGATCAACAGACTGACTATTGCCTTTACCTTCTCTTCATCTACTTTGACTCCTCTATCTACAACAAAACCGAATAATACCAAATTAGACACATGGAAAGTATACTTCTTCAAACTTCCACAGTGCTTCTCAACTTGCAAAACATCAAGCACTTCTTTTATATGCAAAACATGCTTGGGCAAACTCTTACTATATACTAAGATATCATTAAAGTAGACTACAATACACTTCTTTAATTGTTTACGTAGTAGATAATTCATCATTCACATGAATGCACCCAATACATTTGTTAGCCCAAACAGCATAACCATCCACTTACATAATCTATGATATGCTTTAAAGGTAGTCCTCTAATCATTACGATGTCTCATTCTAATTTGATAGTGGTTACTCTTCAAGTCTATCTTTAAGAAGATCTAAGCCCTATGCAACTTATGAAGTATATCACATGACCTCAGGATTGGGTACCTATACTTGATTATAATACACTTTATAGCTTGGTTGCCTACTTACATCTTTTATTTATCCTTCTTAGGCATAAGCAATGTTAGAATTGCATAAACGTTAGTACTCTCTCATATAAAGCCTTTTTCAATTAGCTTGTCACTTATCTTTTCAACTCTTTGGCCTCCTCAAAATTTACGTAGTAGGCAGGTTGATTAGGTAATGTAGCCTCTAGTTAAAGATCAATACTATGGCTCAATGCCCTTTAAAGATGGCAAGTCGCATGGCAGCTCTTCTAGGAATATATCCTTAAACTCTACTAGTAACTTCTTCACTTCTGAGGGTACTAACTCTAGGTTAGTAACTGTTAACAATTGCTTGACAACAAGCAAATACATCTGCTCTGCAGTCTTATAAAGCTTGTTCTAATCCACTTCGGTCTATAAGTAATGTCTTCTTTTGAGCTTAACCAAGCGAAGTCTGAGCCTCTTACACTTTTCGAGGTGTTACGGTATACAGGACAACCCTCTTTCTATCTTTATGAAACAAGTATGTATTCTTATAGCCATTAGGTAACACTTGCTAATCAAATAGCCAAGATTAACTTAGTCAGTAGGATGTACATATGCAATACATTACATAAGATTTCATCTCCTTACATATCCCCATTAGAGATTAGCAATCGCACTTGCTAAGTAACATGTAAGGATCTTTGTGCAACTAATGCAATTGGTAAAGGTGAGGATGAGATATGGTCAACAACTTTAATTGGTTCACTAAGGCTAAAGCAATTACACTAATGTATCTTCCTTCATCAATAATCAGCATGCACAAGCTTCCATCAACTATGCAGCTAATGTGAAATAAGTTCTCCTTCTAAGTATCCTCTTCGAATAGAGTGACATTTAATGCTCGTCTTACAACCATATCCAAATAAGGTCCCCTTTTGTTATACAAAACAACCTCTTTATCTTCATAGAATTTGTCAATACACCATTAATTACTTCTTTCTTCTCCTTAAGTTCCTCCTTTTCTACCATTTCATCTTCATCCATACTCTTTACCTCATCTCCCTTTAAAAGCATCACTCTTTGATTCTCGCATTAAGAAGAAATATGATCGAATCTATGGTATTTCAAGCATTTGATCCCTTTCGTCTTTTAACTAAAGCTTTGTCTTACTTCCCTCTTTGACTAGGTTTGGGCAACTATAGTCTTGCTACGTAGGTCTCCGTAGTCATAAATTATTTTCAAGCTTGGAACTCAACAGTTCTCTCTATTTGAGGTAAAGGTCTTATTTGAGTAGGTTAGCTTGGTAGAATAGGTAGGAGTACATGTGTTCTACCCTGATTATTATACCTTTGCCTTTCTACCCTTGGTGTATTTTAGTCAACTTGTCCTCTACTCCTCGACAATGCTTTTAATGTCATACTTTAGCCTATTAATAAATCTTGACATAGTTCGGGCTTTGGGCTCTTCCATTTCACATCATATCATCAATGTGTAAAATTCCTTAACATACTCATCTGCACTCATTCCTCTTTGTCTTAGTATTGGCAACCTTTTGAAAGCATCCTATAAGTAATAGTTAGGAATGAATAATCCCCCCCATAATTCACTTCATCTTAGGCTAAGTGCACCACTTCACACTCTCTATTACATCATTTGCAAATTCTTCCACCTTAAGATGGTGAACTTCGTAAACTTAATGGTGACTAAGCATACCCTTACATCCTTGCTTTTAATATTTAAATAGTTTATCTACCTTGTCCTCCCAATCTTGATTCTTGTTCGCATTACTAACACTGGCAAAACTCGTCATTTTTATCTACACATTATCAAGGCCTTTGGGAGCTTGACCTCTTCTAACCTTCGAACTCATAGAAGTTTTCTTAGGCTTCGTCCTCTTCTTCTATTTTTTCTATCTTAAGCCATCTACGAACTCTTCTATTGACTCTTCCTCTAACTAGATTATTCTAAGCTAGGTTTACTAGTCCTTCATCAAATGAATTGTTTCTTTAGATGCCAACTACTTATCTTCCCAAATTAGGTCAAATGTTAACTAAGGCAGTTGCAATAGGTTTGGCATCAACCATATGTTGCACTACTACCAACATATTTTCCATTTAATCATTGAGATGATTCTATTTCTCATTAATAGACCTCGAGCTCTGATTGACCTATCTTTCGTGGTTAGGTAAATCACTCTTAAATCACCAATACCACCATCTACAGATAAATTAAACATTATACTGATGCTACTTTAAACTAACTCAATAGCACAATGACTTCAACACCAATGGTACTATTCCTTTAGCTATGAAATTATAGCCTTTAAACTACACTTTTACCTATAATGTACGGTACTAACACATAGAGAACTTCATTACTGCAATTTATAACAACCTCATCATAGTAACTACTCCTCAAACTTCAACTATATTATTGAACTTGCAATATAACTTACTTAGCTCTCTTGGTTGAAATCTCGAACTCTAATACCACAATTAGATGGTATGTAGAGGAGCTAAGTTATAATTAGGACTTACCAAACTGAAGTGACAATAGGTCCTTCTTAACGAAGAAGAAATGAAGATGGAATTGGTTGTAAGTTAGTAGTCTCATGAGCTACTTAAAGGGTATAGTGTACCCGTAAGTACACATAGCCTAACACTAATATTTGATAGACACATAAGCATTACTTTTGGGGTTTCGCATCACTAGCCCTTATAAAAGGAAACAAATAAGAGACTGGTAGGAAATTTGGAGCTCTTGGCTATAACAAACTAACAAAGGAATGTTCGTCAATGAAGAAAAAAATTGATGGTGGCATATTACAAATGGTGGTTTGTTTATATGCGTGTAACTAGAGTAAATTACAAAGGTGAAAGGATATTAGGGTACAACCAAAAGCAACAAAATACACATAACATAAAAGGGGCAAAAGCATAATGGAACAAAAGGAATCAATCTAAGATGATATGCTAGTGGCAAAGTGTTAGAACATATGGAATCAAGTGTTGGATACTTAAACAAACTTATACGATGGTAATAGAGTGTCATGTCAACAGATCTGTAGCAGGCGATTTGGGTAACGAGTTAGTTAGCTTATCTTGAGGTTAAAAAGTAGAGTAGTCAAGCATCTTAAGTTGTTTATACTCAATAGTAGGTTAGCATCGTCTTTTAGGGTGGACTCAACAACTTAGACAAGATTAAAACAACTCGAATATTGGTGGAGATAGAAGCTTTAAGTATAGTTCGACTTGTCCTTAGTAGGTCGATCGCTTTAAATCCTCAACACTAAATTCTAGCGACCCCGAAGTTTAGATCGAATGAGTGGACTAAAGCTTAGTATACATTATCTGAAGGTCATATTCCCATCATTGAGGTTCTACAATTCCTTTATCTATCATAAGTGCATTTATTCGTTGATAATACTTGATTCTCCTCGTTAGGTCTCACCAAGCCATTTTAACTTACAAATGTCATTTCTATGTGACCCATATGAAGGTCTATGAAGTGTGAGATTCACGCATTAAGCATGTACCAACATCTACTAGTCCCCTACATCCACAAAATGTAATGTTACCTCAATTATAGTAAGGACTTGCTTAGTTAATTCTATATGGTAGAATTAATGAATTCCTTTTTTAATTATTTTTGGATAATCTTAGTAAAATTGTGAGATTAGGACAGGAAGATTAAAAAAATTCTAAATCTTAATCATATTAGGTCATGATTATAAAGTATTAGATGTAATACATATATCTTAATCTTGTATGTATTTAGCCATGTTAAATATAAGGTAAAATTCTTAACAAATATGTTAGCTTAGTCTAGCTTAATAGTGATCATAAGGCCTAACAAAATGAACCAAAAATTTGTTTCTTTGGAACGAACTTATGATTTGATTCGAATTATGGGTTATAGGGTATTATATTTAAAAAAAAAAAAACAAGCATTAACTATGACACCCTCAAATGAAAAATAACTGCTAAAATTGAGCACAAATGGAATCAAGCCGTAAATTAGATAAATAATATGGTTTTTGTATTTTTCCTTTTAATAGCTAGGTTTAAATAATGGTTTGCAATTTATTGTTAGAATTGTAGGGAAAAGGAAAAAGAATTATATTGTTCAAAAAAAAATCTCTAAAATAGTGCTTTTTTAAAAATAAATCTCAAGAATAGGAAATTTTAAAATCATGCTTTGAAAATCCAATTTCATATTGTACTAAAATTGGGTGTTGAAAACACAATTTTAAACACAAGTTTTTCTGCTCGGTCAAATCAAGTAGAACTTAAAACTGGGTTTTTGACATAGTAGAATTTGAAATTGGGTATTTAAAATCAGATTTTAAGTACCAAATTATTTCGAAGAGTCCCGATTTTTTATTTTTTTAAGAAAAATGTAAAACTTTTTTGCTTTTCTGTAGAAGAATTGTGATCGTACTTTATTGGATTGTCACTAGGGAGCATTGCCTGATTTTGCTGTCCAGAACATTTTATAGGAAGAGCTACAAAGTAAACTTATAATAGGCCAGATAAATAAAACCCTAGAACCAGGCAAGAGAGGTTTTAGAGCTCGACCTTTGATGCTGATAAGAAAAAGCCAAGCACAATGGAGAAAACGCTGCTAAAGCTAGACAGCTCCACAACATGTACTTCCTGGAACTACTCTGCTCAAAGGCTCGCCGCCGGTTCTTCCGACGGAGCCCTCTCTATCTTTGATTCTCGCCATCCTGCATCCTCTTCCTTCACCTGTACCTCCAAGACTAAGGTTCCTCCCTTTCTTTCTCTTTAAAGTCTGTAAGCTATAAATTGTTGGTTACTTAGTTAGTTAGTTAGTTCGACAGAGCGCTAGGAAAGGAGGAATTCTTCTCCATGGCTATGTACCTTGCATTAGAGAGGTGTTCGAAAAGTTTGTTTTTGTTTTCTGTGAATGAGTGGATTGTCATGGTTCTGATGTAGTGCCAGTGGGGAGTACAGAATTGTTTGGAAAGCGAAGTATAGAAATTTGGGATATTATGAGGAGAGATGGAGCTCTGAGTTGGGAGGATGAAGGAAAATATGGATGTATGGAGATTGGAAAAACAGATAATTAGGACGAAAAATCAACAATGAGAAGAAAATGGGTAAATGAATGAGATGAGAAAGTTAACGGTTATATTGCAAAATTCTAGATTGGTTGCAGCATTAAAGGTATGAGTGGTTTTGCCGGTATTACCTTCGCACAATCAAGAAGAAAGAAAAACAAAAATTGAAATGCAATTGAACTCAAAGATTATGCAGAATTGAAGTCATACAATGTTTATGTTCAATTTGTGACTTAATCAGCTCAAGATTCAAGATGTTGGTTTTGTGGTTCTTCTTTGTGATTGGTGGGACAAATTGCACGAATTATTTGGTTCATATCAAATCAATGACATGCCTCCAATAATGTGCGAGCTGGTTTAGTTCAATGAATGGAATTAAGGGGAATAGAATTGGAATTATTTGGAAATGGAATAAAGGGTAATGTGTATTACATTGTTTAATTGGAAAAAAAAAGAAGAACAAAAATGAATAAATTTGGAAATGGTGGTGGTTTGATCTAATACTTTGCCCTGATCTTCTTCCTTTCTCTCTCTTTGACTACCTGTTTCAACTCTCTCTCTCTTTCAATTTTCTCTCTCTAACTTTCTGTTTTTCTCTTGCTATCTCAAGTCAGAAAAACCAAGATGAAAGAATCAGAAGTCATGAACAAGATGAAAAACATCAATTAAACCTGAAATTGAAAGGATTGGGTCATGAACAAAGTCTCTCTTTCAAACAAAAGCTGCGGCTAGTTGAAACTTCCCTTTAGGATTTCATAGAAATTAGGCAAGATTGAGAGAAAGCAAGAGTAGAATTAGACTTCTGGGTGCTCATAAAATCAGAAAGCAACAAACTTGCACTTTGACTTGTCAGGCAAAGTATTAGATCAAAATTCCAAATTTGATCACATGCAATTGCTTTTCAATCACCACCATGGGCTAATCCTGGGACAAACCACCATTGCGATGGTGTTCACTGCTGTCTGTAGAAGCCATTCAATGCAGCCCCACACTTCAACAACCACTGCGACGCCTCAACTAAGTGGCAAAAGTCATTACAGTCCTGGCAACCTGAACTTGTTCTCACAACCCATATCTGTGGAGTTGTGTTGGTGGGTGATGATGGGTATTAGGGTGAACGGTGTTTTATCGTGGTATCTTATGGAGATAGCGAGGAGAAGAGGGGGAGAGAGTGAATGGACAGGCTATTTTGAAAAAAGAAAAAAATTATAAATCAGATCAGGAATTCTTTGGCTAGTGTAAGGAATCTCAAGTACATGACTTTAAGGAATTAGATTCTTAAAAATCACCTTCCAAAGCTTAAAAACAAACTAAATGGCGTAATAGTTCCATTCCCTTCAAGTGAACATATTGTTAGCATTGAATGATTGCTGAACCTTTCAAAATTTCTGATCTGGTTCATTGTTTCGATGTGGCATGCCATGATAAGTGGAAGTAGAAGAATAGGCACTAAGATGAAAATTTTGAAAAGACTTGGGATTGAAGAGGCAATTTTTAAAGGCTTAGGATTGAATTGTAAACCAGTATAAATGATTGGGGCTTTGAGACATTTTTCACTAAAATTAAATGAAAACCTGATTACAGCAGCGATCTGGTTTTCTGGACATTATGTTGCAGGGTCATATAGATCAATCTTGTGCAGATATTCAGCTGATCTTTTGTCAAATTTACCCTTGTCCATGGGTTTGCTCTAAACTATGGCTTTTTTTTCGACTTGCTGCATTTTTTCTTCTTCCTTTTAAATAATGGCATGTCTATGCTGTTAAACTGTTTTTGATAATATTGCCCGTTTTTATCTTTATATATTTTTGATAGATTTTTTATTTTGTTCTATTGATTAATTTAAAGCAAAATTTTCATGTTTATTTCTCTGTTGAAATCTAATTTATAGGTGCATGACTCTGGTATTGTCAAAGTAACTTGGGTTCTTCCAGAATTTGGTGATGCAGTGGCTTGCATTTTTGAGGATGGAAGTTTCTCATTGTGGGAAGAGGTTGCTGAAGGTAGGTAATGAAAGCAGTATGAAAACATATCACAAATATCAAAAAGAGCAAGCTGATAATGTCCAGTAAAATAAGATAATTTTCCTAAGCTTCTTTTTCATGTTTCATTTTTTTTTTTAATAAAAGAAGGAAGAATTTTTTGTTTACCTTATATGAGAATTTGCTAGAACTACATGCTTGCAAAATCTTTCATATTAATTTGGATGATCTGTAGTTCTGTCCTGTGAATAATTATACAAATATGGCTATTTACGCGACATTTAGAAGGAGCTCCTTCATTAACATTACTTCTATTGTGTAGATTCTCTTTCTCTTCAATGGAAACTGTGTATATCCTTCAAGAGCGCTTCAACCAAAGTGTTGGACCTTCAATTTGGTGGATCTTCTGCAAGTTTAAAGATGGTGAATCTCTACTTTCTGTTTTATGTCAGAAATCCCTTGCCATTGAAGGAATATAATTCCAGGCTTGGTTTCTTTTCTCATGTTGCCATCAGGAATTTCTTGTGATGATATCTTGCTGATTCCATTGTGGGGAGAGATATTTCACCATTTTCATATTCAATTCTGTTGAACATTTCACCATTTTCATATTCAATTCTGTTGAACATTCCACCATTTACATATTCAATTCTATTGAATATTCCAGCATTTACATACTGAATTCTGTTGTTACTTTCTCATGATTTGGCCCTTAAATCCCTCCTTCATTCAAACTAGAAGATGTGAGCAATTTATAGCTGAAAAAATTGCATTCAAGTTTGACATGGATTCTTTCCAAAGTCCATTTGTCAAATAGTGTTTTTTTGTTCTTTTGCCTGATATCCCAATTGCCAAATCTCTGCATATACCTGCTGCTTTGGAAGCCTCCCTAGTGTTTATGCAATTTAGACTTTTTACTGCCATCTGTTGCCTACAGCTCAAGTCTTGTTACCATCTTCCCATTATGTCTCATAAAGTGAAAGAATTGAATTGAAAGTATTCAATCACTTTCTGCAGAGTGAAAGGGCATTTACTGGGTTTAGCGATCTTTCTTCTGCACCAGTTGCTGAATCTTCCACTTGTCTATTTACTCATTACTGCTGTAGGAAGTTTATAATTTTCAATGCAGACATAGTCTATCATCTTCATTTTGATCAGGCTATATTATATGTTTTGGTTCATAGACCAACTAATTCTGCTTTAAGTGGGGTTCTGTTTCGTTCAAAAAGATGTGATAGTCAATATCCCTCCTGCATTTTCTTAACATTGCTTTACTCTCCTGTGTAATGACAGGCTAATACCTTTGATAGTCCCACAAAAGGCAATATATTGGTTATTGAACATAAATCAGATCAAAGTCTTTACAATCTTTTGCTTATAAGCAACACAGCTCTTGTTTTATGGTGTATGTGATCTTACTTTATTTTTCAGTGTAAATGTTTTGGTATGTGCATAATTACTTAAACCACCCCCCACCCCAACCCAAAAAAAAAAAAAAAAAACAAGAAACAAAAGAAGAAAAAAGTTGTTCTAAAGCAGCTCTTCTTTCATTTGACATTACCAGCTATTTCTTAAAGAAAACTGCTTTTCAAGATGCATAATCTTTCATTTGTTGTATGATGTCAACCTCATTAACTAGTATTTCTGGTGTGAACAAAGATGATATCATTTAAATGTATCAGCAAGAAGATGTATACGCTGGTAGGTAAATGAACCTTATTTGTAGGTTACGGCATATTCAGATGGGCATGTAAAAGTCTATGAGCTATCAAATCCCTTGGAGTTGAATAGTTGGCAATTACAGGTGACAGTTTACTTGATCCTCCTTTATACTTCAAGTTTTGGTAGCTAATTATGTTGAATAGGTCGTAATTCTGTGCTTTTCAATTGTGATTTCAGTCTATTTCAGCAAGAAGTTTTAGGTAGGAGGGAAAATACGAGGTTTTTTTTTTTTTTTTCCCCTTCTTTGGCAGGTTTCTCCTTCATTTTTTTGTTACTGCTATATTTAGTGCACGTTATTTGAAGATTATGTGATGGCTTGTACTCATTAGTCATTGTCATTTTGTTACTTATCCGCTTTCCCCATCTTCCCTCTAGGTTCTCTTGACCTTGAAATTTGCCAGGCGTTCATCCAGTGATTTTGACATCTAATCTTTTGACCACAATTGATAAACAACATAGAATAGATGCAACAGCAATATTTTGTAGTGCTGCTGCATATGTTCAGGCAAGGTTTTTCATTTTTAATGAAACAAGTCTATGGCTTTATTATGATCAACTTCTTCCTAGGTCAGCAGTTCCTCGTACATATTATTTAGTTTAAATGCTGCTCTAGCTCAATATAGTCATTTCAAGTTAAATCTAAACGGACATCCATTTTTTAGCTTCTGGTAATAACATATGTTCTTTATTCTGTAGAGTGAATTGAAGATAATGTTCTGTCTTTTTGGTTCCCTAGGCTGAATTTCAGAATGTTAGCGATTCAGTTTCCATGTTTGAGAAGGCAGTATGTTCTTCTGCATCAGTCTCTTGGAATCCTCTTAAAGGTGAAGGCCCTGAATCAAGCTTTGTTTTGGGTTATTGTTCCGATGCTCCCCAGCTCAATTCCTCTAAAGTATGTTCAAATATCTTTCGCCTTGGTAATGTATGGTATTGGCTATATATTTTACTGTTAATATAGTTCAATTCCTCTAAGGGCTCGGCTTGTGTTAGTTGGTATATCTATATTTAGAAATTTAAATAGTCATGTTGTACATTATATTGCTTTCTTAAATGTAAGTATGTAGTTAGTTTTAACAATTAATTCATCTCTCCTCTTGAAATTTGCTTTGTATATTGAAAAGACTAGGCTCCTCAAATATACCAGCTTTGGTGGAGAATGTATGCTTTTTCTTTCCTTGGTTCGAACATCAAAATATTTGAGAGATTTTGCTGCTTCTTTGATAATGTGTTCAAGCTAACACAAACCATTGTTTTTGTGGTGAGGCTTGAACTGGTTTTCAATTAGAACTTGGTAAGATTAATTTACTCTTTCAGGGGCAAAAGCATTTGTCTGTGTTTTGCTTGCTCACATATTGACAAATTGTTTTTGGGTAAGAACCTATTGACAAATTCAATTCAGGAAAAATAAACTTTCTTTGCTCAATGCCATTCTGAAGTAGAATTATTTTAATTTTCTCTTGGGTAAGTTGGGACTAGGGTTTGAATCCTAGACCTATAACTGAGATCACAATACCTCTACCAATGGACCATAAAGCTAGTGCTGTGGAGAGTTATTTGTGCTGTTGAAATTATGAAGGATAACATATTGATTCTATATTTTTTTCAGGTGAAGTGTTTCTGAGCAGGAAAGGCTGTATATTTTACATAATCTTTTGTTGATGGCAGGTATGGGAATTTGATCAGGCTCATCAGAGATGGCTTCCTGTGGCAGAGTTGGCTTTGCCAGAGGATAGGGGTGCTCAAGTTTATGCGGTTGCATGGGCACCAAATATTGGCAGGTATGGTATTTCTTATTTTGGTTTAGCAGTAATTTCAACACTTTTTTATACATTAACTGTTTCTGCCTGCATTTTCTCCTTTTCTTCTCATTTGTTCTGTCCTTTTGGCTCATAAACTACAATTTCTGTCTGCATTCTTGATATGGGGGAGAAGGTTATCTATGTTTGTAATTGTTTGTGAGCTAAGACCCAAGTCCAGTCTATACTTCTAGGTGTGTAATAGTTCATATCCATGCTTTCCTATCCCTTCTAATAGCTCATATCCATGCTGTCCTATCCCTTCTAATGGTTGTGGACACATTTTTATTTAGGCCATATGAAGTAATAGCTGTTGCAACAGAAAAGGGGATTGGAATATGGCATATTGGAATAAATCCTGACATGGATGGGGGCCTCCGAGTGGAGAAGGTTACATCACTTTCTGGTCATGTAGGAGAGGTATGGCCTTCAAGGTTCCACTTATATGGTTAAATCTATTTAATTTATGCTTGTTTGCTGGTGACCAGAATCTGAAAATATAGGTGTCATGGTACACTGTAGTGTACTTGAGACTGATGTAATGCACAGAAGACTACATGTTTTTATTTAATATTGTATTTACGGAGCTCAACTCAAATACCAATTGTTATATAAAATATTCCTAATATACATTCAAGAACTGTTTATTTTCTTTTAACTAAATAATTTCACTTGAACTTCTAGAATTGCTAATTATATTAAGTAAAGACTGAAGATAAGTAAAAAAAAAAAAAAAAGAATTACCATTGAAAGCTTACTGTTGGTCTTGACATGATACCTGATTAAGTGAAGACTTGGCATGGATGTACGTTTTCTATTTTGTCATTTTCGTATGACAGTAGATTTTAACTATTTACCTGTTAAATTTTGGTAGCATGACAAGGATAAGATACATCTTTAGACTTCTGAGCATCGCTTTTACATCCATTTGACATGATACTGATTGAATACAAAACTGCCAAAAGGTAAATGTTCTGATAGGAATATTGAACAATCAGTGGGTTGTAACTGAAAGTAGATGATAACAAACTGATGGAAAATGGAAATACGCAAACCATGATGATCTTGCCAAATCCCTACTCAAATGTGTCAAACAAATGATGAAAGTAAACTGATCTACCTTCTTGTTGCCCATACCCTTTTTTTAATGCCTGTACCATAAAATAATTTCCCAATTGGAAATGTGATACACCCATAATAAGAAAAATGCAAACATGTTCCTGTTTACATTGTTAAGTAATAGATCTAAAATTATATAAAATTTTTTTGAGTTTTAATTTTTTAAATCTGGTGATTATGGGTATAAGTTCGACATAAGTCAACAATGCTTCAAAGCCAACTATGAAAGATAAATGAACGGTGAGTACCGTCCATGACAATGTGACATTTGTATTAGCTGATTGGGTACCTAACGATGCTATATTCTCACTGAATAGATGTATGTGCAGATAAAGCTTATCAAGTGCTTGTTTACCCCCATCTTGAAAGTCAACAAGAATTGCTCAGCAGTAGGAAGATCAAACTACAGAAAGCATGTTAAGTTGATTAGTTACTTAAGTTCATGTTATGTGATGTTTACTTAATAAACATGGATTGCCCAATACATATTTTGTTGTGTAGAAGCCGAGCTTATACATTGTTTGACACTGGAAATATGCACTCCCTCACATTGGCGATAACCAAAAACATTGTAGTTCCTATTTGAGAAATGGCAGTAAGCTAGAGGTTGGAATGCCTATTGGAGATTTAGTTCTAAGGGATGAAGCAACAAGGGACCGTCCAATCGTTATAACCGGTGAATTAGTAGCAGCCACTCTAATAGTCATGGAGATGAACAAGTGCGATGTCATATTAAGAATAGACTAGATTACCGAAGTCTAAGCAAAGTTGATTTGCTGGAAGAGAGTAAGAAGTATTGCTCTTAATGGTTTGAGAGTAAGGTTTATAGGAGATTTAACAAGGGGTAAAGACAGAGAGCTGCTGGCAATTGAGATGATTGAGGAAGATGAAAGCTTAAAACATGACTTTTGCCTTGCATATGTAGTAGATTTTTGTGCGAAACCTATAGATATTACTGAAATTCACATAGCAAATGAATTTGCTGATTTTTTTTTCTAATGAATTACTAGGACCACCTCCAAAACTTGAGGTCAACTTTACCATAGATTTGATCCTAGGGACAAAACCCATTTTAAAGCTGCCATGCAGAGTGATGCCTGTAGAATTGAAGGAATTAAGGAAACAACTATAGGAACTTCTGGACAAAGGGTTCATCAAATTTATTGTATCACCTCGGTTAAAAAGAAAGATGGATCCATGTGACTGTATTGATTATGGAGTTAAATAAGGAGCTTGAAGACTGCATAATCTAAAAAATCCATGTAGTACTTAGATAGTAATAGAAATAACTGATTTGTAGCTACAGTTTCTAACAAATTACATATGAAAATATAAATAAGAGAGAAGTAGAAAGGGAATGCATCTTTTACCCCAAAGAGGTTACTTTGAGTACTTTTCTGTTCCTTCTTTTGTTCATGCAGTCACTAGTACTCGAAACTAGGACTTCACAAAGTTTTCATTTACATTGCATAAGAAAAATAGGGCATTAGTACCTAATCTCACTGAAAACCTAAGAGAGAGAAAGAGTGCTAAACACACAAGATTAGGGAGAAAGAGAGCTTACTTTTTAGAGCATTTTGAAGAGAGAGAGAGAGAGAGAGAGAGAGAGAGAGAGAGAGGGTGGGGGGGTTACCTGCATCATTAGGGTTTTTAGACTAATGTTAGGCCTAAGCCATGTTAAAGCATTGGGTTACTAGATTTTATGGAATGAAATTCCTTCTAGAGTCAGGTTCCTAGCTTGTATTCATTAATAAATGGTGAAATCAAAGTCCTAGTGAACAAAACAAGGCCTAAGGGAATAGTCATGGGAACTCGACTAAGTGTTTAATATGTATAAGAGACTTTATCTTGTATAAGCAACTTTACTATTGAAAGGACAAACCGGGGAAGAGGAGAGGAGGAGAAGGGGGGGGGGGGGGGGGGGAGGCGATGGTGGTGGTGAAGAAATAGTGTTCTATCTTCTTTATGCATCTCTCTATTTTTAATTATAAAAGATAAAATTAACATTCAGGGAATACTTTATTAAAGTGTATAAATTTTACTATGATAGTTGAGTTAATAGAAAGCTGTATGGAGCTTGAAGAGCTATATTGCAATGCAAATCATTCCCCTAAACTTTTATAAATTGATAGTATAAAGTAGATTTCCATTTAGTTAAAAAATGGTCATATTATGCCAACATAGACGGTTGGAAGAAGACATGAGGGATAAATTGCTATGGTTCATTAAAGCTGGCCTGTGCTGATATCTTATTTGCATAAATCCATCACTTGTCCGTCCTAAGCAACATATCATTCTTAATGAGTCTTTTTCTACACTTGAGTTGAATATCCTTGTTAGGGCTTGAACAACTGAATTTGAAGTATCACCCTGTAGAATTAAAGAGAAAAGTAAAAAGAAATGTTGTCTCATGAACTACTTCAAGCTCTAAAAGCCATCACCCACCAACAACCCAACGCACCAGAAGAAGAAAAAGGAAAGAGAGAGAGAGAGAGAGAGAACTACTGCAAGGAAGTAATGTCAAGTTTGAAATTAGCCTTAATTAGCCTAAAAAGTATGAATTTAACTTTAATTATTATTTAAATGTGCCTAAGTTGCTATGTTAATTTGTTAATTTTACTATTGGGCCTGATGCTGTTAGATTTTCAACTTTTGAGTTAGTTTCTTTATTAGTTTGCATTGTAGGATCTTACCTAAGTGATATTGGATGAACAACTTTGAATTGACTGTATCTATTTCTAATAAGCAATTATCTGAATGTCTAGGTGTGGCAAATGGAATGGGATATGAGTGGAATGACTTTAGCGACCACTGGAAGTGATGGAATGGTGAAGTTGTGGCAGTCTAATTTAAATGGTGTTTGGCAGGAGCAGGCCATGTTTCAATCCACTTCTTAAGATATGCGGTTGTTTCACTATACTATGTTTGAATATTTATTGCATCAATCTGTTGATGCAAGTTTCCAAAAGAAGAAATCTACATGGTGTTTTCCTCTACATGTAGCCGAATCCTGGAATTAAATTTTTCTAATCTACTGTCCACACACGAAGAGAAGAAAAGTGCAAACTTAAAGTCAAAAGGTGATTTACTCACAAAAGTCTATGTTATTTGTCTTAGTTTTACTTAAATATTTTTGCAAATGGATCCGATTTTGTGAAATAATGTGGATGGTTGGTTCTGTGAATGTATAGAAGTAACATTTGGCCATTCCATCTGTGTTGCAGTCGCTATTGGACATAATAGCCATTATTTTGACTTAGTGTTGGTTGCTATCCTAGGTGGAGGAGATTCTGTTAGATTAGTGGAGGCAAAGTAGCTCTTGCCGGGGGCTGTTGTCTGGATAAAGCTATGGTGTTGGTGCCCAGCAACTGAGCCATTGTGCAGTTTTTGCCCCTTCATTTTGTGCAATCAATTTGTAGTGTTTTCCTTTTTTTTTCTTTCTTTTTAATTGGAATTTTCTAGTCTTTTATACAATGCTGTATATGTTACTGCCAACACTGCAGTGCTAATAAAATAGGCTAGTGCTGGCCAGTTGAAGGTAACTACTAGATGGAGAGAGATGTCAATGTTGGTGGATTGTATGTAAATGACATTTTTGGGTAAAATTCGATTTTGCAAGAAATCATTGCTAGATTTGGTTGGAGCTTGATGGAATCAAGATTGGGTTTGGTTGGATCTGTGGTGTTTGTAAGTAGATCGAGCAGGATTTGGTTGGAGTGGGACTTTGCTTGATGGGTTCAAAATTGAGTTTGGTCAGGTCGATTGGTGTTTGATTGGATTGAGGAGGCTAGTTGGTGAATTTGGTTAGAGAAGTTGGACTGCCCAGCCATTAGTTGTTATTGATTACTTTTTCTACTTGCTTTTGCATTTTATTCTAAGAAAATAAGTTTGATTTTCATTATTTTGGCCGGTACATTGCAATTCTACTTTGCTGTTACCTTAGGAATTAGTGTTAAGAGGTTTATAACAAGCCGGCACCGACCATCCACGATACTTCAGATATCGAATTAGGAGCTTTAGAACCAGAGGCAATTTTTTGGAACGGTTAAGAAAGGACCAGGCACTGATAGCGAGGCTCCGTGGGAAATTTTTTCTAGTTTAAAGATCTATCCTAGGGTACTAGGGTTGTTGAAATGGAGTGATGTTTTGCGGATGAAATCTTGGTTAAGGTTTGTTTCAATTGACATGGGAAGTGTAGAGTTGGAAAGTGTCCACAAATAGAGTAAGGATACAAATCTGGACCGGGCTCTAGGCCCAAATTACTAGACATATACATACGCATCTTAATAGAGGCCCTGTAGATATCGGCCTTCTGGATAGGTAAAAGCATTCCCATTAACATGCATATTAAAATACGGTTAAACAATCACGTGTAATAACATAGGTGTCACCATCTGGTAGTATACGAATTTTTGGGGAGTTTCCTATGCAAACATCTCAACGTCACTATATATATTTCCCAATAGTGACTAAAAATATTAATGGGAAAGAAGGCAAACATTGCCCCCCAGTTCTCTCTTGTCTGTGATGCTCTCCATTCAGAGCTAAATGTTTCCTCTCCTCAGTTTTTACAGCTCCCCAGCAAAATCATATCATGAAAATGTAAAATATACATCTAAGATTCCATCCCTACTCCATTCGCCGGCGAGAAGTGAGTGATGAGTCATGATCCGTCTAGAGTAGCGAGTGGTCATCCAACTTCGTTGTTAGGTCGTGGTAGACATACCATTCTCAATAACAAATATAAAAATGAAAAAAAAAAAGATTTTAACATAAATTACTAATGCGGTTGTGTGACTTCAATAAATGAAAAAAATAAGAAAAAGAAAATAAAAAATGTGATAAAAGGTTTTGATGGTAAAAGTTGCAACATAATTGGACGCTTGTTGGATAGCAATTCTGCAAAATGGAGAAAAGTTGAACTAGAGGAGTGCTAGGGCAATTTCAACGTAGTCACTTGAATGTCTTAGTCAGTCAATGCAATGCATGAAAGAAAGGGAAAAGCAAGTGAGCCATGTAAAAATGTCCAAAAGAAACTTATAGTTGTCTTTCGAGTTTTATTTATAGTTATAGATCCTCCTTGCTCGATTATTGTTGCCTCCAAGATGTGTAAGTGTGCCATGTTTGAATTTTGGACCACTCTCCCAGATCAAGGGATGTAGGTGGAGAATTAATAGCTTGTTGATAGTTATGCTTGTAAGAAGCCTAATTGTTTATACCCTTTGTTCAAATTTAACTCTTTGTAGTGACTAAGTCCTAATGAGCTATATGCAGTTCCATCGAGTTGAAAATAGATAGTGTAACCTATTTAGATTAGACTACTCTTGACCTTTTAGGTGTACTTAGCTCATCAACCTTCTCAAGTTGACTAGATCTTTAAGAGCAAGGCTGAAAGATGTTGGAAGTGTGATGGAAAAGACACTAATTGCTAATCAGCAAAGTGGGGGTACTCTATCTCAAGCTAGTCTAAATCTTATGGAATTCAGCTTAGATGATAAGGAAACATTCTTATCAACATTGACCTTCCGACTCTCCTTAATTGGTGCATCAAGTAGAGGGACAACGTTTCTTTAGATTGGCATTTATATATGGTTTTCTATTTTATTGTAGATAATGATCTCAGTGTTTGACCTCCTTTAACTTCATGTTACTTGTTCCATCCTCACTTGTCAAGTTAGAATGTTTTCTGTCAAAACTAAACTTGCTTATGGTGACTTTTTGGGAAAGTCTTATGTCTATTTAAACAATGCTTCATATTTCTATTATTAAGAAATGTGCAATCATGTTAGAGTTTACGTGTACTCTCGGTATTGTGACTTATTGATGGGCATCAAACCTATGTTGGTTGTGTGGGTCCAACGACTAGAAATAATCTATAATTGCCCATGACATGGATCCTAAATTTAATTTTCAAACTTCCCTAATCTTTTATTCCTTCAATTCCTATTTTCTCTTCTTTCTCTTTCTTTTGCATTTTGCCTCTTCTACTACTTCATATATGTAACCTTTCTTGTTCTCTTCAATCCAACGATTCTTACTTCTAACATCATCTTTCTACCCCCAACCCCCCTTTCACTAAGGTAACCATTTCTTCCATGCAGTTAGACAACTTAACTTGAGCTTAAGAATGGAGCCAAGATCTGAATACTACAAATAGTGTAGCAACTCACCTCCTTATGAATAACAACTCACCAGTACGGTGGACAAAGATAATGATTACACGTAGGATTTATCTTGAGTCACTAGTGTAGTTAAGGTTCATGTCCTTAGATAATGGAAAATTAGGAAACTTCCATTCGATGAGTATTCTCAAGACAATGATGACAGGACACAAGGCATTCCTTTATATTCTAGCATCAAGTATGATTTGAGTCCTAAGGGGCTACTAGCATGATGACTAGGGTGGAATTCAATGTGCTAAACTTAACTTCTAGTTTGCGCCACAAGAAAAGAGGATAGAGAGGCTTCAACTACACGAGAATATTACTCCCTTAGGTGACTGTAAGATTTCTCTTTTTCAATAGTATTTCGAGGTTAGTTTCAGACTCCCTTTTTCTCTTTTCCAAAGGCCCTACTTTACATATCACCACATTTGCCCCTCAATGTTGACCCTATATTCTTATCTACCGATGGTTGCTTTCGAATGTATTTGTGAGGTCCTAGAAGTTAGGGCTATAGTTACTTTATTTTGTTACTTTTGTATTATCAAGAAAGGTGATAGGTGGTTCTATATTCATGCTTGACCGTAGAAATATTTTGATTGGATTAGAATCCTCTATATACGAGTAAAAACAAAAGTAGATCATAAGCAGGTCAAATTTCGATATGACTTTCCTACGATTTAGAGCCATCTTCTTAGATAATTCAACATCAAGATTTTACTCTCCAATGACAAGAAAGCTTATGATACCATCATGGAAACTTACAACAACAAATGGTTTCTTTAGGATGCAAAAACCATCATCGACAAATATTCTTATAGTGCTCTAATTTTTCGTAAGAATAAAGTGAGAGCTTTTGAGGGTCCAGTGTTACTGAAGGCAAAAATAATGGAGTTAATGAAGGTACCATTGTTGAGTAAGGTACAGGCTCTTCATGGTTTTACCATGTTGAGTAGGCTTGTAAGATGAGGGACCTCTATGTCTATAATGAGAGCTAAGTGGTCTTCCTTGCTTGTGCTTGGCATGGCATTTGTAAGTGGTTTTACTTGTGTTGTAATGTTTTCTCAACCTAACTTCCCCTTTCCTTTTGCAAAGATGCTACTAAAGGATCATGGCTCAAAAGATCTCTTTACTTAATTAAAAGTTGGCAAAGTAGGTATGAAGGAAGAGGCCAAGAGAGCCCTTGCAAAAGCCTTTGTCAAGTATATTGCAAAATCTACTACAACTAAGGTTATGAAGGATTCTTAGCTACCTAAGGTTACTTTATAAAGGAAAGCCATAGAAACGATCGAGTTGAGGAAGCGTCCAAGTACCCATGAACATCCTCCACTAAAAAGGGACCCATCAAAAGGGAAAGACCCTAATGAAGGTTGGAAGAAGGACAACAAACTTGACAAGGGATCTAAGGATCCGAAAAATCCTAAAGAGGTCCCTTTCACTATACTATGACCTTTGAAACCATCTAGGAAGGAGAATAAGAAAGTCTTACAAAGTTTTCCCTTTTAGCATGTCAATACCATAGACCATGCTTTGGGTAATGGGAAGGTTGCCTTAGAACTAAAAAGGGATATTCATTTGCTTGAAGACATTTGCCCCTTCACCAATATTGTAAAATTTTATCGAAACTCCAATTCCAAAAGTCTATTGCAACTTGCTGCTTTCAGGATTTGAAACGTTAGTGCTCTTACTATAACTGAATTATGAGGCCTTCATATTTTCTTTTGATGTTGCTTTGATTTTCCACAAAGTTGTCAATATCTGATGATGATTATTGAGGTTTTAGAAGAGGAGAAGAAAGTTGTAAGGCCACCATCTTATACCCAAGCATTTTTCTTTAGTCCTTTCTTGATCTTACTAAGTTTTGTTTCTTTCTCTTTCAAATCACTGACAATGTCAAAAATCAAATTACTTATGTTAAGACCAAGCATAAGAAGCTCCAGGAATACTGGGGGTTGAGAAGGGAACACTAGAAGAAAGCATGAAAAGCTAGAAAGAGATGGTCAAGAAAGAGATCGAATTAAGAGAGGAGAAATAGGTTGCTTTAGTTGAGGAGCAAAAGAAGAGCAGTAAGCTTGTTTCTATCCTACAAGTAGCTCAAGTGATGTAGAAAGCCTCGAAAGTAATCATTCTGAAGAAGTTGCCTACTCCCCTTGCATTAGATGATCCATCAACGTACAACGTCCAAGTTGGCTTCTCACTCTACATAATAGATCCTTCAATGCTAATAAAATCTACTATAAAATTTGCTAGAATTTGAGCCTTATAGGTCTCTCTAAGTCGGTACTAAATTCTTAGAGCATTAAGCTCTAAAGCATACTTTATCATTTACCCTAAGGCGTTAAGCTTCTATAGGGCTAGGTTTAAGGGTTGATCGATTAAGACCATAACTTGGTGAGTTTCAAAATAGGTTGGAGCTTCTTGGTTGCTACAACAATAGCTAGGAAAAACTTCTCCGATTTGGTATATCATAACCCTAAACCTTGTAACACATGATTAACATAATAAACTGACTTGTATATTCATCTTTCCCCCCCGTACAAGCATAGATGAAAGAGTTCGGTCACTTACTGATAGATATAAGTAAAGGGTTTCACCTTCTAATAGCTTCGACAAGATCGGTGGTTTAGTTAAGAACTCCTTTAAGGCCTTAAAAGCCCGCTCACGTGCCACAATCCATCTAAACTTAAATTGATTTCTTAAAACATGAAGAAATTCTATACACTTCTTGACACTTTTGGAGACAAATTGATTTAGCGATGCTACTTAGCCGGTCAACTTTTAGATTTCTTTAATAGACTTTGGTGACTCCATATCCAATACAACTTGGATCTTCTCAAGATTAGCTCAATTCCCTAATCCCCCTTATGTTACCATGAAGCCCAAGAACTTCCTTAAGGATGCTTTGAACACACATTTTTAGGGGTTTAATGATGGGAATCAACCTTCAACTACATCTAAATCGAGGTAAACTTATCAAAAGCTAAGGCTGATCAATGCTTGACGAGGCTGAGCTGAAGCCAGAAGGACGATAGTAAGAATAATAACCACTTGGCAATAAGTCTGTCGTCGACCTAGTAACTGAGAGACCATATTATTGAGAGTAGGATCCACTCAGCATGACATGAAAAGACTAGTGTCAACTAACTTTAGAACTCGACAGATGTAGGATAATCTCTTTGATGTCTCAACCAAGTTACGTAACACTTTAGGGACTCCTTCTCGAACCCAAACATCTAATTATCGCCCCTATCCGATTCGAATACTACTCTTTCTAAGACCTACCGAGTGACTGCATGCCGACTTATAAAATGCACAGTTTTGTATTCTTGTACATGTTTTCTTTTATTTTATTTACGAGCCCAATTTTTTAGGGTTTAAAGCCTTGTACATTATTTATAATTTTACCACTAGGGTTTAGGACTTGCTATAAATAGCAACATCTATAAACATCAAAGACAAATGTCAATAGATAGAAAAGTATATTCTTGTATTTTTGGAATCTTTCCCTTTTTGAGCAAGGCTACTCTTAAGTTGGCATTGTTGGATTATTGAGTATAAATCAAACTCTTTAATCTCTTTTGTGTTCTTATCGATCTTGACCCTAAGATTGTACTAAACCCCTTCATTTGAACCGATTAATGAGTTACATCTAACCTTTATTTGAATCTTAAGCAACATTTAATATTCATAAGTTGTATCAAACCATTTTTTCAATAATGTTTATGTCTTGATACATGATATCCATTCACATTTATCGTCGAAACCAACCATTTCACTTCCTGTTCGTCATACCCATTTGACCCATTTTAGGTTTTCAAGATCTGCTTCCATTGTTTCGTATCATCTTGGTATTAAAGCTTTAGGGAGATATGCATGCTAGTGTTCTTCAAAGTTAATTCATAGTTTGAACATTTTTTATAATCATCGTTCCATAGTTAGTTTGTTGTTCTTGTTTTTAGTAGTCGTGGTATTGTGCTGTAGTTGAGTCTGGTAATATTAGTTTCAATAGTTGATTTTAGTTGTTGTGCAAATGATTGTTAGTAGTGATAGCTATAGAGGCCGAATAATGGTTGTTTTTGGCCTACTATTATTATGTTTTATTGTTTGTTCAATTTTTTGGAAAATTACTATATGGATAAGAATGTCGGAGGATAGTGTCAATAATACTGGTGATAGTCCTTGTAGAAGTTTGAGATAACATGTTCATAACTTGGAATATTAGATTATGAATCTCGTTGATTCTATCCAAAAACTCATTGGTTTAGTCAAAGGCCGCAAACGTTATAGCTGAGAAGAAAGAAGGGAACAAACACCCATCGATAGAAGTGGTTCTAATGAACTTCACAACGACAAGTGATAGCAAAGAAGGAGAGAAAACCAACCTATGCCAAGAAGAAGAAATGAAAGGAGTGTTGACTCCGAAGCAAATCAAGAAGCTCGAAGAAGAGAGCCGAAGCCAAGAAGGGATGTAACCGAGTAGATCTCTAATAGAAGTTGCCGATCTAAGGTGAACCAACCAGCTTAGAATGTAAGGGATGAACCTTGAGCACCTAATTGAGAACTTGATAATATAAAGCTTAAGTTACCAACCTTCAGTAGAAGTAGTCGACCTAAAGAGTTCCTTGACTGGGTTCCTCGAGTTGAGAAGTTATTTAAGTACTATGAATGTGATAATCGAACAAAGGTTAAGCTGACTTCATTATCCCTTATTGATTATGTAAGCCTTTAGTGGGATAAGTTGGTTACCAAGCGAGATGCTGAAGGAGAGGAGCTAATCAAAACTTGGAGGCTTATGAAGCGATTGATGAATTAGCGCTTTGTATTGACCTACTTCAAGCAAGAGATGCTCTATGCATTCTAGCACCCGAGACAAGGTCGAAATACTGTTGAAGAGTATTTGCAAGAGTTTGAGACCTTAATGATGAGATGTGAGATTTTCAAGCCATAGGACCATACCATTACTAGGTTCGTCAGTGGACTCTAAGATGGTATTGCTGACATAGTTGAATTGTAGTCATTTAACTTTCTAGACGAAATAATCAATTTGGCCTTAAGAGTAAAGAGACAGAGAAGAGGCATCAGAGGCTAAGTAGTCAACCTCAATAAGGCAACTTCAAGCATGAGAGGTATGCCAAGAGAAAGGGGCTAAAGAGGAGGATGAAGAAAGGAAAGCCTAGTCGACTTGTCCATGTTGAGAAGATGATTGTCGAGAAAGAAAAGACATCCAGTAATAAGGCCCAAGATATGAAATGCTTCAAATGCTTCAAATGTTTAGGCTATGAACACATTACGTCCTAATGCCTGAATAAGACGGTCATGGTCTTGAAGGACGAAGGGCCTAAGGCTTCAATCAAGAGTCAGAGTGATAAGAGTTCAGAAGACCAATTGATAGAGGAAGATGTCTATGCGGAGGAGTTAGATAAACTCTTAACTTTGGCAACATGAGCCGACTTAAAGGCAGATCCCGGATAAAGGGAAAATTTATTTCATATGTAGTGTCTAGTGAATGGGAAGATATGTTCCCTGGTTGTTAATGGAGGTAGCTATACCAATATCGTCTCTACTGAGTTAGTAGAAAAAAAAAATGAAATTATCGACCTACCCACACCCTTGACCGTATGGATTGAAGTGGTCTAATAACAAGGGTATGGTCCATATGCATAAGTGAGCTCAGATAACATTCAAGGCAAGATAGTACAAAGATGAGATTGACTTCGATGTAGTCTTAATGAATGCCACAAATTTGCTTCTTGGCTGACCATGGGAGTATGATTGGAAAGTGATCCATGACAGCTTCCTCAATACTTATACTGTTTGGAAGGACGAGAAGAGCTATTGCTTAACCCCTATGAACATTGAGAAAATCCAGAGACACTTGGCACCCATGGTGAAGAGAAGAGGGAAGAGGAGTTTATTTGGCATCCCAACCCATGCTCATCGCTTAACGTTAAAGACGACTTCCTTTCAAACCCATGGTAATAATGGGAATCAGCCTTCAACTATATCCAAGCTAAGGCAAAACTGTCCAAAGCCGCGGCTAATCAATACTTATCAAGGCCAAGTTGAAGCCAGAAAGATGAGAGGAAAAAAAATAACCACTTGGCAATAAGTCTGTCGTTGACCAAATAGCCGAGAGATTATGTTATCGAGTGTGGGATCTACTTGGCATGGCATGGAGAGACTAATGCTGACTAACTTTAGAACTTAGCAATTGTGGGCTAACCTCTCTAGTGTCTTAGCCAAGCTACGTAAGACAATAAGGACTCCTTCCTGAACCGGTACATCCAACTGCCGATCCCGTTTAGTTTGGATACTCCTCCTCCTAAGACCTATTGATTAACTGCATGTTAACTTCCCCTATAAAACACACAGTTTTGTATTCTTGTATATATTTTCCTTTATTTTATTTATGAGCCCAATTCTTTAAGGTTTATGGCCCTGTACATTTTTGCCACTAAGGTTTAGAACTTGTTGTAAATACTTACATCTGTAAACATCAGATATAGACGTCAATAGACAGAAAAGTATATTCCTGCATTTTTGGAATCTTTCCCTTTTTGAGCAAGGCTACACTTAAACTAGCATTGTTGGATTATCGAGTATAAATTAAATTCTTTAATATCTCTTGTGTTCTTATCAATCTTGACCTTAAGATTATGGTGAACTCTTTCATTTGAATTGGCTAATGAGTTGCATCCAACTCTTATTTAAATCCTTAGCAACATTTAGTGTTTGTGAGTTGTATCGAACTCTTTTTCGAGCTCAAATTCTTGATAGTGTTTGTGTCTTAGTGCGTAATATCCATTCATATTCACCATCAAAACTAAGTATTCTACTTCTTGTTCATCACAACCATCAACTCATTTTGGGTTTTCAAGATTCATTGCCATTGTTCTGTATCATTTAATTTCATATTGTGTCGTTTGAGTGTATTGAAGGTCTCTTATAGGTTGGAAAGATGTTCTTCATTAGTCTTACTCTTGACAATCATATCATCTATGTATACCTCAATTTCTTATGTATCTAAGGTTTAAACATCTTCGTAACCAGCCTTTGGTATGTAGCAACCACATTCTTCAAACCAAGCGACATGAATTTGTAACAATAGGTCTCAAATTTAGTAATGAAAGAGGTATATACTTGATTGGAGAGGTGCATCTTGATTTATTTTTATCTAGAAAACCATTTGATCAATATAGGGTAAAGGAAAACAATCTTTTGGACATGCCTTATTTAGGTTTGTAAAGTTAATGCATATTCTCCACTTTCCATTGGCCTTCTTAACTAGAACACAATTAGCTATCTAAATACAATATGATTCTTCTCTAATGAACCTCGCTTTCAACAATTTTTGAACTTCTTCTTCTATAGCTATTTGCCTCTCTAGGGCAAAATGCCTTTTCTTTTGTTAGATAACCTTTATAGCTGGATTGATGTTCAACTTATATAGGTAATCACCTCTTCAGGGATCTTAGCCATAGAAGATGGGGACTTTAGCTCGAAGGAAACGTACTATACTTTCTCAAAGGTACATTGGCATGTTAGCTCTGACCTTAGCAATGTGCTTGTGGTCATCACTTAACTGTATGGTTAATGTTCCTTTATTGGTTCCCCTATTACCTATAAGTGATTACTTGTTCCTTGCTCAATATAATATACATGATCTCTCTTTAGAGATTCTAAGTACAAAGCTCTAACTAACTGTTGATCCCCATAACACGTTTGCGTTCCAATTAGGGTTGGATATTTTTCCTTTTGGTAAACCATTAACATTACCATTTTAAAGGTGTCGATGGAAGGTCGTCCTATGATTCCATTGTAAGGAGAAGGACAATCTACTATGACAAAATCAATCTCCTTTTCCACGACATTCTCATCATCCCTAATCTATAAGGTTAAGGTAACTATGCTATCTACCTTTACTAGTTGGTTATTAAACCCATATAAGTTGTATTTGTATGATTGCATCTTATAATTATCAAGCTTTAGTTGCATTTGATCAAAGACACATTTAAAGATGATGTCAGTTGAGCTTCCAATGTCAACTACAATTTTCTTGATTTCAAATTCAGCTACCTTAGTCATAATGACTAGTACGTTATCATGAAGGAACTGAAGTTCCTACATATCCTTATCTGAAAATGTTATTATGTCATCTATTCTGTACCATTTCCCCCAAAGGTTCAACACATGATCACCCTATACATCAATCAATCTTAATGCGGCTAGAGTATTTCCTTCGTCAAACCACCAAAGATCACATTAATCATTGGTCTAGGAGCTTAATTGTCTCCTCTTTCATTATTCTAGGTTGCTAGTTTCAGATTGTTAGGTCGGGCATGATTAGCTCTAGGTTGTTGCCTGACCCTTCTTCTTTAGGTAGGTCCTTCAATTCTTTCTTTCTTATCAACTATGAACTTCCTTAAATACCCTCTTTGGATAGCATCCTCTAGTGCATTCTTTAAGTTGATGCACTCATCTATGTTGTGATCGCAATTCTCATCAAAGATGTAGTACTTGTTAGAATTTTTTCTTGCAAGATTTCTCCTCATCTTCTATTGCTAGGCTAAGAAACCTTAGTTGCACACTTTCATCAAAATATTCAACATAGGCCAGTTCAAAGGGGGGTGTGTAGGATAGGTCGGAATTTACCTTTTTTGATCTCCTAGAGGTTAGCTCAGTCTATCTTTCATGTCAAACTTCTTTCCAAGACAATCTTTTACAAACCCTCTCTCTTTTCATGACCTCCTCTCAAAATTTTCTTTTTCAAGCTCCCTCTAAGCTTGCATCTGATCTTCCTAGTGTATAAATTTTTCCAGCCTTTTTGTAAAATCATTTGAAGTGGTCAACCGGTGCTTAGCAAGAGATTTAAAGAAGTTTGAATACTCTCTTACTCCTTTGCAAATGGCATGAAGGACCATGCTCCTATCATAATTGGTGATCTTGATCATTAATTAATTAAATTTGTATACATAAACTTTGATACTTTCCCCAAGCTTCTACCTAATTGAAGTCAGAAGTGAGGAGTCTTTAGCAGGAGGTTTACTGGCTAAGAAGTATTATCGAAATTGATTGGCTAATTGATCAAAAAGAGGAGATAGAGGCTTCTTTCAACAAAATGAACCAATTACTTGCTGGTTTCATTAAGGTAGAGGGGAAAGCCTCACAAGTAATTGTGTCAAAAAGCCTGTCAACTCCTTCAATGTACATGATGTATTAGGGTGGTCATTTGGATCATTTTTTTTTATCACAAGTGTCGAATTGGGGTAATCAAACACCTAATGGGAGAACCTTATCCACAATTTCTTAAATAAAGGGGCTTGACTTCCTTCCCCTTGTATCTACTTCTTTTTTTAAGGTTCCCTCTACTACCAACTTCCTGATGTATTCTTTTAGATATTGTAAGCTTATATTTGCTACTACTTTCTGTAGCAAATGAGCAGCTAGATGCTTAATCTTCCCTTCTATACGCGTTTGAGTGTATCTTGTAGTATGACCTTATTTGGTGTCTACTAAAAGTCCTTCATATGGGTCTCTTGCCTCTATTCCTGAACAATCTCATCCACCATAGTAGCCTTGCAATGTAACTGTCGTACTGCATCATCATGAGTAATGGGGTCAGCTTCTCCTCTAATTAACTCTAATGGGGGAGTAAAGAAGGATGCCTCATTGTATTTATTGAGTTTTTTTTCCTTAGTTCCCAATTATTGGCTTGAACTTCCTCATGTTCCTTAGCAAATTCAGTGCATAAGGCTTTTAGTTGTGAAATGTGTGAAACCTCATCATCTTAGTCTTACACTTGTTTAGTTTGATCATGAACTTCTACCTAACATACTTTAGGTGTGTATTATTGTGGAGAGATTTTTCTTCTTGAGTTATGCTAGGGACATTACTCCCCCTCCCCCTCGGAGTATTATGATAAATAGTTCTTGACTTAGTTACCATTGCATTTGTAAAGATTAAATGATGCCAAATTGTTAATGGAAAAAGTTAGTGTTACAAGATTAGACACTTGTTAGATCGTAATTTTGCAAAAAGGAGAAAAGTTAGGCTAAGGGTATGCCCAAGAGGCTCCAGTGCTTTGATGCCTAAGTTAGACAATGGAATGAATGATATGAAGAGAAAAGCAAGTGAGTTGCGTAAAAGTGTCTAGAAGAAGCTTGTATTCACTTTTAGAGCTCTATTTACAACTCATATGTATACGGGCACATGTTTGAACCTTGGACCACTCCTCGATATCAAGGGATGTGGGTGGAGAAGTGATTTTTAGTGGATAGTTGTTCTTATAAGAAGCCTAACTGTTTGTGCCCTTTGTTCAAATTTAAAACTCTTTATAGTTGATAGTCTTAATGAGCTATATGTAGTTCCACTGAGCTGACTAGGGATAATCAAACCTATTTAGGTTAGATTGATCTTTACCTTTCAAGCACGCCCAGCTCATCAACCTTCTTGAGCTAACCAATTCTTTAAGAGTAGGGTTAAAAGAGGTCAAAAGTGTGATACAAAGGATACTGATCACTAATAAGCAGAGCGGGGATACTTTATCTTAGGTCGACTCGACCCTTATGGAATTCGGCTTAGATGATAATGAAAAATCCTCATCGACAAAAGGGCTTTAGTCTCATATTTACTTAGAGTGAGTCACATATGATATTACATAAGCAATTGCAAGGTGTCACATAAGCATTCTCAATTAAATAATTAAAAGATTGGAAACTACCAATGATCATATAATTTCCATAGAATTTTGCCTTAGATAGTAAAAATTAAAGAAGCTTGACTATATACAGTGCCAAACTAACTAAAAGACCTAATAAGGTATGTTCTATTACCTCAATGATGGTATGAACTTAATGTAAGACAACAAAAGTGAAAAACAAAAGCAAAACAAAATATCATGGAAGAATAAGAATTTGACTACAAATAATAATTTATATAACAAGTACCTTAAGAAAATCAACATTAGAAAAATAAAGACTTTTACTCTCTTTATATTTTTTAATAAAGACAGATAAACTTGAAAATGGGATATATCTAATAGTCTCATATTATAGATTTATGCTTTGCACCATCGATAATTTGTATGATAGCCTCACATTGATGTTGAGAATAAGGATTGCCTTATACCATCAATAAAGAAGAAAGGTATCACACAAATCTTTTAAAAAATAGTTTCTTTATTCCTAAGTGATTCCTAAAATTATATGTAAGGTCAAATTTAAGCCTTACAATTACTAATGGTTAATAAATGAAAAATCTAATAAATAAAATTAATAGAAGGGCAACTAATATGTTGAAATCCCATAAATAAGATACCAATCTAATAAAATTTTATAAAAGAGGTTGAATCTAGTTATAATAAAATTATTTCTAACCTAAAAAAACATAAAATAAAATAATAAATACATTGCAAAATTATTATCTTTTGGAATCCTCTTGGATCAAATTGTAATATTGAAAAAAAAAAAAATCTGAAAGTCATAACATAGTAGAGTAGCTCTTCATATTCCCCATTAATTCTTCTTGCTGTTTTGCTTTCTAACATTTGCTGTAGTCTCTTTTTCCTCTTTTCATAATTATTGTTTCTTACTTTGGGTGCCTCAAATTCCTATGATGAGATTCTATATCAAACTCACAGAATTCATCATTTTTATTTTATTTTCAACCGTCGTAGAATTATCATTAGTTTAATACGAACTAACTCCATTGTAGATGGAACCAATATAATCTCACCGATGTCCTTTATTTGGAAATGTTTTAAAGGAGTTACAAATTCCCTTCTTTGATTTTTTTGTACCCTCTTGTGTGTTTTCATGTTCTAGCTGAACTTCAAGAGAACTATGTTCTATATTATTTATTCAACACTATATGAGATTGAGATTTCAGCTCTCACGTATTTTTTACTAAGAAGCAACTTAGGAAATTATAGGTCGTCAAAACAACCATCAATGTTTTCCAGTTGGTGACTCATTGTAACCTAACATAGTCATAACATTATCTAATTTCAACATAATTACTTATAAGAATCACTGAAAATAAATTATATATTATTTGACTTTCTAGGATAAGTAAAAGAAAATACACTTGGCCCAAGGAAAGAATGCTAAGATTACGTTCTAAGAAGAACAAGAAAATAGGCTTTGATAACCATTTGATTTAGGACACTTGAAGCAAAAAACAAAAAGACAAAAGAAAATGTAGGATTGCAAGATAATATGGAGTAAAAAGAGTGTGGAAAACACAAAATTTTACTAAAAAACTTAATCTAGATAAAAAAATCATATCTAGAATGCTAAAACATAGCCATAAACAAAATAAAATAAAATTTTTTATATTCTATTTTTAATGAGAAGAATCAATAACCTAGAAAATACTACGTAAAACATTGGAAACTAACTAAAAACAATAATAATAATTATATTGAGTATGCTAAGAATATCAACATAAGTAAACTAAAAGATTATTTTGTAATGAAGAATAATAATCTAAAAAATAGATATATCTATTAGTCTCGTACTACCGGATTTAGATGATGGTCTCACATTACCAATAAAAAAAGATGACCTCATATCACCGATGAAAGGAAAGTATTGCAATAGTCTTAACAAAAAAACAAAAAAAAAAGATAGTTTCTTTATCCCATAATGACTTCCTCCTCAAACCCTAACAACAAAAGATGTATACAAAAATATGGTCATATATGACCCTTACGATCTAAACTTAATAAAAAATACTAATACGCCCCTATTTGGTCTTTTGTGAAATAATTACAAGTTCATCAACTTTTCTTATTAATTAAGGACAATTTTTTATCACTTCATCTTTTTATTCTTTATTGAGAGGGAATAAAAAAATTTTATCTTTCAGACGATAATAACCATTTCCTTTAGAAAATAAATAAAAAAGCCACCGAAAACAATACTTCTCAGACAAAATTCCTAGTAAACAAGGTGATGGGAAGTATTTTGAGAATAGTTATTCCATTATTCTCTCTTTAACACCTCCAAGTAAACTAACTTTTAGGGTTTCTTTTACACTTCACTAGTTTTCTATCTTTTTCTTTTGGGGTTAGTAGGCTAATATGGCCATCTAGTAATCCACTTTAACTCATAAGTAAAATCATCGAGTTTAAATAAATATGTTAAAATTTTTAACCTTAAACTTGCTTCTTGGGGATAATTGGTTATTGTCCAAACTATTTTCACACCTCCAATGGATGGGTGTGATGTATGAGATAACAATGATCCTTGTCTCGTGTTTGGTGTTTTCCTTTATTCAATTCTAAATTTTGTAATTTATGGTCATTTTTAATTATATTAGTCAATTTAATAAGTTTAATGATATTATTTTATTAAATTAATTATTATGAGATTACAAAAATTTAATATGTATCAATTCTTAATAGAGAGGGCCATTGTAAGTTAACAGTATAAATACTAGTTTTCCAATGAGGTAGATCAAGTTTAAGTCCAATTTTTTTTTAGAGCAAAGTTAATGGAATTACTCAAACAAAAAAACTTTAGAACATTAGATTCAAATCAAAATGAAAAAAAAAAGTTTAGAATTCAAATAAAACATAATAAATACACATCGAAAATTAAACAAATATTTTTTTTCCCTTTTTTCATTTAGGTTTTATATTAAAAAAATCTTGAATCATTTTCCGTCAACTGAGAAGACTATGTAATAATGAAAATATTGAATTGGTCAAAGTATTATGCTTAGTTGTTTTGTTATTAATTTTCTTAGTTTTTAGGCATTTATTGATGCTATAGAAGTTGAGTTTGTAAGAGATAATGGTAAATGTTTTAGTTATTGTGTTCAATTATTGTTGCTACTGTGTAACCTATTTATAAGGCTTTTATTAGTGAATTCCATTAGTTTAGAGCATATATCTTCTCTCTTTGCCTTTAGTTATTATATCGGTTACATACTATTAAAAGACTTATTGTTTAAAATGTGACACTTGAAGAAGCTTAGAGTGAGAATAGGCTTCCTATGGATCATTTTTGAATTTTTTGATGCATTGCATATGCTTATAATCTAGATGAAAAGAGGAAAAGGCTAGACGACAAAGCAGAAAAGTGTATCTTTCTTAGTGTTAGTAATTGGTTAAAGGCCTCTAATGTATACAATCTTATCACTAAAAATATAATTTTACGCTGTGATGTGGTCTTTGATGAAAGATATGTTGTAGGCATGGGAATATAATAATGTTATACACTAAATTCTAATGAACTTTGAAGGAAATGAAGAAGATAAAGAGGCCAACTTGAGAACCAAACAGCAAACATTGTTCTTGAAAGCTCACCAATTACTGCCTCTAATGTAACAAGTAGTCTATGCCCCCCTAGTAGAATAAAAATGACTAGTATGGATAGAGGATTATGAGGTACTAGGAATTAATAAAAATGAAGAAAGGCTATGGATGTTGTTGTAACTTAGTAACTTTTGAAGATGCTGTTAAAGAATTAAGGTGGAGAAAGGAAAATTGCAACCATTGAAAGAAATAACACTTGGAAATTGATGGAGCTTCCAAAGGAAAGAAAACCATCAGTGTTAAATGGGTTTATAAGACAAAGCTGAAGGAGAATAGTGAAATTGATAAATATAAGGCATGCTTAGTAGCTAAACACTATAAGCAAGAGTTTGCCATTGATTATAAAGAAGTTTTTAATCTAATAGCAAGGCTTAACACCATCACATTGGTGATTGCATTGGCGGTGCAAAACTCATGGCCCATCTTCTAGTTAGATGTGAAATCAACTTTCTTGCATATCGACTTAAAAGAATTGGTATTTGTTGACCAACCTTTTGGTTATGTGAAATTTGCAAAGGAATATAAAGTGTACAAACTAAAAAATGCTCTATATTGCTTAAAATAAGCCCCATGGGCTTGGTAGAGTCATATTAGAGGCTTATTTATTAAAGTAAGGTTTCAAAAAATATCCATATAAGCATACACTTTTTATAAAACTTGAAGATGGAGGGAGGATACTTATTGCTTGCTTGTATGTGGATAACCTAATTTATAATGAAAATGATGATATTATGTTTGACAACTTTAAGCATTCTATGATGCTTTAATTTGATATGTTTGATTTAGGAATAATCCATTATTTTCTTAGCATAGAAGTGATACAAATTGCTAATGGCATTTTTATTTCTTAAAAGAAATATGCTTAGGAAACCTTAGATAGGTTTCAAATGACAAATTGTAATTATGTTGCAATACCAACTGAGTTTAGTCCAAAGCTTGTAGAAGATAGTGATGGAGAGAAGGTTAATAGCACTTTATATAAGCAAATTATGGAAAGTCTAATGTATTTGATAGTAACAAGGCTATACATTATGTATTCTATGGGTCTCATTAGTAGATATATGGAGAAACCAAAGGAAATGAATCTTTTGGTTGGTAAGAGGATCATTGGTACTTGAAAGGTACTTTTGATTTTAGCTTGTTCTATAAAATGGGAGAAAAATTGGACTTGGTGTGCTTTAGTGGTAGTGATTTTATTGAAGATCAAGATCACAGAAGAAGTACTTTAAGATTCACTTTTGAGATGGATTCGGGGGCTATTTCATGGCCATCAAAGAAGAAAACTATTATCACTTCATCAACTATCGAGGCTAAACTTGTTACTGTAACTTCATGTGCATGTCAAGCTTTATGGCTTTAAAAAATTCTTGAAGAACTTAATGTCAAAAGACAAAGGCCTACTACTATCTTCTATAACAATAACATTGCAATTAAACTTTGAAAAATCTTGTTTTATATGGAAGGAGTAAGTACATTGCTGTGAAATATCATTTCCTAGGAGATCACACAAGTGATAGAATACTTCAGCTTAAATATTATAGGAGTGAAGACCAACTTGTTGATATACTCATTAAGTCTCTTAAATGGCCTACATTTCAAAAGCTAAAGGAATTGCTTGGAGTTTACACCTTAGAGGAGTTAGTTGTAGAAAGTGTTTTGAGGCTCATTGGTTATTAAATTGATGCTATGCTTGTTAGCTTAAGTAAGGAATATGGAATAAGTCAAAGTTATTATTGCTTAGTTATTTTGTTATCAGTTGTGTCCTAGTTTTTAGGCATTTATAGTTTCCGTAGAAGTGGTAGATATTTGCCTAGTTTGTAGGAGATAATGGTATGTGTTTTAGTTGTTATGTATAGTTATTATTTCTATTGTATAGCCTATTTATGGATTTTTCTACGATCCCATCCACTATTTTTTACTAGACCAATACCACCCCTTATTGTACTATTAATTTAATATCTATTAAATCTAAATCATTATATTGATTGAGTTGTCAATTGTCTAATTAATATCATTCAATCTTTTCTCCTTAAATACTAGGTGCCATGTTATGCACATGTTGAGTGGGAGTGATGTCCTACAAAAATGACTAACGGAGGTTTGTGTCATAGGTGGCTTTAGATTCATTGCTTCTTGGCTCATTATGAAACTGCTAGAGAAGGGCTACATAGTCCATGCAACTCTGTGAAACCATTATCTTCGTTTCTCTTTCTTGTCTATTATTATGTTTTTACTCGCCGTTTTCATTGTTACATGTGCATGACTTCATTTTGGTTCAAATTTTTATGTTGATTCAACGTAAGGATGAACCTACAATTGGGTTGCTTAAATCATTCCCTTACATTGATACTAACTTGGTATTAATCCAAGTAGCTATACAAAACCCTGTGGATTTTGAAGCAGTAATTAGTAGATGCGATTTTGTGTTTCATGTTACCAATATGATGCCATCTTCATCCCTCCAACTTCAGGTCAAGCTCACTACCTACAAGTTTTTATGCTTATTATAAATTAAGACTAATTACATATACACTCTATTAACTATTGATTTAATATGGAAAAATAGGGGTGTGAATGAATTAAACGGATTCATAAATTACTCGAACTTAGCTTAAATTTTACTTGAATTTAACTAAATAATAGTTGAGTCGAGCTTGAGCTATTTGAGTAGTAAATTGAGTTGAACTCGAGTTTTAGAATATTAAACTCTTCAAGCTAGCAAGGTTAATCAAGCTTAGTACAATTTTTAATTTATATCTAGTTTTTAAACTATAAGTGAGAATTAGGTTGTTTAGAGAAAATTCATAAAAAGTTTTGAGTTTAATTGAGCTAATGGAGTTAAACATAAACTTATTAAATATATCTTTGAACCAAGCTTGAGCTTTAAACTTTGAGTTAGAGTCAAGCTCTATCAAATTAGAGCTAAGCTCAATGAAACTCGAGCATAGCTCAAGCTTCAAATTTTTAAATCGAGTTTGAGCTTTAGCTTAAAACTAGTTCAACTCGACTCAATTACACACATAATACGATTACCTCTCTACTCCTTCACTTACTTTCATTACTCAATCACTTCTCTCTCCACTTAACCATCTTTCTCTTTTATTTCCATCACTTCTTTAGGTTTCATCTATCTTAAACCTACTTCTCTTCCCTAACCAAAAAAAAAAAAAAAAATTCTCCCTCTTTCTCTGGTACTACCATCAAGGACTTTCAAAACAAAAGAAGACCCTCTAAAGTCTAAACACAATGGAGAACCCAAATGACATATAAGATGAACCCAAATATTTGAAAGAAATGCAAGTTGAAAGCAATAAACAAAATCTACTTGAAACACATGACAAATCTTAATTACCAGTGCAGCTTGAAATTCCCATCTTTGAAGTTGCAAAAGATGTTGGAGAAAGCATGGTTAGGGTTTCAAAAGGATAAAGGGTAGAAAGGTCAAAGATAGAAATTTTGGTAGTTGAGGATATTAAATCAAAAGATAAAATTGATGGGTTCATTGAAGCTAAAGGCGGTGATGGTAACAAACTAAGTAAAGAATCAGTTGAAGGATAGAAGCGGAAAGAAGAGGAAAAATTGGTTTGATAGGTTATAGTTCAAAAGAAAAATCCAAAGAACATTTAAAGGATGAAGAAGAATCTTTGGAGTTTGTTCTTGTTGGAATTCAATTTCAATAAAAACAAAAAATTGAAAAAGGCAAAACACAAATTCGTCTATGTTTCACCAAAGAGTTCAAATTTGATTTCTTTATAGTAAATGGTTTCTACTAGGATGAACTCTTGGGTATGATTGGTTGAAAAAATATCTGCAATGTTGAAGTTGTGGTGTTTAGTGAACTAGTCATTAAATTTTACTAGAATTTAGATTGGTCTAGGAGGGACAGATTATGATCCAATATATTGGGAAGAAAGTTAGAAATAACAAGAAAGGACTTAATAGATTGCTTTTGATTACCAAATATGAATGATGACAATGATTTGATGAAATTGAGTAAGAAGCAAGTATTTAATGAGTTTAATAATTGTAGAAAAATTTTCGATGGAAAAGAAGTCTTTGTGTTCAATTGTAGATTATTGATAAGATTATTACATAAGCAAGAAATTAGTTGTATTCTTCTGAAGAATGTGAGTATAACTTCTATTTCTAAAGAGGATACTTTAAGAATCTTAACAATGTTAAAAAGGACGAAGACTGACATTGCAAATCGAATTATTAAACATGCTTTTATGACTAGAGCAAAGAGGCTTTACAAGAATTCATTGATATTATTTGAATTTAAGAAGTTGAAAATGCTTAAGGTGTTTAAGAGACAACTTCCTTTTAAATTAATAGGGGAAGTCAATGTGAATTACATGAGAATCAATATGAAAGACAAAATTTGGTACGTGGATGATTAGGCTTATTATATAAATGATAGGTACAAAAAGAACAAGTAACCTAAATCATTCTTTGAGGAGGAGAG
This sequence comes from Lumnitzera racemosa, assembly GCA_024138005.1. NCBI lineage: Eukaryota > Viridiplantae > Streptophyta > Magnoliopsida > Myrtales > Combretaceae > Lumnitzera > Lumnitzera racemosa. The sequence continues at coordinate 16,483,711 of JAMXBC010000001.1, forward strand.
AATTGATGATGAACTAGATGATGAATTAGGAAGTAGTGAAGATGAGATTACTAAGAAAAAGAGAAAAATGGTTGCTAAGGAGAAAAGAAGAAAAGCACCAACTAAGGACAGGAGGTAAGTTCCAAATTGAGGAAAATGGAAAAAAATTAAAGAAGAAAATTTCTGATTTAGATGATGAATCAGAAGATGATGATTGGATGTATGAAGAGAAGACATTTGATGGTTCACTAATAAGTAGAATTTCAAAGAAAGAAGTTGAGGAAATCATGGACAAAAAGCTAAGTGCTTTTGTGGAGATGATGCAAAAATAATTTGGGAAAGGTTTTGATAAGCCACTGGGCTTTTTGATCATAACATGCCTCCTTCACCACCTATGCAATTCAAACTACATCATGATACTTTGTTTTTTGCTCAATCCAAGTGACTTGACACACCACTTGTTCCTTCTTTTTTCTACACATCATGATTTTATTTCTTTTGTACTAAAGTCTAACTTTTGAGGGCTTTGCCCCTCAATTTGTTTGTCTAAATAAGGTGTTATGTCTTCCTTAGAAGCCAATCGGCTTCAATGAAGTTCTTTTTAAAGAATTAAGAAGTTATTTCCCATGAAGAAAAAGAAATAATTTTCAATCAAATTTTTTTCTATTGATCTTTCTTTTACTTTATGGACTTTATGTCATCAATCTTAATGACTTCTATGTTGGTCTTTCTATATTGATGTTTTTTCATGTCTAAGTCATCTAATCTCATTTTGTTAAACTTAGACTACCTTTGTCATTTTGTGTCATAATTGGTACTTAATTTCAATTTACCAATTAGTCTTTTATCCTTATCTACTTCTTACATAATTCAAGGGTAGCTAATGTTGAAGGATGATAATAAGAAGAAGGAGAGAAATAAGAAAAATATTTAATATGTGATTGGCAATTGCTGTTTATTTTCCTGTATTGAAAAAAACTTTAAGTTTTGCTGTGATATGGACATAATATGGCTAGCATGGAAAGTTCAAAAGTAAAATAAGTAAGCATCTATGAAATAATTTAAGATTCAATATTTTTTTAAGGGTTTTGTTATCATAAAAAATGGAGATAATGTTGATTTCTCTTCAATATTCTGATGATAAAAAAGGATTAAATATATTTAATAAAAGTTATCAAGTGTACATGATTTTATCTAGTGTTTATAAGTTCAAGATAAAAGAATAATTCTATGAAACTTGAGAATCAAGAGATAATGCAGAAGATGAATTATGAGATAAATCAGAGAATCTAGATAAAATCTATATAATGCGATTTTCTTACAAGTTCTTGTAAAATGAGTAATAAGTTGGATTTTGGTTGAATTAAAGGCCTAGCTCTACCTGTATATTTAGGTAATACTTTCAATGCGTGCCACTAAAGTTGGACAAAATCCATGAGAATTAAAATTAGATTATTTCATCGATTTAAAATTAATTAAGGTAGGATTTGAAGTTATTTTTCTACAAAAAGTTGGTTAGAAAATTCAAAACAAAAGCTTAAATGGATAACCTAGCATATTATATGTGAAAAACTTCCTTTTACCCCCTAAATGAAGACACAACTTGCAACATATGGTGCATCTTTTATATATGGAAACCAACTAATGGGAGATAGGAATATATCTTCCTTATTTCTATTCTTATAAAAAATTTTAGCTTATGATCAACTTAAAAATTCTATTTCATGTAGGAATTCGGCCAAACACGTCGCAATATTTTAAGGAAATCATATTAGTAGATTATGCAAGCAATTATAAGCCAAGAAAAAGAAGGAAAATTAAGTCTATATTCACTCTAATCAAGGAATTCAAAATATGTTAAGGTCTTTTCTTTCAATTACTGCAATGGCCATATCACCACAAGAATGGAAGCTACATGAGATTAGATCAAATCTGAATAATATCTAAGTAATCAATTTTTTTTAATTTGAAAATTAAGTTTATTTGAAATAAGAACAATACGCAAGATCAAGTTTATATTCATTATTTTCAAAAAGTATAAGGTTTTTTTTAGAAGGACAAAACAACTATTCTTGGAAACATGATTGGTAGGAATGGAACAACACATCATGGTTAAGATGTGTAACATTCTTTCAAATTTCAGAATTATGCTAGCAAAAATGAATAAGATCAAGCACAAGAGAGATATGTTTTCCATATCTGCATAGATAAAGATTTATTGAAAATTTTCCAAAAAACACATATATTAATAAAATTAGAGGATAGATCATAAGATACTGCTACGCCTACGATTTTCATTCTTAAATTCTATTTTCATTCATAATTGTAGATGATCAATTTCTAATATTTCCTCACTATTTTATCGAGTCTTTTGAGTGTTACAACTTGTATTAGTGAGACGATTATGTGTATCTCTATAGAATATTTAGCTAAGGCTAGGTTAGGGAGTTAAAACAAAGGAATTGGTTGTAATTTCTCAAGTTGATTTGTTTGATTCAATTGTATAATGAAATGACTCTAGTGTAGATTATCGGGTCCTCATTAATATAACTAGAAAAGTCAAGTATGCATGAGGCTGAAACACTATAATTTAATTCACTCAATCTTCTTTCCCTTCTCTTTTTCATTTTCGTGTTTTTTTACTTTTATTGTTTGTTTATATTGCTAATACTTTCACACAAATCATTAAGTAATCAAGGGTTTTTGTTATTTGCAAAAAGTTTTAAAATTCTTAATTTTTAAAGTAACAAATTCATTTACCTTTTTTATTACTTATCTAGGACCTACAATAGCTCTTAGTGTAAACAATCACAAGCAATTTATGCATGTATGACAAGAAAACAAAAAAGATAGTAGAGCAAATTGGGTCAGCTCTAACCTTTCTTTTCTTTCTTTCTTTGTTGTTTTTCTTTCTTTCTTCTTCTTCTTTCTTTTTTTTTTTGTTTTTTTTTTTTGCATTGGACTTTTTCAGAAATGACCATCAATATGCTAACGAAGCAAGAAAATGTAAAGAAAGGAATATCGCAATGTTCATTATTTTGCTGAGTGAAGTATTTCCTAAGAAATAAATAAATAAAATAAAATGGGAAACAAAAAATTCAACAAATTCAAGCATATGTTTATTTTTTTGGAAGTTGTGTGTTTCGAAGATAAACAATAAGAAATATCCCAATTATACTAGTTAAGATTCATGAGATATATATATATATATATATATATATTTTGGAAATGGCCATTAATCTGCTAAAGAAACAAAAGAAATGGGAAAAAAAAAGGGAATAGTGCAACATTGGTTGTTTTGCTAAGTGCAGTTGTGCCTTAAAAAAAAAAAAAAATAGCGGAAACGAAAATCCCAATTAAATTCAAGCATATGCGCACAAACAAGTAAAATGATTTAGAGGATGTGTGTTTGAAAGATAAACACGATTGAACAATGGCATGGCAATCAACTCCCACACGTCACAAAGAGAAAGAAATGTCTCTTGGATTACTACCCATGTTTGAAACAACCAAGCCCACGCTCCATTGTCCAACTCATTTACACATTGAAACTATTGCATACAAGTTTTGTCATTCACAATTTCATGGAAGGATTCAAACATACATATATATAAACATTGATAGCTCATATAAAAGAAAAAAGTGTTAAGGATTCCAATAGAAAAATAGATAAAAACTAAATAAATATTTTTCCCATATTTCTTATTGGATATCTATCAATTAGTGGGGCGGGGGGAATGATGATTATGCAATTCCCCAGGTTAATAGATCGGCATAGTGTACCTTTTCATTTGTTTCCTCCACAACTGCCCTCTCTCAGAAGAGTAAAAACTTGCAATTTCTCCAACTAAATGACTGCTTAATTTGGCACATAGTACGACCAGGCAGGTACACTCTTACACCTTACTTTGCATTTTTCATTACCACATTTCACACGATGAGAAATATCACGTGCATCATTCATGTATTTCGCCACAAATATCAAGTTGTCACCTATTCTTCGTATTTCGTCCGCATCCGTACATAACCGAACTCAATACCCTTGTGCTAGACAAATTAAATGAAGACACGTGTCAGATAAACAATAGACGTGTCAGTATAACATGCTGGCTAAGGAAGGCCCCAATTTACGTGGTACGAAAATCATTATAAATCAAAGCCGTACAATAAGCATGCTGGGTAGTGACCTTCAGATAAAACTAATGGAGAGAGCTAAGAGTAAGGTTTGCGTCACGGGTGGTTCTGGATTCATTGCTTCTTGGCTCATCAAGAAACTTCTGGAAAGGTGCTACATCGTCCATGCAACTCTGAGAAGCCTTGGTCTTAATTTCTCTTTCTTTGTCTATTTGCTAGTTTTTAATGTCTTATTTAGTTGTTATATGTTTGCATGATTTCATTTTGTCTTGTTGATTCAAACGCAGAGGATGAATCCAAAGTTGGGTTGCTCAAATCACTCCCTTACGCAGATATCAACTTGGTATTGTTCCAGGCAGATTAATATAGCCCCGTGGATTCTGAAGCAGCAATCAATGGATGTGATTATGTGTTTTATGTTGCCTCTATAATGCCATCTTTATCCCTCGAACTTCAGGTCAATCTCCGTTATAAGCTTGCCACAAGTTCTTAAACTCATTATATAATTAAGGATAGTTGTGAAAATGTCATTTAAGTTGTTGATCCGGGGCGGATAAAACCTATAAACTGCAAAAGTATGATTTCACCCCTCATAATTTCTGAAAATATGCAAATAACCCTAATTGTTGTTATATTCCTCAAGTTATTGCTAGAAGGACGGTAACTAACAATGGTTTTGAAGTTTTAGTGATTATTTAGGGCACATATGCATGTTTTCAAGACTTATGAAGAATTAAAGTCACTATAAAAATTTAAGAGTCTATCCACACTAGATGAATAGTTTGTAAAATGTAACTACAATTGTAAATATGATTAATTATAACATTCAACATTGGATAATCTTGAAGATATCAACAATTTATTTTATTTGGATTTAACCCAATGAAAAATGTGGATAGATTTTGAGTTATAATTGGTAGGCCTAATCAATATATGTGGGTATGAGGGGTTCGAGTAAAATGATCACGTATATGCTGTGTGTCTAATAATGCTATACGTAACTAAGGAAATGACTTGCACTGTACATGTGGGATGATCAAGTAAGATATGATAAGAAGGAAGAGTAGGTAATTTTGATAAAGCTCTAATACATAAAGTAACAAGCAAACGAGTGCAAGGATATCAAAATCCACAATTAATAAAAAGCGAGGTAATGTTTTTAAGGTGTTTGATCTTTGAGATAGAATTCCAGTAGAGTATCACGTTAGTTGAAATTTGTCTCTTATTCAAATGATAAAGTAAATGAGGCATTTATAGGAAATGGTAGTTTATTCGATTTGTCGGATCATGATGATAATCTATGGCTAGAATTAAATTCTTCTCATAAAAGACTTGAGAGATCTTTTTTGTGAGCCTAACCCCAAATGGCTTTATTTTATTAGTACGAATTAAACCAAGAAAAGTTGGGTCAAGCAGATCAATTCAACAAGCCCTATTCTAAACTCATCATACTAAATCTCCATTAATCATCTCGAAAATATATGTCCTTAACTCTTTATATCCTGTTACTTTAGCCACTGTCACTTTAACCTAAAGAGTTAAATCCATTTTAATTATTGGGCTTAAAACCCATAAGTCAAATTTAACTCTGTATAATATATATATTCAAACCACTCGCTCCAGTAAGTTTTTAAGTTAATTCTAGTTATATCATTCCACATATAAATAAAACTTGTCATTTGCCAATGCCTACCGAAGAGAGTTAGCTAGTTTATAGCTCGGGTTCTGGGTACTTCAAATGTTAGGAAAGTATTGTTAATGTCGACTATTAGACATTTGTAGACATTCTTTCATTTTCATAAAGTTAGTTTTCCTTCCTCGAGCTTGGTTTTCTAGTCTGGCTTACCATTTTAGAGGGATTAAGGAGCATCCTTTAAAGGACCATAGGGAGTTGAACTTATAGGGAAAGTCTCGAGTCTGGTGATGTGGACCTCCCCACAGATAAAAAGATTGGAAGCACTTCCCCATTTCGGATAGGCAGAAACTAATAACTTATAACTTTTGTCCTTTTTTATTTTATTTTTTTCAATTTCTAAACTATTATCCTTTTTTTTTTTTTTTGGCCAGAGAATTATCCAACATTTCAATTCCTAGGATCTAACCATAAATGATTAACCAACTCGATGCTAAACTGACTCGACCAAAACTTGCGTCGAGACTTTCATATACCAGTAGCACCACTGACAAATCAAATTAGAACTCTTTTAGGTAAAATTGAACCAACTATATCTCCAACTTTTACTAAACCATGCCTAGCATTACAAGCAAAAAAGCAGATTCCAGCTTAAATGGGAAGCAAAAAAAAAAAAAAAAAAAGGATCAGATTAGAGTAATTTGATATTGATCCGGAGCTTCATAATTGTGAAAAATCTATAATTAAGCATAGACACTAAGAAAGTCAAGACAGTTAAAATCTTCCTCGGTGGTAGATTCATAAAAATAATTTTGGAAAGTCTATAATTAAGCATAGGCACTAAGAAAGTCGAGACTAATTAATTATTCACTTGATGCTATAGTCATTTAGAATAACAAAAAATTCGAACAAGCCTAAGTAAGCTTTGTCTAATATTCTATTTTCTATTTACTATCTTAGTCAATTAACTTTGTAGTTTAAGATTACCTTGATCTTTGAATTAATTTTAACTCCAAAATCATAATCAATTAATTTATTTGGAGCACCATTTTTTGATTTATTACAACTAAAAATCTAATTAATTGGTTCCAAAATGGTTTAACTTGTATTTTTGATGCTCCTCGTATACGTCCAAATACAATATTTTTTGCATAGTTACCAAAATCACGATTTTATTATTATTTTGAACACATAGAATGGTATAAAATCATACAAATTGATAAAATCATAAGTTTATAAAATTGTTTTTCAAAATCCATAACTTTATAAAAAATCTATACCTAAATAATTTTATAATTGTATTAACTAATAAAAATATCATAAAATTATGAAAATCACGATTTTAATAACTATGACTTCTTTTATATGCCATCATCTCTTTCCTCTTTGCAGTCTCTAGCCACTTGTTATCTGGAGTATGATCTCCATGATCTGATTATAAAGCTAAGCATATGATCAAATATCCTAAATCAAGTTTTGCATGAATGCTGTCACATATCTAATCCTTTACTTGGTTTACCAAAAAACTTAGACTCGAAAAATCCTACCACAACCTTAGTTAGTGTAGGGTAGCATTAGATATAGGAGATCAGAAAATAAAGAAAAAGAAAAATAATATTGGTCACGGCTTGACGGTTGTCTTTTCCCTTTTCATCAGAAACGTGCTTCGCCTTTTCCTCTCTTCTTATCTCGCATTCCACTTAATTATTGTGATCAGTTGAAATGGTATTTTTGCTTTTATTATCAAATCAACACAGTAACTCCTATTATTTCCATTATTAGAAATCTTATGTCACTTTTACTTTTCACTGAATTCAAACATATGAAATGAGATAAATACTTCATGCTTGATACATTACGTTTTTATCCATTCATGGAAAAAAAAAAGGTTACCATGGCCGTTGTTTCCGGGATGAGGAGCATCGCTGACCATTGCTCGGATAGCATCCAAACCTCCCTTTCACCTACTGTTATTGGGGTAGATAAAGGGGAGGACCTAAAGGCAACATACGCCTCCTGGTCATAACTAGGGAGCTACCCCCACTGCCGATTATCTATCCATGTCTCACGACAACTTGAAGGAATGGGTTGGAGAGGATCACCTCTTCAACTCAAGCACTCTATCCCTTAGTGTGATTATCCTGAATATGGTCATGTCAGCTCTTATCTATACCATACTAAGTTGTTTAAGTGTTTGGTGTGGAAAAGTAAGGACCCATGCACCATTTATATAGAAGTTGTAGAACACCCTCACTTGTAAGCGTAGCTATAGAGCAACCCAAACACCTTGGAACCTAATCGATATTTAGGGAATTATGATATGATGTATGCGCATTAAATGTCTTCTAAAGAGTGCCCTACCTAAGATGATTCACCCGCCAAGCATGCACATTGCCTTAGATGGACCTTGCCTATCATCAACAAAGATCTACCCTATTAAAGTTACCCTACTAGGGAGATCTTGTGACATCATCACAAGATCCGCTCTTGTAGGCTCATCGCCTCATGGCGATAAGCCCTCACAAGAACTAAACAAGGTATGACCTGCTCGAAAGGTAGGGTTCTTTGACTCACTAGAAAGCATTGTTGCAAGTTCAAAATACTTAAACAAAAAATGAAGCACAAACACAAAGCAATAGCATATGGGTAAGGGAGTAGGCCCCCAAAGGAATACCAGTGAGCAGATAAAGGCCACTTGCTCAGGGATAAGGACTTATGGAAATTTAACGGAAAAGCGAGATGCATCAATTTACTCGGAAAACATCATCATCGGACTTATAGAAAAATAAATGGAGTTTAAGCAGAGAGCAACAATAAAGATGCAAGAAGCAACAACTAAGGTAAAACAAAAAAAACGAAAGCAAAGACAATTATGGGAAATCTTATATATTTAAGTTTTTGGTAATTACATTTGACAATAGAGAGGTTGGCATCCCGACCCCACTAAGATAAGAGTACAAGAAAAAGTTAGAAATGGGCACACATTAGTCGCCTTACTAACAACTACAAAAAGGAAAAATCTAAGTTGTTCTTAAGCTTCCTCATTCACGACAACCTGTTACCATTGCTACTGACCACCTTCCTCATCACCATGCCCCTCCTTGAAGCCTACATTTGAACTACTACTGGAAGCTCCTGACGAGACATAAGACGACTCGTCCCTCGGGTTACCTCCAGTAGTACTCTTAGGTTCATCTAACTAATTTAAGAAGGATAAGTTCGCCTCAAGCATATTCTAGTGAACCCGTTTCCAAACTTCCTCCGCCATCACATAACCAACCATGGTGATGGCCTTCTTAATCAAGAGATCATCTAAGATCTCCATAAAAATATCCCACTTGACTTTGGGTGCTAATCCCTTCCCCTTTAAGAGGTTGAACTCCCTTTTGGTAAATTTAGCTCATGCCTTGTCTAGCTCTTCTCCCTTAGCCTTTAGCTCAGCAGTCAACTTATCCTTAGTACTTTTGTTAGATTCCTCAACCCTTTTCAGGTCCTCCTTCAACTTGCCTAAGAAGCTCCTTGTGTTGGCATTCTAGATTGTTGAATAAGATGACTAAGTCGCCACGTACCTTCCTCTCCTCCTCTAGTAGCTTCTGGAGCCTCTCAACTTCAACCTTCAACTGATTCCCCTCTAATTCATGGTACACTCAGTTGTAAGCAAGAGTGAAATCCAGTAGATCATACACCTACGAGCATAATACACAATTAGTAATCAAACCAAGACTAGGCGCTTTAGCAAAAAATATGAATAGGTTACCTTGTTATGCTTCCTTAGTAATTCCGCCGAGGCCTCTATATCATTCTTTCTTACAACTAATCACTTGCACCGTAGTTGCAGTTACTCAAACCTTTGCAGGCTGCTTGCCTGTCACGATGGACCAAAGGCTGGAGATCTTCGTCATCAAGGATATTAATGGCTCGTATACCAGCATTTTGAAGAGTTCACTCTAATCTCGTTAAATTTGGAGCTCGTTATATCTGGTGATCATAAGTAGGATATTGAAATGGAAGACATGTGATTTTTGGAGGAGAGAATACGTTTTCATCAAGCTCATTATATTTGGAGAAGGGATTTTGATGGATGTTAAAAATGTTGAATTGGTGATTAAAGGAAAAATCCATTGGAATAATCCAATATACAAAGAAGCTATGAAGCTACAATGTACTTCATATTAGCAGTTGTAATAGGTAATCTAACAGAGACATGGTAAATCTGAAATTGTCTAATTGTTGTTGTTGAGTCTCATGTCATGTTGATCTGATCATTGTATTCTGTTGTGACATGTTTTGTTAAGTAATCAGTCCTTCTTAATACTGTCTCTTTTGCTGAGTCTGTCAGTCAACGGTCATATTCATTCTTCTCAAGTTGAGTCAAGTCAAGTCAAATTGAGTTGTTAACCATCTCATTTGAATTCGAGATGGAGAAGCGTCAAGATTTTCCAAATTTGCTTTTGTTGATCCTATGCTAAGCTATATGAAAAACAAATGAGAAGCTATGACAATAGTATAATCATTTGAGTGGAAGATTTTGGATGAAAGGAAAGGTGGTGATATAAAGTAAATTTAGAATTGCTAATGATCATAAATAAAACTTAAGAAATAATCAAACAAAGAATAAATGGAGAATAAACTAATAAGAAAATTTGCAAGGTCATAAAGTTAGTACAATACGATTAGAGGACTATAATGATGAAATAAACCTTAATTGATACTAAGGTAAGGAATACAAAGGAAGGAAAAATAAGAGATTGAGCAAAGGTCCAAGTAGAAAAGAAGTGGAATTTTAATTAGGAAGTAATTCGAAAACTTAATCAGTGGACCACACAAAAGTTTTATTGGAAGATAGCTCAGTAGAATGGAAGATGGGTTTTAAGGCTATGAAGTAACTTACAAAAATACTGGATAATCAGGTTCAGAAGTTCAAGAGTTGAGACACGTAATAGGTAAAGATACAATCGGACGAAGGTCTAAACTTAGAAATTAAAGTAGAATTTAATGTAGTAAAAACATAGTATTACCTATGATTTCTTCGATTTTAGAGTAGTAATAATATATAAACTATCAATCTTAGCAAGTAAGCAGTACATAGATATACAATAGTTTCATGGACAAAACTATTTTAAAGGGGGGTAGAATGTAAGCCCTAAAATTAGTCATTCGAGGTTTCGATCGGTTAAAGGACCCGATCGAACCTAAATTATAAAGTAAAACTAGAAATATTAGAAAAATGATCTCGTAAGTTTGAATTTAAGAAAATAAGCAATAAAATAAAAGAATATAAAAATTCCAAATTTTAAGTGTATAACTCGTTATTTATCGAAAATGCGTAAAATGCATTCCACTAATTAACGAATTGCTAGAGATAAATTGTATATATACTAAAAATCATAAAATAACCTAAATAATATTTAGGAATATTTATTTGTACAATATATGAATTTACATGTATGTAGAAATACGCATAATGTGCTAAAATAATACTAAATAATTAAAGAAAATTCATAATTAATTAAGAAAAATTAGGAAAAATTAGGAATGACCCAGAATTGGGTCGTGGCAGTTGGGAAAAAATAGAAAAAAATCGGCCAATTAAATTAAGACAACACAAAAGCCAAAAATTAAGGGATAAGGCAATTGTCTTGTCCAATTTAATGAACAATAAATTCCCTAAAAGTCTATAAATAGGAAAAAAATTCAGAGAACTCCTTTGGACAGTTAGGGATTTGAGAAAAATAGAGAGACTCGAAAATTGAAAGAAAAAAAAAGAAAAGGAAAACTGTGCAGTTAGGGCCACAAAGGAGAACCTAGACGTGACCGGCAGTTGGGAGTGGGCCGACACACCCATGGCCACCGAAGGTGGCCAGAGCCACCCAAATTAGTGAGTTCGATTTCCAACCCGATTTTGTGTAATTTTGTAAAAATAGTAAATATTATTATAAAATTATGAAATTTGTTATTCTGGAATATTTTTGTATTTAGTTTTTAGGAAAAATATTATTTTGATGAAAATATGTCTCTTGATATAGGATCCTTAAGAAATTGTGCAAAATCAAGCATGTTTCAGTTTAAAAATAAATGACCTTAGGAGTGTAGTTTCGAGCCCAAAATTTTTTTGTAGATTACTTAGATGAGATAGAACAGTGCTATAAAGCCCGTTTTCAAAAATTAATTTTTTAAATTTTTAGATAATTTTTAAGCCCTAAAATAAGGCATAAAATGTATAATTTAGGGTTAATAAAGTAATTAAATGATTAATTGCTGATTTAGTGAATAATTATATGTTTTAGGATGTTGAAATCTAATGGAGTATGATACTTATAGCATTTAGGGTGTTAGATGTAATTATTAGGTTAATTATGTAGTAAATGACTAATAAGGAAAAATAGTTAACTTTAAGTTAATTTTGTAAATTAGGGAAATTAGGAGTAAAATTTGATTTAGGATGAATTTAGACATTTTGAAATGATAATTGATGTTTAGGGATGGTAATTAAAGTGATAGAAATATTAGGAATGCATTATGTACATAATAGGCAATGATGCATAATATGTAATTTTTGAAAATATAATAAATAGAAAATATTAGGATAAAAATTGATATTATATAAATAATAAGGATATATAATAAATCTGATAAGAAACTTGAATTTATGTAATTATATGAAAAATATAAAATTTTTTTACATCAGGAGTAAATTCGGTATACTAATAAGGATATAAGTGTACCGAATGAAATAAAATACTAACTAGGGGTAATAATGATATTTAGGAGGTTGGTAAGTAATGTGATTAATTTCATATTATGAGTTGAAGCGAATTTCTAGGATTGGAATATAAAACATTACTTAGAAATTGAACTACAACCTAATTTAGAAATTGAACTACAACCTAACCGAACCTAACTCCAAACCTAGAATAATTATAAAAAAATTAAGACTTAGATAATTAGGCATATTAAACTCTAAAAAAAACCTAACAATAAGCGTTATAGGATAAAATGAACCTATAATAGTTATATGAAAAACTGAAACCACGTTTGTATTATAGAGATGATCGGCGATGGCCTGAGCAAATCGAACCTCGAGTGAGTGAGTGAGGAGTCGAGATAAGTTGGGATTAATACAATGCTATATTTTGGGAGGCTTCAGATTATGCTTGGTTGTGCTTGTTAGATAGTTGGATGTGTGCATGTGCTTGATTATGGGTAATGCTATGATTCTGTTTGTTACTCTAGCATGTATTGTATGATTTGTATGAAATGATTGATCACCCTAAACTAGACTTAATTAAATATATGACTAGTAATCATAATCGAACATGCATGGCAACCCGTTAGGGGAACTTAGAACTCTCTGGCTAAATACAGACCCCTTCGAAAGGGATAGCGCAGGATTGCAAAATGGTCCCTTCTTTATCCTCAGTCAAACTTATTGATAGGAGAGGAGGTCGCGACGAGGGTGAAGACAATGGTTCGAAGGTAGTCGCGGGAGGGGCAAGGTCTTCATTACACAAGCCTGGGTTTGGTCGTAAGCTGTTGCATTAACAGCAACTCCTCAACCCGGATTAGAGCGGGCGCAATTTCTTTAATCTCACGACAGGCCAGATAACATTATGTGATGGTATTTGCTTGCACATGTATTGCACGTAATAAGTGATTGAAAACTTGTTGTGTATATGATATAGTTTTAAATCCTCCGTCTTAACTTACTAAGCTGTGGTTGCTCATATCCCTATAGACATTATGTAGGTGCTGGTTAAGAAGCGGTAAAAAACTACTCTAAAGCTAGCAACTGCTGGATCCTGGGGAGTGAGGAAAAACATTGGAGAATAAATACATATTTTTAAGGTCTAAGTTTTTATTTTAGAATTATTTTTCATTTCCGAATGATGTAATAACTAAGAAATATACTATAGAGAAATATTGTAAACTTTAACTGCAATAATTGAATTATAACATAAATATATATATAATTCCTTACTTTTATAGGTAAATAATTTATTTAAATTACAAACTGTTTACTTCAAAACGGGTTAGTCGTGGACGCTTTGTGTAGATCAGGTCTAAGATAGCGGTTGTAAGGCCAACTTCTATCTTAGGATGGTTTACACGGCGGGGCTGTTACGACTCTGTCTCTTCGGGGCGTGACAGCATGCCCATCAGCACATTATCACCACCTTACTGCGCGACCTTAGGAGGTGTTTACTGCTTCCCACCTTTCTTCTTTGACTTTTGCAAAGGGTGATGTAAGGTTTCCCCTTTCCTTTCCAATGTTAGATGTTTTCTCTTCTTAATAAGCCCTGAAGCACTCTTGAGCCACCTGTTTTGTATCGCAAGAAGCTTCAACCTTATCCTCTGTGTAGCTATCTCTAAAGTTGCAAGAAAACCAATAAGCTTATTAAGTAGTAGTAAATAATGCTACCATACTTACAGTACTCGGATCAGTGCCAAAAATTCTTTATTATACACGAAGTAATTCAACTAGGGTCCTTAGAGCTTCTCACTATGGAAGGCTATTAATTGGCCTTCCTGCATTGGGATAACGCTTATTCCAATGCCTGACGCGTTACATTTCAGCTCAAAAATTTTGTTGAAGTTAGGTAACACTAACACCTGAGCGGAGGTCAATCTTTCTTTTATCTCAGCAAAACTCCTCTCCTCCCTTTCTCCCTATAAAAAATCAGTATTCTTTATTAACTCAATAAGCGGTATGGTGAGGGTACTAAAATTCTTGATGAACCTTCTGTAAAACGAAGCCAATCCGTGGAAACTTCTCACGTTGGCATAAGTACTCAACAATTACTCGGATCTTTTCATCATTAACTCATAAGCCTCCTCCACTAACTATATTGCCTAAGAATATTACTTCCTCCTAGCAAAAGCAACATTTCTTTAGATTACCGAATAGTCTCTCGGTACGGAGGATATCCAAAACTATTCTAACATGTCATAGTGACTCGGCATGTCTGCACTATAAATTAGGATGTTATTAAAGTATACCATGACATACTTCCCTATGAGATGCCTCAATACATGGTTCATTAGTCTCATGAAAGTGCTCATGGCATTTGACAAGCTAAAAGGCACGACCATCCATTCGTAAAGTCTATGTCATGTCTTGAATACAGTCTTTCACGCGTCTCCTAGCCCTATGTGAATTTAATGGTAACCAGATTTAAGATCAATCTTGCTAAAAATCTTAGCTCTACTGAGTTCATCCAACATGTCGTTTAGCCTCAGGATCATATACCTATATTTGATTGTGATCTTGTTCACAGCTTGGCTATCTACACACATTCATCGAGATCTATCCTTGTTCAGCACTAGAAGCATAAGTACAGCACAAGGGCTGAGACTCTCTCTTATATTGCCTCTCTCCAGCAACTCTTTGACTTAATGTTCGAACTCAGAAGCCTGCTCGAGATTCATCTAATAAACTGGCTTATTTGGCAATGCAGCACCGAGTACTAAGTTAATGCAGTACTCTATGCCTCGAGTTAAGAGCAACCCCTTAGGTAATTGTTATAGGAACAGCTCGACATATTTATTTAGTAACTCCTTGATTTCTTGGGGTAGCTCACCCCGCTCCTTCATTTCCAATAGTTGCTTGACCAACAAAAGGGTTGGTACATCAGCATTTATGGCCTCTTGAAGCTCGGCTCTACTCATCACTAGAGTCTTCTTCAATCCGCGAGCAAGTTTTGTCTACAACTTGTTAACTTCTCTCGACAGCATCGGATTCAGCGTGATCTTCTGGTCATCCTTCTCGAACATGTACGTATTCTTATCACCATCATGTATAACTCTCCTATTAAACAACCATGGCCTACCCAGCAACACCTGGGAAGCACACATAGGCAATACGTCACAAAGAATCTGGTCAGAGTAATTCCCTATAGTGATCGATAGTAATATTTTTCAAGTGACATGTAATGCTCCTTTCTCACTCAACCAGTACAACTTGTACAACCTCAAATGTGCAATAATCAGCAACTTCAGTTTTGAAACAAGATCGACTGACGTTACATTGGTGCAGCTTCTACTATCCACATGAGGGCACACACCTAATCATTCACCTTATAGGTGGTATGAAACAAATTCTCTCTCTGCTCCTCCTCTTGAAAAAGTTCTACTTTCATAGTGCATCGAACAACTATGAGTAACTTGTCCAAGTCCTCAGCATACACATGCTTCTCAATCAACTCTTTTTTGTCATTTTCTTTCTTGGTAAAGACCTTCTCTTCCTCAGGTTCTTCATTTATACTGTCTACTTCTAGCTTCGGGACGTCTCCCTTAATGACCATTGTCCTATGGTTCGGGTACTAAACAGCCACATGTCCGAATCCTTGATACTTGAAGTACTTGATTTGGCTCTTCTTCCTGCCAAACCCTTGCCCCTTCTCATAAGTTCGGGTCAACACTTTACCATCAAAACATCCTTTTTGCTCAACTTAGACATCAATCTTTCTGTTCAGCTCTATACTCAACTAAGCTCAATGACTTGCCTATCCAGGCCGGCTAGTCGGCTCCTCTTTTGCCTTTCTTCTCGTTGGGCAATCTTAACAGCTTCATCCATTGTGTCAAATCGTTAGAGCTCCGTAATGTCTCAAATGTCTCTTTTCAACCCAGTAATGAATCTTAAGACTGTTCAAGCTAGTGGTTCCTCCACTTTACAAAGTATCATAAGCATTTGAAATTCTTGAACTTATTCTTCAACAGTTCGGCCTCCTTATCTCAACTCCTAAAATCAAGTGAAAGTATCTTAAAGATTATTTCTGAGTATTCTCTTCATCCCTAGCCAAGTATTAATCTCTTAGTACCCCCTCATCTCCTCATAGCTTGAAAATTCTTCCACCACATGGTGGCATATCCAAAGAACACAACAGCAGCAGTTATTACCTTCTCAAATCCTTATACTGATAGTAATCAAACACACGCTCCACCTTTTCTTCCCACTCCAAGTATTCATTAACATTCCTAAATCCATTGAAACTCATAATTCGAAACTTCACATGGTCAGATGTTCTGAGGACTTGTACACGCTCTTCTTCAAAATACTTTTCTTCTTCCTCATCTCTTATGCTTGCCAAATCAAGCCTTCTCCTCACTCGTTCGCTTACTCCTCCACCTCGAACAAGTCAAGCTGGGTTCACAAGTTGAGCAACTTATGGGGTGTTCTATGTGGCCTTAGTGGATCAACAGACAAAGTATGTACAACTCGGGTTAAATCCACTAATAAGTTAGCTATCTCATCAAGTCTCTCGTCAGTGCTTTTAGGGGATTCTTGTAACTAATGTCTAAAGTGGACAACTCCACTATTATCACCAGTACCAATATTCATACTCGAGTCAGTCATTTTTCCTCACAAATTCAAAGGCCAAACAAACACTTTAGGTAATTAACAACACAATGCTAAAATGAATACAGTAACTTGCTTGTGTTTCACACATGCAAAATAGAGTATAACAAAACTTCGAAAATACGCATCAACTAGAACGAAACCTCTGTTCTGATACCAAGATGGTGCGAATCATGACTAAGAACAGACAAAATCGGTCACTAGATAGGTCTAAACATGCAAAAAGCTTAAAAGAACTAATGGAAAAAAGTGTGAAAGGAATGAATGACGAATAAAAGGTAAGCAAAACCCATAGACATCTCCAAATGATCTGATATACCGATGGAACTTCTGAAGACTCACGGCACAATTTGATATGACATATGAATTGGTCCAACGAGGTTACTCGCTACTTAGCCTTGCTCAAAAGTTAGGATAAGAGTGATGTCGAGAGTAAACAAAATATTTATGCAAGAAAGAAAATACTCGAGTGTATTAAGGATAATCAGATTCTCACGGTTATAAATATAAGGGTATTTATACCCATAAGTTAGGGTAACTTACCTAAAGAGGAAAAGACAAAAAGATAAAAATGGTATTTCCTAAGGAAGTAATGGATAAAATATAAAAGGATAAAAATGAATATACAAGAAAAATAATCTTGATGCAGCAAATTTTACACATGATACTATATACATGGCGATGTTACATTGGTAAGGTTGTTAGAAGATGCGAACAAAAAAAAGTATGGATAGCTGGCTTGTCCAAGTAGAGATGGCTTAGTCAATCCAAAGTCTCTCTTTCTCGGTTTATTGAAAAAGAAGATGCCAAGTAATTGATCAACTCGAGCGCAAGCAAGTAATCTTCAATTCGGCGCACTATAGAAAAATGCGCAATCATACGACTTAGCATAAAGCGTAACTTGGTAAGGAAGTACTCGACCTCGGAAGGAGTCGGTAGGAACTGAAGGATTCATCATGCCAGTTCCTCTAGTCCTCAGACTCGATTGCGGGTCAGAGGTCTGGTAGCCTGATTTTCATCACCAGGCTATCTAAACTACATAGAAACATGGGATCATTCACGACCTGATCTCCATTCAAAGCCATAACTCACAAAATTATGAAAGCTTTGGTACCTAGAAAAGAAAATCACGAAAATACCTTATTACGAGTTCCAAAATAGCTCTAATACCATGTGAATTTTACTAGCTTATGAAGAATGCAACTCAAGGATCATAGTTGAGCACGAGTAAAGAATGCTGTTTCTGTATTTGTTTGTATCAAGACAAACCAAGTTCAAATACAGAGTTCTTCTATCTATTTATGCACGCAAAGCTAGTTGATTAATCAGTCCTAACTAATTGAAAATAACTAATCTACAACTAACCGTATTTAGTTACTGCTGTACTTCAGTTATATCTATGTGTACTAGTATATATCAAAAATAAAAAATACAGCAGCTGATAAAGAAGTAAATAACAGTACCTTCACAGAAAGACGGTTTAATTATCCAAATTATTTAAAATAGAAACCTTTATGCATGCCATTCTCGGTTACCGACTTGCACCCTTGACCAGTAAAAAGACTCAACATGTCAGGCATTTTTCGTTTTCAGTTTGCTCCAGTTCGTCGGTGTCAGTATATTCCTCCGTGGGAAGTCCAAGGTTAAGTGTTTTTCTGAGCTTTGAGGGCCCGGATTGAAGTATCACACAAGTTATGAAGCTATCATTATTATGAAATAGAAATGAAGCAGCGTGTTTGCAAACTCACAGGAGAATGTACACCCTCAGCGCCTGAAGTTAATGGGCCCACACAACCAAAATTCGAAGAGTACTTCGATAGTGTGCCTTTTCCGAAAGTCTTCAGACGTAATTTGAGGTACCAAGGGGCTTGAGGCTAAGGACGTTTCAAGTGTATTTGTTCTGTTGTTCATGGGAAGAGTAGCTCGGCTCTGCATAAATGGTTATTAATGTTCTTCGTTCCACTGCGTGGATCGTTCTCAACAAATGTAGCTGCGAACCATTCAGCACATATGGCGAGCGCAGATCGAATTCAACCGATGCTCGAAGTCCAGACATTCAAGCGTGTGACTCGGGTTGAATTGCAGCTCGCGTAGGTGGAGAATTGAAGTGCAGCGTAGCTTGATAATGGACAGCAGGTCGGCAAATTGACGCATGCAATTATGAACGCGAAGAATTGGAGTGCAGTGCAGATTCGATTGCGGCTCAATGGAGCAAGCTGCTATGTGCTCCGTGGTTGCGAGCTGTTACCATGCCCCAATCTGCTATTGTAACCTCCAACACTGCAGCTCGGCTTGGGAGAGAATAAAGCTCGAATTAGCCCATATTGGTCTTATGAATGGTTGAGCACGTGCCACACTTGCTCGCTGACGAGCAACTCGGATTTTAGTTCAAGGGGTTGGTTATGACGCGGAGTGCAACAAATTATATACTTTTGCTGCTGCTAAGGAGCACAGCTAAAGAAAAAGTTGAGCTAGGTACAACATTACTTCGGACGTTTGACGAGCTCGAGAAGATCAGCCATGAAGGAGCTCGGTAAAAATTTCTCGGCATGGAGATGCGCAGTTTCTTGGCATGAGCTTAGCTCTATTGTTCATCACACTCATACAAATTGTATCCTGTATACTCAAGAAGCTCAGACTAGTAGCCGCATTTGCCGCTAGGATTGATGATTTGCTTGATTCATTTTCATTCGAAGAGCGACTCGGAGTCTCAGTCAACAGCTCGGATTTTTAATTATAGCTCGAAAAGGCCATTTTTAACTTCGGCTTCGAACACTTCTCGAATGGCCAGGCTAAGTTGCTTGGTCTTGCTATGCTCCTGCTTGGATTTGCTGTGGAGCTTCGGTGTAACTGCTCGGCAAGTTTGGTGTATAGTTGTTCAGGTGTATAGATGGCCACTTTATGTTAGGTTGAGTTCGGTCGAAGTTCAGGTGCTTGCTGCTACTTCATTAGACGCGGTGTGTTCGAAATAGCGCTGGATATATAACTCAGTATAGCTCTAATCACAACAGCTCGCCCGCGACTTCATACAATAGTTCAGCCATGATCTTTCGTGTACACGGTTTGAAAGGACGAAGAAGATCAGCCTCGAAGGAATGAGCTCGGCTTAGTTTGTTGGTTAACTCCGTAGCTTGGCATGGATTTTGACAAGATCGACTACATTCGCATAGCATTAAGTCGTTGAAGCTTGGCAAAGAGTGGAGCTACCCTAGACATATATCCACGGAATAATCTGCATCAGCAAGATGAAGTTCGGTTGCCATAGTTGCTCATCTACTACCCAATGGGGCTCGGATTTTGTTATACACTTGCCGCACTAGGGTTTGGAGCACTTAGCTCGGCATAGGGACCTGACGACCAGCTCAACCGTACTCGGGTCTAATCAACGGACATCTCGGTAGAAGTTTTAATGAGGTTCAGCACATGTTAGAGAAGATCAGAAGCTCGGCTCCAGTGCATTTGGATATTAGTCTGGACATTTGCTAGTGCGCGGCATATTCTCAAGATTTCATCCATCTGTGTTGAGCTAGGCTTTGTCTTCACTAGGTCACAATGCAACAAACAGCTCGGTTAGTTTATAAGTTCCATCTAATTCAACTCCGAACTCAGCTTGGTCTTCAAGTACACAATTCGGCCATGGACAAAGTCGGGCTTGGTTCGCATTCGTTCATGGAGCTAATAGACCACGGCTCTGAGGTTGGTCATGAAACTGTTTTACGACTGTTGTGCTTATAGCATGATTCAGGTCCTGAGTTAAACCCTGTAATAGCACAGCAAATCCAATTGGAGCTCTGGATACATAATATCGCCATACAAGGAGTACGACCGCTATAAGCATGAAAATAAAGAGGGTGGCAATGGAGAGAAGGTTGGATAAGATGCCCACGTCAGTAAAGAAATTGTTGTGAGTTGCTTAATGGGACAACTCGGCTTCGAATATTGCCGATCTGACCTAAGCTCAGCCATAGATTGCCAAAGTAGCTCGGTTGGGTGGAATAGAGTACTCAGCCTTGTAGATTTGCGGGACAACTCGGCCTTGAAGATCACAGCTTGAAAAGAAGTAGCCCGAACGCTCAAAACAGGGAAGCTCGGCAGGTGCTACTGCAAGCATGGTTGCCAAGAGCATGGTAATTCGGCAAAGACGCCTCAACATAGTCGTGACAACACAACAGTACAACCGAATTCTAACTCGGCGACTGCTTTAAGAGCAACACGCTCGTTAAGCAACTCGGCATCTTGAATCACAGCAGCTTGGATTGGCCTTCGATGGGAGGTTACCTGACGGCTTTTCCTCAAAAGGAAATTACCAGTCGAGAAGGTACTGCTGAAGAAACTACACTTATTAGGCCGTTGCCAAGAATAGCTAATCGGATGGGCAATCGGAGATTTATATGATTTAGATGTCCGAATTGGGGCAACCCCGGTAGGCATATATGCTAAGTGTGGAAGCATTAATAATGTTCTTCTGGTATGTGCTAGCAGAAGATTTTTGTCCTGGACAACTCACCGAAACATTCAAATTGGTGAAGAGAATACTTAAACGAATTCAAAAATCGAACAAGTGGCAGTTCATGAAGACAGTTTTCAGTCTAAAATTGAAAAATTTCCAGTGAGTAGGGCAATGACGGATATCCAAGCTGGTTTTCCGCTTTCATGGCACAAGCAGGTTCTAAGAAAATACCAAAAAGGAAAACAAATCCGTCCATAACAGCAGGAAAAATAATAAAATCGTCTCCGGGCAGTCTTTGCATACCAATAAAGTAGAAATCGTAAAGTATGAAGAGATCCCGCCATTATTATTTACCCATATGCTAGAAGAAGCATGTAAAGAAGAAAAACCCCAATATCAAGACTCAAACCCTAGAGAAAAAAGAAAAATTCAAGAGCCCAAAACAAATCAATAAACCATATACAATTCCACGAATCGCAAGAATTGTGATGATAGGCTACCTTTATTTTTCTTTTTATTTGCACAAGCAATACCAATTGTTGACTATTGTTTCTCATTCCAATACGCGAGTATCTGCAAAAGAAAAAATAGCTACAAAGGGTGAAAAAGATTGCTTTAGCTCCAGTGCTCAAGCGCAGCCACTCAAAAAAGTAAGTCAACTCTCTTGTAATAAGAGTAGAATTTTAGAGTAACAAGAAAAGTGAGAAAATAAAAGAGGATCCCCTTACATAAAGGTCTTGTCTAGTATTTATAGTAAGTGACTAGATACGTGTACTCGAATAGCCTCAAGAGTTGAACCTAAGCTTTAATGTTACTAATTTAGGCTTTAGGCCTATTTTACTAAAAAAATGCTATCGACAGCTACAATCTTGGCTAAAAGGACTTATAAGAGTAGGGGAGACCAAACACTTAACTCACAAAAAGGAAAATCCTTATTTAATATTCAAATGATGATTTTGGCTAGTACATCTACAAGATATTTATATGTCCCTATTAGGATAAGTCATAAGATATCTCTAATTACAAAATTAGATACCTACTTGAAATGGAAATGATTATAGAGAAAGGATAAATTGGTAAAAACAAAAAAAGAATATCTCTCATTAGGACAATATAAACATAAAAAAAAAAGAGGACATGTGTCAACCTCTCAATCTGATGATCCAAATAGGTAGTAGTTATCTAGTAAAGCTAAGCTAGCTGGGTCAGCTTCGAGTTGGCAACTTGATAGGTCAGCAATCTAGGAAGCAATTGATTGGTAAGTATAGGCTTAGCACCTCAGACACAATAGGTTAGCTCAGTAATTAGTCTACTCAAGCTTGGACACTCATCAGCTCGATAGTAAGTAAGGTCATTGTTCAGCTCTAGTTATGCTCAACAACGTCAATGCCTCCTTTTATCTACAAGATAAAGAATAGTTCAAAGGAGCTCAAAAGAATGGCTCTTCGTCTATAGTAAATTCCTTCTCGGTAGCTTAGCATATGATAGTAATAAGGCTATGCACTTAAGTTCATGTGATTGGCCCTAGATTCTTATTAAGCTATGTATTGTATGAGAATTTACAGTTGCATTGCTCTAGGTTTAGCACATTCTTGCAAAAGATTTTCACTACTATTTGTATATCAAATGAAAAGTGCTTTGGGAACAAGAGCTTCATATTATTGTATGATAGGTATGATAAAGATTCTACCTTATCCTTAACTTAGGGTTGGCAGTAATGGGCCTTCTTCAAGTATTGAAAATAAAGAAAAATTTTTAAATAGACACCTAAAAGGTGAAACATTACGCAAGGTACCCTATAGGGACATGACAAGGGTTTTTCTATTTATAAACAAAGGGAAATTTGCGACTTTTAATGACAACATTCCCTTAAACACGAACTTCATTTCCTATCATGTAACTTTTTATAAAACTATGACATACTGCATAGCCTGGTCTTAACATGACCTCATATAGGCATGTTAAGGTATTTGCAATATCGATACGAATCAATTTTTGACTCAATACAGTATGCTCACATTTGCAATACCAACATGGGTATGATACAGGCTTAACATACCATGTTGGCCCCTTTTTCTTTTAGCATGTATTATTTTAAAATTGGCATGACATGTCATTCCCCTTTGCAAAATAGTGTAATTTGAAAGACATGGTGCATTGTTCCACTAGTTTGTTTCATTTTCTTGCAAACACCACTCATCAAAACTTAAAATTAAAATTCAAACATATTAAGTACTAAAATTCACTATATTCACCTAAAAATCTATAAAAGCAATATAAAGTTAACTTATAAATAAGTATAAATATGCTCTATCACTCAACTTACGGTGCCTAAAAGACAATTTGTTATGACATCTCTCAATTTAGATAAAGTTAAACTTCTAAGCCCATTACCAACTAAACTCCATAAACATATAAACTTCCAAAACTTCTCTTTATAAACATGGCAAATCAAAGCGAAAACCTTTAAAACAGTAGCAATACCCAAAGCATCACATTTCAATTTCATTATGAAACTCTTAATCTAATCAAAAGAGTACAGTTTTACATTCAAAATCTCTATATTGAAAGCTTACAACGTAAAACAACGGTCTTCATGCAAATTCGTTGACTTCCTTAAACTTGAATCAAAGTCCCGTAGCTAATAACTATCAATTACCCAGCCTCACTTCTAGCTCCAAGCTTACTCCATCTTTAGTAACTAAATTAAATAAGCTAACTTTAGCTCAAGTTTTGACCTAAGTGAGCACAAAGCTAAAACTGCTTTATACTATAACAAAGTATTCTCAATAACAAATGACATAGATTAATAATAACTAGGATACACCAAAATACTACTACAACCATGCATACTTAATCATATACAAGAATCCTTACCACACAAAATCAACAATGCAGTATATCCGAGTTTCAAAGTGATAACAAATACACAAAACCATTTACAACATTACACAGATACCATATAAATATACTTAACATGCAACCAATACTAGTATCCTAGCGTAGCTAGTTTAGCTTTCATCAGGCTAGTCAACACCACCTGAGCATCTGGATAAGTATTAGAAACCCAGCCAAAAACCTAACATAGGGCTATAATAAGTAGTCAAACCCAGCCTAGTTAACTACATTAATGATGCGTCTCCAACATCAGATGCACAGAGAAGCACCATAATGAATGAACTGAAAAGAAAACAGAAAAGAAACTAGCAAAGTTTGGGCAGCTATCGAATGAATACGAAGCATCATTGTATCTTACTCGATCTACAATTCGCCGGATATGACACACCAGTCTGAACTAAAGGGTTACTTGCCACTATTCCTTGCTAAAGGGAATAGATAAGAGTTGAGAGATAACGAGAGAATTAAGGTTGCTCAAAATGAATAACTCTGTATTAGAAGCTGAATGATGTTCGTATACAAGAAAGTAAGGGTTTAAATACCCGTTCACTAGGGTTGCTTTACATGTATGAAAAGACAAAAAGGATATTCTTTTCTAAGTTACATAAGATATACTAAAAGAGGTCAAAGAGACAAAGAATATTCAGTACGGAAAAGACAGAATCATTGTAGAACATTGTATCAGAAGATATGTATCGCTTGGTGGCTAGACATCAGGGATATGATACAATATAGGCGAAAGCAGGAATGCGTTACAGTCAGGGGCCGACCTGATTTGGATTAGATCTGGAGCCAATCAACCTAGCAAAAGGTCAGCTGTCTTGAAGTCAGACGCCAATGGATCAAGTCAAGAGCTTAGCTTGGTTGGTTCTAGGCTATCTTCTGGATTAGGACTTCGTTGTTGGGCAAGAGCATGTTGAACACACGTGAAGATCTAAGAGACAAGTAGATAGGAGGTCAAATCAGGATAAAAGTCCCCGTTTCAGCTATGGCTTAGAGCTATTATTTTCTGTACAAGCCCTTGAAGTCTTTTAACTCGGCTTCTTGTGATCGGTCTAGGGAGTTGATTCCTATCATCTTCTTAGAGGTAAAAAAGATTTGTCCTCAAATCTAAAGCAATTTCTACTCCTTCTTCTAGGGTACTCACAGGGTTTTTTTTCTGTTGGTTGATGAGGAATCAAATCAAACACATTGAAGGTAGAGGAGACACCATAGTCATCAAGCAACTCAATCTAGTAAGCATTGTGGTTGATCTTCTTCAGGGCCTTGAATGGGCCGTCAGCTTAAGGAGATAGTTTGCTTTATCTTAACTATGGGAATGGCTCTTGGCTAAGTTGATCCATACTAAGTCTCCTAGCTGGAAAGAAATAGTTCGGTAGCCTCATTACCAATCTCTTATTATCTGTGATTGAACTTGGTGATCTTCCTCGTGACAAACTGGTATAGCTCATGCAATTCTTGGGTTCAGTCTACTTCAAATTGACTTTCTTTAGTAGCTGCTAGGGTGCCGATCATATCCAAGGGAATGGTAGGGTTAAAGCCATAGATTACCTCAAATGGGGTCTTCCTAATGGTGCTATGGACAGTTTGATTGTATGCAAACTTCACGACTGGTAAGCATAGATCCCAATCCTTAAGGTTCTTCCTTACAACAGCTCTAAGTAGGTTGCCTAGTATTGTGTTCACCACTTCAGTCTAGCCATTAATCTGAGGGTAGCTACTAGAGATGAACACTAGTTTAATCCCAAGTATCCTCCAAAGAGTCTTCCATAAATAGCTCAAAAATTTTGTTTCCCCATCTGAGACAATAGTCTTCGATACTCCATATAGCCAAACCATCTCCTATAAAAACAAATTAGCGATATATAAGGCATCGTTAGTCTGATGGCACGGAATGAAGTACGCCATCTTGCTAAAACGGTCCACTACAACAAAGATAGAATCTTTTCCTCTAGATGTTTAGGGCAACCTTAGGACAAAGACCATACTAAAGTCGGCCCATGATAAGGTAAGTATTGGTAGAGACATGTATTTTCCATGGGAATCTCTCTTCCCCTTAGTATGCTTATGCACTTCACAATAACCAACTACCTTATAGACATTCTTGGCCAGTAAAAATTCTCTTTCAACAAGTTAGCTATCTTGACCTCCCCTAAGTGGCCTGAAAGTCCACCGCTGTGAGCTTCTCGAACCAACAGTTTATGTATAGAGTAGTTTAGAATACATAGCCTGTGGTCGTTGAATAGATAGCCATCCTTAAGATAATATCCTCCCATAACTAGTCCTTGGCAACACTATTCAACAACGGAACCGAAGTGAGGGTCATTAGGATACTATTTAGTGATAAGTGAGAATCGCAATAGTTTTGTTTGTGAAGTGGTCAGTAAGGTTTGCTATTGTGTTAGAGCGTCAACAACCACATTTGCGCTTCCCTTCTTGTGTTGAATGATGTACGAGAAACCTTCCATGAACTCTAACTACTTAGCTTGTCTTTTTGAAAGCTTATTCCGACTCCCAAGATACTTTAATGATTCGTGGTCAGTGTAAATAACAAACTCTCGGGGTAACAGGTAGTGTTGCCAAATGGTAAGGGATTGGAAAAGGGAGTACAACTCCTTCTCGTACACAGAATAGTTAACGGCTGGGCCACTCAGTTTCTCACTATGTTAAGCAACGAGTCATCGCTCTTGCATCAGTTTAAAACCAATTCTGATCCCCGATGCATTGCACTCTAGTTCAAAGGGCTTATCAAAATCTGGTAGTAAAAGGATAGGTACCGGATTGAGCTTCTCCTTGATTTCCCTTAAGCTTCACTCAACTCGAACGTTCCACCTAAACCCTTTATTCTTCTTTCTTAGCTCAATCAATGAAGCGGCTATTATGCTGAAATCCTTAATTAATCACCTATAAAAAGAAGCTAGGCCATGGAAACTTCGAACCTTAGTAATATTCTTCAGCATCAGGCATTTTAAAACAGCTTGAATTTTCTCCTCATCTGCTGAGATTCCTTCCCCTGATACTATAAACCCTAGAAAAATCACCTCACTCTAGTAGAACGTACACTACTTCATATTTCCATACAACTTTTCAACTCGCAAAAGGTCAAATACTTTACAAAGATATTGAACATGGTTATTCAGGTTGACACTGTATATTAATATGTCATCAAAGTACACAACCACACATCTTCTAAGTAAAGGGTGCATTACATGGTTCATTAACCTCATGAATGTGCTCAACTCATCTGTAAGTCCGAATAACATAACTAACCATTCGTAGAGTCTGTACCTAGTTTTAAAGGCATTCTTTCATTTATCACCAAACCTCATGTGAATTTGGTGGTAACCACTCTACAGATCGATGTTTGAAAATATCTTTGCACCGTAAAGCTCATCCAACATGTCATCCAATCTTGGTATTAGGTACCTATACTTGACAATAGTTCGATTGATTGTTCGGCTATCGATATACATACGCCATGAACCATCCTTCTTCAAAACAAGTAGAGCTGGTACAGTACAAGGGCTCATGCTCTCCTTCACATATCCTCATTCAATAAGTTCATCCACTTACTTTTTCAACTTAGCAACCTACTCAGGATTCATCCTATATGCAAGTCGGTTAGGTAAGGGGAACCTGGTTGTAAATCAATACAATGCTCTATGCCTCGGATTGGTAGCAATCCTTTGGGCAATTCTTCCAGAAACAGATCGGAAAACTCATTTAGCAAGCTTCAGATCTCTTTTGGAACATCCTGTAATTCCCTTATCTCCATCAATGTTTAACAAACAAGAACATCTGTTCATCAGTCTTCTCAACAGATTGGAGCTCCCTATGGCTCATCACTAGGGTCTTTTTTTGCTAGCTCAGGTAAGTTTATTATGAGTTTCATTTACTTGTGATGGGGTCAGGGGTTGCAATACAATCTTCCTTTCATCCTTAACAAAGGCATAGGTGTTCTTATATTCATCGTATGTAACACGTCAATTGAATAACCAAGGTCATCTAAGCAGTAGGTGTGAAGCTCCTATGGGGACAATATCGCACACCACTTCGTCCCTGTATACATTCCTAACACTAAATGATGCGGCTACTTATTCAGTTACGTGTAAAGTACCTTTATCATGAAGCCAATACAGCTTGTAAGGTCGAGGATGCTTTAAGGTCGGCAGACCTAACCTCTGTACAAGGGATTATGCAACAACATTTGTACAACTTCCTCCATCCACTATGATCATGCACAATTGACCTCTGATGGTATACTTGGTATGAAATAGATTTTCCCTCTAGTCCTCCTCAAAGTTCAATAAGGAACTCAGTACTTGTCTTAAGACTAAGGTCATCACTTCTCCCAAGTTGGCATAGACACTGGTTTCCTCTTCCTCTTCAACCTCAAGCTTCCTAACATCTTCTTCCTTGGGTACACTTTAGTCGGTGCTATCTACTACATCTCCTCAGAGTACCATGACGCATCAATTCGGATACTCAATAACCATGTGATCGAAGCTTAAGCACTTGATGCACTTCACCTCACTAGTCTTTCGTTCAAATGGCTAGCATTTCTCATAGGTTCTCAAGGTCAGCCTAACCTTGGGTTAGCACGATTGTCCTGTTCGGTCATGCTGGTCTGCTCGATGTTCATCAAGTTAATCATTCCTTTCCTCGACTCGGTATGGCCTCCTTGGTTCGGCTTAAACAGGTCGATATGATACGAAAAATCTAGAGAATGTTTGTCCAAGTCGACTCAGAACATTTCTCCTCTACTTTTGAACTTTCCACGCGATCTTGATAGCCTCTTCTAAGGTATAAAACCT
This sequence comes from Lumnitzera racemosa, assembly GCA_024138005.1. Taxonomy (NCBI): domain Eukaryota; kingdom Viridiplantae; phylum Streptophyta; class Magnoliopsida; order Myrtales; family Combretaceae; genus Lumnitzera; species Lumnitzera racemosa. The sequence goes on from JAMXBC010000001.1 coordinate 16,512,975, forward strand.
CTGTACTTCCATGATATTATAACTCTCATACTTAAACCAGGAAATGAACCTTGATACTATATGAGCCTCTAGTTCTTCCACGTCGGCTCTGATCATAAGCATCTAGAATTCTCTGACATAGTCATCGACAAATCGGCTTCCTTAGCAAAGTTCCTGCAACTTAGCAAACGTATCTTGTAAGTATGTTTCAAGCACAAATCTACCCCTCAGCAACCTTTTCATCTCTACCTAGGTTCACACACCTCGTTTTCTATCCCTTACTCGTACTACGTTCTGATTTTTCCACCATATTGTCGCAGACCTAGTAGATTCCAGTACAGTAAGTTAAACATTGACAGTATCCATATACCCATAATAGTCAAACACTTTCTCGACCTTTTCTTCCCACACAGTATTCATTGGCATCTCCATTTCCACTAAAGGGGGGAATTTGAACCTTAACATTATTTAACCCTCGAAGGACTCAGCATCCTCGTCCCTATGTTTGGTAATAATCAACTTCTTCTTCATCACTAAACCCTTCAACATCCAGCTCCTCATCATCCTCCGCAATCTCCTTTAACTCCAGTCTTCGTCTAGTAGCTCCTCCAGCTCAAGGAAGTCGAATTGGGTGATTGGCTTGATTAACTTGGCCATAATGTCTCTTAAGGGCGCCATCTTGTAGGTTTTGTTGCTGTACAGCTTAGGGTTATTGCCTATCGACTTGTATTGGAGTGACTAGACTCTCAATAAGGTGTATAAGTTTGTCAAGTTTGTCATCAATGAACCTTAGGGTGTTACTACCATTATGACCACGACCAGGTTGAGTACCACTGGCATGGTCACCAATAACTCCCTGAACACTTGAATCTGACATATTGTAATACTTTTTCGAATAGATTACTAAACTACTAATAACCTCAGTACCTAAAGTTACTTAAACAGAATAGAGATAAACTTGCTCTATTGTTACAATGGAAAATAGAGTAAAACAAAGTACCAATGAAATTACACTTACTAATACATAAGCACATTGCAGTAGCTATAGAAGGAACACAGTAGCCACTAACAACAAAGGGAACAAAAACTTCACTGCAACTTCATACACTCTCTTACGGAACCATGCTCTAACACCAACGAAACTAATGCGTCTCCAGAGTCGGATATACGGAGAAACACCACAATGAACGAACCAAAAAGGAAATAGAAAAGAAGCTAGCAAAGTCCAGGCAACTACCAAATGGATATGACGTACCACTTGATCCTACTTGGCCTACAATTCGCTGGATATGATACACCAGTCCAAACTGAAAAGTCACTTGCCAATACTCTTTACTAAAGGGAATATATAAGAGTTAAGAGATAACAAAAGCATTAAGCTGCTCAAAATGAATAACTCTGTATTAAAAGTTGAATGATGATCATATACAAGAAATCGAGGCTTTATATACTTGTTTACTAGGGTTGTTTTACATGTATGAAAAGACAAAAGGAGTATTTTATACTAGGTTACATAAGACATACTAAAAGGGGTAAAAGAGACAAAGAATATTCAGTACAAAAAAGAAAAAATCATTTTAGAACATTGTATCAGAAGACACATATTGCTTGGTGGTTAGACATTAGGGATATGATACAACGTAGGTGAAAGTAGGAATGTGTTACAGTCAGGAGCCAACTTGATCTGGATCAAGTCAGGAGCCAATCAGCCTAACAAAAGGTCAACTGTATTGAAGTTAGACACCAGTGGATCAAGTCAGGAGCTTAGCTTGGCTAGTTCTAGGTTGTCTTCTGAATTAGGACTTTGCTGTTAAGCAAGAACATATTAGACATAGTGAGGATTTGAGAGACAAGTTAACAGGAGGTCAGATCAGAATAAGAGTCCCTGTCTTAGCTATGGCTTAGAGCTAGTATTTTCCGTGTAATCCCTTAAAGTCCTCTAGCTCAGCTTCTTGTGATCAGTCTAGGGGGATGATTCTTATCATTTGACTGGGGGTCAAAAAGATTTATCCTCAAATCTGAAGTAGTTTCTACTCGTTCTTTTGGAGCCTCGTAGGGTCTTCTTTTGTTGATTAATGGGGAATCCAATCAAATACGTTAAAGGTAGAGGAGATACCATAGTCATCAAGCAACTCAATCTAGTAGGCGTTGTGGTTAATCTTCTTCAGGACATTGAATGGACCACAACTCAAGGAGATAGTTTGCTTTGTCTTAAGTGCAGGAATTGCTCTCGACTGAATCATGTGTGGAATCCATTACTCCAATTATTGTTTTTCTTGAATATTCATTTTTACCCTTTTATATCTTATAAAATATTTTCTTAGGAAATATCCTTTTTCTCTTTTCCCTTTTAGGCAAGTTGCCCTAACTTGTAGATATAAATACCCTTCTAATTTTAACTAGATTAGACAGATTATCATTAATATACTTGAAGACTTCTTCCTTACTTAAACACTACTTGTTTACTCTTGGTATCACTCTTATCCTAACCCTTAAGCAAGACTAGGTGGCAAGTAACCTCATTAGACCGATTCGTACGTCATATTGAATTGTGCCATGAATCCTCAAAAGTTCCATTGATGTGTCATATCCTCTAGAGCTATTCATGGGTTTTTACTTACTTATTTTTATTCGCATTTGTCCTTTTGCGCATTTCCCATTACTTTCTTTTCAAGCTTTCTACAAGCTTGAACCCATCCAGCGACCAGTCTTGTCTGTTCTTGGTTACAGTTTTATACCATCTTAGTATCAAAGCGAAGGTTTCATGTAAGCTGTAGTTGATCCTTTTTGAAGTTTTGTTATAATCTGTTCTACATGTGTGAAACGAAGTAAGTTACTGTGTTCATCTTAGCTGCTGTGTTTGCTAGTTGTTAATTTCCTAAAGTGTTTGCTTGAACTTTGAATCTGTAGAGAAAATGAAAAACCCGAGTATGAATGTTGTTATGGGAGATGATAATAGTGGAGTTATCCACCATGGACAACAGTCTCAAGAAACCTTGAAAAGCACTAACGAGAGACTTGACGAGGTAGCTAACCTCTTAGCAGACCTGACTCGAGCTATTCATGCATTTGCTTGCCAACCCACTGAGGCCATGCAAAATACCCTACAAGTTGCTTAACCTATTAAAGGTCAAAACCCAGCTTGACCAGTTCGAGGTAAAGGAGTAAGTGGACAAATGAGGAGAAGGATTGATTTGAAAAACATGGGAGACAAGGAAAAAGAAGAGTATTTTGAAGAAGAGTGAGCTAGAGTCCCTAGAGCATCTAACCATATGAAGCTTTGAATTTTGAGCTTCAATGAGTCTAGGAATATTGATAAATATCTGGAATGGAAAAAGAAAATGGAGCATACTTTTTACTATTATCAGTATGAGGACTATGAGAAGGTGAGAACTGCTGCTATTAAGTTCTCTAGATATGCCGCCATGTGGTGGAAGAACTTTCAAACGACGAAGAGACGAGAAGGCTACCAAGAGATTAATACTTAACCTAAAATGAAAAGAATATTGAGAAATAGATTTATACTAGAAACTTACCTGCAAGATACTTTCACTCGATTTCAGGAGCTGAAACAAGGAGGCTAAACAGTTGATAAGTATGTCCAGGACTTCCAAATGCTCATGATCTAGTGTGAAGTGGAGGAACCCCCAGCGCGAACAGTCTCAAGATTCATTGCTAAATTGAGAGGTAATATTTGGGGCATTGTAAAACTTCAGTGATTCACAACAATAGATGAGGCTATTCGAATAACTCAATGAATGGAGAGGCATAAGAGAAGCTGAGTTCCTACCAAAATGCCAACTAGCCAACCTAGACAGGGAATCCAACGAACTTAGTTAAGTACCGAGCTAATTAGGAAGGTTGATGTCCGAACCGAGCAGAAAGGCCAACTTAACACTAAATTACCAACCTGAAGTTATGAGAAGGGGCAAGATCAGGTAGAAAGACGAGCTAAATCAAGTCTTTAAGTGCTAAAGGTTCAGATACGTAGCTACTCAATGCCAGAATAGATAAACAATGTTCATCAAGGGAGATATCCTAAAGCTAGTGATAGACAGTACAGAGGAGGAACCAATGAAGAGGAGATCCCTATCGAAAAAGAACTGATCAAAGAAGATGTGTTCTCCAAAGACTTAGATCAGTTGATCATGGTTGTCCAACATACAATGAATATGGAACCCTTATGCAAAGAGAGAATTTATTATTTCATACCACCTGTAAAGTAAATAATCAAGTGTGTGCCCTTATTGTGGATAGTGGAAGTTACACCAATGTGGCATCGGCCGACCTTATTTCAGAATTGAAGTTGCCTACTTTGTACATCTAAAGCTGTATAAGTTGCATTGGTTGAGTGAAAAAGGAGTAGTACATGTCACTTAGCAAATACTACCGCCGATTACTACAGGGAATTACTTTGACCAGATTCTCTATGACGTACTGCCCATTTATGCTTCCTATGTGTTGTTAGGTAGGCTGTGGTTATTTGATAGGAGCGTTATCTATGACAGCTACAAGAACACATACATGTTCAAGAAAGAAGACTGGAAGATGATACTGAACCCGATGCCGGCAAGAGAAGTTAATAAATTGCAGACAAAACTTGCTCGTGGATCAAAAAAAGGCTCTGGTGATGAGTAGAACCAAGCTCCGAGAGGCCATCAATGATAACAAGCTGACCCTTATGTTGGTCAAGCACCTCTTAGAGATTAAAGAGCGGGGTGAACTACCCCAAGAAATCAAAGAGTTGCTGGATGAGTATACCAACTTGTTTCTAGAATAGTCAACTAAAGGGATACCCCCTACTCGAGGCATAGAGCGCTGCATTAACTTAGTAAATGGTACCGTATTACTAAATAAGCTAGCCTTTCAGATAAATCCTAAGTAGGCTGCTAAGCTCCAACAACAGTTTAATGAGTTGCTAAAGAGAGGATATGTTAAGGAAAGCCTCAACCTTTACACTATGCCAGCATTTCTAGTACCAAAGAAGAATGGAACCTAGTAAATGTATGTTGATAGCCAAGTTTTGAACAAGATCACAATCAAGTACAAGTACCCTATCCCAAGATTAGAAGACATGCCGGATGAGCTGAGTAGAGCAAAGGTTTTCAATAAAATTGATCTTAAGTCTGGCCACCATCAAATCCACATGAGGCTAAGAAATAAGTGGAAAATGGCGTTCAAGACATGACATGGACTATATAAATGGATGGTCATGCCCTTTCCTTGCTGAATACCCCGAGCAATTTCATGAGACTAATGAATCATGTACTAAAACATTAGATCAAAAAGTGTATCGTAGTATACTTTGACAGCATCCTTTTCTATAATGTCGACATGTCGAGTCACTATGAACATCTCCGAACCATTCTGGATGTCCTCCGTGCTGAGAGTTTATTCAATAATCTTAACAAGTGTTGTTTTTTTCTAGGAGGAAGTGGCATTCTTGGGCTATGTAATCAGTAGAGGAGGTTTACAAGTGGATGACAAAAAGATCCAAGCAATTATTGAGTGGTTGACTCCTACTACTTGTGCCAACTTGAGGAGTTTTCACAGACTAGCTTCCCTCTATAGACAATTCATGAGGAATTTTAGTACCTTTGCTGCACCACTTAGTGAGCTAACAAAGAAAAACACCGATTTCAGATAGGGGAAAGGGAAGAGAGGAGCTTTACCGAGATAAAAGAAAGACTGACCTCCATCCTAATGTTAGTTTTACCTGACTTCGAGAAAATATTTGAGTTGGATTGTGATGCATCAGGCATTAGAATAAGCACCGTCCTAATACAAAAACTCTAACCCATTGCCTTCCATAATAAAAAGCTCAAAGGACTACAATTTAATTACTCCATATATGATAAAGAAATCTTAGCACTAATCTGAGCACTGCAAGTACGGCAGTATTATTTACTACCGAGAGAATTTATTATATATACTAACCATGAGTTACTGAGGTACCTCTGAAGTTAAACCAAGTTATCAAAGTGGCAGGTGAGATGAGTTAAATTCCTTGAAGGATTCAATTTTACAATAAAATATAAACAAGGAAAGAGCAATGTCGTCGCAGATACTCTTTCAAGAAGACATATACTTATGAATGAACTGCAGACCAGACTGTTTGAGTTTACAAGTATCAAAAAATAGTATTCTAAGGATCTACACTCTGGACCCATAATTACGCGGTACATCAACAAAAGAATAGTAGACGAGTATCATGTAGAGGATGGCTACTTGTTCCGAAATGGGAAATTATGCATACCAACTTGTTCCTTTAAGGAGCTACTGATCAGGAAAGCCCACAATGGAGGACTCTCCAAACATTTTGGAGAAAGAAGAACCTGTAAACTATTGAATGGTCAATTCTTTTGGTCAAAAATGAGGAAAGATGTGCACCGAGTTATCGAAAATTATACCTGTGTAAGAAGGCGAAGTGTCGAGCCTTGAAAGGGAAAGCAATGCTGTTGCCAATTCCAATAAAGCCATGGATCGAATTAAGCAAGGACTTTATCATTGGATTACCATGAACTGCTTGAGACAAAGATTCTATAATGGTTGTTATGGATTGGTTTAACAAGATGGTACACTTTATGGTCTGCTCTTTCTTGTAGGAGATTCTACGGTTATACAGCATACCAAAGAGTGTAGTCTTTGACAGGGACTCGAAGGTTCTAAGCCATTTCTAGAGGACCTTATGACTTTGGATGGGAACTAAACTACTATTCTGTACTTCCTATTACCCCCAAACTGATGGCTAAATAAAAGTGGTTAATCACACTTTAGGATCACTGCTCTGAGCTGCAATAGGTAAGAACTTGGCTTATTGGAAAATCTGCTTACCAGTGATCAAATTTTCTTGCAACCGGACAATCCATGACACCACTAAGCAGACTCCCTTCAAAGTGGTCTATGGTTTTAATCCCAGGTTGCCCCTTGATCATACTCCTGTACCTATACCCGTATAATGTGAAGGCTAGAGCATAATCCCTTCAACACATCTATAATAAAGTCATTCGGCACATTGACCAAGTTGCTAAAAGAATGCGAAAGAAAACTAAGGGTAGGACGGCTAAACAATTCCAATAAGGAGACGTAGTATGGCTACACCTCAGCAAAGAGTGGTTTTTGAGTAAGAAGAGGAACAAACTATCTACCAGAGCTAAAGGACTGTTCAGAATCCTCTAAAAGAATAATGATAACGCCTAAGATTGGAGCTACTCAAGGACTATGGGGTTTCTAACACCTTAAACGTTATCAACCTCAATCTATATCACCTCGACAAAGACCCAACCAAAGACCATTCGAATTTAATCTCAAATCTAAATCAACCTTGGGGGAATAATACGAATCAGGCTATTGAACCTTTGACTCGCAGCTAAGCCTGAGGACTACAAGGCCTGATAAGGCGGATTCTTCTACTCCAGCCGACTCTTACCAAAGCCAAGTACTTCTTTATCAATTCACTTTTTATGCCAAGCCGAATGATTGCCTATTTCTTATAGATAGTATGTCGAGAAACGGAAAGCCAGGAGAATAACCAATCCTCATTCTCACTTATGGCTAACTAATTACTTACTTGGCGTCACCTTTGCTAAGATGATGAGAGAAAGACTCCAAACTGACTCAACCATACCTGCTTTGACAAGCAAGCTAACCGTACTTTTTGTCAATATCTTCCAATGGCTTCAACAATACAGTATCGTCATGTGTACAGAATCATGTGTAGAATCTATTACATCAATAATTGTTGTTCTTAAATATTCATTTTTACCATTTTGTATGTTATATATTATTTGCTTAGGAAATACTCTTTTTGTCTTTTCCTTTCTAGGCAAGTTGCCCTAACCAATGGGTATAAATACGCTTATAATTGTAGCTAGATCAAACAAATTATTATTAATATACTTGATCACTTCTTCCTTACATAAACGCTACTTATTTACTCTCGGCATCACTCTTATCCTAACCTTTGAACAAGGCTAGGTAGCAAGTAACCTTACTGAATGTGTATCATATCGAATTATATGGTAAGTCCTTAGAAATTCCATTAGTGTGCCATATTCTCTAAAGCTATTCGTGGGTTTTTGCTTACTTTTTTTTATTCACATTTGTCCTTTCGCACATTCCTCATTATTTCCTTGTTGAACTTTCTGCAAACTTAAACCCATCCATCGACTGGCCTTGTCTGTTCTTGGTCACGGTTCGCAAGAAGAGTGAGCAACCGCCGCTTAGTAAGTGGGACAAACAGAAGTGTGTATACACTATAAATCAAGTAGGGCTATCAGCTAAGTTAGTTATATATAATGCATGAGCAATCAAATACCACGTACAACTTTGTCTAGTTTGTTATAAGATTAAAGAAATTGTGCCTGCTTTAGTCCAAGTTTAAGGAGTTTCAACATGATAAAGCAACTCACAACTAAACCTATTTATGCAATGGAGACATCTCCTCTTCCACAACTACCTTCGAACTAGCATCCTTAACCTTACCAAGACCTCCTCTCCTATCACTTAGTTCAACTAAGGGTAAGGAAGGGACCATTTTAGTTATCCTTTTTTAAGAAGTTGGTATTGAGACAAAGAAACCTAATCATCTCTTAATGGATTGTAACGCATGCCAGGTCAAGGCTTAGGTCAAGATTAGGTTAGTCTAGGTTAAAGGTGACCAATCAGTTCAAACAATCCAGCAAATAATACTTCACCAAACATCACAATAAAGATTCAATCAATAATCAGAGATACACAAGTATTCACACAACCAACTAATTACAAGCACAAACAAATATATACTCAAGCCTCCAAGTAACCTAAGATGGTACTCTAAATAAAGCATTCATCCCAGCTTACTTGGATTCCTCATGGCTTAATTATCTTAGAGTACTCCTTTACTCAATTAAATGCTATTGCCACATGTTCCTTTACCGGAAATTCCTATATTACAAATGGCACTTTCAATATTTATCCAAGTTACAATATCACCGTTCTACTAATTATTACTAAGTATAAGCTTATTAGTCTAAGTTTAAGAAGTTATTATAGTCGACTATTTAGATTTTAAGGTCACATTGGATTGATTCCTACTTAGATCATCTCCCAATACTTCCTCTGAATAAGCCTCTGAAACATCCTTTGAATTTGATTAACTTTGGAGCTTCTAAAACATCCTCTAACCCACTCTTTGAGTTAAGTCATATAGAATCATCTTTTGATTTAACCTCTGATTTCCTCCTTTCATTCTTCTAAGTTAAGTTGTATTTAGAATCTTTTACAGAATATCCTTTAACATTTTCTCTATGTCTATACTAGTTAAAAGTCACATTCATTGTCCTCTTACTCAACCTCTAAGTAAACTCCCCTATGTAAGATATGCCTATCATATCCTCCGATTGAACTCACAAATTTTCCACTTTAATCTACTAAAGTTAGATATATTATCATTATGCCAAACTTCTATGGGACGCAGCCCACAGATTATATGAATCTTGGAGTTAGGCCTGTCAAATTAATGTAAATACCAAATTACGACCATTAATCATTCTGGAGGACAATAACATTATCAATATTTCATCAAAGAAAATACATACATATATATATATAAAAGTTTCTAGATATAATGCCCATATTATGAGAATCTAAGAATGCATTGTCCTAATAAATTTCCGAAGCATTTTTTGAAATCTCCGTAAGCATATTTTACCAGGGAATCATGTTGATAAATATAAAATTTTATCCCGTTCCCTTTTTTCTTGAGGAAAAAAAACTGTTTAAAAACAATCCTGTTTGCACCTATTGATAGGCATAATTTTACTCATTATAACAATTGACTCAAGCTATGTAAAGCCAATAAATTTTCTGCCAGAAAAATATTCACGATATCACATTCTAAAATATAGAAAAAGAAGCCACTTACCTTAAACCATGCGACGATCTAGGATGGAAATACGACTACAAGAATTATCTCCGACCGCTTGGGATGTCCTTCTTTTTCCAGCTTCTACCATTCCCTTTTGTATGTATTATGTACTTCCCTTTGACCAGGAAAAGAAATGGTGTATGATGCTACTTCAATGAATTTATAGCACCACATATCGTTGGGGTTAAGCTTAATAAAGTCCTATTGTTCTCCACGAAATACTTACAGCTGGAAATGGATATATTCGGTCCAATGATTTTGTGACAACAATAGAGCTTTAAGGAATGTTTAGTTGGGGGAATGTAGAATGGAATTTCCATTCCCCTCTTATTACTTGTTCCATTGCTTACTTGTCTTTTAACCCTATGTAATTGTCATTCCTTGGAATGGGTATTACTTGACATTATGTAATAGCAATTAACTAGCCCCCACCCAAGAATGGTCATTCCTTACCGTGATCATTTCTTTTTCCCTTAATGACATTATGGAAAGAGAGAAAGTAAATCAAACCAAAGAGATAGAGGGAGTTGGCTTATCACTATTCACCACCCACCATTGTTGTCATCATCGCCCATGCCACTATCTCCCATTACCAGCACACCACCCATTTGTCTTCGTACACTACCACCACACATGAGACCACCTACCCATCGTTGTGTTGAGAGAGAAGAGACCAAGGGCAAATATTGAGATTAAAGAGAGAGAGAAAGAGAAATCAACCAACGAACCCACCACCATCATCACCACCGTCACTATTGCCCACCATAACCACACCACCCATTCGATATTGTGTTGAATTAGAGAGAGAGACATATTGAAACCAAAGATAGAGGCAAAGAGAGAGAAAGTGAAGGCACATGTGATGATGTCGAAAACATGACACCACCTACTCACTGTAGAGATTTTTCCTTTTCAATTTCTTCTAGTAGATTTTGTGCTGTTTGTTGATTTTGATATAAGCCATGAATCCTACTCTTGCAAAAGCCTGCCGATTTGTGTTTGTTTCTTAAGGAAAAAGCTCATAGATTTGTTCCTCAATGAAAATGTTTGCAAATTTGTGTTTGGTTGATTCCACCATGGATGTTATTCTTGATAAAAGGAAAAAGTTAATTTCAACTTTTTAGATTTGGCACTCAAAGATGTAGTGTAAGAGGGAAATTGAGAAAGAGAGAGATAGGAAAAAGGGTAATTTTGTATTTTTAAATACTACTACAGGTGTATCTTAATTGTCATTTTCTCTTTTTTAAACATTGTAATTTGGAGTCCTCCCTTATTTGATTACCATTGAATTTCAATTCCATATCATACCTATTACATATAGTGAACTAAACATGCCATAATATTACTTAGTTCTTTGGTCATTGAATGGTATGGTATTTTTTTATTCTTAATACAGCTCCGTATTACCCATAATCCTCCAGCAACGTCCAAGTAATGCATGGTATTCCACATTTTTTTAATAAATATAAAATATCATTTATACAAGTCATCTATATTTTAGTAAATATGGGATTATAATATGTGTTTGTATGTTAAGAATATATATTATGTATACTTAGTAAATTACCATACTCCTTTAGTGTATTTCTATCGTAAATTATTAGTTATTTAAGTCAAATAATTTTTTTGTTTTAGCACCTCATTATGTATTGAAACCCACCATTGGAATTTTTCATAAATAACAAATGAAATCGCAATTCTATATTCATATTAAAATCAACTCTCTTATGTTTCTTATTTTCTAAAACAAATCTTCACAGAGTCACTTCAACTAATGTTTGTGGTCACATCCAATGTTTGAGCAAAGTGAAAATCTTCTTTAAAGTTTCTATACATATTGAACTTGTTATTTAAATTAACGACTCTAAGTAAATTTTCATGCTTTTTAGCTACACCATAAGTTCCATGTTTTTATGAAAAAAAAAATCACCAATTTGAGTTCACGTTAGTTGCTCAAGGATTGGGATCTCATATTATATAGCATATCTAGCCAATCTAAATACGAATTCTAAGTCAATTCCATTAACAAGGTTACTCAGTATAGTTTTTAGTATTCGAGTCGAGTAATAATAGGCATGGCATGAATCAAAAATCACAATTAAATACAAAGGCAAGCCAATTGATTATTCATTCAATAGGCTATCGATATGTTCAAGCATTAATACATTTTCCCAAAAAAAATATATATTAGGCAAAATAGGAACATCCATCTCATAACAAGTATGAAACATATTCTCTACAATCAAACATAAATCTACAATAAGTTAATTGAAGATATATTTCAATCGCATGTCAATCCATCAACAATAATATAACCTACATTTCTCGATACCTTAAACAACAACTTCTCATTGGAATTACAAATCACAAATGCCAATATTCTAGTAACAACTTACTATGCAAAGCATCACTATATCAAAATAATAACTCTAAGCCATGATATTCACTTAAGTGAATTTTACAATTACAAATAATAAGCAAGCAAGTAGTCTACATTTTCATCTACAACTTACACACAGAGCAACTAAGTAGAGAGTACTCACTTGGGCTATTGCCTATTCCAATATCTAATGTAGCTATCTTCACCTGGCTAACAAATTAAAGACTAAGAGTACTCCTTTGTATTCCATTTCAATTGTATGACATCATAGCTATGTAATTAATCCGATTAAACTTCATTAATAAACTAATATAATTATCATTGTTAGGAGTAAGTTTATTATTCCCAATTTGGTAAGTTACTTAGACCTAGAAGTTTAAAAAATAAGGTCATTTCTTCATGAGATACTCATCCCAGTAATCCCTTACTCTTTAACTTGTCTTTTGAATCATCCTTTGAGTTGGCTTAACTTTTGGGTCCTTAACAAAGCATCCTTGGACTTACTTTCTAAGACTCTAATCTATATTCATATCTTATGAATACTTTGACTTAATGTTTGAGTAAATCCTTATGTAAAACTTACTTGAACTCTTTGATATATCCTCTATATCCACTTTAAGTGTAGATCATTATGATAGGCCTACAAGCTAACCTAAGCCCATTAGCTCTCTTCATACACTATTATCACATAAATATCCTATAAAAGATATTGTTCAACCAAAATTCAGAAAGGTGCGTACTTTCTCTCTCTCTTCTTATATACTTTATCTTTTCTCTCGAACCTTCTCTCAACTAGGGTTTCAAAGAAAATCAATTTCTAACCTAGATTTATAGACCTATATACAGATCAGTAATGAGCGTTTTACGATCTACTAATTAGTACTAATGTTTATGTGTTTGTGATTATTATGTGAGGTATAAAGGATGATGTGACTGTGAAACCTGGATTTCGAAATATTCAGCAACTTCAAAATTTAAGTCAAATGACTTAAGAGAAACTCTCGATATCCCTTTTCTATTGCTTTCATTTCTTTTTATACGTTCCCTCTATAAGCTATAACCCTAATTTCTAGTTAGTTACATTATGTTTGAATTGTTATTCTAACTATTTGTGACTTGTACTCATTAATATTTTCTATTTATCAAAAGGAAATATAATCCCTATATTATCTTAACACTCCTTTGTTGTTCTTTTGACTTCTCCAAAGCTCAGTATTTTGATTAGATTTTTTGGGTCAGTTGTATCATTTTCCTCTTTGTTTTGAGCAATGACCTTATCCTTAAGGTCAAAAATAGGATAATCTTGTTGAAACTCCTAAAAATCCATCCACATAAAATTTTCTAAATCTAGCGACTCCCACTGAACTAAGAGTTGTTTAACTTTAGTTCCCTATCCGTAGATGGTCCTTTTTATCCAAAATAGCCAAAGGTTACATAATAGTATGTGATGTAATAACCTCGGATGGCAATGATCTAGGTTTTTGTTTATTACCCTCAACTTTCTTCAGTAATGAGATGGTCTATTAGCGACTGTAGACTGTCTATAGGGTTGGAGTTTAACATAAACATGGTCCCCAATCTCAAACTGTTTATCCACACATTTAGAATCTAATCAGGACTTCATCCTTCGTTGGCCTTGTTGTATATTCTCTTTCAATTATTTCAACACTTCATCCCTATTCAATAACTCCTAATCCATAGCCTTAACAACATTAGAACCCAAAATATAATGAGATAAGATAGGCAGGTCCCTAACATACAATGCTTAAAAAGGGATCATCCTTGTACTTACATGATAATTACTGTTGTAGCAATATTCTGCCCAAGATAGATATCTAAGCTACTCCTTAGGTTTATCTATGACAAAAGACCTCAAATACTACTCAATGCATTTGTTGAGAACCTTGATTTGGCCATCCATTTGAGGATGGTAAGATAAACTCATGCTAAGTTGAGTACCACTAAGCTTAAAAAGCTTCTGCCAAAATCTGCTCTAAAAGACTTTATCTCTATCCAAAACTATTGTCTTAAAAGTGCATCTACTACTTTATTGTCAGCTTCCGGCATATATTCTACATGATAGTCATATCCCATCAACTTGATTGGATATTGTCGTTTCTCTAGGGTTTGAATGACCTGTGTTGTGATTTTTTTTAGGCTTTTTTTATCAGTATGAATGATGAAGTGCTTGCCTAAAAGATATTGTCTCCACTTTCGAACCGCTTCCACTACTACTACTAATTCTCGAACATATGCCCCTTCTTTCTAAAGTCTTGTACTAAACTTTTTACTAAAAAATGCGATGGGTTTTTCACCTTAGTGAAGTATAGCTCCCATACCCAAACCTGATGCATCTGTTTCCACTATGAAAGTTTTTTGTAAAATCTAATAAAGTTAAAATTGGAGCATTTACTAAGGCATCCTTAAGCTTCTGATATGCTTATGTTGCTTCATCAGTCCAAACAAAAGCATCCTTAGTTAATAAATTCGTAAGTGGCGAAGCCCACTTGGCATAATTCTTGACGAATTTTCAATAATAACCTAAAATCCCAAGGAATCCCCTTTACTGTTTTATACTTTGAGGTTACAACCATTTCAAAATAGCTTCTATTTTCTAAGAATCTAGTTGTAACCTGCTTTGAGAGACAATATGACCTAAGTATTCCACAGTTGTTTGAGTAAATGAACACGTATTCTTCTTAAGGTAGAACGTGTTCTTTCTTAAGCATATCAAAACCTTCTCTAAATGTTCTAGATGCTCCTTCATTGTCTTGCTATACACCAATATATCATAAAATAAAATAAAATAAACTACAACGAATTTTCTCAAGTATGGCTTAAAGATTGAACACATCACCACTTGGAAGGTGGATGGTGCATACGATAAGCCAAAGGGCATCACTAAAAATTTATAGTGACCTTCATGAGTTCAAAAAGCGGTTTTGTGAATATCAACAAGATTCATCCAAATTTGATGATAACTCACTCTTAAATCCATCTTTGAGAAAAAAATAGCTCCTCCCAATTCATCCAAAAGCTCATCAATTATGGGAATAGAAAATTTATCCAAAATTGTAGCCTAGTTTAAAGCCCTATAGTTTATATAAATGCACCAAGTACCATCATTCTTCTTTACTAGTAAAACTGGTGATGAAAATGGTGAAGTGCTTGACTAAATAACTCTAGATTGTAGCATTTCCTAAACAAGTTTCTCTATTTTTTCCTCCTGGAAAATGTGCATATCTATACAGAAAAACATTGATAGCTTATTTCTCATCTTTTAAATAAATATAATGTTGCACTAATCTTAATGATGGCAATAATGATGAAGTTGCAAACACATCTTCAAATTTGCCTAATAACTCTTGTAAAGAGTCATTGCTAGTAGTACAAATAGATGAATCACTTGTCTAAGCCACCAACTAATATAAACAAGCTACTTTGTTTGAAGCTACTAATTTGTGCAACTACTTATGCTCAATTTGCTTGTATTGCAACTCATTCTAACCATTCAATTTGATATTTGTACTATTAATTTTAAGACTCATGGTTAACAATGGATAATCAAATGTCACCGGCCCCAATGTTATTAACCATTGAATTCGCAATACCACTTCAGCCCCTTATATCTCTAAGACGTAAAAATCTACCAAAATTCCACTTGATTTAACTTTAAGGAAGCTTTTTTTACACATTCCCAAATAGGCCAATTGATCTCCATTGCCAATTATTACTTTAAGAATAGCTATAATTAGCAAATTTAAATGTTCTGCTACTTATGGTTGCATAAAATTGTGGTTACTTTTCAAATCTACTAAAATAGAGACAACTTTCCCATTTATAGTACCTTACAATCTAAGCGTTCTAAGTGCTAAAACACCTGACAAAGCATGGTAACTAATCTTAAATGTATCATTTTCATCCAACCCTTCTTGATAATATTCTTCAATGTCTACTCATTGAATTTTACATTCAAATTCTTCATTATAGTCTTCCTCAGTTTCATCCGGTTAGATCAACATTAAGAATTTTGGTTTACACACATGGCCTCTATGGAATTTTTCATCACAATTATAGCACAATCCTTTCTCTCTTCTAATTACTAATTCAACAGGAGTCATTTTCTTAATTGGTAAAGATTTTGGTTGTTGAATTTGTGTTTGAGGTTGCTGCTACTGTGAAAAATATGGTTTATTTAGTGGTTTTGAATTGAAAGGTTTTGAAACAAAGGGTTTAGCCAAAAAAAAAAAAAAGGTTTTCAAGAAGAAGTGACTAGTTTTGAAAAATGTTGTTGGTCTTTCTATCTAATTTAGTTTAGTTTAAATTCATGCAATTGAGCAAGACTCATTGCTTCAACTAAAGAAGTAGATCAAGTTAATATGCCTTCTACCTGAATATTTGGGTCAAGACCCAAAATGAAACAACTTTGCAAGAAAGTTTCGGATAGGCCATCTATATGATTTAACAATGATTCAAATTCAACTTAATATTTTTCAATAGTAGTAGTTTATACAAGCTTAGTCAACTTACCTTGATAATCCTCAAACATTAAGAGGCCAAATCTTGATTTAAGCTCTTGTAGAAATGGTTGCCATGTAGAAATGAAACTACTTTTAGACATCCATTGAAACCAATTAAGCATTTCTTGCTCCATTGCAAACAATGCCATCCTCAATCTCTCATAATCTAGAACTTTATGGAAGTAAAAAAATTGTGTTAATTTAAAGATCCATCCTTCCAAATCTGTCCCATTAAATCTTGGCAACTCTAATTTAATATTATGTGCATACAATGATTGCTCTTGATTATTTGTTTCAGAAGATAAGGAATGCTCTCCATTAATTCTACCATTAGCAACTACATCTGATTCTCCTTCATTATACACAAGGACTCCATGACCATCACAATATTAGCGTTCATTGCATCCATAGTATTCTCTAATTTGTCAATTCTAAGATTAGTTTCCCTACTTGATTCCTCCATTCCTCCATTTTATCTACATAAGCATGTAATTCCTCTTGCAATTGAGTCAAACTTGAAGTATTATTAGCCATTTTTTTTACGAAGAACTTGATTCTTGCAACAATGAAAGCACCAATGATAGGCCTACAAGCTAACCCAAGCCCATTAACTCTCCTCATACACTACTGTTACACAAATATCCTACAAAGGATATTGCTTAGCCAGAATTCAGAAAAGTACATACTTGCTCTCTCTCTTCTTTTGTACTTTATCTTTTCTCTCGAACCTTCTCTCAACTAGGGTTTGAAAAAAAAAATCTATTTCTAACCTATATTTACAAGTCTATATACAAATCTATAATGAGCATTTTACAATCTACTAATCGGTACTAATATTTATGTGTTTGTGATTATTGTACAAGGTACAAAGGATGATATGAATGTGAAATCTGGATTTCAAGATATCCAGCAACTCCTAAATTTAAGTCGAAGGACTTAAGAGAAACTCTTGGTATCCCTTTTATGTTGCGTTCTTTTCCTTTTATATGTTCCCTCTATAAGCAATAACCCAAATTTTTGGTTATTTACATTTTGTTTGAACTTTAATTACAATTGTCTATTTTTCTAACTATTTGTTACTTGTACTTGTTCATAGTTTCTATTTATCAAAAGAAAATATAATCTCTATATTTTCTTGACACTCCCCTGTTTTTCCTTTGACTTCTCCAAAACTCAGTATTTTGATTTAGTTGTTTTGTGATGTATCACATTATAACTTCATAATTACTTTGGAATGGGCTCAGTTACTAATCATACACGATTAATTCCCCACAAACCATAACCAACAAAATCGTGTTTTCCATAAAATATTAGATTTGAATCATCAAAGTATCACAAGTATTAATACTATTTATTAATTATGTTATGGTACTGCTGAATACGCACCATTCGCATTAGAAATGACATACTAGCTCGATTACCGTTGCTTCATAAAATTGTATGCTTTTATGGATAAGGAGTTATCCCCTAGTCAACAAAATATATTTGGTACCTATTGAATTGAATTCAATGGCTTTTGAATCTTGAAATCCAATGCACTATGACAATAAACTCTCCATTTCAACAGAATCAATAAGAAAAATCCTATAAACACTGTTATAAGTCCACGATATCACATAGTTTAGTTTTTATCTATAGGTTCTCCATTAACTTAATATTCCTTCTTCGTGATTTATTAATGCAACATTGGGTGACACTTCCATAATTCTTTCAAGTTCTTACAATAATAATTCAACATCCTAAGGTATAACTAATATGTAGGTGTCTATTTTATAATTATTATTCCAACTATATGAATTATTAAATCACACAACAATAGCTCTATGCCTATAAATCCATTACTTTATTTGAATCAAGATAACATTCATAATATCACGTTTTAACATTTGGGGAAAACAAAAAAAAAAAAAAAAAAAAGGTCACCTACTTGAAATTGTTAGCTGATTCCTCTTGACCATAATTCTGCCTTCTTATCGTAATTTACCACCACGCACCAGATTGGAACAATTTGATTTATAGTGAACCTTAATTTATCCATCACATATTGCTTTGTAGTTTCTGGTTCCTAAAAATCTCAATGATTCCAGTTTAGTAATATTTATAACATGGAAGAAGCCACTTGATCCCTTGTTGCACGAGTGATGGCTCCATGGCACTATATTGCTACCAATCTAAATTTACATCTGTAATCTATCCAAGTATCTTGGTGTAATGCTTTTGATTTCGTCCAGGTAAGTGATGATCGTTTGATTTGGCGTCATCATCGGGGTTTAAAACCTACAAGCCCCTACGGCGGTCCAATAAAAATAAACCAACTCATGGCTTTGTTATACAAATTTCACTATATCTGGATTCATTTTATCGTATTCAATCTTTCCATTTTAAAGTGTTCACATCAATTAAATTATGCATATTTTTGACACCATAACTAAGTTAAATTAATTAATTTTACGTGTTAACTACAAGAAGTATATTAACTTGAGTGTATTTTACCTATTATTAATTATTATAGCAATATATGTTTATATCTATTGAGTAACAAGTATATTTAGTAAACAAAAATGCCCTTTAGATATCATTTTGTATTGTCATATTATTTTTACATGCCAAATAATATATCTCTAAATCCTTGTTATATTTTCAGACTTAAATTTCATATTCTCGATATAACGAGCACTATCGATTATCTTATGTTTTGCTAAATAAAACCATTATTATCTTCATTTTACAAAATAGACTATACAAGTTCGATTCCTCTAATTTCCATGACCTTTTTAGAAAGTTTAAAGTAAAATCAATAACGTTATGCTACACTAAGTATTTAGGATTCAGAACCTATAGTTAGCACATTATAATAATAATTTTATACCTTACATATTTTAGTTATGATAATATTATATATTTATAGTATATGGTTTTTACATATCTATTTGTAGCATGTAACATATATTATTTTTATATATTATATAGTTTATAATATTTTATGATTAAATTATACTATTTATCAATTGTTTTAATATATTACATGTTATGTATACTATATATGTTGTATATATTATCTATAATATATTAATTCTATAGATATATATAATTATATGATGATACTTTGTCATATCTAATATATTATATATGATATATTACTTTTTATTTTATATATTATAGATATTATATGCTATATAAATTACATATTATAATTGTAGTTATAGGTTTGCAATTATATGATATATTAAATATATTGCATAGTCTATTATAATATATTAAATTTAAAACATGTTTTATATATAATATTATAATTGTATATATTATATATTATAATTATTTGATATATTTATAATATATGCATTTATATGCCTATCTACGATATGTAACACTTATTTCATATCTTATATTTTATATTCAAAACTATTCTATTATATATTATCTACTATAATGTATGCAATGATTTATTTATGGAGGGTTAATCATTTTGGTGCAACATGTCAACTTATATCAAGAGTTTCAGTTTTTTTATGAATATACATTAATTAGAATTGAGTGAGTAACTTTATCATAGATAGTACTTACCCAAAACCTAGTCCCCTTAGTAGATTTTGAGAGGGTGATGAGAATTATGAGGTAGGCTACAAATAGTAATTTTATGAAATCTGCTCTAACATACTGAGGTACAAGTATGAAGTCAGGATATTTTGTTTCATTCTAAAACCTATACTCTAAAGTTTACATATTATAGGTTCGATTGCATCTTATATATACGTTGTAATGACAATTAAATAATATTAATAAATAAAAAAATTAATTATATCGCTTTTCTTTTTTCATCATAAAACCTGATAACTATATACTGTTTGTATTTACTATCTAGTCACTCGCTCTTCAGTTTTCTTTTTTTTTTTTTTTTTTTTTTGAGAAAGAACCTCTCTCTTCTTTTACTATCTTATTCTTTTTGTCTTCTTCTTCCTCTTTTACTAACTCTAGTCTAATAAAGTCACAAAAATATCTTAATTCTTAACTTATTATTCAATATATTATTGGAATTACCTGTATATGGTATTTTCATTCTACATATAGTAATCTTATGGTTTGATAAAAAATTTATTTTGAGGATTTAAAAATAAAAAAAAATTAATTATGACCCAATCAAAAGTTTAAACAATTCTAATTGTAAAGATATCTTTATCTACCAAAATTTCATATTATCTTAATTTAAAATGTATTGTAATATATACAAATTATTACTAATAAGCTTAGAAATAATGTAGTTATAATTTTGATATTAATTATATATCCAACACAAAGTTTTGAAGGAAAATAAAAAAAAAATATAGATTCTACAATGTACCCTTTACCAATGTGCCACAAGATAGGTCTGAGGTATAAAAGCTTGAAAACCTATGTACCTATGAAATAAGGTATAGGTATGACCTTATACCTTACTCATCTTATACCCACTTTCCTCTAACAACTAATAAAATCTTTCTTCTCGTAAGCTACAAGCCAAGGCCATTATATATTCCGAATATGTTAGATAATATATACAATATATATTGTACAATGTTATCTATTATAATTGTAATCTTATGCATTATATATTATAGTATATATAATTAATATTTCTATTTATATGTATATAATACTATAGTGGGAAACTATTTTGATCTCTTAAGTTTCGAAAGAATATATGAATTAAGTATGTTAATAATACATAGTAAGTATGAGTAAGATAGTGGAATTACTTTTATGGTCCGATTAGTTAGATAAGATGGACATAGGAGCTATTATGGGGCTTTTCAACAATTAAATAATGGTTCGAATGGTCCCACTAATAAAGCCATGAGATAAACCATAAACAAATATCCTTTTATTGTGTGTATCTACATTATTAAAGCAAATTAGGTTTTAAGTAGCCGCCCCTTGGTAATTTACTATTTAAGCCTTAAATATAATATTATATAACTAAAATTTTAATATTAAAATTATTTTTATAAAATTAAGAACAATGGACAAATTTGACAATTTACTAAATTCTCCCCTTTCCAAAACATCAAATTTTTCTTTTTCTATTAATTTCTCTCTTCATTTACTTTTCACTACCTTCCTTTTTTCTCTTGCATGTACCTACTAATCTTACCATTTATTTCCCACTACCTCTCTTTCTCTCTTTCCTGCACTTACACATCTTTCCATAAGTTAAAGTCCTCTAACTTCCCATCAATAGGTTGGCTTTATTTGTGTTTATAATGAGGTCACTTAAGAGTATTAACATCTTATTCAAAAATTAACCTTTTATTTTCACATATTCTAACATTTATTAAAAAAATTATGATTTTTATTAACTTTCTTATTTTTTTAATCACTCTTAACATTTATCAGCTCAAGATTTATAATAATTAATTTAGTAATTTTATAGATATATTTTATTTTATCATAACATTAAATTGTTTTAATTCCATAATACTAATGGAGAAGTATTTTTATTTTCTCCTTATTGTAATTTTGAATTAGAATATTATAATTATTTTACACCCGCAATGCGGGTACGTTATTTGCTAGTATATATATAAAGTCTTTGATATCATATCTTATTGATATTTCCTAAAAATTAAAATTTATTTAAAGTAAGATACCTCTTTAAAAAGTTGCATATAAACTCACGACAACATTATGCAAAGGGTTGTAGCTTTGTGTAAATTATGTAATCGCTTGCAACAATTAAAAAAAAAAAAAACACATCAATCAATTACTAGGACATATTTCTTGAAAAAAAATTTTTCAATTATATGGGTGAAATATTAGGGTTCTCTTTTTAAGATTCTTCTTTTTTAATTGAGAGTACTAAGCTGGTAGATTTTAAGTAATAGGGATGTTTTTTTTTTTTTTTTTTCAGTAGTAAGGGCGTATAAGTTTTTTAGAGATGGTATGGCCCTTAGTTTCAGAAATAAAAAAATGCTTACCGTGTAAATCATTTGTCGGGCTAGCCTCTTCTCATCTTTTCTGACCATTTTATCGGTAAAGCCCTAAGTGTTCTATTAATTTTTATTGTCACCTTGCAAAACCCACCAACTATAGATTTAATTATAATTCCTTTTGTCTTTTTTTGAAATCGATCTACTTGCATTGGATAAGACTAAAATAAAATAATTCAGAACAGAGAGACTTTTGAATTCCGAGCCAGATGCCGAACATCGGCAAAAGCCCTAACCAAAAGGAAAACGAGATTGATATAGGAAATTCCTAAAAATAATCAATATAGGGAAAAAAAAAGGAAAGGAAAAGCATAAAATGCATAACTAATTTATTGGCTAACATATGTTGTACTCATATGAACAAAAATAAATTATTTTATATTAAGATAATAATAAAAAATTTTCTTTTTTATTAATAAAAAGGTTTTTCATTTGAAATTATTCAGTATCGATTTAGAAAATAAAAATTACTATATTTGTAACTTATTTTAGATATATTTACCTAATTTGTTGATAATAATTGTTTTTTTATCGATTTGATCTTTTCTTTTATAGAAAGTAATTATAAATACTATCGCAACATCACCATTCAAATGTAAAAAACACCTTCTAATAACAAAAGGCATAATTAGTTATGAATACCATAAGTTTTCTAGTATTGAAATACAAATTTTCACCATTGCTATCACATTGTAAAACCATTATCATTTACCGTCGTCCTTCTCATTTATAAGACTATAACTAAATTAGAAATTTTTATAGTGTGTAATGTATTATGTCTTCTAAATTATGAAGAAAGAAATATTTTTCTTAAAAAAAAATTAATATGAATTATATTATAGATGAATTTTATGATAGGAAAAAAATGACAAGTTAGACTTTAATGATATTTTCCTTTTCGTATTTAGCATTTTTAGGTCATATTTTTTCTTTTATATACAATAAAGCCATATAAGATGATTTTGATGATATTGGTTTTGGATGCTCTTACCATTTAATCTTGCTTATGTTCCTAGTGGGGTCAAATTTAAGAGCTTTAGAGACGTTCACTTTGAAAAACATTACAAATCAAATGGATATTTTCATCTCTCAACTTTGATAGTAAACATCAGTAATAATATGTTTTATGTGATATTTAATAAATGTTGCTAAAACATGTAGGATTTAATGACGTTTGGAAGATCTATAAACTTCACTAAATGTAGAATTCTTTTAAGTGTTTGCTTGGTTTATCATGCTATTATAAAAGATTTCTTAAAAGCTGTGCTCCTATACTAGCTTCTTAAACTGACATGTTGAAGGAGGACCAATTTGAACGGACGAATCAAGCTAAAGAAGCTTTTGAATGACTCAAATCAACTATAATTTCTACCCCTATTCTTACATAGCCTGATTCCTCTAAGCAATTTGTACTAAAAACAGATGCCTTTGGGTCGAGTATAGGGGCTGTCTGACTATGAGACAATTGGCCAATTGCTTTTTCTAGTAAAAAATTACGCCAAAACATATATCAAGTCTCCGCTTGTGTTTGTGAACTACGTATAGCATAATTATCAAAATTACAATTAAATTAGGATTTTATGTGATTTTGTGAGTTTACGATTTTAAAAAAAAATTTCGAGTTAATTCGTATATAAAATCATTTTCATATAAAAACATTTTTAATCGAGTTTACATGTTAATCCGATAGAAACTTATATTTTTAACCAAATTTATTAATTATATATATTTGAGTTGAATGACCGGAAAAATAAAACAAAAAATACAATAAAACTTTTACAAGACATTAATTATTGAAACGCTATATCATTTTCTCTATCCTATTTTAATTTTTTTCCTATTTCTCTCTTTCTTAATCCTTTATTTTATGTATATATCCTTCATCCAGGTTTTAGCTATAATAGCAAAAATCATAACGAAAACTATATATTTCACTTTATATGATCAATAATTAAAATAAATTGAAATATTTGGTTTCTTTTAATTTATTACTTTTTTCAAAAAAAAAATAATAAAAAAAATTTAGTTTTGACTTTGTTTATCATTCTTCCATATATATTAAATTATATATTATTAGTAATCTTTTATGTAAAAGAACTTAATTTCTTTAATTCTATCATTTATTTCAAATTTTGAATAATTCTATAAATATATACATAGTTTTTAAAAGCAAATTTATATAGGTTAGAGAAACTTCCCTTTCTAACTTTTAATTCCAATTCTATAGCGATTCTACTTTGAATTGCGAATTTGATAAACTTAACATATGGTATTAGAATCAAGTGGAGACAATTTCTTTTGAGTACACCTTTTGTTGTTTGAACTGAACATAAAAATATTAAAAGGATCCTTACCCAAGTAATTCAGAACACCGGAGCAACAAAAACTACTTGGCTAAATTACTTGGACATGATTATTCGATTATTTACAAAGCTGGAAGTGAGAATTTGGTAGCCGATGCATAATCAAGACAATATGATCATCTTTTCATGGGATTTTTATAATTAATTTCTCTTTTGTATCTAAATTAAAAGGGAACATTCTTATCTGACGAATTCAGGCAGGTGATTGATGATTTACAGCAGGGTGAATCTCTTAAATGGCCACTTCTTGTCAAATGGGTTACTTTATTATAGGTAACGTTTATTTATGGAGCCTAGTGGAAAATTCCCAAGTTACAGTGGGAATTTCATGCAGATCCGAGTTTTGGACATTTTAGAACATTAAGAACATATAAGAGGATTTTTTTTTTTTTCCTTGGAAGACATGAAAACACAAGTTGACGATTTTGTTCACTCTTGCCAAGAATGTCAATAGGTGAAGTACTTGACAAGAGATCGTGTTGGTTTATTGGCGCATTTACCTATTCTAGAATAAGTGTGGGAGGAAATTAGCATGGATTTTATTACATGCTTATTGAAGTCCCCAGGTTTGTTTTTCTTTTTATGATAGTTTATCACCTGTCCAAGTATTGTCACTCTGGTGTCCTCGACTCATATTTCACTATCACCAAAGTTGCTTCTTATTTTTGCAAACGGTGGTCAAATTACATGGTTTTCTTAGACAAATAGTTTCATAAGGATTCTATTTTCAAGAACGATTTTTGAAAGGAATTGTTTATGTTGAGATAGGATAATTTTAGCATTCAGTAATGTTTATATCATCTTGGGTAAAACTATTTAATAGTATATGCGTGCTTATGTGATGGAACATCCTCAAAAATGTGTCAAATATTTACTATGGGTAAAATTTGCTTATCGTGCTTCCTACCACAAAGGTACTCGTACCACCTTATTTGGAGTGGTGTATGATAAGAAACCACCCACTATCTCTTCTTATGTGCCTGATACATCTAAAGTGGAGGCTGAGGATGAGGAACTTAAAACCAAAGATGAACTATCATAGCTGCTCAAAGATATCTTGTTGAAAGCACAACAAAGAATGAAGGAGTTTCCAGATAAACGTCACTTGGACCTTGAATTTGAGCCTAAGGACTTGGTTTTTATAAGGCTTCAACCTCATAGACAAATCTTTTTATCTTAGAAGGTACATCATAAATTGTCTAAAAGGTATTATAGACCTAACAATGTAGTGAAGAAGATGAGTACATGTGCTTTTGTGGTTACTTTTTCAAAATATCACAATATCCACAAGGTATTCCATGTGTCATAATTAAAGAAGCACATGGATAATAGTTTCCTACTTTGGATTTATCTGCTAACTTTACAGCTAGTCATCCTATTGTGGTGGGGGATAACAAATTTGATAGATTTTGGTCCAGTTGCAAGGATTGGTGCTAGAGAATATGACATCGGAGAACTATGATTCTTTAGTTCAAACCTATCCAACCTATAACCTCAAGGGCAAGGTTGTTTTTCAATTAATGGGAAAATTGTTACTAACTTAAGTAAGAAGAAATATACAAGCTCCAACATGGCTTAGAGATTACATCACATGTTAGCAATATAGGCTAGCAATTACATGATATTCATAGGTTTAGTGGAAAAATCATAAAAATTAGTATAAACATGTACATAATAGTCATAGTCTTTGTAATATGTTGCAATAAGTAGGAAAAATACAACTACATAACTAAATAACTGATGAGATGTGTCAAGTATAAAAGCAAAATGAGTAACAAAAAAAGTAGACTTTTTCTATTTTAGAAAGGTTAATCTTAAAGTAGAGGACTTGCTCGAAACAGCCTTATCTTCTTCCTTTCATCTTGTATAAACACATCAAGATAAATAGACACCTTAAAGAGAAAACCTTAGTTTCAGAGAGAGAGAGGGAGAGAGAGAGAGTTTACCTTGTAATACTAAGGAAGTGTGATTGTGCTTTTAAATTTCTTTGGCAAGTAAGGTTATTGAGTAGGTTGAGCTTTGTCTATAGGGTCTACGAAGGAGGTTGAAAATATCAAATACTTTTGATAAAAAAAAAGGGGGGGAGAGAGAATATCGAATACTAACTTGTGCATGAGATATTTACTTATATTCTGATATGAGTGAATAAATAAAATTTGCTAAGATCCATGTAATCTAATAATATAAACACTTATCTTGCAACATGATGGATTGGTTCAAATCCTCCTACCCTTAAAGTTGTAATAATAATTATTGGCAAAGAAATAAATAAATAGGGTAAGAAGAGAAAGAAAGAAAATAAAATAAAAACCTAATTAATTATACCTTCTAGTACATACTACATTTTCCAGATTGTGTATAAAGGGGGAATACCTAAAAAATTGGATGCAATTGGCCAGTCCAATACAAATAAAGGCAAGATAACAATCATAGCTTTACTTGCTATAAATTTTATATTGAAAAGTAAAAACTAGGAAAACTAATACAAATATGTCCTTGAAAATTCTTTCAATGTATAACATAGTCGGGTAATTTCTTATATGTTCGCTTTTTCTCTTACAACAATTGAAAATTTTTACTTAAAATGTCCTTAATTAAGCCCTTGTTTTAACTGGTAGAAATCCAAAAAACTAAATGATTGATTGGCTATTTATTTAATAGGAAAATCAAAGCTAAGAAAGGATTTCAATATATAGTATACATCATACGTCAACACACATAGCGTGTAATTACTAATGGGATTCAAATACATGACAGTGTACTAGATAATTACTAAAAAATCAATTGTTAATATTATTACATGCTTAAATATAATTAGCAGTTACACTATGTGTACATAGGGATACACCAAGTTACTTGCAAGCTACTCAAGTTCAGTTCATTTTAAACTCGACTCAATTCGAGTTTGATTAGTAAGTGTGCACAAACTTAAGATCAAGATAAAGCTTACTTATCTAAATGAGCCAAGTTTAAACTCTAATTCATGCTCATAAGCCTACTCACAAGCTTACTATTCGACTCATTTAGTCTCGTAAGCAGGTTTATAAGTTTTCACTACAACAATTTAGTGCATTAAGTACTAACAATTTGTAGCAATTTTAGGAAAATGCCACTATTCGGTAATTAATTGTAACCATCTTTGTTTAACTATCTTAGTAAGTAATAAAGACCTTTCTTAAAAAATTCTATAAAAAAAATGGTTAATAGTAGCAGTTTTTGGCTAAAAAGAACAATTTGGCCCACAACTTATAAACCTCAATTTTCAACCTAAAACTTTTTCCCTTTCCTAATTTTCATTTTTGAAACTGATCTTCATCTCAAGTATCTCATATCACATCTTGACTCTCTTACAACACCTGTTAACCCTATAAATTTAGCCTTCTAAATAAAGTGTTGAACTTAAATGCCATTAGTATTTCCCCGAGTTGATGAAATGGCATAAAATTAAAACTAATTGAATCTTTAATTTCAAAGCCTGAAATGAATATAAAAAACCATAATATACAATTTGAAAATCTTAATCGCGTAAAAATAAACCTCAGCTCTACTACTTACATGTATTCACAAAAATTCAAACCCAAACCAAATAGAAAATACTAAAGCTAAGATAATAAAATCCTATAATTTACCTTCATACTAATGAAACCTCTAATCAACAAAGTTATTGCTAAATACATAAAACCATGTAAAATCACTAACGAACGATTAGAGATAATTTTAAATAATAATAATTAACTAAATTAAGCCAATTAAAATAATAAATTAATAAAATTACAAAAAATAAAAATTGATTCTACATGTGTATATGAGTAGCGCTACCATGCATACATACATATATATGCTAAATAACTTTCTTTCCATTTCATAAATACCATATGATTTATATTGTATAATATTATATTATATATTATATATGTGCCCTTAACTTGCTAAATGCATAGGTCCCATCATTTTTCTTTCATTTTCCACAAATCAAACACATCAAAAACACTCCATCTAACCTTTCAAAGCATCCAACAGAACCTTCCCATTGGTATTTTTCTTTTTATTTCTCACAAGTTGGACACACAAAACACTCTAATATTTTACCCTTTGTCACCGACAACGTACTTCCCTTTCTTACCATCATTTTCTTTCTTTTCTTTTCTTTTTTTCCCCTTTTCTCCCTTCACTTTCACTCCACTCCATGATTTCACTTCTAAGTCCAACAAGGAAGTTGTTTTGGGGTACTTAGGAGAACCAAGAAGACCCCATTAAGCCTTACAAGTTCATCACTCAAGAGTAACTTTGAATTTTTTTTTTTCCTTTTTCCTTTCCCTTTTTAACTTTTGCTATATCCTTCTTATGTTTTTCCTTGTATCCCCAACTTTTACATGTAATTTTTATTTTCTTCTTTTCTTGCTTCTTAGTATATGAGGGAGGATAAATGTGTATTTTAAGAATGTAGGCATATGTAATTTTGATTTTATATACATAAATAAATATGCCATGTATACCTTATGAGTAATGTAATCTTTAAGAGATTAACAACGATTTGTTTAATATATACACATATGTAAATTTTGGTTCAAAAATATATGTATATCAGTCCCTTAAATACACTTTGATTTTCTACATAAATAATAACATGAAACAAGTGTATATGTATATATGCATATTTATTTCAAAAAATCTCAAGGATGTATATATGTATGCATACACATTTACCATAGGCAATAATTTGTAATAACTTTACCATGCATATCTTCATTTTTCTTAACTTCAAATAACAACAAATAAATATATATATATATGCATATTTTTTTTATTTTTATGAATTTTGAAATATGATATATACATGTACGTGATTTTTTTTTTCTTCTTGAGAAATTATAATAAAAGGCTATATGTATAGCGTATAAGTATATAAGTCGAAATACATATCGAAATACATAAGTATGTATTCTTAAAAATTTTTCTTTATTTAATTATTTCATAAGGAATATTAACATAAATATGTACCAAAATTATACTATAATTAGTAAAATCAACAAATTTAGGAAAATCACAAGAAGTCTACTAAGAAGCAATCCATAGCTAGCACTAAAAATCTGGACTTAAATTTTACTTCTATGTAAATTGATATTTAGAATTAATTTTAAGATGATTCCAAAAAGATTCATTATAATAATTAGTAAAGTAGGGCTTACAAACATAAATTTGTAGAAATAAATTTAACTAAACTTGGAGGCTATACTACAACCTACGTATAGGTCTGGTTAAATGGAAAAAGGTGTACAAAAAAATTATTTGATTAAAGTGTGAATAAAAATGTATAAATAAACTTAGCCCATAAGGTGTTAAATTGAAAAAATGGAGGAAAACACCCATTTTGGAAAAATAAATAAAATATAGGGCCATAAGAAAAAAAATCAACCAAAAAGATCTGAAAATATTATAAATTTTAAAGGCCTCGAATAAAGTTTGGGAAGCCCATTAATCATTTAGACAAACCCAATTAGAGTAGAATAAGGTTCAAATTTTAACATAAATTCCCAATAAGAAATCTAAAAATTTTTAACTAGGCTCA
Organism: Lumnitzera racemosa; assembly: GCA_024138005.1. Classification (NCBI taxonomy): domain Eukaryota; kingdom Viridiplantae; phylum Streptophyta; class Magnoliopsida; order Myrtales; family Combretaceae; genus Lumnitzera; species Lumnitzera racemosa. The sequence continues at coordinate 16,543,656 of JAMXBC010000001.1, forward strand.
ATAGGAATAAAATGGGTAAAAGTTAAGCTCACATAATTTTAGGCCTAACAGTAAAATCTAAGGCAAGCCCAATTAAGAAAACTATCAAGAAAAGCCCATAAAAAGTAATCGAAAAGCGAATGGGCCCAATTATATAAGATTCATAACTGTCCAAGCCTATTCTAGAAAATGTAGGTCCTAACATTCAAAATGGATCTTCTTATATGAAAGTATGTTCGAAAACAATAAAAATTGATTATAAAATTATAAAAATCAAACTTAAAATGAAAAAATTATATGCTATTGAAAATTTAGTAAAAACCGAGCATTACAAGTAGAATAACTAAGTCACTCTAGGGGTTTATTAGTCGTTATACTACTCATGTAGGATGGAGGATTCTTGCAAAGGTCATGATTATTATATTTGAGCTTACGCATGATGCATACATGCAATATGGCCCCACCTTAACCTGTGAATTTAGTAGGCACTAGAGACGCCAACCAGATAGCAATGAGCCGAATCCTAAAGTCCATCACTTAAGAGTAAGTAGACTATGTGTATTACTTGCATCCACACTCACGGCATAGGCTGAATATAAAAGAAGAAAAAGAAAAATATCCATTGTCATGTGAGGCTATCCGATAGATTAGAAGCCAAAGTGACTGGAATCCAAGTTTGACTGATCATCATCTGCAACCCTGGCTATGGAGGGTAAAAATCCGAGAAATATACGGTTTTTGAATGACTGTATATGTTTGGTTGATGCATCGGGTGCGATTTGTCCACAGTTATATGGTTGTCAATTTAACTTACTTACTTTTGCTTGAAAAGTGTAATAAGAGGAATATCCTACTAAGTCGGATGTAGCTTACTCCCTTCTAATTTCTTTTGCAGGTTATCTAAAATATGGAATTTAGGTTAGAACTTGAGTCTTGAGTATTTCAACCAATAGAATAATAAATTAGTAGGAATAGAAAGATAATGTATATAGCTAGATAATACTTTTATAATTGATATCTAATAGAAGTATTTAAACTTTACATACCTAATATCGTTGTTTGGTAAGAGATACTGATTATCCACAATTCTAATGAACTATGAAATATTGAGCATCCATAGTCATTTATATTTTAAGTTAAATTAATAAATTATGCATTGAAAGTTATAATAATTAATTAATTAAAATTTTGTAATATCTAATTTGTAGGGTAGTTTTCGTATTATATATACACACATAATATGAAGATTTTAGATAATTCCTACCGAGCTCCTTTTAGGGTCGTTATAGCACCCTCACTCTATCTCCGATATCTTCTCCACTCATCTTTAGCGACTTGCTCTGATTTCACTTTCTTTACCACCACATTCAAAATGGTTAGCCACCAAAATATTTTATTTCATTTTATTCGCTTTCTAGGATTTGATGTGGTGATTTACAAATTTAGTTACCAAATTCTTGTGATTTGCTATTTTTTCTGTTGATTTTTAGCATAAATTGTTCTTCTACCTCTAATTTTTAAGTCTCATGTCATTATCTTCGTATGCTCTTTTGTTCTACCTCTTCTTTATGATTTATGATTCATTGCATATTGTTGTCTGTACATGCTACCCCTACCTCCGATGATTAGTGCACTTAATAATGATTTAAGAAATCACTTTGGTGCGGACAGACCTGTTGCTATGTTGATAGTCGTTCTTTGCACGGGATGGATTTTCAACCACCATCATGCAAATCGCGTACAACATTCCCACAATTAGTTATGACAAATGGGGTACAGTAAGCACTGCCTGTAGTATTACTACAATAGTATTTGGTAATTCTAAGCTATGGTTATAATAATTGTTGCAAAATAATTCCTGAAAAAGTTTTTTCCTAAACAAACACACCCCGTGAATGAATTTTCTATAATCATTTTGCTCTATCGATAATTAATTACCGTCAGCAGCCGCTTATTGCTAAAGTTGCATCGGATCACTAACGTTTGAGATTATCTTTCTGGTGAATGTCTCTTGTTCTTTTTTCTTTTTTTTTTTTTTTTTGGTGTTACTCGGGTTCTTTTTTCCTTAACAGACAAAGTGATAATCGCAAATAGAAGTCATTAGGTAGGCAATTTCGGAGCTGGCCATAAGATCACATTCGAATGAGAGGCATCTCGCTTGAGTAATAAATAGGTAGTCCAGTAGCAATACTTGCATTGAGGATGTAATATATATGAAATTGGATTAGTATATAAAACCGCATGTAGAACCATTTTCTTATGTAATACGCTAAGAGGATACTGCTAAAAATAAGAAGGCTTTACTATTTTACCTCCTCTAAGTCATCAATGCTTATTAGCCTCTTCCTTCAAAAGAGTGAGGAGATATTGCGGAAGGAATATGGAAAAAAAGTTTCCCCCAATCCCTACATAGCTGCTTTATAGTTTTTGTGATCAATCCTTACAAATTAGAAGGGTTAGATTTATATGTTTTGTCATAATCGCATCTTATGGACTTGAAGCATGTATGGCTAATTCTATAGAATTGAATTTTAGTAGTTCAATTTGTTCTTATTTATAGCAATCGCTTAATTTTCACAGTGGCTTCTTCGCAACAAGCACATGGCATGTTGCAGACAATAACTTCTCACACTCCCTAAAAGAGCCCTATTTTTAGCAGTTTAAATCAATACCCCAAAACTGTTCAAACGTTTTAAATAAACAATTATCTTACTTAGGGAATATATGCATTTTGTGGAGATATGAAACCAACATTTTGATTTTTCTGAGACCTTGCTCACCTAAAATAAGGAGAGTAATATTGTATTTCTTGATTGCATCACAAACTGCGATTTTAGGACCTCCTTGCTCGGTAGCTATCTCTGCATGAACTTGTAATAGGCAAAGCACTTTAGTGGACGGTAATTTAGGATCTTTAAATATATATTTGAGACTCCCAACAGAACTTTGATATAAATATGGTTCCTTCTCTTCCCCTTAGCCCTGCTTTGTTCTTTTCTTATGTAAGTTGCTAAATAATATAAACATCATAAACAATCCCATTCTTCTATTTAAGATTTTTTTTCCTTTTTTGTTCTTTCTGCCGTGGAACTACAGCCCCGACTATCGTTAAACAGGCATTCTGATTTGTTCTCTTTGGTTTTAACTGTTCATGCTGTCAATTCACTGATGTTTAGACGTAACTTTAGTGAACTATTCACGGAAGATCATACGTTTGAGATAATTATGGATCTTCATGAAATAGTTCATCCTTATTGGTGGTGATACAGTCTAGGAATTAGAGTTTTTTAGCACAGTACATCTACGGTTTCTATTACCATTGTCTGGTTGTTTGACGGTTTGATGTCTCTTCCAATGTATAGATGAAGAAAGACAGGCCCTTTTGGTTTAAAAGATAATTGAGGACGAGATGCAACAAATGAAGTTCTTATTGCAGCTTTTATTTAGGTAGTGGACACTGGAATGACTTTTGTCGGCCTCCTTTTGATGTTGGTATGTAGAACCATTCTTTGGTTTTTATGTGAAAGCGATGAAAACTAATTTCTTACTCATGAAAAGAAATGTTTTTTCCAATTTAAACAAAATAAACTATTTTCCATTTACATTTAAAAAGTGCTGATATATTATAAATAAGTTGAACTCTTTAATGGAAATTTTGTAAATAAGGTGAATTTTATGATATAATCATAAAAATATTGTAAGTCTGTTAACTCAAAGAATTTATTTATTTTTTTCCTTTTTTGTACTCTATAAATAAAAAATACTAGATGAGTGCTTGTTAGTTTTTTACTTTTGTTGTTTTAGTCTTGAAAGATGGGGCATTGGAAAGAGAAGTTATTGGATTATTAAAAAGATTAAAAAAAAAAAACCAACAACTAAGGAAGGAAGAATTCAGATAGATCGCTAAATTGTGGTGATACTAGAGATGACTGTAATATAATGCAAAGTACATACTATTATACTTTTTTATACATATTTTTCCTGGTTAAGTAATGTTTTCACGGTCCATTAATTATCAAGACTATTATGTAGATAAAAAAAATATTATTATTAGGATTATATTATCTTTTGTGGCTTTATTTATGTTTTGTTATATTGGATTAATTTAGAGAACAAGATCCGTTAATAGATATGGCATCAACCTTTCAAAGAGTGTATATACGTCTTCAACTAATGTAATAAAAAAATGTTTGGAGATATGATCCCCAATGAACGCGATGTATTATATTCATTCATTTCATATCTTTAGATTGAAATAATGTATATAAAAATAATTTAGTTATAATAACAATTTGAGAACTCCATATGGTTGTGTTATAAGTTTAATCAAAATATAACATATGATTCTTAATATAGTTAGAGAGAATCCTCGAGAATACCAAAAGAATTAAGACTCCTAATATTGCAAATTGGTTTTTAAGTTACACATATAAGTCTTCAACTTGAGGATACAGAAGGATAAACTTACATGTAAGTGACCCTATTATTTATCCTTTGAACTATAGTCATCATTAAATGTATATACTAAACTGTTTTGGATTTTTATGAAATTAAATTTTTTTATCATGCAATATAGTATAACCAACTTGTTAAGAGCTAGGAGGATGCGAATGAAATTAGCTAGATGTATGTTTGTAGAGTAGTTCGTTGGATGATCTAGTGTATTGATTGATGGATGATATTTTAATGGGAACAAATATCAAACTCTTTAAAATTTACATGTATCTTTCGATTTTAGAGAATAGAATAATTAAGGAGTCATATATGCGTTCAAACTTTATTTTGTATAAAATTGGACATTTTCTTTGATAAAAAAAATAAAATTAGATGCTACCCTGGTAGCAAATGGCTTCCAAGGTGTTATAGTTATAAGTAATCTACAAATTATTCATAAATGAAAAGAGTATATATAGCCAACAATCTTAGAAATATATATATACTTTTCATTGCAATTAGAAAGGAAATAATAGTAGATTATAGTAATTATTATTTTAAGTTATTAATAGCCATTTTAAATTGATATTAAATGTAGAAAATTGTAATGGCATAATAACTTCTATATTATGTTACCAGTAGCAGTTTTAAGTTACTTCTATATAAATAATTTATTAGTTTTCAATAAATGCTATTGTCGTGTACATAAGCTTCACTTTTAAAAACTCTAGCTATAACATTATGTATACCTACATTAGAAAAAGTGATGCTAAATTTACTTTACTACTTTTGTATCCACAACAGTTTCATACCACTACTAAAAGTTCTAGTGGCCGCTAAAAATGCTATTAAATATATGAAATAAAAGTCACAAAAAATCAAAACTCTTATATTGTTTATATATATTATAAATATTGTATATTGTGTATTATATATTATTCAAATCAAAGGTTAATATCTATATGATATATATAAATATATAATATGTTAGAAGATAATATAAAGTACATAATCTAATCCTTATTCACTAATCATTAATCCATTTATTTATATTTTTTTTTATTTTGTATTATTTAAACTCGTGAGAAGACTTAACATCAGCTCTCTTTATGCTTGACTTTAAGTTCAAGTTTATCTAGTAAATGAGCTAAACTCAAGTTTAAGATAATTCAAGATGAAACTGTTTATCTAAATAAGTCAAGCTCAAATTTTATTAATTATAAGCTCAATAAAAAACTCGACTCGAGCTTAATCTCAATAATTTTTAAACAAGTTTAGATTGAGCCTTTAAAAGCTTGACTCGACTTATTTGTAACCTTATATGTAAATACTTGTAGTGTATATTATTTATTGAATATTTTTCTAAGTAAATGTTGATGTGGACATTATGGGCAAAATTTTCGATTTATCATGATAAAAAAATTTCAGGGAATTATTTGAAGTAATATAAAATTTGGAAATATGATTACACAAGACCAAAACTTATTGGATTAATCATACAATAAACGAAAGATTAAAGGGTAAATTTTTGTATTTTTCTTGAAATCTGTAACATAAACTTGATAGTGAAGAGACGATACACAATCTGAATGAGTATCTATATTTCTTAATGTATGTCTACGAATATTAGTTTCCGGGGCACCATTTCTTTATTCTTTTATACATACGGAATTCTTAGTTTATTTGGTGTGCTAGTATTGTTTGTGATTATGAGACCTTAACGTCATTAAAGCTTTATGTAAATATATTACGTAGTTCAATTTATAATTATTCGTATGATATATGTTATATTATAAAGTTAAATACCCACAAGATCCTGAATTTCTGGAAATTGTATGCTTTCCTGTGTCTACATTGCAGCGTCATAGCAAATAGTGTAAACAAGAAAATCAAGGCCATGGAGACGGTACACAGCGATCTAAAAAGAATCTATCCTAAAGTGTTGTAAATAAATGGAGAACTAATATTATTTTCTATCACATAAAAGACAACTGAATAAATTCTTCTCTATCACAAGAAAAGATGAGATTCAAAGATGATGTAACAAAAATGAAGGCATCCCACTAACTCCAACCCTATAAATAGGTCGAGCCCTCTTACTTGAAGCAACAGGCAAACATAAATAAGAGCCAAGAAATAGCAAGAAAACACATATAATTCTAAGTTGCCATGGCCTCCATGCAGTGTGTCCGAAATGAAGAGGTGCCCTGCCACCAAGATAGCCACCATGCACACCAGATGAGCCACCAATTATCCCACAGCAACAAGCAAAGCCATGGCCAAAACCCGTCCCCTTGTGCCGACCAAGGTCAGGGCATGAGCAAACACCACTTTAGTTGGTTTGGCCTGGCACATGGCAACAACAATGAGCATGAAACGGCTAAGACCAACACTCAGTGCATGAATCAAAACGATGGTCATAACCACAAGGCAAAGAACCATGGTTTCCTTGGGCTGGGACGCAGCGACAAATCAAAGAAGAAGGGTGAACATAAAAAGAAAGAGAGGTGCCACAGCGAAAAGAAGAACGAGGAACGCAAGTCTGAGGATAGCAGCAGCAGCAGCAGCGACAGCGACTGAAGATGAAGAAAAGGTATTTTAATAACTACGCGACAAAAGCTTCTAGAATTATATATATATATATATATAATTTAAGCTTTCTACTTATATATTTCAGGTACAATACATATCTATGATATTTTTAAAGAAAAATTATAAATTTACAAAAAATATTATTAAAATACTAATATTAATTGCACCTTAAAAATGTGATATTAATATTTATATATTTATCTAATATTCAAGATGCGATATAGTATCGATATATTAAAAGTAATATCGTATCTTGAAAATACGATATATATATATATATACTAATATTACATATTAAAAATAAGATATATATATATATAAATATACTTTTAAAAGAATGTTACATTTTTAAAATACGATATATATATAAATATTAATATCATATTTTCAACATATATCATAGCGTTGGTATTTTGATATTATTTTTTTATAATTTGCAATTAGGTAATTTTTTTTTTTAAATTTTGACAACAAACATACAGTTTCCTCTATATTTTCAGTCTATTTTCCCTTTCTATTCTTATTTAGCAGGATTCGGGAGACTGAATGGAACAATGGATGGAAGATTCTAACTTAAGTACTTAAGTACCTGATATATAAATCCTGTGTCGACAATAAAGGACGATGGGACAATATTATGGCCAGTGCAATCCCAACGTAGCTTTACTGTTGTGTACTGTGTCACACTCGTATACGAGTGTTGTAAATCTAATGAATAAAAATATCTCTTTGGCCTAATAAATTTTCTTATCCCCCATCCTCTTTCTAGTTACACAGATATTTATGTGATTGATACTAACGAATCTTTTGTCTAATTTATTTTCATCGTACCAAATTATTTTCTTAAAAAATTGATTTATGTGCATGAATCACTCCAGATTATTGTAGTACAAATATGAATGTTACCTTAGAAAAACATTATATCTAAAATTCTAACTTATTTGCTAACATTTTGGAAAACTAAGTTAATGTGGAAATTAGAGAATCCATTTCCAAATCAATAGCAATATCAAACCATCTTAAATTCTATAAATAAAACTTTGAGAAAAATGCAAATAATCCCTCTAAACTTAGTTTATATGTGTAAGAGAGAAATGTGCTTTATATTGCCAAGTTACAACTCATTTAGGAAGAAACTACAAGTTGTAAAGAGAGAGATGCATGATGCCTTGAGGGAAATGGAAATTTTCAAGTTGGAGCACTATGCTTAATATCGAGTTTCTTTCCTTTTTGGATATAGTAATCCAAATCAGAGCATAATAGGATCATAATACAAATTGAAAGAGAAGCTTTCTTAGATGAAATACCAAAACTTAACACCCAAAGCAAACCCTAAAACCTGCACATGTAATCTAAAAGTTAGTAATGTTTTTTACCGTCTAAATTTAGGGGAGGACTTTTATATTCAAGCGCCTCTTCAGCAAATTTAGTTGAAATTGTACAATTTTGATAAAATGAAGAGAGACCATTAGTTTGAATCCTGTACCCAGTAATTCAAATGCAAATATTTAGAGAACGATTTAAATTGAAATAGTTTTTTGAAACTTCAATCAAGAACACCCAAATAAGCTTAAGAAACATAGCTATAAATAAGACAGGCAAACCCAAATTCTAAATGTTTAAAACCTTAAAATTTGTAGGAAAACAATTTATTAGGATCCTAATTAAGACCATAGAAATTGACTTAGGCAAATCCGATGAGGAAAAAAAATTGAAGCAAGAGAAACCAAGCCTAATCGAGATACATGTTCGACCAGCCATTCAATCAACTAGAGTGCCATTCATCCTTGCCCCTTAACATTCAATCGCGTAAAGCCCCACTGTTTAGGAAATGGACTTGAGAGATTAAATTTGGAAAAGCAAGTAGAAGTAAGAATTATTTCTACCTTTATTTATCGTTGGCCATGCTTATAGGCTTAGCAAATGAGTCTAATTATCATTCACCGTCTAAATATTTATGTTGCCTGATAGTTTGCAGGGAGGTCATAACCAATCACATATAAGGTTCATGGAGTAGGTAGCCTATTGTTGGAGGATTGTTTGTAGTTAGGCATTGATGTCTCCTCTGTGGTAGATAAGTGGATCATCAATACAAGGAACTCTGGCTGATATGTAGCTAATATGAGCAAGAGCATTCATAATGAAGTTGTTGGAAGGATGCATTGTGGACGATTAGTAATTTGATATGGCCATATGGCATCGGTATTGGTCTTCTGATGCTGGGAATTATTTTTATTTGCAATTTTTCTGCTTTCCACCACTTAATATTAACTTAATAGTCGAGAGCTTCGTAAAATGGGTGATTAGTTATTGCATCACAGTCACACACACATATTTTGCATGTGGTATTGGATTGTATATGATTGTTTGGTAGCAGCATTGCTTATTCGACCTCATAGGTCACCTAATTGTGGCCTTATGGAGCTCATTTCAAAACATTTAAGGTACTAAAATAGTTTCAGTATAGGTGATAGAGATTTTGTAGTTTCTAGAAGCCTTACATATGCATACCAGACGACCTCTCCAAATCAAGATTAATAGCTTTTGATAGCATGAAAGCCTACGTTTAGATACTAAGTGAACCCCAATAGGATTACGTGTGAGATAAGGGATTAAAAAACCCAAATAAAACCTAGAGTAGATGAGATAGTAAAAGTTTAATGATCAAAATAATAACAACATAAATAAATACTATATAAACATTGATGAGCGTCGGGTTACCGACCAAAACTCTATAGTGATCACTAGAAGGCTTCAAAGCTTAAAATTGAGGATCTTGGCAATCAACCCGGCTGAATATGAGTCTTATTCTATTAATTTGTATTTGGCATAGGAATTAGATAGAAGAGGGCTTAATTTGCTACCTAATGCTGTCCGGAAGTGGAATCACGAAGCACATTGAAGAAGTATTGAGTTGTACAGATGATGAGAATGAACTTACGGGCCTCCTTACTAAAGCACATGTTAAAGGACTTTAGGGGATTAAACTCTGGATTATACATGGATGGCCACTATCTGACGACTTTCAGTTCGTATTATTACATATTTTGATCTCTGTAATACTTTATTCATGTTTTGGATAGAGTTCCACAAGTTTCGATGAGGAAAATGGGAGGCAAACAGGTATACGGCAATCAACACGAGCATGTAGATCAGCGTGTCATCTACACAAGCTTTATAAGCGACAACATGACCTTGTTGAGGAGGAAGTGACGAACAGAGAGATACACATACAAGAACTCAGCCGTGTTCCTAAGCGTGTTGATCAACACAGGTCCGACACCAAAGAGATACATAGTCACCAACATGGGCATATTATTGATCGTATTTCATCCGCAAGACTCTTCTTGTATTTTCTTGATTGTTTACATCTTTGCAACTATTTTTGTTTTAAGTTTTGTAATCGAACAATAATCAACGGTTAGTGAATGAATATTACATTGTTGAGTCTAAAATCTCTCTTACTCCATACTCTTTTCAATCGTCGGATTGCGAATCTACTTGATCAATTCTTGCATGCGTCACATCCTTGAATCGATTAAGCAAGTGCGTGTTTGTGGCGAGCATATTAGATAGTGTTCCAATCATTTCTATCCCAGTATGATCCATACCCTAATCTTACTTAAAATTGGGTTCTTTAGCTAATTACCAATTATTGAGTCGCTCCATGTCCTAGTGTTTGTTTCTCTAGGGACATCATATTTATTGCTATAAGAGCTGAGTTTCGACAATGGGAACGCATAGTTGTGGCGAGTTGTTGTTGCCATGTGGAATTGCTTTCTACATTGATGTTGTGATTGTGGATCATATTGTAGTGCGTGAAACGATTAGTAATAGGGTTGTTTAATGTGGGAGTAGCCGCAAGAATATTGTTGTGTTACTTTTGGGAAAGTTGCGAAGGTGTTCGGTGAAAGTCCTTCTCGTGCCTAGGATTAAGTGTTCACTAGGGCTTGCCATGGAGCAATGGGTTCTTTGAATATCAAAGAAGATGAGTGGGGGAATGAACGAAAAGGAAAAAAACAAAAATGCTACAATCCATGAGCAGCTCTAGTGAATATGATGCACTGAGTTTGACAACAGTGTAAGGATACTTGAAGAATGAACCATCAAGTAAGCAAGAAGAATATTTTGTGTATTGAGGATGAAATATGATAGTGAAGAGATGATATAGAATCTGAATGAGTATCAATATTCACTAACGAATGTCTATCAATATTAGTTTCTCGGGCACCATTTCTTGATTCTTTTACACATAGATTTCTTATTTTATTTGGTGTGCTAGTACTAGGTACGAAACTCCGGGGATAGCAGCGGCTGCAACAGCAGGGACAGTGAAAGCGATCACGAATGCCACTGAAGAAAAGGTAACAATATACCTACGTGATAAAAGCTTCTAGAATTGTATTTACATATACAACATGAGCTTAGGGAAACAAGTTGATATGGACATTAATAAAAAATTTAAGATATAATATCGAATCATCTTAAACTCTATATATAGAAACTTAGGTTCTCTCTCGGCTTACTCTAGTGAGAAACTATAAGTTGCAAATGGTGAGATGAGAAATGTCTTGAGGCCACAGAAATTTTCAAGTTAGAACATTATACTCAATGTCAAATTTCTTTCATGTTCGGTAACATTAATCCAAATTAGAGCATAATAGGCTTATAATTCAAACTGAACTAGGAGCTTCCATATATGAAATACCAATACTTAACACACAAATTAAACCTTAAGACCAGCATATTAATCTAAAAGTTAATGAAATTTTTATGATCATAATCTAAGAGACAATTTCATATTAAAACACCTCTTTAGGAGATTTAGATGAAATTATACAATTTTAGTAAAAGGAAGATGGGCCATCAATTTGAACTCTAAAGCTTGTAATTTTTATGTAATGCAATCTTTAGAAAAACGATTTCAACTAAAATAGTTCCTTCAAATTTCAATCATGAAAACCTACAATAAGCTAGATATCTGAAGCTCAAAAATTTGTTAGAAAATACTTATTAGAGTCCTATATTCAAATCCCAAAAGTTAAGTTAAGCTAATCAAATGTTAAAAGTGGAAATAAAACAAAATCAAGCCTAGTCAAGTTTGATTGCTCGATAGGCATGATCGACCAATAAATTGACCAGTATGCCATTCATTATTACCCCTTAACATTTAATCCAAGGCCCATTCAACTATCCTTTTTCTATTTTATTGATCTAGATTTTTTATTTTTATTTCTTTTTGGATCAAATATTGATCTTATTTATTCAACTTCTCAATTACGTTTTGGTCCCTAGAACATATTCTTGTTTACTAACCTGTTTATTTATTTTTATTTATATTATATTATCTTATTTATTTTATACTTATTCTATCTATTTCTATTAAAATAAATAAATAGACTACTTTCTTTCTTTCTTTTTTCTCTTTTTGTTTTTCTTCTCTTTCTTTTTATTTCTTTTTTTTCTTTTCTTTTTCCTTTCTTTTTTTATATATATATTTTTTTCATTATTATTATTTTCTATTACATTTACACAAAAAAATAAACAAAATAAGACAACAAATAAAATAAAACAAATAATAATAATAATAATAATAATAATAATAATAATAATAATAATAAAATAGGCGAGTCGGATGAGTTGAATCAGGTCAAGTCAGATCGGGTCGAGTCGGATCTTGGCTTCTTCTTCTCCAGTACTAACGGGGCGCGATTCAACTCGATCTAGCCTCTAAATCAAAGGGGGAAAGGGGCTTTTATGTATTTTTAATTGGGATTAAGGGGGGTAAAAGAAATGCTACAGTTAATGGAGCTTATTTTGGCGGTTGTTAAAGGTTGCAGTCGGCGATGGTGCCTAAGCAACGCTGCTAGGGGGCACGGCGAAGGTCGAAAACAACTGCGTTGGAGAGCCTAAGCTACGAGTAATCTTCCTAGAGTGGTGGCTCAGCTCAGGTCGAAGTGAAGAGAGAAGATTGAAGAGAGATAGAGTGGGTTAGAGAGAGAAAGTGATCGGGAATGGATAGAGAGAGTGTAGGGATTGATTCTGTTCATTATGTATGTCCGTCTATGTCCCATGATGATCAATTTATACACAAATCTAACCTAGAAACAAAGAAATTGGAATCAAATTAATGGAGAATGCCCATGAAAATAGTTTTTTTCCAATTTTTGGAACTCAAATTGAATGCTCTCTTGACTGTATTTAGACATGCTTTTTGTACCGATTCACAATAGGTTGTGTCTATTCTGCAATTTCACCATTGATTTCATAAAATTGCAACGAGAAAGGGTCCAAAAATCATGTTAAAGTGGGTGGTCTAAAGTGGAAAGTGCCGGAAAAGTGGAGAAAGTCGAGGGAAAAAGAGGTAAAGAGAGGGAAAGAGAGGAAAAAGAAGGGAAAAGGAAGGAAAAGGGAAGAAAAAGTAGGCTGACGTGGCACCACGTCAGACGTGCCGACTAACCCTGGCATGCCACGTGTCATTTCGTGACACATGACTGCTAACGTGGTACGTCACATAAATGCCATGTTAGCAGGCCAATAAATCCAATGATGCCACGTGTCAAGAAACATGGCGCAATTAGACCCTGATACGTGGCAGTTCCTGATGTGATTGAAAAAAAAAAAATGAGAAAAAAACCTCCCTACCTTTGCCAAGTTTCGAACTTAAGACCTTATGCTTAATGCTAGTGCAATGTCCATATACTTAACAGTCAAGTTGTTGGCATGTACCTTGTCCATATGTACAATTAAACTCGGTCAGCTTGGGCATATTTAAATCTAAACACAAGTTTAATAGCTCAACTTCTAAACCTAAATTTAATCTAACGAAATGTTATTTTCTAAAATCTTTTATTTTTTTATTTTTATTTATATTTATATTTTTAGTATTTTTTATTATTTTTTCATAATTTCTTATTTTTTGTATTATCTAAATTTCTTATTTTTTGTACTTTTTTCCTATTTTCTTTTGTTTTTCTAGAATTCCTATTTTTCTAAGTTTCTTCATTTTTTTAGGGCTTTCTTTACTTTTCTATTTTTTTTTAATCTTTTCTAATTTAGGACCCTATAACCTAGTTTGAAAAATAAAATGGGACAAAAATTAGGTGTCTACAATATGCTTACCAAATAACAAAGATGCTTAACCACTTAACATGCCCTTCAATTTGAGGTGCTACTTTTAATCATACCAAAGCTCATGTTTAGATAATGAATGAATACCTAGTAGATTGCATGTAAGATAAGGGATGAAAACTAAAATAAAATCTAGAATAAATGAGATACTGAAACAAATTATCATAACAATAATAGTATAAGCAAAAATTACATACACAGCAAGTATAAATTTTGACTCATAATTATAAGGTTTTATAATTTGTAGTTCAGTAGAACATAGAGCATAACAATACACCATGTGTCCTCGTTTAGATAAGGATATGTTGAGACTCAGAAGTTGTCTAAAATGCTACCTATAAATTGGATACAATAATAACGCACTTTGTAGCTCCATAGAGTCTCATTCATCCACTAGTTATAATATCAGCCAACTACTCTCCTAGTATGCAAGTTGACTATCAAGACAGAATAATAGGAATTGACGTGAAACATTAAACAAAACTAACCAATACAATTAAAGTATGTTATTGAATTCTAATCTCCAACTTACATCAACCACTAGAATACACAAAATATCAACACCAACTTACGACCATCTACTTATCAGTATAAAAGATCTCCACATCATCCTAACATAGATAATAAACAAGATCATATCTAAGATCATAATAATACCTACTTCATCAAAAGTACCTGCAACTGAAAAATCTCCCCTTGAGGGGTGTAACAAAGCCTTGTACACGAAAAGCACCTACGGATACCATAAACATCTCAAAGACATAGGTATATAATCAAACCATGTAATTATCTTTTTATTTAGATGAATACATAAGTAACATAATCTTGGCATCTCAAGACTTAAGTATAACTCATAACCTCGAAGAAAACGTATATATATATATATATATATATATATATATATATATATAGGGCATTAGGTACTCCATAACATCCTAGAGTTCTAGAATGAGCTTAGATCTACTAAAATCATTTTGATATACAACTCCACTCGAGGCAATGCCACATGCTGACCACCGAGTTGCTACACTAAGACCATCATTGCTTCAAATCCCTTTATCACATGCACACACAATTAGTGCCTTAATAACAAGCTGGAATTTCATTAAGTTCATTTACCTCTAACTTAACACACATAAGGAACATACAAGGTGATTATGTACTTAGAACAAGTGGCTCCTTAGAACGATATTTCATTTAGCCCTAACTCTTAATATTGAACCATCAATGGTATATCTTTAGTGTTTCATTAAGTTAAATTAATTGACTTAGGTGTTATCTCGACCCTTTACTTGATCATCTACTTAGTCTTTTTAACCTTCACATTATTCACTTTAACCTTTTACTTAGTTTTATTAATCTTCTACTTGTTCTTTTAAAACTTCTACTTAGTCTTCTTAACCTTCTATTTAGTAGTTTAATGTTTATAAGTTTGTGAAAGGGTTTGCAAACTTTGAAGAACTTAACATAAAACAAAGTATAGGAAGAGCCTCAAAAATAGTGCATTATGTTCCCAATTTTTCGATTTCTTGTTTTAATTTCATTTTCCATTTTCCAACTAATATTAAACTCTTACCCATTTAATATTAATTATCGACTAGAGAAAATGAAAAATTCTGGTTCTTCTTTTTTTATTTTAAATTGAAAATCTTTTAGAATTGCCACCTAAGCAAAGTTGAAAAAAAAAAGAGAGAAATTGTAATCAATTTGGTGGATTGGCTTCAATTTGGTGGATTGGCTACAATTTAGTTACTGATCTTTGATTTTAAATTAATAAGAAAAAAGTTAGAGATTTCCGAATTCTAGGGCTACATATTAAACCCTAATAGGTACCATTAGCAATTTTCTGAAATTAGGCTTATTTTTCAAAATTATCATTTTTAAATATTTCTAAAAAGAAACTAAACTTTTACAGATTTTACGTTGCCCTAAAGGTACCTATAGACCTGTTAATTGAAATTAGACATTGTAGACACTTTATTTTTACTGCCACCCTTAGGAGTCTTTTCTTATTAGGCTAGATTTGAAAATAAAATTAAAAAATATATAAATTATAAATTAAAAAAACAAAAAAAATAAAAGGAAAAACGATAATAATAAAAGTATCGAGTCGTTTAGGGTTGGATCGAACAATGATTGAAAATGAACATTCAATTTAACGAATACCAAGTCGTTGAATAATTGGGCTTTATTTAAAAATATTTTTTAGTCCAATATAAAATAGATTGTTATTTAATTTATATTGAACTAAATAGACTTAAGTTTATTAAATGGGTTAGTGTATGTTAGGCTAAATTAAAATGGACTGAATCAAGCCCAAGATAAAAAACCTAAATAAGTTTAGGTTTTCTAGAAATTCTATTAAATCTTCAATGAATCCAAATTGGATATTATTATATCCTTTGAATATTGGATTTATCAAGATCAAATCTATGTCCAAAAATATCCAAAAGATTTAAATTTATGACCTATAAATAGTAGACAATAGGCTGTAAAAATATATGTTTTTAGAATTCACAACACAACACAATTTCCTACACCCACCACTCTTTACGTATACCATTCCTAACACTTAAACACACATATTCTCACACAACCCACGATCAGCATAATACACATACAAACACTATGCAATAACCAATTTACGTCTAACAAATGAGTACTGCACATTCACACCACAATTTCATAGGACAATGTTTACAACTTACTACTGATACACCACAACACATATTTACTATCCAACACTCAATCTTGATACAATGATCACTGAGCATACATACACATTACAACATAGAGTACACACATGCTGATCTACAGAGCATACACATATACCAATCCACTTAGCACAGTACTCATGCTAACACAACACAGCATTACACCAGTATCCCATGTGCTGAATTTGCTATGCATGTCCATATCAGTCATGTTAACACACACAAATACTGCACCGTCTATTCCACACATCCACATACACTAACAAATACACACATCCAATAGTCTACGTAGTCCAGACGATCACGACATGATCAACCAGGTCCAGTCCAATCACGTACACGATTCAACCTGTTTAAGTAATTAAATAAATTATTTTAGTTAGTTATTTATTTATTTTGTTTAGTTAATCAATTTATTTTACTAACTTTTTTTTTTCAATATAGGTTATTTTTTAGATTAATTGTAGTTTTTTTTTTATGTTATGTTTTTTTTAATTAAATTGCATTTTTACCCAAAATTACGTTTTTAGGAAAAAGTTGCATATATTTCCTTTGAGATTTATATCTTTGGAGAAGATATGTATTTAAATCATATCATAGTAGATATTGCATTTGGAATTTATAAAAAATCAATTTTTGATACATAGATTTTTTTAAAAAATAAAAAATCTTAATTGGAGTTTTCAAAAGATTTAATTAATTAGGTTTCTTTAAAATAGATCCGCAAAATTAGATCTTTATATGTATTTTTTAAAAAAATAATAACTTGATAACTAACATAAATCTGGCTTGATTTCTTAAAAAAAAAAAACAGATCCATCCAGTAAATCTTTTCTAAAAATGGAACTATATCAATTTGATCCTGATTAACAGATATATAGGCACCTATGAGGTAACTAAAAAAAAATTAACGAAAAATGAAACTTTTTTTTCTTTTTCTTGAAAATTCGTAATAAAAAATTCATTTTAGTTGCACTTTTACATATCTGTACATATTTTAGCATTTTTAGAAAAATTATAAAAATAAAAGCCCATTAGTTCTTTTTATTTTTACAAAGTGACTTGGTCTTAATAGATTAGTTCGCAAAATTCTTTATATATATATATATATATATATATATATATTGTTATTCATAGTTTAATGGCTAAATTAAGGTTTTCTTATCCAAAAACCCTAGTTTCTTTTTTTACTAATTTAACTAGTTGGCAACTCCAATTTTTTAAAATATATATTTTTTAATTTTTTTAAGTAAAAATTTTTTTTAATATAATATCGAATAATTTATATTAAGCAGGCTAGGCCTAATATAAATTAAATTAAGAAAAAATGAAATAAAACTTAACAGAATTGACGACTCCACTAGAGATTAACTAATGGACTAGCCATGTAAAAATAAAAATTAATTAATGTGCTTTCATTTTTTTTTTCCTTTTTATGTTTATATAGTTGTATTAATTAGATTTTAGCAATGTAGGCCTTTAAGAAAAAACTCAACCCAATTGGCTTATACTGGGGATTTAAGGGAGCCTTTATTTGAAAATCATTTGTATGTTTAGATGTAATCAAACTTGAGCCACTTTAAAAACTTAAGATAGGCTACTATTATGTAACCCTTAGGTCACTAAGGTCTTTATCCCCGCCTGGTGGTGATAGGCTGACCCACTCAAGTTTCGATGTAGCCTACTATATTTTTTTTTTCGGAAATCCTTGAAGCTATAGAGCTTGAGACCATAGACCCTACTCTCCTGCATCATGCTTTTTGAAAAAAAAAAAGGGGTAATCATTTTTAAATTATAAGGAAAGTTTGATTATTATAATCTACAATCGATTTAGCTTTCTTTTTCAAAAAAACGAAATTAAAAAATCAATACCCCTTATATCTATATATCTATATATATATATATATATATATATATAGAAGTTTCCATAAGCTTCATTTTTCTATTTCAATCCACTTATATATAGATATATTCTTTAACTATGGATTCATAATAATTCCTATCACTGACCCCTCTTGCATTACATATATGTGTAGCATATTGTATTTTTTATATTTGATTTTATTTTTACTAATGCTTAATTCCATATGATTATTTTTATTTCCTGTATTATATGTGTTTTGTTTTTATTATCTTTTGGTGAGTAAAAGGCTACCTAATTAAAAAGATTTGAAAGAGCTGTAAAATTATTAATATCATATACAACCTTATTGTAAATTTAGTAGTTTCGTTATAAATAATTGTGTAATTTCATGTTTTATATAATATAGATATGGAAAGCCAAGGCAGTACCAACCCCATGAAGCTTGTCCTAGCTAGATTCGTTGGTTTTTATAGATATAGGATTTGATTTTTTTTTAGGAAGATTAGTTAAGAGTTGTTTTTAGTCCATTGTCTAGGCTTGATTTTATTATTATTAATAAATTTGTAGCTTCATCAAATGAAAGTATTTATTGGTTGCGTAGCCTTTTGCTCATTTTTTTAATTTATTTTTGCCTTTAATAGTTGTCTTTTAAAATAGAAATAAAATTAAAAAAATGACAAAACAATAGAAGAAAAAAACAAACAACAAAAAAAAACAATATTTTAATTCACAAAAGTATTTAAACTCGGGTCTTTTTAGGATTTTGAAGATAGCGCCCAAGTGAGTAAACTCTATTAGAAGCCCAATAGTCACTCGTTCTAAGACAAGAATGTCAACTCACAACAGTAGAAACATCAGTTAAATCGAGCCTAACCCAAGAGTCACAACCTTAGAGGAATACATGAGTAAGATGGCCAAACAAATTCAAGCTCTTACTCGGGCTATTGGAATTCTCAATGATCCACAAGCATCTTAAGTCAACCCGAATCAAAATGCAAAAATGACCCCTCCCCCTGAACTAGAAGATGCAAAATCAGTCCCCAATGTTGAGACATGGAAGAAGAAGATCAAGGAAAAACATTGAGAGATGGAAAGGAAGTTTATGCAGAAGTTGACTAAGAAGATGAAAACCTTAGAAATTATTAATGGGCTTATGCAAATGGGAATGATCAATTTGCCGACATATGAAGATGATCATTTCCCAAAAAATTTTAAAATTCCAAAGTTAGAGAAATATGATGGGACCAGTTGCTCAAAGCTCTACATTAGGCTATGCGTCAAAAAGATGGGAAAATGCACAAAATATGACAAAGTGATGGTCTAAACCTTTTAAGATAACTTGATTAAGCTTGCCTTAACTTGGTATGCCTAACTAGACTTAAACGAGATTAATACATGGGATAAGTTAGCATGGGCTTTCTACAACCAATACAAGTTCAATATAGAGGTGGCTCCTATCCATGTGGGATTTGAACAATTTGCGAAAGAAGGCCAACGAGAGCTTCAAAGAGTATGCTCAAAGATAGAAAGGCATGGTAATTAGGATGACTCCTTATTTAATGGAAAAGGATCTGACCTTTGCCTTTATTAACATTCTTGAAAGCCCATATTACCAACATCTAGTAGGTCATCTTTCCTCTAACTTTGTAGAGATTGTAGCATGAAAATACCGAATTAAGGAATTTATCTTTACCGGAAGGCTTCCCAATCCCAAATCATCTAAGAAAATGTCTCCCGCAAGATTCTCTAACGAAGCTAAAGGATCTTCTGTTAGCATTGTCAATACTAGCAACCTTATTAAACCCGCAACACCGATAGCCATATCAGGAAATTCTAATCCCCCACCAAATCCAGATCAGGGTAACTACCCATAAAGGAGACAATTTACTAGGATCCCCATTCCTCTAAGCCAGGTTCTTATACTATTAAGGAAAGAGAATCTCTTAACATTTGAAATACTAAAGGAGGGACAAAGATTGAGAGACCACAACCTAGAGCTCCGTTGTGATTATCATTTAGGGCAAGTAGGACATTTTATAGATCAGTGTTGGAGACTCAGACATAAGATCTAGGATCTTATTGATGCTAAGTTGGTGCAATTGGACTTCATTCAGACTCCTACTCCAAATGTGGGTAATAATCCTCTATTGGATCATGGATACTCAATTAATATAATCATTATTGAAGTATCTGAACCAGGATTGCAGAGTTTCGATGAGGTCAGCATGATTAAAGCATCAAGATAGGGGGCACGAGGTCGTTTAGAATAGCTGAAGCAACAAATTGGAACATTTGGGCTTGAATATGAGCCCATTGAAGAAGAAATCCAAGAAATGAAGGCCAAAACCAGAGAGAAGAGAAGAGATCAGCTATACCATGCTCATATAGATTTTGCAGATATCCGCTAAACATTCCCAATACCAACATGTGTTCAAGAACCTGAAGTGACTCAACAATGAAGCATCAGCCCAAATGAAGAGAAAGATATTAGCTTTCCAGTTTCCTTATGCAACTGGTTTTCCATTCCAATTAATAAGTCTCTTTAGAGAAGCAACATTAGATAAATTAGGAGCATTCAATTTCATAATTAGTTCGATTAGTTAGGCCTTTTCTTTTAGACTATTCAAATTTATTTAATAAAGTTAATTCCCCTCTTTCTTTCAATTATTTGTTATTTACTTATCACCCTTTGTCTTTTTCTTTACTCTTCAAATCCGATAAAAACGATGAACATAATAGATATCTCGTACCTCTAAACAATGAGAGTACCAATATCACCTTCAGCCTTACTAGGTCAAACATTGGAGATGATATTGAGACCCAAAGCAAAATATAAGAGAGTTGGCATCAATTTAAATAGGGTAGAGTGATTATTGATGAATCAATAGTTGTGATTAACTTAGGATCAGAAGAGAATCCGCGAAACTTAAAGATTGGTGGTATTTTAGCAAATAATCAAAAATAGGAGTTGTCATGTTTATTATTAGAATATCTAGATATATTCGCCTAGTCCTATGAAGACATGCCCAGTTTAGATTTGTCAATCGTAGTTCACAAGTTACCTACAAGAGATGATATTAAACATAAAAGGTAAAAGCTTAGGCGATTTAGGCCAAACATACTCCTTCAAATAAAGGAACAAGTAAAGAAATTACTAGAAATTGGGTTCATAGAAATATCAAACTAACCCGAATGAGTAGCTAACGTGGTGTCAATACTGAAGAAAAATAGGAAAGTTAGGATATGTGTGGACTTCTGTGATTTAAACCAAGCAACAACTAAGGATAATTTCGCTTTACCACACATTGACATATTAGTGGACAACACGATCGGAAATCATCTTTTCTCATTTATAGATAGTTTCTTGAGATACAATCAAATCAAGATGGTAAAAGAAGATAAAATCAAAACTACCTTCATTACCACTTGGGGAACGTTTTGTTGCCGTATATTGCCTTTCAAGTTAAAGAATGCTAGGACAACTTATCAATGTACTATGGTTGCCTTATTTCATAACATAATGCATCAAGAAATCGAAGGTTATGTAGATGATATGATTACCAAATCTAAGAAGGAAGAGAATCATGTCAATGTTTTGCAAAAACTATTTGAGTGGTTGAGGAAGTTTCAACTAAAGCTGAATCTAGAAAAGTGCACCTTTGAAGTAACCTTGGGCAAATTATTGGGTTTTGTAGTTAGCAACAAAGGAATCAAAGTGAACCTAGACAAAGTTAAGGTAATCGTAAATATGCATTCACCAAAGACTAAAAAAGAAGTTTGGGGACTATTGAGGAGGTTGAATTACATTTGTCGGTTTGTATCACAGCTAATCGATAAATGTAAGCCGTTATTCAAACTCTTGAGGAAGAATGCAGTAATAAAGTAGGATGAAGAATGTGAGCAGGCATTTGCTAAAATTAAGGAGTATCTTATGAATCCTTTGATACTAGTCACTCTTACACGGGGAAGGCCATTAATTCTCTACTTAACAATCCTTCATGAATCAATAAGATGTATGTGAGGGCAAAGGGATGAAACAGGCAAAAAAGGGCATCTTATATATTATTTAAGTAAGAAGTTCACAAAAGGTGAACTGAAATACTCAAAGGTAGAAAGAACATGTTGTACTTTAGTATGAGTAATGCACAGACTCAGGCAATACACTTTTTATTACTCAGTAAAGTTGTTGACAAAACATGACCCGTTAAAGTATTTAGCAGAAAAGCTAACATTGATCGAAAGAATATCAAAGTAGCAAATGCTGATCTCTAAGTTTGTTACCAAATACATAAGTCGAAGTTCAATCAAAGGGCAAATAGTGGTTGATTAATTGGCAAAATACCTATTAGAAGATGAAGATGATAGCTCGAAAGTTCAATTTCTTGATGAAAATTTGATGGTGGTAAATGAACTAAGTAATGAAAAATCAAAATGGAGAATGTACTTTAATGGAGTAGCCATGTGTTTAGATGTAAGATAAGAGCAGTACGGGTATCATCTAAGGGTAACCATTTCCCTGTAGTAGCTAGGTTAATATTTCCATATACGAACAACATAACAAAATACAAAGCGTATATTTTGGGGCTCAAAATGGCACTAAAGATGGGAATACAAAGGCTTGAAACGTATGGAGATTCCTCTCTTATAATTCTCTAGATCCTAGGGGAATATCAGACGAAAAACAAGAAGTTGATACCTTATCACAAACATTTAAGTAAGCTGATTGAAAGATTCCAATAGATTTCATTCGCTTACATTCCAAGAACCTAAAATCAATTTGCCGATGCGCCAGTAGGTGAAGAAACGAATAGAGCATTTAAATCTTCTAGATGAAAGGAGGCTTGTAACAATATATCATAGTCGGTGTTACCAACAAAGGATGATCTAAGCCTTTAACAAGAAACTGTACCCAAGGTACTTCAAAGAAGAAGATTTGGTGTTGAAGAAAGCATTGCTAAATGTAAAAGACCTCAAGGGAAAATTTGCTCCAAATTATGAAGGCCCTTACGTGATAAAGAAGGTATTGCCAAGAAGTGCATTAGTGTTAACGAAAATGGATGGTCAAGAATTAAAGAGACCTGTGAATTTAAATGTTGTTAAATTGTATTACCTATGAAAAACTGAGTTCAATAAAGATTCCAATTTTTCTTAAGAATTGTTTGTAGTTAATCTTTCATTGTTAGTTAGCAAAGTTGATACCCATGAATGTTCTCCAATTCGGACGGTCATTAATCGACAAACACTTTACCAATAAATTCTTGTATATTATGTTTCTTAACCTTACACACTTAAACATCAAACACTTACCAATGAACTTAAATCACCAAAAAAAAGTGAAGTCAAATGCTCTTAATGATTTAATCTAGTTTTTTTTTTCGAAAAGAGATTCATTTTTCAAGAATCATAGGGTTAGAAGTTGAGAACTAGTGACGATAACGGCAAAATCAAGACATAAGCGCGGTATAGCTAAAAGACTTATTAGCTAAAAGTTTCAATCATGATTGGATCCCCATAAGTGAAGAAGGACCTATTCCAAGAAAAAGGACAATATTGATAAAGTACTTTGGTGACATTCTACTATTTGAATGAGTAAATATCAGGATTCAATGTGAGGTATGACGATTGGTTGTTATCTGCAAAATTCTCCATTCCCAAGTAAAATAATCCTAAAGTACTTAAAAAAGATATTTAAGAGAATTTAGAAGTTTTTGAAGATCTTGAGGTGATCTATCCTCTTCAGATCATCCATCAAAACAAGTCAATTGACCTACAATCTTTTGCCCTATTTTTTCAAGATAAGCACCCCAATCTTTTGTCCTATCCTTCCAAGATAGGCATTCCAATCTTTTGCCTTATCCTTTCAAAATAAACTTCTTAATCACTTGCCTAATCCTTTCAAAATAGGCTCTCTAAACTTTTTCCTTATCCTTTCAATATAGGCAACTTGATTTTTTTGCTCCATCATTTCAAGATAGGCTTCTTAAACTTTTACCCTATCCTTTTAAGATAGGTAACCTTTTTTTTTTTTTTTTTTTGCTCTATCCTATCAAGATAGGCCTCATAATCTTTTACCCTATTCATTTAACATAAGCACCCTAATCATTTGCCCTATCCTTTTAAGATAAACCTTCCTATTCCTTTGCCTCGTCATTTCAAGACGGGCTTCTTATACTTTACCCTGTCCTTCAAGACAAGCCTCTTATTCATTTACCTCGTCCTTTCAATATGGGCTTCCTATTCTTTTGCTCCATCCTTTCTAGACGGGCTTCCTATTCCCGTTTCTCGTCCTTTTAAGATAGGTCTCTTATTCCTTTGTCCCGTTTTCTTAAGATGGGTAATTTATTCTTTGCATCAACCTTTCAAGTCAATATCCTTTTTCAAAATGAGATACAGCTCAATGAACTAGTTAAGACAATAATCTTTACCTTGTCAATTCAAGTTAGGATTCAGCAAAAATAGATATCTCTTTTATCTTTGTAGCGAAGTTCTAATCAAACTTTACTACAAAGAGGAACAATTGTAGACACCTCGTTTTTGTCGCCACACTTAGGAGTCTATTCTTATTGAACCAAATTTGAAAATAAAATTTAAAAAAATTAAAGAAAAAATAACGATAATAAAGTGTCGAGTTGAGTCCTTTAGGGTCAGATCAAGCAATAGTTGAAGATAAAC
The DNA here is from genome assembly GCA_024138005.1 of Lumnitzera racemosa. Lineage (NCBI taxonomy): Eukaryota > Viridiplantae > Streptophyta > Magnoliopsida > Myrtales > Combretaceae > Lumnitzera > Lumnitzera racemosa. The sequence continues at coordinate 16,569,042 of JAMXBC010000001.1, forward strand.
ATTCAATTTAATGAATTCTAAGTCATTAAATAGTTGGGCTTCATTTAAAAATATTTTTTAGTTTAATATAAAATGGATTTTTATCTAATTTATATTGGGCTATTTTTACCGCCATACTTAGGGGTCTTTCCTTATTGAACCAAATTTGAAAATAAAATAAAATAAATTTAAAAAAATGAAAAAAAAAGGAAAAATGACAATAATAAAAGTGTCGAGTCAAGTCCTCTAGGGTCGAATTAAGCAATGGTTGAAGATAAACATTCAATTTAATGAATTCTGAGTCATTGAATAGCTGGGCTTCATTTAAAAATATTTTTTAGTCTAATATAAAACGGATTTTTATCTAATTTATATTAGGCTAAATTAAATTAGAATTTATTAAATGAGTTAGTATATTTAGGCTAAATTAAAATGGACTGAATCAGGCCCAAAATAGAAAGCCTAAATAAGTGTAGGGTTTTCTAAAAACTAGATTGAATCTTCAATTAATCTAAATTGGGTATTATCATATCTTTTGAATATTATATTTATCAAGATTAAATCTATGTCCAAAAAGATCCAAAAGATTTAAATTTATAGCTTATAAATAGTGAACAATAGGTTATAAAAATACATGTTTTCAGAATTCATAACACAACACAATTTCTTACACCCACTACTCTTTACGTACACCATTCCCAGCACTCGAACACACACATTCTCACATAACCCAGAGTTAACACAATATACACACAAACACTGTACATTCACCAATCCACGTTTGACACATGAGCACTGCACATTTATGCCACAATTTCATAGCATACTGTTACAACTCATGACTGACACACCTCAACACACATTCACCATCTAACACTCAATCTCCACATACTAAGCACATACACATGTCACAACACTGAGCATACACATACATTACAACATAGAGTACACATACGCTAATCTACAAAGCACACACATACGTCGATCCACTTAGCACTATACTCATGCTGACACAACATAGCATTACACCACTGTCCCACATGCTAAACTCACCACGCATGTCCACAACACTAACATTGACATACATGAGTACCGCACCGTCCAGTTTATACATCTACAACACTCATGTCCACACACGCCAACCAATATACTCATCTAGGCAGTCCTCATAGTCTAGACGATTACAACACGATCAACCATATCCAATTCGATCACATACACAATTTGACATATTTAGGTAATTAAATAAATTATTTTAGTTAGTTACTTATTTTTTTTTTTAGTTAACCAATTTATTTTACTAACTTGTTTTTTTAGTGCAGGTTGTTTTTTAGATTAATTGTAGTTTTTTTTTTAATTTCATGTTTTTTTTTTCATTAAATTGCATTTTTAGGAAAAAGCTGCATGTTTTTCCTTCAAGATTCATATCTTCGACGAAGATATGTATCTAGATTGTATTATAGTAGATCTTGCATTTAAGGTTTGGAAAAAATCAATTTTTGACACTTAGATTTTTTAAAAAAATAAATAAATTATCTTAATTAGAGTTTTCAAAAAAATAAATTAGCTAAGATTTTTTAGAAAAAGATTTGCAAAATCAGATATTTTTAAGTATTTTAAAAATAATAATAATAATTTAATAACTAATGTAAATCTGGCTTGATTTCTTTTTTGAAAAAAAAGATACACCCACTAAATCTTTTCTAAAAACAGAATTACATCAGTTTAATTATGATTAACGAGTACATAGGTACTTTAGGGGCAATAAAAAATAAATTTTTTAAAATTTTCTTTTTCTTGAAAATTCTTAATAAAAAATTCATTTTAGTTACATTTTTGCATATATGTACATATTTTAGCATTTTTTAAAAAAATTTAAAATAAAAACCCATTAGTTTTTTTCATTTTTATATAAGTTTTAATGAGTTAGCTTCTGAATTCAGGTTTTTTTTTTGTGGTTAAATTTTTTAAAGAATCAATTTTTTATAAAATCCGTAAACTAGTAGCTAAATTAGAGCTTTTCCACCTAAAAACCTTAATTTCATTTTTTACTAGTTTAACTGCTTAGTAACTCCAATTTTTTTAAATAGTTTTTTTTAAACATTTAAAAAAAATGTTTCCTTAATTTAATGTCGAGTAATTTATATTAAGTGAGCTGGGCTTAATATAAGTTAAATTAAAGAAAATCGAAATAGAGCTCGATAGACATTCATTGTTCTTTCGAAAACTTTGATGTGTAGGTTTATTTTAATTTTGAAAATCGATCGAGTTTACATATTCATCAATTTAGTTTTATTGAAAAACTATAAACGATCCTAACAAGAAGTTTCACTTCATAGAAAACTATCTAACAGAAAACCCTAGTTCGAATAAACAAATTTTTAATTTGTTGTTGTTAAAACAATTTTTTCTAAGTGAAAAATAAGTGCCTAATGATTGAAAAATAAAGTTTGGGACAAGTCATATACTTGGAAGATAATTACTAAAAATATTATTAACTAAACAAAATGAATAAACCAAGAAAGTAAAGGACAAAACAACAAAAATAAATAAATAAATAAATAAAAACAATGCAACTGAACTGGATGTGTTTGGGGTTTTGCGAAACAGAGTCATACAGTGGGGTTCTAGTTCGCGCGCGGTGTTGGTGACTATGGTTGTGGCGCGGTGGTAGAGTTGGTGTCTACTAATAGAGGGCCGATGGTGGTCGGCATTAGGGAAGACTGGGTAATTGCAAGAGAAAGGGTTAGACGAAGTGGTTATTGCTACTGTCCGGCATGTGAACTGCTACCGAGCTGTCCGTGCTATCGTGCTACTACGCTATGAACTTGTGTGAGGCGTATGTATCGGGATTCGATGGAGTGCACAGAGGTGCTTTCGGCCAGCGTAGTGTGCAATCGGTTAATGATTGTGACTGGGAGGTGATGTTCGTAAGTGGGGGGTGCAAGCGATTTGTGTGTATGTTTGGAGTTTACTGTTAATGCTGTGAAGAGTGGACGTGGGACAGTGGCAAGAGAGAGATCGGGTATCAATGGACAGTGGCGTTGGGGCTATTCAATGACAAGGGCTCTGGTGATGCTGTGCTTAACAGGGAGTATTAGTGAATTGACAATAGCGTGCATTGTGTATCTTGGTTGCGACAGTGACTGTCACATTGTGTTTGGCGTATGGGTTGTCATGTTTGGTTGAAGGTAAACATGCTATCAGTTAGGACTGGGCTACTACGGTGCTTTTGCTGTCGTCCTGCACAGGGGAGTCTAGCCGTATGTGTGGGGAAGAAGGGTTATGGCTTGGGTACAGTTAGAAAGGATAGGGGCTTATGGCGTTGCAATGTTTGTGTGTGTGAATCAGTGGCTGATAATTAAGGATGGGATGATGGTATTTACTGGTTGGTGTTGTGCCTCACTGCTACTAGATTCAATTATAACGGGGGTGACGGTGTTTACTGCTACTAGATTCAATTATAAATCTTTATCTTATCGAATTTAACATTATTGAATTATATTTGTATTAGATCCAAAAGATCTTATGAGATTTATAATTAAATTTAAATCACATACATTCAACCGATTTTTCCTTCTTTTTGTTAGCTTTTCGAAAAAAGAATTCATAATAGAAATATAAAAGATACATGTAACCTAACGAGATTCAAACCCAAGATTTCCAAGTTATATGCTATGTTAAGTCAAAGTGTGGAATAATTAAGCTCTTGACCTATGCATTAACATATAGTAAAATTAAATTATACTTAAACTATACAACCTTCTAAAATAATACTAGTTAAAATAAGTTAGATCAAATCTATTGATCCTAAAATATTTAATTTTTTAAAAATCTACTTTCCTAAAAATTTTTATTTTCTTTTCATTTTTTCTTTTTTCTTTTTTTTCTAAGAATTTTCTATTTTTTGTGTTTTTTATCATTTTTCAATTTTTTTTTTTTTACTTTTTGAATTAGGACCCAAAAACTAAAACTACGAGAGAGCAAAAATTGAATATCTATAATGTTCTAATAAATAAGTAGAGAGTAATTAAATAATGCTGTAATTAATTAAAGTTATAGTTTGTTTAGAACTAAAAGATAACCGAATTAACATAGTATCTATTTTCAAACTTTAATGATGGTTCTTAGCTTTTTATTATCTTATCGAGTTGTATTAAATCACAGTCATTAAACGATGCTACTGAACTTGAATAATCTTTCTCTTACTAGTGATGGAATTTGAAGATAATTTTATTCTTATAGTAATTTGATTCTTATGTAACTTTTATATATATATTTATATATAAGTGTGATTAAATATTACAAGAAAGGTAAAATACTTAAGATTTAATTGACATTTTATATAAACATGTAGTAATCAATAAGTTGCAAAGTCACTATTCTAGTACCAGCGTTTGGATAGCAAGAAACCTGGCGTCTCGATGCTAGCGAAAAATTCGCATACATGACATTTTCTAAACTAGCTATAGCTTTTGGATGCTAGATTTACTAGTGTCCGGATGTTAGCTATAATTTCTACAATTTTTAGGAGGTTTTTACGATAACGTTGGCAAGATAATATTATTATAACGTTGGTTAATATGCACCATCTATTCACCAAAACTAAATCTAGACCGTTGCTTTTATTAAAATAGCATAATATGCAAGCTAAAGTATAGGTTAATGGGTTTTGAGAATTAAAAATAAAAAATGAATTAACAAACAGAATTAAATAATAACAAAACCAAATAAAATAAGAAATTTCAAAACCAAATAGACAAATACACTTTCACTTTCTCTCTCAAAGTAAGAAGGCATTCTATCATGGATAAAACGTATCAATCAAAATATATAAGAGGTTTTTTCTGCATTCTTGAATAATATGATCCTCGAAGAATTCATCTTGGTATGTTTTCTTATAATTTTTTCCTACTTTCATTAAAATTTGTTTTTTTTTTTTGTTGGGTTTTAGGGTTTTTTATTTCGATTCAATTGTCGACAATAAATGTTGGGGTTTTTGTATTTTTTTGTCATATTGTTAGGTTTTTTGTTTAGGATTGCATTCGGTCCCACAATTCAACATCTTAGTTAAGCAAAATAAGGTTTTAAAAATCCACAGTAGGGCTGCTACTATAGGGCAAAACTATCAACAATCTCAAATATCTGTCAACAGTTTGCATAAGGGGAAATACACAATTTTGATTTTCTATCAACAGTCTACAGTCACTGTCAACAGAAACTTGGAAGGGGCTTATGTGTTTAAGCTTCACTATCAATTATGAACGTAGATTGTAAACAATACATCAGATGGAAAATGCATTGTAATAGTTAATGTTCATCATCGATAGTGTTGTCTATTTTGTTAACTAACTAGGCAGTTTCTATCAACAATTTTCTACTGCACTTAATTGTTTACTTTCAATAATTCTATCAATACTTACGTTTCGTGATTGTGTTGCTACATATTATAGGTTTGTAATTTTTTGGAGAAAGAACGATGAAACGCCTAATGACATTGTACATGCATTACTTGTACGACTTGAGATGTCCTTTTTTTCTTTTAATTGTTTTGTTTATATTTTTGTTGTGATAGGAACATAGTGGTTTTGTTTTCTTGGATTATGCTTATATAGGCATGATAAGAGTAAGAAGCTAAAAGTAGATGAACAACCGATTAAGGAGGAGATTAGTAAGGTTATATTTTATATATGTTAGATAGCTTAAGATAGTTTTTGGTAAATTTTAAATGATAATGTTTGCGAGGAGAGTTAAAAAGTAGCATGCTCTTCCTCTTAAAGCGAAGAGAGAATACGAACAAAGGAAGATAAATAGCTCTAAAGAATATAAGAATCAAAAGTCAAAATCCAGGGGTGCCGCGAGGCTGGTAAGATTAAATAGGCTTTCAAAATTCTTAACTTATGATTTTTTTTTATCTTTTTTAATACTTAATCTAAATTATTTATTCTTGACAGTACAAGACAAGATGTCAAGTTAGGCATATAGAGAACATCTTTTCTTCTTTTAATAATGTGAAAAAAAGCTGCTATTAGTGAGATAGCCTTATGCACCTAAAGTGCGGTAAAATGGATAGAAATTTTTGCTTATAGTTGCTCGAGAACTTTGAACTTGAAAAGTTATGTTCTAGACATAAATGGGACAATTCTACACTTTACTCTTCGTGATGTCGAAAATGTTCTTAGCTTAAGCAGTAAAGGAAAAGATGTACCTCTAAACACTATAGATGAGGTATTAGCTAGTGTGAGGAGTAACTTGGGGTTAAAGGAAGATGTAAAGCTCATTGCCATCAAAGAAAGTTTGAAAAAAGATAAGGTTGCTAATGATAAGCTTAAGCAATTATTCGTGATATGGGTACATAGCAAGTTACTTACCCTTCAATCCGGTTTAACGGTTATGGGGGAATATCTGGCAGTGATGGTGGATGAAAGTAAGCTAACACAATTTAATTAGGCAAAGTATAAGTTAAACCCTGAATGGGAGAAGTCGTAATAATCCCGTTGTATAAACTAACTTTAAATAGAAACTGACTCCATAGCTGTTACCGTAGATGTAGTCTATACAAGGCGTATACGACTTAACTAACTTGAAGTGTTTATTCTAATACCCGTGAATAAACAAACCTGTAGTATAACTTTTCAAAATACCTATTATATAGAACTTGTTGTCTCATAATATAACAGTACTTACATAAACATCTTGCATCTAGAGTTATAATTTACATTCGGAGTTTACCAAAAATCACAGGTTTTAAAGTCTATTTACAATAAAATAGGAAACTAGTAGGTGTTCCAAGGAATTCCTAGTTAGTTTCCTCAAAACTCAAAAGCAAAGTCAAAAGCCCAGATTTAGTAGATCCCTTATTCCTCACTTTCTTAGTCAACAGTACACTAACCTAAGAGTAACGGTATATGAACATCCTAGTCTTCACTCAGTATCGGTAAAAGAGTCTATGGGGTTATGAGCACAACTAGCTCAGTAAGTGGGACAAAGTTAGAAGAGTACTAAACAATCATAAGTAAGATTATTAATAATGATGAAATGCAATGCAATGCAATCAATTACTTGAAACATCGCACAATGTTATCTAGTCCATTGTAAGGTTAGAGAAATTACGTCTACTCCAACTCAAATTGAAGAGTTTTATCGTGACTCAAATTGGACTAACCTTAAGCTTGCGCAATAGAGAATACCCTCCTCTTGTAACCACCTTCAAACCATGACTCTCACCCTTGCCGTAACCTCCTTATCTATCACTTAGTTTGACTAAGGATAGAGAAAAGACTATTTCAACTATCCTTATCAAAGAGAGTCATTATTTAACCTAATACTCCTAATCGTTGCCCCTAATGGTTTTTATGCATATCCGGTTTCGTTACAGTTGAATCATTATTCGTTGTAGTTAAGAGTGACTAAACAAGTTCACACAATACATAAATGATGGAATCATGTAAAATAGTACGCCAAGGAGTTTAATTCCTATCACAATTAAATATCAATCACACGTATGGCATGCATACAAACAACTAATTACAATCACAAACAAAAGTACTTTTAAGTCTCCAGATATTTTAATATAGTATCTCAACAAGTGGTAAAGCTACAATCCCAACTTACCTATTCAAATGCTCACTGTAAGAGACTCGAGTTGTCAACAATCTAATCATTGAGAGATCCTATATACACAAAACCTAAATTTAGTTTTCGTAATAGTTACAAAAACATTAAGGTTGTATCTATAATAATTATATATATATAAAGTATATTATCATAATAATATATAGTTTTAATATATAAATCAAGTTAAGTTATTAATTATTAATAATATAATAATTATACTATTATGTATAATATATCATTTCGATTTTATCGAAACATACTTTTAATCAATTAAATCATATTTCAATTACAGTAGGGCTATCGTAATGTGTAAATTCTAGTAATATTATAAAGATATAAGTTATATTACTTTGGATTGTCTGATTTTAGTATAAATAGTGTTGTTGGATTCGTACGGACCTAATAAGACATATTACGGGTTTTATTTTTACAGATGACTTCTAACGAGTAAGTTGAATTTCTAACATAGTTATATGTATCTAAATAAATATTATTGTATTATACATATTTTATGTTATTAAACTATATTTTATCTCATTTGTCAATATAACTCTATAATATGGATATTACTTAATCCTAATACGCATATAACATATCCTGATCATTAAAATATTATTAAATATGTTAAATATATACCTTTTATCAAATCTGACCAATACAAATATAAATAGTTTTTTATTTAATTATTTATTACATTTTAGCCTATTATTACCGAAAATGAGTCTCAGTTCGTAAATTAAGCTATTTTACTACATAAATTCATAATAAATAGCTTGGGTCACCAAATAATTCCTCAAAAATTTCTATAGATTCCTAAAAATATAGGGAATTCATTCATCACTTAGTTTCATGTTATTGGTTTACCACCTATATACCCAAATTTACAATTTTACATTTAAACTATACTTAATTACTCACATTTTTTTTTATCCAAAATTATTTTCAACCTATCCTAACATCACTATAATTCACTAAAAGTCAGTATAGGTCAATTTTCATAAATTAATTTCACAAAATCTATTTATTTCACATTTTCAACTTAATTATAGCTATTCTTGGGGCTAAAAATTACAATAAATATTAAAAATATATGAATAAAAAATAAAACTACATAGAAATTATCTATATATCATGTATATTCTACACAAAAATTTTGAACTAGAAACTATATCATTTGATACATTTATTTTAAAAGTCAAACTTCGGGTGAATAGTGACTTTCTTAAGCAAGTATATTAAATATACAAAATTTTACGAAAATAAAATTTTTCACACTAAAAATGTATGAAATAATGTAACAGAACATTTTTTCATAATTTTCTAGATGGATTTTATATTTTTGAAAATTATTGAAAAATATGGCAAAACCTTGACCTAGCAGTTCATCAGAGCTCTAATGGCTGATGATAGATGGGGTGTTGTCAGACGGCCAAGACACAAGGTGGACTAGTGGTGGCCAAAAGGGTTTAACAGTAAATCCACTTTTGGGTTAAGAATTAGCTTAGCTTATTGTATGCTCTGTTTTTCCTATTTTTTTTCCTTTACTTATCTAAACTATAAATTGCTAAACCTAGTATATTTAAGGTCAATTAGTATTTATAGGGTATAGTTGTGGCTAGAAATTTTTTTTTTCTTTCCTTTTTTCATTAAGTAGGAAGTATATTCTTCCTAAAGATTTACTTTTGACTCATCAATATTACTACTGAAGTTGTGCTATGATGGTTAATGAAGTTGATCCAAATTTTTCTTCTAGTTTTAAATGAGTTTGGCATTCATTTTAGTGTATTTTATTAATTTATGTTTAATATATTGATGTTTAGTGATTTTTATTTATATATAGGTATGTATCCTATATATGTGATACACGTAATGAGTATTATACATATATAATCATAGGTCCAATGTGTTTCTTATTTTTAAGACATATTTTCTTATTTATTTTTATGAATCCAACACATATTATATATAATTATATAATTTCAGGTTATATTATGGGTATAATTATTATTTATAACAGATATACTCATAAAAATACATGTATATTCATATAGTAAATTATATTATATTATCTCATTTTACAACTTAATTAACTTATCCTTAAGTTTTTGTCATATTCCAAGCTTGATTTTAGGTGTTTTAAGCAATCTTGTACTATATTAAGTAATCATATTTCGAGGGGCAAAATTGAGATTTTGGATTGTTATTTTTAAAATCTAACTTCACTAGATTACTTCAACTAACTTTTTTTATCTTAGTCATAAAGTTTAAGCTTAATCAAATAACTTTTCCCTAAAAGCCCTAAATCTAGGCTTGATTATCCTAAACACAATTTTAAAAGCTTATAGTATGTTCTACAAAGAATGCAAGATGGCATTCAAAAGCATAAGATGAGCGATCGAAGTTATATGTCTAGTTATATTCTATTCCTCATGGTATGTATGTAATCCTTAAAACCTTTATTGACATTTATTAGCATATGATTCATTAGTAATATTACTGTTAAATATATTATCCTACCTACTTTATTTATCTAATTGATTATAATTTTTCATTTTGTGTTCTATTTAGCCATATTTTATTAACAAGTGTTCGTTAGGCTTTACGTAGTAGATAGCTCAATGTGAGATATACCTTGATTAAAGACCTAGACCAAAGAAAGAGTGAAGAAAGTTGTACAAAAGTTCAACAAGATCCAAACGAAATTGGTAAGCTATTTGAGTTTATCACCAAGCTTTAATTGTGAATCACTTTAGACATTCATATCATATTAATTTTCATTTTATTTAATAGGTGGCTATATGGAATCCTCCAAAAGCATTACCTAATGAAAGATTGTCTACCCAAGGAAAATCAAAGCTTGAGGTTGCACTTTCCTTTCCTATTATAGCTATCGAATAGGTTATATACTTAATTTATTGATATATAATGTTAATGCGATATTTGTAGGTGTTAGATGAGAAGATAGATATTATATTGAGACAACAACAAGAATTAAAAGAAGAAGTTGAGAAAATTGTAAGGAGAGATACCCCATTTCTAGAATCCATGTAGAGATAGATGATAGAGTTTATGAATATTGTTTTTTCATCCAAGAAGGCATCCAAAAGTCAAACCAAACTAAAAGAGAAGAATAAGGACTTGGGTAAAGATTTCTCTCCTTGCTAAGACTCGAACTTAAATGATGATGGATGCATTAACATTTAGCCTTTGCAAGAGATGTCACCTAATTATGATGAAAATGATCCCAAACAACCAAGGTAACCATTTATGAATCCTTTAATGTTTTTATTGCTTGAATTATCCAAAACTAATTTGGCTTGAATCTTCGTTTTTTCACGTGTTGCAACTGATTTACTTATTTACATTATTGGAAATTCCAAGCCATACCCACTTCCTTACATAGCCTAAAGAAATGAGGAAGGAGAGGAGGCCTTCTCGATATCAAGTTTCTCCTTACTTAAACATTAAGATGATGGAGAAAACGAAAAAACCAACATTAAGGTAAGACCTAATTAGTACTTGATCTGCCTAAGTGCTCAGTTATCACTAGGAATTATCGTAGCAAATTGGAACCAATGGGTCCTTTGAAATATTTATGAAAATAGAGTGAGCAAGATGATGAACTAACTGGAGTAACTAACGTGAAGTTGCTCGGAGGAAATGACACACCAACAAATACAACACGACTTGACACTTCGCTTGATATGACGCAAAAGTTGATGTTAAGGTCCACCCGCTACTAATTTTAAGCCACTCGACAAGATTAAATAAAAGTATATGAAAAATAAACTTGGAGAGGGTGGTCTTACAAGAACCGTATATTCAATGTCTATTCTGTAGGGTAAGATGATTCTAACTTATAAAGAGAATGGACTATTTATAGTAAATCCCTAGGGCAACAATACAAATAAAGAAACTACAAAAAAGGCATACAAAAAGAGAGATTCCTAGTACTAACGAAAAAGGGCAAAAACGAAAAACAACAAAATCGAAAAAATAATACAATATCAAATGAAATGGACCAGTGGCAGCACAACATTGGTTCCGTATAAAGATTCTCTATTCACAGTAGGAGAGAAGAATCAAGATGTTATGGCAACAAAGAGGTCAAGACAAGAAAGAATTCCATAAAAGTTTTTGGGGGGGGTGGGAGCCGAGCCAAAAGAGAAGTACTTGGCGATAAGAAGCTAGCTCTCATTACTTAGTAGGAACTCTCGGTAGCTGAAGGTCAAATCACTCGGCATAGAGCCCTCAACCAAAAGATAGTCAACATCGGTATAAGAGAGAGATTAGAGCATAATATAATAACTCGAAGCTCTCAAGGAATTCAACCATTCACCTTTTGTATATTATTTCTCGTCATTAGCAGATTGATAAGAGAGAATTCTTCAGGTGAGAGACTAAAAGCCTCTAAGGAGTGCATGAGTGATTAGGCTAGTGGTCAATAACCCATCAGTACTTTATATGTGGTCTTTGTTTCTTTTCTTTTCTTTTCTTTTTTCCTTTCTTTTTCTCTAATGTGATACATTTTCCAAACTTACTCTTCTTTTACATGTAAATTAGTACATTAGAGAGCATATAAAGAAGAGTGATAAAGAATGTTGGATTTCCATGCCCTACAATGATATGTGCATAATTAATTATGTTTTTGATACCAACTAAGCATCAAAGTAAAATCATTAACCATAACTTATATAGTTTGAAGTTTCTTGTGAGATTAACATGCTGTAACATATGTTTCTACCATGCGAAGCGAAATACTAGCGCAATTCGATCATAATGTCACTCTATCGCAGAAGGATCTGCACACATTGAGACTACTTTGATAGTTGTGTAATAGGGTTATTTATATGATAGTTAGAATTTGGTTCCATTTAAGAGGGAGTGATGACACTAGAAGGAAGACATGATTTTTTTTTCTTGCACTTTTTTAGTAATAATTTGCTACTTCAATATGTGCTTACTATGCCATTGAACTTTTCCTAATGAATCATCTTGAGTAAACATATTAATGACGACGAATACATTTTTGCTATGCTACTAATACTTTTACTTTCTCTGCTATTTTGACCAAGCCTGGCTGAGAAAGAGTTACGAGGCATAAAACAAATAAAAATATGCAAAAAAAAATTTCTTTTTTAGCCCAATGATAAATAAAAGAAAGCCATTTCATTTCGACAAAAGACCCACACCCAAGTTCCATAGCCTTGGGTCCGCTATCCCAATCATACCCCCATAGGGAAAGGTCCTTTCCCTTTTGAGCCGATTATGGGCGAAGAGGGATTCGAACCCCTGATACCGTGGTTCATAGCCACGTACTCTAATCCTCTAAGCTACAGACCCCGCCCCATCTCTACTGGATCTGTTCCCGGAAGTACCCTAAAAAAACGGAACCTTTCCTCTCTCCAGCCATTTTAGGTTAAGAAGATGTGAAAGCGCCTTTCTCTCTATAATAACGGTTCGTTCTGAGGTATGAAGTAGGAGAGAAGGGATTTCATAATTGGGTTTTGAATAAAACGACCTCTTCATTCTTTTTTCTTTTTCAAAAAGTAGTAATAAGAATGAGAGGTGTTAAGCTTTTTATCACCTAGCGTTGAGCTATTTTTCCGTAGGACCTCCCTTACAGTATCGTCACCATAGTAGAGTTTAACCACCAAGTTCGAGATGGATTGGTGTGGTTCCTCTACGCCTAGGACACCAAAATATCGAACCATGAATGAAGAAAGGCATGAGAGAAAAGCATATCGACTAGTGATTGTGAGGCCCCAATTCTTGTTGGAAGGGACACCAAAGGCTTCTGCCCTTCCATCCCTTGGATAGATAGAGAAGGGAGGTACACTGTTGTACTATCCACTCTCTTGGCCATATTGCATGCATACAATAGTTGAAATCTAAAAATAATTATTTGGTGGTGATAATTTGGCAGGTTGAAATTATGGATGATGTATTCCAACTCGAAAAATTTAAGGACAAGGATTCTGCTTCTTTTGACAAAGTCATTTCTAATTAGCCGATTCAAATCAATGATAAAGTGCCATAACAGTAGACTATGGATGATGAGTAATGCTCTTACTTGTTATGCACTCACTTGTGCAATATAATCCAGAGATTCAATGCAAGTAAAATGTTTCTCTATTATAGTTCCAATTGTAGTGTGTATATTCTTAAATGTCTAAAAGGTGAAGTTTAGAAAACTGAGATTGAAGGAAATGTATATCCTTTAGTATTTTATGTCTTTTAATTTTCACTTAAACATTCACATTGTCTTTAAACTTCTCTTATTCAATGTACTTGTGTCATCTCATAGATTGCAACCCTAAGGATTGATTTAACATCTTATCGGAGCTTACGAATTCCAAATTAAATACAAAAAGAGATGAGATAATAAAAAATGTACATGATCACTATAAAAGGACAAGAAACATCAAGACTCAATACAAAACCAAAAGAACATAAGTGAATTGTATACTTGTAAATTGTCGTTATTTGTCCTTTTTCTGTATAAATCTTGTAAATAATATTCTTACCTTTAACATATACTAACTCACTTAATTCTAAAGTACATATAAGTGATTGTTATTGTAAAGGAAGTATTTTTTTTTTTTTTGGTAAAGGAATATACTGTTATATGGTAAAATCACACAATTTACTATATCGTTAAAATTACTTACTCTCTTTTTATTGTATTCACAATTTGTTGTATAATTTACTATTTTTGAACCCAATAGCTTAATTATGCCACTGCTGCATTAAATTGTCGACATCAATTATCAGGCTGTGGACAATTAACAACGAAGCAAAATTTCACAAGGTAAAATACTGTTGACAGTAACTTTATTACCGTTGATAGACATGTCAAATTATTGTACACAAACATTACTTTTACTACAAAGGAAGCTTGTTTTCTATAAAGGATACACATTGTACTAAGAGACATAATTGTCAATAGTTTACTAATGAATTATAATTGCTGAGAGTAATAAATTATCAACTATACGTATTTACTATCGATAGATGAGTAAATTACAGCATAAACGAAGGTTACAATCGATAGATGAGTAAATTACACCATAAACGAAGGTTACATTATCGAAAAGTAACCCCATTTTACTATGCCAAAGTACTACCTTTACTGTAAAGAAAGCTTACTTTATCGTAAAGGAAATTTATTTTACTGTAAAAGAATCTCATTGTATTATGTTCCAATACTACATTTACTATAAAGGAAGTCTAATTTACTATAAAGTAAGTTCATTTTACTGTAAATGAATCCCGTTTTATTGTGCTCCAATGCTAACTTTACTGTAAAGGAAATCTACTTTACCATAACGAAACCCTATTTTACTGCTTAAACACTACCTTTACCATAAAGGAAATTCATTACTATAAAAGAAGTTCATTTTACCATGAAAAAACCCCATTTTACTATGCTCCAATACTAACTTTACCGTAAAAGAAGTCTAATTTATCATAAAGGAACCTCATTTTACTGTACTCTAGTACTAGTTTTACCACAAAAGAAGTTTATTTTACTATAAAGGAAGTTCATTTTACCATAAAAGAAGTTCATTTTACCACAAAGGAAGCAAATTTTACTATACAAAAATGCTAACTTTACCGTAAAGGAAGCATATTTTACTATACAAAAATACTAGCTTTACCGTAAACGAGGTTTATTTTACTATAAAGGAACCCAATTTTATCATGCAAAATAACTTTACTGTAAAAGAAGTCTACTTTATCGTAAGGAAAGTTTATTTTGCCGTAAAAAAAGCAAATTTTGCCATACTTAAATACTAGTTTTACTGTAAAAGAACCACATTTTACTGTGCAAAAATACTAACTTTATCGTAAAAGAAGTTTATTTTATTGGAAAAGAACCCCTAAATTTACTATGTTAAAATACTAACTTTATTGTAAATATACCATATTTTACTGTACTTTCAACAATTACAAATAACTATCGATAACTGCTTCTGCCACAACACTATCGACGGTGTACTAATATTGTTGACAATTTATTTGTTTTTATTAATATTCGAGGTTACAACACTATGGCTAGTGTAATAAGACTGTCAACATTTCAATTATTTTAATTAATTCCTGAGACCTCTAAATGATTGAAATATGAATGCTACTATCAACAAATCATTCCAGTAACACTCTAACACTTCAATGGCTAATGGAGAATAAACAAGTATATGTCAACTGCACTATTGAACTGTAGATAGTTTAGTAAATTATAGTATTGTCTCAATTGGCTTACTATCTACAATACATGTGCATTGTCAACAGTTTTATTTGTATTTGTTTTTCAAGAGCATAAAACTATTGATAGTACACATGTACTGTCAATAGGTCATAGCAGTTTTGGTGATGTAACAATACAGTTGATCATGGTACCTTGTTTCTATTACACATACATAATTAAAAAGATGAGCATGTTACCTCATTTCTATAACACACATACAATTACACAGTTGATCATGGTACCTTATTTCAATGATAAAGTGCCAAATAGTGTTTAAGAGAATTGCACAACTGATTGAGAGGCAAACATCACAATAGTGCAAAGGAAGCATTACACAGACATAATTAACATGGTAGTGCAAAGGCAGCATCTATTGTTAAATGTCGACAGTATACCCTATTCCTATCAATAGTTTTTGGTGCCTATGTGAAATTTTCGACAAGAGCAGGGTACACTGTCAATAATTGGGTTTCATCATCGTCAAGCAACTATAAAATTCATTTATTTATAGTAAAATAAGGTACACTACAGTATAAATTTTTAATTGCTGATAGTATCCTACACATTGTCGACGGTGTTATTTACTACTGCCGATAACAATAGTACATATTGTCAACAATTAAGTACAATAGTTCACTTCCCTAATCAATCATTCATATGCTGACATGATCGCAATTATAGTATACAATAAGATAGAACTATATTATTCATAAGTAAGAGAACGTTATAAAGGAACTTCAACTGTATTTGCACTATAAAGTAACTTCAAATGTATTTGCACTATAAGAATGATTCCTTATATAGCAAATTTAGATTACAATTGCTAAATCTATTTGTATTACTCTAGCGCTCATTCAACATCAAAAGATACGCTATTATTGTACCCATCAATGTTGTTTGTGTTTTTACTAAAAACTGACAGTGGCTAGTTCTCCTAAATTGAGGCACATGATCTAGAACATGTTACAATGTTTTCTTCAAATGGACTATTTAAATTTACTGTCAAATATAAACATGTACTATTGTTTCAACCAACATTCTTAAGATTTCTAGGGCAATAGAGACGATTATGTCTCTCTTGCTTACACAAGCCACATCGAACCTCTTTTGTCAGTCACTTTGATTGCTAGTTGGAAGATCCTTTTGCCCAAACGACTTTTGGATCCTTAATCTTACATGTACAATATAGTGGAATTAGCATATACCAAAAAACTACAAATATAATACAACAAAGGATGAAAGAGTCTTACTACCTGTCATACCATCGAGTGTTGGAATGGCGTTTACGTCATCTAAAGCTTTTTGCATCTCATGAGTTAAGCGTGCAACTCATTCATTACTCAAGAAAAGGCTGTCTCTGATTTTGACCTTAGATGATAAATAACTCGGCTAGCAGCTGATAATCCACCATATCAGACTCGTTTCTTCATGATTATATCTCTAATGCCTTGTACAGCCTTATCACCTCCATGAATGGTCTTTGCAACTTAGTCCACTTTAGCAATATGAGATTCTAAGGCATATTATTCAAAAACTCTAGTTTGGCCACATGAAATGCATGGCTACAATTAATGGTTGGTCTAAATTTTTTAACATCGCCCTTACAAGTTAAGAGGGGTACTCATAGTAGTGTAGAATGTAGATAGTCAACCCAAGTTGGTTGTTGTCGTAAAGGTATGGAATCTATAAGGCCTCCCACTCAATCTCTGACCTTACTCTTTCAAATGATGCCCTTGTATATATGGAGGTCACATGGTTTTCAAAACTCTTGAACACAATACACATAACTAGTTTTGTGCGTACACTCTCATAGTTAACCTTTAGTTCTATATGTCTCAAATTAAATAATACCCACTCAAAGTGCTAAACTACTTGGTACACCCAATACCTCCTGAAACAAAATAGTTTCCCTTTATAAATGAATGGATTCTTTCACATCTCTGCGTACTCCACATAAAAGCCCAAAATGTCCCCTCAAATATGCATTTGCCCAAGAGATTCGCTTCTAATATAACTCTTCCATTCATTCATTGCTTTCAAGTTCATGCCTTTTTAGGATATCTAATCAAGTCAATGAAAACAAATTCTATATCAAACATGCATCTATTGAAATCTCGTAAGAACCTGTCACTATGAACATGAGACACTTTATTCCTCTTAAGGTGCCACGAACAAGGACAATGCTATGCTTGAGAACAAAAAAATATAATGGCTACCCGCATTGCCCTATCCTTATCTGTGATAATAGACATAAGCCTTTTACCTTTCATTGCACACACAAACACATCAATTAACTAGCTATATGCCACTTTCGTATCATCATATAAAAGTGCATTGCTGAAGATGCAAGTTTAATGGTGATGGTTAATGCTAACTAATATGACCAATGGCATCAAATACTTGATTAATCAATATGTGGAATCAAAAGCAATGACATCTTCGAAACATACATAGTCAAGCTAACATGTCAAATATGACTAAAACATCCAACTAAGTTCTCCTTCTTCATTTACGGTGTACTATAAGATAATCCAAGATCAGCATCCTTTTGGCCTGTTAGGAATCCTAAGGCTGCCTCAGCATCACCACCAAATGTATCTACCCACTTTTGCATATCAATATAGTTGTATAGGTCTTTCTTCATAAATCCAACTTTCTCATATCTACTTGCTCAATGAACCAAATACTCCATTATATTATATAGTGAAATAGTAGAATTTAACATGCTCCTGATTAAACTCAATTAGCATCCAACACAAAGCTATTAGAATGTAAGAAACAATTATACGATGGTGGCACAAGCTCGTGATTATGCTCAGTATTTATAGCTAAGACCTCCCAAAGTCCATCCTCTTATGTAAGTTTTAGTTTAAACAAAACTGGACAACCAATTCTAGTCAATGCCCTTTCCTTTCTAACTTAGTCAGTCTTACTAAGATGTTGCTAACTCCTAAAACCATCCCTTTGGCGTACCCATAAACACAATCTCACCTACTTCTACTCATTCTTTTTAGAGTCACACAAACAAGTGCCAAGTCCATTTATAGCAATGTACCTATTATAAAATCCTCAGCTTCATACAAAGATGCAAACTTTCTACCTACTAGAGTTTTAATCAAATACAAACCTATATAAGTGACACATCGTCAATTGTAATCACATTATTCTGTTGAGAAGAATTATTGCTTCTACAATCACCAAAGACAAGAATATCACCCAATTCATCATATGCAGCATTGATTTTGGTGTCGTAGTCGTGAACATTGTATCCATCTTCATTATCACAACCCAAATCAAACGTATGCCTACTAGAATCCATATTGTGATTGCAAAGGTTGTTATTTTTGTTCTTTCAAGGTATTCAAAGTACATTTAGGGTTTTAGTGTAGAGAATTATATGTTTACTAATGAAGGGAGTGGACTTTACTATAAAAATATCGTAAATATGGAGCGTTCTAATTTTCAAAAAAATGTTGACAGTATATTGTTAATGTTGATAGTAAAGTAGCCATGCAAAAATTATCGATAGTACTATATATATGTCAACAGTAATGCGCTCCATTATAGTAAAACCCAACTCCTTCACAATAAAAAATCCCCGACCATGATAGGTGTTTTGTGGTTGATAGTAAGTTAAACTATCGACAGTAAGATTATAATGTCCATAGTAAGGTATTCTAATCAAATAAAACCTAACTCCTTTGTAGTAAGAGATGACTGACCATGGTATGTTTTCTCTAATTGATATTAACTTCAATTGTCTACAATGACACTAAAAAAAGTTTATTTATCATATTTAATTTTAATAAACACATTACTATAAAATTTATGCTTGTATGTTATAAAATTTTAACACTACATACAAATAGAAATATTACAGCACACAATTTTCAAACATAATATTACATATATTGTGCAACGTTATTTATAAAATACTACTATATGATCTTAGTGTAATGATATATAATATAATATAATGTACTAGTAATGATATATACAAACTATACTTATATTACGTGTACGGTTTATATATGAATTATAAACATATACTATGTACACATTATGAATCAATAATAAACATACTATATTAAATTGACAATAATATATATGGATTATCACTATACGAATTATATGTACGCATTATAATTATATCCAAACTATGTAATGTGTATCTTTTAGTTTCAATGCATTACGAATCTAATTGTATAAATTAAAAAAAAAAGTATATAGTTTATAAGCAATGGTATATGTAGGTTACATCTATACGAATTGTTTGTGCAAACTATGGAATTATATGAATTACATACATATTTAGGATTTTCCGTTAATCATAATATAGTTTATAGACAATAGTATGTATGGGTTACTTCCATATAAATTGTATGTGCAAATTACCAAATTATGAATCATGTATAGATTTAGTATTTTTCATTATTCATAATATAATTTATAGATAATGGTATGTACGAGTTTTATTCATATGAATTGTACGCGAAATTTATCGAATTATATAAACTGTATATAGATTTAGTATTTTCCATTAATCATAATCTAATTTATAGACAATGTTATGTACAAGTTTCATTCATATAAATTGTACGTGAAATTTACCAAATTATGAGTTATACGTAGATTTTTATTTTTTATTAATCATAATATAGTTTATAGACAATGTTATGTACCAATTTCATCCATATGAATTGTACGTGAAATTTACCAAATTATATACATTGTATATAGTTTAAGTAAATTCTAATAATTATAAAAGTAATATACAAAATAGTGCAAATAACAACAACTTATTCTTTTCTAATAGAAAACGTATGAAACATTCAATTACTTTTAATTTATATAAATTTCATAATAATAATGTAAATGTTAAATGAATAAAAACTATGTAAAGAATATTTTAGTATAAAATGAATAAGAACTTAAGCGATAGGAAGACATTTTGAATGAAGGGAAGTAAAAAAAAAATGTTAATAATTAATTGCAAAATGGAGGAGAAATATTTTAAAAATATATACATTAATATTTTATTGTAAAAAACAGAGACATATTATCACGATAGAGACATTTACATTTAATGGAAAATATATAAAATGGAATATTAATTGAATGGGAAAGGAATTAGAATACAATTAAATGAGAAAAAGGGAAGGAAAAGATAACCGACGAACCTCCTATAACACATTACCTTATTCAATGTTACAATAACGCTACATTGCTAGCATTACGATGATGATATTGCTCGCATTACGGCGATGATGTTACTATAAAAAAAATACTAGTTTTTAATATAGTTCACATATTTATTCCTCCTTTAAATTTATGCATTCAAACCCCACTTTCAGCAATTCGAGCATAGTTTTCCCTACCTACAGATGCATTTTTACAACTCGTTGTATCTTTCAATCCAAATTCAACAAAATAGAATTTTTGAACTTGAATTATTCATCGCATAGAAAACCCTATCTCCTACGTTTAGTGATCAAGAATATATCACTACAAACACACTATAACTTCTTTTCTTTCCATTTTCTTAGTAATTGAAATTCCAAATTTTAAAAAGTTCCCCCAACATGTTAGCACATGAAAACCTGAAAACCTCTTAACAAAATCGTGCCACTACATCTTCGAGAACCCGAGGGCCATATAAAGTAGGATTGGGAAGGGAAAAAAAAAATTCACCAAACCAAATGGATTGCAAATCAAACCACAAATATGTTTTTTTTCTTTTTTTAAAGTAATTTAGTCTAAAAAACCTTCACAAATCGACAAACAAAAAACTTATAACCGATTTGGAAAGATAAACCAAATCAATACATAAAATTGAACCAAACTATTTAAAAACCATAGTAATATTTTATTTGTAACTAAAAAAGAAAAAAAAAATTATGATAACATAGCAATTAAAAGAATTCATAATTTACATTTATTAAAATGTACATATGTTATCTTTATTTTTAAAAAAATAATTGTTAATAGACATTTAAATTTTGTTAGTTATATAGATATTGACTTCATCAACCCCTTATATAATATGAGTACTTATTATTATTAAATTAATAAAGTTATTTCATGTGAAATTACATAATATATAAATACACTTAACTAGATTAAAGAATATAGTTCAATCCACAAATTAACCAAAACCAAACAGAAATTCCATAGTTTAGAAATTTTTTCTAATTTGAGCTCTATGATTTAGTTCAAAATTATATAAAACCTAGACGCATTTTTGTGATTTAGTTTGTTTTGAAAGAAAACCAAACCAAACTGAACCTAACCAAACCATACCCTCCCTGTGATATAGAAATTTTCTATAAAAAAACATAATATGTGAAACTATCATTACTATATGCATGGGATAAATCAGGAAATTCAAAGAAAAATTTAGCTTAATATCTTCAATACATACTTGGCTATGGGTAATGATCTGCAAAAACAAGAAAAGTTAGGCTATCGAGATATAAAAACTGTCCAACGTAATCTCTCATGCCTAAGTCAGAAAGCTTAAATAACATACGTGTTTTCAAAGTAAGTGAACCAAGAGAACCGTTAGAGTGCCTTACTATCGTATGTCGTTATGTATTCATAGAGCTAACCAATGACTGCATTGGAATGGTGGTTAAACTGCCTTAAACATGTAGCACTATATTATTTTATAATGTGTTAAATGTAAGGGCAGAAGGTGGTTGAGCAGTTATCATCTGTTAACTGTTGAACTATTTGAACTTGTGGACTTGATCTTAACTCGAACCCATGAGTCAAAGTTGCGGAGTTATAACTTTGAACCGTCTTAAGCTCTCAACGGACCGCATAATTGAGCACCTGCTTGTTATCGTAAATAGGCCATAGGCTATAAGAGCAAGTTAACTCGACTGTAACGGGTCACACTAGTGCTATACAGCTTGGCTCGTAGCTTGAAGTAGGTCATATTCCTATCTGGGAGACCTTGTGAAATTTTACTATCAACACAAACAGTTTAATCCGAAAATATATATAAACATGTCATTCATTGCAAAGTTTCATGATTATGTCCAGCTTAAATCCTTAGTATCTTCAATTGATGTAAAATATAATGAATGCAGCCAAACACAACAATTTTTCGAACAATACGGACGATATCAAAGTCATAAGCCATCCAAGAATCCAGATAGACTAAAACTCAGGACGCAGACGGCGTAACACAAAAACTGATACACCGTCATTTAGTTTTATTACAAAGTAAAATTATTTTCACATCAATTTTTTTTTTTTTCCTTTTTGGTATAAAAAGTATAAAAAGACTATGTAAGAATAAAGTTTCAGACTTCAGAGTGTTACTGATGCAAGAATAAAGTTTCAGACGTCAGATTGTTACCTATGTAAGAATAAAGTTTCAGATGCACTTGACTTTAGGCTATAGGTGGCCAAAAAAAACTCAAGCATCTGTTTGCATGAGCCAAATTCTATAAAAATTCGCACTTAGATGACTAGTTTGACAATTATATAACTCAAATTCATTTGCATAATACTATGCCACACATTTAACATGTCCCTCCATTCAAAAGATACTAAAGACATACTTTTCCAATCAAAATATAAGAATAAAGAACACAGTTGATACAGCTAGATTACAATCATATTACTAATCAAATAAAGAATAAAGAGGGTTCAGGTTTCAAAATGAAAAATTCAAGTTATCAAATGAATCTCACCTGAGTAGCACAATCTAGCAGGGCTGGAGCTTCTTGATGATATTCAATATGTAGCGACCTACTTTACATTCCTTAGACCAAACTCCTAAGCTAGAGAGCAGCTACCAAGCTTTCTTCAAGAGTTTCATCACACTTTTTCAACAAAAAAGTGATAGCCCTATCTGCACTTCCATCAGAAGAGGTTTGTCCCAAAACCAAAAGCTACCATGCATTCATAATTCAGAATAAAAATAGATTACATATACATCTAACCTATCTATTTACTGGACAAGCCAGTAAGATAGCTAGGTTAAGGGGGAATTTGCTTAATCCAGCTGGGATACCTTATAGTTTGTTACAGCAAATGCACAAAAGTCCATGCAAGACTAACTGGAGGTAGAGGGAGTTTATACACATAATAAAATTCTAATTATCAACAAAAATGATATAGCAGGACGCAACATTAAGAATGACAAGAAGTAGAGTGTCGCATGCTGTGCCATTTTTCCTTGATTGCCTCAGAAACAAATTTCACAACAGCCTGAATAGCTAGATCTTCAATAACATTTTGGGTTGATCCCATCCGTTGAAGATTAGTTTTGGCAACCTTAAGGGAGTGATCACCACCATCTACCACATGCAGCTCAGTGATTGTTTTCATGTTCTTGCGAACTCTCTCCAACATATCAAGCGGACAAAGTCCATCTTTGCTACCCTTTACATAAAAAGGACTATATCATTTATTTTTTAGCAACTACCATCAAAGGCTATCCAAAAAAAACCCATAAACTAAATTAACTAATAACACAGAAGATAATGAAGACATCAAGCATATAAACTACATAAATACAAGCTCAGATAATTGCACGAAAGCATTTTGAATTTGCTAGTGCCAATTAGGAGCAAATGCCTATGTTAAATAATAAATACCATATAACAAGTACATTTCATGTTTCTGTCCACAATCATTTTCCGCATATAGAAGACTAGATTTGATGAGAAAAATGAACCTTCCCACTTGGTGAACTTACCACCATGGTATTCATATTGTGTGATAATTACCCAAGGGGAAAAAAAAAAAAAAAAAGGACCTTATTGTGTGACAATAGGTTCTTCCTCACGAAACTTCAGTTATATGCTGTCGATTCTTTCATTATTGGTCTTTTTCATACTTGTAAGTTGTTCTAACATGACCGATAGCAGCTTTGATACTAGAAAAGAATTAATAATTACCTGCACAAACATGACAGGAACTGTAAGCTTCAATAAAGTTTCATCCCTAATTGCTCCATTCATACCCTAAAACATATTCAATGGTGGTTGTTAGGAAATAATCCTTAAAAATGCATTGCTGACTGCACATGATCAGAAGGTTCTCCAAGGAAAGCTGAAAGATGAATCACAAATACCAAGATTTGAAGGGTAAGAATGAAAAAAGAGGGGCAACTTAAATGCCAGTCAAAAAGCATGATAGAGAAGGGGAAAGAAAGTAGTAAGGGCACATCAGAATATCTTAATATAGCTAAATGAAACCAGATCTTGCTGCTACATATTGCATAAGTCTAGGAGATACATACATATACAGATATATATATATATATATGTATATATATAAACCACAAACATTTCACATTTGAAACTATATAGATACTCTTTGGCCAAAAAAAGGGAAAAAAGAAAAGAAAAGAAAGAAACTATATAGTTATTCAAATCATAAGTAAGCCCCTCAAACTTTCAAGACTACATAATTAAGTACCTAAACTTTGAATTGTGCAAGCAAGCCCCTAAACTTTGGAAAATGCTTTAAATAAACCACTTCCCTCACACAAATTTGAAGAGGGGGAAAAAGATGTAAATTCTACTTTTGTGCTTTACCATGCTTGTCTTTGTACTTCACCAACTAAATTAATTACCACTCCTATTTCTTCTCCTGTTTGAAAACTGCCCTTACAATTGCTACATACTATAATTGCTGCGCATAACTAAGTTCTAATTCAAAAATAAAATTCACATCACACATACTAGATTAGGACACAACATTCTAAATCAAACTACACTAAGGGTGACATGATACCCACGGACATAACATAAAGCACACAATTGACATCATATTTAAAATACAAACACATAACCAATTAAATAAAGACAACACATTACAATGCATGCACAAAAAACGCTCATGTCACTGCACAAACACTACCCACTGTTCACATCACTATTCACTTCACATTACTGCTCACATCTCTGCACAACCTTACTATACACGTGTTACGTAACACATTCAGATACTCATCAATAAGAGTTGTCCTTAAAGAATACAAAGAAAGCAAATCTCTTACAAAAAGATATTGCATAGGCTATGCCAAGAACCTGATTGATAATGATGCTTGTGAGCTTGATGAAGTTTATCTTTGGCTCTTTACCATATAAAACCATTACTAAAGAGTTCTTCATCATGCAAATGTGAAAGTACAAGGCAGGCTAACCTAGAACAAAGATGTATTCACAATTGGAAAAGGGACAATAATTAGCTGCCATAAGAAACCATATGAAACCATGAAAAGGTGGTACATCTCATTGACAAGATTGTAAAACAATATCAGAACTTTACAACAGGCACCAAGAACCTCTGAGTGTGGAGCAACCATATATGAAATATTTTCTTATATTCCAATGATAAGAATGGGGTGGCTCAAAATAAATATTCTTACTTCAAGAGGCCCTCATCCCTTCAGCACAGAAAAGCAGAATGGTCAAGGAATTCTAAATAGTGCAGATAAACGAAAGAAGACATTACTGAAGAAACACCAACTTTATCAGCAACAAGAAGTCAAAACAAAGTCAAATGAATTAAAGTGAATCAACCTTCAGAGGATATCCCAAGCAAATTACGGCACAAGCCTGAATATCTTCTACTTCACCAGCTACCATACAGCTAACCCTGCAGGTAATTTTAAAATGGTAAGTAGCACTTACACAGCACAACCTTGTGCAAAAAGTAACCATATGGTTTAGATAGTTTAAGCTTTATTACACGAAACAATAGCTGTGAAGATGATCCTGCTATATACATATACTAAACTTCCTCTAATTCTTCCCAAAACAAAGTTATTCTCCATAAAAGAAAAAAAGTTAATACCTAGAACCCATAGATTTCCCTGCTAAAATAAGTGGATGACCATGATACTTGGCAACAGCTTTTTTGATAACATCTGCATGGAACTCAACCAGCTTTTCGGCCTTAGGAGGAGCTTTGCGTTTTCCACCAGAAATATCTGCCATAATTCAAAGTATAAAACAACTGAATGCCAAGAGTTATATTGCCAACATGAAAGGCTTCACAATTTGGCTAGTGCTTACACAAAACTTAAATAAGTGATTTTCTTAAAAAGGTCAACATAAAAAAAATTGTGCAACAGGTATGTTTGCTTATAGAAGTTTTTTGGGAACTTTAATATTTAGGGTCAATTGCAAACATACTTATTTATGTTTACTTCATGTACAATTAATCCCATATCTTTAAAATATCTTTAAAATTGAGCATTTCGATCTCGAAATTTTGGAAAAGCATGCTTTTAGAATCGTGCATGACCATTTTACCCTTGACTTTTATGGTTTTTTATTTTTTTTTAATTTAGTATTTTTTATTATTTTATCCAAGGGAAAAACAACAATATGGGATCTAAGAGCATTTTTTTCAAAAAATTGGGGATCAAAACCTTTAATTTCAAAGTGTCCATGAAGCAAAAATAAGGGATGGATTTACAATTTATGCTAGTATTTATAGTTATCTAGTATAAAAAATGGATGTATATTACCATAGGAATAAAAGAGAGTGGTAACTAGTAGTTCTTAGGAGTAGATGGAGACAAGTATAGTTAAATAAACTGGAAAGACTGTATTAGAAAGGGGGGAAATGATTTCCATTTTTAAAATCTAACTAACTTTAAGTGCTAATAGTCGGTGCAATCATTTTTGAGCTCTAGCCAAAGTATTTGAGAAACATTGATATTAAAAATATTAAAAGAGCTAGTAAAATGCACCCTGTTTAAAGTACAGTTTTAGATGGATCAGTAGATCTTAAATATAAATGACAAGAAAGATTAACGACGTTAAAGCTTACAGGGGTAATCAAAAGTAACAACTTCAACGGCATTTAGAGCCTTGCCCAACATATCCTTCCACCTGCATCAGAAAAGAGAAAGCATATGATTTCTTGAATAGACACTGATGGCTTTCCATGCACCTTACACTGTTAGGAATAGGAGAAGATAAAAAGTCAGAATTTCTAAATAAATTCCATTGTTTAGTAAAGGAAGGAATGGAGGAAGGAATGAATTCAGAAGGGAATTGTTTCCCCTGAGCCCATAAATAATCATTCTCTTTAAATTGGAAAGAATTGGGGAAATTTATTTGAAATTTCTTCATTGCCCTTAAAACGAATGTACATATTAAAGTTAAAAGGACTTTTTTAACATTTTAATAAAATAATTTTTTTTATTAGTTTTCTCTCAACTTTCATACTTTTCTTATCCAAAAAAGGGAATTTATATTTTTTCCCCTCATATTCTTTCATCTCTAATTCTTTCCTTACACTTTCACTCCTTCCTACTTCTTTCCCTCTTCCCAAACAATGTTAAGAAAGTTTTCTTTCGAGCTTTCAAAATCATCCAACAAATTCTCCATTTGATTCTAATTGACTGCTAATTACAATTTTCCTATCACACACGTGCGCAAATGAACATTTCTTCAAATAACAAGACAATGATAGGATTCGCCATTTGACTTGAAAAAACCAGTTAACATATCGGCATGCCAATTAATAAAAAGAAAATCTTCCAAAAGCTCAAAAGATTTTATCTTTCCCCAGCCAATACATCTATCTTGCCATCTCCAACCCTTTCCCTTTCATTTCAACAACATAGTATTCATTACCCCATCTGTATCTCAGTAATCACATGTTACTATATATGATTGAAAAAGTACATGATTCCACATAAACCACAACTGGAATAACAATAAGGAATGTTTCATCCGTCATTGCCACTTCAAAACTCCGAAGAAACACAAAAACACTATTTCACAAGATGATCCAGATAAAGAGGAATATAATGAAAGCACGATACAGTTAAGTTAGAAAACCTAATCATCCAATCAGAGGATGAAGGAGCACCAGCACCGTGAGCGAAAACAACGACGGGGGATAATTTCACTGAAGTCGGCGACGGTGGTGAATGGTGGTTCTGTATTGTGCTCGTGTTTGCATCATCGTCTGGTTGGTTCTTAATCTTACGTCTACGTTTAGCAGGAGTTGAATCGTCCATTGAAATGACCGACCGAAACCCTAAAGAATTACGATGAGAATAGGTTTTGCTTTTTCACAAAATGTACTTCAATTTTCGCGCCAGAGAGAGTGTGTTTTAACCCTCATAAACTATTCGTTATTTGCGCCAATTTTTACTGTGGCTGTACCCAGGAGCCAAACTTTTGTCTTTTTAGGCCCGGTCAATAGATTTCACCATTACTAGTTATCAGTGGAGGCTTTTCATCCACATTGAATGATTGAGCCTTACTAGGTCTAATATTTACATGGTGAATAATTTCCAACGCCCTCTATTGAGGTTGCAGTACATAAGGTTCTACTACTTTATTGTGTCATACTCTTAATAAATAATATTATTAAGATAGATGGATTAATAAACTACTTATGCAGTGAGTGAACACAAAGGAAAAACTAGAAGTCCTCGTGAAATACAACGAAAATGGTTTGCATTAGGTTTTCTATTTTTATTTTACCTATAAGTTATATTTCAAACATCCAAAGCCTTTATTGAATAAAAAAGAAAACAAATAATGATCATCTATGTTATTACTATCATATAAGATAATATGACATAATGTATTTGAGTTAATATTATATCTCAAATGTATTTAGGTCCAAAGTTATATAAAACAAAAAAATCAAATGCCATTCTTACTATATTATACAGAACAATTAAGTATACAAGAATACACTAGTTTATTAGAAAAACCATCCAAAAGAAGAATATTTTATATTGATATGAGATTTTTTCTATATCAAGTAGATGGGTCTTTAGAAAAAATAGGCTTGCAATGCCTCATTAGATAAAATGTTGCAGAAAGCAGCTCTTTATTTGATGTAACTCAAGGAGTGGGTTTTTTTTTTCTTTTCTTTCTTGAAAGGTTTAACAATTTAGAACCCAAGATAAATCAAATCATGAATTTGTTAGGTTAAAGGCTATAAGGTCAATAGTTAGCAAGCTGAAGATAATCCCTTGAGAAGAGATCTAAGTGAAGTCAGTAAAAAAAGACTTGATCTTAACGAGAATATTACAGGAAAGTTGTAGTTAAAAAAAAAAAAAAAGTAAGGGAGTAAATTTGACAAAAAAAATAAATAAATAAAGATGGATCCTTGATGGTAGCCAAGTTCAAAGAAGAAAGACTTTGATATTTTATCAATCTGTTTTTTTTTTTTTTTTTAATCTTAAAAGATTATGATCGAATTGATTTTAAAAGGAAGAGAACAATATAACATGGAAGTTCTAAGAAAGACCATTTACGTAAGAGCCCATCAAGTTGTCGAGCAGTGCATGCAATGGAGAGAATTGGAAACAAAGAAGAAGGGTGGGGTCAAAGAGTGAGCTTTTTTGAGGTAAAGAAATTAAAATAAAAAGGAGCTTTGAATAAGGTGCGAGATGAACAATTGGACCCTAACCCTAAAAGGGAAGAAGAGGAAATAAGCGATAAAAAATGTAATGATATGAGCGAAAAGAAAAATAGTAGGTAATGCCACCTAAGCTCATAGATTCGGCATGTTTCTCCATTCCGTTTTTCAACAAGACATTTCGAGTCTAAAAATCAATTATATAACTTATGCACCAGATATCCTTAATATCGTTTTCAACTTGCATGAAATTCAAGAGACCATGAGGTAAAATATGCTACTATCTCGTTTCAATTAAGCAACTACACAAAGAAGAAAACTATAGATGTATTAGAGAATGTCTTGGTCAAGAGTGAGAAATTCACCATCCTCATGGACTTCGAAATTTAAAACGTTGAAGATGACTTAGTTATTCTCATCATCGCAAGGGAGATCACATGTTGCCATACAATGCAGTGATAGACATAAAAAAAAAAAAAAAAAAAAAAAAAAAAAAAAAAAGATCTTAGATTGACCTATAAAATTGACCAAAAGATGTTTCTTTCAGTATGTTGCAAATGGCATATTTACATCATATGGCCCTAAGTAAAATAAAGGGATTTTTTTTTTTTTTAATTTGAGTCAAAGAGGTTATTCAAATGAAGATAACGAGATCTTTTGTCTTTAAGGAGACTTCATTCAAATGTCCATCGAGGTATTTGAATAAAATCCTAATTGATACTAAGCCACATGGTTGAGGCTATTTAGAATGCCTTAGAACATCTGCTCGAAAGATCCCTTCTTTCGTCAAGGATGCTTTTGTCGTATTTTATTCAAACAATTGTCATCATAGTTTAAATATTTCCTTATCTTTATGCCTTATCTGCAATTCAAGCCATCATTCTCCAACTTACTTGTCTTTGTGCTTGATTTGTCTTGAATGGCCACTTCGTCAAATTTCTCACTTTAAGGCTACGAAACTAATAGAAAGAACCATAAAAACGAAAAATTGAATTAAATGAAATTATACTCTACATACCCTTAAGCATAAGTTATTGTATATCTTTATCAAGCTAGAAATTTTAAATTTTTCATTTATTTTTCTTAATCCGATTTATATTAAACCCTTTACCCATTTAATATAAATCCTTGAGTAAGAATTAAGGAAAATCTAATTCTTTTTAATTTTAAAAACTTTTCGAAGTTGTCACCCTAATGGAGTCAGGAAAAAAAAAGTTAAATTATGACCAATTATATGACCAATTAGGTGGATTGGTTATAATTTAATTATCAGTCTTCGATAAAACTAATTTTTTTATAAAAATGATTTTAGAGATCAAAGTTTTATATTCAGGGTCTATCCTATTAAACTCTAATCAGATACCACTTTCAACTTTTTGAAATTATTTTTTTTTCAAAAATATCCTTCTAATAATAATACTTGTTTAAAAATAAATAAAGAACTTAAAATTACATCTACTTGCAAAAAATAGGAATTTGAAATAAAATTTACATGAGTAGGAAAAATAAAATTTTTTACATTTTTTAAGTCACCTAATAGTTTCCTACAAGTACCTATATACCAGCTATTTAGGATCATACTTCTGTAGTTCATTTTATAAAATTTTAAGCATATTGGTTTCTTCTAATTATGAAAAATAGTCAAGTTTAAGTTTTTTAGCCATTTAATTTAAGAAAAACATCTAAGAGGAAGAGCCTTAATTTTTTACTATTTTATTTTCTTTAAAATTTTTAAAGAACGCTAATTTTGAAAGGGATTTATTTATTTTTATTTATTTAAAAAAAAGTTTTTCTAAGTGATGAAAGATTTTTTTTATTATTTTATTTTATTTTTTATTTCAATTTTTATAGTTTTTTTAATTTTTGACTGAAGTAAAAAAAATAATAAAACTTCCCTATGTTTCTTCTTTTTTCTTTCTCTTTTCTCCTTTTTCTTCATTTTTTTATTACATACTACTCTCCAAATAAGAGAAATTGTAATAATCCCACCATATAAATTAACCTAAGTAATCCACACAAAAATATACACGACTCAATCAGTTTGAAGCATTTATTTTGATACTTATGAATTATCAAACGTGTAGTATAGTTTTATAAAATACATATTCTATTTAACTTGTTATCTCATAATATAACAGTATTTACATAAACATTTTATATTTAAAGTTATAATTTACAATCAAAATTTACCAAAAGTTATAAATCTATTAGTCTATTTATAATAAGATAAGAAATTAGTGGGTATCATATGGAATTCCCAGTTAGTTTTTTCAAAACTCAAGAAGAAAGCTAACAGCTTAGATTTAATGGATTCATTTCCTTACTTTCCCAATCAACAACACACTAACTTGAGAGTAATGATATCTAGACATCTTAACCTACACTCGTCACCTACAAAAGAGT
Source organism: Lumnitzera racemosa (assembly GCA_024138005.1). Lineage (NCBI taxonomy): Eukaryota > Viridiplantae > Streptophyta > Magnoliopsida > Myrtales > Combretaceae > Lumnitzera > Lumnitzera racemosa. Next base: position 16,601,659 of record JAMXBC010000001.1, read on the forward strand.
TTATAGAAATATAAGTACAACTAGCTCAGCAAGTGAGATAGAGTTAGAAGAGTACCAAATATTCATAACCAAAGTCATTAATTATGATGAAATGCAATGCAAATAATCATTTGAAACATTACACAATGTTATCTAGTTAATTGTGAGGTTAGAGAAATTACATCCACTTTAACAAAAATTAAGAAGTTTTATCACAAATCAAATCAAACCAAACTTGGACTTATGCAATGAAAAATACTCTTCTCCCATAACCACCTTCAAACCACGACTCCTATCCTTGTCGCGACCTTCTCCTTTATCACTTAACTCGACTAAGAATGAAGAAAGAACCATTTCAGTTTTCCTCATCGGAGGAAGTTGGTATTTGGCTTGACATTCCTCATCATTTCCCCTAATGAGTGCTACGCATATTTAGTTTTATTAATAGTCAAATCATTATTAGTTTCAATTAAGGGTGATCATACAAGTTCAAATATTACAGAAACGATGTAATCATTCAGAACAGCACGCTAAGGAGTTTAACTTTTGTCACAACTGAATACCAATCACATGCATTACATGTGCATAAACAACTAATTACAATCACAAATAGAATTACTCTAAAGTCCCTAGATACTTTAATACAATATCTCAATAAGCGGTAAAACCACCATCCCAACTTACTTGTCTAAACACTTATTGCAAAAGACTCATATCTCTAATACCCCGATCATTGAGAGATCCTATATATATATATATAAAATCTAGATTTAGTTTTCGTAAAGATTATGAAAACATTATGGTTCTATTTAACGTATTTCGTTAAACGGTTATATAAATATATATATATAAAGTATATTATTATTTTCCTTATTTAATTGAATATAGTTTTATTATATAAGTTAAGTTATTAAGTATTAATAATATACATAGTTATACTATTACGTATAATATGTCTTTTCAATCGTATTGAAATATACTTTTAAACGGTTAAATCACGTTTCAATTACAATAAAGTTATCGTAATAAGTAAATTCTCGTAACATTATAGAGATATAGGTTATATTATCTAAGATTATCTAATTTTAGTAAAAGTAATGCCACTAAGTTCGTATATACCTAACAACGTGTATTACAAGTTCTAATTCTAAAGATGACTTCTAAAGGGTAGTTCTAATTCTTAATGCACCTATAAGTGCACTTCCCGTGATATACATATTATATGTATTTAGGATTGCGTATGTCACTGGAAGGGAGGTTCACTCCCTCCATAAGTGCCTGTACCATGCTCAACCCTTATTTGCTGCATGCATTTTCTTTGATTACAAATGGTGAGCCAGCCTTTCCCTTCTTATCTTTCCAAGACTGTTCCAAGCCCCTCTAGTTTTAGGAATACTGACCAGCATTGTCACCATCTTCCATAAGATAGGGGACGTCTAACTTCCCAACTAGTTTTGGCATACCATAGCTGTCATTAGGAGAACGACATCAACTCTCAACTAATTTACTTACAAGAAGCCAACCCCGCCTTGAGAGACTATCCAACCCCACAAACAAACAACCAACTGACTCCATTCATTTCATATTAAGCCCCAAGTTGAATGTCCCTACTTCTCTTCAAAACACGAACCGTGATATTCTCTCCCACCTAAATATATGACACTCTTGTCATAGGGCTAACTCTCCACTCCTATCCTTCCCTTTACAATCACCAACCCTATTCTTCCATTACCTAACTCTACATAAAGATCATTTGCCAAGACTAAAGGGCTTCCATAGGCATTCCCCCACCCTCACCTTTACCCTCACCCTCACCCTTGCCTTCACCTTTTCCTTCTTACGCTCCAAGATCACCTCTTGTTGAGTAGCCTAAAAAGTCTACCCTTTGAAGTTTACCTCTTCATTTTCTTAAGATTTAGGTAGAGTCTTATTATAATGTTACTTACGGCACAATTGCCCTCTCTTAGTAATGATGCCCTCTACCTTATGGCCACTTCTTCTCTCAAGCTTCATTTATATGAGCCCAATTGTCAACAAAAACTACCCTTTTTTCCATAGAGCAAGCCAGGTAGCATTTAAGTGGCTCCTCGGGGTTGGAACTTCTTACTTTGATGCCACTTATCATAAGACGGGAGGTTCGCCCTCTCTATAAGAGCCTATGTGGTGCTCGACCTTCCTTTACTTTATGTATTTTATTTGATTATAAAGAGCGAGCCAGCCTTTCCCTTGCTATCTTCCCAAGATTGTTCAAAGCCCCTCTTGCTTTAGGAGTATCGACCCTCATCATCACCATCTTCCATAAGATAGGGGATGTCCAACTTCTCAATTGGTTTTGGCCTGCCATGGCCATCATCAGAAGAGCAGCATCAAACCTCAACCAATTTACTTATAGAGGACCAACCCCGCCTTGAGAGACTACCTAACCCCACAAACAAATTACCAATTGATGCCACTCGCTTTATATTAAGCCCCAAGTTAAACATCGCTACTTCCCTTTAAAATACAAACTATGATACAAGTAGGTAGTAACATGTCAAAACATGTATCATAAAGGTAGTAGACGCATCCTTAAGGAAAAACATAAAGGAGTATAGAGGCGGCACTTAGTCAAATAGGATGAAGGATAAAAGATAGATTGCTACATGAGCTTATCAAATTGGAAACAAGTCATAAAGCAGAGCAGTCAAGCAATTTAAGTTGTCTATGATAGTGAATGGATCAGCATTGTCTCTTGAGATAGGCTCATAACTCAAACAAAAGTGGAATAGTTAAACTCTACTATGGTAGGTATCCATGGGTTTACTTTAGCTCGTTCTCAACTGGTTGGCCTCTTAGAATTCTCAACGATAAGTTCCAAAAGCCTCGAAGCCTACCTTGAACGAGTGGTTTAGAGTTTAATGATTATTGTAGTGAGATCAGATTCCTACAAGTTCCCATAATTTGTTGAAGATTTGGCCTCAAATCATGAGGTTCAACTTCATTTGATGTGTAAGGAGTCAAATCGAAAACACTGAAGGTTAGAGAAACACCATACCCTTTAAGTAATTCCATCTCATATTCAAAATCATTGATTTGGCAACAATATGTTGCTTGTACAACTCAAGAATCTATCCTTGTTTAGATATATCCACACTTAGTCCCTTTTCTTAAAGGTTATGACCTTCCTCCATCAATTTCCAAACTTTTACTTATCTACTATCTTGAAAAGTTACTCAACAACCTTCCAGTATAGCTTCTTGAGCTTATTAGGTTGCTTTGCACCTTCTAAAATTTCTTCCTTAGTGGTTAGAACTAAGATTATACCCATTGGGAATGTAGGATTAACCTTATAAATGACCTCAAATGGCAAGCTATTGGTTGAGCTGTGGATGGATCTATTGTTAGTAAATTTTATAATAAGCAAGCATAACTGCATAAGTCCTAATTAATAAGAACTACAATAGCTTAAAGCAATGACCCAAGAGTTTGGTTGAGCGCTTCAATCTAGTCATCAATTTAGGGGTGACAAGATACACTGAACATCAATTTGGTTCCATGTCCCTACCATAGTGCTTTCCAAAAAGAAGCCGGTAAATTTTAGATAACAATCGGACACAATACTATGGGGAACTTCATGCAATCGTACGATCTCCTGCACAAAAGGGTTAGCAATGAATAAATCATCCTAGATCTTCTAGTAAGGAACAAAATGAGCCATCTTGCTAAATTGATCTATCATCATGATGGAATCATGCTTCCAAGTAATCTAACTATCCAAGTGAAAAGTCTATGTTAGAAAAATTACATCTTCAATAATAGAATATAATAACTGAGATTTCCTGTACATTCTTCCATAATCTTCTTTTGTCTAAAGAAATGATTCATCAAAATGATGGTTCAAATCAATCCATAGTTGGCTAAGATTGGGTAAAGGTATGTACTCCACATAGGGCTCCTTCTTCCCTTTGGTTCTCTTGTATATTACACACCTTTTTAAGATTAAATGAAAATCCTTCATGATTCTTAGCTAGAAGAAATGATCCTTTAACAGTTTATAAGTCCTTTTCTCCCAAAAAAGGCTTACGAGTTCTTTAAAATGAGCTTCCCATATAAGTAATTCTCATACCAAGCTATTAGGAACACCAAAGTAGGCCTTCTAAGATAGATATCCATCAACTTTGTAGTATTCGTCCACAAATTGTCTAACTAAACAATTAGCCAAGAAGAGCCTAAAGAATTCATCCTGCTTGTATAACTCAGTCAATAAACTAAATCCCAAAAGCTCAACTTGTAGTTAAGTGATCAATACATGTCTCCACAATAAGGTGTCAGCTACTAAGTTTGGCTCCCTTTCTTATACTTAATCAAGTAGGAGAAAGTTTCAAGAAACTCAACCTATTTAGCTTGGCATCATGATAACTTTATTTTGTTGACCTCGGATGTGCTTCATTTAGTGATTCATGATCAGCGTAGATTATAAACTCACAAAGCAAGAGATAATATTGCTACACAGTAAGTGTGTGCAACAAGGAGTATAACTCTTTCTCATAGACTGAACAGTTCAATACGATACCACTTAACTTATCATTGAAATAAGTGATGGGCCTTTGCTCTTGCATGAGTACAGCTGCAATCCTTACTCAGGGTGTATAACATTTAGACTTAAACACTTTCTCAAAATCTAGCAAGTCTAGATTAGGGGTTATGGTTAGCCTCTCATTGATCTCCATAAAGCTCTTCTAAGCTTAGTCCATTTACCAAAACTCTTCTCCCTTCTTAGTTAGGTTAATTAGTGGGGTTACTATGGTATTGAAGTTACAAATTAATTGCCAGTAGGAAGATGAAAGCCCATGAAAACTCCTAACCATGACAACATTTAGTAAAGTCGGCTAGTTGACTATAACTTTAACCTTCTTGTTATCCACTCAATTTCCTTCTTTGCTTACAACAAAACTTAAGAATATTGCCTTTAATACATAGAAAGTATATTTTGATTGAATTTTATTGTCGACATGTTAATTTTGATGTATTTTAATATTCAATCACATATTAATTCAAAAAAATTTAATTTTCTAATTGTTCATAATTAATATATTATGAACAAATTTTTTTAAAAAAATATATTTTTTATCAATAATATTTGTTGTGCATAACTTTTGCATGCATTGTTTTATTTTAGAAAACTTTATATTATTTGAGAGCTCATAAGACATACTATTAACTAAAAGAAAAAAGGTGTTAAGAAATGTCTTTTAACTGGCTGAGCCAAGTAAGATTTAAAATGATCATACCATGCTAACAACTTATCATTTGACATTAAAATGTAAATTATTACTAGTTAAATAATACACATCCATATAGTATAACATCTTATTGTGTCTCGTGCACTATTCAAGGTTTCATAATTCAATAACTTGTAAACAAACATTGTGTTCTTGTAACCTTATAGCTATTGAAAAGTTCATATTACAAACTATTTAAAAATTTTATTAATTTAACTTAATATTATGTATTCAAAATTGTCTTTTTTCTTAAGAAAATAAACTCATCTAAGTCTTTCTATTTTTTTTTTTTATGTTTTGAAAAATCAATATGATTTTAAGGTTACAATAATTAGAAAATTTTAAGGAACATATAATCTTATAATTTTATGACCACAATAAGTGGTATATAAATTTATAAATAATAAAAATATTACAAAATCGTTAGTAAAATTATAAAATAAAGAGCAATTTTCAAACATATAAAGGTCATACAAAAGACAACTAAATAAATTCATAAAAGTAAGATCAATTATAATGCATGAAAGATAGCAAAATTTACAAAACATTTGTAGCTATATGGATGACTACAAAAAATAAACAAGAGAAGCGAAAAACATAATGTAAATTTTGTGCAAGATATCAACAAAAGGAGCGTGGGAATTGATATCTTAAAAAAATTTAAACTTTTTTTAATTTATAAATTGAATACCTTTCTTAATAACTTAACTTAGGTGATTTGCGATAATTTAATAGTTTTAGTATATTGATGCAAAAATAAAAATACAATAGTAAATAAAAAAATTAGGGAGAAAAATCAGATAACAGATTTAAAAAGTTTCGTTCTTGTGCTTACTATTCTCTTCCAATCTTAAAGCCATCAGTTTTGTCTTTCTAGGTATATAATCACCTCCGGCATAAGGCCAGTTTAAACAAAGGTAGTAGCAAAGGCGTATGATTTGAATCGAAATGAGTAGCAAGAAACTAGGATTCCCAATGGTCACTCCTTTCTATCTAAGCTCTAAAATAGTTGGTTCAACATTTGGCATGTATTAGGGACTCGATCTTTCTTATCAGTGCCACTCCATTAATCCATCATAAAAAATTCAAATCAATGAAAGAAGTTACAATAACTTGCCAATCTTTGGCTTTACTAAGTCTCTACTCTGCTTATCTAACCTTAAACATGACTAACTATAGATTTACAAAGATCTAACCTAACTCCTCTTGTACTCTTAAACACCTTATGATTTTTACAAACATATTCAAGGAAATAAAAGAGATTTAATAAAGTTCTCCAAATGATTAACTCAAATAATTCAAAATAAAAGATGTATGTTAATCTTCAACGAAGTCTCTAACTAAGTCTTTGACTAAGTTTGATTAGATTCAATACATGTTTACTATTCTTCTTAATTAGTTATGTAATTACAAATGCTAAATTGCATTTTGAAGATGCAATATCGTAATTTATAAAAATAACGTATTTACAAGTTGCAATTTAATGAATTAGGTATTATTGCTAAATCGCATATAATAGGTGCAATTTTATTACCTCATTTATTATTTGTTTAAAAATATGATAAGGATAATGTAGTGGTTATGGTACATGGATTCGTATGTTAAGCCTTGGATTCAAATCATAATAAAAGTATTGTTGTAATTTTGTTTTATACATACCTATGTCATATGTAATAAATGCAACATTAATACAAAATCAAAATCATGTGATTTCGACATAGTATTTATGTAATTAATTTAATGTAATTGATATTTATATAATATTTATTAATTTTTATGGTAAATATATAAATTCCTTAAGTTTGGTAAGAGTTTTTACACAAAATAATTCTCTTTATCAATTGCTAAAAGTGTTGTTTTAATTTGATCGAGCACCTTTCAAATATTATGATGTCTCAATAGCTATTTCTCGATTTTTTTTTTGACTCGATCCTTACCAGTTTCTTCATCTCCTTACTTATTGCATGGGAAAAAAAAATTCTTCTCCTTTGAATTTGAATTTAAATTGCTAAAGTTTATCTTATATTTAAAGTTTGAATCTAAAGATAAATAATATAAAATTTATCTAAAAATTCAACCTAATTTTTTTTCTTAATAATCTCCAACAAATAACCAAAAAGATCTTCTATATCAATATCTCCCACTATTTTAATTTGAAATTACTTAAAAATCTCCACCAAAGCTTCATATTTTAAATTTGAAAAATTATCTACTAAAAAATCTGCACCATATCTTTATCCTTGTATTCTTATTTGGCTTTAAAAATATCTTCCCAACTTAAGTATATCTTTTCCCTCATCTATTTAAAAGTATATCCTAGTAAATTTATCCTTATAACAACTAGAAATAGCCACATTATTTTCAATGCTTCGGATAAATTAAAGAACTATGTTTAGATAATATAAATTGCACTTGAAATTTGTCTTCATATAAAAATAACGCTGGCCATTGTGAACTCTAAAACCACGTTCTTGTGTTGACATAAAATTAGTAGATGCCACCACGTTATAAAAAATATCTCCATGTTACTTTAATGCTCGAAACAAATTGCTTCACATTATAAGTGTAAAAGACAACCACATAAATAGGTGGAATCGAGCTTGATAACATTATTGTTGGAGAGCATATGAATTAATGATTAACAAAAGTTCATTGGACTCTTGTATCTTCATGTGTGTTGATGAAGCTCATCAATTAAAATTAAATAACTCTATATTCACTTTCACAATTGTTATCCAAATACACTCAATAAATTGGAGTTAGGCTTTCATATCGTAAAATTATTTAGTTCAAATAATTTACATACTCAATAAATATATATTAGTAACAACTTAAACATATGTTTTGATATCATCAAAACTAAATTAAGAGATTTTACATTTTCCCATTTTTTAATGATGACAATACATCGTATAAAAAATATAGTGAACTTAAATACAAAATGTATTAAATCTCCTTTTAAAATTATATTTTTTTAATATACTTTTCCTTTCTCTCTTTTTGTTATTATAAAAAACGACCATAAGCTACATATATATATATATATATATTTAAAGAAAAAACTTTTCTCTCCTTATCTTGTAAAAAGATAGCCAATTTTTCGTTGAAGAAAATTGGATGATACTATAAAATTTCTCCCCCTTAATATTATAAACCAATGATAAAATTTTCAAATATAAAAACATTTCAAAAGTCTTTTTCTTTTTTTCCCTTATAAAAACTTCTTTTGGAAAAACTTACACCCTTTTAAAATGATACCAATTGATTTTTTTTTCTTTTTTTATGATTAATAATGAAGTATAATGTATATAAAATATGGAGAGCAAGTAAAAAGAGAATAAAACGAGATTACCATGTCCATTTGTATCAGTCATCTCATTCTTCCAATTATACTTTCCCTCATGTAACTGCAACCACTAAAAACTATTTACACATTTGTAGGAATTCAAGTCCTCTGAAATTCAAGCTTGTGTTATGATTTTTAATTAATCATTACTTAGCTTAGAATTTTTATTAAAATAATACTTTTCGATTAGCCTAACTTGTTTTAGAAGAAACATGCATAGAAAGATGAATAATCATACTTATCACTTGTATTATGCCTTTAGTCCTCTTCATAAACTTCTTATATGATTTTTTTTTTTAGGAAACTTTCTAACATACTCTTTGACTAGTTTAACGGTCTTTTTTTTTATCTTTTCTTTCCATGGCTTCTTTATTATATCCCTTTTGTGATTTAACAAACACCATTTCCCTTTTAATGTTAGATGAATCTCCACTTTCAAAAGGCAATTCAGATTTAAATCGATTTACTTGTTGATTGGAAATAAAACATTTGAATTTTTGTTATCACTCCTATCAAACTTTTAAAAAGTATTTTTAATCGACTTTGATAAATCTTCAATAGATTTATCAAACTTTTGATTTTTTTCCTTTCAAAACCATATTTTTGTTAACTAAAGTTTTCTCTTAAAATATGTAAACCTGTCGCTCAAATTTTTTCAAATGAGAGCTTACTTTCGTTTATTAAAGTTTATTTTCATTTTCAACATTTGAAATCTTGTCATTGGCTTTTAAAAGTACTTTAGTCGTTTTACTTCTTTTAGCACAAATATCAATAGGTACTTCTTCATCGGATGCAAATTCAAAACTTACCTCAAAGAGCACCATCAGACAAAATTTTCTTCTTTAACTTCATCATTTGAACCTTCTCCCTTAGATCCAACTCATTCAAATCACTCCATGTTGCCAACAATCTTTTTTTTTTTTTTTTTTACATTTATGGAGTTTTTTCAAAAGTAGTAGACACTAATCCTTCGACTCTTGTTAGGTATAAAATTTTTAAAGCTATAGGATATTTTTACCTCTTTTCTTGATTAATTTTTTCAAATGTCTTGTCAACTGTATAACATCCTCATCCTTATCTATGGATTCATCATCCTTTGAGTCAATCTTTGCATCCCTAGCTTCAAAGGCTATCGCTTTCTTTCCTTTTTCACCCTTTGATGAACCTTTTACCTTGAGAAAATTCATCTCATATGTCATCAACTTGCTAAGTAGATAGCCAACTTAAGGTCAGCTTCTTCATGTCATAAGCTTCTTTTATAGTTGTTTTCTTGATATTCTAAGCTTTAGGTAAAATCCTTAAAACCTTTAGAACCATATCTCATCACTTATTCTTTTGTCAAGAGGAGACAATTCATTAGTGATTGTAATAAACCTACTATATGTGTCATTGATTTCTTCACCATGGAGAATGATAAATGTCTTATGTTGTTGCACTAGTGGACTGATTCTTCTTTACCTGGTGCCTTCATATGTTTGCTTAAGCATGTCCAAGATATCCTTGGCTAATGTGAAGATGGAATTAAATAAAATTCAAAATATTCTTAGCCTTATGGTTAAAGCTCGGTTTTTGTGATATCATCATTTGTGGAAATGACAACTAGAACTTCGATGTCTCCATTCCTGACAATTTGCCAAGTTTAATAGTTTATAGTCTTCATATAAGTCTCCATCTTAAATTAATTTCCAGTAAGGGAAGGGGGAACTATAAAAAAAATGGAGCATTTCCAAACTGTACTGTTAACCTACCACTAAATTTTCCCATGATCTTAAACTCTAGTTGATATTATAAGTTTCATATAAGATATTTAGCGCATGGTCGAATTCTTCTATTTTAATTTAGAATTAAATAGTCCTTATGTTTTAAAAGAATTCTTTATCTCATTCTTAAATAAAAAAAAAATTCTATTTGGAAAATTTTCAAGATTTAGAATATCATTTTCTCTTAGATAATTAGGGATAGGGATCATACTTCTCGGTTGTTTTTATATTTAAAAAAAAAAGGTTTAGCTTTTTAAAATTTATGAATTGAATACCCTTTTTAATAACTTAAATTAGGTGATTTGTAGTTATTTAATAATTTTAGAGTATTGGTAAAAAAAAAAATACAACAATAAATAAAAAGATTAGGAAGAAGAGAATCGAGTAAGATATTTAAAGAGCATTAACTTTGTATCTACCACTCTCTTCCAACTCTACTGTTATGGACTCAGTTTTCCTAACTAGTATTGTTCCACCAATTGCTATTAAAAAATCAAATCAATAAGAGAAGTTACAATAACTTGCCAATTTGCTAAGTCTCGATTCTGCCTAGTGAGCCTCATACATGGTTAACTATAAATCTATAGAGATCTAACCTAACTCCTCTCGTACTCTTTAACACTTTATTACTTTTACAAACATAAACATGGAAACAAAAGAGATATAATAAAGTTATCCAAAGGATTGAGTCAAATAATTCAAAATAAATGATGTGTGTTAATCTTTAGCAAAGTCTCTGACTAAGTCTCTAACTGAGTCTAGTAAGAGGTTTTGTACAAAATAATTCTCTCTAATCAGTTGCTAAAAGTATTCTTCTACTTGAACAAGCTCCTTTGTTTTTGTGATGTCCCAATAGCTACTGCTTTATTTATTTTGGCTCAATCCTTACCTTGAAATAACCATTGCTTCATCCCTAGACTCATGGAGAAAAAAAAACCTTCTTCTTTGAATTTGAATTCAAATCATTGAAGTTTATCTCATATTTGAAATTCGAATCTAAAGATAAATAATATAAAATTCGTTTGAAAATCCAACCCAATTTTTTCTCTTAATAATATCCAATTAGTAGCCAAAAAGATACTCTTAAATTTTATCCCATGATGTATTCATATCTCTACTTATTTGGAATTTGAAATTAATTTAAAATCTTTACCAAAGTTTCATATTTTAAATTTGAAAAACTATCTACCATAAGATTTGCACCTTATCTTTATCCTTATCATCTCATTTACCTTTGAGAATATCTTTCCAATTTAATTATATCTTTTTCCTCTTCTCTTCAAAAATATATCCTAATATATTTATCATTATAACAATAGGAGATAGCTACATTATTTCCAATGCTTCGGATAAAATGAAGAACCAAGTCTAGAATATATAAAATGCACTTGAAATTTGTCTCCACATAAAAATAATGCTGGCCATTGTGAACTCTTAGACCACGTCTTCATGCAGCATATAAAATCACTAAATGCCACCATGCTATTAAAAAAAAAAAAAAATCCATATTGCTTTAGTGGTTGAAACAAATTGCTTTAAGTTGGAAGTATAAAAGATGGCCACATTAATAGATGGAATCAAGCTTGATAACATTGGTGTTAGATGTATCTCCTTGTGTGCTGATGAAGCTTATCCATTAAAATTAAATTACTCATAAAGATAAAAGCGTATTCACTTTCACAAATGTTATTCGAATCATGTTAAGGCTTAACCAAGTGTTAGTTCAACATTTGATCAATGTATTCCAATAATAAAATTCCAAATCCGTTGATCCTCTTCCATAAATTAATCTCAAAAAAACCAACTCCGACTTTATTATCAAATTATTCCACCTTAATAAAATTAATCCCCAAGATTATCGAACCAACTTAACTAGAATCGAATTAAGTGTATTACCTAAATACACCAAAAAGAAGTGGAGCTAAGCTTTTATGTTGCAAAATTATTCAACTTAAATAATCTACACGCTTAATAAATATATATTAGTAACAACTTAAATTTATATTTTGTTATTATCAAAATTAAACTAATAAACTTAAAACATAGGAATTATAAAAAATAAAAGATTAGCACAAGAAGAGTTTTAAAAAAATTACACAAAATTTTCCCTTAGTCATTTTCTCTCTTTTTTTTTTCCTTATAATAATTCATTATTTCTAAAATACAAAAATATAAAAATTTAGACAAGTACAACTAGAAAAATAAATGCTTTTCATATAAAATTTTAGGTTAAAATGATAATTTTTAGGTAGCTTGTAACCTGACCTTTCCAATTAGTGATGCTATTAAGGAAGGTTTGGGATAAGTTTTGCATAAGCCTAACCCAACCCATTACCCTATATGGCTTCCTAGAACCCGCTATGAGACATTATAAGAGTTTTATCTCATTTCCAAAACTCGATCTTACAGGGATTCTTTAAATCCAATAAGAACTCAACTCAACCCGTTAGTTGAATTAAGAATTCCTATTTTTATTTTATGTAAACTTTTTTAAGTGACCAAACGACTTTATCAGAATACTTAAACTTTCGTTGTATGTAAACTACTTCATAGCTCTACATTCACTTATTCTCCTCAAGCATTTATTATGACCCTCAGCAACATTATTTTAAGATAATATAAAAGTAAGAGGAAATTTCAACCAATAGAAATTAGAAAATCAACTTATGAAGGAGGATGAAAAGTTAAAGAGATAAAACGGACATTTGAGAGAAATGGGATAAACAAAATATCAATTACAGTTATTTTAAGATTATTAGAATCATTTATGAAACAACCACCATTACTTGCTTTCACTTATTGAGTACCTAGAAAGTTATGTTGCTCTGACATTATTACTTCTAAATGAGCATCAACTTTCACACAATTTGCTTTTATTTTTATTATCACTTCTTAAACTAAGGTGCATAATGCATGCTTCATAACTAAAGTAACATATTCTTAATTAGAAGTGATTAACAATAGAGATAGAAAGAGTGGGAGTTAGTGAAATGGAGAAGCGTAAGGTTTCATTTCAAAGATATTACATTTTATTAACTATTATTTTTAATTACTTATATATAAGGCTTTAAATATAGATATTAGTTGTTTTTATTGAGTTTAAATTTTCCCATCTGTTTTTTCTTTTTTTTTTTTTTTGGAAGTCCTGAAACCTAATTTGGAACCTTATAAAGTTTTGAATCCCTTCCTAATACCTGTCTCAAACCATATAGAGTCAAACTCTATAAAATTTTTACTGACTTGGGTAGATGAGCTCCCTATAATGACTTACCCAGTAGCATTCCTATTTCCAACAATTATATAGTTGTGGTCACATAATATTTGATATGTAAGTTATAGGATTACAAAATTATAGAAATCAATATCACTACACAACCAAATATATAATAAATTTTCAAAATATAGATGAATGTTATTCGATAAGTTTGCAAATTCATGCTTTTGGCTACTTGATTTGTAAGTAATGACTATTTTAAAATTTTATTCAATTCATTTACCCAAAATATATTGTAGATTTTATTTTCACCTCCTTATTAATTGATTTCGAATGTCATGAATACATAAATGGTGGGTTCTAAAGGTTCTTAAGTTTGTGCAATCTCAGTTGTTGAAGAACACTTTCATTGGTCATGTTAAGTTTAAGTAGGGTGGCTTAATCAATCTTGAACGGTGGTTATGTCACAGCATCTAAAGCCTATACAATGATTATTCGTCTTAAGTTCTTAATACAATTTGAGTTTGACCGTTTCTATCAAATGTTTGTGGAAAAATATATTCCCCCTACAAAAATATGTAAAATCATTAGTTATGGTATAAATAATAACAAATTAACAAATGAATAAATAAATAAATTACATTTAGTAAGGTGATTTTTTAAGATTAATTTTAATTTTGGAAAGTTAAAGGATTAACCTTCTTGACGTGTCTTTAGTGGAGTCGCCAAGCTATTGAGCTTGTTTTTTTTTTTTCCTCCCAGTTTTTATAAATTAGTATTTTTAAACCAATTAATATTAAACTTTACTCTTTTAATACTGACTGTCAACTATGGTTTAAAGAAAGCCGGTTTATTCCGGAGTTAAAAAAAAGAGCTAAGTTATAGTTAATTAATTAAATTAATTATAACTTAGCTACTGATTTTTCGATAAAACCGATTTTTGTTAAAACAATTTTAAGAACCTAAAAAACAGATCAAAAGTTAGTATTTTCAAACCCTAATTTTAAACCTAATCTCTTAAAATCACCTTTCAATAATTATCTTAGAAAAAAAGAAATTTAATCATTAATTAATGAATTTGAATAATTTAAATTAAATTGGACAAATGTTTTTTTTTTTCTGTTTTTTATCGTCATTCAGTAGGTGCCTACGTACTTGCTATTCAAAATCAGATGTATGTAGTTCTTTCATAAAAATATTAGTGAATTGATTTATTTTAACATTTAAAAAACTGTCAAGTTTACATTTTTACCCATTTTAAGTTTTTTTAAGAAAAATTTTTTAAGGGTCCTAATTTGAGTTTACTTTTAGAAATTCTAAATAGGATCCTAGTTTTAAAAAATGCTATTTATTTTATTTATTAAAAAAACTAATTTTTTGTAAGCAGTAAAATTTTATTCATTTATTTACTTATTATTCATTTATTTTATTTTATTTATCTCTAAAAAAATACAAATAAAAATGGACTATTCTTGTTTCTTCTCTTTTTCTTGATTTTCTTCTTTTTTTATTTTTATTTTTTATTATTACAGTTACATAGAAGACAAAAAATAAAAAATAAAATAAATGAATAAATAAATAAGTAAATAAATAAATAAATTGTGCAGACTAGGTTGACTCGGGTTAGCTTAGGTTAGCTCGATCGACTTAGGTTGGCTTAAAGACAGCTTGGGTAGGCTCGAGTTGGCTTCAATCAACTCTAATTGACTTGGATTAGCTCATAAAGTTGGATTAGAGTATCGAATCTAAGGTTTTTGGGTGTAAGGAATCTAATGGTGGCGGTAGTTTTCCTTGAAAACCGCTGTAGAGGAGGCTATCCTAGAGAGAGAGAAATCATGTGTAAGAGAGAAAGTGTACCATGTGTGCTCCTTAGAGAGATTCTTGTGCTTCTATACTTTGAAAATGAAGGACAAACCCCTATTTATACTGTAGGTATAAGGTTTAAGTTAAGAAAGTCAGGAAAATTGAATTAAATCGTTGAAATTCATTAATGGGTTTTGACTTGAAAGATGAATTTTTTTCCATTTTTAGCTCGATTTTAATTGTATAAACAACTGAATTTGGATGGATTTTGGGGTGAATTCAAAAGTAAGCTATGTATATTATACGATTTCACCATTAATTCAATGAAATCGTGTAATAAAATTAGTCAAAAATGGCTATATTGCTTTGGTGAAAGAAATTAGAGATTTGGGTTTGAAATTTGCGAAGAAGAAGGAGAGAAGAGGGTGCAAGCTACGTACAGGGCATGTGTTACGCACCCTTACACGTGCGGTCTAAAAATAAAAGGGATATGTCTAACATGCCCCTATTCTCCAATCAGGGCATCACCCTGTTTCCTAATTTACGAACCAAACTCGGGTCTGCATAGTACGTATTATATATATTTTTAATTATTATTATTATTATTAGGCCGTTCGTTTGTGTCTTGTCCATATGTATAACAAAATTGCACATATGAACAAGTTAGCCTATACTAAATTTAAATCTAAACCATGCCCAATGACACTCTCCTTATTTTATATAAATTAAAGGTTCCACTTTATCTAATTTATTATTTTCTAAACTCCTTAGATCTTCTATTTTTCTATTTTTTGCCTTCCTAACATTTTGGTTTTTCTTAAATTTTCTTGATTTTTTTGGCTTTCTTAAATTTTCTATTACCCTTTCTTTTTCTTTTTTTCCCATTTTTTTGTATTTTTCTACATTTCTTCTTTTTCTTTTTCTTTTTTCGCATTTTTTTCCTAATTTAGGACCCTTGATTCAAATAAATAAATAAAAGGTAGGCAAAAATGAGATGTCTACACTCAAGTATTTATTGTGACCCTCAACAACATTATTTTTGGATAATATAAAAATAAGAGAAAATTTCAATAAATAGAAATTAGAAAATTAACTTATGAAGGAGGATGGAAAGCTAGAGAGATAAAACAAAAATTTAAGAGAAATGGGATAAAAAAAATCAATTACAGTTATTTTAAGATTATTAGAATTCATTACTTGTTTTCACTTATTGAGTACCTAGAAGGTTATGTTACTCTAACATTATTAATTCTAAACAAACTTTGACTTTCACACAATTTGCTTTTATTTTCATTATCACTTCTTAAACCAAGATGCATAATGTATACTTCATTACCAAAGTAATAGATTTTTAATTAGAAGTGAGTAACGATAGAGATAGAAAGAGTGGGAGTTAGTGAGATAGAGAATTGTAAGATTTCATTTCAAAGATATTATATTTTAGTAACTATTATTTTTAATTACTTATGTACTATACTTTAAATATAACTATTAGTTATTTCAATTAGGTTCGGGTTTTCCCATCAAGTTTTTTTGGAAGTCCTAAAGTATAATTTAGAACCCTATAAGGTTTTTATCGAGTCAGGTATGTAAGATATCTACAATGACCTCCTTGATGGCATTCCTATTTTTAACAATTATATAGTTGTGGTCACATAATATTTGATATGTAAGTTATGAGATTACAAAATTATAGAAATCAATATCACTATACTCCTAGATATATAACAAATTTTCAAAATGTAGAGGAATGTTGTTCAGTAAGCTTACAAATTCATGTTTTTTGCCACTTAATTTACAAGATATGATTATTTTAAAATTTTACTCAATTCATTTACCCAAAACATACAGCAGATTTTATTTTCAATAAAAGTATATCTCAAAACTGTAATGATATAATATTTACTAAAATTAGACATCACATGTAATACTATGCATAGTTGAAATTATTTGATACAAGCAAAGTTTATTAAGTTATAATTATTTAGAAAGATTAGAAATTAATTTTGAATAAATTAGCAAGTCAAAAGATACTAAAATACATCAGAATTAAAGTATAGGTACCAAAATGCAATCATAAGAGGACATTAGAATGTAAATAATTCTAATGACAATTAATTTGGCTATTAATAAAGACACTAAGTTGAAGAAATGAGCACCAAATAATAAAAAATAAAAGTTTAAGCACTAAATTGTTTTGAAAGTACATGCACTTTTGTTGCTTTTATTTTTTATGTTGGTATAGTTGGTTTAACTTTCAATGGTGTATTTAGACTTGTTCAAGGGTTAGTTCCAAATTATAAACCGGCTTAGAATTGAAGCTTAGGTAGTTCAAGCATGGCAACCCATCGGGTTAGCAGACTATTGAACTAATAGGGCGAACTACCGATTAAACTGGTAGTTTGGCTCGATAGTTTAATGTTGGGTCAACATTGAAAATTAAAAACTATATATAGATAATATCAAGATATACTATATATATAATGCAAATAAGTATATAGTATATGTAGTATATAATAATTAATATACTATATATATACACTATAATGTACATATATATTATATATAATATACTATATATAATATAACATAATGAATTCATGCTTATACGGTCCAAATTGATTATTTCGAGATAAGGAAATTGAATAAAAAATAATATTTTTTATTTTCAATCAATGACATAAAGTTTTAAATTTAATTAAAAAAGACAAATAGTTCACAAATTATTTATAACAATTAAGAAAAGTTAAAAAAAAAATGAAAAAAAAAAATTCTACAATTCAAGTGCCGTTGAACCGGCTCGATTCACTCTCTTGCTGGCCTATAGATTGGCAGTTCAAGATTGGTATAATAAGATCGAGCCGAATATCACTAGATGTATTTGCTTTCGTGTATCATTCTTACCCTACGAGAGTGAAACTTTAAAACCACTCAATATTGTTAACATTTAGAGATGTAAAGTTACCGTGTGTTTGGAAGTTTGCGTACGTTACTTATGGTTTCTCAACAAGTTTTGAGCTTTTGCATGTCCTTACAAGATGAGGATACGTTGCAAGCTTTTGGTGAATAATGTCGCTCTAAGTATAAAAAACATAATAATAATAAAAAAACTATCAAAATAACTACGACAAAAAGCAACAAAAATGTGGTAAATTAGTGAAGCTAACATCACAGATCTGGTGTTAACGTAAAAGTCAGAGATACAAGCTTCATAAGCATATACTTGACCGAAGCGTGGAGATGAAATGTACGTGGTTTGTTATTAATTATTATTCAAAGTAATTAATGTGTCATTGGCCAGGAAAAAAGCAATTAATGTGTAAACCTTCGGACTTCTTGACTTTAGCTAGATATGTATGGATAATTTATGCGCAGAACCACTCCTTATGGGGCGCAATTAAAAGGTAAGATTTGACTATACAATAGATTTCCGCTTCAATTTGACTTCCTCGTTAGACTTATTAATATTAATGAAAGACTACAACACTCCTCATGGGTTAATTAGTGTTTTCCCCGGCGCAAATCAAGGGCAGTTGCCACCATCCCTCTCCTTGTGGGAACAAATCAACAGCTTACACGTTTCATCATCCTGACCAGAAAAGTCAATCATCCAAAGCATAAAAGGCTAAAAGCCTTGAGGACGACTTCAAGACCCAATACACGTTCACTGCAATTTTTTTCTAAGCTATTAAAAAGTAATATTTTGACTATTTCAACGAAGCGTGTGGTAACGATTTTTTAGTCTTAACCTCTTCCTAGGTCAGACCAGATCTTTACATAGGTAATTGTGCTAGAATCATAGTACCCAATGCCAACTCTTCAAGTGTTTGAACCGATAGGAAGCATCTTGCGAAGTTGCCTTTAGGTTTACGAAATTACGTGTTCGAGCTGTGGGTATGTCAACTAACGATATATTGCCAACACTTGTACCACTTTGTAAATAATTATTTTGTATAAATATGTAAACAGCTAGAAACAGCTATCAATTTATAAATAATTATTTTCTGATACAATTAATATATATATGTATGTATCCACATTGACTATATAATATTACAAATGCATTTTCTCATATTTATATAATGAAATTTTTTATGGTCGTGTCTTTTTTTTTTCCACAATCAATTCGGCCGTCTAACACACCTTTGATTATTCTCATTTAGATTTTGATTGTTGAATTAATTGTATTTTTAATAGTTTAAATTCAATGAAAATTAATAGTGAGATGATAGGTTAAACCGGTCCTATTAAAATGATGAATATGACTCTAAAAGCTTATATGCTACATACGAAAAGGTATCTTACTATGTAATTAAATTTATTAACTCTAACAACTTTAATATTGGTTAAATCTATATTTATAATTACAGTCTTACTATTTCAAAAGTCATAATACATCAAAGTGTATTAGTGATATTAACATATATTCATATGAACAAGACACATGTAATAAAATTATTTTTCATAGAAAATTCAATTAAGAAATCTTATTACGATATTATATATAAGAATATAATTTAGTTATAGCTAAATTTAAATAACAATTCCTTTTTAACCTTGAATTGTATTCAACAGTCATTTGATGCAAAAATAAATACATTAGGCAAAAAAAAAAAAAGAATGTATAAGAAAGAAGTATAATAAAAACAACTACTAAAAGATGGCGTTATGTTCGTCAATTATGTAAAATCATAAGTGAATTTGGGTGACTTGCTAACAAAGAATTCGAGAATAAATCCATTTACAGAACACAGAAGGGATTGGGGCAGAAGCTAATTTAAAACCACAAATTGCAATAACTCGACCTAAATGATCAGAGTTGGCATGAAAGAGGTACATACAAGTAATAACTGTTGGAAACCGAATGATCAAGATTGGAAAACAATCAAGAACTGTTTGATTTACAGTTGATACACAGGATACACACATTTACTTTTGTTTCTTTCTTTCACTTTCCTCATTATATCACTTACACTATGTTTTCTGTTTGCACACACTATCAATACACACTATGTACTGTACAAAGTAGTTCTTGCATTGTTTCATTTATGCACATTTTCACACACACATTTGTTCACATACACTGCTGCTACCTAACTACTAACTTTCTATTTATACATGAGTACAATCAGTTATGTTTGTTGACTACACTTATCAGCTAGTTGTAATAGGATATGCTAAGTTCCACCACAAGATTTGTATTATACTCCAATAAACCCCCTTTAATCCATATCACATGATGTCAATGATTCAACACCAAGCAGCTCCTGCAACTTCTTGAACTAATTTCCCTTTAGTGCTTTTATAAAGATATCAGCCAATTGTTGTTTAGTAGAACAATATTCCAGTTAAAGATTACCATTATTTACTTGATCACGTAAATAATGGAACCATGTTTCTCTGTATTTGCTTCTGCCATGTGCTACTGCATTCTATGCAAGTGTTATTGCTGATTTATTGTCTACAAAAATCACTAGTTGTTGCTTTACGCTAAGCTTCATCTGATCTAATAACAAAGTTAACCAGATAGCTTGACATGTGTTGGAAGTTGTGGACACTTACTTTGCTTCACATGAAGAGAAAGCTACAATCGGTTCCTTCTTTAAACACCAAGTGAATATTATTTTGTTATATTCGACTACATAACCATTCATACTCTTCCTATCCACTTTATCTCGACATTAGTCAACATCAGAATAGCTAACTATCTCATCTTCAATTGTATTGACATCCTTGTAAAATAAAACACCATAGTCTAATGTTCCCTTTAAGTATCTTAATATACATTTTGCTGCAATCAAATGAGACCTCTTAGGATCCTCCATGAATCTACTCACCAAAACCATTGCATAACTGATGTTCGGATGGCTATTGCATACAAATCTCAGTGATCCTACAATTTGCTTAAACAAAGTAGGATCTACAGACTTCTCACTCTTTAACTTCTTAAGTTTAATTCCAGCATCCAGTATAGTATCAACTGATTTACATTTGTACATGTTAAACCTCTTCAATATGGCCAGTACATATTTCCTTTGATGTATTAAAACTCCACTCTTAACTTCAACAAATTCAAGTCCCAAAAAATAGGACAATACACCTAAATCTATCATATCAAATTCTCCCTTCATCATCCCCTTAAACTATTTAATCTCTTGTACATCATTGCCAGTAACCAATAAGTCATCGACATATAGGCATACCATGATCAGATTCTTAATGCCGTGTTCTAAATCCTCACATAAACTCCATATTCATGTAAACATCTTTCAAAACCTTGGTGAGTTAAAAATAAGTCTATTCATTTATTCTAAGCCCTTGGTGCCTGTTTCAAACCATATAAAGCTTTTCATAATTTATATACACTTTATGTTCTTGTCCCTTAACTTCAAAATTGGGTGGTTGAGTCACATAAACTTCTTCCTCTAATGATCTATCAAGGAATGCTGACTTTACATCCAACTGAAACATAGGCTATGACTTACTACATGCAATGGCAACCACAAGCCTTATTGTTTTAGCCACAAGTGAAAACATATCTTGATAGTCCAACCTTTGCTTTTGAAGAAAACCTTTTGTAACCAATTTTGCTTTAAACTTAGCCACAGACCCATTGGGCTTCAATTTTGTTTTATAAATCCATTTGACATCAATTGGAGTTCTTGCTTTTGGCAAGACAATGAGTTCCCATGCCTTATTTCTTTTGATAGATTGAATTTCTTCCCTCATGACATTACACCACTTCTGATCACCCAATGCTTGATCCACACTTACTGATTTATGCCTTGCAAATAGGGCAAGATGAACCAAGTCTCCTTTTGATGTTACTACATGATCTGGAAATATTTCATAATCATCATATCTCCTTGGAATTTATCGTATTCTCTGACATCTGTTACTTGATAACTATTGTATAGATTGATTTGCATTGTCCATCCCATCATTTGTAGGTTGTTGTTCTAAAACCTACTTTTTACTTTCAACAAATAGCCTAGCATTACCCCTCTTCTGGTCACCCATTGAATCCCACTTCCAACTTTAGTTTCATCAAACACTACATCTTTGCTTACTAGTACGCGCTTCAAAGTGGGATTATATAATTTATAAGCTCCAAATGGATGGTATCCTATAAAGACAGCCTCTTCACTTTTATCATCCAATTTCTTCCGTCTGATCTCTGGTATATGTATGAAGCATAAGCTTCCAAACACTATTAAATGAGATGCATTTGGTTTCCTCCTTATCTACACTTCTTCTAGTATCTTTTTTTTCAATGACTTTATGGGACACCTATTCAAAATGTATACAGCTGTTGCCACTACTTCTCCCCACAAATGTTGAGGCACATTCTTACTTCTAAGCATAGTTCTTATCATATCTAATATTGTTTGGTTTCTTCTTTCAGCAACTCTATTATGCTGTAGTGCATATGGAGCTATCACTTCATGCATAATCCCTTCCTTTTCAAAGAAATCCTTAAATTCATTTGAAGTATATTCACCACCTCCATTCGTACGAATTGTTTTGATAACTCTGTCACTTTGCTTTTCAACCAGCACTTTGAACCTTCTAAAAATATCAAATACTTCAGATTTTCTTTGAATCAAATATAACTAGATTTTTTTACTGAAATCATCAACAAAAATTACAAAGTATTAGTTCCCTCCTAATGTTGTCACTTCAAAGGGTCCACATACATCTAAGTATATTACTTCTAAATAACTCAAGGTTCTTGGTGAGATTCTACCTTTAAAATACTCCTTTGGTTGTTTTCCCAACTGATAGCCTTCGCAAATTTCACTCATTACTCGAACACTTGGCAAACCATTAACCATATTCATCTTACTTAGATGATACATATTCATCTTACTTAGATGATACAAGCTTTTAAAGTTTAGATATCCGAACCTTAAATGCCATATCCATGTATCATCATTCACTATAGCACTAAGACTTATGTATTTACCCAATTGAATTTCAATTTTAAATGTGCGATTCTACGAGAGTGATGCCTTTATCATTAGTTTGTCCTTACAATCAAATATAGTCAGCCATCAATCATTTAAGTTTATCACGTACCCCTTCTATAATAATTACCCCATGCTTAGTAAGTTAGTCTTCATATTAGGTACATATAGGATACTAGAAATATACGAGTGTTCCCTATTTTTTTGTTTAATCAAGATTTTTCCTAGTCTTTCAACCATCACTACATTATTATTTGCAAATTGAGCCTTACCCTTAACGGTCTCATTTAATTCAATAAACCAATGCTTGTTACTTAACGTATGGTTAGAGCATCTAGTATCTAAGTACCACGTATTAAAGGTCTTGCTCTCAGGTAGGGTTGTCACCATCAGCCATACAACATCATCAGAATTGTGACTTTCATCTTATGCAAAGCCTACTATATCTCCTTCATTCTTTCGAAAACCCCCTTTATTATTCCTACATTCATCAATAAAATGTCCAAACTTCTGATAGTTATAACATTGGATAGACCTCTTATCAAATTTTCTCCTAGAACCTCTCTCTTGTGCTCCTCCTCTCTCTGTTACTTCATCAGAGTGTGTTTGATCAGAGTTAGATTCTTCATTTCTTGATTGATATGACCACGTTCTTCCTCATCCTCTGCTTCTTCCTCAAAAACTTCCTCTTCTACCTCCAATGTTATCACCAAGAACTTTCTTTACATGTGCTTGCAAAGCATGTTCTGCAGGTTTGTCATTTGCTCTCTCACTCATCCATTTTTCATGTGCCTTAAGGGTACTTTGTAGTTGATCCAATGTTAAAGTATTCAAGTCTTTCGATTCTTTAATTGCTACTACAATGTGATCAAACTTGGGAAACAAAGATCGCAAGATCTTTTCAACTAACATTCCTTCAGATACTGTCTCTCCATTCGCCTTCATCTGATTGGATAGGGTAATTACTTTGGCACAAAATTTACTTACATTCTCTTTGTTGTCCATTTGCAGTAATTCATATTTTTGCCTTAATGTTTGAAGCCTTACCCTCTTTAGTTTATCTGCTTTCTTGTAATACTTCTCTAAAGTTTCCCATGCCTCTTTTGATGAATTTGCAGTTGCAATTCTTTCAAAGTTTGTTAGATCAACACACTAATGTATATAGAATAAGGCCTTGCAGTCTCTTTTCTTTAGTTCTTGATGCGCAGTACACTGAGCATCAGAAGGATTATTAGGTAAGTCTTGAACACCACTATCAACAACTTCTTACACTTCTTGAAACCCAAATATAACCTTCATCTAGATGCTCCACTTCTCATAGTTTTTCCCATCCAAAATCGAAAGCAACGTTGATATGTTGCTAGTTACTGAAGTCATTTTCGCACCCTGGGACTCTCTTGATCAGAACTGAGCTTTGATACCACTGTTGGAAACCGAATGATCAAGACAGGAAAATAATCAAGAACTGTTTGATTTACAGTACACACATAGGATATACTGTATCACTTTGTTTCTTTTTTTCACTTTCCTTGTTGTATCACTGAGATTGTGTTTTCTATTTGCACACACTATCAGTACATACTATATACAGTACAAAGTAGTTCTTGCACTATTTCATGTGTACACATTTTCACACATACATTTGCTTACATACACTACTATTAACTAATTCTAATTTTCTATTTGTACTTCAGTACAGTTAGTTATGTTTGTTAACTATACTTATCATCTAGTTGTAATAGGATATGCTAAGTTGCACTATAGGATCTATATTATACTCCTCTAATAATAACAAGTTATTTATTGATCATATGTTGCATTAAAAATTAATACACTTCTTTTTTACGATATAAGATGAATGTTGATGTGTGAATAAAATAAGGAAGAATAGTAAGCTCATCGTGATTTCATATCGTTAGTGATAATTTATCGACTAAAGGATATACTTGATAAAATCACCTATTTCAATGTGGAGTAACGGGGTGCTTTTGTGATAAGTAGGGAAATCAATAAAACACTGACAAAATACCAGACCAGATGTACAATCTATATGTGTACAACTGCATGAAAATTGTGAAAGTTCGAAGTGGTTTATGAAGATAATAACTTACTAAAAGAGGTTTTAGTTCATAAAAGTTAGATACTTTGCAACCTCCTTTCCAAATTATATCTTGCTAATTCAAGGTCCAATTCTTAGTCAAAAGACACTAGAGTCGATGCTTTATACTCAAATCTTTTAATCATACAAGCTTTTAATCATTATAATCTGTATTTTCAACTTTTTAAATTGTGTGGTGCTATTGTGAGAGTTAGTACATTTTAGGAAAAAAGTCACACATTTTTGAAAGATAGTTTGAAATATACTTTATAATAAGTACAATCATTACTTTGCTTTGTGAATGATTAAAACAAAGCATGGGCTCGTGTGCACTTAAATTGCGCTAAATTAAGTATACTTAGCGAATTGCTACCGAGAGAGCCACGACGCCTGCTCCCTACTTCCTTTTTGTGCATGGTCAATGTTTTTATGTAAGCACTAATGAAGCTTATCTTATATTTACGTATTTTTCAAGTGTTGCATCATAGTTATTGTCTCCACCTGTTACACTTTTTTTTCTTATTAATTTAGATAATGGTAATTAAAGTTGGTCTTTAATCGCCAATAATTATTTTTCCTGTTGCAAATTATTAATGTTGTCTTATTCCCATTTGAATCATATTCTTCATCTTATATATAACTTTTCTCTCAACTTCTTAACTTGCAACTTCATTAAATACTCTCTCATCTTTAAGTTGGATAATATCATGATAATTACCTAAACTTTACATATGCTTTCAATTTTGTATCTCAACTTTAAAAACATCATATTGAACCAAACTTTTACTTATTAAATTTTATACCTAAAGTTTGAAGTGCTAATTGTTATATCTATTGAAAGTTTTATTTGTCAAATTTATTATTTATATGATCTTCACAAACATGATGTGATAAAGATTCATTAGTCAATGAAAACAATTGTAAACTATTAGTGTTAAGATAGTAATTTTGATAAGAAAAATTTGATTACGTATAACATTTAATAATTTAAAGCTTAAGATATAAAATTAAACAGAATAATACAAAATTTGGATAGTAATTATGATAATATCGCTCTTTTGTTCCTCTCGTCATTTTCTATTTTTCTTTCTAGTTATAAAGTATGTCTTTTTTATTATTATTATTATTATTATTATCTTACTCTATTAGTGCATGGAAACTAAAGAGCTTGTAGTTGTCCGGATGAACAACAACCGCACACCCTTGCTTCGAAAGAGGAAGATTGGAACATTCCTCTAGTATGACACTCTTAGAATAGGACACATACTAAATGGTTTCCATTTTTCAAGTTTTGAGTTTGTGCTACAAATATCACGTTTTTAAATAAGGTGTTTTAAAATCTAGGAAAGCATCATGTATATTATATACTATGAAATAGAATTGATTTTCCCTAAATAATGTTTCATCTAATTACAAAATGTGTTTGCTCTTCTTCAGTCACACATCTATAGATTTAATCATATAAGTCATACCAATAACCATCCATAAACACATATCTTTTATATTATGTAATTCAGAATCTTCCTCTTTATAATCCCTCTTTAGTATTAATCATTTTTAATATAGTACCTTTTTGATATTATCTTTTTTTTTTTTTTATATCATGGAGTCACCATTGCTTTCTATTTTATTATAATACCTTTTCAAGCTTATTATATTATAGTGAATTTTTAGTATTAATTCTTCTTCTTCTTCTTCTTTTTTTTAATAATACCTCTTTGATATTAGCTTATATTATTTTCTTATAATAAATTGCTTTCTATTTTGTTATAATACATTTTCAATTTTGTTTGCATTAGGATTTTTCAAGAATCACAATCTATAGTCAATTATTTTTTGTATATATAATTTAAAAATTTTTTGTTATTGTCATCTTTTCATTAGTGATATTATTAATCAATAATTTCTTTCAATTTTATATTAAAAAATCTTGTACTTTGTGTAGAGAATGGTTAGAGCTACAATCCTTATATGATTTAATATGAAATGGCACAATTTTATATCTTTTGAAAAGGTTGTAGCTCTATTTTGATAGCATTTCAATTTGAATATATAAATACGAAAATACCATAAATAGGCCTATAAAATCATAATATAAATCTATTTGTAATATACAATTTCAAGATCTTTTTCTGTTACAGTGCTTGTTCAATATTAATTGTTTATAGCACATCTTCAGTAATAACCTTCTATTATAAAGCCATTGTTGCTTTTTATTTTATTATAATACCTTTTCAATATTGTTCATTAAAAGGGGTAAGCGAGTAACTTTATTGGATAAGGTATCCAACCAGACCCTACTTTATTAAGTCGGTTTTAGGTGGGTAAAGAGAGTTATAAGATAGGTTCGGGGTAGTGATTTTCTGGAAGTTGTTTTTATAGTGTAGGATATGAGTATGACATTAAAGTACCATGTACGTATCTTGATTCTTTTAATTTAAATTGTAGAGGGTACAAATTTTAGGATATCCTACACTTACCTTAAAATAACAATTGAATAATACTACTAAATAAAAAGTTAATACCATTGCATTTTTTTTTACCTTAATGAAAATAACAACTTATCGTCTTATATATTTTATTGGAGTTACTCAGGACAGTATACCCTCTCTTCTTCTTCTTCTTCTTCTTTTTTAATAGCTCACTTTTACATTACTTACTCTTTTGATAATTGTATTCTAGTAAGGTATTAAAAATATTGCAATTCTCAACTTATCGTCCAATATATTTTTTACTTGGCACATGGCTTGTGCTTTCTATGTACAACAATTTTTTGATTTAATAAAAAATTTATTTTGATGATTTGAAAACAAAAGATAAAAAAAACATAATAATTTAGTTTGATCAGATTAAGGATTGAATGTTTTCAATTATAGGATTATTTCTTATTTTACCTACTGAAGTTTTATATTGTTATAACTAAATGTGTTATAAATATAAGAACATTTCAATTATTACTACTTGGTCCATTAGTGTAGTTACATGTTTAATATTAATTATATGTCTATATAATATTTCGAAAGAAGATAAAGTTAAAATTAAAAAATTACAGGTTCTATAAAGTATTATGTACCTTGTATAATTTATAAGATATAAAGAAGATAAATAGTGGCTTTAAGGTGCCATATGATAAGCTTCAAGTAAAAAAATTTTGAAACCTATACCTATAAGATATGGTACAGGTAAGGTGTTAAACCTTACCTACCTTATACCTAGTTCACCCCTAAGAATGTTATAAAAAATCACAATCTATCGTCAATTATTTTATTATACATACAAATTCTATAACTTTTATTATTACCATCTTTTCATTAGTGATATATTTTGGACATTAAATATTGTTTCTCTTTCGATTTTATATTTAAGAGAGTTGTACTTTATACACAGAATTATTAGAGTTGCTACCCTTATATAACTTAATATGAAATAATACAACTTTATGTAGTTTGAAAAGGATGGTAACTCCTTTCAATTGGTTTATCAATTTGTATACAAATATGAAAATATCATCAATAGGCATATAAAATTATACTATAAATTTGTAATATATGTTGTAAAATGAAATGGTGTCACATTGTATTTAAGATAATGTATGAATATATAATTCTTATATGTTAATTTTACACTCTTTTGAGTAAATTTATTATTTTAATCAATATATGTGTGTACTTTAAAATAAAATCCATCAGGTCGTGCAGGGTTTGAACTATTGTGTGTGTGTATGTATATATATATTAGCGATCGATGCACCTGCGTTGCTTGTGCAAAAAGTACAAAATGTGTGTGTGTGTGTGTGTAGAGAGAGAGAGAGAGAGAGGTGAAGTTAATGGGAAGGTGTAGAAAAATGGTAGAGAGAAAAGAGAGATATATGTCCAGTTAGTTAGTAGGAGAGAGGAAAAAACTAAAAAGAGTAAAGAAATGAAGAGATAGAAAAATGAGTAAGTGAACATATTTATCTATTAGTTATAATTTTAATGGTTTATTTTATTATTAATTTCTTTGTTAAATAATAATAAATAGAGTGTAAATATATAATTTTAAGAAAAACGGTTACTTAAGGTCTAATTTATTTTAATAAAAAAAGCAATTAGTTAAGATCTCGTTTTCATTAATAATATAGATATATATAATATCCTAAACTTATCCATCATGTGCATGAATACCAATTCCGCACTAGATACATTACAGGACTGAAAGTCAACCTCCCACTTAAACCTACATCACTACTTCACTCTATAAATAAGTGTATCTGGACTCCAGAACATATAGTGCTCCCAAGTTCTACCTGGGTAAATAGAAACGAGGGTGAGAGGGAGAAGATTATCAATCAATGGGAAGTAGAACGAGTGAGCTATACTTTGTCTTCATGAACTACGATCCGGAATACGAACGCCTTAGAGCTGATCGGTTAGTTAGTTTCATTCCCCATAAAAGTCAATCTTTTTCTTTTTCTTTTTCGTTTTTTTATTTCCCGATAACCAGCAATTATTATGTTTGACGATGTCCCGTGTTTGTTTTGCCAATAAAATAAAAACAGAACGAAGCAAGGAGCGTATAATCTAGATGTGTACTTAAGTAAGAAGCACGAGGACTTGCTTTCTAGCATTTTCGAGCCAGGAAGCTATAAGAAAACTGTATCTTTGGTCATCGTTGATGGATTTGCGGTAGAAATTTCTGATGATCAGGTACCTTTCATTTGAAGTGGTTGATATTGTTTAGATTTAATGTACACATTTATTTTTCCTTTTTTATATTATTATGCTTCTGAAAACTTTGTTTTAATTTCCCTATATCTGTATATGGGGCAGGCAAATCTGCTACGATCTGCAAAGGGAGTGAGGCTTGTGGAGAAGAATCAAGAATTGCCTGGACTACAAATGTAGCCCTTATTTATGTGTCAATCATATTTCCCCCAAAAATGATTAATTATGCATCTTGTGCGCTATTATGTGCATGAATTTTAATCTTAGGATGTTAATGTCGTCCGTGAAATCAATGAACAGTAACTATTAAATCTCTCTCTCTCTCTCTCTCTATATATATATATATAGCTCCCTAGCTCTCTCTCTTCCTCTGATGTTTTCTGGGTTGGTTTTATTTTATTTTATTTTTTAGGGGGAAAGAAAAACTTCGTTAGCTATTATAAAGAGAGTCCAACTTTTCCGGGGTGGTTTGAGCTTTTATGAGTATCCCCTTTTTAATGTCACATAAATTTGCCGAAATATGTAATATTTTATCAAAAAATATAACATATTCCCATTGATGGCATGCTAAAATGAGAAATCTCAAAAAATGATAGGCAAGAAAATTCCTGTTATTTCTTAGCTATATCATAAATTTTCTATTTAGAAATTAAATTCAGTTTATGTTACTTATAAATAAATGGTAAATGGAACAATTACGTTGCCATCCTTAAGCCAGGATATATATTTGAAAAATTAAGGAGGAAGTTAATCGTCTTATTGGTTAGTCTTTTTTACGTCTTTTGGTGTTATGGTTGGCATCGTTTTCAAGTCCTACTGCCTTTATCAAGACAAGATAACAAAATGATAAAATGCAAGTGTATGTATATCCTTCTTTGGTAAATTGCAACAACAAACTCTTTATTTTTTCTCCATATATGCTCAGGCTCCTTATCTTTGAAATATAACAAGTAAACCTCTTATTTTTTAAAAGTATATGTTTTATACCTATGTTATCGTTTTGCCCATGGGAAAAAAATGGTTAAAAAATATCAAAATCATTTTTTAAAATTATTTTGAAGGGGCAGAATGGTCATTAAGGTACCATAAAGTATTTCTTTTGAAGAGTTAGAGTATTAAAGCTCAATTTCAAATATATAAAGTTAAGTGCACATAGAGGAAATATAAGAGAGTACATTGCAACTTGCCCTTCCTTTTTCCTAGGAGTAACTTATGTTTCTTACACATTTTTCTTAAATATACAAAAACTTCCAAACTCCAACTCTTACTCCCTAATGACAATCTTTGCTATTGTTATATGATAAAATTAAAAAAAAAATGAAAAAAAAAATGAAAATTTATCTAAAAGCTAGGTTTTTATATAGTTTTTTAAATGTTACATTTTGAACAAATATATAACAGATGTCGAATGTATATAGTTAAGATATTGAAAAGTAAAAAATAAAAATAAAAATAAGAAAACACAAAACAAAACAATGAGAAGCTAAGCTATTCTTCTGATTTTTTTTTTTTTCTTAAGAGTTTGAGTATAGTTACTCTTTTGAAGTTACGGGTGAAGTAGTGTAGAAACATTAGAATATATTTGATTTTCAGCAAAGTTGAAACAAACTCTAACGGCGCTTAGCTACGATCATTTGTTTTCACATGGATAAGACGTCAATGTTGTAACGCTTTCTTTTGTATGCAATAAATATATAGTCCCCTCTCTCCACCCACATCTTGGTCTTTAATCTTTATTATGGTTTTGGCTTGTACGTTGAGTCATTTTGTCAGAGTATAACTCTTTCTCTTCTCAATACAAAACATTCATATATATGGTTATATGTGATGCAAGGTACAGTACGACACTTTCGGTGTGGCTTCTACAATCCTACATTTTCATCATAAATTATCTATCTAGAATCTTTAAGGAAGAATGCACGTAGAATATTAAGCAATTTTAGAGATAAATACCAAAATTCATTCGTTTTTATAATTAATAAGTAAATTACCTAATTAAAATTTTTGTTATATCCAACTTTGTGAATTGTGAAAGTCTATTGGATGTTATATTAAAATCTAATTTAAGCCGATAAATGTTCATCTAAGAGGATTTATCACCGTGTTAAATCGCTTACATGGAAAGAACATTTGGTTTTGGTGACTTAGTCATGATCATAAGGAAAAAGGCCATTGCTAAATGCATAATCTTATTACCTTGTAATAGGTCGATTACCTTAATAACCTAGAATAATCTTTAGACAATTTCAACCAATCTTGACAATTTTCAGTAGTTGTCTAAAAAACGTGGCATCAAGACTTAATATTATAAAACCCTTTTGATTGAAGCCGAATCTAGTGACTCCTTTATTAAGACTCCTCTAAAAGAAAAAATTTAAAAAGAGAATTTGAAGTTGTTTCCTTTAGTTGCCCCATAAATGATGTAGCTAATACACATGGTTGCTAGACCATCATTGAATAGAATAGTGAGAAGCAATTTCAAGCTTCTTCTTTGTTTTTGGAGAGTATTTTAGGTTACTTATACTCAAATTAGCATAAGGAACAATAGAGGGGAAGGGTGGGGAGGGGAGGAAATAGGGGCAAATTTTCATATTCCTTTAGTTAGAGGGTAAAATAAAAAAGAAGAGAATAGGAGAGGAAATAATCTTTTAGGCCCCATCAATTTTTATTTCCAAAATCATAAAGAAAAGGAGAGAGAAAGCGAAAAAAGTTATTGAAATTTTCATTCCTTCCATCTTCTCACCTTACTTTCCTTTTCTTCCCTTTCTAACTTACTATCTAATGATGACATTGACCCATACAATCAAAACTGGGTGTAAAGTTCAAGTTAGGTGAAAGGAAACAAGCATCCAAGAGGACTATGGTTGAAAAGCATAGGCATGCTTTTGGGTGTAAACCCTTTTGGGAGTTTTAATGCAAAGATTAAAGCATCCTCAAGAAGCATGGACAAGGATCACGCTCTTGATTCTTAACCATGAATGCTTCTAATCATTGATACCCACTTCATTTTTTTTTTTATAATATTAATTTGTGTGTTTTATTTTCCTTATTTACCCTTGTTATACTCTATAAATAGGCTTGTAACTTTATTATTGAGATATAAGATCTTCTTGATTAATGAAAGCATTTATGAGAGTTTATGTCTTATTCTTGACTTATCAATTCATCTTTAATCATAGCAACATTTCTCTTGATTTCAATTAATTGTGCATAAAATCAATTAACTAACTCAAAACTCTATTTTTATAATTCATGCTCCATATAGGATTATAATAGCAGTTCGATTAGTTTTTAGATTTTGTGTATAGGAATCAATCAAAAACAATAATTACGATTAAATTATTAGTGCTTCATATCCCCTAAATTAATTTATCCATATCCTTTGTTTCATTCAACTTTGTCGAATTTATAGAAAAAACCATAAAAAAGATTTCCTTTCCTTGCTCCAAAACCCTAAAGATGCCATTTTTATTGGTTACACATGTTGTCCCATATCAACTTGGTATCAAAGTTGTAGTTCATGTGCTTTAGAATTAAGTTGCAATAAAATCTTTTAAGGCTATTGGTGTTTAGAGAATTTTAGGCTTATTGAAAACAAAGTAAAAAAAAAAAAAATCATCAGTTTGACAATTAGAGTGTAACAAGGAAAAGTTGTCAAGACCTGAAGTGATGTAGTGTAATTCACCAGGCAATTGTTCCCATGGAGATGTGTAAGTAGAAGGCTTATTGTCACATTAAGTGCATTGTTAAGGGTATGATATGTCTTCTCATAATTGATCATGGTAACTGTGTTAGTATTGTTGTTAAGGGTATGGTGTACATGTTGAATTTCCCAGTGATAGCATATCCATAACTTATTATATTCAGTAGGATGGAAAGTAGAAAATTAACTTAAATTATGGAGTAGGTAAAGGTATTAATATCAATTTCTTATAAATATCTTGATGAGGTTGTATGTAATGTAGTACTAACTATTGTATCTCATATAATGTTTGGTAATGAAACATTGAATATGACTAGTCCCTTAATGTCTATGTCTTTTGAAGGATTGTAAAGGGATTTGATTATTAGGTATGAGCATGGATAAGATTAGGGATGTAAAGTTATAGATGAACCCTTTTAAAAAGGAGTTATCCATGGTAGAAACTGAAGAGAAACGAAAATAATTTAAGTGATTAAAACATGGACACTTTACTGTTCAATATCTTACTCGTTAGGTTGAGATATCTAAGAAAGATGGATTAAAAGATAGAACCAATAGTCTTGATGCAATTCTTGATGTGGTCTGATTGTTATCTACTCCTAAAGCTAATGGAAACTACAAGTACTTATATTTTCATCTTCTGCCACTACAGTTGGTTTATTATGATGCATTAATGGAGGTACATGGTGACGATGGCTGCTGCAATGTTGTTATGCCTATTAGATCACGTATGATGTTTATGGAAATTATTCATGGGTTAGTTGATGGTTGTTTATATTAGAGTAACATCTACTTACTCCTGATATTGGTATGGTGGTTTGAGACTTCATGGGCACTTTGGGAGATTAGAGTTATATGGGATGATGCAAGATTCTATGGACAGGGATTACCACTACTTATTATGCCATTATCTGAATTTAGTGATCAATAGAGTCGCATGAGCTCGGTTGATAGGGTACATGATGATTATAGGGATATTACGTAAATTGGAATATATTATTGGCCTATTGGATGTGTATCATGAGCTTATGAGGAATATTAGAGTTGATACTACAACATTGTGGGAACTAGTGTTCCAAAAAGGGTTTTTGGAAGCAATTAGCGTGCCTTACTTGGCTAGGAATTTCTACTTGATCCATATAAGGAATATGCATCCAATATTTGAGTCAAATCTTTTCTAAGTGGCGGTAATGATGAGAACATCAATCTGTACAATTGAAATTAGGGGAAATTTTAAGTTAGGTAAAAGGAAATGGGCATCTCAGTGGATTATGGTTGAGAAGGATAGGTGTAATTCTGGGTATGAAAAGCTGGGTATTTTAAAGCATATAGATTT
The DNA here is from genome assembly GCA_024138005.1 of Lumnitzera racemosa. NCBI lineage: Eukaryota > Viridiplantae > Streptophyta > Magnoliopsida > Myrtales > Combretaceae > Lumnitzera > Lumnitzera racemosa. Next base: position 16,636,829 of record JAMXBC010000001.1, read on the forward strand.
GCATTTGCTTGAGCGATTTCATTACATGTATGATCAACTTAGGTTGGGGAATCTACTCTTATGCAACTCTTTGTTACCAAAATAAGTTTCTGGACTTTGTGTCTAAATGCTTGGATTGTATCAACCTATCGGATGAAAAGGAGATTGGGTTAGGATATCGGTACTAAAGTATTTATTCACGTGCATAAGCAAGGCACACATTCTTTGTATTGACTTCTTGGGTTGGTATTAATGTTATGCGATTGAATAGTCAGTTATTGGTATGTTCACAATTATTAGATATACTTATACTTTAATGTGTGTCTGTCCACTCTTACTCAACTTATGAAAAGTTGAGGGATGAGTGTTTTATCTTCAAGTCAAGAAGAAGTTTAGAAGGGAAACCTCTACAATAACGGAAGGACTTTTGAGAGCATCTAAGATAGAGCCAGCTTTTTAAGGAAACTTTATTATGTTTTTGGTGATAAACATGAAATGAATTCATAAATACATAATACACGGAAAATGAAAGATTATGATTTTGTTATGTGGAAGATTGTACCCTTGTCATTTATCAAGTTATAAGTTGAACTTCGATGTATGTCTCTTTGGTTTGAAAATAGTAATGTCCTTTGAATGAATACAGGTAGGTTATATGGTTTGATAGTTGAAATAAAGTTTAAACGTATTCTTATATTGGGGATGGCATGTAGTAAACCATCTCTTAAGTACCAAAAAATAGGATAATGTTAGAGTATATATGCCTAGGGAGGCAGGGTACTAAAAGGTTGGAAGAGGAGGACGTGATATAGACAGAGGCATATGGAGAGGGAAACAAAAGTAAGGTTAGTCCAAGGCACATAACCATCAATAGTTGTTTCCACAATGAAGATTTCTAACTTTGTGAATGGTATGTCTAGGAGCTTGGTTATTATTAGGGCTTACAATAACGAATGTGAACCAATAGGTCCTTTGAGATATCGAAGAAAGATAGGGTAAATTGGTTTGAGAATTGACTAAAATAGCTGACGTGAAGTTACTAAGAAGATATAACACACTAACAGATATAACACAACTTGACACTTCACTTGATATGATGTACAAGTTGATGTCAAGATCTATCTGCCATTAATCCTAAGCTACTTGATAAGATTAGAAAAGAGTGTATGGGAAAGTGGACTTTGAGAGGGTTGTCTTACAAGAACAATATATTCAATGTATAAGTCTAAGATAAGATGATTTTGGCTTACAAGGAGAAGGGACTATTTATAGTAAGTTCTTAAGGTAACATTACAAATAAAGAAAATTATAAGAAGGTATATACAAAAGTGAATTCCCAATACATGTGAAAAGGGGTAAAAGGGGCAAAAGACAAAAAGGGAAAATAGTACAATATCAGATGAAGAGAACAAGGGGTAGTGTAATATTAGATCTGTACAAAAGGGTTCTCTAAGCACAGTAAGTAAGAGGCATTAAGGTGTTGTGGAGATAAATAAGCCGAGATATGAAAGGATGCTGTGAGAGTTGGAAGGAGGCTAAGAGAGAAGTAATTGGTTATGAGAAACTGTATTGCACTAGTTTATCTTAGTCATTCCTCCTTATTTATAACTTTTAGAAATAATTGGGAAACTGTATTGCATTATGAAAACTCTACCCTGAAGATTAGACATTTAGTTCAAACAAAGATTTAATCTCACTTACTTAGCCACAAGGTTGATACCTAAGGTTCCTTAAGGCCCCTAGTTTATCATTTGTACATTTGAGATATCGAGAATATATGTTCCTCCTCCTTATCTCATTTTCTCCTAGCCATCCCATTAGGTGTTATTCGCACATCAACATGTAATGCATAACTCATGCACCATGCCCTTAAACACTTTTGTTGGAATCATAGCACTTATAGAGCTTAAGGACTTTTTTGATTGACCCATATTGTTACAAAACCTCTAAAGCCCTATAATTAAACCATTTAGCAACTTAGAAATCAAGGGAATTCTCAAAGAAATTAATTAGAAATTAGAAAAAAATTAAAAAAAGTAGGGGCAAATTTGAGTAAGGTTTGTTTAAGAGCAATTGTAGGTTTACTAGCAAATCCTTTTGACCATTGAAGGAGTAGTCTACGCCCGCACTTATTTTAATTTCTAAAATATTAAATTAATAAACTTGATTACAAGAAAAATTATTCTTACATTATTTTATTTTATGTCTAATTTATTTATTATTTTTGTTTTGATGAAATTTTTAATTTTAGGATACATGCTTAATGACTTGATTTATTCACTTAAATTTTCTAGTTAATTATTGATTTTATCTAAATGGTGTTGTTTGTTGCTTAGAAAATTTTCTATGGACTCCTTATTATGTCTAGTTTACACAAATATAACTAGTTTATGATAATTAATATGTTTAATATCCATTATATTTTTTAACCTAAAAATTGCACAAATTGGAACTTTTATGAACAAGTAGATTTATGAAATTACTTGATGAAAATGATATTTCTTAAGTTTTGGAGGGTAGTAATGATGTGAATAGTAGTTAATATTAATTTTACATGTAAGTGTGGTTATTAGCTTAATTAATCCCAATTTAAGAGTATAAATGTGATTCTACATATGGCAATAACCTCTTTAGCATTCTTTATTGATTAAGTTCTATATATTTTTCCGAGTCTATGGTAATTTCCATGTAATTATTTGATTATGAAATTTCTAAGTAAAATATCTTCATTTACTATTTGGGACCTACTTCAACTAATATTTGATTGAGATATTTTAATTAATGATATTTCTAGGCTTTTACTTCATTGGCAGATCTGTTTTTTTTGTTTTTTTTTTTTGTGTAAATCATTTAATGTTGTAGGCTCCTATTGTAACATATATAACGTTAAGGCTAAGATAAATATGTGTACTTTATAATTTTATTATATATTTATTTAAATATTTGCAAAATGTGGTTTGCTAATGAAATATTCTATAAATGGTGTTATCATTTATACAAACTAATTCATATATTTGGACAAGAGGTATCTTTTTAAATGTAATTCTATCAACATACCCCGTAATAAGTATCATGCTTACATAAACTCAAGTACATCAATTTTACTAAACTTTGATGACTATATAATAAAATAAAACTATCTTATATGGTTATGGAAAATATCATCTTAAGATAATGTCTGTATGATCAAAATGTAGTTTTACCAATCAAATCAACGTTTTCATAAGGTTGAAACGATATAAGTAATATTTAACTATGGATATAAAAATTATCTATGATTTTAATATAAATTTTATAGTATATAATATAATAAACACATATAAGCATATCATTACATGTAACATATATTAGTATATATAATATTACAACAAAAGAAATAATTTAGATATCTTATGATCATATGGAATTATTGACCGGTTATTTCGGATGCCAGCAACTAACCCTAGGTTGATCTCCCTAGAGTATGAGTTGAGTATAACAAGCTAAGATCGACCTGTTTAAAGCCTTTAGGGAGCTCTCCAAGCTCATTCAATCTCATCATCACTAAGGATAAGCTACTAGTCTCTAAGGTAACCCTGTCAAAGCTTAAATCGAGCTCTTAAGAGCTTAGACATCTTTATCTAAAAGTGTGATACACCTCAAGGTCATACACACATGGGTATCAATCAAATAAAAAAAACAAATATTTTAAGGTTTTTTCGAAATATATGATTTTTAGGGTTTGTGATGGGTTTTGATGAGGTCTTAGCAAATTCTTAAGCTATTTGAATGAAGGTGATGGATCAAACAAATACTATATGACCTAATCTATCACTCAATATGAATACGAATGATAAACTAAGGTTTATCACCACAATCCTTACTAAGAGGATTGATCAGAGTTAGGAAGAGAAGAGTTCTCTTAAGATTAAATTTTAGATCTACTGCATTTTATATTCCAAGTCTCTTACTTGAGAGAATTATGATAGAGGGGATCAACGTTTGGGGATAAGTTTAAAAGGAGATCAACATTTTAAAATGTTCAAATAAGGAATCAATGTTTTGTAAAATCGTCTAAATAAGGGATGAATGTTTCTAAAAATTCAAATAAAAGATTAATGTTTTATAAAGTGGTTCAAACAATTTTATGGATTAATTATTAAAAATCCTTTGTTTGAATTCCTTTATGAAATATTAATCCCTCACTTAAACTTTTTGAAACGTTGATTCTTTATTTAAACATACCCCTAAATGTTGATCTCATTTATTGTAATTCAACCTCAAACATTATATATTTATATAAGGTGGCATTTTTGTAAATAAAATAAACATGGGATGCCCCAATGGCATTCCCTTAAATGAATACAATGTTAAACATAGTGGTAGTTTAGTAAATAATACTAGAAATATGAAGCCCTAATGGCATAATTGAAATAGGTAGGTGGATGAACTATTTGGGCAACGAGCTGTTGAACTTGGGTGATGAGCTATTAAAATCTTGATGAGCCGTTTTGGGTTATTGACTAGTTTGTGTTGACCTGTTTATGCCGACCTATTAGTGATGACTTAGTTCCAATGATTTGTTTTTGATGATCTTATTCCGACGACTTGTTTTTGACGCCTTATTTCGAAGACCTTCTTTATGACGATCTGTTGTTTATGATCACTTTCTCCATCCATAAACAAATTTCGAATAGGTCTCTAAAGAGCTCTCAAATAGGTTGCTACATGTAGAGCTTTTCAAATAGATCTCTAATGAGCTCTTAAATTAGTCTCCTTATGAAGAACTGTTTAATAGGTCTCTAGATAAGCTTATCAATAGGTCTTGTCACAAGGGAAGTCCCTAAACAAGTCTCTAACACTTGGAGAGCTCATAAGTAGGTCTTTAACATAGCCTACAACTTGGTGATTAACTTCATTAGAACTGATGCTAGTGGGTCAGTACCTTGAAGCTTATCAAAGTGTTAGCTTAGTTTCCTTTACACTCTAACCTTTTGGAGCCTAGAGTCATCATGCTCTTGAAGCGTAGTCTTAGCCCATTGGATTAAACAAAGCTGAGGTGGGAATAGTTCATGAGATAAGGCAAGATTTGCAGCTAGCATGCATAAAGAATATTTTGCAATACTGAGCTATAAATACTAGGTAACCCCATAAGAAAGGGGATCCATACCTTTCACCCTCAAGTCCTTTCTTTCTCTTTCTTTAAGCCTTATATTAACCTAAGCATCGGAGTGGCTATCTTTTGGAGGTACTCAAAGCTTACATTTGTTCATTTTGCAAGTTGTCTTAAACCTCCAAAACTATAACCAAAATCTACCAATAGTATTTGGTGCTATCTTTCAATATGGCTAACATGGCCAAAAGTAAGTGAATCATCCACTCTATCCTAGTAGATAACACCAACGTTGAGGTATAATAACTCAATGCTACTATTATTTAGTAGTTACTAAACTAACAAAATAACTAACTAATCCTACCTTTACTACAAAACCAACCAAAATTTTGTCACCATTAAGTAATTTCCTTAAGTAATAGGGATAGTCTGTAAACTTTAGGAAGCAAACTGAAAATGGTAGACATAATTCAATAACATGGAACGTTCGGATCCCCCTACCTTTTTGGAGCTTGCCTCTATCAATAGTCATCCTATACCACCCTCACTAACCTTAGCAGCCATTAAGATTCCCTAGTAGCTTCAGGAGCACTAGCTCCAGCTTAGAGTCAACATCTTGCCTTGTTTGAGGTTACTTCAAAGCTAATCAATCACCCTTCATCTAAGTGATAAATGACTAATACCTTCTTATAAGGACCATACCTTCAACAAACTGCTGAGGTAATCTTTCTTGAAATAAAGAACAGTAGCCTCTTGCCTTGACTAGACAAGATAAAGGGCAACCTGACCCAGCATAAGTAAAGCAAGTTTTGTGATTCTACAGGGAGGGAAGTCATGGTTGTGATGAATGCCATGAGCTCAAGAATGAAATTGAAGTTTCTATCTAGCTTAACTACTCTTTGATGTACCTAAGAGCTTAGTTATCACCAGGACTTACTGTAGGAAGTGAAAAAATGATGGGTCCTTTGAAATATTGAAGAAAAGTGAGTGACTAAGCCGATAATAGACTAGAGTAGCTGGCGTGAAGTTGCTTGAATGATATGACCCACCTATGAACATAGCATGACTTGACACTTCACTTGATATGACGCATAAGTGAATGTCAAGGTTCACTCGCCATTAATCTTAAGCTACTCGGTAAGATTAGATAAGAGTGTATGAAAATGGACTTAGAGAATGGTGTCTCGCAAGAATGGTATATTAAATGTTTATTTGTTAAGTAAGATGATTCTGGCTTACTAGGAGAAGAGACTATTCATAGTAAGTCTTTAGGGTAACATTATAAATAAAGAAATTACAAAAAGGTATATACAAACAGGGGATTCCTAGTACATACGAAAAATGGTAAAAGGGACAAAATAAAAAAAAAGGGAAAAATATTACAATATTAGATGAAGAGGATAGTTGGTAGTGAAACACTAGTTTCATGCAAAGATTCTCTAAGTACAGCAGGCGAGAGGAGTCAAGATGTTACGGCAACAAATAGGTTAAGATGGGAAAGGACACCAAGAGAGTTGGAAAGAGGCCGAGTGAGAAGTACTTAGCCAGAAGGAGAATGTCTCGTCACTCGACAGGAATCTTTTAGAAACTAGGGGTTGGATTACTTAACATAAAAGGGAGGAAATAGAGCATAGTGTATCCTTCTAGCGCTTTAAAGGAATTCAGCCATCTTTCTTCTACATAGCGTTTCTTGTTATTAATAGTTTGACAAGAGAGAATTCTTTGGGTTGGGGATTGAAGGCCTTGGAGCTGTATGTGAGTAAGAGGACCAGTGGTTGGCAACTCATCACCCTTAATAATACATCTAACATCAGATGGAAGAGGATGAAACCCCAATTAGAGGAGGCAGGTGGAGCAATGGGACAAATATGCTAGCCCTAATAGTCGTAAAATAACAATAGAGCCCTTAATGAGGTCATTAATATTGTTTGCTATTCTACTTCCCTTAGACAAATAAAATGGCATTTTTAGGTTCAATCCTTTAAGTGCCCAGTGCCAATTCTCATGTTTTAAGTCTTAATAAAAACATTTGACAAGTCTATATACCTCTCATGGTGAATGGACTTTAATGCTCTAAGACCTTTGGGTGACCAAAGCACATGGCCTTTCCATTTGCCTCGTGCTTTAACATTGTCTCTTGGGTAACAAGAGCACATGATCTTTTTTGATCCCATGCACTATAAGACCCCTTTCCCTTGCATTAGCCCTAAAGTAACCATAACATATAACCTTTTTAGGTTCCACGTGCTCTAAGATCCACCCCCTCCTTGAGTAGCTTAAGCACATGACCTTTTTAGGTTCATGTGCTTTAAGACCACCCCCTTGGGTGATTGGAGGACGTAATTGATAACTCTTATTTTAAATACATTTCATATGGTGATTTTATAGTATTTCCTTTATATCTTTGGTTTTCTTTAAAGAAATTCATACTTAATTCAGTAAAATTTTGATTTCAAGGCTTGAACACGTTCTTGGATTGAAAACGAAGAAAATGAATCAAGTTTCACTCAATTTGAAGTTTAAATGAATGAGTTATGAAGTTTTGAAGTTATACAGTTTGGGACATAACTGTGTCCCCAGGCTATATCCATCCAGAAAAATATACTAAGGTCAGAAAGTTACATAACTTGGGGACACGACTGTATCCTAGGCCGTGTTTGGTGACGAAAACGGAAATCTTACAATACATTATAAAAGAACATACTAGGGTTTCGCACAAAAGATTAGATATTCAAAAGAGAAGAGACTTGAGGAGAGGGAGAAGAAAAAGGAGAAAGCAACACCTAACTTCAAGATTAAAGAAATTTATCATCAACAAAAGGGGTTTTTCATGTTTTATTTATTGATTTTGTTGCAATTCGTTTTTAGTTTCATTATGATAGCTTGAAATTCTTGTATTTAGGATTATAGAACCTAAGATTTCATGTGACTATTAAATTGATTGACAATTTTCAATAAAGTTTCTAAATTTTCAATAAAGTTTCTATCTTTTCTTGATTCAATTATGTTATTTAATTCTTAATTGATATTTCTAGAGTATCAATCTATGATATTATTCATGATGATTGAGAAATCACATGAATAATGAGATCTTGACATAATTGGAGAGAATTACATGTGTACTTAGAGATAAGATATATCTTTCTTTCGGAAAGTTGTTCTTTTGTGTGGGAATTCATTATACATTAATGCGATTCTAAATTATATTACTAAGTGAAGAGATTCCGGTAAATAATTTAGGATTAGGGTTAATATGCTTGATAAAGGTATTAACTTTAATTGTGAATCCCTCCGATCAAGAATAATAGAGATTTAATTAGATATATTTTAAGTGGTCACATGTTAAATACTAGGGGAAATAATTCCTAAATACGTTATTATCTTTTTGAAATCGTTCTTAGTTTTATTGCTTTCTAAATTACTTAATCAAGTCTCATAATTTTGTTAGTTTGTTAATTTTAGTATTTTTAATTCATTCAACTCATTACAATTTTCCGGTTAGATAATAGAGCTAAGGTTAATATTAGTACTCGAAGTCTCTGAGGGATCGATTCGGACTCACATTTGCTATATTAAAACTGATAGGTGCACTTGCCTGATATTAGTAACCTTTTCAGGTCTTATAGATCTAATAAGCTCTAGGATCACACTCCTTGGGCAACCAAAGCATACAACCTTTTCTGGTCCTATACACTCTACCCACCCCTAAATAAATAGAGCATACGACCTTTATATGTCCCCATGAGCTCCATGACTACCCCTTGGGCAACTAAGTCCTTTGTCGCTTCAGGCCTCAAACTCTAAGATTTCTTTCTCTTAGGCGACTAAGGTCCTCGAGTTCCTTAATTCTTATGATCTAACACCACCTTAAGGTACACAAAGTGCACTAACTTTTTAGGTCCTTTTGATACCTTCATTGCAGCTAAGGCCCATAACTTGAGGTACTTCTAATAGGACATTCCATCCCATGACTACAATGAATCTTAATGAAACAAATAAACCATGATTTACACTGGTTTGTCGAAATCCATATTGATAACCCTAAACAATACCCTTGAATGTCGAGCTAAGAGAATAAATAATTAGAAAACAAAACAAGAGAAAATCGAACTCTCATTTTTGTACAACACCTAACTGCAGTTACAAAAATCTAGGTTGGCATTCCGACCTCTTACACGTGAAAAAACTAAAAAGGGAAATGAAAAAATAGTTGAATTATGGTCACGACTCACTATTTCTTAGGTACATAAGGTTTCAAAACCTAAGGTACATCTAACTTCAGACATAATGATGTAGTAGGCATTACATTGGACCTTCTTATTGTCAGCTCCTTTCAAGAGTCTGAAGTAGGACTTGGTTCTACAAGGATACCTTCTTGAGCAACCTCTTCAACCGTAGGTGTTACCCCTTATTGAGTTACCTTATTGTTGTTTCTATCAATTGGAAGTATATCTATATAATCCTAGAAGTGTAGCTTCATCTCAAGTTGATGCTCCTTTACTTCTTTCCTTACCTTTTCATCTTTCTCATGAACAACCTCCGTTAAAGAGCTTCCTACATAGATTCGTTCATGATCATCTCAAAAATTTCATCATTAATGGGTTCATAATTTCATCACCAACAACTTGTAGCTCCATCACTTATGCTTGTCCCAGTTCTTTGGTATGTTCAAGCACCTTAGCTCTTAATGTCCTCTTATCTTCTTCAAATAAACCATGGTCTCCATCATGGCAATGCTCTCTTTAGTATCTGTGGTCTCTATATCTATGTTGGAATGAGAAACTCCCGATTGAGGTTTTTACAGGTATGAAGTGACTGGTTCGATAGGACCAGGAGAGAACTCACTTTTTTTAATACTATTTTTTTGTCAAAGCTTGAACTGAGCGACGAAGCGACGGGATTGAGCGCTTCTTATCCTATAATGAATAGAAACTAATTAGATTGAAGAGGATAGAGAGTCCGTTAATAAGCATACCTGTCTCCGAGTTATCCATTCTTTTCTTACTATAATACCTTGTTTTAACTGTATCGCATTATGTATCATTTGATAACTAATAAAATAAATACCCTCCTTTTTTGGCTTTTGTGTTCAAATTGAATTGGAAATGGAGGAATTTCAAGGATATTTCGAACTAGATAGATCTCGACAACACGATTTACTATACCCACTTATTTTTCGGGAGTATATTTATGCACTTGCTTATGATGGTGGTTTAAATAGATCCGTTTTGTTTGAAAATGCCGGTTATGACAACAAATCTAGTTCAATAATTGTGAAACGATTAATAATTTTTTATTTTTTTTTCTATAAATTCGAAATATTAATATTCTATTTATATTTAATTCTATTTATATTTAAGAATTTACTTTCTATTGAGACATAATTAAATAAAAAATTTTATCGAAAAATAGAAAATATAAAAAATAGAAAAGAAAAATGAAAATATCCATTTTCAAATAAATAAAATAGAGAAATAAATATATTCAATAAATATATTCAAATAAATAAAATTTGTAACTTCGCGACCTCCTCCTCAAGCTACTTATTATGCTGCATGGTAAAATAATACCCATTCTTTAGAGTAGCAATCTTCTTGTCCCTTAACTCAATTTGTTCATAAAGATAAGCTTCCTTAGCTTGTAATGAAGTACCTTCTTTCTATTGGATCTCCATACTTTGCATGTTTTTGTGATGTGCATACTCATCTGTAAAGCACTTATACAATTAGTGATACTACACCACCAATTAGCAACATCAAAGGAGGAAGACACTTACACCATACCACTTAGCATAAACCAAGTTTTTGAATCCTTCTAGTATCAACTCCTTTTTTACTTCCTCCAAGTTGGTTTTGTCGTAAGGAAGGCAACTCCTTAAAGGATCTTGCTGCATACGTTAGGTTGCTTTTAGCCTTCAACATATGAGTAACTGTCCCATTTAGGATAAAACCAGTGTATCGTAAGCTTTTGAAGTATGTGATGATTATTTTGATGCCCTTACGTTCTTCAAAAACGTTCTCCTCTTTCTTTTGTCCTTCTAATGAACGAATTGCCTTAAAGCTTATGTTCTAAATCGCTCTTCTTCAATTATGTTGATAACCTCTCGAATGACTATTCAGCCCTGCTTGTCATTGTGCTCCCTTTGGTGTTTACTACCCTCAATTGGTGGCTTTATCTTTTTTTTTTTAACTCTTGAATCAAAGTATTTTCTACTAGGTGCAAAACTCACCTTCATATTCTTTTGATTAACTGCCTTATCCTTTAATTGACCTATAACTTCTTTCAATACAATGCTAGTTTTGCCTTCCTTAGTCTTCATGGATCCTATGCTTGAAGCCTTTAATGTAGAGTTGTCAAATTCTTTTAAACTTACAAATTCGAAAGGCAAGAGTTAAGAAAATTAACAAATAACCAAGCTCTATGCATGAGCCCTGGGGGACCTCTTCTACTATGTGGTAAAGATGAGCAATCCTTATAGCCGCATGACTCTAGTATGGACATGAGTCCAAAAGTTAATCCCTCAGAGACCTCATGTGATTACTAGTACTTCACCATTTCCCTAATATCTAACCTAATAATTCAATTCAAGAACGAATTCAAGAAATATATATTTAAACAAGGACTAATTAAACTAAATTAGAATAACTAAATTGCAAAATAAATAAGAATTAAAGAATTAAGTTAAGAATGCAAGACAAGCACCTAATTAGATATTGATCAACCTTAAGAAGTTATTTAGTTAGTTATTCTCATCTTAGATTTATTAGACAGTAAGAATTCCTAAATTAAACTAGCATCTTTCTCTAGATTGGTAACCTTAATTCTAAAGATTTTAACTGAAATCTCTTTTTGATTACAAATCCTAGAATCACATTAAGATCTATGAATTCTTTTACTAAGTTTCCTTAATCATGAAGAATTTATGATGCCTATCTCTAGAGTTACATGAATTCTTTCCAATTACATGTGATCTTTTTATACAATCATCTCTTGATCTTATGCATAAAATCAAATATCTAAATCAATAGTAGGCAATACCAATTCAAATAATAATTGAAGCAATATAATTGGATTGCAATAATCTAAAATTCATTGACTAATAAAAAAGAAAATAAGAATCTGCTATATAATTCTAGGGTTTCTCAATATCTAATCTAACTACATTAAAACATCTCAAAAGAAGAAAAGAAGAAATAGGAGCCTTAACTTTAATCTTTTAAGAGTGAAAAATGAATGGCATCCTTTGTTTTTACAAAGCTTTCTCTGTTTATGGTAGATGAAATATTTCTTAGGGTTTTAATAATAATATAATCTTGGACATAACCATGTCAATTTGCTCGTGTAACTTTCTATCCATATCTTCAATTGTTTGCAAATTGTTGAAGTACGATGTAGACTTCCTATGAAAAATAGCATGTTTAGGATTTCCTTTAATACATGGACTTCAATTCTTAAGAGTTTAGAGACTTCTTGATTCGACAAAAACATGGACAAGTAGGCCTCATCTCTTCTAAACGTTCAACTTCATGTGTCATAAGTTGACAAGTGGATTGTGGGCTTGAATTGCTAGAATCCATCAAGATATAAGCATGGACAATGCAATTGAACTTCTAATTTGTTGGCGTCATGTCTTGATCATGTAGATTGCATAGCCAAATGTTGGCATTGCTTCGTAAATTAAAGGTATGAACTTCAAACTTTAATGTTACTCCATTCTTGTTAGGAAGTTGGCTTCAATATAAACGTGGCCGTGATTTCAATTCATATTGGCTAGACATTGAATTGGGTTGACATGGGCTTCTACATGTATGCTTTCTTGATTTGTTTTCAATTTTTGTCTCGATTTCTCAAAGTATCTTTTGTATATATTCCTTAAATTTGTACATTTTCCTATTAAAAATATAAAAATGTATACATTAGTGTAATAAAAAGTTGAAACAGAATATTAACAAATTAAGCACCATATTACATAAAAACACTATAAAATTCTACAAAAGCATTATAAATATAACCTATAAAATATGTCTAATTAAGCTCTGTCACCAAACTTCAAACAAAAATCCTTGAAGCTTGTAATATGAAGCAAAATTGGATTTTACGTGCTAAACCATCTATTTATAGGTACATATGATAAATATTGACGACTTTTGGGAAGCAAACTGTTGACAACTTACACCTACATTTTGCCATGTTTCTCATAAATGAAATGTACAACCTTAGTAGTCGATATACTTGGATTTGCATGCGCAACAACAAATTTAAATCCAATTGAAGCTAGTTAGGCAAGCCATAACATTTTAGTTCTTGCATCTATCGATAAGATTAGATTGTTCTATTTGACCTGGAATTAATTATCATAGCTTAGCTAATTTATCTTTAGGGGGCAAAAGCTTAAAGTAGCTTAGATGTCATAATGCATGGCATGCCCCATAAAGCACCAACTTTGCCTTGACTCCATGTAGTCTCCCTTTCACAACCTACTTCAGACTCTCGCTTGCCTGGTTGACCTATTACTTTGTAGTTCCATACTTACCAACATAAGAGTAAAAAGTTCAATAGCATACCAAAACACCTCGCTCATAAACTCCAGCAACTTGTCTTAGGACCTAGAAGCCCTGTTAAAGATTTTGTCTCCTTGTCAATTGATCATGAATTAGACTAAAGGGCAAGTGTTGGTAACTTGTTTCATATGTAAGCCCCTAAACCTAGGCTAATCTCCATAAAGTATGGGCTAAGCCCTATAAGCCTAAATTGACCTATTTATAGCCTTTTCCTAACTCTTTAAGCTTATTTGACCTCATTATTGCTATAGATAAGCTACCAATCTTCAAGGTGATCTTACAAAAGCCTAAACTTAGCTCTTAAGAGCTTAGCCATCTTTACTTGAAAGCATTAGCACTGTTTCCTCCATGCTCCAACCTTTTAGAGCCTTAGGCACTTACATACTTGACGCATGGGCTCGGCCTTAGATCAAATGAAGCCTAGGTAAGAATAGATTGTCTAGATGGCAAAAGTTGCAACTAGTGTACGCCTATTATAAGATCTCCTCCAGAGATCTTGGGATTATGATCCACTTTCTAAAAATCTCTCCAATTCTATAAATTTGAAGTAACCTTAAAGGTAAAGGAGATCCAAAACGTTTCACCATTGAGTTATTACTCTCTTTCTTTTTCTTTAAGCTCTTTATTAACTTAAGCATCAAGTTTTCTATGCCAAAACCAATTTTAGTAGTCCTTGGAGCTTATGTTTTTTTCATTTTGCAAGTTGTCTCTAACCTCCAAACCTACAAGCAAAATAAAGTAACAACCAAAATATACAACTTTTATATGTATATGACATATATTTCATGATGTTTGATGATGACATATTATATAAGACTAATAAATTTAATATAACTCTAACTTTTTCATAATTTTCACAAAAATTGAACATAAGTTTTGATATAGAGGATTTCTAGCAAATAGGAGCTTGAATTAACCAACTAGCTTAAGTAAACATTGTTTCATGTAAGTAGGATAAATGCTTTATTGCATTTCAGAGACTGGAGTATGTATCTACTTGAAGTTGTAAGTAGTTGACTATATGCCCATGCCTATGATTGGATGCTAAAGTGTTGAGTTAGTAGTTTATTTACTTGTTGTATCTACGCTTTTGTGAATTGAATTATACTTAGAGTGTTTGCAAATTAGTTGCTTGCTCTTAAAATTGACTAAACTAAGCTTGAAATAAAATCTTAAAGTGATATGTATTATAACCTAATAAGGGATGATTATGATTCTTTGGTTAAATACCGACCCTTTAAAGAGATAGTAATGATTCGTCTTTTCTTACTCTTAAGGCAAACTAAGTAACAAGAAAGGAAGTTGTGAGGTTAGAGGCTTATTGAAAGATGGTATTGAGAGCAGGCATGCCTTTCTTACACAACTTAGATTCGGCTGTGAGTCATTGCATTGTGCTATAAACTCCTTAGTTTAGATTAAAGTAAGGTTATTTTCTTTAGTTTTTAGAAGGACTAGACAACGTCATGTAGTTGGCATTTGTTTTTCTACATCACATTTGATTAATTAATTTGATAACCTTGTTTGACGTATGATGAATGTATATGCTTTTTTTCCTCTTACCTTTTATCAATTTGCAATTTACTCATCTCTTGTAGACTATTTTGTAGGTTAAAAGTAATCTTGCCACATTACGCTTACCCATAGGTGTATAGATAGTTGTAAATAGGGTTGAAGAGAAGAGAAGTTATTGATGGAACTTCTTTTCAATTTATTTAAGTTACTTAGTTTGTTGGATCCTATAGGGTGGCCTAGACTGATTTTTGTCTAAGGGTTGTAATAAAGTAAGTTCTACCTTTATGAATACTTTGTATAAACCATTATGTAAATATATGTTTGTTATGTAATATATTTGCTACATTCATTATATCATCCAGCTGATTACGCTTCAAAGTGATTTTGTCATATGTGCCTCATATATATTAAGTTTATGATAGTAATTGAACAATGAGCTTATAATACCCTTTAAATATGAGATGACGAAACTTTAATTATTGGAGTATCTTTTAGTGCAGTGGTTTAGAGTATGTCAGAATCTCCAGGTTTAGCTTATTGAGGCTAGGTCAATCCTAAAATGGGTGACATCTTAGAAAGCCACTGCATTGAGGGATAAGACTGTTTGACATTCGGCATCAAAGTGGACAATACCTTAATGGGAGGCATTTTAGATGGATTGTTACTTGTCTTCTATCATAAGTCGACATACATGGTGAATTGTTATAACTAAATAGCTTTTGGTGCATGGCAAACATAGTCAGAAGAGGTTTGTAATAATAGAGATGAAGATTTTGATATTTCCTACTTTCTTTTTCTCATAATCTAAGGATGGTATGTGTGTTTTCTCTTTTTAACCCAAGCTTCCAGTATTTAGCTAACTAATTCTAGCTATAATCAACAAGGGTTAATGACCACTTTTACTTAGTATTTTATTATTTATTTCCAAATCCTCTTAATTTGTGGGTACTTTACCAATTTTCAATTATTTGATGTAATATAGTATATATACAACATATTACCCATAGCATACATTGGTATAACATATTTTCATTTATAAATATTGATTTTATAAGTTAGTTAGTCTATCTCCATCACCCCATTATATATCTAAACTTAATATTCAATTTTCCATTAAATGATGATCCATATCGCATTTTATGAAACAAAAATACAAGAATACTACAACGAACTTTCATAACCACGTCATAAGTTTAGGCCAAAACATAGAACGCTTTCAAAGCTTAATTTAGCAACTTAGACCCAAGGTGTCATGAAATGTAGCTAAGTTCAAAAGAACTCTTGCTTATTCACTTGGGGGGAATAGCTATTGCATTCCTCCTTATTCTTTATTATACTATTTAGTTCTTATTTTGTTACTGAATTATAATTTGATAGGAATTCTTATTACTTGAAATCAAGTAGTAGGGATTCCTTCCTCAAAGTAAAAAATTGGGATTTAATAATAAAAGGACATCCCATGCCCTTGTCACCTACCACCATTGCTGTCACCAACTATCACCACCACCACTAACCATCATCACCAACCACTGCCATCAACTATCATAACCCTCTATCACTCTTTCCTTCCCTAGAGTCTCTCTCTCTTTCTCACTTGTTACTCCACTCTCTCTCTACAATTACCGTTACCCTCTATCTGTCTTCCCTTTCCATAGGCTTTCTTTATCTATCTCTCTCTTTCTATACTCCACTCTCTCTTTACAATCATTGTCATCATTTGTATCTCATCCTTCCTATGGCTTTTTCCCTTAATCTTTAGCTACTCTACTTTCTCTCTCCACAATCGAACCTTTAGCCACCTAACTATATGACGATTGTTCATATCAAATTTGAATACATAAATCAACTAACAAGTGCCCCTATTCTTTAAGTCAAATGCCTCACAAGAACTTAAGAGCCTACAAATCGAGTGCCCAATGAGTGCCTAAGGTTAGGGTTAGGGTTTCAAAGAAGAAAAGAAAGGGATCAAAACATTGAAAGAAGATTCATGTTGATGGTGATGATGATTTCATGGGTGATATGGAATGAAGGATTAGGAGAAGGCTGATTTCATAGGTGATGGAGAGGAATTGTTGGTTAGTTTCTATACAAATGTAATTAGGGTTAAATGAGGAAGAAGATGGACTAAGGGTAATTTAATCATTTAATATCTATTATAGGTTTATTCTTAAATTGTTTTTTAATACAATTAAACAAAGTAATAAGGATTACATCTTTATTCCATTCCCTAGGATTTCTAATTCCATTCCCCTTTTATTCAATTTAGTAAAGTGAATAAGCCGTTAGAAGATAATCTTTTACAATAGAAGGGGATCATCTTTACTTAGATCACCATTTATAACTACCGGTTTATAAAAGCTATTAGAGCCTCTTGATGTTTGCTTATAAGAACTGAAAGAGTGTTTAAAATATGATATTTCTTTTAATTAAATACTCAACTAAGAAAGTAGCAATATGGATGTAAAGTTATTTACAGTCTAACACATCTATTATGCATAATCTAACCTCATATCTAATAATCAAAATGTCATCACTATATTTGAAAGGAAATTATGAAATTTTTATGTCTAATGTTCATTACTCTATTAATTTTTTGTAATTGATAACAGGATAATAAGAGGCTAAAAATTGCATTTCACAACTTCTATATTTTCCTTTATAAGGTTGCCAATAAGTGAAGTTGAATTAAGGTTTCAAAGGTTTTAGCTTGACTCATTTAAAAAAATATCAAACTTAAATCGAGCTGAGTTTTTTCTTAGCCTAAAAATTATAAACTTAAGTTCAAGTTGTCAAAATAGACGGGTTTTATTTTGAGTTCGAGTTTTAGCTCATTTACATATCAAGCATGATTTGAATGAGTTTAAAGTGAGCTAAGTTCAAATAGCAAAAGGAATTTTGACTAAACTAGGACTTTAATTATTTCCTTTTAATCCTCAATCTTTGAAAAACAGAAATATTAAAGAAGGTTAATTGTGTAATCCATATACAATACATGTACATATATGTGCATATCATAAATGGGCTCAAAAGCTGTAAGCTAGATTGTAAGCTTAAATAGGATAAAACAAGTATTATTATGAGTTTGAATTTAGCTTATTTACCAATTGAGCTTCAAATAAGTAAAGCTCGAGTAACTAGCAAACAGTTTAACTTATTTGTAATCTTCTATCAATTTCCCTTTTAAGCTCTTCCTTACACTTGGACACCATTTTGATTTTTACTTCTAGAATTTTTTGGATTATGTAGAGTAGATTAAATAGTCTTTCGGAGTTATTGAAGCACGATCCACCTTTAGGTGAATATAAGTTAGAAATAATAACAAGAATATTTTTAATAGAACATCTTTGGATATCTACATCTCCACTCCATGCGAAGAAATAAAAATATAATCACATCACATCGTAAATTGAATTCCCTAAAACTGTTCTTATACTAATGTTCCTATCTTCACATATATTCCCTTAAGAAACAATGCTAGAAAATAACTGTTTTTTTCTTTATTATTATTATCTAGAGTTGATTATCTACCTTAATGGTTATTGGCAAATGTGGCACCTATGATATAAGGAGCTTAAAATGTATAATTAAGTAATCATCCTAAAATGTCCTAAAAAATAAATAAATGAAACAACTTATCTTTAATTAAAATCCATCTAGAGTGAAAATTGATCCTCTAAAGTTATTTTCAATGAAAGTTACAAATCAATGGTTGGAACAGTCTAAAATTTTGAAATATTTTGTAACATCATTATGATAACATAATTTTTTCTTAAAATCTCAATTATTTATTACACATGATAACATATCAAAATGATAACTTTAGGAAACATTATAAAAAATAACTTTAGAAAATCCAAATCAATCCAAATAAGTTACCACCACCGAAAATAGCTCATAACACTATGTATTACGTTTAAATTTATTCGACTAGAATTATACAAGACACACAAACTTCCCCATTATTATCTTTAATATTATATTTGTCATAATAAATCATTAATAGAGATTTATATACTCTGTTCCTATATTACAGAAATTATATTTGTCTAAATTGTTGCATTTCGATGAAGCATTAAATGAGGGACATTTTAGGAAAGTTCTAGTGCTAAACTACTAATATTGAATTTTTTTTTTTTTAATTGGTTGCTCCTTTGTGATTTGGCTGAATCAGCACCTTGTTGATCATTTCATCCAGATTCAAGTAGGAAGACCCAGAAGGAGAGGTTGCATCTTCAGCCAGTTTCTTCAACTCCATTGCTCTCTTCTTCATCTCTTTTCCTTTCTTTCCCTCCATCAACTCTGTCACTTGCATTTCCACTTCATTTCTTTTCACATCACTATTTATCTCCATACCAATGCTCCATTCATTACAACAATATCGACAATTGGTTGGTTGCTCAGCAAAAAATGGCCAACAAACAACTGGCACACCGGCGCAAATACTCTCCATGGTTGAATTCCATCCACAGTGTGTCAAGAAGCCACCGATGGCAGGGTGGTCAAGGACTTGCTCTTATGGACACCAACTTGCTAACATACTTCTTTCTTTAGTAGCCGAGAAGAACTCTTGAGACAGCACGGGTGAGTTACCGGCAACCAAATCTGGTCGAATGATCCATAAAAATGTTTGACCGCTATTTGCTAGTCCCCATGCAAACTCTATCAATTGGTCTGATGTCATGACCGTAATACTGCCGAAATTAACATAAACCACTGATTTGGGATCTTTTGTGTCGAGCCATTCTAAGCACTTTAGCTCTTCTTCCCACAAGTTCGATCCAATTTTGTCTAATGCTGGATCCTCAACATGCTTCAATACATGTTGTAAGGATCCAATGGTGAATATGGGAGCAGTACAAAGTGTCTTGAGTGCATTGACAACATCATGCTCAAGTGCATCAAATGTGTTCAATATTATTGCCGAAGCTCTTCTTGTTCTTTCACATTCAACAAGAAAAAATTCTAACATAAACTCATTTGGGTCGGTTGTTCTTACGAAACTTGGTAGATCTCTTAAACGAATGTTTTTCATTCCTGGAATCCAGTCGATGATCGTATCCAGGTATCCGTTTGTCAATAAACTAGAGTCTGCCAGTCGAAAATTGAAAATAGTCAAATGATAATAATTACTTTAATCAAATGGGAATATTTGTACTGATAAACTGAATGCAAATGGCATGACTTTTTGTTTCTCTGTTGCAATAATTATCTTAATAAGTTGAAAACAATCAAATGTTAATAATTACGTCCATATACTTTCCAGAAAATAAGAGAAGGTAAGGCTCTTAACAAAAGTGACTGAATAATACTAAAATCATTATTTGAACCTGTATGTTTCACAATTTTACATTTGAAATTCCAAATTACTTACTGTTATACCCAACTGAGCTTTTGCTCAATAAATTTTATACTGAAAGTTTTATTTTAGTGAAAATCATATTTGGATTTTTCTACGATAATACTATTAATATAATGTTATTGTAATATTGGTTAAGATCATTTAACAGATTACTTTCTTTTTTCTTATTTTGCATTTAATTAATTAGTTGTTCATGTAGTAATTTTCATCTTATTTAGAGAACAAATATGCAAGTAGTCTGAAGAAACGGGAGAACCATATAAGATGGTTTCATATACTTATTGCTACTTTCAAATAGTGTTGGGCCGTTTGAAGTTGTTAATAAATAATTCGATCTCTTAATTTAGATGCACTTGCATTTTCTTGCGTATTTATCTATTTTTTTTTTTAATAAAAAATTTCAGTGGAGCAACTTTTAAAATGTGGGCTTAATTACAACCTGAGCCTCATCCTTTCAAATCGTGCCCTTTCATCACGAGAATTCTGCCATGAGGACCATAGGAAGCGTATATGGGAAGATAACTTTGTTACTTATTGTTTTATTTTATGTAATTTCAGCTATATATGATTTTACTATTATCTAAGCTGTGATTAGACTGATACATTATTTTTATGATATCAATTTTCTATATAGTTCTAATTTTATTATTTCTTTGTTAGAATGATTATTTGATTAAGATCGTAAGGTTGATAATTGTGCACGCGTATATAATAACTTTTCATTCCTAAGAGTTTCTAATTACACTGAAATATTATACATCCAAACTAGTCGATGAAGAATTGGCATGATATATTTATTTATTTTTAATTATTTATTTTGCTTCTTTATGTGAAGCACCATATATTACATTGTGGTAAAATATAAATACAAATTTATTGGTAAGGTGACATCATCACTTAATTTTGTTTACGTTTACTAATCTTATTCAAGATATCCTACAATCAATTATTGATTTGGCATGTAGATTAATCATGAAAACATATGAAGTATTAATATTATTAAAATCTTTTTTATTCATTGAAGAAGAATGAATGGGTATTTATATATCAATAATATTTAAGTATGTATGAATGATAATTGATATAAATTCTTATACATTAAAATTTTATTAATATTTATTCATAGTTTAGTAAAATATGCTATAATAGATTCATGTTGATTTATTTTATATTTAATGATATTTATTCACTTTTCGGTTATTAGTAACGGAGTCATCTTGGTTTTTCTCGTCCAAAGTCAACACACTGTATCCTTTTGTCACGCTGGGATTGGAATTTCACGCACGTGAAGCGGAAATTTGCTGAAAAGGACAAGAGCTTTTGATCAGCCCTCTTCAACAAAGGGTCTTGAGATAGGGTTAAAGGTAAACTATGAAAAATGAATATTTGAATTCTAATGTGAGTCAGACTACACGTGGACTTGCATAATCTCAAAAATTTGAAAAGTCCACTAAAGAGATATTGTTTTTAAAAAGGGAAGGCGTGCGTTACCAGGTAAGTGGCATGATAAAAATAATTCTTGTTATTCATCTTGGCATTCTTTTTTATAATTACAGTGTATCTTAATTTTATAATATATTTTCCAGATTATTACACACGATTTCCATCTCCTTAAATTATTTAGTTTTCATTATACTATATCAGTTCTATTCCAATAACTTTTTAAAGTATTAGTTATACTATAAATTACTATTCTAATATAGAACCATAGAATTGAAGGAATATATATATGGTGAGAGAGAGAACCTCAGGAAACCCTCAACGAATTGCTCTATAAACGAAATGCAAATGCTGTGCTAAGAAATTGGAATTAGTCCAGAACTTCCTTTGGACTTTTTAAGTTTTTTGTCAAAGTTGTAGTTATATCAAGACTAGCTAGTACCAATGTTACATGACCTGTACTACCAATGGGAGCAATAATTTAAAAGCTAGAGTTTTCCATATAATTTTCAAAGGTTTTAAAAAGTTTTCGGTATAATTTAATCTTAAATAGATTTAAAATAAAATAGACTGTCAATTATATAAACATATTTGGGTTTTCATTCTTTTTCACTTTTATATACTCGTATTTTTTTTAATAAATATCTTGCGTATTAAATATTTTCTATTTATTCTTGTGCTATTATATTTGAATTGTATAACTCGAATTTTCATATATTTTCATTTTCTGTACATGAGCTTTTATTAAATAAAAATTTACGTGTCCTGTTTTCATCTTTTGTTTTAGGCATCTCTTGGTTCAGGTTATTTGACTAAGAAGAATATTAATACTAATATGTAGAATCAAAAAGCGCAAAAACTAGCATCATACAGCCCTTTTTTTTTTAAAAAGAAGAAGAATAGAGAAACTTGTAAAGTGAAAATACATGATAATTCACTATAGACAATCTATCTTAATAACCCCATCGAAATTATTACATATAGTGATGTTACCCACAGAGGGGCTCTATTTTCTTGTGCATGGAAAATTTTTTCACTATATATTAAATTATACTTAAGATAAGTAAATCATCGTCCAACCTAAATTTACCCGTAAATGAATAACCACGAAATGTATTCTAGATCGGCGGCCCTAAAAGAAATGTGGCCAGTGGATATAAATGCTGTCCTTTAAGTCAACTATTAATGTTCAATGATAAACTTTTTGTGATCGACAAAAGATAGTGTTGAGAGTATCCTCGATTAAGACAAAAAGGCATTTATGAAATTCCTACCACTAACCTACGAGCTAACAATATAATGTAATTCGGCGGATATCCAATTCATCCCATCCAATAAAAACTCCATGTGATAATATTCTGTAGGGTTTATGAAAACTTTCAAGACATAATTCAAAATTTTATAAGATTTAAAATCAGATTTTGAAATTATAAAAAAATCTGATAAAAAGTTTAATCCATTAAAAAATATAATATATTATAAATATATTTACTCTTCTGTGTGTATGTCCTTTTCTATACTCTTTTAATTTTTAAATTTTATTTGTGTAAGTATAGCCTTAACTTAACTAATCATTATTTATTTTATTTTTAGCTCATTCAAATTCCATGAAAACCTATATCGTCAGAACTCTATAGGAACATATCTTTAGACTTCTTTATAATCCTATATAAACTTTACAGGATTTTAAGGGCATTTCAGGTTTTAAAATACGTTCCTATCCTAGTTGCATTCTAGCTATAAGCAAGGATGGAGACGGTCCTCGACTTGTCTATTATAGGTGAGTACCGAGTGGTGGGATCGAATGGGTAAAAATAAAAATGATGCAAACGATTTATTGGTTTAAAGGGTGTCTTTATGATCGAGGATCGGATGGTGACTAAAATATCACGTCTGTATTTTAAATACTATTTAAGAATCTCTCTTTAAGGTTTTTAAAGTGTTTTTTTTTAATATTTTTTAACTGAAAAAATTTTAAATACTATTTAAGAATCTCTCTTTAAGGTTTTTAAAGTGTTTTTTTTTTAATATTTTTTAACTGAAAAGAAAAAAAGAAATCCTTGCTTCTACTCTTCATGGTATCTGCAGTGTATATATATGATAGAGTTTATGTTTTTATTAATTTAATTTATTCAAAAAAAAAATCTAAAGTCTTAATTCTAAGTGTTTGAAAACTCTTTAAAACGTCTTACTCTTTTTTTTTTTTTTTAAGACAAAGATAGATTTTTTTTATTAATTTTTACTTCTAAAAATAATTTTTTTAAATGACAAATCCTAAAAAACTTACTAAAAAAATACCTAAGCTAATATATATATATATATATATATATTTATATATTATGCTACGAACATAAATTAGTAACTAATAAATAAAATAATAATATAATAATATAATAATATATCTTAAAAAGAATTGTGTCGAACTTGCTTTAGGGTTCAGGTGTGCAGTGAGGTGAGTGGCGTCAGTGTTGTTCGTGGTGTAATGTGCTGTGTGCGGTAGCATTGAACAAAATAGAGGAGACACCATGAATCCTGGCTTATGTGTGCAATAGTAGGCTGTGTGAGTGTAGTTCAGTGTCGTGATTGTAGTGTGTGTATGTGGAATGCGTATTATCCAGTGGCATCACTGTGGACTACTGATCAGACTTGGCGTTGCACTGTATGTTGATGTTTGACGTGAATGAAGATGGAGACAGGGTCGTCGAGGTCGCATGTTGCTGTTCGCGAGAGAAAATTAGTGCTTGCGTGGGGGCTGTTTGTCGACAATAAGTGGGGTTGCTTGATCTATCATGTGTGCTTGCCGTGGAGAATGGACCTATGCTGTGGCTATTGTGTATCGTGCGGTAAGGTCAGTGGCTCATCGATGTGTGTTCTGCTGGACGAAGGACGGGCAGTGTTGGTTGGACATGGATGGGAGCTCTATAGTCGTTTGCAGTGTGGATCACGGTTGATTTGGTGTGTGTCGTCAGTGAACGATGGTCTTTGTGTGCTGCAGGTAGGGGATATGAATGAGAGTGAAAGTAGGCTGTTGTTTGGTTTTACATCTGGACTGGAGATGGTTGTTTGTTGCCTCTATTGCCGCTCGTGTTGGAGTTATGGGCTTATGTTGCCGTAGGGATGAAGTGCCTATGGATGGGGCGATTGCTATGTGGTTGACAGTACAGTATCCATGTTATGCTTGGTCAGTAGGGATCGTAATTGGAGTTCGCGTGTGTGATATCCAGTTGTGGACAGCGGCATTGCTGATTGGAGAACTGTGTACAGTGTATGATCGATTTGTGTGTAGTGAGGAGTGATCGCAAGTATGAAGGGCTATGTAGTCGACTAGGGCTATATTGGAGTGTTAGACGAGAGAGGGGAAGTCATGATTAGGTTAGGGCTGGCTTTGCCTTAGGAATTGGCAAGATGAGTATGAGTGCACGGATAAGTAGTATATAATTATTTTTTTTTATGCCATAGAATCGATATTTATAAAGTTTGAAAATAAATCTTTAAATTATATCAATTCTAAATTGATAAAAATCTAAAATAAATTTGAACTTTTATATCGACTTAAATTCGATTTGATAAAAATCAAATTAGATTTCAATCTCACAAATCTTTATCATATTAGACTCAAAAGATTTGATAAGATTTAAAATTAGATTCAAATCTCGTACACTCAATAGATTTTTGCAAAATGAAAGAAAAAAAATAAAAAGCATATTTAGATCTAATGAGATTCGAAATCGTGACCTCAAGCTAATCTAATACCAAAACTTAAATGCTTATTTGTTAGGCTATTGTCTTGTGCTTTTATATTTAATACGGTTAAATTGTACTTAAATTACGTCACTCTCTAAAGTTATTTGAATCGAATTAAAATTAAATCGATTGATCCTAAAATATTTTACCTTCTAAAAATCTATTTTCTTAAAAAATATTTATAATTTTTTCTTTCTTTTTTCAAATTTTTTCAATTATTTTTTATTCTTGAATTAGAACCATTTTTTTTAAAAAAAAAAAATAAGAGAGCAAAAATTGAGTGTTGACATCGTTCTTATAGCAACTTCTCAAGGTTCAAATTGCTCTAATATGCCATTATAAATAAAATTAATCAAAACAATTGTACATCGGATATTCATTTTCTTTTGTCTGGGAAATGTTGTTTCATCCGATCGGTGCCTATTAAAACACTTATAATTACTCACTCTTCTCAACTTAACGGTTAGTCAAAAAAGATTATTTGACTTCATATCATATACAGGATATGATTTTTAAGGAATAAAATGAGGAATGCGATTGAGTTAATGGGGACGGGTGGGTAATTTTACATAAAACAAGCACATGGAACATATAGCGTATTTTGAGTCATACAGATTGCTGCAGCGTATTCCACTAAATTGGAAGGGGGAAAAAAAGTGTGGGATCTTCCGATTAGGAAGACTAACATATGCGGGAGTGTCCATATCATTTTTCAATTAATCGATGTAGTTAAATTTTATGATTGATTTTAGGTACAAATTAAAGGAAATTCAGTAAAAAAGCAAACCAGACAAAACAAATCTTAGGATCGTTACCTTTGAGTGGGGTGTAACCCTCGTCAATTAGACGAGGATATTGCATGTAGCCCAACATGCCACAAGCACTTGTGGTCCAAAACAGGACTTCAGTCACACCAAGCTCTTCAGCAGCATCAAGAGTGAAGCTCAGGACACCATCAGACACTATGCATGTAACCGGAGGAACACCCGACGAGGAACTATCATTCAGCTTGTAAAGCAGCTCTTTCAAATAAGGCAAGCACAATCTACTGGTGGACTTGCAAAGGGTAGGTATATCTTGAGTTGCCTCGACATCCAGCGGTGGTAGACCGTCGGTTATCGATTTAAATTGAAATGAGGTAAGGCTATCCAGTGTGTTCCGGCCCTGCGTTTTAAGGAGGCGTCCGTGGTTGAACTCGGAGTTAACGAAAGTGATATGGAAGCCTCTGTGGTGAAGAAGTTTGGCTAGTTTTAGCATGGGGGTTATGTGGCCTTGTGCAGGGAATGGGATACATACTGCATGGGGTTTCTGATCTAACAGTGTTTGAGAACCCATTTTAGCGTCAGATGGAGTAGCTAAATTCGATTGTAATGAAATGGTTGATCCTGGAGAAAGATTGTATCTCTATATTATTTATAGCTCAAGAAAGATGGCAAGATAAGCAATATGTTACCATGTAATTGTGAAATTGTTGACTTTTTCCCTTCTAAGAGTCGAATACATACATCTGTATAAATGTAAACAAATCAAACTAGGGTTCCAGATGTCACATTTATTACAGTGCCACAAAACCCTAGATAAGGCATCAAATTTCCTTCCCCCAAAGATATAATAATCTTATGTGTCTTTTCTTTCTTACCCTACCATGTGTGAACTTGTACCTTTACATATGCTAACAAAATGGCGTATCTTTTCACGGATATGGTAATTCACGTGCCAGTTTTATAAGTTGTCTATCTCCTCTATTTATTTTCTTGTTCTCTTAAACGCATTGATGGAAAAGTTTTTATTACCGGTGGGGTGGAACCGTGGGGGAGAGAGAGAAACGTGATTGGGCATAAATCAGTTTTTAAATTTCATCCATTTAACCAAACCAATATCAAAGGAATAAAAAGAGATCATCTTTTGCAATGGAAGGGGAAACTCTTAGTTGGTACAAGTAGATATTCAAAAGAACATGTTTCAGAATGGGCCGGAATTTCTAAAAGGCCATAAAATTGTATTTGGTCCATCCTTTACATGAAGAATATCAAAGGAAACCGATGAATTCTTTGATTTAAGCAACCAACAGTTATCCTGAAAATGCACCTAAGTGTTTAAGAAGCGATATCATTTAATATGAAGGAGTCGGGGGTAGAAGATGCGTCTAGAACAAAAGAGACATATACAGATGCCAGAGTCCTTGTGCATGAAATAGGAAATAGCATAGTTGTTATCAAAGAATATTGAAGTAATACACAAGAAAATATCAAAACAAGAGTCAAGAAGAAGATCACTATGACTTGGAAGTACAAATAAAAAATGTTGTCAAAGATGCAAGAACTGAAAGAAACTCCTTGCAGAAACTGTTGTGGAAAAATCAAAGAATCGAAACAGTCAATTAATTTCGATCTTTGTAAATAATTAGTTTAAGATCCCATGTTGCGTTCTTTAAATCTGAGAAGTAGGAATTAGGGTTGGGCAAAAAACCGTGAAACGTGAACTCAACGGCGAACTAAGTTGAACTAAATCGGAAATTAAGGTTTCCTTTTTTTTTTTTTTTTTTTTATAATAGATTCAATTACTAGTTGGCATCGGTCAAATGGTCCGTAATTTGATTTATAGGGGCGAACGAAGACTTATGGTTCGAACCAATTCGAATCGGTTCCTATTAGAAAAAGAAAGGCTTCAATACGTAATTGACCGATTTTCTTTTGTTTTTTATATCCTTATCATTACCAATAGAGTAAACTTTTTGGCTTAATTTTCTTTCTTTAAGTTCTCGTTCATTTTTTCTTATATAATGTTTCTGTAGTTACTAATTACATAAACCATGACAGCTCTTTTCATTTTAGAAGTTAATTATAACTTCAATGGTCGGTTCTGAATTTTGATGGAGTTATGCCTATTACATTTTTTATATTTGATTCAATGAGATTTATAATCAAAATTCTATGAGTTGTATTTTTTTATTAGTAAATTTATAATTGAACCACATGATTAAGTTTGATTTAAACAAAAATTGAACCATTAATTTTAGGTTCCGTGGTATGGAGACGAATTGTATCATACTAGACACCCCATTCCCCTAAGAGTAGAAACATTTACAACCAAAAATTTGTTTGTGCATTATTAGTGCAACTTCTATTGTTTACTTCTTATTTATAATAAAGGATGAAATGGCCATGCTTACCAAAAAGGTTGAACTCGGAGTTAACAAAAGTGATATGGAAGCCTTTGTGGCTAAGAAGTTTGGCTAGGGTTTTTGATCTACCATAGTTCAAGATCCCATTTTAAATAGCGTCAAATGTAATAGCTAAACTCGATCGTTATGAAATGGATGATCGTGGAGAATGATGCATCTCTATATTTATACCACAAAAAAGATGGCAAGATAAGCATTATGTTACAATGTTATTGTGAAATTGTTGAATATTTCCTTGTAAAAGTTAAACACTACATTTGTATAAATGTATCCATATCAACTAGGATTCTATATGTCATGTATATTATAATGGCACACTACCTTATACATTTTTGACATTCTTACTTTTTTGAGGCTATGTAAAGTTAGCAAGGCATCGAATTTCCTTTTTCACATATATATATATATATATATATATATAAAAGTAGCAATCTTATGTGACTTTTTAATATGCCTAGAAGTTAAATAATCACTAGGAGTTACCGTAAAGTAGATAATGAATCCTTCTAAGTATCAAAGAAAATATAAAAATGGTAGGTTGACAATTACAAGAGCTTTGTAAAGTAATTTATTGAATATGACTTATCAATGAGCTTAACACGACTTACCTTAGCTTGATATGATGTACAAGCAAAGAGTTAAGGTCTACCTACCACTAACTTTAAGCTACTAGTAAGATTAGATAAGAGTGTGATGATTGTCACTTGAAGAGGGTTTCTATAGAAACAGTATAAGGAATATTCATTAATTGATAATCGATGATAGATAATTATGACTACTAAGGATAAGAGCTATTTATAATAAGCTTGTTAAAAAGAAATGTATGAAATTACATATGGGTAACATTGCAAACCCCCCTGTCCCCTCTTTTATTTATATGTATTTTTAAAAAATTTAGAATAAAGAAAAGGGTCCTAATAAAACAAAAAGAAAAATATATATAATATTAACAAATATATATAGATAAAAAAATTGAAAAGTGGAAAATATAGAAAATAGGTTTTCTTTTAAACTCGGGTCATTTTAGGATAATTAGATTTTGTTATAATTTATTTTATTTTTGTTATTTATAGTTAATTTTTTTATTTATTGTTTGGGTCCAAAGATGTATAAATTTATACATGTAAATTATTGGTTCAAGCTGTTTAATTGATTAAATAAAATTAAATTGTATAAAAAACAAGCATGAGTTAATGGCTTGGTTGGTTAGATTTCGTATCTTCGGACATGCATCAAGCTAACATCGAAGGCTCGACCCATGCCAGCAATGGGTTTAGCTTTTCTTTTTGGTTGCATTACGTTTTTCTGGTTTGTCTTCCTCAAAAAATCCCCATCTGTCAAATAACTCGTGTTCACGGCAACCTATTTTCAATCCATACTCATTTTAAGGCTAGATTCATCCATTATAAACACTGAAACCTCGATTTTCAATCGATAAAAATCGAAAGAACGAGATTTTAACTCTTTCACAATCTGGCAAATATGAGATTCTTAGGAAGGAAAGGAAGCTTCTAGTGGCTAAATTAAGCAAGAACATGATATGGGGATCCCATTTTGATAAATTTTTAACATCAACTCGTATTAAATTTGAATATTCTTTAGTCAATACCTATTTATTAAAATTTTTGAATTCAATACGATTTAAAGTTTCCCATGCTTATCTCAAGCTATAAAACTATAAATACGCCTTTAGGAAATGCTTTGGAGCATCAAGCACCCCCCAAAATCATCCATATAAGTGCGATTTTAAGCTTTCTCTGTCTAACCAACCACAAGCTTCTCTCTTTAGAAGTAGTGCTCTCTAGAGTGATTCTCAACGAAAACCACCATTGCCATCCACTTCCCCATCTTCAAAAACCTAAAGCCCAATAGGTACTTCACTCACCACCCACCATTGTATGAAGTGACCTCTACTACCACCAAGCGGCGACGAACTTTGAAACACTCTAAACCACCTCAGTTGGCTAAGGCATCAATTCTACCTCGATATTTCCTAATGAATTACTCATGAAACAACTTTCCCCCCTTTGTTTTAGTGCGTAGATCGATTTGAAGTACCCCCATCTCAATTATTACACTTGTTTTCCTCCTCTGTTATAATATATTTACTAAGCTTGACCCAACCCAAGCTAACCCAACCCGACCTGTACCCTTGCTCCTTTGGTTTGATCTGGCTATACTTTATTTTATTTATTTAGTTTTATTTATTTTTATTTTACTTATATTCGTAAATGTAAATGTAAAGAAAAAGAAAAGGAAAAGAAGAAAAAAAAAGATATACATTTATATATATTATTTGATTAAAAAAAGGGGGTAGTAAAACAAAAAAGAAAATTGAATAAAAAGAAAAAACAAAGTAGATTTAGTAAGTGAACATAATTTTATCACTTACACAAATATTTCAATAAAGATAAAATAAAATCGATATTTCCAAATTAGGACCTTTTCAATGAGTTTTTTTTTAGGATCCTTTTTAGAAAGTTTCGTTAAATAAATTAAATCAAATTAAAAACGTAAACCCAATCATTTTCCTAAAATAAAATCAACCAACATATTAAAATTTTACAAAAAAGAACTATGTAGGTTTAATCACGAATAGCGAGTATGCATGCACATATGGGGCAACGGTAAAAAATGAATAAAAACCTATTTTTCCACTTTTAGTTTAAATCATTCAATCCTTTTTTAGTTTAAATTATTCAATCAGCTAACTAACGAAAGGTAATTTTAAGATTAAGACTAAATTTGGAAATTCGTTGGTACTCATAAGGATTTAAAAATCCTAACCCTTGGACTCAATTTCTGGTTCTTAGAACTGTTTATAAAATTAGTTTTATCCAAAAGATTGATGACTAAATTATAACAAATTCACCCAATTGGTTATAATTTAACTCTTTTTATCAATTTCAGTCGGGCGGCGACTCCAAAATGTTTTCAAAGATAAAATGAATTGTTTTTTTTTTTAAACCTTAGTCGATTGCTAGTATTAAATGGGTAAGGTTTAATATTGATTATTTTAAATAAAACTTATTTATAAAAAAAAAAACAAGAAAAAATCAAGCATGACACAATGCTAAAAAGGGTAAATAGGATAAATAACAAAAATGAGATATAGTACAAATATTAGAAAAAGTTAGGAGATGTAGTGTATTGTCATTGCATTCGTATGAGGGGTAGTAGGGTGTTGGAGCCGAGCTATTTAGATGCGAAAATAAGCCGGCAAGGGAAAGCTTAAAGGTCAACATTTGGGGCCTCAATAATAGACAGGTCAACTATACTATTAGTGGTTGTAAGGTTGACATCTGGACATACGTCAAAGTAGATTATGGTACATTCGAGTTGGGCACATAAAGAGTTCAGCAGCATGCTTTCTTAATACTAGAGTTCATCTTGGCCAAGTTGATAAGACTAGATCCTTCTTCCAAGACTTTGCAAGCCCCTAAGATGAGTTTAGGTGAAGGGTCCTAAGATAGCCAGTCAATCATGTTTCCTTCTTACTGTACCATGTGGCAAGTTTTCTTGTCTTATTTTTTTTTTTGCCAACTATACATTTCAAATTTAGAGAAGGTTGGAATCAAACCTAGTCTATCTCTTAAAGACTACTATTCATATCACTAGGTTATAATGTCCTTAACTGATGTAAGCCCTAAAACCAAGCCAAGTAACCGTAGGGTTGAACGTAGAACTCAAGGTTTAGGGCGATCGGTTAAAGGATCCGATCAAACCTAAATTATAAACTATTGAGAAGAATATTAGTAAAACTGACCCCGTAAACTTGAATTTAAGAAAATAAGTAATAAAATAGGAGACTATAAAATGTTCAAATTTTAAGTATAATAGGTATTAATTACCGAAAATGCGAAAAGTGTCATGAAATAACTAATAAATTACTAGAGATAGATTATATGTATACTAAAAATTTTAGAATGACCAAAATAATAATTATGAATGTTCACGTGTACACCACATGTATTTACGTGTAGATAAAAATATGAGTAATTACCTAAATTGGGCAAAAACTAAACAAATAATTAAAGAAAATTATAAAATAATTATAAAATAATTATAAAAAAATCAGAAGAGGATAAGATGAAGTAAGATCAGGTCATCGCAGCTTCAAATCAGAAAAAGAAAAATTAACCAATCAAATTTGGACAACCTAAAAGCCAAAAACTTAGGAAAATGAGCAAAATCCCATCAAATTAATGCACATTAAATTCTACAATTGTCTATAAATAGGGAAAAAAAATTTTAGAAGTCCTTTGGTCAGTTTAAGATCTGAAAAAAAATCAAAACATCGAAAAAATCGAGAGAAAATCCAGAAAAATAAAAAAAAAAGGGAAAACTGTACAGATTAGGCAAGTAAGCTAAACCCACCACTTGAGACCAAACCACCACCACCACCCTACAGTAGACCCACCGCCTGGACCGGCCGACAACATTGGACCGGGTTTGGACGGCCCAAAAGCTTCGGACCGGTTAGTCATTTATTTACCCGATTTTTTTGTATAATTTTGTAAAATTATTTATTATGCCCAGAAAATTATGAAACTTGTTATTATGAGGTTTTATTGTATGTAGATTTAGGGAAAAATCTTTATTTAGTTTAATTATATCTGGAAATATAGGGTCCCTAACAAATTGTTCAAAATTGAGCATTAGTAAACCGGAAAATAAATAGGCTTAGGGATGTAGTTTGGAGTTCAAAATTTTTCTATAGGATGCTCATTTGATGTATGACAGTGCTATGAAGCCATTTTTTTAAAATTAATTTTCGAAATTTTTAAGTTATTTTTAGCCCTAAAATGATGGTAAAATTGGGTGATTAAGGGTTAATTAAGTGATTAGGATGCTAATGATTGACTTGAATCTTAATTAGAGGTTTAGGGGAGTTAATCTCTGCAGTGGAACCTTAATCCTATCCTTTAGGTACTAAGTATGGTTAATTAGGGAAATTAGGTAAGTAATATAACAAATTAGTAATATGTGAAAATGTAAATTAATAAATTTAAAAAAATAAGGTTATTTAGATAATATTATAATAGAAATCAGAAAAATAATAAATCTGAAATGACATTTAATTTTAAGTAAATATCTCAAAATGTAAGATTTTTACACATCGGGAATAAATCCGATACCTCAATTAGGGTTAGCGTGTACCGAATAGTTTAGAATACAAAAATTACGACCCAATAGGATATTTGAATACCCGAGCATAATGTGATTAATATCACATTGGGATTCGAGCTTAGTTACGACTTAGGAATTAAAACTAAAATCTAGTTTAGGAGCCGAACCCCGAAATAGAACACAACAAATCATTACTACGTTATAGGTATACATGAGGAAAATGAGTTATATTATGAATTAGAATAAGAATCCATAAAATATAAGTACTAAAAGAACTTATTTGTATTATAGGACACCTAGAAACAAATCAGCTCGCAACTAGAAGATCGAGCAAATTCAAGTAAGTTGGGTTATTGCTTATTGTAATAGAGTACTAGTTTCGTAGTACTCGGAGACTTAGGCTTGTATATGATTGTGATTGTAAATAGTTTGCGCATGTGCTTGATGTATATGAATTCGTGCTGGAATTTGTACTGTGAATGACTTTGTGACTGATTGAATTGGTATGAATTTGTTGAACACCCTAACCGGCATTTAATCTTAGTTGACCCTAATGACCGAAAACGTCATGCATTGTAACCCGTTAGGGGATCATAGGACTCTCCAACCAAATACCGACCCCTTCGAAAGGGATAGCGCAAGATTGCAAAATGGTCCCTTCTTCATCCTCAGTCGAACTAAGTGACAGGAGAGGAGGTCGCGAAATGGGTGAAGTCAATGGTTCGAAGGTAGTCACGGGAAGAGTGAGGTCTCCATTGCACAAGCCTGGGTTTGGTTGTGAGCTGCTGCATAACATGGAACTCCTCAACAAGGATTGGAGCGGGTGAAATTTCTCTGATTTCACAACGGACCGGACTACGTTGTGCAATGACACTTGATTGTTGCATTGCATGAAAATAATTGTTTGATAACCCTGTTTGTGCTGGTATGCATTCATGAGTCTCCAATTTAACTTACTGGGCTTTAGTTGCTCATACCCTTATAGATCCTTTTGCAGGTTCTGATTTGTGAATACTACAAGTACTATGCCGCCTTACAATTACCCAGAGGTTAGTCCGTTTGAAGCCAGGGGTGTGAGCATCAAGTTACTTAATATAATGTAAGGCTAGAATGACCATGTAATTAGGAAGGAAAGACTAGTAGTTATTATGTAATCTAGTGAACTGTCGTGTTTGTGTAAAACTTCCTGGGAAGCTCTGTGGACTTATTTATAATTATCTATGTTTTATAGAACTTTGTGATAATTATCATAATTGTAGTATAATTATTACTCGAACTGTTTACTTCAAAACGAGGAGTCGTCGATGCCTTGCGTAGATTATCTCTATGGTAGGCACTGTGAGGCCAGTTACTATCATAGAATGGTTTACACGGCGGGACTGTTGCGACTTTGCGACTTCGAGGCGTAACAGTTTTCGGTTGGTATCAGAGCGTGGTTTTAGTAAACTCGCTTTGAAGCGTCATACCTTAAAAGAAATAGACATTTTAGGAATATTGAGAGTGAGTAATACTAAGTGGGCGATAAAAGATTGTATAACATAAGTAACCTTAATCTTTAACATGGGAAATATTAATTGGTTTAAATATACTTACAGGTTTGAAGGGGAGAACTGATTCATAGTTGGATACGATTTGGATGGAATGGAGAAGTATCTCCCATTGATTATAGGGTTAAATTACAATGGTTACTGATGGAACTAGCCAATTGGAATATATTTAAGACAGTTGATGAGATTATCAATAAGTTTCATGATCGGATGTGCTATAGCTGGAAGGATGAGTGGGCATTGATGGAGGCAAGTTTAGGCCCCCAGTATAATAGATACACCGCTATAGTAGCTTTTGAGCAGAGATGGTTGGAGAAGGAGGGAATTATAACCCT
The DNA here is from genome assembly GCA_024138005.1 of Lumnitzera racemosa. Taxonomy (NCBI): domain Eukaryota; kingdom Viridiplantae; phylum Streptophyta; class Magnoliopsida; order Myrtales; family Combretaceae; genus Lumnitzera; species Lumnitzera racemosa. The sequence continues at coordinate 16,672,712 of JAMXBC010000001.1, forward strand.
GATGATGCCCTTACAGTATTTTCCTGCTAGGTTAGAGGATGGGAGACCATACCCTGCCAGTATTGCACACATCCGTACTGGCATCCCATACATTCCTAGACAGTATCCACCAGGGATCATTGATTGGTTTCCACAGTTTCTCGAGCCTGCTGGGGATGGTATAGAGATACCATTAAACTTTAGTCCTGAACCTGAACCTGAGATACCAGGACCACCACCAGAAAACCCGCCTCCAGTTGAACCCCAAGAAGATGGAGTTCATATAGAGGAAGACCCTAAGGAGGACCCAGAAGAAGACTTGAAGAGGACCAGGAAAACGAGAATGAACCTGGTGTAGACCTACATGCTTTGCTCATGCAGGTGATTGCAGATATCGGGATAGTTGGAGTAGGAGCTGGTAATCCAGTTGAGTCGGATGATGATGAAGTACAGGAGGTGATTGTGATCCCTAAGACTCCAGAGATAATATATATAGACTCTGCATCAGAGAGTGATCATGAGGACCATTCAGTTGGAGGCCATATGGATTATGATCCCTTTGATGATATAGCTGCTATGGATTCAGAGGAGGACTAGTTTAGTTGGATGATTGACATGTTTAGTTAGGTAGATTTTTGGATATGATCCAGTAGCGATTTTGATGGAAACTGATGTATTTTAGGATCTTTTGATGTATTTTGACTTTTGATGTATTTTTTTTTACTTTTGATGTATTTTGTAGCTTCTGGATCAAGTTAGATGTACGCTGTAAGTAAGTTTGATGTAGTCAGTTGATGTAACATTTTGTCTTGTACAGTTGTAAAGATCGATTCTGTACTAAGTTATGTAAAGAACGATGTAATCGAGTTGTAAATTTGATGTATGTATTTGAAAGTTATCGAGTTGTATCTTTTGTTTTGAAGATTGTAATAGTAATGATGTAAGGTTAAATGAAATATACAGTGAAAGTTAGATTTCTAAGTACGTTGACTTTAATACTATTGTCATTACTATTTGATATAAGTACATATTGCAAGCATTTATTTATTTATAAATATTCTCTAAACAAAAGTAGGGATAACTTATAGATAGATATGAATGCAGGATTATAAGTTAAACTAGTAAGTGATTGTGGCTGAAGCTGGAAACAGGAGTAGTTAAGGAGGAACTGAAGGGAATCAAAACCCTCCGCCACGAGCACCATCACCACCAAGAGAACAACATAGACAAGATTTACCTCCGCCACCTCCACAAGAAAATATGCCTATTGGGCAAATACTTGCCAGTATGCATACGATGATGAGACAGCAAGGAATGTTGATTCAACATCTTATGACTGGTGGTAATGTGGGAAACAGAAGACCCCAAGCAGTTGAACAACGAATAGAGCGACCTCAAGAGGTAAATAAACTTCCTGAGTTTATAAAAGCCAACTGTTATTTTGAGGGGGAGATGGGTAGGCCAGATGTAGCTGATGACTGGTTAGCCCAAGTTGAATTGAGTTTTGAGGCTTTTAGAGTCCCTGAATCCCAAAAGTTATCTTATGGTACGTTTATGTTAAAGTTAGCTGCGAGAGTATAGTGGGACTCGAGAGCAAGGCAACTTGGAAATAACATTGATTGGCAACAATTTAAGGAGGAATTCAGGAAGGAGTATTTTCCCCATAGTGTTCAAAACAGAATGGTGCGAGATTTGTTTGAATTGAAGAAGGGAGGTATGAGTGTAACCCAGTATGCGACTGAATTCAATAGATTATTACAATATGTACCTGGCTCATACCGGGATAATGTTGAGTTGAAAAAGGATTTGTTCCTTACTGGATTTGACCCCACAATGTGTTGTAAGCTGTTGGATTACGGTTTTACCACTTCCAATGAAGTGGTAGAAAAGGCAAGACAATTAGAAGACAATCGTGTGAGGATGCAAGCAATGTGGAGTCAAAAGATCTATAGAGGATATCGACCAGGTCCATCATTTAAGAGATCATATCCTGGTGCCTCCAGTAGCAGTTCTGGGCAGAAGAGAAGGAGACCAGTAACTCTGGCTAGTAACCCAGCGCAATCAGTACCTAATTTGAGCTTTTATGACAAGGATGGAAATGTCAAGTGCTGGAAATGTGGTGCAAATCATTTTCCAAGAAATTGTGTTCAGCTTAGGGGAAAATGTTTCATATGTGGAGATTCAAACCATGTGCTGAAGGCATGTCCTAAGATGAAATTAATAAAGTGTAATAAGTGTGGTAGAAGGGGACATTTCTCCAGGTATTGTCCACAGTTTGTACAAGGAGCTAAGCGAACAGAAGGTGTTGATAACACTACTGCACCTACTCGTATCTTTGCCCTGGAGGATATGGAAATTGAGGAGAATGAGGATTTCTTAGATTTTATAGAAGAGTATTACCATGATGATGTTGAGGAGCTCATGGGAGTGGAAGAAGAAAATGATGAAGGACTTGTAACTGGTATGTACTCAGACTATTTATTTTAATAATAATTCTAAGTGTGAATTAAAATGAAATCTTTGCATTTTACGATTTATGAATGTTAGTGTAGTTGGTAACCATAGTAATAGTGCATTCTAGGACATGTGCTGATAAATGGACAACCTGCTTTTGTGCTGTTTGATACTGGTGCATCTCATTCCTTTGCAAGTCAGAAATTTGTAAATGAACAAGAGATTAGTGTGGTTACTGTTAATGTAACTTATAAAGTTAGAACTCCGACTGGGGAGAAGGTAACAACACGAGAAGTAGTAGCTGATGATAGGATAAAAATTCAAGAGAAGGAGTATCCTATAAGTCTTGTGATATTACCTCTACAATGGTACTATGTCATAGTAGAAATAGATTGGTTGTCAAAGAATAAAGCTATTATGGAGTGTGGGAATAAAATTGTCAATCTTAATGATGGAGAAACAATATTTCAAGGAAAAGCTGGTGGAAATAGGTTGAATTTATCAGTGATGGAGATATGTGATGAACAATTTGAGACAAGAGTAAAGGAGGATGATTGGAAATTTTGTTGGGTGTTTGCTGTGGACGCAGAAAAGGAAATACCCAAGGTAGCAGATATACGAGTAGTGAATGAGTTTCCAGATGTATTTCCGGAGGATTTACCAGGGTTAGCTCCACCCCGAGAGTTGGATTTCAATGTAGAAATAGTTTCTGGAACTGAACCTATTTTGAAAGCTCCATATCGGATGTCACCCATAGAACTTCAGGAACTAAAGAAGCAATTTCAGAAGCTATTGGATAAGAAGTTTATTCGACCGAGTGTTTCACCATGGGGAGCATCAGTATTGTTTGTGAAAAAGAAGGATGGTACTATGAGATTGTGTATAGACTATCGGGAGTTAAATAAGGTTACCATTAAGAATAGGTATCCATTACCTCGCATTGATGATTTGTTTGATCAACTCCAAGGTGCTACTGTGTTTTCTAGAATAGATTTAAAATCAGGATATCATCAATTGAGAGTTAAGCTGGAAGATGTACATAAGATTGCATTTAGAACTCGATATAGTCATTATGAATTTTTGGTGATGCCATTTGGCTTGACAAATGCTCCGGTTGTATTTATGGACCTGATGAATCGCATATATCAACTATATTTGGATAAGTTTGTTGTGGTGTTTATTGATGATATTTTGATTTATTCAAAAAGCAAGAAGGAGCATGCAGAGCATTTATGATTGGCATTACAAAAGTTGAGAGAGAATCAATTATATGCCAAGTTAAGTAAATGTGATTTTTGGTTGGATAGAATTTCTTTTCTAGGTCATATTATATCTGGAGAAGGAATCTCTATAGACCCGGATAAAGTAAAAGCAGTAATGGATTGGAAGCAACCAACCATAGTGACTGAGATAAGGAGTTTTCTGGGTATGGCTGGATACTATTGACGGTTCATAAAGGATTTTTCCAAAATTGTCAAACCGTTGACTCGATTGACCTAGAAGGATGTAAAGTTCAAATGGAGTGAAGATTGTGAAATGAGTTTTCAGGAGTTGAAGAAACGACTGGTTACAGCACCAGTATTAACATTACCTGATCCGGATAAGCCTTATAATGTGTATAATGATGCTTCACGGAATGGATTAGGTTGTGTATTGATGCAGGATAGAAAAGTTGTTACATATGCATCAAGACAATTGAGGCCACATGAAAGGAATTACCCAACTCATGATTTGGAGTTAGCCGCTGTAGTGTTTGCCTTGAAGATTTGGAGACATTATCTTTATGGACAACGGTGCGAGATGTACACTGACCATAAGAGTTTGAAGTATTTCTTTACTCAGAAGGAGTTGAATTTAAGGCAAAGAAGGTGGTTAGAACTGATTAAGGATTATGATCCGAATATAAATTACCACCCTGGAAAGGCCAATTTGGTGGCAGATGCATTAAGTCGAAAGAATTATGAACAGGTTGCCTTATTGTTAACACCTCAACATGAATTAGTGCATGAATTTGAGAGGATGCAAATTGGGTTTGATTGGTGTGAACCTAATAGCCAGTTAATGAATTGGGAATTGCAACCTACTCTATTAGAGAGAATCAAGCAAAAGCAAGAGGAGGACAGGGGTCTGATGGAGATAAAAGAGAAATTGAGTAACGGACAGGACCCTGACTTTAAGGTGGATGATAGAGGTCTAATAAGGTTTAGAGGAAGAATATGTGTACCACAAGATGCAGACATAAAGAAGCAAATTTTGGATGAAGCACACATTACAGGTTATACTGTGCACCCGGGAGGAAATAAAATGTACCAAGATCTAAAACTTATGTATTGGTGGAATTGGATGAAGAGAGAAGTGGCACAATATGTATCTGAATGCATGACGTGCCAACAAGTCAAAGCAGAACACTAAAGACCAGGTAGACTATTATAACCTTTAGAAATACCACGATGGAAATGGGATCATATTACCATGGATTTTGTAGTAGCATTACCAAGGACTCAAGTTGGATACGATTCCATTTGGGTAGTTGTGGATAGATTAACGAAGAGTGCACATTTCTTACCTTATCGGACTGGTGATTCAATGGAAAAGATGGCTAGACTGTATGTCCGAGAAATAATAAGGCTACATGGTGTTCCTGAGAGTATTGTTTCTGACCGAGATAGTCGGTTTGTATCCAAATTCTGGGAGAGCTTACATAGAGCTTTGGGCACAAAGTTGCAGTTTGGTACAGCCTATCACCCCCAAACAGACGGGTAGTCTGAGCGAACGATTCAAACTTTATAAGATATGCTACGAGCTTGTGTGTTGGATTTTGGAGGTAATTGGGATAAATATTTACCGTTGATAGAATTTGCCTACAATAATAGTTATCATGCAATGATACAAATGGCGCCGTATGAAGCACTATATAGGAGGAAATGCAGATCGCCACTGTATTGGGATCATGAAGAATATGCCATGATTGGACCAGACATGATCAATCAAACGAGTGAGAAGATTAAGATTGTACGGCAACGGATGAAGGAAGCTCGAGACCGTTATAAAAGTTGGGCTGATTTGAAGAGAAGACCATTGGAATTTGAAATGGGTGATCATGTTTACATTAAAATAAGCCCATTCAAAGGACTTAGACGATTTGGTTCAAGGGGAAAACTGAGCCCACGATACATTAGTCCATTTGAAGTGTTGGAGAAAGTTGGTAATGTATCGTATCGAGTAGCTTTACCTCTAAGTTTATCGGGCTATCATAATGTATTCCATGTATCCATGTTAAGAAGATTCATTAAAAACCCGAATGCAATAGTGGAAATAGAGCCAGTGGAGTTAACGAGAAATTTCCAATTGGTGAGACAACCTATAAAGATATTAGACAGTCGGGTTCAAAAGTTAAGGAATAGAGATATGGAGTACGTGAAGATTCAATGGAATGAAGGTCCAGACTTGGAGATGACTTGGGAATCAAAAGCTGCGATGATGGAGCAGTATCCATGGCTTTTCTAACTTCCAGGTTAGTAAAAGTATATCAATTATTGTATTTAGTCATTTAAGTGTAAATTAGATATATAGAAGTTTTGAGGACAAAACTTTTTTGAAGGGGGGTGGAATTGTAAGCCCTAAAGCCAAGCCAAGTAACCGTAGGGTTGAACGTAGAACCTAAAGTTTAGGGCGATCGGTTAAAGGATCCGATCAAACCTAAATTATAAACTATTGAGAGGAATATTAGTAAAACTGACCTCGTAAACTTGAATTTAAGAAAATAAGTAATAAAATAGGAGACTATAAAATTTTCAAATTTTAAGTATAATAGGTATTAATTACCGAAAATGCGAAAAGTGTCATGAAATAACTAATAAATTACTAGAGATAGATTATATATATACTAAAAATTTTAGAATGACCAAAATAATAATTAGGAATGTTCACGTGTACACTACATGTTTTTACGTGTAGATAAAAATACGCATAATTACCTAAATTGGCCAAAAACTAAGCAAATAATTAAAGAAAATTATAAAATAATTATAAAAAAATTAAAAAAAAATCAGAAGAGGATAAGATGAAGTAAGATCAGGTCGTGGCAGCTTCAAATCAGAAAAAGAAAAATTAACTAATCAAATTTGGACAACCTAAAAGCCAAAAACTTAGGAAATTAGCAAAATCCCATCAAAATAATGCACATTAAATTCTACAATTGTCTATAAATAGGGAAAAAAATTTCAGAAGTCCTTTAGTCAGTTTAAGATCTGAAAAAAAATCAAAACATCGAAAAAATCGAGAGAAAATCTAGAAAAATAAAAAAAGGGAAAACTGTGCAGATTAGGCAAGTAAGCTAAACCCACCACTTACCACCACTTGGGACCAAACCACCACCACCACCCTACAGTAGACCCACCGCCTGGACCGGCCGACAACATTGGACTAGGTTTGGACGGCCCAAAAGCTTCGGACCGGTTAGTCATTTATTTACCCGATTTTTGTATAATTTTGTAAAATTATTTATTATACCCAGAAAATTATGAAACTTGTTATTATGAGGTTTTATTGTATGTAGATTTAGGGAAAAATATTTATTTAGTTTAATTATATCTGGAAATATAGGGTCCTTAACAAATTGTTCAAAACCGAGCATTAGTAAACCGGAAAATAAATAGGCTTAGGGATGTAGTTTGGAGTTCAAAATTTTTCTATAGGATGCTCATTTGATGTATGACAGTGCTATGAAGCCATTTTTTTAAAATTAATTTTCGAAATTTTTAAGTTAATTTTTAGCCCTAAAATGATGGTAAAATTGGGTGATTAAGGGTTAATTAAGTGATTAGGATGCTAATGATTGACTTGAATCTTAATTAGAGGTTTAGGGGAGTTAATCTCTGCAGTGGAACCTTAATCCTATCCTTTAGGTACTAAGTATGGTTAATTAGGGAAATTAGGTAAGTAATATAACAAATTAGTAATATGTGAAAATGTAAATTAATAAATTTAAAAAAATAAGGTTATTTAGATAATATTATAATAGAAATCAGAAAAATAATAAATCTGAAATGACATTTAATTTTAAGTAAATATCTCAAAATGTAAGATTTTTACACATCGGGAATAAATCCGATACCTCAATTAGGGTTAGCGTGTACCGAATAGTTTAGAATACAAAAATTACGACCCAATAGGATATTTGAATACCCGAGCATAATGTGATTAATATCACATTGGGATTCGAGCTTAGTTACGACTTAGGAATTAAAACTAGAATCTAGTTTAGGAGCCGAACCCCGAAATAGAACACAACGAATCATTACTACGTTATAGGTATACATGAGGAAAATGAGTTATATTATGAATTAGAATAAGAATCCATAAAATATAAGTACTAAAAGAACCTATTTGTATTATACGACACCCAAAAACAAATCAGCTCGCAACTAGAGGATCGAGCGATCGAGCAAATTCAAGTAAGTTGGTTATTGCTTATTGTAATAGAGTATTAGTTTCGTAGTACTCGGAGACTTAGGCTTGTATATGATTGTGATTGTAATTAGTTTGCGCATGTGCTTGATGTATCTGAATTCGTGCTGGAATTTGTACTGTGAATGACTTTGTGACTGATTGAATTGGTATGAATTTGTTGAATACCCTAACCGACATTTAATCTTAGTCGACCCTAATGACGGAAAACATCATGCATTGCAACCCGTTAGGGGATCATAGGACTCTCCAACCAAATACCGACCCTTTCGAAAGGGATAGCGCAAGATTGCAAAATGGTCCCTTCTTCATCCTCAGTCGAACTAAGTGACAGGAGAGGAGGTCGCGAAATGGGTGAAGTCAATGGTTCGAAGGTAGTCATGGGAGAAGCGAGGTCTCCATTGCACAAGCCTGGGTTTGGTTGTGAGCTGCTGCATAACATTGAACTCCTCAACCTGGATTGGAGCGGGTGAAATTTCTCTGATTTCACAACGGACCGGACTACGTTGTGCGATGACACTTGATTTTTGCATTGCATGAAAATAATTGTTTGATAACCCTGTTTGTGCTGGTATGCATTCATGAGTCTCCAATTCAACTTACTGGGCTTTAGTTGCTCATACCCTTATAGATCCTTTTGCAGGTTCTGATTTGTGAATACTACAAGTACTAAGCCGCCTTACAATTACTCAGAGGTTAGTCCGTTTGAAGCCAGGGGTGTGAGCATCAAGTTACTTAATATAATGTAAGGCTAGAATGACCATGTAATTAGGAAGGAAAGACTAGTAGTTATTATGTAATCTAGTGAACTGTCGTGTTTGTGTAAAACTTCCTGGGAAGCTCTGTGGACTTATTTATAATTATCTATGTTTTATAGAACTTTGTGATAATTATCATAATTGTAGTATAATTATTACTTGAACTGTTTACTTCAAAGCGAGGAGTCGTCGACGCCTTGTGTAGATTATCTCTATGGTAGACACTGTGAGGCCAGTTACTATCATAGAATGGTTTACACGGCGGGACTGTTGCAACTTTGCGACTTCGGGGCGTAACAACTGACATGCATGATATTTTAACTTTAGATATGTTGACAAAATGGAATAGCAATCTTTTGATGAATTTGCTACTTCGACTACAAGTTTTAAGAGATTGAGCCTAACTTGTCCTATATTATAAGGCTAAACTATTAGCGACTAAGATCTATCTATAGGAATTAAACAACAGTCAACCTAATTTTTTTTTTGAATACTATTGATTGAGATTTCACTTTTACTAAATAAAATTAGTTACTTCTTGATTAATTTGTTTTCTTTTTCTCTTGAATGCATTTGAGTGTCATGTTTTTGTTAAGGTGGCGGAAAAATTTTTAAACCCTAGAAATTTCAAGAGATATTAAGAAAGAATTATAAAGCAAAATATTTAGAATCCTTTAGAGCCAACATTAAAATTTTTAAAATTTAAGATCTCTTAATATATATATATATATATGTTAATAATTAAACAATAACAATAATAATAACTAAAATGTATAACAACGAAAGAGGACGAAAAAATAGTAGATTAAAAGCCCCTAAATTAAATTACCAAAATTAAGGCCCTAAAGATTTTATTCGTTTATTAATTCAGTTATTAAGCAATGGAGCAAACAACACATGTTGACCCATGAGCCCATGCCTAATCTCTATTCTACATTCTTAATTCACTTCCTAACCTAGGATAGAAACCATATAGCCTACAACCTAATACTTCCTTCCCTTCCTTCATTATCAGTCGAAAACCATACCTCCATTAGTTTAGCTAAACAAACTAACATTCTTGACCAAAGGAAATAAAATAATTTTATAGTAGATTATGCCTATCCTTATTAATGCCACCTATGTACTTCTTTTCAAAAATCCAAGAAAGATCAGCTTAAGTATAGTAGAGTGCTCATTCAAATCTTAAGCACTCTCTCATTTACAAAAGACAAAAAGATATTAAATCATCTTAATCTTTTCCATTGCTCATTGAAATTCACATACATCCTCTACATTGGTGTCAAAGTTCCACTCAAGCCTCAACTACCCTTTTTTATTCTACATCGATTACCATATAGACCACTATACTTCCATCTGCTTCATTGCATTGTTGTTCTTGCCAACTTCCTCAACCTCTTTCTTCTTTTAGTTGCTACTTCCTTTCTTTTCCCTATGTTTGGCTATTACTCATTGTTTTGTGAGATGAGAAATAGAGCCGTAATACTTTAAGGAGAAGTTACTTGTAACTTAGCACCTTGCACCCTAATATAAAGTCCTAAACAAGGTGACCACTTATTCTTAAACTCCAGTTTGCACACAACAGATTAACTAACGGATTAACTAATTTCTTCCTTTTTTCATTTTCCTATCTACAATTGATTTTCCTTTGTCCTAATAAACGGAAACATAGTAACAAGTGAAGTGGAAGGAAGCTGTTCGCATCTTGCCATTTCAAACTCCAACATTACAACTTTGTAATATGGAGTAAACTGCTATGGCCAAGGAGACCAATAATTAATAAATGTATATATATTATAATTATGAGATTAATAATTAGTAAATGAATAAATAAATATAAAATAATAATAATGCAACAAAATAAGATGAAACAACATAAAATGATGAACGATAATAATACCAACAAAAAAAAAAAGAATCTATCTTCAAATTAAAATAAGTCGTCTATGCTTAAACATTGAGACCAAGATAATCGAGATGTGAGTAATCATAATAAACCATTTAGTGAAACTTGATTATATTTTCTATAACACTCATTTTAATCTTATCAATATAATGGCATCGGTGACCTTAATTTTGATATTGACTTTCTCGTGAATTATTATGATTAGTAACTACTATAGACAAGTGAGTACTCTCGATGATTATCATCTTGGTTGTGCTTGTAGTTTAGTTACATTTAAAATATAATATTTGAAATGGATATGTTTAGGGTTATTTCTATGGAATTGCATATATCTGTACTTATGAGTTTTGATGTACCAAGAAACTCTAATATATACAAGTAGACTTGTTGTCATATCATGTAATGCATATTTAACTTGTTTGGCCACTAAATAAATTGAATTGACGAATATTGGAACTAAAATGTGAATCAAACATGCAATGCATGATTGCATGAAGAAGGCAGTCAACATCAAGTAAGAACATAGAGAAGCCATGCGAAGGTGATGCTTCCTCTTTTACCTCGCCTCAATCTTTAGAAACTTCATCATACCAATGAATACTATCCTTTAATTGGAGCTCCATTTGCATTGCAATTGCTTAGAGCAACCTACAGTCTTAAGCATATATACAATACCAGATCACTATTCTAATAATAATTAAAACCCCTCTTGAGCAAGACTCATGGTATTTTATTACATAATTAATTAATAAGATAATAGACTGAAGGCAATTCAACTTAGAGTAATGGTGCCTAGAGCTAACATGTTTATGCTTATTGTCTAACCCAGTTAACAAAGGGTGTAAACTCGTATAGTACATAGTTTCTAGATAGCTTATGTATATTATTTGCATTCATTTGCTTATTCATGTATTACATGATAATGTATGATAATTTGCTTACTTTTGCGTGTATGTAGTATAAGGGATATCTCCCTAAGTAGTTAATGCTTATTCTCCCTATGCATTCACTTTATTGTAGATACCTTATTGGCTATGTCATAAGAGCTCATATTTTTCAAGTAAGAGAGATGGGAGTTACTAAAATTATAACTAATTGAGGGAGCTAGTTATTACCCCATATATATATATATATATATATATATATATGTATTCTATTTTCAAATTAGATTATGTTATGCTATCATCGTTTATATTCTAACTTGTGGGACTGTAGCTAAAAGACCCTATATAGTTTGTATGTTAAACTTCTCTAGTATTGTACCTAGATTATTATATTATATATTTTTAGTATATTTAATTATTTTTTTATGTCTCAATGCTTCATAGAATGGTACAACCTATTGGAGTAACCTGATTGTAACAATGAATTATGTATTGTATCAAAGCTCTTAAGCAATAATGTTATGGGTCTTGGGCTTCTATACAATACATGGTAAGTTATTATGATGAGGCTACCCTTAAGGTATGACAATTTTAAGTGATATCAAAGCATGTAATTAATTAAATATATAAATACTTAATCAAGTTGTTAGACTAAGAAAATAGGAATTAGTAAGTTAAAAATGACTAAAACCACTGAAGGCTTAAATCAGTAATATTGAGGCTTAAGACCAACTTTTAGGTCCCATCCAAGTACACATATCTAGTCACTTATTATAAATGTCAAATAAGAACTTCAGGTAAAGAGAACCTCTCTTGCATTCTCTTATTCCTATAATCATTGGAAAATTTTATTCACATAGCAAAATGATTGACTTAGGCATTAGAGTAACTACACTAGAGCACCCTTCGATACATCCTGAAGCCGTTTTCTCGTATTGTAGGTGTTCGTGCATTGGGACAAAAATCACCGGTTAACAATTGGCATTGTTTATGGGAATGATAAAAAGAAATGAGTATCCATTCGGTCAAATTTCTTCTTAGCATCTAGTCATTTTTGTTTGTAATTTGTTAAAGGACTACGACATTAAATGCTTTTCATTTGGGATTTAGATTATTTTCACAACAGACACCATTTTGTTGTATTCATCCTTGGAAGATATGTAAAACCATACGCATGGAAGTATGATACATTACCTCTTATGCAGGGCGATTTCCTTTATGCAAAAAGTTTAATAGTGACAACTATAGCTTCTTCATAATCGATATTTTTAAGCGTAACCACCATTACTTCATGTTGGCTTCGTCTGTAATTGCTCGAAGCATTACCCTCAAGCATAGCCACCGTAACTCCATCCCCACCGGGTTCATAACCGTCACTTCATGTACGTTTACGTGTTCGAGCAACTAAAATTTCATCCTTTTATGTTTGATAACCATCATTCCTTGGTTCGTAACCATTACTATACCAAGTTTCTGAGTCATTGTTGCTAAGCATTCAATGTGGAAGACATGTCCACCCCATTCAGTTGAAGTTAGATCCAAATTTTTTGACAGCAAAAGCTTTCTAGTTGTTTCCCTCGAATGGTTTCTTTTTTGTTGAAACTCATCCAAGATTTCATTGGACATGCTTGCGAGGATTTTGACTGGAGCTAAAGCTGATGAAATTGTTAAGTCACCTGTATAGCAAAAGTACCAGTATGGCTTCATAAGAAGTGGCATCATAATTGAAAGAAGTTGAATGATTTAAGCACATGGTTCGGCATTTGTTCGATGTAAGGTACAACACTTGGACACGCTAAGCTTTATGGAGGAAATCCGATCAAGTCTGGTCAATCTAAAGCCGTTGTGTAAATGAAATCCGATCAAGTCTGGTCAATCTTTTGTAGTTCGATCTCTACAGGGGTAAAAGACTTTGGAGAAACTCTTCCATGTTTGAGAACGAGACCTTATGGCACTACCGATGACATCCTCAAGTTTTATGTGTGGATCAAGCCATCTTAAGAGGTACACAAATATTGGAGGAAACAATTTATAAGTGGAAAGTCGAATTGAGTGAGCATTGAAGAGCTATGTTAGTAGAGCTGGAGTATGGACTTAGTCCTAGGGATAGACATAGAGTTAATATACCAATTGGAGGGGTTTCCCTTGGGAGCTGGAAAGTAAGGAGTCATAGAGGATGCAACATTTATTGTTAGAGCTTATTTGAGATTAGCTTTTCCATATTTTGAAAAGTGGATTCCTATAGATGGGTATTTATATTTTGTGAGAGACAAATAGGATAGTCATTTGAGGTCAAGTTTTGACTCTACTTACATGCATGATCTTGATATACTAAGAGTTTTAGATAGATGGGGATAAACCTTCCCTTACCAAGCATGTTCCAACAAAGCCCTATGATTTCTACTCTTATGCCTCGTAGAGCTTTTGAGATTAGGGGACCTTATAGTGATCTTTTGAGATACTTACTAGGAGCACCTATAGAGCCATTCCTGATTATTCCACCTTACCTTCCTGATGTGCCCATTACTTTTCTTAATTTTGGTTCAGGTACAGAGGTTCTTCTACTAGTCCATTACTAGGGCTAATATTGATTGATCCATTTGTGCAGCAAAGTGAACCTATGACAGTAGACTTAAGTGCAATGCCCTAGCAAGGCTATCAAGGACTTGGTGATGAGATAGATTTAGATTTATTAGATTTTTTACTTCTTGATCCTACTATGGAGCTAGCCCCAATTCAGAAGACAACTAATGGTAGAGATGGTAGATGTTTTATGTGAGGAGTAGGAACCAGGGTTAGAGAATTTTACTTCAAATGATAGTGATTAGTAATAGCATTTTGTTAATTGGATTGACTATAATGACCAACTATCCAGATTAGCTACTTATGGAGATAGATTGGGGCTTGTATCAATTCGATGTCTCTTCAGATGATGAGTCACATTTTAGGAGATGGAGTATGAGTGACACAAGATGTTGATATGGTTATTATGTTATAGACATAATGTGTGATATACTTATTGCATGCATTTGGACAATTGGTAACATTTTGACCATCAACTAGCATGATAACTTAAGAGGTGATACTTTTTGTTGATCATAGACGATCATTGTATGATATAGGTTTCTAACTATAGACTCCACTTTTGATATATTTAGAAGCCTTAAATGTATTTAATGATGAATGAATGTATTATTATATGAGTTTAGTAGCTTTAGTATGGGGTTATCATGATATTTTGTTGTACCGATAACTATGATATAAATGGAGAATTGACTAATGTACTGATTTTAAAAATATTAATGAAATGAATGATCTGTTTAGTTAAACTTTGCTTAACATTTATTTATCTTTCTTTCTTCATATTTTACATTAGCCTATGAGAAACTACTTAATGTGAATGGCTTGTATAGTTGACTTAGACAATAGGTTCATGGACCATAGTGCTTGACAAAGGAACAACATAAAGCTTATGTACACAATGAACCTATAAACAATAATGCACCCATATCGCTAGAACCAAATAAAATGGCACAATTTTAGTAGCCTTATAGTGAATGGATCAAAGGTATGAAAATTTCATGTAGTTTCTTACTAATAGATTATAGCCTTTCCTACAACATCGGTAGCTCTATAGTAATTGCTAATGAGGTTGTAGCACTAACTCTATCCCTTGAAATCCTAACTATTGTAACACTGCACCACCACCACCTCTACTAATGCCAAGACCTCAATGAGGCTTATTGCTTCAATTCATGAAGCGTAATAGATTCTTTATGGTATGATCAGGAAGCCAGAGGAGGTTGAGGACTAGCTAGCCTAAATTGAAAGGTTCTTGCTAACCTAAATTGAAAGGTCCTTTGAGGCATTCAAATTGCTACTACATTTGCAGGTATCTTGTGGCACTTATCTACTAGAACTTTGAGTAAGAAATGGGGAGATTCAAAATCTAGATTGGAACAACCAATTACATAAGATGTCCTTTGAAGGGAATTTTTTCATAATTACTTTCCTTATAGCTTGCAAACTAAGTATTGAGTTCAATTGCTAAAACATTGTATAAAGAGCTTGTAATGTAGGCTAATATGAAAGCGAGTTCAACATGCTACTATAATTTGTACGTATTAATGAAGGGACTTGAGCTTGAGGTGAGAAGGAAGCTTGAGGATTTTAAAGTTTGTACCTTTAGTGAAATGGTAGAAAAAGCTATGGTGTTTAAGGGAATTTTGATGTAGCAAGACCTAGTTAGAAAGGAAAGAAGCCCATGTTTAGTCCTTGAAATGCACAACAACTTAATCATGCACATATTTTAAGAATGGTAGTAGCTTGTTGGTAATGTCAAGGCACCCAAGAGACTATTCTCAACTAAGAAATAAATCATAATTCCATGGTGCATAAGACCATCGGGTTATGGACTGCCTGAAAAAGACCATTACCACCTGCTTTATTTGCAAATAGGTAAGGCACCTTTTAACCAACTATTTGAGACGACAAACTTTGCTAAGGTCTGTAGCACGACCTTTGCTACCTACAATAAGGAATTCAACAAGAAGGAACGGCTCAAGATAATCTAACATTGGAGGAAATTGACTAGCTGCACCAACTAGATTTTTTGCCCTCAAAGGCACTTATGAGGATGAATATAAGATTAGTTGCCTTTGATGCAAAAGATGACTATGACACTAGCTTAGTTAAAGGTATGTACCCAAACCCTACTTTATTAAGTAGAGATAAAAATGGAAATAAAAACAATGATAGCAATAAATAGTAATAGGAATTTTGAAAAAACAGTAAAAACAAACAAACCTAAAAGAGACATAATAAGACTATAAAGATGTTAAGAGTTATACTTAACCAGAATTGTAAATTTTGCATAGGAACTATCATAATATCTAACTATCTCGCCCATGCTTTGTTTGATACAAGAGAAAAATACTCATTTATCACTCTACTAGTAGTTAATCAAATTGGAATCCCTAAAGTCACTACAACATCAAGTTTTAGGGCGAATACACCAACCGGAATTGCGGTGATCACTAATGAGATGGTCAAAGACTACCTAATCTTTATCATGATCAAGAGACTAGCATAGATTTAATCATAGTAGACATGAATAAGCATGAAGTCATTTTGGGAATGAATTGGATGTTAATGCTTCAAGCCACAATAGATTGTCAAAGAAAATAAGTGGTTTCAATGTACTTAATGGATTAAAGGTATCGTTCATTAACTAGACTGCCTTAAGTTGAGATAAAGAGTTAATATCAGTGGAATTAATTACAAGTAATGAGCATCTAGAATGGAGTCACTACCTCATTTATGCCATTGAGATAAAGATTAAGACTTTAGATATTGTAAAGATATGGGTGGTGAATGAATTTATAGATGTTTTTCTCGAAGATCTACTTAGGTTACCAATGAAGCGAGAAATTGACTTTGCTATTGATCTCCAAAGCATCATATAGAGTAGCATCGATAGAACTAAAAGAGCTAAAGAAACAATTGCTAGAGCTACTCAATAAAGGATTTATCAGAGCCAGTGCATTACCATAAGGAGCTCATGTCCTATTTGTAAAGACAAAAGATGAATCAATGATGCTTTGTATCGATTATAAGGAACTCAACAAAGTTAACATTAAGAATAAATATCCCTTATAACATATCAGTGATTTATTTAATCAACTTTAAGGTGTAAGTATGATCTCTTGAATTGATTTAAGGTTAGGATACTATAAACTGCTAACTAAGTAGAAAGATGTGTAGAAGACAGCTTTTAGTACCCAATATGACCATTATGAATTTTTTCTAATGCCATTTAGCTTAACAAATGATCCTACCACATTTATGGATTTAATGAATCGCATATTTTAGCAATTGTTGGATAAGTGTGTAATCATGTTCATTGAAGACATACTAATGTATTTTTCAACACCCGAACAACATAAGCAGCACTTAATGATTGTGCTGTAGATTTTAAGAGATCATTAGCTCTATGCTAAGCTATCTAATGGCTATTTTTGGTTACATAGTATTTCCTTCCTCGAGCACATTATATCATGAGATGGAAAAGTCTTGAGATAGTTATAGAAGTACAGGGTTTTATGGGATTAGTGAGCTATTATAGAAATATGTTAAAAACTTCTACAAAATAGCCTTATTGACATTGAAAATGAGAAGTTCATGTGGAATGAAAAATAGGAACAAAAAACAAAGATTATTTTTCATTGTAATTCTAACATTACCTAATGGTGACAAGTCATTTGTAATATATACTGATGCTTTACACAATGGTTTAGGGTATGTACTAATGCAAGGGGAAGGGTAATCATGTACACTTCTTGACAATTGAGATTGTACAAATGAAACTACCCAACATATGATCTAGAATTTGCAGCTATGGTGTTTTCTCTCAAAACTTGGAGACATCATTTGTATAGGTAGAGATGTGAAATCTATACTATAAAAGCCTTAAGTATATATTTATCTGGAAGGAGCTTAACATGAGTAAGGATGGTGGTTAGGATTAATCAAAGATTATGATTTAGGGATGAATTATTGCCCTGGGAAAGTAAACGCTAAGGCAGATGGTTTAGGTCAAAAGAATTATGTAGAAGTTGCATCTTTTATGACCTATTAGAGACAATTAATTAAGAAGTTTAAGCGAATGAATTTAGAATTTACGTAGCATGACATGAACTCTGAATTGTATCATTTGGTCACTGAATCCATGTTAATTGAAAAGATCAAGGAAGCATGGAAGAATGATCCGATCCTACAATAAGTCAGGTAAGAGATATAAAATGGGAAATACACCACTTTTCAAATTCATGAAGAAGGATCTATAAGAATGCAAGGCAACTTATGTATACTTGAAGATGAAGTGTCTAAAAGGAGATTATGAAAGAAGTTCATTATTCTAGTTGTATCATACACCCTAGTGGAACAAAAATGTATGAGTAGCTTAAAAGTGGATATTGATGGAATAACATGAAAAGAGATATAGATGAGTACGAATCTAGATGTGAGACCTGCCAACGAATCAAGGCAGAACTCTAAAGTCTTAGAGAGTTATTATAGCCACTAGCCATCTCTAAATGGAAATAGGATGAACTTACTATAGATTTTATAGGTATATTACCTAGAACCCCTTCAGGTTATGATATTATAAGGATAATTGTAGATTGCCTCATTAAGTCGACACAATTCTTGCTTATTAGTGAAGCATATTCATTGGAAAAGTTAACAAGAATCTACATTAAGGAAATTATGAGACTTAAAGGGTTATCGGTAGGTATCGTTTAGATAAAGATCCTTGTTTCATATCTAAATGCTGGAGGAGTTTACAAAAGTCATTAGGAATGAAGCGTCAGCTTAATACTGTATGACATATGTAAACTAATGGGCAATCTGAAAGAAATATTCAAACCATAGAGGACACATTATGAGATTGTGATGCGAATCGGAGCTAAGGACTAACAAAGTCAGTCGTAGGGATGCGTCCAAGCTTGCAGAATGTTTGAAGAAAGTGATGGGAATTGCATGAAAATAGTAAAATGTAAAACAAGCAAACTGATAACTCGAATTTTAAACATATTTCATAGGATGATTTTATAGTATTTTCCTCACATTTTTTGGTTTTATTTAAAGAAATTGATACTTATTTAAGTAAAATTTTGATTTCTCGGTTTGAACGCGTTCTATGATCGAAAACGAAAAAAATGAATCAAATTTCACTCAAATCGGAGTTCAAATGAAGAAGTTATGAAATTTTAAAATTGTGCAGAAAATTTTACCTTAGTGCAGAAAGTTACACGACCTGGGGACACGGCGATGTCCCAGGCCGTGTCTGGTGACGAAAACAGAATTTTTGTAATACACATATAAAAGGATATCTTAGGGTTTCAAAAGAGAGGAGAGACATTACAGAAACAGAAAGACATAAGAGAAGAGAAAGAGACTTAAGGAACAACATCAAGAAAGAGACTTAAGGAACAACATCAAGAAAGAGGCGGAACAACATCAAGAAAGAGGTGGAAAAACATCAAATTCAAGATTAGAGAGATTGTTCATCAATTAAAAGGGGTTTCCATGTTTTATTTTATATTATTGATGAAACTCGTTTTTTAGATTCATTATGATAGCTTAGAATTCGAGTATTTAGAATTATGGAACCTAGGGTTTCATGTGATTCTTGGATTGATTTAGAATTCTCAATAAAGTTTCTATCTTTACTTGATTCAATTATATCGTTAATTATTGATTGATATTTCTAGAATATCAATATATGATATTATGTATGTTGATTGAGAAATTGCATGTGTAATTAGATCTTTACATAATTGAAAAGGATTACATGTATACTTAGAGATAAGATACATGTTTCTTCCGAAAAGTTAATTAATTGTGTGGCAATTCATTATACATTAATGCAATTCTAAATTATATTACTAAGTGAAGAGATTCTAGTAAATAATTTAAGATTAGGGTTAATATGCTTGAGAAAGGTATTAACTTTAATTGTGAATCCCTCCGGTCAAGAAATATAGAAACCGAATTGAATATATTTTAAGTGATCACATGTTAAACTCTAGGAGAAATAATTCCAAAATACATTATTACTTTCTTGAAGTTGTTCTTGATTTTATCGTTTTTTCAATTGCTTAATTAAGTCTTATAATTAAGTTAGTTTGTTAATTTTAGTATTTTTAATTACTTCAAACTTTCATAATTTTCCGGTTAGATAATAAAGATAAAGTTAATATTAATACTCGAAGTCTCTGAGGGATCGACTCGGACTTACATACGCTATATTAAAACTGATAAGTGTACTTGCCTCATATTACAAACCTACGAATAACTCCAAGAATCTAATGTACTGGGGAACTTTCAAGGACTCATGATACAACTCAATATGATGCATGAGATGGTTCAATGAGTTTACTTGTTACCTAGCTTGCTTCAGGGTTATGATAAGAGTGAAGTAAGTAAACAAGCTAACGGGAGCAATGTTCACAAAGAGTATATTCAATATTTTGATGTAAGATGATAATGATGTTGTGGACTAAAAAGAGTAGTATCTAAAAGAAGTAATGGACAAGGAATAATAAGGGTACAATTGATAATACGGTAAAAGCGAGTATCTTGTAGGGAAGATTTTATCATATGGTTGCTCGAATAAGTGACTCCTTGTAGATAGATGGATTTCTAGTAGAAAAGACAATTCTATATGATCGCTTTGGTATTTATTGAGCTGATGTGCTAAGCAAAGGTGGTAGGTTAATTGTATCGAGTTGATCAATTAATTCTTCTAAGGTGAATTTTCCTTTAACGTATTTAGTATGGCTTGACTTTGGGTTGGTTGAGCTGATGGTCGGATGAGTTGAGCTAATGCGAAAGTGTACTTCAAGTCGGTAGTTGGAGACAAATGATGAGTATGAGAGGGTTTGGCTCAATCAAGGAGTCAGGTTGGCAAATTACAGGAGCTCGGACTCCTTAGTGATAGGTCGTAAGGAAAGAATTCGCTTGGCCATACTCCCTAACCCTCAGGCCAAGGGTTTGGTAGTTTTATTCCTATTAAGCTTATGTTATGGAATTTAAAGAAAGCTAGGATTTTCATTTTCCATTAGAGGAGTTTGCATAGAATAACAATTACTATTTAAGCATTAAAATACCTCCATACGAAGCATTGTATGGCAAAAAAAAAATATGGATTGCCTTTATTTTGGGATGACGTTACAAAGATCACTTTGGGGCATGATCTTGTGCAAGAAATGGCAAATAAAGTAGCCATTATTAAAAGAAAAAAATTGATAGGCGCAAGAGTTTAGTTGGTCTTAAATAATGAATCGTCAAACTTAAATGTTGGTGACCATGTATACTTGAATTTAAGCCTAATCAAGGGCATTCATCGAGTCCAAACTCAAGGGAAATTAAGTTCTTGGTATATTGGACCTTTTGAAATATTGGAGTGAGTGGCAAATCTAAGATATAAGATAGCTTTACCTCAAACCCATCAGGGGTACATGATTTATTCCATCTATCGGTGTTATGGAAGCATATACTTGACCCAAATAAGACTATAGAACTTGAGCCTGTAAGACTAAGAGAAAATTTGACATAAAGAAATCCAGCATGTGAAAGTCTTCTAGAAAAATCATGATAGAGAAGAAGCCACCTAGGAATTTGAAGATGAAGTGGAAGTAACCCTCATCTCTTTGACAACCTAGGCATGAATTTAAGTTTTGAGGACAAAACTTATTTTTGAGGGGTGCATGGAAGATGTAACCTTTGGAAATTTTGGTAGATAATTAAGAATGTTGTAATTGAAATTTAGGCTGGTAATTGTAATCTACAAAAGAGTAAATGTAAGGCTTAGGAGTACCAGGGGTAGTCTGGCATAGCCACTTCAATGCTTAAGTTAGATAAGTATGTAATGTGTGCAAAAAGTGTAAGAGAGCAACCAAGAGGCTATAGTGCTTATAGATTTCTTATAGTAGTAGGCTATTCATGTTTATAAAGCTTTCTCTAATAACTGCATATAGAGACAATCGAACTGCTATGACATGTGACTTTTCCTGAATTTAGTCATGTGTAAATCATGGGAAGAAGTGGGCAGTTGAGTAGTTGTCATAAGGATGGCTGTCAAACCGTCCGTGCCCTTATCCTGATATTTGAATGTTTGAACTTAATAGGTTGAACCTTAATAATTTAGCCTTCGAGGACCATAGTTGGCAAAGGTCTAGCGTACTATTAAAGCTCCATGGCAAGGTTGGTAGTAAAAATGCTGATCTAGTTATATTAGTGAGATAAAGACTATTGCAAGATATGGTCAAAAGTGTAATCATTAGACTTGACGTAACTCTTAAACTATAATAACTCAACATTTGGTTTAGGGATGAAAATCCACTATCAACAAATAAAGCATTATAACATGAAATATTTAGAACCCTTTAGAGCTAACATCAAATTTTTAATATCTAAGATGTCTCTTTACATATATATATTAATAACAAAAATGACTAAAATGTATATCAACTAAAGAGGATAAAATAACAATAGATTAAATGCCCCTAAATGAAATTTCCAGTGTTGGGGCCTTTAAGATTTTGGTTCTATATTAATTCAATTACTAAGAAATGGAGTAAATAATACACGTTGACTCATGAGCCCATGCCCAATCTCTACGACACTTTCTTAATTCACTTCCTAACCCAAGATCGAAACCATATAACCTATAGCCTAATACTTTCTTCCCTTCCTTTACTGTCAACCAAAACCCATACCTTCATTAGTTTAGTTGAACCAACTAACATCCTTGACCAAGGGAACTAAAACAATCTTATAATAGATCACCTCCATCCTTATGAGTGTTACCTATGTACTTCTTTTACCTAAAAATCTATGAAAGATCAGCTTAAGTACAATGGAGCGCTCATTCAAATCTTAAGCCTCCCTTCATCTACAAAAGATAAAAGATATTAACTCATCTTAATCTTTTTACTCATTGAAATTCATACATGTCCTCTACATTGGTGTCAAAGTTCCACATAAGCCTCACCTCCTCTCTTTTGCTCCACATCAGCTAAAACATAGGCCACCATACTACCATCTCCTTCCTTGCATTATTGTCATTGCCACCTTCCCCTTTCTCTTTCTTCTTCCACTCTTTGCTTCCATTTTTTTCCCTTTGTTTGGCAACCACCCCTTGTTTTGCTAAATGGGAAATAGAACAGTAAAGCTTTAAGGAGAAGCTCCTCATAACCTAGCACCTTGCACTCCAACAACAATTCCTAAAAAAGGTAATAACTTATTCTTAAACTTTGATACTAAAAAATGATTAACTAATGGACTAACTAATTTCTTTCTTTTTCATTTTCCCATCTACAGTTGATCTTCCTTTGTCTTACTAAAAGGAAACATAGTAGTAAGTAAAGTGGAAGGAAGTTGTTCACAGCTTGCTATTTGATCCACTTAAACTATATATATAAAAATATCGCGAATACTTTAGCAAGTATATTGGTTAGAATCGAGTAATAAAGAGTGAGTAAGGTAGTCAATCCCTTAAGGACTAAGAAATTATTAATCCTATGATAGTTTTTATCAATATTTAGGTAATCAAAATTGAATTGTGAATTAACTAATCTAATAATTACCTTAAAACCGTCAAAGAGAAAATTATGATAAAATATCCAAAACTACATAATCAATTGAAAATGTAGGAAAAACATAATTCACCCTAGTTATGCAAATTAAATTGTTATCATGTTATATAGATTAATAGCTACACAGTCATTTAAGTAAAATTATCATGCCTTGAAATTAAGGACTTAAACCTCTAATTAATCGGTCAACTTTCGTATCTCCAATCAACAGTGGACTCTAAATTACAATCATACATCTCTTGATTCTATGATCGACTAATGCTCTAAATTAACTATCCCTAATGTCTTAGCAAATAATTACCTCGATACATCGGATTAATATCTAGATAAGTTCTAATTAATCTAATTAACATCGCTCTTACATTAGCTAATTAGTTGAATCAAGAATTTCTAACAAACCATATATCAACTCTCGTATCAATAGTGTTTCTAACAATCATAGAAATTGCACTCATGAATTATCCGTACATCTACTAACCCTATAACATGATTATAATTATCATCTTAGCTAGGTTTCATCAATTTCTCACAATTAAAACCCCATGGAAATTAAAATAAAAGAACATTTAACAATCAAATTTGTAAAGAAGTTCATGATTAGAAATAAGAACAAATCATAGAATTGCATAAATAGAAATAGGATAGAAATCACCAATTCTGTAATTATGAGGAATTCAAACTTTAATTGCAAACTCCAAGGATGATCTCTACATCAAGAGCAAAGTATCTATGAAATATTAAAAGAAAAACTCTTCTAAAATAAAATCTAACTTCTCCTAAGACTCTCTAAGTAAAAGAAAGATGAAAAGTCCTCTAAAATATCAATCACACATCTATTTACAGAGAAAACAAGGGTTGTCATTTGATTGGTTATTTTCCTAAAGGCTAGCCCTGAACGCTGATGGTGCTGAGTGCAAGGCTACTGGTGTTCAATTAAAGGTTGGCAATGTTCAATGTAGGCTGACTTAAGGTCGGCTACCTTCAATTCTAAAGTGTTGTGGATTGATTCAAGCTTCCTTTATTTGCGTAAAACTCCTCTAAATTGTTCATATTTTCACTTTGAATCCTCTAAGACCTTAAATATCCAAATGAAAATACTTAAGTATCATTTCTTAATGATTTCTATAAAATTAATAATAATTCTACATAATTCACACATTAAAATATGAGTAAAATATGCCTTTATCACTATTTTAAGCTTCGACATTGTAACTTCAAGGTTGATCTTCATTCCTTAGTCTTAATACATTTATGATAGTCCTAGGCTAGTAAAATGATCAAGCCTCTTACATTTTCCTTTTCCTTCCTTCTGATGGCTATTATGATGCTTAGTTCGGCCATCGCATGCCAAGCAACCAGCTTCATCAGCCAAAATAATGCTTCTTCTAGTCTCCTCATAATAGCTTGACAACTCATCTCAAAACCAAAAAAGGTAAGTTTCGACACTTTGCTCAAACTTGTTTGCATATCATTAAAACTAGAACCTAACTTCACTTCCTTTTCCTTCCCACATCCACATTGTGATCGTGTATTGCTTAAGAACCAAGATTGGAGTAGACAATGTATCGTAATCAACTTTGTATCTTTTAAGAGCAAACCAGCAGCATTCATCCCTTGAAATAAACACAACTACTCCATGTTTTAGATTAGTTTAAGCATCTCTTCAATGATCTTATGCATAATCAGGACATCATGTGGTTAAGGAATTTAGTAATGTTACCTAAATAAAAAGCTGTGAAAGTAGAATAAGATATATTCTTTTAGTACTCTTATAACTTTTGATGAGTACCAATGGAGAATTGTCCCCAAACTATACATGCTCGATTACTTTTCCTAATGAAAATCGGAAGAGTAACTATTACATGTAGAATTATGATTGAATGGATGATATGAGACAATAGATTAATGTATTGTCTGGACTAAGGAAGATAGGACAAGAAAGTGATAGTATTTCTTTTTGGCATAAAAATGTTGTTAGTATAGGAATCATTTAAAGCCAATATGGAAAAGACAAATGATGGATAGATGAAGAAATAAGTGAGAAAGTAATGTATTGAGGAGCTACTGTAAAACATGGATAAAGGAATGTTAGAGGTAAGAATTAGTAAGGAAGCCTCTGATTTAGTAGATGTATAATAAAGGATATAATAGGCAAAAGTCAACTTGATAGTGTAGATAAAAGTTCCATGATTTTAGTCATTACTTTTAATGAAACCATATTAGCAAACATATAGGTTGGTGATGAGGCATGAAATGGGATTAAGTTATCTAGTGTAAACTTGACATGAAGGAATTGGATAAAGAAGTTTGGAGAATAACCTGCTATGACTAAGGAGACCGGTAATTAATAAGTATATATAAAAGTATATTATAATTATAAGATCAATAATTAATAAATGAATAAATAGATAAATATAAAATAATAAAAGTACAATCAAATAAGATGAAACAATATGAAATGATGAACGATAGTAATACCAATAGATAAACAGTTTTTTTTTTTCGTTTTAAATCTATCCTTAAATTAACATAAGTTAGCTATGCCTAAATATTGAGACTAAGATAACCAGGATATGAGCAACCATAAAAAACCATTTAGTGAAATTAGATTATATTTTATACTAACTTATTTTAATCTTATCAATATAATGGCAACAAGTGACTATGATTTTGATATTAACTATCCTGAGAATTTTTACCATTAGTGACTACGATGGATTAGTAAGTAATCTCAATGATTATTGCATTTTTTATGCATGTAGTTTAGTAGTATTTAAATTATAACATTTGAAACGGATAGTTGTGGGGTTATTTTTTGGAAATTGCATGTAATTGTACTAATTTATTTTAATGTGCCAAAAAACTCTAATATATTTAAATAGATCTGGTCATCATATCATATAACGGATATATTTATATTGTGGAGTGTTTGTGAACTTGTTTGCCTACCAAATAAATTGAATTAACAAATATCAAAACTAATGCAAATTGGACATGCATTGCACGACTATATAAAGATGGCTATTAGCATCACATGAGAGTACAAAGAGGTCGAGAAGGTGATGCTTCGTTCGTTACCTTGCCTTAACATCTGGAAACTATTGCGTATTAGGAGATGCCATCCTTTGATTAGAGCTCCATTCACAATGCAACCACTTAAGGCTATGCATACTCTCAAGCATATACATAATGTAAAATCGCTATATTAATTGATACCCCACTTGAGCTAGACTGCAATACTTTATTATGTAATTAATTAATAAGATATTGGGCCAATGGCGATTCAACTGATTGTAGTGGCCCCTAAAGCTAACGAGTTAATGCTTATTCCCAACACTAGGTGACTAAGGGCATAAACCATTATGTACATACTTTTCGGATGGCTATGCATATTATTGCATTCATATTCTTGTTCATACATAGCATGATAATGTATGATATCATCGTTATTAATATCTCAACTATTAAATTCAATTCTCATAGTTTACTCTATTAGTTTGCAGACAATCCTCTTTGTTGACTGATGATTTTCGTTTAGCTACGTGAACACCTACAAAACAAGAAAAGTTGCTACTTAAGAATTCTAGCTGGTATTTATAATGAGTCAATGGAAATTGTACTTAGACTAAACTATTGGATTGGGCTTAAGTATTAGATTGGCTAATATAAGCCCATATTATCAAAAAATGCTTGCTAATACTTATGCCCCTTACCTAACTCTCTTTGGTGATAAGGTTAGAAAAAAGAATATCTAGGGAGGTTGATTTTATGAGATTTCTAGAAAGGTTTGTAAAGAGTGCTTGAAGAAGCAAAGGCCTAAAGAGGTGAAAGGCAAGAGTGGTCATAGTACTTATAAATATTGGTATGCTTAAAAAAGCGAAAGCCTAAAGAGGTTAGAGTGCTTAAAGAGGGGAAGGCTAGAAGAGGCTAACATGCTTGAAGAGACGAAGGCTTGAGGAGACAAAGGCCTAAAGAGGCTGGAACACCTGGAGAAGCGAAGGCTTAAAGAGGCTAGGGAAGCATGTAAGCAGTCCAAGTTAGGCACTACCTGTGTTAAGTAGAGTTGTAAAATAGGTTAGTTGGCCTCTAGTCCATTAATGTATAGGATTGTGGGCTTTTTTGCTTATTCGTCCATGCAAGTTGTAGGATTTAAGAGTATTTCACCCGTTGTCACTTAAGGGTTTAAAGATTTCAATTGCTTATTATCTACTTATTAGACTTAGAGCATGGTGTTCAAAACTAATTAGTGTCTTAAAGTTTCTAAGTGGCCTGTTGTCTTCTTATTATACTTTAGGGTGTCAATGCTTATTACTCTTAATGGAGTTTAAGGCTCTATATCTCGTTATTTGAGTTTTTCTTTAAGCTTACAGATTTACTGATATCCCATTTCTCATCGTCTGTTCAATGTAGGACTTAGAGATTAGCACTTTATTTGATTTGCTTGTCACTCGTAACGGATAAGGTTTGGAGTTGTTAAAGGATAGCTCATTAGAAAATTATTTTTGTGTAGGCTTAAAGTAGAGAGCGTTTCTTTTGCACCAATATGTTTCTGAGTTTTCGTACTCATCTTTAAAATGAAGTGAAAATAAGCTCTTTTTGCTGACTCCTTAATGAGTAGAGCTTTCAAAATTTATATAAGAGTTAGGTTCTTTAGTGTTTTTCTCATATCTATGAGTTGTGCCCACATTTACATCAACTACTTTATCATGGTTTTGAGTGTATGCTACAAGTGCATGTGTAGTGTTGTTAGCTCTTTAATACACTCATGAATCTTCTTCTGTTATAACTAATATTTCTCAAGATTGGATGTCCATTCATAAGATCATCTTAGGGTTTGCATGAAGAATTTGGCTTAGAATTAGCTCTTCATAATAGCTTAACTTACTTTTCATGTGAGTGAAGCTAAGCTTGGGGAAGTTCTTGGCTTTGTCATTTGAAGAGCTTGCAAATTTAAATAGTATCTAAGTTGGCATGTATACTAGGAGTTGTTCAACATGTAAATTCAGACTTATAGCTCGACATGTTTTAGGTTTTGACATACAATGGATAGCCTTCGACCTAATCCTTATTCAGAACTTATAAAGTCAATAGAGAGCTTGGCTATTGCTATTCGACTGGGCTAGCTAATTGGGATATCAAGTCAACAGTTTGGATTAATAACTCAGATGCTCAGTAGAACTTTCGGTCTAGTCTTTGTTAGACCTTGACATGGTGATATGGAGCTAAGGAGCTGCTATGGTGCTTTACTACCTGGTTGTAACTCAGATCTGCTTAGCTTATAGTCATGTTCATGGACGACCTACAACTTTCGTAAATCTATTGCTATGTAGCACGACATGCCAATATCTAATTAAACTAAGTCTTTGGGAATGAACGTAGAGTGTATTGATAGTCGAATTTCATTCACTTGTCCACTGGCTATTGACATGCTGAGTAACTCTATTCTCAACAAGAGTGGCTGCACTAGACTGGCCTCGATACCTAGTAGCCTTCTCTTTCTTTAAGGATTGAAGTCTTAATCCAAAATCACCTAATAACATTTGGCGCTATCTGTTTTTTCTTACTCAAACAAGATTAACTAAAAGTATAAGTACAAGTGTTGGTACTTCATCCCGCCACTTTAAGGGGGGAAGTAGGCACATTGACGAACAATGTTTTGCTAAGTTGTAGCAACTTTGCTTCGACTTAGCCAAAGAAAACTAGGAATTGAGCAAAAAACATGAAGAGATCCTTAATCTCCTTTATAATAATGTCTACCTATATAAAAAACAAAGATTACGACAATCATAATGCCAAGAATAGCAATGACTCAATTTGTTCATCTGAAATGTTGAAAAAGAAAGCTAAAATTGCAATAGGACCTTTGGACCCTGTGCTTAAGAAAAATGACAAGGGTAAGCAACTACAGTAGGTGCACCATGCTAGACCTTGGCATGTTATCACCCTTGCTACAACGAGTAAACAATTTCAAATTAAGAAGAGCCCTTTCATCCATTAGATTTTGGAGGAGGTTATACCATAGCACATCAAGTTACTGTAGTTTGAAACCTATGATGAAACGAGAGATCCGGAAGATCATCTAGAGTAGTACTGCACTTTAGCCAAGTTGCACGGTTTAAGTGATGCCTCGACTTGCCAAGCTTTCCCCTTGACGTTAAGGAATGTGGCAAGTATATGGTTCAAACACTTGAAGCCAAACATGATTTCGTGTTTCGAAGATTTGGCAGAAGTGTTTCTTCAATACTTCCTTGCAAGTAAGTTTCCTATTAAGGATTCTTCAATCCTTCACACAATAAAGCAGAGATCGGATGAATCTATCAAAGATTATCTAGTCAAGTTTATGATTAAGATGGTCCAAATTTCAAAACTAGACATGGGTGTAGCCCATAATGCCGTCATTGATGGTGTCAAACCTTACGGAGACTTTTTCAAATCTCTTGCGAAAAATAAGCCTAGAACCGTTGCTAAGTTCAAGGCCAAAGCTACATCATACATTCGATAAGAGGACAATATAAAGGCTTGGCGAGAGGCTAGTTAAAATAGAGGAGACAGGAAAAGCGATAAGAGGAGGAGTACGAAAGATTGGCTCAAAATGGATGATAACCAAAGTCTTAACTCTAAGAAAAAAAGGCTATGAATTCTAACATTATTCGATTGACATATTAGTCAATCGTCAAATTTTAGACATATTTATGGAAGTGTACAAATAAAGAGGCATTTTGTAGTGGCTAGAAAGGATAAGAGGAAACCCATTAAGACGAAATTCCAACAAATACTAAAATTTCCATTGCGATAAAGGCCATAACACTGATGAATGCATCCAACTTAAGAACACCATCGAAGATGCAATTCAGTGAGGGCATTTGCGTAAGTTTCTAGCACATGATGCCAAGAATATTGAGCGGCTATCTTAAAGAAGACGAGAAGACCAGAAGAATGTTACTCAACCAGCTATGGTCGAGAAAGATGCAAGAGATGAAAACACTAGTAGAACACCTAATGGAATGATTAACACTATCATCAATGGACCTTCTACTATAGGCCGATCAAGATCTTTGAGTTTGACTAATTCCATTTATTATGTTTACAATATCCAGGGCAAGAAGGTCAAAATAGACAATACAATTTGTTTCATGGAACGAGATTTTGACGGCATCCAAAGTTCGTATGATGATGTACTCATGATGAGTGCGAGAATTGCCAACTTCAAGATTAAGAAAATTCTTGTTGACATTAGAAGTTCAGTAGACATTATTTTTCAATATGCTTTTGATCAAATGAGGCCAAAGATCAAAATAGCTGAGATCCTATGATTATGATTTGTATGCCTTCAACAATCAACCCGTTTGAGTAATTGGAGTAATCTCTTTACCAATTCAGATTGGAGATGATGAGCATGTCACGAAAGGCAAAGTAAACTTACTGGCTGTCAAATGTTGATCCCTATATAATATGATCATGGGATGACTGTGTCAACACTCATTTGGCATTGTCCTTTCCACTACTCACCTCAAAGTTAAATTCTCTACTCCCACGAGAGTCGGTGTATGTAAAGGGGATCAATAGTTGGCAAGGTCTTTATGCATGAGGGCGTTAAGGTGAGAAGAGTTTTTTTAAGTGGAAACTTGTCTAGAAGGAAAGTTAGTTGGCATAGATAATGTTGAAAATGAAATGGAGGAAATTTCATTAGGAGGTGATCTTGAAAAGATGATGAAGATAGGGAAACCCTTACTGGTAGACATCCATCAAAGTTTAATCAATTTCTTATAGGACAATGTTGATGTATTTGCATGGCCCCCTTCTGATATGCCAAGTATCCCTAGAGATATTATGGTACATAAGCTCTAAATCGATCTAAGCGCAAAAGTGATCTAACAAGAGAAAAGCCATTCTGCCTTAGAGAGGTAAGCAGCCATAGAAGAAGAAGTCCAAAAACTCTTGGAGGCAAGATTCATTTGGAAGGAGCTTTATTTGACTTCGTTAGCCAATTGTGTATTAGTCAAGAAGTCTAACAGCAAATGGCATGTGTGCATAGACTTTACAGATCCTAACAAGGCTTGTCCTAAGGATTGCTTTGCCCTACTGAGAATTGATCAGATGATTGATTTCATAGATAATTTTTCTAGCTACAACCAAATTAAAATGGATGATGAGGATGAGGTTCACACATCATTCATCACTAATTTTGGAATATATTATTATACGATGATGCCCTTTGGGCTAAAAAACGCTCATGTGACTTTTTAGCGGCTTGTCACTATGATGTTCGAGCCTTAAATACATCGGAATGTTAAAGTATATGTTGATGACATGATTGTGAAAAGCATGACAGATAATCAACATCTTGTTGATCTTAAGGAGACATTCATTACCTTGAGGAGGAACAATGTGAAGCTAAATTTGTAGAAGTGCATCTTTTGTGCTACTTCGAGAAGGTTTTTAGGGTATATGGTCACTCATTGTAGCATTGAAGTTAACTCGAATAAGATTGATGTGATTAGAGAAATAAAATCACATCATACAGTCAAGGAGGTCCAAGAACTCACTGGACGAATGGTTGCATTTAACAAGTTCATATCGAGAAGCGTAGACAGGAATAAGTGAGTAGAGTTCTTTAAAATTTTAAAGAATCTGAGAGATTTCAAGTAGACAAATGATTGCGAGACAGCATTTAACAAACTCAAAGAATTTCTTACGTCACCTCTAATATTTTTGATATCTGTCTTAGGAGAAAATTTGTATTTATACTTGTTAGTTAGTTGCCAAACACTTTCCTCTATGTTAGTTCGAATTGATAGCAAAGAGCATCAACCAATCTATTACATGAGTCATATCCTTTAAGGACTGGAGCATCAATATACAAAAATTGAAAAATTGTGTTAGTAGTGGTTCTCTTAGCAAAGAAGTTATAGCCATATTTTGAAGCCTACCAAATAGTAGTCTTCACCAATCAATCTTTGTGACAAGCATTGCAACTGCTAAATTCCTCAGGAAGAACGATGAAATATGCCTTGAAGCTAAGTGCCTATGGTATGCAGTACAAACCTAGAATGACATTAAAAGCTTAAGTGCTGGCGGATTTCCTAACCAAGTTCATTGGTGAAGAGGACAATGTGGAAGTTGCCAAGAAACCAATTTGGTACCTTTATGTTAATGGTTCATCTACTAAAGGGACAAGTGGCGTAGGCATAATACTGCAAGGACCTCACAATGTCAAGGTTAATTATGCGCTAAAATTTGGAATTTCGGCTAGCAATAATGAAGTGGAGTATGAAGCCTTAATAGCTGGACTCAAACTTAGGAAGGAAGTTAATGCCAGGAAACTTGAAGTTTTCTCTAACTCATAGCTTGTAGTGAATCAAGTTAACAGAAGTTATGCAGTGAAGGAAGAAGAAATGAACAACTACTTGTTGATAGTATGAAAGCTTGCAGAAGAATTTCAGTCCTTTTCAATTCATAAAATACTAAGGAGTAAGAACATTACTATCGAAAAACTGTGAAAGTTATCCAGTAAAGAATTTCCTAATTTGAGTGACAAACTCTTTGTTCAATTTCTCCTGCATAAGAGCTTGTCAATTGTCCCATAAAGTTATGAATTAGCTCCCTGCTTGAGAGAGAAGTTCTGAATGGATCTCCTTGTAGATTATTTAAGGAATAGTATCTTCCCTGATGATGGGAATCAGGTTATTAGACCATTGACTTACAGCCGAGCTCAAGGACTAAAGGGACTAACAAGGTGGATAACTCCTGTAGAGGCCGGGTATCTCTTTGCCAAGTAACTCTATATGTTGAGCCGTATGATGTCCTATCTCTCAAAGATTTTGTGGCGAATGTTAGAATCTCTTATTCACTCAAGCTTGAGGCAACCACTTATTCGGCATCTCTTTTGTCGAGAAGTTGAGAGAGAAGATTGATCCTAAGCTACCCCTGCTCGGACAAGTAACCTAACTGTACATTTTTGTCTACATCCTCTAATGCCTTCACGAGTATATCATAGCCATGTGTATGGAACCATATGTAGAATCTTCTACACTAATCATTACTTTTCTTAAATATTTATTTTTACCCTTCTGTATTCTTGTACATTACTTGTTTAAGGTAATACCCTTTTTCTCTTTTCCTTTTTATGCATGTTGCCCTAAATTCTCAAGTATAAATACCCTTTGTACTTGTAGTCATAAATATCTGACTTGAACATTAATATATTGGACATTTTATCTCTCGTAAACACTACTTGTTTACATTCATTTCACTTTTATCCTAACCCTTAAGCAAGGCTAGGTGGCGAGTAATCTCACCAGACCATTTTGTACGTTATATTAAGTTGTATCGTGAGTCCTTGGAAGTTTTATTGGTGTATCATGTCCATTAGAGCTATTCGTGGGTTGCTTAGTTTTTCATTAGCATCTTTCCTTTCGCACATTCCCCATCACTTCCTTTTCAAGCTTTCGGCAAGCTTGGATCCATTCAACAACAAGCCTTATCTGTTCTTGGTTACGGTTCGCAACACTTGGTATCAAAACGGAGGTTTTGTTTAAGTTGTGGTTTGTGTTTGAAGTTCTGTTTATACTATATTTTTGCATGTATGAAATAAAGCAAGTTATTGTGTTCGTTTGATTGCTGTGCTTGTTAGCTATTAGTGTTTTTGGTTTGTGGAAGTGTTTGATATATCACCTATTTGAAAGTTTGAGCTTTGAATCTGTAAAGAAAATGATTGACCCAAGTGTTAACATTGGTACTGGAGATGACAATAGTAGAGTTATTTACTATGGACGACAATTTCAGGGAACTCCTAAGAGTATTGATGAGAGACTTAATGAAATAGCTAACTTCTTAGTAGATCTAATCCAAGCTATTCATGCATTAATTTTCCAACCAACTGAAACTACGCAAAACACCCCATAAGTTACTTAACCTATTAGATGTTAGAACCCAGCTTGACCAGTACGAGGTGGAAGAGTAGGTGGATGAGTAAGACGAAGGATAGATCTAAGGGAACTAGATGAAGAGGACGAGAAAGAGTATTTTGAAGAAGAACGAGCTTAAGTCCCTAGAGCATCTAACCATATGAAGCTTTAGATTTCGAGCATCAATGGATTTAGCAATCTTGATGAATATTTGGAGTAAGAGGAGAAAGTGGAGTGTATTTCTGACTATTATCAGTACGAGGATTATGAGAAAGTAAGAACTGTTGCTATTGAGTTCTTCGAATATGCCACCATGTGTTGGAAGAATTTCCAGGCAATGAGGAGACAAGAAGGCTACTGAGAGATTAATACCCAGCCTAAAATGAAAAGAATACTTAGAAACAAGTTTGTGCCAGTTGCTTATCTGCAAGATACTTTTACTTAGCTTCAGGATCTGAGACAAGGAGGTTGGACAGTTGATGAGTATGTCTAAGAATTTTAAATGCTCACGATCCGATGTAAAGTAAAGGAACTACCAGTACAAACAATCTTTAGGTTCCTTACTGGATTGTAAGGTGACATTTGAGAGATTGTGGAGGTCCAGCGATTCATAACAATGGATGAAGCCATTTAAATAGCTCAACAAGTGGAAAGGCAAAGAAGAAGCTGAGTATTGACTACAATGCCAATTAGCCGACTCGAACAGGGAAGTCCTCTAGCTCAATTAATTACTGAGTTGACCAAAAAAGTAGATATCTAAGCTGATCAAAATGGTTGACTCGACGATGAAGTTTTGACCCGAGTTTATGAGAAAGGACGAGGATTTGATAGGAAGACCGGCTAGATCAAGTGCCAAGGGTTCGGACATACGGTTACCTAGTGCCCGAACCAAAGAACAATGGTCATCAAGGGAGACATCCTAAAGCTAGAGGTAGAGAACACTAACAAAGAACCTGAAGAAGAAGAGATCACTGCTAAGAAAGAAAATTCTAAGAAAGAACTTATTGAAGAGGATGTGTTTATCAAAGACTTAGATCAATTGGTCCTGGTTGTCCGATGTATCATGAACTTAGAACCTTAATGGGGGGAGGAGTAAAGGGAGAATTTGTTTCATACCACCTGTAAGGTGAATGACTAGGTGCAAGCGTTAATTGTGGATAGTAAAAGTTACACTAATGTAGCATTAGTTGAAATGGTTATATAATTGAAGTTTTCGACCATCATACATCCTAAGCTGTACAAGTTGCATTGGCTGAGTGATAAGGGAACACTACATGTCACCTGGTAAGTATTCCTGCCAGTTACAATTAAAAACTACTTCAACAAGATTCTCTGCGATGTGCTACCCATGTACACCTCGCACGTATTGCTTGGTCGAGCATGGTTGTTTAACAGTAGAGTTATCCATGATAAATACAGGAACATGTATGTGTTTGAAAAGGATGGCTATAAGATTACACTAAACCTGATGTTACCAAGAGAAGCTAATAAGTTGTAGACAAAAATTGCTCGTGGATCGAAGAAAACTCTAATGATGAATAGAGCCAAGCTTTGTGAGGCCATCAACATTGATGAATCGACTCTTATGTTGCTTAGGCACCTATTAGAGATGAAGGAATAGGGTGAACTACCATAGAAAATAAAAGAGTTGCTGGACAAATATGCCGACCTATTCCTAGAATAGTTACCTGATGGTAACCCCCAATTCGAGGCATTTAACATTACATTGACTTAATACCTAGTGCTGTGCTGTCGAATAACACCGTGTATTAGATAAGTCTCGAGCAAGCTTCTAAACTCTAATGTCAAGTTAATGAGTTACTAGAGAAAGGGTATATTAGGGAAAGTCTTAGCCCTTATGTTGTGCCGGCACTTTTAGTGCCGAAAAACAATGGAACCTGGTGAATGTATATTGATAGCCAAGCCATAAATAAGAACACAATCAAGTATAGGTATCATATCCCAAGATTGGAGGACATGCTAGATGAACTGAGTGGAGCTAAGGTCTTTAATAAGATTGATCTAAAGTCTAACTACCATTAAATCTGCATGAGGTCAGGAGATGAGTGGAAAACGACGTTCAAGAGTTGACATGGATTATATGAATGGATGGTCATACCATTTGGCTTGTTGAATGCCCTGAGCACTTTCATGAGACTAATGAATCATTTGCTGAGATATCTGATAGGGAAAAGTGTCATGGTGTACTTTGATGACATCCTGGTTGACATACCGACATGCTAAGACATTGTGAAGATCTCCGTGACATATTAAATGTTCTCCGTATTGAGAGATTATTCAGCAATCTCAAAAAGTATTACTTTTGCTAGGAGGAAGTGGTATTCTTAAGTTATATAGTAAGTGGAGGAAGCTTACGGGTAGATGACGAGAAGATTTGAGCAATTGTCAAGTGACCAACTCTTATTATTTATATCAATATAAGAAGTTTCCATGGCATGGACTAGTTTCATTCTATAAAAGATTCATTAGGAATTTCAATGCTCTCGATATACCACTTATTAATCTAAAAAAGAAGAAAATTGACTTCCAATAGGGAGAAAAGGAGTGTCGATAAAGAATTTTTGCCCCCTTTATTTTTTTATTTTATTTTCTCAATAAGCCTTAAATTAGGAAGAAAATAGAAAATTAAAGAAAACCCAAAAAATAAAGAAATTTAAAAAAATAAGAATTTTAGGAAAAATACAAAAATAAGAAAATTGGAAAAATGTGAAAAAATTGGAAATCTAGAAAGAAACACACACAAAAAAAAATAAGAAATTTAGAAAATAAGAAAATTGAAAAAAAAAAGATTTTAGAAAATAACAATTTAATTAGATAGATTTTTAATTTTTAAATAAGTTTAGGAGATGGTCTGTTGGGCTTAGGCTTAAATTTGAATCTAACTTAGGCTAACCTGATCCATATATGTAATTTAATTGCACATATGGACAAACTATAGGCGAACAGTTTAATAGATAAGTATTTTGGCATATGCATTGAGGTTAAGGGTTCGAATCTAGATGGGAGCATACAAAGTTTTTTCATTTTCTTCATCACATCAAAGATTGCCATGTGTTAGGATCTTATTGTGCCACGTGTCTAGATACGTGGCAGCATTGGATTCATTGATGTTGATGTAGCGCCATGTAGCATCTACGTGTCACGAGGCGACACATAGTACACAATGTTTAGTCAGGATTAGCTGACGTGGCACTATGTCAGCATTTTCTCCTTCTTGCCTTCCTCTTTCCTTTCCTTTCCCATAGCCCACCCCTTCACTTTGGCTTCGATATTTGCACAGATTTCACATACAGACACATAATTTTTTGTATCAATCTCACACTCCATGCTGCTTATTTTGAATTAAACCAAAGAATGGGACCAAATCCATCCTTTTTATTGGTTAAACCAAGTTCCCAAGATTGAAAAAAAGCTCAACTTTCAAAAATTTAAAATTCACCATTAAAGAACATTCTAAGCTTGTGCCAACTAAATTCATTATAAACTGGACCCTCCCATCCTTATTTAGGACACACAACCATTCAAGGGTAGCTAATTCACTCACAACCATTCTCTCTCTCACTTTTTCTCTCTACCGAATCCTCTCTCTTCGAAACTCTCTCTCCCAAGCTCACCACCACAACTGAACACCCTAGGAACTTTCCCTACGATGCGAGCATCCAAGCCCAGCCACCTTCATCCATCACTATACCCCCTAGCAGCCCCATCGAACTACTATAACCAAACACCACCTTAGGCACCAACCAACTACACCATGATGCTCTTCAACCCCCATAACCCTAAACTCAACCAATCATTCACCTTCAGCAACCACAACATACACCACCACCGGCCACCATTCCAAAACACTCCCAAACACTGCGACATTGAGCCTAACCCCTATCTCCAATCCAAAACACACAAATCTATTGTCACCCACAAAAAATTCCCTCCGAATCGCCTTGAATTGTGCCTAGTTATTGTCACTAAAGTGGAGTTGGAGACTGTAAGCCCTAAAGTTAAACTAAAAGACCGTAGGATTGAACTTAGAGTACAAGGTTTAGGGCGATCGGTTAAAGGATTCAATCAAATCGAATTATAAACTATGGAGAGAAATATTAGTAAAAATGACCCCGCAAACTTGAATTTAAGAAAATAAGTAATAAAATCGGAGACTATAAAATTTTGAAATTTTAAGTATAATAATTGTTAATCATCAAAAAAGCAAAAAGTATAATCTAATAACTAATAAATTATTAGAGATAGATTATATGTATGCTAAAAATCATTGAATGACCTAAATAATAATTAGGAATGTTTACATGTACCCTACATATATTTATGTGTAGGTAAAAATACGCGAAATTTCTTAAATTGACCAAAAACTTAGTAAATAATTAAAGAAAATTATTAATTAATTCAGAAAAAATTAGAAAAAAATCAAAAGGATATGGAATGATGCAAATCTGGTTGTGGCAAGTCAGAAGCTAAAGAAGAAAAAGTATCCAATTAGAATTAAGGAATACAAAAGCCAAAAATCAAGGGAATATGGCAATATCATGTCTAATTAATTAATACATATTAATTACTAAAAACTTCTATAAATAGGAAAAATTTTTAGAGAACTCCTTTACATAGTTAGGGATTAGAGAAAAATAGAGAGACTCGAAAATTCAAGAGAAAAACTAGAAAAAAAAAAGGAAAAGAAAAACTGTACAGTTAGGGCTAGTGAGCCAAACCCACACACCATCACTATCTGGGATCGAGCCACCACCATCACCCCACTCCAGACCCACCGCATGGACCAGCCGATACACTTGGACTGGTGTTGGAAGGCCAAAAGCCATCAAACTACGTGAGTCTCTAATTTGTTTTGATTTTGTATAATTTATTAAAATTAATTATTTTACCTAGAAAATTATGAAACTTGTTATTCTGAGATTTTATTGTATGTAGATTTAAAGAAAAATAGTGATTTAGTTTACTCACGTCTGAAAATATAGGGTTTTTAACAAATTAAGCAAAATCGAGCATGATTAATATTAGAAATAAATAGGCTTAGGAGTGCAGTTTGGAGCTCAAAATTTTTTTTGTAGAATGCTTTAGGGATATAGAATAGTGCTATGAAGCCATTTTTTAAAAATTAATTTTAGAAAATTTTAAGTTAATTTTTAGCCCTAAAATGATGGAAAAATTGGGTAATTTTGGGTTAATTAGGAGATTAAGACACTAATTATTGATTTAGATAGTAATTAGATGTTTAGGGATGTTAATCTCTGATATGGAAACCTAATCATAGCCTTTGGAGTGTTAAGTATAAGTAATAAAGGAATTATGTACTAATTATAGAAAATTAGGAATATTATAAAAAATTAGGTTTAATTAGATAATATAATAATAGAAATCAGAATATAATAAATTTGAAATAAAATTTAATTTTAAGTAATTATATAAAAAAGTGTAAGATTTTCTCACATCGGAAATAAATCTGGTACCCCAATTAAGATTAGCGTGTACCAAATAGTTTAGAATCCTAAATTTAGACCTAATGGGATATTAGAATACTCGAGCTTAATGTGATTAATTTCACATTAAGATTCGAGCATATTTAAGATTTTAAAATCAAAACTAGAATCTAATTTAGGAATCTAACCCCAAACTAGGGTAGAATGAATCATTAGTAAATAATAGTTATACATAGAAAAAAAATAAGCTAAATCATAACTTATAATGTGAATCATTAAAGTATAAGAACTAAAAAAGACCTATTTGTATTATAGGATATCTAGAGACAAATCGGCTTGTAATCAAGTGATCGGACGACTGAGAAACTCCAAGTAAGTTAGGTTATTACTTATTGTATTAGAGTACTATTTTATGGTGCTCGAAGACTTAAGATTGTATATGGTTGTGATTGTAAGTAGTCTACGCATGTGTTTGATGTATCTAATGCGTGCTAAATTTGTAATGTGAGTGATTTTGTGATTGATTGAATTGGTGTGAAATTGTTTGAACACCTTAAATGAAATTTAACCTTATTCGATTCTAGTAACCAAAAATGTCATACATTGCAACCCGTTAAGGGATCATAGGATTCTCCAACCAAATACCGACCCTTTCAA
Organism: Lumnitzera racemosa; assembly: GCA_024138005.1. Taxonomy (NCBI): domain Eukaryota; kingdom Viridiplantae; phylum Streptophyta; class Magnoliopsida; order Myrtales; family Combretaceae; genus Lumnitzera; species Lumnitzera racemosa. The sequence continues at coordinate 16,713,352 of JAMXBC010000001.1, forward strand.
AAGGGATAGCGTAGGATTACAAAATGGTTCCTTCTTCATCCTTAGTCGAACTAAGTGACAGGAGAGGAGGTCGAAGCGAGAGTGAAGTCAATAGTTCGAAGGTAGTCGTGAGAGGAGCAAGGTCTCCATTGCACAAGCCTGGGTTTGGTTGTGAGTTACTGCATAACATGAAAACTCCTCAACTCGGATTAGAACGGGTGAAATTTCTCTGATTTCGCAACGGATCGGACTACATTGTGCGATGACACTTGATTGTTTCATTGTATTAAATAATTGCTTGATAATCTTGTTTGTGTTTGTATACTCTCATGAATCTCCAATTCAACTTACTAAGCTATAGTTGCTTATACTCCTATAGATCCTTTTGTAGGTCCTGATCTTTGAACACTTCAAGTATTATGCCGCCTAACTATTATCCAGAGGTTAGTCCTTTTGAAGCCAAGGGTATGGGGAACAATTTACTTAGTAGTGATGTGTAGCGAGAATGTCCTTCGTAGTTTGAGGATGAAGGACTGATAATTATTATGTAAATTTGCGAATTGTTGTGTATATGTAGAATTTCCTAGAAAGTTCTGTGGACTTTACATATAATTACATAGGTTTATTTAAAATTTGTAAACTTTACCATAATTGTAGTTAAACATTTAATTGGACTGTTTACTTCAAAGCGAGAAGTCGTTAACGCCTTGTGTAAATTGTCTATGGTAGGTACTGTGAGGCTAGTTACTATTATAGAATGGTTTACATGGCGAGACTGTTGCGACTCTGTAACTTTGGAGCGTAATAGAGACAACCTGACCTGACCCAACCCGACGATCTGACTTACAACTCGATCTAATATCTGAACTGACCCGACCTAATTCGAACTCTGATCCGCGTTTGACCTGACTTGCATGTCCAAGACGCCTTCCTAGTTCGATTCTTTTTCAGATTGAATTTTTTTTTTTTTGTAAATTATTTATTTATTTACTTGTGTATAATGTAAATGTAATCAAATAAAAAAAAAGAAGAGAAGAAAAAGAAAAATAAAGAAAAGAAAAAGAATAAAAAAGAAAGAAAGAAAAAGTAGTTTAATTTGTTATTTATTTTTAGTTTAATAAAAATAAATAAATAGATGGAAATGAAAAATATAAAAAAAAAGAGTAAATAAGGAGATAAATAAAAATAAAAAACTTTATTCTTTTAGTACTTAGAAAAATCAAAGTTTTTCAAAAATAATAAAAATAAACGAACCCTTTACAATTTAAGGTATTGTAGGATTTTTCAAAAATAAATAAAAATCCAATTTAAGACCTTCCTTTTTAGAACTTTCCTTAAATAAATCAAATTGACTAAAAACATAAACCTAACCTTTTTTTTCAAAAAATTAAAACCAATCATCTACTAAAGTTTTCATAAAAAGAACTACGTACATCTGATCTCGAATAGCAAGTACGTAGGCACCCGTGGAGCAACGATAAAAATAAAAAATTTCCTTTTCCCCTCGATTACTTATTTTATCCAATTAGAGTAATTAATAATCAAGTTTATATGAAATTAAAAAGATGATTTTTAAGATTAAATTTAAATTTAGAAAGTTAGTAGTACCTGTAAGAGTTTAAAAATCTTAATCCCTAAATCCAGATCTCTCATTGTAAAACCATTTCAAAAATCGGTTTTTATTGAAAGACCAGTGACTAAGTTAGTTATAACCAATCCACCAAATTGGTTATAACTTAACTGTTTTTTCTCAAATTCAATCAGGTGGCAACTCCGAAACTTTTTTTTTTAATTAAAAACTGGTTTTCTTTAAATCCCAGTTGAGGGTCAGTATTAAATGGTTGGGTTTAATATTGATCGGTTTAAAGAAAATTAATTTTATAAAAGAAGCGGAAGGGTGAAAACTAGGCTCGATAAGGAGGAAAGGAGTTTTGCCAAGATAAAGGAAAGATTGACTGCTACCCTGATATTAGTTTTACCTAACTTTGGGAAAATATTCGAGTTGGAACGTGATGTGTTAGGCAATGCAATAGGCACTGTTCTAATGCAAGAAGGACAACTAATTGCTTATCATAGTGAGAAACTCATAAGACCTCAACTAGAGTACTTTATGTATGATAAAGAACTTTTGGTTCTGATCTAAGCACTGCAAGTATGGCAACATTATGTACTATCAAGATAATTTGTCATCTATATTGACCACGAGTCCTTGAGGTACCTTTGAAGTCAAACCAAGTTATTGAAGCGGCAAGCAAGTAGGTTGAATTCCTTGAAGGATTTAATTTTGTAATAAAATATAAACAAGGGAAGTGCAACGTAGTTGTTGATGCTCTCTCGAGGAGGCATGTACTCCTGACTGAATTACAAATTGGATTGTTTAGGTTTGTCAGCACTAAGGAGCAATATTTTGGGGTTCTACACTTTGGACCCATACTTATGTGTTGTATTGATGGAAGGACAGTTGACAAGTATCATATGGAGGAAGGATACTTGTTTTGAGGAGGGAAATTGTATGTGACGATTTGTTCACTTCGGTAGTTGCTAATTAGGGAATCCTACAGTGGAGGATTGTCCAGACATTTTGGGGAGAAAAGGACATGAATTACTAAGTGATAGATTCTTTTGGCTTGGGATGAGGCGAGATGTGCACCAAGTTGTTGAAAGCTATATCGAGTGAAAAAGGGCTAATTACCGAGTTGAAAAAAAGAAAGCAATGCCTTTGCCTATTCTAACAAAACCATGGGCTAAGTTGAGCGTGGACTTTGTCATCGGATTACCATGAATTGACTAAGGTAAAGATTTTGTAATGGTTGTCGTGGATTGGTTCAATAAGATGGTGCACTTTGTGCCTTGTGCCAAAACTAACGATGCTTCGGCTATTACTTCTCTTTTTTTACAAGAGATTGTATGATTGCACAACATGCCAAGAAATATAATCTTTGATAGATACCCAAAGTTCTTAAGCCATTTATAGAGGACCTTATAGCGATGGATGGGGACTAAACTATTGTTCAGTACTTCCTATCACCCCCCCCCCCCCCCCAAACTGACGGCTAGACAGAGGTGGTTAATTACACTTTGGGATCATTGCTTTATGCTACAATAGGCAAGAACTTGGTTAATTGGGATATTTGCTTGCTAATAGTTGAATTCGCTTACAATTGAACAATGCATGACACCAATAAGCAGCCCCCTTTAAAGGAAACCTATGGTTTTAATCCTAAGCTACCCCTTGATCACACCCCTATACATATACCCACATAAGAAGACTTAGATGCAATAGCTAAAGGATACTCCCTTCAACACATTTATAACAAAGTCATTTGGTAGATCTACAAGCTGCTAAAAGAATATGGGAGAAGGCTAAGGGTAGGACGGCTAAACAATTCTAGCAAGAAGACTTGGTTTGGAAGTACCTTAGCAAGGAACGATTTCCAAGTAAGAGGGGGAATAAATTATCTTCAAGCGCTGAAGGACCTTTCATAATCCTTCAAAAGATTAATGATAGCACTTATAAGTTAGAGCTGTCTGATGATTATGGGGTATCTGACACCTTCAACATTACTGACTCTAGTCCCTATCACCCTGACGAAAAGCTTACCAAAGATCATATAGATCTGATCCTAAATCCAAATCAATTTGGAGGGAATGATGAGAATCAGTCTATTAGACCATTGACCAGCAATCGAACCTAATGACTAAAGCGACTGGTGATCTGCTTAAACTATATATATATAATTGAATCATGAATACTCTAGTAAGTATACTAGGTCAAAATCAAGTAATACAGTGTAAAGTAGTTGATCTCTCGAGGATTAAGAAATTATTAATGTTATGTTAGTTCTTATCAATATTCAGGCAATCAAAATTAAATTATGAATTAACTAATTTCTAATTACCTTAAAACTATCAAAAAGAAAATTACGATAAAATATCTAAAACTAAGTAATCAATTAAGAATATAGGAAAAATAGAATCTATCCTAATTATGCAAATGAAATTGTCATCATGTTATATAGATTAATAGCTATACAGTCATTCAAGTGAAATTATTATTCTTTAAAACTTAAGGACTCAACCCCCAATTAATCGGTCAACTTCCATATCTCTAATTAATAGTGGACTCTAAATTATTATCATACATCTCCTAATGCAATGATCGTCTAATTTCCTAAATCAATTATCCATAATGTCTTATCAAATAATTGACTAGAAACATTGCATTAATCCCTAGATAATTTCTAATTAATCCAATTAACGTTGCTCCCACATTAGTTAACAAGATTTTCTAGCAAACCCTATATCAATTCCCATAGTGTTTCTAACAATTATAATTATAATTGAAATCATAGAAATTGCAATCCTAAATCATCCATACATCTATAAATCTTATGACATGAATACAATTCTCATCTCAGCTATTTAGGATTTCATCAATTCTCACAAATAAAACTTAGCTAGCCATGGAAATTAAAACAAAAACATAGATAATAATTGAATTTGTATTGAAGTTCATGATTAAAGGTAAGAATAAATCACAAAATTACATAAACATAAATAGAATAGAGATCACCAATTCTATAATTATAACAAGTAAACTTTAATTGCAATCCAAAGTTGATCTCCACAGCAAAAGTGAAGTCTTCTCAACCATCCAAGAAATTCTAAAGAAGAATTCTTCAAAACTATCTATTCCTATTCTAAGACTTTCTAATTCTACAATGTAGGCCAGCTGCCTTCAATTCTAACGTACTGTGGCTTAATTCGAGCTTCATTCGTTTATGTAAAACTCCTCTAAATTGACCATATTTTCACTCTAAATCCTCCAATGCCTAAAATGTCCAAATGAAAATACTTAAGTACCAATTCTTAATGATTTCTATAAAATCAATAATAATTCTATCTAATTCGCACACTAAAATATGAGTAATATATGCCTTTATCAACTCCCCTACACTAGAACTTTTGCTTGTCCTCAAGCAAAATAAATAGAACTAAAGAAATCTATCATTAAAAATACAAATTTTTTAATTGCAAAGCCAAAACATTTGATATTTCACACTTTTAGACTCACTAAATTGTACTGCTCATCACTTAAACCAAACCGAAATATGTGATCAGAGTACTATAATTGAAATTAATCGGTCACTCTAGAGAAAATAAATTTTAATCCAAGCGTTTAGCCTAAGATTTCTATTTCAAAAGTAAATACTTAGTTCTAAAAAAAAAATACCCATTTAAACTTCATAGCTATTAGCAGGCATATTATCCCTCTACTTATCCCAACAAACAAGTTAACAAAGTAGTGAAAGCATATGGTATCCATTCTATCCCTAGATTTTCTTCCTTTTTTTTATTACAAGCCTTAATTCATTTCTTGAATTGCATTCAAAATTTCCATTTTTTATTCCCATTTTTTTTTCCTTTTTCTTTTTAGTTCAAATATTGAACTTTGCCTTTCTACCCTTCTCATTACCATAAGTGCATTGAGTTGACACATCTTAAGCTCATCACCCAAGTGACCGAGTTTTAAAGGGACCCTTATAGACTCTTCCTTACTCTAGCATTCAAATTAGAATACCCTTAACTCAATTTCTTGAGTTATTGGAGTAAAGGCTGTAATTTCATAACTTTTTGAATGCTTACTAAAAATTTTCAAACTTCTTTTATAGGAATCATTAAGTATAAAGCTTCACTTACCTCTTTCACTAAGTGTTAAAGTGCCATTGAAATAACTAAAAAGAACGTATACTAACTAACTTTGCATAGAAGTGAACTTGTTTACTTTTCACTTATGGACTCGACCGACTCTTAAACTTCAAATTTCAAGGCTAAAAACTAGGAAAATTAGGTTCCTAAAGATTTGACTAATTAATTTTAACTAAGTACAAAAATCACAACAATAGTGAGTAGGGCACCTTAGTGAGTCAATTATTCAAACTAATCACAATTAGATGTTATCAACAATTTTTCTTTATATAATCTCTAGATTCCAAACAAGATATTCAAAATTTTGAAAAAAATGGCCTGAAAATTGCCAGATACTTTAGAACAATTAAAGTTGAAGCTGATAGGAAAGTATAATCATTTATAAACAAAAACTAGCATCAAAATTGATATTTAATTCAATTCAAAATCCATTTCCTATATTTCGTTCCCTCTACTTTAGAATAGATAGTGTCCATACTGTCTCTAATTTAGTGTACAAGAGGGAAAAAAATAAAATAAAAATTCATAATAATAGGAAATGAAAAACTAGTACTTCCCTGGATTCACATTTTCAATAGAAAGGAAAATTCCAACCATGATATCATTAAAAAGAGCTTCTAATTCAGATCAAACCTGTCTCATCAAATATGAAGAAACATGAAAGAGCAAAATATAAAATAAAAGTGCACTCAAAAGTACACAGTAGAATTAATTTTCCAAAGTTACTCAATCAGTATATTAAACATGGTAGTCCGGAACTTCTTTTCTTCTTCCTTTCTTTTCTAATTTCATCATGAACTTCTCTAATTTCTGTACTTAATTACTCATAACTACTAACTAGAGGAGGAGGATATGAAGTAGATGCTTTAGTAGTAGAAATATTTTCAAGAATATCCTCTTCATGAACTAGATTTGGCCTATTATTCATCTTAACCAATCCCAAACCCCTAAAAGGTACAGCTACAATAGGCTTACAGGGAAGACCATTATTCCTTTCCGGTTGTTGAAAGAGCCCCATACCCTTCAACAATGCCGCAATATAACCACCATAAAATATAACCTGAGTCCTAATATCATCTATCTATCTATAAATAAAATTTGCTACTTCTACTCCCAAATCAATTTGATACCTAGAAATCAAGTTGTATAGATAAAACATGTCAAAATTAATTACCTTGTTATGGCTAGTCTTCTTATAGCTAAGATTATAAGCGAGAATGTAGTGGAGTAACCCATGCTTTACTACTAAAAAAGTTATGGCAATCAACTTTGAAGGTACAAAATCATCCTGCTTAAGGTAAATTAGCTGGAACAAGAATCTCTCAATAGTCATATCATCGAGCCTAGAGTTAGGCAAATTCACTTCCTCCTCATCATATAAACCCAAAAAATAACCAATTTGATTTAATTCAATCACATGAACCTCTCTATAAGCCTAAATGGTGATCGTGGACATTTTTCCATTTCGCTCCAGCTACAAAGTAGATAAAAACTCAATGGCAATATTTTTTAAAGTAGGTTCCTTTACCTCAAACAACCGAAACCAAGTCTTATCTGGAAATATCTATTGGATCCTGTTGTCCATCCCATACTCTTGCATAAGAGTCCAATCCAAATAATGTTGGTTCATGAAGGTCATCCTTTGTAATTTCTTCTTTCTCTCTTTTGCATAATCCTAATGTGAAAGCAAATCTCTACCTAAACTTCTGAAAGATGAAGTAGCTACCATTTATTGTTTCTTTCTCTGAGGTTGAAGTTTCTTAGGTGGCATAGTGGAGCTAAGGGTACAGATCTTAAATGAAAAAGTGTGATGGAGTGAGGGAAAGGGAAGAGTTTGAGAGAAATCTAGAGAGAAGGAGAAGGAAGAGAGAAAGTCGAGGAAGAAATGAGTGAAGGGAGAGAGAAAATGAATGGCCAGGCTTTATATCAGGAGACTTACATCGGCCATTTCCCTCTGTACACTAGCGACACATATGGCCAGCGTATGTGGGAAGGCCAACAAAAAGGCCGGTGACCTTGAATTTAAAATAGCCAGCCTTCAATTGATTTTTTTGTGCTACTTTTTTTTTGGTTTTTTAAATAAATAGAAATAAGAATAAAAATAAATAAATAAAATAAATAAAAATTAGTTTGGTTAGACATGGGTTGCCTCTCATGAAGCGCTTAGTTTATAGTTGTTAGCTTGACTTTTCCGGTCTTACTATAGGTTTACCCCCGCCATGATAGTGGCATCATAGTCTAAGTTTTCCCCTTTAAAATAGTGTTTGTGGAGATGACAATTTACCTTGAAAGTATGATTGTCTCCTTCCTTAATTCAATTGTACCATAAGGAAAAACATTAGCTATTTCAAATGGATCAGACTATCAAGATTTTAACTTACCTAGAAACAAGTTTAGTCGAGAGTTATATAATAACATTCTTCACCAGGCATAAACTCCCGCTATTAGATGTTCCTATCATGCCATTGCTTGGCTCCCTCTTGTATATCCTAGCGTTTTTATAAGCTTCTTCTTCGATCTCATCCAGTTGGTTCAATTGGAGTAATCTCTTTTCATCTACAAGTTGTAAATCAAAGTTAAGATATTTTATAGCCTAGTAGGCATTGTGCTCAAGCTCTACAGGTAGGTGACATGATTTACAAAAAATCATTTTGTATGGAAACATTCTTGTAAGGGTTTTAAAAGTTGTCTTATAAGCCTATAATGTATCATCAAGTTTTAAAGACCAATTTTTCCTAGATGCATTGACAATTTTCTCTAAGATATACTTTATTTCCCTATTACACACCTCAACTTGTCCACATGTTTGTAGATGATACATGGTGACAATTTTATGAGTAACTCCATATTTTGTTAACAATTTTTGAAATTGTTGATTGCAAAAATGAGATCCCCTATCACTTATAATAGCCTTAGGTACCCTTAATATCGTAGTGAATAATTAACTCAAAACATTGCATTAATTTCTAGATAATTTCTAATTAATCCAATTAACGCCGCACCAGCATCAGTTAATCAATTTAATTAAGAATTTCTAAGAAACCCTATGTCAACTCCTGTATCAATAATGTTTCTAACAATTATAATCAATTAGATAATTATAATCGAAATCATAGAAATTGCAATCCTAAATCATTCATACATCTATAAATCCTATAACATGAATACCATTCTCATCTCAGCTACCTAAGGTTTCATAAATTCTTACAAATAAAACTTAACCAGCCATGGAAATTAGAACAAAAGCATAGATAATAATTTAATTTGCAAAGAAGTTCATGATTAAAAGTAAGAATAAATCATAAAATTGTATAAACATAAATAACATAGAGATCACCAATTTTGTAATTATAATAAGTAAACTTCCATTGTACTCCAAAGTTGATCTCCATAGCAAAAGCGAAGTCTTCTCAACAATCTAAGAAATTCTAAAGAAGAATTCTTCAAAACTATCTACTCATATTCTAAGACTCTCTAGTTCTAAAGAAGATGTAAAAGTTCATCTAAACTATGAAACACTCGTCTATTTATAGAGAAAACTAGGGTTGGCTTTCGAATAGATTTTTGGCTTCATGAAGGATGACCATGAAGGTCGGTGGCATAGACATCCAAGGCCATTGGTGTATAGTGTAGGCTAACATAAGGCTAGCTACCTTTGATTCCAATGTGTTGTAGCTCAATTCAGGCTTCATTCGTTTATGTAAAACTCCTCTAAATTGACGATATTTCTACTATGAATCCTCCAATGCCTGAAATGTCTAAATGAAAATATTTAAGTATCAATTCTTAATTATTTCTATAAAATCAATAATAATTCTATCTAATTCGCTCGATAAAATACAAGTAAAATATGCCTTTATCAACTAATAAGGCAAATCCTCTTGTTCCAGCCAACTTCTATTGAGACTGAGTATGTCTTTGCCAACCCACATGACTTCCCATCTCTTAGGGATTGTGTGCCGAATTCCAAATTCTCTAGCTCACTCAAGCCCAAGTTAACCACTTATTCGGCATCTCCCTTACCGAGAAGCTAAGAGAGAAGACTGATCCTTAGCTACCCTTGCTAAGATAAGCAACCTAATCGTACACTTTGTCCGCATCTTCTAACGGCCTCGCCAATATAAATACCACTTATACTTATAGCTATAAATATCAAACTTGAACATTAATACACTAGACATTTTGTCTCTCGTAAATACTACTTGTTTACACTCATTTCACTCTTATCCTAACTCTTAAGCAAGGTCAGGTGGCGAGTAACCTCACTGGACCATCTCGTGTATCATATCGAGTTATGCCATGAGTTTTTGAAAGTTTCATTAGTGTGTCATATCTATTAGAGCTATTCGTAGGTTTTTGCTTACTTTTTCATTCGCATCTTTCCTTTTGCACATTCCCCATCACTTCCTTTTCAAGCTTTCAAAAAGCTTGGACCCATGTAGTGACCAGCCTTATCTATTCTTGGTCATGGTTGGCACCACCTAATGATAAGAAAGAGGCTTGAAGATTAGTTTACCAAGCCATAAATTACATACTAATAGATGATCAGTTGTACAAATACGGTATATCCCAACCTTATATTCGATACCTTCTTCTAAGAGATGCCCAATGGGTATTATCTAAGCTACACGGCGATGTATGCAGCAACCATATGAAAGCACAAACGTTGTATATCCTTGCGCTGTGACTAGGCTATTATTGGCCGACAATGAAAGATGATGTAGGAACAGTTGTTCGATATTATCTATAATAACAAAAGCATAAGGTGTTGAGTCATGCACCTTCTACTGAATTATGCTGCTTGACTAGTCCCTTACCTTTTGCGCAATGGGGATTAGACATACTTAGACTATTTCCGAAGTTAACCACTTAACAATAATTCATCATTATTGCCATAGATTATTCCATAAAGTAGGTAGAGATCGAAACATTGGTAAGGATAACAGAACAAAAGGTTAAAGCCTTTGTCTTCAACTTTATAATATCAAGATTCAAAGGCCCATTTATTATAATCATAGACAATGAGTCACAATTTGACAATAACAAATTTCGAGCATTTTGTGAGGAATATGGCATCTGCCTTAATTACACATCTATAGCTCACCCTCAAAGTAATGGGCAAGTGGAAACTATTAATAAGATCGTCTTATACGGCTTAAGTAGGAAGGTCAATCAAGCCAAAAGAAAATGGGCTGACAAATTATAGGATGTTTAATGGGGATACTAGACTACTTATAGAACTACAATAGGAGAAATGCCCTTCTGATTGGCATATGATTCATAAGCAGTTTTGCCAATTGAATTAGACCTGTAGAGTATATGCACGTATAACTTCGATGTGATGACTAATCAAATCAACTTAATGGAAAATCTGGATACTATTAAGGAAATCAGAGATGTCGCGAGAGGGAAAGTTATAGCATATCAATATAAGGTAGCCATGTATTACAATCAAAAGGTAAAGTATAAGGTTTTTCAGCCTGAAGATTTGGTCTATCGTAAACTAGAGGTGATTAGCACGTAAGAGAAGCAAGGGATGCACAGTGTAAATTAGGAGGACCTAGTTAAGGTTCGGGAATTTGTTAATGAAGGGGCCTATCGATTACAAAGGTTAGATAAAACAATGATTCCTTGTGCATGGAATGCCGAGAACTTGAAATTTTATTTTAATTAATTCCATAATGTTATGAGCATTCTCATTTGTTCATTTGTTTTGAAAAACAATTATGCTATGATTAAAGTTCCGACTTTCATTTGTTTCCCTTCCTGATCTTTTTATGATCAATGGGTTATTGTTTAAAGTTTAAATTACACTAAACAAATTATTGTTGTTTTTTCTTTTTAAGTTCAAACCAATCATGGTTAATGAACTTTATAATTTAGCCATACGATAGATTAAAGAATGTGAATGTTCTAATAAGCAATCTCACGACACAAACTAAACTAGTCTATGTCTCAAATGATTAACGGGCAACCTTTATATAAAAGGCACTTGATACATTGCACGTGAAACAAAACACGTCGAGAAAGATAGGTGTATGAAACAAAAAATGCAGAGCAAAAGAGCATGTGAAATAAAACGTACTAAAAAATTCAGTATGTGAAATAAAATATGCTAGGAAATGGTAAAGTACGTGACATAAAATGGGCTAAAACTACTAAATTACACATAAGGAAATGTGCGTAAGATTAATAACAAATACAACATTAAATTTTTTACCACTCGGCTAAATATTGTCTATACGAAAACAAATCAATTACAAGTGGAACAATCTCATGGTATATTCTTGGATTGAGCGGAAGCATTCTCTTGATCAGAAGTTAAAGCCTTATTAGAGCCTATCTCCTTTTCGGTGCTTGGGTTTGGGGATAGGTAGATTTATCTTTGTGTTCATATAGGATTTCCTTGGACACACGATCTTCATCATCTCCAGGATCCTTGGTATGACCCTCATTATCACCTTGCATATTAATCTCAACACCTAAATCCTCAGCGTCTTCCTTGTCGTAGCTATTGACTTTATCATCAATGTCGATAAAGTCTAAGCATAAGAAATCATAGTTGGGGTGAAACTTAAGGATTTCTTCTCTTGTCACTTGAACCTCTTCCAATAACTTTTTTCTCAATAGTCTCTCGTATTACTAACTTGGAGTCACGATTTCATATGCCTCTTTAACAGAAGACCCTTTCCTCGATGCCTCCTCCAATTTGGCTATACAACTTAGTAGTCCATAGTTGTTGGTCTCCAGTTCTTTTATTTTCATCCTAAACCTATCTTCCTCGTCACTCATTGAGTAAAGTGTTTGGCCCAAACCCCAGCACTCTTCCTTCTTTTTCTACAGCTCCTCCTTCAAGTCTTTGGCCTCCTTATATTACTCATCAACTGTGGGCTTAAGGCTTAAGACTTCATTGGTAGCTAAAGAGTATGCTAATTTCTCGACAGCAAATTCATCTTAATACTTTCTAGCTTCCATCTTAACCTTTATTATCGTGTTCTCAGTGGCCGTAGTTTGAGCTTTTAATGAGTTGTATGTATCCTCAATTTTCTGTAACAAGTGGATATGGAATGACCAATTCTTTGGACCACTTGGTAAAATACATAAAAATTATTATTATTACCTTTTTCATCTCTTTGTTGGCTTCATCCAAGGCTATCAAAACATGGTTGTTGATCTGTAAGCAAACAGGAGTGTTAGCAATTGATCACGCGTAACAATTGTAAGGATACTTACATCATACAACTTAGTTGTGATATTCGCCATATTATAACTGCTAACCCTATCGATATCTTTCTTTGCAATCTCCTTATCCATGGAAAGAATAACACCTTCCATCAACGCTAAGGATTTTATCCTGTCGCCTAAGGTCGAATCAATGTGTAAGATGTTATGGCTCCAGCATGCAATGGAGTACTCATCAACCTCTATGTTAGGGACGAATTCGAACTATTGATGTTGAGAGCTTTGTTCCTTATAGCCTGCTTCTCCCTTTAATCTAATTCCTTAGACCTCTTAGTAGAAGATTGGCCAATGAGTTCCTCCCCACTTCTTTTGTTTGTACTTGGCACAACCTTTGTTGGGAGTGATAACCCTTTGGCATCATCTAGATTGGTGACTTCAGCTTCATTTCAGGGTTCAATTTCTTGGCCACCCTCTCTTGGCTCCATAATAGGAGGAATATTTTCACCTGGAAGGGTCTTAACTTGTGCAGCCTCAGGAAACCCAGGTTTCTTACTCCCTTATTGCTTCTCAGCTGAATATGAGGTCTTCTTTTGGGCCATTACTTGTTTTGCCATAGCAACCGTGGAGGCTACATGTTTGTCAGCTTTTGATTTATTGGCCTTCGCTTAGGCCAACAGCTTAGTAGGATTTATCTCACGTGCACCCACATCTAAAATACAAAGTAGATACATTAATACTAAACGAGGAATAAGAAAGAACTTACATTCTCTATGCCAAACAAAGCTCAAAGGCAATAATTCCTCCCCTAAGTCACGAAAATGACTTTCCTCTTATAGCTATACTTAGCATGGCAATTACTCAATAGCATACTTTCTTTTTAGGAAAAAATTAGCTCTTCGTTCTCATACCGCCTTCTCGGCATCCCAGAAAAACATCTTATTTTTTCTTCTCTCCTAGATCTTCTTTGTCACAGCAGCATCATTTAGCATTAATTTAATGTCTTTGGTGTAGATTGGCTCAATTCATTAGGTCCAAAAATCCAACTCTTCTTTTAAAATGATGGACACGAACTTGTTGTATTACTTATGGATCTTAAACTCTAATCTGATGCGAACCATAACCAAGAACAAATAAGACCGGTTGCTGAAAGGGCCCGAGCTTACAGAAATCTCTAAAAGAATTAATGGGGAAAGGTACGAAAAGGTGAAAACAAAGGATGAAAGCAGTAAGCAAAACCCACAAACAACTTTAGAGGATATGACGCACCAATGGAACTTCTGATGACTCACAGCACAATTCGATGTAACATACAAATTGGTCCAATGAGGTTACTCGCCACATGACCTTGCTTAAAGGAAAGGATAAGAGTGATGCCAAGAGTAAACAATAGTGTTTACGCAGGGAAGAAAGTACTCAAAAGTATATTAAAGATTATCTGGTCTCTTATAACTACAAGTACAGGGGTATTTATACTTGCAAACTAGGGCAACTTGCCCAAAGGTGAAAAGATAAAAAGGACATTTCCTAAAGAAGCAATGATACATGATACAAAAGGGTAAAAATGAATATGTAAGGAAAACAATCACTGGTGCTATAGATTCTACACATGATACAGTACACGTGGCAATGCTGCATTGGTGAGGTTGTTAGTAGATGCAAACAAAAAGTACGAACGCATGGGTTTATTCGAGCAGTAATGGCCTAGTCAGTTCGGCTTTCTCTCTTGGCTTCTTAAAAAGGAAGAGGTCGAGTAATTGATCGACTCGGCAACAAAAGAGTAATTGTTAACTCAACATACCACATAATAATGGGCGGTCATATGGCATGACATTAGAAGTGACTCGGCAAGGAGGTACTTAGCCTCGGTAGGGGTTGGTTGGAATATAAGGATTCGCCATACCAGCCCCTATGGTCCTCAAGCCCGGTTGTAGGTCAGGAGCCCTGTAGCTTAATTCCCATCACAATCCGTCTATGAACTTTCGCCCTACTTAGTAGTTGCAAAGTACTAGCCATCGAACTGCCTCCTAATCGTAAAAAAATACCAAAATAATTAAGGTGTAGCCCTGACTCCAACTTCTTTACAAATTATCTTAAAAGCTGCAAGAAGCCAATAAGTTTTTGGTGAGAACATATTTAGCGCAACTTGGAAATAATTGAAGAATTACTTAACAAAAACCAAGAAGGAGAAGCACAGTCTAAAGTTGAGATATTTTAAATAGATGTGAAACTCGCGCTCCTTTGAAAAATACACACTTTCCTCTTCTCTTGGCTTCCTAAGGTTCTACGCTATAGGAAGATCTTGCCAATATTTGTTATATTTTGAAACAAGAACTCTATCAACGACATTAGCCATTCTGTCTAGTGAATCACAAAAGTAAACTACATAATTATACAGATACCTAGCTACAAATCTTCCTTCTTTATCGTCAAGATAGGTATCCGCTGTAAGAGAATTAATTTAAGCAAGTTCATCCAATTGCTTTACTACACTGTTAGCCGAACTACTTGAGGAACATGTCATCTTACTCCTTTTTAGGGAGGGGGTGGGGAGAGGTAGCCTCTATCTCAGTTCCTTTAGATACTGAAAGAATAACTTAATGGATTACATTTCAAGCCATACTTGATTTTAACTATAATAAATCTCACATAACTTTTTGAAGGTTAAGAGAAGTGTCGTAAACGAATGAAAGTTTATGAACACAAGTGAAGATGAAGTGAAATTTGTTTTTAATGTTAGAGAATATCTTAAATATGAGTGATTTACCCTCGTAACCACAACACGTTTCTAGCAAGTAATGATGTACTGCTTAGATGATGGCATGGATTATTGACATGTGTTCCGATATAGAAATCCAATGGTTGTCAAGACTTTGACAGTTATTAATGCCTATAGAGTAATTATGGCTAGGGTGACAGCTGTCATACATGCTACTAATCAGTTTTCTAATAGGTGGGAAAATTGAAAAATTGCAACATTTAGAATAGGATGTGATCCGTCCTTCTAAACGAAAATCAAGGAACTTCTCACATTACTTGGCGTTTGGAAAATTATTCCCCATTTAACCTACAGAGAATGTTAAAATCTTTACTCCCTTAGTCGAATCCTCGAACACGGGAGTTGAAGGGCAAATGTTGATAGTCAAATTTCTTTCACTTATCCACTCAATTGCTAACATGTGAAGTAACTCTTTTCTTCGCTAGCGCCGAGTAATATAGATCCATATCTGATTTGAATTTAAGGAAAATGGTACAAACAGTTATCACTTGGTACAATTGTATTACGTAACTATCTACTATTCCGACATTTCAGGAATGTATCTGATCAAGAGGCCTTTAGTGTCCTGATAATCACTCCATTAACTACCATTTTAGACACAACATTCGCCTACAAATACAAAAAAGAAACACTGTAAGAGATATCTGATAACTCATTATTACTCAATCTTTTTTTATATTCATTCACTGATTTAAGCATCGGAGTAGTTATACCGGACTAGCTCCTTCACCTAGTAGTCTTCTCTTTCTTTAGAGGATTGAAGTCTTAATCAAAAATCACCTAAGAATAGAGTGAAGCTACTAGGAGCTTGACGGTATGCTCATGTAGGTTTGTAACATAAGTAATCTGAATCCATGTTTGTTAATATTACAAATAATGAAGTCTTTTACATAGTCTTCCATTTTGTGGTCTACAAGAGCTCGGAGTGTTTAAGTACTGTAGCAGCTTTATTCATTTTCTTCTTGGCATAGAGCTCTACTGCTAGTCGGGCAAAATACTTAAAGCTCGGCCAAGAAAGCTCTAATCATAGAACTCAACAGCATATGAGAAAACTACTCGGTTAATGACAGATTCGAGTTCGGGTTACATTCTTTGTCATGATTATCGGCGGCTGTTGTCGCTTGATGGATCCATCTCAAGTTAGCTTTGAATTGCTGCTCAAATGTTGGGCTATTGTGACGAGATTCATGCCAGGATAAAGGTTAGTGCACGACTGTCATTATTGCATGGTGCGTTACGAGGAAGATGTATCTTATTCGGTCTAAAACGCAACAGCTCAGACTTTGTTCGGTCTTGGCACTTGGCATGTCCACTTAGTGTACTGATCTATGCATCAAAACTGACTAGCCATAGGGTCAAGCCTAACTCGATTCATGAAGTGTCTCAATTTAGATCAGATCTCGGTTGTACATGGAGATCAGGCGCAGCGAGCGTTGCTCAGATCAGCTTAGCACATGAGTTTAATTGAAATGAAGCATGGACTTTAGCAGTTTGCTTGTATGAATAAAAGCTACTCGACAAATAGAAATTGCAAACGTCAGGCCATGTGAGTGAACAGCTCGGCTTCTCGGCTACTGTCGGTCGGTAGAAGTAGCTCGGCACTTGGCATGTGCTAGGTGCCTTTACAGTAAAGCATCTCGTACGTGTTAGACAAGGAGCATGAAGCTTAGACTTGATGGACAGTTTAGTATTGATGCCTAGCTTGAACGTACTTAGGATGCCCAAGCCGAGCTATCTGCAGTTGTGGTCCCCTTCCGTGCTGAGCTTCGGGTTATCTGAGTCGCTATTGTATGTTGAAGTGAAGTCCAATCAGCTGCTGTCGCTTAGATCATTGTGCATGGTCGGGTTTTAAGTCCAAAGTTTGGGGTGTTAATGTCTTTATGACTGTTCAAAAAATATTCTTAGCTTGGTATTGTTGTTTGGCTTTAGCTGTGGTGGATAGCTCAGAAACTGAACTAGGGATTGCCTTTTATCTTTCACTCAGGTTTGAAATGGCTTGGACAAGCTCGGTGTCTCGGCTATTGTCGTTGGTCGGCAGCACTTGCTCGGCAACTCTAAAATCGGGTAGCTCTGCACTGACATTACAGCAGCTCAATTTTCGGCATGAGCACTGAATTGCTTGGCATAAATTGGAGTTCAATGCTAGATGGAGCTCGGTGTAAAATTTTTCGGCTATGGATACCAATTGGTTCGGCTGGGTGAAGTAGACAACTCAACCTTGAAGGTCTACTAGACAACTCAGCTTTGAAGGTCACGGCTTGAAGAGAAATAGCCTGGACGATCAGAACTCGGAAACTTGGCATTTTCGACTAGCTTAGCTACAAGAGAGCTCGACAATAATTTTTTTTTTTTTTTTTTTTTTTTTTGAGCTAGGAGAGGAGTAGCTAGGCTTGGTGTTGTCATGAAACTTCATGGCTGCAGGATGGGCGCATTTGTTGCCATTACGCTCAGAGTAGGAAGCTTGGCATGCACAATCCGCACCCAACTGTTATGAAGTTCGAATGTGCCGATTGGAGTTCCGCCAATAGGGGCATGGAGTTTCCGTTTAGCGAAGTGAACAACTCGGCCAAAATTTCTCGGCAATTCAGCACAAAGCTTGAAGTTTCTTTATTTAGTCGAGAAAATAGCTCGGCATTAAGGAGTACAGCCCAGGTCTAAATTTTTCGTGCATGCAGAGTTCGGTGGCCTTCTATGAAGAGATCAACTTGTATTAAATTAAATTTTGGCTCAGTCACTTGCCCTTACATGAAAGTCGTCAGCACGCCTAGAACCGTTCTATGGAATATATAATTAACAACTCAACCACATTGTCATAACCACCAGACAGTTTTGGCCATAAAGAAACCTCGTCAACCATTGACAGTAAGGATTGTTTTCCGCGAAGCTCGGAAAACATGTGGTTCGGTACGGTATTATGGAGTGCTTGGGATTAGCGAGTCATGTAAGGACTCGTCCATGGAAATACTTAGATTTGGTGCTTCATCAAGGATGAAGACAACAGATCTATACATAAAATAGTAGTTTCCTGAAACCTTTTCACTAAATGAAAGTATCATCCACCTCTTTCAAATAAACGTGGCAGTTAACCAAGGTAGTTTCTAGTTTTCATAGGAAGTTTTCCTGGAGCATAAATCATTCAACGTGTAATTTTGTGGTGGTTTCCACAACGGTTTTCACTTTCATGATACAAGCAAATTGTGAGAGACAGAGAAATAGCATGCTCAAGGAATCACCCATTTGAACTAAGATATCGACAACCGCAAGCATCATTTTCCTGCCGCTAAAAATAACTTAAAAGAATATGAAGGAGGTAGATCTGCACAAAAAATACTAGCCTCCTTCGGAAGGAAATTTTCACCAAATGATACAACAATCAGTCCTTTACAAACAAACGTGATGATTAACTGAAATAGTTTTCAACTTTTCTGTAAAGGCAAGTATGGAACAAATATAGCAACTACATGCTTAAGAATCCACCAATTTAAATCAATATATGGATAGCTGTAAAGATACAGAAAACGCCCATGCTCATAGCAAAATAAAATGAGAAATCCGAGAAGCCGAAGTAGATTAATAGGCTATGAACAAGTTTGCCCAGATCTAGAGAAGAAATACAGGAAGTAATTTGTAGTGAACCGAACTTTGAAAATTCCATAAAAAGAGGAGATATCTCCATGCATGATTTCTCAAATTCATTTAAGATGATGGTGATGCTTTGTGATTTTCATTTTTTCTTTTTCGATTCCCATAGACAGCACTAATTGTTGACTAGTGATTTTTGTTTCGGTACGCAAATATCTGTAAAGCAAGAAAACAACTATAGGGTTATCAAAGGGTGCTCTATGCAGTTACTCCAATACTTAAATCAACCCTCTTGTCATGTGAATGAAATTATAAAGCCTTATGAAGAGTGAAAGAATAGAAGAGGGTCCCTTTACTTAAGGATCTTACCTAATATTTATAGTAAATAAATGGAAATTGTATCAAGACTGGACTATTATATCAGGTTTAAGTATTAGGCTGGCTAATATAAACCTGTATTATCAAAAAAGACTTGTCAACACTTTTCTTAAGCCTTAGAAACGATTTCTACCTAAGGTTCTACTTTCTCTCTTATTCTGTGCTCCTCAATTTATACATCCATTTATCTCCATCCTTAGTTCTCAACTAAAGTTATTACAACATCTAAAGCATAGTCAGAGTCTTTTTAAGAATCTTTATATAAGTTTTAGTTAGTTGCCTCTAAATTTTATCATACTATGGGGGGATTTCTTATGATTCAACTGAGGGTTCAGATTTGTTAAATGAGGACATGACTTCTATGTTAACATTCTCTATAGATGAAAGCCTACAAAACTAGTCAACGAACGAGAAGAAATTTTCTAAAGATGTAGAGTACTTTTATTGTCACCTAGTTATAACCTCTACAGTAGTCCCTTTCTAACTCTTCAATCGTTGAAGATTGTATTGTTTAAAACATTACAATGCAACCTCCTTAATCAGCAAGTCTCCTTTCTTCAAAGTACTAGTAATAATATAAGTCTCTAACTCATTCTCCATTATCTACTCACTCATTAACTATTGGAGACTCATTTCACTATATATCCAAGATCTTACTAAGAGCATAGAATATTTTCTCATCGGTTTATCTCAAAACAATTTCAATAATTAAACCTTACAATCTATAAACTCTTCACCATCTATTATTGTTACTAAGCATAATTTATTTCTAAATATTCAAGTACACATAGTATAAGTTAAACTAGTATTATTTATTACTAGTTATTAAGTATGATCTAATATATATATATATAACTTACATATAATCTTACCGGTCTAAATCTTTTATATTCCACTTAATTTCCCCAACTCGTAGTGTTCCTAAAGTTTTCTATTTCATTTTAGCTATAATGCTTCAAAGTGAGTTCTTAAGAGTCGCACTTTAAGCAAATACCCAAGAACGTGGCTCTGATACCACCCAGAACTGTTACGCCCCAAACTAGAAGTCGTAATATCACCACCATGTAAACTAACCTAAACTATAAGCAATTCATCTTAGCTAATAACGTAAATATAGTTTACATAAGGCATTCATAACTCTACCACTTTAAAGCATCCAATTCAAAACTTATCTGATATAAACCTGTAGTGTAATCTTTCAGAATATCTATTAAAACTAACTTATAGTTAAATTGATTGAGAGGAATTTAGTTTTATAAATCATATGGAATACAAAATCTTGAAATTAATAGGAAATTTCAAAAATTATATTGATAAGAAAAGATGGTATGACTAACAAAGGATTTGTAAAAGTCCTTAGATTTATAAATCAAAGAATACAAACCAATAGTTGAAAATTGAAGATCCATCCAAGAAGACCTTATTAGTTTTTCTAAAAGTTAATAAATTTAACAAAATTAACAAATAAAATAAAAACTTAGCCAAATTGTCTTGAATCTCACTTCCCAAACCAGTTTTCTAATCTTTTAGGATTTAAGATGTACTGGTAATCTACTTTGAACCCATAGAAACATTATAAGGGAGTGAGCGACAGTTTGCTTAGTAAGTGGAACGAAAATAAAGATACGCATCTAACACAAAGCAATTAGGGTTTTTAAGCAATTTAGTTAGATGCTATACATGTACAAGCAAGTACCATTATATGACATTATCCAATTTGTTGTGAGATTTGAGAAATTGTGCTTGCTCTAATCTGGCTTAAGGAGTTTGATGCCCTACACACAAATCGAAACCAAACTATGTCTTATACAATGGAAAATACCCTCCACCCAAAAATACCTCCGAAACACAGTCCCTAATCTTGCCATGACGTCCTATCTTATCATTTAGTTTGATTGAGAGTAAAAAGAGGACTATTTCAGCTATCCTTATCAAAGGGTCCATATTTGGCTTGAGAATCTTAATTGTTCCCCTATTGGGTTGCAATAAATGTCCAATTAGAAGTTAGGCTAAGTTTGAGTTAGTTCACTTTCGAGGTAAGCAAGCAATTTCAAACAAGTCAATCAAGTAGTAATCATAAAGTAAACAATACATACAATTCAGCATTCCATAGTAGCAAAACAATATTCAAGCACATATGTAATATACGTATAGACAACTCACTTATAATCATAAGCAAATACATACTAAGCCTCAAAGTATTCTAAAATTATACTTCAAAGTGCGATGAAGCATCGATCCTACCTATGACCTAACGGTCTTGAATGCTGATCATCATCCATTTTGGTTTATCCATAAATATTTAATATAATGACTTTGGTTTTACTAAATATAAAGTAAATAAGTTCATTTTAATAATTTAAGTGTGGTTGTAATCTATCTTAAGTAAGTTGTGTAAACATTATATTAAATATTAGCTTACTATTGAAGTCTTTAAATAAGCTTCTAAAGGCTTACATAATGCCAAGTTTTGTTTTAAGAACCTTTTAATGAAGCCTTTGATATGAGTTTCTCCAAGCTAATAAACTTTTGACTAAGCCTCTAATGTTATTCCAGTCAAACTTCTTACTTTAATTAACCCTCTAAACATGTCTCCGAAGTTATTTCATCTAAGCCTTTTATACCAACCAACCCTTTGGTTAAGTCTCTATAACCATTTCAACTATATTTTCCTTAACCAAATAAATTCCTAAACAAGTCTACGATGTAAGTATGGTTAAGTTTCTCTTGCTAGCTAACCTTTTGGTTAAGCCTTTGAACTAAGCATTAAGTCATTCTCTTTACTAGATCAACCTTCTAAAGAACCCTATGAACATACTTAACTTACAAGTTCAATCTAAGCAACTCACTCCAACATCATATTTCTAGGTATAAACATGTTAATACATGATTATTTAACAAATTCATCATACCAACTAACACTATATCACTAAAACTTCCTAAATTCTCATATTCTCATTTTAGTACATCAAACCCATAACTAATAATTTGTGTACACTTTGACTACAATTCAATCCACCTAACCCCTGACCATTCTCCTCAATAAAATATAAGACCACTGAACTCCAGAACTCATATGAATTGTTTGCCTCAAAGCTACACAAAAATCTCCAAAAATTAGCATTTTCCTCCTAATTTAGAGGCTAAAAAATACATAGAAATCATAGAAAATATATTTGTTCGAAAACTATCCATATCATTTTAATATGCAACATAAGGATTCTTGAGAAAAATTTTGGTATCAAAAGTGCAATAGTAGGATCATTTAAAATAACTTTGAAATTGACTCGGCTTTAGGCTTTTTTTTTAAGAAGGTCATATATCTACTAAAAATTTTACAAACTGATATTTTTCTTAAATAATACATGTAAAAATATTGTAATTTTTTTTTTTAGAATTTTTAGAGCTAATTTGATATTTTTGCTAATTTAGGGAAAATTGAGTAGAAATTTACATTCATCGGCATGGTGGCCTTTTGGCCACCAATAACCACTCCTTAGTTGCCGACTCCTTTAGAAACCACCTCCACTATTGGGTGGTGGTGGTGGTGGTAATGTTTTGATTCTAGAATGCCCCTAAACCTATGCTCCAAGTTGTTGCTTAGTTTATGCTATTTTTCTTATAAATTTTCTAAATTTTCCTTCTTGGCTACTCTTTCTTTTCTAAAATTTTTCTAAGATTCTTAAGCCTAAAGATGAACTTTTGGAGAGCTTTTGGTGACAATCCTAAGGTTGCATGGGGTAGAAATAGATTTTCTCTTTCCAAATTTACTTAAATACTCCCATCCATTTGCATGATAAGGGTTTAAAGGTTAATCTTCTAATGTCAATAGCTATCCATGAATGTCTTGCACCTCATTTACATGAAATTCAAATAGTTAAATAATTTTTTTTATCAATTTTTATGATTTTCCTTATTAATTTTTAGCTAATTACATGTACTTTCAGGTATTTTTAGTGTTTAAGGGTATATATTTATATATATTAATTGTACCTAAAGTGTGTAAGCTATTTCCTACATATCATTTTATGTTATATTATAATTTTTAGTGTCCAAATACTTTATCTCTAAAATTTGGTTGTTTTCCGTTACCTAAATCGCATACTTACAACATATAAAATGCATTATATTATAATTTAGTAAAATTAACTATTTTTAGCTATAATATTATTATTTAATTATATTTTTATTTTTGGACTCTTGTTGTATCCTTGTCTAATTCCTACAATTTACTCATAAAATATCAACTTGATCGGGTTACCCCATGTACACCGTCAATTACACACTTAGAGCAACTACATAAAAGTTCAAGTCTCATAGCTACCCTCTCGAGCATGACAAAATGTGATTGGGCAAATCAATTTTTTAATTTCATCAACTTAACAAAACTAATATTAAAAACTTAAGAGATCATCTTTTACAATGGAAGGAGAAGAACTTAGTTGGTACAAATGGATAATTGAAACATGTTACAAACTTGGCCAAAATTTTTAAAGGCCATAAAATTGTGTTTAGTCTAAATTCTTTGATTTATGCAACAAAAAATTATCCTACAAATTGATCTATGTGTTTATGAAGCAATAACATTCAATATCGAGAGTTAAGGATTGAAGGTACGCTTGGATCGAAAGAAACATGTACAAATGTAAGAGTCCTTGTACATGAAATGGGAAGCACCATAATCATTATTGAAGAAACTTGAAGCAATGCGTGAGAAAATATTGAAGATAAGATTCAAGAAAAAGTCCATACTGACATGGAAGTATTAATAAAAAATGTCATCAAAGATGCAACAAGTGAAAAAATGTAATCATCCATTATCATTGAATATACTAAGTTTCCTTCTTAAGAGAATTTCTCTTGAATACCTATTCTCATCTAACTACTTTAGCAATATTTCTTGATGAGTACCCTTAGGTAGTGTGTGTGCATCATATCGAAAATTGATTTAGGTCACATAGGATTTGTTGGTGTATTATATCTACTAAGTAGCTGAGGGATTTTCTATTTGTTTGAGTGTTACCTTCGTGTGTCTTGACCTTGAGACATATCATAGAATGAAAACCCATAGAATGTAGCATGCCTTATTGGAGGATGCCTCTATTTAGGGCCCTAGCTGTGGAAAGAGTTGCACTCAATTACCACTATGGCATAACAAAAGTTGCACGCCACATTCATTTTCAGATGATGATGAACTTACACAGCTTTAAGTGATGCAGTCATGTGCAAGGCTTTTCTAAGCGCACTATGGAAGGCAACTCAGCTGTAGTTTAACCACCTCCTAAAAAATTCCATCTCTTGTTGCAATGAGCTTACCCATCAATTTTAGCAATGTTTTTAGGTGAGCAAACCCCCATCTAAGAACATGTTATCCTTATACCTTATTCGTCAAAAGGGCAATGAGACACTCTAAGACTAAGTGTCTTGATTTAATGAAGTAGTGATCAAAATCCCATAGCTTGATGAGGGGGTAACAGTAAATGCTTCCATTCATGATGCAAAGCCCTAAGGAGACTTCTTTAGACCTTTGTATAAGAGCAAGCCTAGAATACTAGTGAAACTCTAGAAAAAGGATAAAAATACATTGATTAGGAGGACAACATCCACACAAGTAATAAAGCCAACCAAGATAGGTTAAAAATACATTAATTAGGTCAAGAGCAAGCTTAGAACACTAGTAGAACTTTGGCAAAAGGCTAAAAATGCATTGATAAGGAGGATAACATCCATGTAAGTTGTGAAGCTAACTAAGATAAGTTAGACAAGAAGAAGGATAAGGAGTGAGGCTTAGTAGAGGATCACTTTAAATTTAAGAGTAACCTAGGCTTCTCTTGAGACAAAGGTGATAGCTCAAGAGATCGAAAGTGCTCCAACCCTATATCAACCTAAGCCTAGCATAATCCCCTTAGTAAGCCTTTAAGGTAAATCTTTATGGAGGTCCATGGTAGAGGGATATTGCCTTACTTAGAGAAGATGAGGGATGATCACAGTCATGGGGAGTCTAACAAATACTAAAACTATCATAAGGACCAAGGGTACAATACGGATGACTACTTCCAATTAAAGAACACCCATAAGAGCGCTACTCAGAGTGGATACTTTAGGAAGTACATTATTGACCATAATAACCACGTAAAATGACTTACTTAAAGGTGGTAACTAAAGAAGATTGCGATGAGGAATATGACAATAATAATCACCAAAATCAAGCCCATAATAGTGCTGTTAACATGATCACAAAGGCCACCCGTTTAAGGAGCCAACTGAGTTCTAATAACTTAGCTAATGCCCCTAATAGACCAAAAGGTTATCATCTTGTAAGAGAAAAGGCCAAGAGTGGACACTGTCTCATTCTTAAATGAAGGCCTCGAGGGAATCCCAACCCCTTGTATAGACGCCCTAGTAATTAGTGCTAGAATCTTAGACTTTGATGTTCAGAAGGTTATGGTAGATACGGGAAGCTTAGCAGATATATTGTTTAAGCATGCAAATGACCAAATAAAGGTGAAGTTGCTAAGTAAGTTGAAGCCCCACCATCATGATCTTATGGGCCTCAAATTATAATATAACAAAAATATTACATGTAATGTATATTTGTGGCTCTAGTTCGTTTAGAAAATGTGGTTAGAGGAACTATATGCAAAGCAATTAGGCATAAATTGATACTGATCCCTCAAAATTTGGTAACCTCAACTCTATTAACAACTACGTATGAGTCTTCTTTTTTTTTTTTTTTATTACACCCTCTATCCCAAGTTTTGGATTGACAAATCCATTAACATAAATAGTTCATGGAGGAAAATTGAGTTACTTAGATCTTAGAGGATTAAGAGGGTGAAATTAGTTTTTGGATACAAGATATTTGCTTTAGTTAATATGGGCATATTTGTACCATTGACATGTTTGAAGGAATCAATATTGGACTTATTGGATCCTTAGCAATTCATATGAGAATTGGTCTGGGGGGGGTCTTTAGAAAGCCCCTTTAATGAAAATGAAATCTATTATAGATAAAAAAAAAAAGTATGAATGCTTTATTTATCACCAACTGGAGATGAATACTATAGGATAGCGGCAAGCAAACTTGGGCACACCACTAATGGTGTTTTATTTTGCAGAAAGACTAAATTATGAAATCTATACCAAAAAATCAATGAAGCGAAAACAATATGTCAACAGTTACTACCATAATATGTTAAATTTCAATAAGGCATCTTAGAAAAACAAAAGCAATTTTATCAATGAATAACTATTCATGGATCTTTTGAATGGATTACTATTCATCATTCAAATAATAGAGATATGAAATGGCTATTATATATTTAAAATATGACTAAATATAGTAATAATAACAGAGAAATGAAATAATTATCCACTTAAATGAGTAGACGGTTAGATGTTTCATATAAATTCTTGTTTTTTTTTTTCTTTTATTATTTACTACTGCTGTTATAACCGAATATCCAATAGGGGTTCAATATCTATCCGTTATTCTTTTTTAAAAAAATTACACCAATACAAATAAGATAAAATTAATTACCTAATTACTAACACTAAATTACATCATATGGCATCATAATTTATAAAAAAAAAAATTGCATTTACAAGTTACAATTTAATGAATCGAATATCATTAATAAATTACATTTAATGAATGAAATTTTAGTACATTATTTATTATTTATGTTGAATATATAATAAAGAAAATGTGTTGTTGCAATGGTTAAGGTGTTTGTGATAATACATCATGTCAAGGGTTTGAAAACAAGTAGGAGCATAGTTATGTTTTGTTTTTTGTACAAGTCTATTTATATAATTAAATTAATATATATATAATTGTTACTATCATTTATATTATTAAAGTCTCGACCGTCACTAATATCTTCTTTTTAAAATTACTATTTAATCATCCAATATAATTTCATATAATAAAAATACTAACATCAAACTGACTTTTTTAAACTATAAATATATTATAATATAAATAAATTTGTTAACTTGGTTGGTTTCTCTTTCATCTTAACTTCTCTCTTCTTCATTTCTCTTGAGCCGTTAATCTCCCCAATAACCCATCGACTTACTTTGTGTGTCCACTCTCCTCCTCTAATCCCACTCCCCAAATCCCTAACTTTCTTTATATGCAAATCCTTACTTTCATAAAAATAATTTAATTTTTTACTTTCCATCACTTCTTACATAAAGATATATTTCTTTAATATTTATTTATTTATTTTTGTAATTTTGAAATTTTATTAAAATGCGTACATGTTGAGATATATTTCTTAAATATATGTATATAATTGTTTGGTCATGGAATTTCATTAAACGCTCATATGATAAGTATTACAAGATTAAACAAACGTCGAGATTTATGTTTAGAGCCATTTATAGAGGAACTAGAAAAATACTTTAAAGCATTATATAGACTATATTTCTCTGTTGACATTGAGATTAAGGTTAAAGAAAAATTAAAAGACAAAACTATTTCAATGTTTTCCATTTATTTTGGAATAATTTTTTTTTAAAAAAAATACACAATTAATCTTTATTATTCATTTTTTTTGCAAGCAATTTATATAGAGATTAATTTAGCTACGTATATAATTTCTCTTTATTGAAATTTTAAATTAAAATATTATAATGCCCCATTTACTAGTTAGTTTTATAAACTAGAGATGCTCAGTGCATTTCCAAGACTCTTTAGCACATCCTCTATGCTGGGTCTTTTTTCCGGTTCTTGGTCGGTACAAGATAGAGCAATCTCCATAATTTCAACAGCTTGTAGCCTCTCCTTCCCTCCAACATCACATTCAAAAACAGTATCTAATATACCATTTTTTATTTGTTCCCTCATTTCTGGTATGGACTTCCTATTATCACCTAATAATCTATGTCCTCCTAGTATATCGAAAAGGACTATCCCAAAGTTGAATATGTCACCCTTTTGGCTCAACTCTCGGCAGTAATACTTGTTTGCGGCAGTGAGGCGAGAATTCCGTAGCGCCGTACCGAAAACTTCCACATACTCCGACAGTTGCACAAAACCATAATTGGATAAGCAAGCAGAGAAGTCGATGTTTATCATGATGTTTGATGACTTTACGTTGCCGTGTACATTCATCTGCATCTTCTTGTCTTGGGGAAGAGTGAGTGAGTGAATGAAAGATATGGCTCGCGCAATACTGAACATTATCTTTAGTCTTTGGTCCCAATCCAAAGATGTGTGACCATCGACCCGACTACCTGTAAATTTAACAAAATAACAAGAAATAAGGAACACATTTTGATTTACAAATTTAATATATATGTACATATATATTCGAAATACACGAGTTTAAAGTCTCGATAACGTTATGAACGGATTTATATGTAAATGAACATTAGATCAGCATTTCCAGGGAAAAAACTTAGCCTTCCATAGAAAATATGGTGATCGTCGAGATTTATAAAGGAAAAACGATACACTAATACATCATGTAACATGATGAGTCTAAATTATCATAGACATAGTATTTACATTAATCATCCTTTGTGGCGAGTATTGATGTGAAAGAAGTGCCTCAAAGAAATTACAGGAATAATGTCAAATTCACTACTTAAAATGTAATTTTTTTCTTTAATTTTATATAGAATGTTTGAAATTTGTTAAATATTTTACATAATCAAACTTTTGCTTTTCAAACTTTATACATGAAAATCTGATATTATTAAATGTTATACGCCATCAAACTTTACTTGTCAATATTACCATATCCATTTTTAACTGAAAAAAATATATATATTGCTATATCAAATCAATGGTCAAAGAGGACAAGCATGGTATGTAGAAATATAGGATAGTAAATTTGATAACTATAACTTTAATTGAATATAATATTCAGCAAATTTAAACTTGATGTTAAAATTTCAATAATGAATAGTAACTTTAGTGTTCTCCTCTAAAGACTAGAAACGTTAACATCAAGAAACAAAATTTAAAAGGGAAATAACCATTAGAGGCATTGGTGTGTTGTACAACGTATCCTAGACTAACTGCGATCTGATTTCTTGATTTTTGATAATAGACGATTACTTCTCTAATCGAATAAATAAAAATGAACATAGATTTAGATTTGAGACCTTAGATGAAGTAAATTTACCTCTTCAAACCACAAGTGTTAATTATATGGTCATTGTTTTGGCTAAGGCTTACTCCTAATCTCTAGGGAATTGTATCCTAACCTTCATAGGTATTGATCATGTGAAAATCAAATTGCACAGACGTACAAATAGGAGGTTTGGAGACTAAAAGCCATATTTTCTCCTTCTTTTCTGTTTGAAGGATGTAACATGACAAAGCAGATAGATGAAGGGTACATGACTAAATTATTGTTAAAGTTTTTTCATATGAAAATATTTTGAATGCATGGGAATCATCTACGATTACATAAATATTTCTAGTCACAAATGGTGAAGAGCAAAGCTTCAATTACCATTGAATCTTTTCCATGGTGAAATATAGGAGACGATAAGCAAGAAAATGTGATGAGATAGTGTAAGGTGAAGCATTTAAAGGGAAAAAATTCGGGAAACAAACCAGCAAGTAGGTCTGCGAGGCTTCCCATTGGATAATAATCACAAAGCACAAACTTGATCCTCTTAGAAAACAAATAAGCACTAACTGGCACTAAATATTCACAATTCCTACTTACTCGAGCCACACGTTCAATCCTCCTCCCAAACTCAAGCCTCCGAAGTTTCACCTCCCTAAACCTCTTCAATGCACACACTTTCCCCCCAAGAAACACCACCTTCTCGGTCATTCCAAGGTAACTCTCTCCCACCACCCCAACGGATGCCCTTAAAACCTCTCTAAGAGTTGGGGGAGAATTCATTTCCCATAAATTGCCCCCTCTGCCGCATAGGATCAAGGGCAGGTCATCCATAAATCCCACGATACAATCTTCGTATTCCTCCATGATGGACTGTGACATACTATTATTTTCTCCATGTTTAGGGCTCCTCTTGTTTGGCTTAGTAAAAGCTCTTGATAACATTTAAAGACTTTCTTATGAAGTGTGATGAAAAAAATGAAAATTTTAGTATCAAGGAAGATGAGTGATTATGGATGATAGGCTTCTGGTGCTTTTTGTTAGTATCTTCTTGGCTTTGATTGGTTTGGCGAGTAGTAGTTTAGTTGTTCTCGTAAGTTTCACCGATTCATAGGTTTTGCACTTCGAGTAGAGCATTGTTGTCATAAGATCCATAAAGAGGATCCATTGAAATTCTCCACAAATGTTATTGGTTATCGAGTCTGTCAACGTCGTTTTCTCTCAAACTTAACTCAGCAGAATCTTTGCCGTGGTGTATAATGGAGCCATCTCTCTGGTTAACACCACCCTCATTGGAGAATCAACGAAAATGGTACCAGTGCCCCCCTAAATTTTGATTTATTTATGAATTATCTATTTATCAACAATTAATATCTTAATCTTCATTAGTGACCTCCGTCTGCTAATCAAGAGAATAGCTCAATAGAAAAAGTTCCGTTACTCACCATTTGTACATACACGAAATGTAATATCTCCTTCGTTATATAAACGGAGACCATAATATCTCAAATTATTAGAATATGTCTGTCATTAATGGGAAAACAACTTAAGTGCCTAGTCTTTGATTTGCATTTAATTTTACTATATACTTTAAATCACTAATTATCGAGAATTCCTTTTTGCTAAAATAAATACCCCAATCCAAAATACCACCCTCTTGCACCCATAACATTTATATAAAACATTCTATACGTACACAAATCAGGGACGCATGATCCCGCTAATATAACTATAAACCAATGAACGATATGGCTGCAGTATGGTTGCTTTAAGATGGTAAAGGAATGATCATATTACGCATAAAATTATGTTTAGTAGATCATGAAAACGAAAAGATAAATTGAAGAAAAACTGAGAAAAAAGAAATTATATTTCTATCAATAATTTGTCAATTTCATCTTTCGAGATGAGAAAAAAGATAAATTTAAGCAAAACAAAATGATAAAATTATGCTTGTTTGTCAATTCAATACTTTCCTTATTTCGTTCTTGTTTATTATGAGCAACTTAATCTTTCCATTCTTCATTCTTTTATACTCGAATAACGATAAAAATATCTCTTGACTTAATTAGATATATTATCTAAATACATCATCTCTTCTATGCTGACTCTTGACTGATAAAATAATTCTTTGCTTATGATATGAATTCTGCTTCGATATTGTTTTTACATATTTCTTTGCCCTTGTTATGAACTTTGCTTTGATATTGTATTTTGCACATAAACTACCTTTTGACTTCTTGAGTTTTTCATTTTGTTTATACTTTTAACTAGTCCTTATACCTTCAAATTAATTGTTTTGCTTTTGTTTCCTGAAGTTTTTTCATATTTGGACATTTCTTTTCTTCCTTCATCTTCTATCTTTATTGCTTCTAATAAATATTTCTTTTAGGCTCTAAATGATATATGTTCTTTGTTCTAGTTTTGGTCGACACTTGTTCTTGCAATATCTTGGCTCTTATCAACATTCTCTGTTCTTGATATCAATTCTAATCATAGTTCAAGTTCTTTTCTTTTTGTTCCATTTTGATCTTGTTTCCTTTTATTCAAAAGGTGTTCTTTTCTTTTTTGATTATGCTTCTTGCACTTGATCTTATTAAGTTTTCTTTAGAATTTGACCTTTTACTGTATACTTAATAACTCAATTATTAATTTATATATATATTGTTATCATCAAAATACCATTCATGTGGATTTTAACGAGAAGAATATATAACTTGGGGCTAAAGGTAAGAGATAGGTGATCTTTGAATCAAGAGACCTTGCATGGTTTCATCATAGAAAGGATAGATTTCTTAAATGGAGGGCTAAAACATTAGTACCACAAGTAGGTAGATCATTTAGGATATTGGAGCAAGTTAATGACAATGTCTATAAGATTGAACTTCTAAGTCATTATGCGTATCAACAACATTCAACATAACTAATATTTCCCCTTATGTATTAGATGACTTGAATCAAGATTTGAGGGAAAATCATCATGAGCCTAAGGGAAACGATGGGGATTAGATACACATTAGTCCTCTTATAGAAGTATGAGCTAAGGACTTCTGAATCTAGTTGTGAGAGTTTTGCATGAGGAGCTACTTAAGGAAGAATTTTTGTAGATAATTCTTTTCAAATGCATTTTTCAACTTATGGAGAACTTATGATGCTAATATGGGTCAATAGAGAGGAACATGAGCCAACTAAGGAGATCAAGGAAGCGTTTAGCATGAACACAGGTGATTGCAAGAACATAAGTATATTGCTTAGACCCGTATACATCTCAAGTGTGCTTGGATGCAAGAATATGGCAACAACATAGGCATGTTGCCCAACCATATAACTCTAAGGTCAAATGGTCTCTTCAGATGAGTACATGGGCATGGTGTCTTACATTTGATATAGGCTTATTGGAAGAACAAGGGGCAATATTAGGGCATATTCAAGGTCATGTACCTTAGTTTTGCAATATTACAAACTTTTATGTTTTTGTTTTAGTTTTCAAATTTATCATGTAATAAGTTGTAGTTCTTAATATTTATTCAATGTGAAAACCATTATTAACAATAGTTGAGTGAAATTGATTGATTCTTGAGAATTCTCTCTCATTCTCAATTCTTATCAATTCATACTTGAATTGTGATGAACAAATCACCCATTAATCTTGTGTGTCATATCAAGTGACCTCGTTGGTGCTTCATATCCTACAAGAGGTCATTTATATCCAATCTCAAACAAAAACCATAAAAATATAACAAATTACTTTTCTTAATTGCAATTTCCTAGCTTATTTCCTCATTTTTGTGAGAGAGTTATTGAATATAGGAGCATCTTATATCATCTTGTCATTGAAGTCTTTGCACCACTTTCAACTTGTATTATGATTGTTATGGATGCAAGTCAATAAGGTCTCTCATAGATAAAGAACTTCAACATATAAGTAGTGATATGGTTTAAAAAAAAAATAAAAGAAAAACAAATAAACGAACAACAATGACAATATCATATGGAAAGCCTATATCAATAATAAAAACTAAAAACAAGCGATGTATATCTCAACTATGAGAAATTCATGTATTATGCCTTTTAAGATGGGCTATATTTTTTCTCCTTAATTTTTCTATAAAATCTTCCAATAATTATTTGATGAACAAGTTAGCATCTACGAGGAATTAAAAACAAAAAATGAAACAAAAGTATTTACAATTGGTAGTAAGAAGTTAGTCAAATGTTAAAGTAAATTGAATCCATAAATATTTTTTTCTCATTGGCCAATCCAATTTATAATATATTCATCATACTAAAGTCATATATAGAAAGTAGAAATGAAGAAGCAATCAAGAGGAAGACAATATGGATTACAAAAGAAGATAAAAACAACACAACTTCTTATTTGAGTTATAGGAAGTGGCTTGTAGTTCAAATTTTTAAAATTTTGTAAAACAACACAACTTCTTATTTAATTTCAAATTTAAAAAAAAAAATTTAGCTGTGGCATCATATGAGTTGGATTCAAGCCCATTAGTCTTCTCCACCAACTCATATGGAGAGTCTAAATATCAACTATTTATGGACAAGTAATTAATTTTTCTTATGTAAATCTATAAAGATCTTCTTTAGCTTTAAAAGTTTTGCCTCTAATTTACCTTAAACCTAATGATATCGAACATCAATATATTTAGATCTAGAATGGGTTATGTAGATTCTTACTAAGATATATGATACTCTAATTGCCACAAATTGGCTAAAATTAGCAAAATAATTACTTTTACTCAAAAATAATTACAACAAAAAAGTATTTTTAACATCTTTGACTTCTATGGATGACATATATGAGCCTCATGCAATTACTCAAATAGAAACCAATTATTTTAAAATTATTTAGAAGGTGGCATATTTGAAGAAAAATGTGTTATAATTAGTTGACTCATAGTTTTTCAGGAAAAAAGAAAAATATTTTTTCATAAACTACATGTATTAACAACGTGTATACAAAAATTGGGATAGAAACAACATTGTTTTGATTTTTAGAAGCTTGGTAAATTTTTCACCAAATCAGGGAATTTATCAAGGAATATATATTTCAACACTTCAAATTAAAAATCTAAAATACCATTTGAAATAACATGCAAAAAAAGCCTAAGAATACCAAAAATTATAAATTTTGAAGATCGTCTAATTAAAAATAAAATTGGACAATCTGGCAAAAATTGGCCATGGTCGGTTTGGTCACCTCCAGCTACACTCAGCCACCTTGTCCTTGTTGGAGCCTCAGGCCATAAAAACCACAATAAATGCTTCAATTAGAAGGGTCAAATTCGTTCAATAGTGTTTTTGAGCGATTTCGGTGTTTTGTGGGTTTGATCCGAGCTATATTTGGCTTTTTCCCTGATGTTTGAGTGCTAATACATGGTTTTAAATGAGAGTGAGGGTTTAGAGTGATTTACCTTTTTCTTGGATGAATTCTGAAAATATAACAATGTTTTCGTTAAATAAAATTTAGAGAGTTTTTTAGAGTAGTTGTTCTTTTAATAGAGTGTTTTTGAAAGAAAAATGAGAGGAAATGAGGGTTTGCATGAAAGTAAAAGAGGGATAGGGAGAGAAATTTGATTGGATTTAACAAGATTGTAATGAGTTTTAATGGAATTAAATGGTAAATTTACGGGAATTAATTGTAGTTTAAGATTTACCTTAACTATTAAGGACTCCAGATGGCGTTTTGAATGCTTTGTCTCGCTTGGATAGATCCCGACGTAATCCATGCTTGGCGAATAAGAAAAAATGATATTGGGCTTCGTTTGGCTTAAGTCGAGGTGAAATTGGTCCTTTTGCAATTATTTTAGGGCATTCCCTATTTATTTAAGCATATATGAGTCGATTTAATTAAAGTTTCCTTAGTTCATGTGCCCAATAAATTCCTTAAGTTGTCATCTATAAATTATAAAATTATTTGTAGCCCATTTCTTGCAATTTGCTTAAGTTTAGGTAATTATCTTTCAAGTTCTCAACTATAGCGATGAGACTTTAAATTACTAAATCATATATTTCTTTAAATTAAATTTTTTTATTTAATATTTAAAAAATAATAATTTTGTAAATTACTTCTAACTTTTTGAGCTTAATGATAAAACCTTATCCAAAATCGTGAAAATTTCTCCTAAACCATCTATTTAGCCTTTCAGAAAAACCAGTATGACGTAAAGTCACTAACAATAGATTTATATATTATCTTTTTCATTTTTTTTTTTTTTGTCTTAGTGGTATATAAAACTGTTAGACAATTGAGTTAAAAGTGGACCACAAGTGGAGAGTATGTTAAACCTCTTTAATATCTTTTCTAGGTATCTCTCTCTAGTGATAATCACAACTCTTTACTCTTCCTCTCACATCTAATGAATTTTCCAAGTAAATCCTAAATTCTTCATGTCAAAAAACTTGCTCAATGCATTTTTCAAATCTTGTATTTAATTTGACCAACAATTAACAAATCATCTACATATATTAACAAATCATCCACATATAGTAAAAGGATAATAAACTCATCACTACTTAACTTCTCCATAATACTAATGCAATCCCAATATATCTATGGTTAATCCATCAAGTTTCTTATGCTATTACTTTAGAGCCAGATTAACTAATACAAACTCTTTTTCAATCTTCAAACAAAATCCTCCCTCACCTTGACATTAAATGCCTTAAGATACTCCATATAAATTTCTTCATCCAAATCACCACCAAGTATCATCCTCACGTTTAATTGCTTGATCTCTAACATTAATCTGACAGTTGTCTTGAAAATATTGAGTGGATGACGTTGAGAATTTCATCAAATTCAATTTATTCTCCTCCATCTGAGTCCCTTCACAACAATCTTGCTTGATACCTTTGCTATGAGCTATTTTCTTTAGTTTTCAATCAATGTATATAATTTTTTTTTTTTTTCATTCAATGGTTGATTACCTTTAGGCAAATCCACCTAGGCATGATTTTAGCACAATGATCTTAACTCTTCATGCATGGGCTTTTTGCTAATTTTTGTTTCTGCTTATAAAATAAAGCTTCTTGATAATATCATGGCTCTTGTAATCTATCAACATCACATATTAACCTAGAGTATATCTGTAGATGATCGTTGCCCTCTGTTAAAATCTCCTCGGCTTAATTTGTTGATCGAATTCTTATGACACCATACCATCTTTAGTTGGACCTTGCATATCTCCCGCATCATTATTAAGATCTTCACGTAGGGACACTAGATCTAAATTTTTAGGGAGCTCAGTTAAGGACATAGACTTCTTTGACTCCTCTATATCATCATTGATTCGATCTTCTATAAAGACTTTGCCTCTAGTTATATTAAATCTCTAATTTATAGGATCCCATAATAAATATTCACAATTATCACGTGCATAGCCCGGAAAAAAAATATGCTGCTTTGTCTTTGCATCATCCTTTGCTCTTCCATCCTTGGGGATATACATAGACACTATTCATCTAATTATTTATAAATACTAGTACGGAATATTCCAACTTGTCCATGCTCTCCATGGGAAATCACCAACCAGAGAACGTAAAAGAGAGAGAATCTGAAATTGATTCGCTCTGTGATGGTGCAATTCGTCTTTTCTGAAATACCATTTTGTTGTAAGGCGTTTGGTGTTTTCAGAAAGCCATTCAATTTTCTTTTATTTTATATTTTTCAATTTTAAGGAAGCGATAAAATTTACATTTCAATACGGATTCATGAATAGTATCTCAATTATGAAACCGAGCCAAACGGTTACATGGATGAAAAGAACTACACCTTACGAATTCGACTTTAATAGGCTTAAAGATGAGGAATTGGTTTTACAGAGATATATAATGTTATCTCATAACTCATAATAGTAAAAGGCTCAATGTCGGCTACCATTAATATATAAATTTCTATGTTATATAATCAAAATAAGCACTGAAGAGTAGATAAAGCTCGTGGTTTAGTCCATGTAAGAATTTCTGTCGAGAAACTCGGCCAAGGGATACATGGGTAGAAGGAACTCTTATCTTACGAATTCGATGTTCATAGGCTAATAGATGCGGCGGGGCGGAGCTGATGTTATCCCATAATAATAAAAGGCTCATTGCCACCTACCGTTATATACAAATTTCCATATTAGATTATCAAAAAAAAAAAAAAAACAAAACACTAAAATGACAAGACAAGTGGCATACGAGAATAATTTACATGTATTTGAAACTCAATGCTTAGTTTAATCTAGGAAACAAAGTAAATATTAGTTTGGACCATGCAAATAAATATATATATATATATATATTAGGTGTCTAATAATGTATAGACCAACATGAATCTGCCTTTGAATAAATTTCTAAACCAAACAGCACCAAGTCCTATTTATGGGTGGGTGTGGTCGTAGTGATGGATAAGGAGAGACTAGAGAGAGTGAGATACTATTGACCGTAGAATGCTTAATGAATAAGATTTTTCTCTAATTTTTTACTTTAAATCTCGCATGTTGAAAAAAGATTCTCTTGATAAAATAAGGCGAGTTTCACTAACCTGCTTTGATGACGTGAAATTGTATGTACTATCAATAATTAATTTGACATCCATAGGGCATGTCTCCATGAACTTTACAAAATTTAGCTAAGGCATGCTTGCTAAGCGTGTCATGATTGATATCCCGTTGGATCTAAACTTGCAAGTATTCTAAAAGATATTTCTTTAGGTCATTTGTCGAAGCTTCGAATCTGCCTAAAATTCCGGTGGATGGAAGTCCAGCCTTTTCTGGGAGAAGTTTGAAGCCCCGCTTCGGAGCATCTGTAGAGGGGGTTAAAATTTTAGAGTGAAATTACGATTAATTTGAGTGATTTTACGAAGTGCAAGTAATTTTTATAAGTTAAAGGTAAAATTACCAACTTTTATCAGATTTTATGAATTTTCAAGTATTTTAGGAACTTTTTGTAAAACAGTGAAACATCCAATGATTGTACGGATGAAAAAAAAATTGTACAATTGCTAATATACGTAACAAATTTAATGCTAGTAATATTTTATAAATATTTTTGTGGAATCGCTTTTCTTGAGTGTTAACATGAATCTAAGTGAAATCATGATTTTAAGTGATCCTACACATTATAAACTTTATAAGATTAAATGTTTATAACAAATTTAATATTTTGAACATTTGAGTAAAGTCACTTTTTATCTTTGATTATTTTTATGACCTTTAGTGAAATTATAAATTTTGAGTGGCTTTACAAAGAGTTGCTGATAAATTGCTCAACTGATCATAAATATACTCAAGAAAGGTGATTTTACCTAGATGTTTGCAGCATTCTCATAAGGTTGATTTTGCTATGAACATTAAGCAATTTTACAAACTTTTCATTTGTAAGTCACTGTATATTTACTAAAATCACTTAATTTCCATAATTTTACTAAAACTTTGTAAAAGCTTGTAATCTCATAAAAATTTGTAAGTCCCTCCTAATTCGTAAAATTACTCCCACTTCATAAAATTATCAAAACATTCATAATTTCTCGTAAATATTCATAACCCCTCCTCAGAAGTTCCACTCACGGAACTTTGAAAGATTGCGTCCTATGTAAGTTTCAAACTTTATAGAGACTCACTCTGATAAATTGGCAATTTGTAGTAGTGTGTGCGGAAGATTATATTTCAAGGCCAAGATAGACATGGACACAAGAAGGGTCCGACTGGATTAGTTTAGGCCAAGGAACCGTGCAACTCTCCAGAATAAGGTGCTTACTTGGCACATTTTCACTCTTTTATTAAATTTCGAGAAAGTTTTGCACACGTTTACAAGCCTATCGAATAATCTAATTCATTCGATTTTCAATAATAATTTTTATTTAGTCATTTATCCAATCCTTACTTTTGTGTATCAAGTTTTATTTGTGTTTTAGTTTTCTATCATGATAGTCCATTTTCAACTATCACTCCAAAGACCCAATTCAAGTTACTAGACTTACTTGGTATTCCCAAGTGCCTCTCTCATCCCAAGGCCTCAACTCCTCACTAAGCGGATGAGCCAACCCAAGCCCAAACACAAGTAAGCCTCCGCTACATTGAATGCTTGTATTGGAGCTCAAACGAGTTCCAAGCACATCTCTAATCTTAAACTTGGAAAGTGACGAAAAGTTCTTCATGGAACTCATTGGCAACGAACCTCTGTAGTCCCAAGCTCCGAGTACTCAAGGGGGCAATGATGGCTAAGCCCAAAGTTTAGCTACCTTCCCCCAACTATGAAGTTAAACCATGCTCACTGCTTAAAATCTGGATTGGAGAGCACACCTCAGGAAGAGACTTAGTTCTCTTATATTCTCTCTCTTCATTAAATGCTATATGACAACCTACTATATAGTCTAAGGATCTAACTGTCTATACTACGATGGCTAGCTATGTTGATGTGTCAAGCTCCATCCAAAAGGTCTACCATTCAACATAAAGAAGTTGTCCTTTCTTATACTAATTGTGCCCTTTCTTGGATTGTACACAAACTAATCCCTGGTCGACATATGGCCCAATAGGTTAGTCCCATACCATATAAATAGGATATGGGCCACAGGTAAAAGGATTTTGAATCTCTCTCTCTACTTCTAATCCAAAGCACCCTTTATCTTTCCTTATTCCATTCTCAAATATTCTCCTTACTAACTTAAACGTCGAAGGATTCTCATTACTTATGCCATAAGGGCCCTTTTGTAGGTCAACCATCACCTATGGCCGTCGAACTACTAAGAGCACTCAAAAGGACCACCCATGTGATATAAACTATCACCAACTATATTTTTCTTTTTCATTTTTTCAAAATTTAGAGGATTATTTCAATAATTAAACTTTTAACCAAATTTAATTTCATGGAAAGAATTTTTGCAATAATAGTAGATTCTAAGCAATTTGGTCTAATTAAAGATGTCTTAAGAAGATTTAGCTAGTAGGTTCAGAAAGGAGGATTGACAAACTGAATTTTTTACTCTCAACCTTGCTCAGTTACCTCTCACTTAAAAAGCAAACTTGCAAGTAACTTTTCTAAGCTTATTTGGGCTATAGGCCTCAAGAAAGTTTAAAAATGCTTCTAACTTATTTATTACAATAGTAAGTTGTCTTTAATTATTGTGAGCTCTATAATCAATAAATAGGAGTTGAGAAGATAAATTTAAAGAGTCAATGAAACTAACCTAATTAACTTAAAAACTTAAGAATAAGTTTGAGATAAGAAGACCTCTTAGACCTGGATATTAAAAATATAATAAAATAATAATATACCTAAAATAGTACAATTTAACTATATTAAGTATTATTTATCGTAATTGTGTAAAATAAGTTTTGGTACTTTGTAAATTTTTAGAGATAAATTATTTATATAATAAAATTTATATGAGACATAAAATAACATATCTAACATATACATATGTATTTTGTGTACTTTTTAAGTATGTACGTATATCCATATGTAGTTAAAATACCCTAATATATACATTTTAAGCTAAAATAGCTTTAGAAAATCAATAAAACATTACAAAAAATTGATAAAAAATCATGGGTAGCTGGAAATTGGATTTTAGGGTATGCAGAAGGCTAATGACAGCTATAAAGTTGTTAAGGAAAATTAACATGCAAAGCTTAAGGTGATACTTAAAGAAAATGCTTGGAGAAGAGAAAGAAAATCATTTGGACGTCAAAATGGTTTGGAAAATTAAGAAAAAACTACATGCAATTTAGAATTTAAGAAAATTCAATGAGAAATTTGGAGATCAAAGAAATAAATTGGGGAAATTAAACATAATTAAGGTGCAATCTGATTATTGGAAGGTATGCTGGCTAAGGGAGTTATTGGAGCTTGACCACCACCACCACAAGAGACCACACCCATTACCTAGTACTATTGACAAGGAGGGAGCCACCGTGGGTAACTGGAGGCTAAGTTTTCGATTAGGCTCAATTTCAACCTGATTTTAGAGAAATTTGTAAAAATATCTAATATGCCTAAAAAATTATAAAATTTTTTATTCTGACGTATTTTTCTATATAGAACCTAGTAAAAATATCAATTTATAGAAATTGAGTAGCTAATACATACGTCCTTAAGAAATCAAAGAAATTAAACTATTTTCGAAGTTGAAATAAATTGAGTAAATGACATAATTTCTATCTCAATTTTTTTCTACAAACTATCCTAAGTTAATACTAAATTGCTATGTCAAATTTTTCATGATACTATTTTTCATATTTTTGTTTGATTTTTGAGCCTAAAATGATGCTCAAAATAGTGTATTTTAGTGGAAATAATGTGTTTCATTTAATAATCACACTTAGAAACTGAGTTTAATTCATATTTGGAGTATGTATAATTGTTCTTGAGTGATTAGAATTGATTGAGAAAGTGAGAAGTTATGGGAAGTGGAAGTTGACCTTAAATAGTAAAGAGTAATATTTAACTATTTTATTAAATTCAAGACAATTGATGGATTATGAT
Organism: Lumnitzera racemosa; assembly: GCA_024138005.1. Taxonomy (NCBI): domain Eukaryota; kingdom Viridiplantae; phylum Streptophyta; class Magnoliopsida; order Myrtales; family Combretaceae; genus Lumnitzera; species Lumnitzera racemosa. The sequence goes on from JAMXBC010000001.1 coordinate 16,755,538, forward strand.
ATAATGAATGAAGTTATGGAAAGTAACGAGACTAAGGAAGGGTTGTTTGAAGTGTTATTGTCGATTTTCATTTGATTCTATAATTATCACTTAAAAGGAAGTTAGTAAAGTAGCTAAAATTAAGACTTTAGTTGGGAGCAAATGATGACTCAAAGAATTCAAAAGATGAACTTTGCACTAAATTGATGCTCAAAAGTAGGTCAAAGGTAAAAAAAATTCTTAAGTAATTGTGAAAATAAGGGAAATGAAGTGATTTTATCAAAACCTCTATAGTTAATAAAGTCAAAAGATAGCTTAGAGGATTATCGAATAGGGAGTTGAACTTGGAAAATTTTATAAGATGTCTCAAAAGATAAAATTGGTGTAACAAATAACTCTTATTTAGCTTAAAGAGAAACTCAGAGGATTTTTTACTAAAAGAAATTACTATGAATCCACTCAGAACCTAGCTTAGAGGATTCTTGAATTAAAGAAAATTACTATAAAACTTCTCAAAACCAAACTCAGAGGATTTTAGACTAAAGAAAACTACTATAAATCTACTCAGATGATAGCTCAGAGAACTCGGCTAATTAGGATAATTTGTAGAAAACCATTAATCAGTCAAGAAATCATGATTTTGAAGTGAAAATAACTTATAAAATTTATGACTAAACAACCAAAAACATATTAAACAAACTAATGACTAAGGAATTAAGGTTTGAAAACTAATCTATTATGTATTTTTAGGGGTAATTGAAGATCAAGGAAGCCATGGTCAAGAATAACTACTAAAAAGTACAGGTAAGTTAAGATTTATGCTTAGTAGCATATTGAAATATCATGTTAGGATATTTAAAGGAGTAAGAATGCTTATTTCTGGTTGTAATTAAATTGTATATGTATGTACCATATATATGCTTGTAATACTGAATGGTGATTAAGAGTTGAACTCTGAATGTTGCTTTCTGTTTGATATATCATGTTTTGTGTGTATGAACTTAGTTGCTCACTTGATAATCCAAATTAATCTTAAATTAATTAACCTAACATTCACAATAACCCAATAGGGATAACGTTTAGGTTGCGTTTAAACTCCTTAAAATCTAGGTTAGAGTAGACAGAATTACTTTGACTTCACAATGAAGAGTTTAAACATTATAAGATGCAACATCATTTGTCTGTTGCACTTACATTTAATTAATGATCAAACAACCATATTTGTTAATGTACTCTTATGACTCTTCCCCTTCTTACTAAGCTAGTAGAGCTTACATTCCAATAGATTGTTTTGTAGATACAGAGTAATACAAAAAGATGCCTCAATACAGTTATCCATAAGTTAACTCCAACGGGTTAAGGCGTAAAGTGATGAAGTCTAATGAATTGATGGAAACATGAAACTTTTGTTTTTCTTTTATAATAGGATTATAAGGTCTTCCTAGGAGACCTTATAGTCTTCTTTGGCTTGTTGTTATGTCTATATATGTAATGTAGTCCTCTTGTGGAGATATATAGTTTCTTTTGAAAACTATAGAACTTTTGATGTATATAAGATTATGTATAAAACTAATCTATCTACAGATATGAAAAAACTTATTTTGTAAAATGTTATTCCATAAGTCTTATATACTACAAGTGCCCATCTAACTACTTTAAAACTGGTTGAGTCGTCGTCTGTCTTATGTTGACTATAACTATCTTAGTAGTTGAAGGGGATAGCTTCTAGCCTAGGTTAGTTTACATGGTGAGAATATTACGACTTCTCGAGTTTGAGGCGTCACAATCATCATAAGGCCTTAATATATTTAAGCTATATCCAAGCCTATGAAGGTTAAAGGCTTCAGTGATAAGGCTTAATCTCAAACATTCATCTTAAAGCTATCCAATGGACGAGATTAATCTCTAAACTTTAAAAATAGGAGACTTTTCCTCTCATTTAGGACATTTAGGGTATTAGCTAACTTTAGAGAAATGCCTAAGCTCTGTTGGAATTACTCATTAAAAGGTCAAATGGGCAATATCTCAAGAACAATTAAGAAAACTAAGTTTGATTTGATATCATGTATGCATTTGAGATATCAAGTTTACTTGTTCCTCCTTTCATGTCTCCTTTTAATGACATCACTTCATCAATGTACATATTATGTTATGCCTCAAACTAGAGAGTCATAACAGTTTTACCGTGTAAACTAATATAAGTTAGAAGCTAGCCGCTTTAGCTACTAGCATAGGTATAGCTTACACCAAGTCTTTACCACTCCACAGCTTTTAGTCATTTAATTCAATATCTGTTTGGTATCAACCTATGGTACCACTTTCTAAAATAACTGTAAGACCATGCAAAAACTAGCAATTAATTCACAATTGGTCAATTTGGAGACGGTTCTTAAAATTTAGGACAATTGCATAAATTAGCCAATTAAGCCCAAATTTTACAATGAAGTTAAAAATAATAATAATAATGACCTGTAAGTTTAGAATTAGGAAAATAAAAAAATAAATAGTTAAATATTAAATTATTAAGATATAAGTATATCACTTATTATTTATCGGAAACACGTAAAATAAATTCTGATAATTAATGAATCGTTAGAGATAAATTATATGTAAGTATATAAATTAATAAGAAATAAAATGAAAAGTTTATTACTTGAAACATACTTTAGAAATTATGAATTATATCAACATTTTTAGAATTTACTTGACCTTCATGACAAAGATAATAAAAAAAATTATTAAAAAAATAACTGTATAGCTTTAATATCATAAATTAACCCTATGTATAAACAATTTTATTAGAATTATTAGTTTTTTAGGTCTAATAGCTATACCGTAGAGTTTTGTAATTCAAGATATAGCTTATAATAAATCTTTTGAAATCAGTTATGTAATCTTAATAATTAATATTAATAAGTAAAATGTCTTATAAGATGTATATAAATAAGTCTTAAATAATTAATAGAACTTAACTATATATTATATGTTATTAATATTTTTACTAATAATTACATTAAAACTCACCTAAAATAACAATATATAAGAGAAGAAAATTGCGATTATAAATTATTCTTTACTAATAAGGTTGGTAGTGAAAAGGAAAATATTCTTTGAATATTCGAAAAAAAAAATTAGATAGGTATTAAATAAAATATAATAAATTTACTAAAATATCTTGAAAAAAAATAAATCTATCTAATCGCCTTGAATTAGGCAATGGAACTTACAGCCGTTATATATATATATATGGCATAAGCCATATGCAAATAGGAATCAAAGAAGCAAGGGAGAGAGAAAAGAGAGAAAGAGATGATAGAGAATGTGAAAGGAAAAAAAAAAAAGAAGAAGAAGAAAGAAAAAAGAAGGAAAAAAAGAAGAAGAAGAAGAAAAAGAAGTTTAGAAGATTTAAAATTTTTGGTGTTTGATATTTCCAAGTAACTTTGTTTTCATAATTATAAGTATTATTTCTTTTAATTAATATTTAATAGTTATAGAAAAGATATATCCATAAACCCGTTATTTTTCTAAATTGAGTATTTTATTTGTATGATTACGTAAATCTATTCTTGTTCAAATTTTAAATTTTAAATATTGATAGTTATATTTTTATTACTTCGATTTAATAATCCATAAAGGAGTCAGTTAAATATATATATATATATTTGTATGAATTATCTTTTTCGTGTGTGTATATATATATATATATATATATATATATATAGAGAGAGAGAGAGAGAGAGAGAGAGAGAGAGACTTAATAAAATTAATTGAAGAGATATGCTAAAATAATAAAGACTTACTAAGAGTATGAGAGTATATTAATTTTGGATTTTTTAATTATCTAAAATATATATCAGCTAAATAAAACCTTTCTTCAAGTAGAGAATAAGCCCAAATTATATAAAATAAAAATTCTATTACCTCTTTTAAAAATTGATTGTATTCAATTAGATCATCTCCGTTATTATCTTTAGTTTTTTGTGATATTAAACATTTATTATTATTTTATCGTTCATAGTAAATGGCCTCGTGTGTTTGAGAACTCAAGAGGCCTTCGAAATCCTCGCCTGTTCTTCTGATTGATCCCAGTTTCCAGCCAATTATACTAAAGAACCTTTTTGATATATTAGTATATTTCAAAAGATTTTATAATTTAATTATTATGGTCTAGAATATTTTCTACTCTCCTAAGAACCAATATAATCTATGAAAACATTTAAGAAAAGTAATACAATCTTCTAAATAGGTATAAAACAATTCTATATTCTGTTCGTTTTCACGAAAAGAATTATAATCTACAAACATAAATATTATATGAGAACAATTAATATCAATTTTTATTAATAATCAAAGTATAATACCACTCAAGAAATTCTATTGCACTATCCAAATAATTATAAATATAAACATCAACAACAAATTGTGACATAAATATGTAAGCAAAGTATTAGAACCACCACAAGTGACAGTGCCAAGACTAGTGGGGGGCTTTATGCAAATATGAAACCTCCAAAGGTAGTAGTACCGGTCGATTATGGGGTCTTGTTCAATTGATAATTAAATAGACAAATAAGATCTCGTGGAATTACACCCAAATTGATTGGAGATTTCCCACAAGATATAATATAAAAGGAGAGATAATCAAACTGAAATTTTATTGATTGAAATACAAGAGCATATACAAATATTGGAAAGCAATATCGAAAATATTTGGAAATATTGAGAGGTAATGATATACTACCTCAAGAACAGAGAGAAGCAAACAATATGCTTTTAAGAAAAGAAAATATTTGAAGCAAACAATATGCTTTTGGGAGAAGAAAGTATTTAAAGCAAACAATATGCTTCTAAGAGAAGAAAGTATTTGAATATTGAGAAGAACTGATTGTTGGAAGCAAGATCGAAAGTAGTGAAGTAGGAGAAGGTACTGTATGGAAAGAAGAGAATGAGTAAAGAAGAGGAGATGGTAGGGAGATGTTAGAGAGAAAAGAAGAAAGAAGTTGGTACTATAGACACCTGCTTTTATAATGGAGAATCCCGACCAATTACTATTATAAACAGTAATATTATGACCGACATGGTACTATAGAAATGATGAAATTATTGAGACATTTTATTGTGTGACAGTAATATGTCAAATAGTAGATGTTGACAACATTGTGCACTATGGTACATGTATACAGACAAGTATCGTATATCTACTGCATTTTACAGTGCAGAATTACATTGAAAGATATTATTTACAATATTCACGGATGTCCTAAATTTATCTCATAACAGTCATCTTCATTTGTATTCCCACTATGATGAGATGCTGAGTCCGATTCTAAACTTGATCCATGGGTTGATTTGTTGATATTTGACAATGCCCTTTCCATTTGATCTGGAGAAGTTGCACTTGTCAGGGAAGAAATTAAAAATCCCCTATTGTGATATTGTAGGGTTGAGACCTTGGATAGCGGTGTTGAGGAATTGGTTTTGATCCAATTTAAATTTGAATCCCTTTCAAGTCTATTCCAGATTTTGAAATTATCCCACCATTTAACTTTATACATTCTGACCAAATTAGTTGTATTTGATGTTCGATCAAGTTTGTAATCGAACCACCATTCCATTACCCAAGATACTCCAATGTGTACAAAATATAACATCTCCTTTTGAAAAATTTTCTCATGAGATTTTGGATTATATTTTTTTATGAAAATATTGAAACCATCCTTGGCATTTTCACGAATGATTTTAGGAACTGCACCAAATTGTTTCCACCAGTATGTAAACCAATTGGGAATGTTTGTAGAAGAACAATTATAAAAAAATATTAGCCAAGTATGTGATCTTTTTGGATTCATTTGATAGAAAACATTCCACCAGGCTTGCTTATAATCATAATAATTATAAGTAGCTCGATGACTTGGCTGTACAGAAAAAGATTCTATATTGAGTTTTATTAGGGTTGTTGGATGAGTTTGCTATTCTTTCAGATTGATTACTCTTAAAATCTTGGCTATAGAATAGCTAATTATCCCTTCCTTTTCAAAATGTTTAAATCTTATTGATCTAGTTTCAGTTAAAATTTTTTCATAAAATTAGATTGGCTTGTAAACATCATATGGTACATAATAAAAATCTTTTGTAAAAATTTTTCTTGCAAATTCAAGGGAGTCCTTTTCTGATAAGTTTTCTTTTACAGAGAAAACATATCCAGAATAGGTTTTATAAAAAAATTTGATCTTTGATTTACAGGTATTATTACAAAAGAAGCTAAAGTTGCTACTTCAATTAGTTAAATATTCTAATTTTTCCTTTGGGTTTTTATTTGTTAAAGAACTTCAAGCAACATTGGAATTTCATTTTTTGATTGTAGAGCTATTGAAATTGCTCTAAGCAATCTTGGGGTAACTTCCATATCGACTAATTTTGAAAGAGCATCATTAGGTTAGATGTTAAGAATGGATTGATTATTTGAAGATATTGGTTTTGAGGTCTTAGGACAGGATTCCTCTTTAATTGTTAAAGGCATGTTAGATGATTTATATACATCTAATCATGATTTGATATTAGTCAACCCTTTATTTGAGGTCGAAGGAATTTTTTCTTTTTCTTTTCCTTTATCCTTCTCTTTCTTGGAAGGCATCTACCTGTAAGAATTTACGAATAAGAAAATCAAGAAGAGAATTAGAGGATTCATTAATATGCTTTATTTCAAAATCAAATATAGAAAGAATTGATTACCCTCTAGCAAAAATTTGTTTAGATGCAATATTTTGAACATCTTTTAATAAAACATTCTTGGCAACTTTACAATCAATACGTAAAAGAAATTTCTGATTTAACAAATCTCCTTGGAATTTGGAAATTATTAAGACAATTGCTAAATTTTCTTTTTAATTGTGGAATAATTGTGTTGACAATCATTTCAATTTTTTTGTACAAATTGAATAACATATTCTTTATTATTTTGTTTATGTTTTAGAATTCCACCGAATCCTATATCAGAAGCTTTAGTTTCTACCACTTTTGGTAAAGAAGGATCTGTAATGTGTAAATAAGGAATTTCTTTAATTTTTTGTTTGATTAATTTGATTGCCTTAGTATGATCATTTGACCATGAGGTAGGTTTTTCCATAATCTTTGGTATAGTGGTTTACACATTATATTAAAATTTGGAAAAAAATCTACAACATAATTTAAGCTTCCCAAAATTCTTTGGAGTTGATTCTTATCCTTAATTTCATTAGGAAACTTTTCTGTAAACTCTATGGATCTCTGAATAGGAATTATTGTTCCATTATGGATATTGAAACCTAAGAATCTAATCTTAGTCTGGAAAAGACTAATCTTAGAAGGTAAAACAACTAAGCCATTATTTTTTATTATATTAATGAAAATTATTATATGTTTAAAATGATGATCTATATTAGATGAAAATATTAAAACATCATCTATATAGATTATTATGAAACTGGCAAAATCATTAAAAATTTCATTTATTATTCTTTGAAATTCAGAAAGAGTATTTTTTTTTTTAATTTAAATGGCATTACATTCCATTCAAATTGACCAAAAGGAACTATGGAGGAAGTTTTGTACTTATCAGTTTCCGTAATCTGGATCTACTAAAATCCAAATTTCATATCGAATTTTGAAAATATTTTGGCATTATTCAACCTATTTAGCAAATCTCTTTTATTGGGTATTGGATATTTGATCCATTTAAGAGGAAAATTAAAAGGTTTATAGTTGATTACTAATCTTGAGACACCTCTTTTTATTTCTACATTTTTAGTAACATAAAAAGCAGAACAACTTTATGGAGATTTACTTTTTCTGATTAATTTTTTATTAAGTAAATCTTTTATTTCATTTTTTTTCAATGGTTTAAGACTTCATTATCCATTTGGGATAGTTTGGCTTTTGTTGGAATATTTTTTTTCATCGAAATCATTCTCATATGGTAAGTCTACAATATGCGATTTTCAATTCCATAATGCATTTGGGAGTGTAAAGCAAATTGAATTTTTATTTCTAATTCCAATTGGGAATTTATTTTTTTTTTCAAATTTTCATTGTTAAGTTGATCTTTACTTGTTTTAAATTCAAGATCATTTTTCAAATACGTTAAATGATTTTCTTTGCATTGAATTAAAGAATTTAATTCAGAGATTGAATCGATTTTTAATTGATTTATATATTTGGTTTATGGTTTTGTGATAAATTTGAACACAATTTCCCTTTTGAGATATTGTGTTTTAATTCCATCTTTATCAACAAGAAATGGTTGGATTTGATTTATAAATGGAGTTCTAATGATGATATTTTTATTAAATTTTTTACAAGTATAAAAGAAGTTTTATATGAAGCATTTTCTTTTAATATTTTAGCATTGGACAATTTATAATTAATGCATAATTTGCTACCAAATGCATAACTTAGAGATTGGATAGTTTTCTTAAAATATTTTATTGGAATTAACCCTTCATTAATGCAATTTAAATCTGCACCAGTATCAAATAACGTAGGTGTTTGTAAAATGAATTCATTATTGATTCTAATTGAAACATTAATTAGCCATTTTCTTATTGTTATTTGAACAAGATGCATTAGATAATCATTATTGTTAAAAACTTTCGCATTTTTTCCATTTAAGGTTTCAGAGTTGTTTTCTTGAGTTATTATTATTTTATTTAGTTTAAGAAGATCCTTTTGAAATTTTATTTGCATTAATTTCAAATCTTTTATTTCTTGCTTTTGGATATTAATTTAATTTTCAAATCATTAATTGTTATTAATTTTTTATGTTTCATTTTACTTCTTTCAAAGATTTCATTAATATTATATGGTAAATTTGGTGTAAGAATTGAATTAGATTTAAAATTTTTTATGAATTCAAGTTTTTCATTATTGTTAAACAATTGATCAATATTCCTAAGAATTTCTTCTTCTTCATTTGTTAAAACATTAATTTTATCCTTTTCTTCAATTAACGAAGATAAAGTGGATTCCATGCCATTAGCTTGGATTCCTACATCACAGTCATTTTCTAATGAAAAAGATTCACTATCAAAAAATATTTGTAAAATATTTTCCATTGTTTGCTCATCCAAATTTAATTCATTAAGTTTGTTATTTATTTTGCAAAAGTTTGTTGTCTAACTAATTTTTTTACATTTATAACATCTTAGCTATTTATATGATTTTCTTTTATATTTTTTATTTTCAAGTGTCTTTTCATTTTCCAATTTTTTAAAAGATTTTCTTTTAAAATTTCTTCGAGGTTTTTTATGTGAACACTAAGGACAATTTGAAGAAGAATAAGAGGATTTCTTATTTTTTTTAATTTTTTATTAACAAAAGAAAGGTCATATTGAATACAGAAATCACCAAGATTTCGGTATTATAAGCGTTGTTCATTTTTTAATTGTTTTTGCAATCTTATTGTATTGCACAAATTAGTTCCAATTTTATTAACATATGATGCTAATTCTCCATATGACAAATTATCATAAGGAATTTCACCATTGTTTTTGTCTCTGAGTATCTTTTTAATTTGTTCACCTATCAGTTTTAGTAAACTAATTAAAATTTTCTCTTTCCAAAAGGGTTGATTATAATCATTTCTAAGGAAAACTCTTTGAAAGAAAATATCTTTATATTGTCTAAATTCTCTTAAGGGTTTGCATTTCATATTAAATAACAAATATAAGGTTTTATCCCTAACATGTGAAGGGTTTCTTATGAAATGTTGACTTATTGAAAATATTAAAGTATAAACTATGTCTTGAATTGATTCATTATTATCATCTAATATTCTCCTACCATTTTCATCAATTTTGCACAAAATGAGTATATTGATTCTTTGTTCCTCGGTGAGATAGTTATTCCACCATTCTTTTAATTATCCAGTGAAACCAAAAATTAAAAGGAGCGCTACTTAGTAATTAGTAACATTTAGAACAGTTTTATTAGTATTTGAGAACATTATCATTTGATTAAGGACATTGAGAATTTTCTATTCTAAGTAACCATCTATATTCAATTCATATGTAGATCCTATAGAGCACTTATTTTGGTAATTATCATTTTTTTTTTCTTTAACTAGTATATCAGGAGGTGTTGCTCTTTGATAATACAACTTTTGAGGTTCTTTCTAATTAATTTTATTAACTTCATCATTTGATTCATTAATATTTAAATTCTTCAAAGAAATATTGGACATTGTTTCATTTATTGATTCAGTAACTGTTTCGTTTAAGACATTAATTTTCTCTAAAGGTGTATCATCAATAACAATACCCTTCCTAATTAAAGTTGGTGTATCTATATCTAGAAAATTTATTGGTTTTAAAGAAGAAGTTTCTTCTTTTATTGTTTTATTTTTTAGTACTCTTTTCCTATCTTCTAAGGTTTTTAAAAATTCACTACTGAGATTTTTGGGCATTTCAAAAGATTTAAATAAAGGTGTATTTTTATTGATTTTATGATTTAAAGGTTTTTCACCAATCTTATTTATCTCAGTATTAATTGTATCTTCCATTCTATTTAATTATTCTCCTATTGTATGTAAATGTTGGTTAGTAAAATTATTTTGACTTATTATTTTCTTTATTCCTAAGCTTTCTTCATCTGTTCATTTTTTAAGGGAGTGAGAGTTATTTTAGTATTTTTATGAATAGCTTTTATATTATTAAGTGGTGGATGATTCGATCCTATTATCTACCCACCACTTAGTTTCCACTTAAAATATCCATTAATTACATTAATTTCTTTGGGTTTCAGATAATATTCTTCAAACCATTTAAAGAAATATATCTGAGTCTCAATTTCATTCATAAAATTATAATATTTATCTTTTATTTGTATTTTAACCTCATTATATGTTTCAAAGTACAATTTTCTAATTTTTTTCATTTTTAGGTGAATTAAATTCTTTGCTCAAAAGAATTTTATCTGGCTTGAAAGGTTTCTTTATGACATTAAGTTTTGGGTCACCTATTTCTGAAAGTAAAGGTTCTCTATGTTCTGGTTCATTGGATGGTTAGTAAACTGGTTGGGTTATACCAGACCTATTATGAACAATTCCAAAAATGGATGGATTATCCTGAATATTTAGTTACCTATTTGACTGGTCATTAGATTAGGTATGGAAAGGCGTATAAATTATTGGTAGAGGATTTGGAAGGTCTACTGATCTTCTAGAAGAAGATGACATTAATCTTATTTCTAAAGGTCTACTTGGTTTATTAAAAGACCTCCTATTGAATTGAATGGTGACCTTACCATCTGGGTGTTGAATTACATTTAATGATTCAATATTGTATATTGGTTGTTTTGGAAGTGGGTTTTCTACTTCCTAATGTTTAATCAAATTGACTTGAGACTATTTAATCATTCTTGGGACTGAAACATTGGCTTTGGTCAGGTCTGTTTGGATAATGAGAGTTTGTCCTCTTTTATCTATTTTGTATGCCTTAGAACCAAAAGCAGTTTTCATTAATTTAAAATAGATCCTATATATTACGACCATAGGTATTGATCCTTCTATCATACGATAATTATGGGTTTTAATTTGAAGAATTAAAGAGCTCATTATTGTTTTATCTCTAAAAGCAAGAGTAATATTCAAATGACATTTAAATTGAATTGGTCCACTGTTAAGATTGGTTCCAATTGTTGCATATATTAACCTTTTATACACCATTTCTCTAGCATCTCTGAGAATCATGAAAACAGAAGTATCTAGACCTAGCTTAGTAAGAGGTTTCGCTTCTCCTTGGATTAAACCTAGATGCATATAATTCCATTCTTTTGCATATTTTTTTATTAAATCTGTATTCAAAAGTTTTATTGTTATTAAGCCATCTAGGATAGGGATATCTTTTTCTTTAGTGGCTATTACATAATCATTTTTCCTAAAAATTTTCCATTTAGCTATTTGGTATATTTAATTTTGGAAAAAAATACTGGGTTTACGTTTTTACCCATTTTAATTTATCCGAAAAAATTTCCTAAAGGGTCTTAAATTGGGTTTTAAGTGTGCAAATTCTAAAGTGATCCTAATTTGGAGATAGTCCAATTATTTTTATTTATTTTTGAAAAGTTGACTTTCTAAGTGATAAAAATGATGTTCATTAATTTTTTATTTGATTATTATTATTTATTTATTATTTCATCTATTTATATTATGCTTAAAATAAATAAATAAATAAAACTAAAATATTATCTTTTTATTATATATAATTACAATTGCATGAAATAAATAAGTAAATAAAAAATGATAAACTAAAAAAAAAAATAAAAATAAAGGGATCAAAACAGCTGGACCAACTACATCAAATAGGCACACGGGTTAGACTAGGGCTTCGGTTCAAGTTAATTGGATCAGGTAATCAGGTAGGACTTTGAGCTCCAACGAGTCAACACGTAACCCATACATGTACAACAACAGCAATTGACAAAGGCAGTAAGAGGCGTTTTTCAATTGTTTTTTTAAGCAAATAAACCAACTTTTGTAGGTATTTTATTAAACTTAGTGGGTATGAGATGGATGCCTCAACCTAAATCGGTCGTTTGGTTGGCGTCGATGAAGTTAGTGGCAATGCTGGGTTGTAACTGTAGTGAAGACTATGTTGTGCATGGTGAGAGAGTAGCCGATTAACTGTTGCTATAGTTGGTGGACATGGGGTGTTCGATTGGTAGGGGACGTCACTGTGGTGTTAGGGATTTGAGTGTATCGCGCAACTGGGTGGTTACCGAGGGTGGTTTGGTGTTTAGGTGAGGTTCGAATGGCATCAGTGATTTGAGGCAAGTGTGTTGTAATAGGGGTTTAGTTTTGGTGATGTTGGGGATTGAAGATGGTATTAGGAGAATGAGATCTAAGAGAGAGAGAGGTACTCTGTGTGCAGTGTTTCGTGTGGCATACAATTGAAGAGGTGAGATAAGAGAGGACGACCGAAAGAGAAAGTGATCGGGTGGGGGGTACACACTTCCATTATGCCTATAAGTGAGGGAGATAGGATGCAGTGGCCGCTGGTAGTGGTAGAATGTCGTTAGTTAGGGCTTTAAATGTGGTCAGTCTAGTGAGGGGGAGAGTAATCAAGGAGTAAGAGAGACAGGAAGTAGGAGAGTAGGGTTTTGGGTCGTATGTGGTAATGGAGGTGACTATAGCTAGGTATGGTGAGTTAAGGATGAGGGTTTGAAGCTGTTGTGTGGAAGTGGACTTGGTTGTTCGATGAAGAGAAGGTGTCTAGAATGAGTGATCTCTATGGGGGAAAGACAGTGGAGAGAGAGAGAGAGAGAGAGAAACAGACAATGGCTAAGAGAGAGGGATTCGTCAGTGTCTAACATGGATCCCTCACCACCACCCCTCCCTCCGCCCCCGCCTCCACGCCCCCCCTCCCCCCTCCCCCCCCAACCCCTGCCCTATGCGTATATATGTCTTCAAAAACAAACCCCCCCCCCCCCTCCCCTTATGCACTGTACTCTGTTTTTTTTTAAAAAAAAAAAAAAAATGAATTACCCACCGTACGTGTGTTCGCTTTTTTGAACCAACCTCCCTCTACTGTTTTCATTTCTCCTCCTTTTTTTTTTAGTTTACTTGTTTATTTAAAAAGAAAGTGAAGTAAAGAAAAGGAAAGGGGAGAAGAAAATGGAAAGGAAGGAAAATTTGTTATCCAAGTAAATCACAGAGTGCCACATATCATGAGTAGGTACGTGGCCCAATGATTCTTTGACATGTAGCAACACGTAAGATATAGGAAAAAAAAATAAAATAAAAGGCATTCTCTGCTTATGATGAGACTTAAACCCAAGACCTTAAGCTTAACCTCAAAATTATGTCTATAAGCTTATCCATTAAGCCATTAGCCTATGCTTTATTCGTATGTGCAATTAAATTATATATATAAACCAAGTCAGTCTAGGCTAGATTTAAATATAAACTCAAGTCCAACAGTCCCTTATTAAAAAATCTATTATATTCAAACTAAAAAAAGAAAAGATTATTTTCTAAATCTCTTATTTTTTACCTTTTTTTTCAAAATTCTTATATATTTTTCAAATTTTTTCTATCTTTTTCCAAATTTCTTATTTTTTTGTTTTTTTTTTTAGGACCCTATAACCTATTCTGAAAAATAAAAGGTGGGGTGGGGGAAGGAGGCAAAAATCAAGTATCTACATATTTCAAATGTTATTAGCCTTATTTGAAAAATATATACACACGCTATAAACATACATTACTTATTGAATGATATTTTCACCAATAGTATTATGTTATATTATTATATTACAATTATATATATAACAAGGGTTATATAATAAGTAACATAAAAAGGATGGTACATATTCAACATGTATGTTCGTAATAGAATGATATATATATTTATTAAAGTTTTAATTATAAGTAATACAAAACATGAAAAATTGAGTAAAATTATAAATTTAAATTAAAAATAATGATTTGAAACTTATATGTAATAAGGGTATAAATACTTAAATGATATTTTTATTATAGGAGCAAGTAGCAATAATACAACTCACATCAGACTTGAGTAAGCAAATTGGAGACTTCAGGTAAGTTAAGATCTATATTTCGGAGCATGTTAGAGTATTGTGTTATAGTACTTGAAGACCTAGGAGTTATTTTTTATTGTGTTTGTAACTTAGTTTAATGTACGCATACTTCATGTGTGATTGTTACTTGAATTTTGGATTTGAAGTATTGCTCTGCATGTTCATATTTGATTCACTTTGCTTTGTGAAATGGTTTATCACCACCTAAATGGACATAACTAAAGACTAATCTTTTACTAACTGGACATGCATAATAACCACTAAGGGTAAACGATTAGGATTCTTAGGCCAAACACAGACTCCCTTTGATGAAAATAGTTGAAATGATCATTTCTCTACCCTTAGCCGAACTAAGTGACAAGGGAGGAAGGTGTTCTCCATTGCACAAGCCTCGATCTGGTTTTGATTCGCAAGTGCACAACATCAATTTCCTCAACCTAGATTAAAGCAAGTACAATTTCTTTAATTTCACAACAGACTGGATAATATCGTGTGATGACATTTGCTTGTTTACATTGCATTTCATTAAAATAATTTGATTGAAAAGCCACGTTTGTACTTGATATGCTCTTTTGTCTCCATCCCGCTTACTAAGCTAGTTGTGCTCATATCTCTATAAACCTTACTAAAAGTTAACTAATGATTGAGGAAGCTCCACCATAACTACCCTCAAGATAGTATCCTTCAGCTGGGGAATGAGAACAATTGAAGACTTACATGAACTAGACTTTCGCTTGGCCATCTTTTGCTTTTTACGGAAAGTAACTTGCATATGGTACTCTAGAGATGCCACTGATTTCCAACGTATTGTACGTAAATGCCAAAACCTATGGTTTTTGGTAAACATTTCAAGAATGCTAGAAACTTTGGTTGAATGGAAATACAACTATTTTACTAATTTATAAACTATTAGCGTTCTTGAGTAGGTATTTTATAAAGCACTAATATAAGTTCCACTAATAACATGTATAAAATTTGATGCTTCAAAGCAATTGAGTTAAGCATGCTTAGTGTGAACTACATCTAAGTTGCAATTGTAAAGCCAACTTCTACCCTAAAATAGTTCACACAACGAGATTGCTACGACTCCATTCCTTTAGGGGGTAACAATAACTTTTAAAAGAGACTTTATGGTATAAAAATTTGAGAAGAAAACAAGTTTTATAAATAACTTTAGAAAAAAATGAAACAATAAGGATTTATAAAAATCAAGAAGTTTATTAAATATAGTACCAATAACAATAATTGAAAACTAAAGGGTTACCTGAGGAGACCCTATTAGTTTTCAATAGGGTTAGTAAAGTCAATCAAGAAAATAGGAATTCAACCAGTTGGTTTTAAATCTCACTTCCCAACCTCATTCACTATACATCTAAAACTTGAAGTAGCACTGGTATATCTATTGGGAAACCTGCAAAATAGCTATTGGGGAATAAGTGATAACTTGCTCAATAAGTGGGATATAGACAATAACACATATCTAACATCAAGCAACCAAGATTTTTAAGCAAGGTTAATTAGATGCAATTCATGTTTAAGCAAATGCTATCGCACGACGTTGATTAGTCGTTGTGAGATTAGAGAAATTACGCCTACTCTAATCCAGGTTTTAAGGAGTTTGATGCCCCACACTTACGAATCGAAACCAAATCAAGGCTTATGCAATGAAGAAACATACTCTGTCCAAGACTACCTTCGAACCATGATCCCTAACCTTGCCACAACCTCCTCTCCTATCAATTAGTTCAACTAAGGATAAAGAAAAGACCATTTCTACAATCTTCATCGAACGATCCATGTTTGGCTCGAGAATCCTACTCATTTCCTCTAGGAGGTTACGATGAAGGTCTGGTTAGAAGTTAGGTTGAGTTTGAATTAGTTGATCTCTTATGTGATCAAGTAATTTCACACGATTCAATCAACTCAATACCATAAAGCAACCAATACATAAGGTCCAGTACTCCACAACAACAATACAATATCCAAGCACATGCGCTACACACATACAAGCTACTAACTTGCAATCATAAATAAGACACATATTAAGGCTCCAAGTGTTGATAGTCAAATTTCATTCACTTAGCCATTTAACTATTGACAGGCCGAATAACTCCATTCTCATCTAACGCTGAGTAATATAGATTCATCTCTAATTTAAATTCAAGGATATTGGCGCGAACAGTTACCACTTGGCACAATATCCTGATAATTGTTCCGTTGAATGCCACTTCAAACACAATATTCGCCTATAAAAATGAGGAAAAAACACTTTAAGAGACTAATAACTCTCCACTACTTACTAAATCTTTCTCAATATTCACTTATTGACTTAAGCATCAGAGTAGTTGTACCAGACTAACCTCGGTACCAAAAGCTTTCTGTTTCTTTACAGGATAAAAGTTCAAACCCAAAATTACTTAACAACATTTGGTGCCATTTATTTTTTCTTAACTCACCTACGTGGCTAAAATTAGGTTAACTAAAAGTGTAGGTGCTAATACTTCGTCCTACTACCTTGAGGGAAATGGGTACACTAACAAGCAACGTTTGGCTAAGTTAAAGTAGCTTTGCTACAATTTGACCAAAGAAAATCAAGAGCTAAGAAGAAAACATGAAGAGATTCTTAATTTGTTCCATAGTAATATCCACCTAAATCAAAACAAAGAGCTCGACGATAACAATGTCGAGAACAACGACAACTTAATATATTCACCTAAATTGTCAAAAAAGCAAACTAAGGTTATAATGAGACATTCGACTACTGCACTTAAGAAAGTTGACAAGGGTAACCAACTGCAACAAGTGCACCATGCTAGACTCTCACATGTTAGCACCCCTGCTATAACGAGTAAACAGTTCCAAATTAAGAAGAGCCCTTTCATTCCCAAGATTTTGGAGGAAGTCATACCACGGCACATCAAGTTACCATAATTTGAAACTTATGGTGGGACAAAAGATCTCGAAAATCATTTAGAGTACTACTACACTTTGGCCAAGTTGCACAGCTTGTCGTGGCTTACCAAGCTTTTCCTTTGACATTGAAGAATGCGGCAAATACATGGTTCAACCACCTGAAGCCGAATACTATTTTATGTTTTAAAGAACTAACAGAATTGTTCCTTCAACACTTCCTTGCCAATAAACTTCCTATTAAGGATTCTTCAGTTCTTAACACAATAAAGCAAAGATCAAATGAATCTATTAGAGATTATCTAGCTAGGTTTATGGCTGAGATTGTCCAAATTTCGAAATTGGACATAAGTATAGCCCTCAATACTATCATTGATAGAGTTAAGCCCTACGGAGACTTTTTCAAGTCTCTTGCCAAAAATAAGCCGATAATTTTTGTCAAGTTCAAAGCCAAAGCTAAGTTCTACATCTGATAAAAAGGATAATATAAAGGCTCGACAAGAGGCTCATCAAAATAGAGGACATCGAAAAAATGACAAAAGGAAGAATGCAAAAGATCGACTCATTACGAACTATGATCAAAGCCTTAAGGTCAAGAGACATATTCCTCCTACACGCTAGTCAATCATCCAATTTCGGACATATTAATGGAGGTATGTAGGTAGAGAGGTGTGTTGCATTGGTTAGAGAGGATGAGAGGAAATCCTTCAAGAAGAAATTTAAACAAATACTATAATTTCCATTGCAAAAAAGGCCATAACATAGACGAATGCATCTAATTTAAGAATGTGACTGAGGATGCAATTCAACAAAGGCACCTACGCAAGTTTCTAGCACATGATGCTGAAAACATTAAGCAACCATCTCAAAAGAGATGAGAACACTAGAGAATGTTACTCGACCAACTATTACCGAGAAAGATTCAAGAGACGAGAATACCAATAGAGCACTTAATGGGATAATTAACATTATTGTCGACGGACCTTCTACCATAAGCCAATCAAACTCTTCGAATTTTACTAATGCCATAAATCATGTTTGCAATATCCAAGGCAAGAAGTTCAATATTAATAATGTGATTGTCATGAACTAAGAACGATCTAATCATGGTAGAAGCCGTATACTGTACAAAGAACCCTTGATTAGTCACCCTTCCAATTATGAACTTTCTACACAATATATAAGGCTCTACAACCACTAACTTCCCAAGAACATACAGATCCATATGATATCATCACACAAACATATTTATATAAAATTTAAACTATAAAGTTTATAGTAAGCAGTAATTTAGTATATCTAGATCTATATTATCAATAAAAAAAAAGTACATAAGTAAAAGTCTATATAATCAGTTCTCTCAATACATTAGATGGCTTGCTCTTGCCCAAGTCCCCAAGCTAACCTGTAGCATCCCCTGGCCAACCTTAACAAATAAGCCATCCTGTAGCAAAAGTCTAAAGGAATGTAAGCTTATGCTTAATGAGCAAAACCTTCAGCCACAACACAAGCAAGTTATAAATACATTATATTCATGCATACAAATGAATGGACAAATAGAATGCCAAACAATATGTATAGTTAACTAGTCAGTATACATAACTCAGATTTAATGCCCTCCGAAGTTAGGGTTGGAGTATATACGGCACCAATTAGATCTAGGTAGTATACTAAAACTTACTTTACTATGGAACTCCACGTTCCGTACTTAAATCAAACAAGTATTTTATTTTCATAAAAACCAAGTTCTATTATAATCATGAGTAGGCCCCTACAGTCCACACTCACCCCTAATCGGATGCTTCTAGACTCGAGCCTTAGTCAGGACATTGGTGCCTCCAATGCCTAGTATTCCAGCGGGTCAGGGTAAGTTCATTTTATATAAGTGCACAATACAGAACCAATAAATTTATAATAACAACCCCCGAATGACCTCTCTTTACCTTCATGTGATGTGACAGCCAGAATTATGTCTATGAAATACATGTTGATGCATATACTAGTTCTTCTTATAAGCCGAGTATAGTTAAGTCAAATTATGATGTGACCATCCAAAAGTACATACAATTATTGTCTATACTACCATGCAATAAGCAAAGTATTATTCGTATTTAAGATAAATTCACAACTCAACACATTATAACATATACAAGCATTTCCTAACCCCATATAACAATCAATTAATAGTATCATTTAAGTCTACTATCTACAATCACAAAGAAGTATGGAATTACAAGGTAAATACTCACTCTAATCGTAGTAATCAATCGAGAGATTCTCACCTACGTTGGGATCACCTGATCATTGCAATATAATAACCATAGTAAACAATTGAATTAACTAGTAATTCTAGTTATCTATTTACCTAATTCTACCTAGATTACTATCAATTTTTATCCGATTTAGACTTTATAACTAATCGTATGTAACTTTTTCATTCTATTTCCGATATTTACGAATTTATAGTCGTTTTTTTATCGTTGTCGAATATATGTTCACACAATGATATCCGTTTTGGACATTAAGACCAGTATTTTACGATATAGGCTAAATTTATTGAAATTCAAACTAGTGAAACTTAATTATTCTTATTGTTTAATTTTATGTTCTATTTTAGTAGTTAGTACTTTCATTAGCCATTAATTCTTACACCTAAGTGATCTTATGGTTTATTATTTTAGAGGCTTATGTCATCAATTGCTTATGTCATCACTTATATCATTGCTTATGTCATCACTTATGTCATCAATAGCTTATGTTATCGCTTATATCATCATTTAATTACGTCATGTCTTATGTCATCATTTAATTACATCATTGCTTACATCATTTTTCAATTATGTCATTGCTTACATCATCATACATTATTATCCTTATGTATTCATACACTTTATACATATGTTATATATATACTTATACTTCTAACATATTAGTATGTATACTTATGTACTTATAAATATACTAGTACATATACCCATATACACATACGGTGACATATGCCTAAAGTTTTCTCTTAAGAAAGCTTTACAAATTCTATATTTTTGTACTTTAAGGGTGTATTTAGCATGATATATATATGAATAGTTAGTAGATACCTTATTTTAGGTTATGTCAATAATAGATACTTATGAACAAAGGTCTTTATACATATATTTATCAAGTATACTCTTACATACACATACTGAAGCATATGTACATATACTCTTCTTCCATTTACTAAAGCCATCCAACACTTCTAAGCATAAGAATTGAAACTTTATTCCTTCAACAAAATATATGTACATAACACATAAACTTCCTATACTAACCTACCCATTCATCTAACTATTAAATAATATGGAATAATACATAGTAACATACTTTTTCTTCTTGAAATATGGATGTAAAGTTTGAAATTTGAGCAAAGGTGAAAGGGAAAGGGAATTACGGTTTTCAGAAGTGGAGAAAGAAACTTTGTTTTGTGTTATTTTGTGTTTAAAAAGATGAAGAAAAGTGGGGTCTAAGGAATGGGGAAGTGGAAAGCACAAATGAAAAGAAAAGGGAAAAAAAATCTAAAAGAAAAGAAAAGAAATCAATAGAAAGAAAGAGATGATTTTAGTGTGAAAATAACATTTTGTTGACTTTTCCATATGTTGACTTAGTCAACTTTTTGACTTTGGTCGACATGTGTTGACTTGATCAACTTTCTAAAATTACATACCATTTAGTGTACATAATAAAGTAATTAGAGAAAAAATTAAGAAAATAAAAGAAAATAAGAAGTTTAGTGAATTGATTAGTAAAAATAGACAATGAGATCTTTCTTTAGGTATTTATATCCTATATATAATTTGGTAAGCTATTTAATATAATTATTATGAAAAGTGTTATTTAGAATATTAATGGTTATTACATGTAACCTAAGCTTCAACTAAACTCTTAACTCTATGTAATACTAACCTAGTTATATACTTAGAAGATAAATGTGATATGTGATGCAATATCTTAGTTTCTAAAGGATTACTTTAGTATTATAAATATTTATAAATAATTAAAAGTTATATTTACTCTTTTACTAATGATTTGACAAAATATTAAGGATATATTATCAATTAAGGTTTTAGGGTAAATTATAGTGAATTAGTGATAACTCTTATTTTAAATACATTTCACATGGTGATTTTTTAGTATTTCCCTTACATATTTGGTTTTTTTAAAAAAGAAATTGATACTTAATTGAGTAATATTTTGATTTCAAGGTTTGAACGCATTCTTGGATTAAAAATGAAGAAAAGGAATCAAGTTTCACTCAATTTGAAGTTCAAATGAATAAGTTATGAAGTTTTAAAGTTATATAGTCTAGGACACAACTATATCTCTAGGCTGTGTCCATCCAGGAAAATATGCCAAGATCAGAAAATTATACGACCTGGGGACAAGACTGTGTCCCAGGCTGTGTCTGGTAACGAAAACAAAAACCTTACAATACATTATAAAAGAACATGCTAGGGTTTCATATAGAGGATTGGACATCGAAAAGAGAAGAGACTTGAAAAGAAGGAGAGGAAAAAGGCAAAAACAACACTCAACTTCAAGATTGAAGAGATTTATCATCAACAAAAGGAGGTTTTCATGTTTTATTTATTGATTTTGTTGTAATTCATTTTTAGTTTCATTATGATAGCTTAAGACTCTTGTATTTAGGATTATGGAACCTAGGGTTTCATGTGACTATTAGATTGATTGAGAATTTTCAATAAAGTTTTTATCTTTTCTTGATTCAATTACGTTATTTAATTGTTAATTGATATTTCTAAGGTATCAATCTATGATATTATGTATGATGATTGAGAAATCACATATGTAATAAGATCTTGACATAATTGGAGAGAATTATATGTGTACTTAGAGATAAGATACATATTTCTTCCGGAAAGTTGTTCTTTTGTGTGGAAATTCATTATACATTAATGCGATTCTAAATTATATTACTAAGTGAAGAGATTCTGTTAAATAATTTAATATTAGGGTTAATATTCTTGAGAAAGGTGTTAACTTTAATTATGAATCCCTCCGGTCAAGAATAATAGAGATTGAATTGGATACATTTTAAGCAGTCACATGTTAAATACTAGGGGAAATAATTCCTAAATACATTATTTGCATTCTTGAAGTCGTTCTTAGTTTTATCGCTTTCTAAATTGCTTAATCAAGTTTCATAATTAAGTTAGTTTGTTAATTTTATTATTTTTAATTCATTCAACTCATCATAATTTTTTGGTTAGATAATAGAGTTAAGATTAATATTAGTACTCGAAGTCTCTGAGGGATCAACTCGGACTTACATCCGCTATATTAAAATTGATAGGTGCACTTGCTTGATATTAATTAGTGCTTTTATATCCTTAAAATAATAGTTTTAAGATTTTTATCACTTTTAGATGAAATCTTTGGTATTTACATACGTTTAAGGTAGAAAAATTTTATACGCGATTGATTAGTTATTTTAGGGTTTTCACTTTCACTAACCTTATCAACTCTTAGGAATATCTAACGCACTCGAGTCTACTTCAAAGGTTAGGTTAAGAAATTTAAGGGTTTACAGTAATATCTTTTACAAAGGAAGATTTTGAAGGTATCCAAAGACCACATGGTGACGCACTTATGGTTAGTGCAAGAATTACCAACTTTGAGGTCAAGAAAATTCTCGTTAACATTAGAAGTTCGGTGAATATTATTTTTTAGCACGCTTTTAATAAGATGAGACCAAAGATCAAAGCACAACTGAGAACTTACAACTATGATTTGTATGCCTTCAACAATTAACCCGTTTAGGTAACTAGAGTAATCCCTTTACCCATCCAAATTGTGTATAACAAGTGTATTGTAGAAGACAAAGTGGACTTCCCTGTTGTCAAATGTTGGTCCCCATACAATATGTTATGGGACGGCTGTTTCAGCACTTATTTGGCCTTGTTCCTTCCACTACTCATCTTAAAGCCAAATTCCCCACTCTAACGAGAGTTAGTGTATGTAAAAGAAATCAACAGTTGGAAAGGTCTTTATACATGAGAGCTTTAAGGGGTAAAGAAACTTTTCAAGTAGAAACTTGTCCAAAAGGAAAGTCAGTTGGCATATACAATGTTAAAAGTGAAACAGAGGAAATTTCTTTAGGAAGTGACCTAGGTAAAACAACCAAGATAGGGAAACCTTTGCCGATACAATCTGTCAAAGTTGAATCAACTTCCTACAAGGAAATGCCAATGTATTTGTATGGTCCTCTTCGAACATGCTAGGTATCTCTTTAGACATTATGGTACATAAGCTCCAGATTGATCCAAGCGCAAAAGTGATCCAATAAAGGAAAGGCATTTTGCCTTCGAGAGGCAAGCAACCATAGAAGAAGAAGTTCAAAAACTCTTAAAGGTAGATTCAATCAGAAAGAGCCTTATCCAACTTGACTAGCCAATTGTGTATTAGTCGAGAAGTTTAACAACAAATGGTACATGTGCATAGACTTCATGGATCTTAACAAGACTTGTCCTAAGGATTGCTTTTCGCCGTCGAAAATTGATCAAATGGTCAATTCAACCACTGGCCATGGATTGCTTTCTGTAGACACCTAATTTTTGCCCCTCTGTAGTCCTAATTTTTATTTTTACAAAAAAAGGGTCTTAATTCAAAAATAGAAATAAAAATAAAAATAAAAATTTGAAAAAAATGATGAAAATAAAAAAAAAATGAATGAAAAAAGAAAAAATATATAAAGATTTTTATAGGAAGCAAATTATTTTAGAGTCAATTGTTTTAGTTTAGCTTAGTTCAAAAATTTTATTTTAAGGAATTGGATAGTTTAAATATAATTTAATTATACTGAATGTCAAGGCATAGGCCAACGGCCTAACGGATAAGTATCGAAGTATTTGGGGTGGATTTAGTTTGAGGTCTTGGGTTCGAGTCTTAGTAGGCATCAAAGGGGAGAGAACGAACATAACACTAACGAAACACTCACTGCACGTCGTCCATCCTTGTACAACAACGTCAAAAAGAAAAAAAACATGCAGTTAGAAAAAAAGGGAGGGAGAACGGAAACCAAAAGAATTTTGCAGCTTGAATCCATCAACATCACATATACTCCATCACTAGACACGAAAACTCTAGAAGAACACAACACCAGCGAAACACTCACTGCACGTTGCCCATCCTTATACAGCAACGTCTATAACAACTACATTCGTTGATAGCAACAACGGCCATAACGTCGAATAACAGCCAAGCAGCACTGTTCAGCATTATCGATTCAATACTGATTTGTATGTCCCTGAAGTCTACGGAATTGACCAATCGCGCCCCAAATTGCTATTATCCGTGGGTGCTTTACACAACCCAACCGTACGAAACCAAGGCTTCACGAAGCCAAATAGCAACAATCTCTCACCGTCCATCAACACATGTACGTCCACGATTTGTTGACCATCCTATACTGACCACTGACGATTAGCCGCACACTCCTTCTCCCCGATGAACTCAATCCACCGCCGTGTCCCAGTAGACTTAACCATGCACGAGTACTCCCATCGTTGCTTTACAAACGCGCATGATCAGGTGAGTTCCATTGATGGTTATGTTTGCTTTAGTTTGATTATTATTATTCTATTATCATGTTATTGGTTCATTAACAATAAATATATGTTGTATATATAAATACCTTAGTTTAGGAAACTTTAGTATTAGTTTTTTATATCAAGTTTATTGCTTGATGTTGTTAATAGCAAGGATATAAGGTTGTTAAGATCAGTTTTATTTGTTCATGTAATCTGTAATATGTATATATATAAATATGTTAGTTTAGGAGTTTAGTATTAATTCTTGTACAAGTTTATTATACAAAATTAATTTATTTTGATAGATAGTTGTATACATTAGTTTAGGGATTGTTAGGATTGGTCATATTTTAAGATTTGGTTTTATTTAAAGATTTATCATATAAAAGTTTATTTTTCTTTAAATAAAAATTAATAAAAGACCTTTTTAAAAATAGGATTGTTAGAGCAATTTTTTTTATAAAACAATAACATTTAAGAATTAGGAACCTTTTTGTTAAAAAAAAAAACAATTACACATTTTTTAAAAACATGCTCGAACTCACTCTTTAGACAAATTCTATAGTTGTGCGCATGATAGGACTGGGGATCCAATCTGTTCCCTTTCATCAACTTTGCGTGCTTTGCCTTACAGGTACATAATAATGGTTTTTAATTATTGTCTATAGGTTATCTTATTTATTTATTTTTATCTCACTTAATATATGCGTAATTATTTTTAAGACTTGTACTAATTTTTTTTTATTTTTATCACGTCTTTAATTGCTAGTAATTAATTATAGCATTAGTGTCTAGTGATGTTAAGTTAAGTTTTAGTTTATTTATTAATTTTTTTTTTAGATTTCATATTTTCAAAATGATATTTTTATAAAATCTGATATTTTACAAAATCTTGTTCTTTGCATATTGTATTAATTTAGAAAAATTGCATTAGGCATGTTAGGGTTTTTTAGGTAAAAAAAATCATTTTGATGTTCATAAAATAAAAAAAAAATCTTTAATTGACTTATTTTTTACGGCGAAACATTTTTTCATAGTTTAGACTTGTTTTCCATAAATTAGATGTCTTTTTCATAGTTTAGACGTCTTTTCCATAGTTTAGGTTTCTTTTCTATGTTTCAGACATGTTTTCTATGGTTTGAACATCTTTTCTATGGTTTAGACATATTTTCTATGATTTAGATTTCTTTTCTATGTTTTAAACATTTTTTCATAGTTTAAATTTTTTTTTATTCTATGATTTAAACATCTTTTTCATAATTTAGACATCTTTTCTATGATTAAGGCATCTTTTCTATGATTAAGAAATTTCTTTCTTTCTTTCTTTTTTAATGTTTCAAGCATCTTTTCTATATAAAAGTTTCATCATGTGGAACATTGCATATTTCATAAAATCTTTAGGGTTTTTCTTGAAAATAAAAAAAATTATCACTTAATTATTTTTAAAATAAAAATCTTAATTTGGCACTTTTCAAAAATTAGGTTTTTAAGTTTTTTTTTTATAATTAGAAATAAAAATTAGGCTTCTAAGGATTTTTCTTAATAAAAATGAAATGGTTAATAAAAACGCAAATTCAACCAATTTTTTTTTCCTTCTAAAAAGAACCAACACATTAAAGTTTTCGGAAAGAACTACGATCGTCTGATCCCGATTAGTAGGTAAGTAAGCACCTTCAGGGCGACGATAAAATATGTAGAAACTTAAGTTATTTTCTCTCTTTTGATTTTATTTATTTATTTATTTATTTATTTTTTAAATATTATAATTATAAGAATAATCCTAATTTCGGTAAATAAATAGTGGTACCCATTAAGGGTTTAATAAGTTAGCTCCCGAATTTATAACCCTTTGGTTCTTTATTTAAAATTGAAATCAAAGACCGGTAGCTAAATTATAATCAATCCACCAAATTGGTTATGGTTTCTTTTTATTTTCCCAACTTCAGTCAGGTAACGACTCCAAAAATAATTTTCAATAAAAAACAGGAATTTCTCAATTTCTTTAGTCAATGATTAATATTAAATGGGTTAGAGTTTAGTATTAATCAAGAAATGAGAAATCAATTTTTAAAATAAAAGAAAACCGAAAAATCAGACTCAATACTTTCTTTTATGGATGCTTCTTTCGACTACAACCAAATCAAAATGGCCAAGGAAGATAAAGTTCACACATCATTCATCGCTAATTTCAAAACATATTGTTATACAATAATGCCCTTTAGGTCGAAAAATGCTAATGTAACCTATGGAAGGCTTGTCACTATGATGTTCAAAACCCAAATCCATCAAAATGTCGAAGTATATGTTAGCAACATGATTGTGAGATGCATGATAGAGAATTAGCATCTTACTGATCTTAAGGAGACATTTGCTACTTTGAGGAGATATAACATGAAGCTCGATCTGCAAAAGTGAGTCTTTAGCACTACTTTAGGAAATTTTTTAGAGTACATGGTCACTCGACGTGATATTAAAGCTAACCTAAAAAAGATTGATGCGATAATGAACATGAAATCTCCTCATACTGTTAAGGAGGTACAAGAACTCACAAGGTGAATAGCCGCCCTTAACTGGTTTGTGTTGAAAAGCGTGGACAAGTGTGTCAAATCCTTTAAAATTATATAGAATCTGAGAGACTTCAAATGGAAAGATGATTATGAAAGGGCAGTCAATGAACTTAAAGAATTTCTCGCATCACCCTTAATACTCTTGATACCTATCTCAAGAGAGAATTTATATTTATACTTATCAGTCAATTGCCAAGCGCTATCTTCTGTATTAGTTCAAATTGATGGCAAGGAGCATCGACCAATTTATTACATGAGTCATGTCCTGCAAGGGCAAGAGCATCGATACATGAAAATTGAGAAGTTTGTATTAACAGTAATTCTCTCGACAAAGAAGTTGAAACCGTATTTTGAGGCTCACCAAATCGTAGTCCTCACTTATCAACGTTTACGGTAGGCGTTGTAATGCCCAAACTCTTCAGGAAGAATGATGAAATATGCCCCAGAGCTAAGTGCCTATGGTGTATAGTTTAAACCCAGAATGATATTAAAAGCTTAAGTGCTAGCAGATTTTTTGGCCAAAAATTCACTAATGAGGAAGATAGCGTGGAGATTACCAAGAAACCCATATGGTATCTTTATGTAGATGGTTCCTCCATTAAAGAGGGAAGTGGTACAGGCTTTATTTTGCAAGGACCCCACAATGTTAAGGTTAATTATGTCTTGAAATTAAGATTTTCAGCTATCAATAACAAAGCGGAACATGAAGATTTAATAGCTAGACTTAAACTAGCAAAAAAATGGTACCGAGAAACTCAAAATTTTCACCAATTGACAATTGGTGGTGAATCAAGTCACAGGAAGTTATGCAGCAAGGAAAGAAGAAATGAGTAAATACTTGTTGATGGTTTGAACACTAATAGAAGAATTTCAATCTTTTTCAATCCATAAAGTATCGAGAAGTAAGAATATTGCTGTTGATAAGTTGTCTAAGCTGGCCAGTATGGCATTTCTTGACCTAAATGACAAACTCTTTATTGAGTTTCTCCCACACAAGAGTTTATCCATTGTCATGCAAAGCTACAAATTAGCTCCTTGCCCAAGAGAAGAGTCTTGGATGGATCCCCATGTAAATTACTTAAGAGATGGTGTCCTCCTTGATGACAAGAAAGAAGCTCGAAGATTGGTTTATCAACCCGCAAATTACACACAAATAGATGATCAGTAATACAAACACGGTATATCTCAACCTTATCTTCGATTCCTTCCTTCGAAAGATGCCCAACGAATGTTATCTAAGTTACATGGCGACGTATATAGTAACCATGTGAAAGCATAAACATTGTATATTCGTACGTTGCGACTCGACTATTATTAGCCGACCATGAAAGAAGATGCAACAAAAACATGAGGCATCGAGTCATGCGTCTTTAACTGAATTATGCTGCCTATCCAGTCCTTAGCCTTTTACCCAATGGGAATTAGACATACTTAGACCATTTCCAAAGTCTATAGCCCAGTGACAATTTGTTATTGTTATTGTAGATCATTTCACAAAATGGGTAGTAGCTGAAGCATTAGCAAAGATCACCAACAGAAAGTTGAGGCATTTGTTTTCAACTCCATAATATCAAGGTTCGCAGTACCATTTATGATAATCATAGACAATGGACCATAATTTGAATACAATAGATTCTGAGTATTTTATGAGAAATACAGCATTTGCTTAAACTACACATCTATAGCTCACCCTCCGACTAACAGGTAAGTTGAAATTGTCAACAAGATCATCTTACACGACTTAAGGAGGAAGGTTAATCAAGCGAAAGGAAGATGGGCTGATAAATTGCCGAATGTCTTATAGGGATACCAGACTACCCATAGAACTGCAAGAGGGGAAACATCCTTTAGGTTGGCATATGGTACAGAAGTTGTTTTTTCCAATCAAGTTGGACCTACTAAATCTACACATAAAAAATTTTGATGTAATGATAAATCATGTTGGTTTGACTACGAATTTGGATACAATTGAAGAAATTAGAGATGTTGCAAGAGCAAAGGTTGCAGCATATTAACATAGGGCAGCCAAATATTATAATCAAAAGATAAAATATAAGGTTTTTTAGCTTTGAGATTTGGTAGCTGAAAACCGAAAGGTGACCGGCATGAAAGAAAAACAAGGGAAGCTTGGCAAAAATTGGAAGGATCCAATCAGGGTTCAGGAAGTCATTGGTGAGAGGGTCTATCGACTAGAAAGGTTGGATGATACAGTTATCCCCCTTACATGGAACGCTAAGAACTTGGGACTTTATTTTAATTAGTTCCCTCAATGTTATGCACTTCCTATTGTTTTGTAAGGCAACAACCTGCTTGTTTTAAAAGACAGTTATATTTAAAGTTAAAGCTTTGATTTGTTTCTTAATCTTTTTATGATTGACGAGTTAATAAGTTCAAACTATTTAGTGAATGAATCGGTATGAATTCAAGCTTATCACAGTTAACGAACTTCATAAATTAGTTGAAAAGCCAAATAACAAACTTTATATTAAATTCAAGTAAAATCACTAATCTATGTCTCAAATGACTCACGGATAATGTCTAAAAAGATGCCTAAATATCGAGTGTAAAATAAAACAAGCCGAAAGATTATTACGTGTGTAATGAAACATGCCAAGGAAATGGGGTATGTGAAAAAAACATTCCAAGAAGCTTTAGAACGCATGAATTGAAGATGCTAAAACAACAATACTAAAAATGGTACTAATACTGAATGATACGTCAAGCATTCGGCCAAAATGTGCCTATACAACATAATCCTAAGATGACGAATCCTTTGATTGGGCTAAGGCATCTCCTTTATCAAAAGCTGTGACTTTAGAGCTTATCTCTTTTTTAGTACTTAGGGTTTAAGAACAGATGGATTTCTCTTTGCACACATAAGGGATTTCCTTAGACAAACAATCTTCGTCATCTTTAGGATCCTCAATACGAGCCTCATTATCACTATGCATATTAATCTCGACACCTGAATCCTCGTCGTCTTCGTTACAGCTACTAACTTGGTCATCAGTGTCGACGAAGTCTAAGCACGATAGATCATAATTAAGGTGAAGCTTAAAGATTTCTTCTCTTGCAACTTCAACTCCCTCCAATAGCTTTTTTCTTAATAGCCTCTTATACTACCGACTTAGTGTCACGATTTCAAGTGCCTTTTCAACAAAAGGCCCTTTCCTTTCTGCCTACTCTAGTTCAACAATACAACTTTTTAGCCCAAAGTTGTTGGTCCCTAGTTCCTTTATTTGCACCCTGAGTCTGTCTTCCTTATCACTCATTGAGCAGAGTATTCAACCCAAATCCCAATACTCTTGCTTCTTTTTACATAGCTCCTCTTTCAAATCTTCAGCCTCTTTATACTACTCATCAACCTTAGCCTTAAGTCTTAAGACTTCATCGACAGCTAAAGAGTGTGCTAATTTCTCAGCAGCAAGTTCATCTTGATACTTTCAGGCCTCCATCTCAGCCCTTATTCTCGAGTTTACAGCAGCCATAATTTGAGCTTTTGAGGAGTTATACACATCCTCAATTTTCTATAATAAGTCAATATGAAATGACGAATGCTCTAGACTACTTGATAGAATACACAAATTATTATTATTACTACTACCTTTTTCATTTCTTTATTGGCTTCATCTAAGCCCATCAAAACATTACTACTGATCTACAAACAAACATGATTGTTAGCAATCAAAAGCACCAAACAATTGAAAGGATTCAATTGATACTTACATCATACAATTTAGCTACAATGTGTACCTTATTACAATCGCCAACTTTATCAACGTCCTTCTTTACAATTTCCCTATCCTTAGGAAGGATAACACCTTCCATCAAAGCGAAGGATTTAATCCTATTGCCTAACGCCAAGTCAATATGGAGGATACGATGGCCCTAAAATGGAACAAAATACTTACCCACCTCATTATTTAGGATGAATTCAGCGCTGCTAATGCTGAGAGCTTTGTTCTTCATTGCTTCCTTCGTCCTTTCATCTAACATTTTAGGCTTCTTAAGAGGTTAGCCAATGAGCTCCTCACCACTTCTCTTATGGGGACTTGGTGCAATATCTACCTAAACTAACGATCTCTCAGCAGTTTCTGGAATGACTTCATTTCCATTACCACAACCAATTTCTCAGCTAGGTTCACTAGGCTCTTCAACTCAAGGAATATTTCCTTTAGTTGCTACTGCTTCGACTAGCTTAGTTACAGTCATCCTAGTTTTCTCACTCTCTTATTGCCTCTCTGCTGGACTGGAGGCCCGAGCTACAACTTGTTTTACTACCCCCTCTTTTACTACTTTCTTTATCGTAGTTAGCCAAATGGCAACAAAAGTGGGAATCGTACACTTGTCTACTTTGGACTTCTTAGCCTTTACTTAAGCCAACAACTTAGTAGGATTCACGTCCCCTACAACCATTTCTGCAATAAAAGATATAGTATATTAATGATAAACACAAAAACTAAAAACTTAAACGATCCGTACTAAACGAAGCTCAAAGGCTAGATTATCCTTCCCCCAAGGAACAAGAACAGCCTTCCCCTTATAGCTCTACTCAGCATAGCCATCTCTTAGGAGCATAGCTTCTTTTTCAAAGAAGATTAGCTCTCCATTTTCATATTGCCTAATAATTCTCTCGACGTCCTAGATAAACATTTTGTTTTTCCTCTTTTCCTGGATTTTTTTTACTATAGCAGCATCATTTGACATCAATTCAATGTCCTTTATGTGAATTGATTTAGTCCATCGGGTCTAAAAATCTAACTCTTCATCTGAGATAATAGACATGAAATAGTCATACCATTTGTAAATCTTAGACCCTAACCTATCCATGAACTTCTACCCATGCCAAGTAGCTGCAAAGTACCAGCCGTTAAGCTGCCTTCTAATTGTAAAGAAATACCAAAATAATTGAGGCATAGCCATAACTTCAACTTCTTCACAAACTACCTCAAAAGTTACGAGAAGCTAATAAGTGTTGGGGTGAGAACATACTTAGCACAACTCAGAAATAGTTGAAAAACTGCTTGATAAAAGTCAAGAATAGGAAGCACAATCTAAAGTCGAGATATTTTAAGTAAATGTGAAACTCGCGCTCCCTTGGAAAGTACATCCTCTCCTCTTCTCTTAGCCTCTTAAGATTCCATGTTTCCAGAAGGTCTTGCCAGTATTTGTTATACTACTCTATCAACAGAACTGGCCACTCCTTCTAACGATTCATTAAAATAAATTACATTATTATACAACTACCTAACCACAAGTCTTCCTTCTTTGTCTTTCGGATAAGTATCCACTATAAGAGATTTGATCCAAGCAAGTTTATCCCATTGCTCAATAAACTATCGATCAAGCTACTTGAGGAACATATCGTCTCGCTCCTATTTTGATGGAGGAGAGAAGTAGCCTCATTCTCAATTGCTTCAGAATCTGAAAAGATAAGTCAACAAATTATATTGTGAACCATACTTGGTCAACTATAATGAATGTTATAGAATCTGAAGAATTTGAAAGTGAAGACAAGATGTCAAAAGAAAACAAAAGCTTATGGATGCAATTGAAGAAATCTATTTTTAATTTTGAAAAGTTCCTTAAATATGGATGATTTACCCTCATAACTGCAATGAGTCTTTTATAGAAATGGTGTGCTGCTTAGATGATGGCATGAATTATTGATGCGTATTTCAAGACAAAAATCCAATGGTTGTCAAGGCTCTGACAGTTATTAGGCCTGCAACGCAATTATGACCAAGGTGACAGCTGTCGTACTTTCCATTGTTTAGTCTTATGACAAGAAGGAAAATTGAAAATTGCAACCTTTTAAATAAGATGCAATCCATCTTCCTAAACGAAAATCAAGGAACTTCTCACCTTACTCGACGTTTAGGAAACAATTCCCCGCTCGACCCTTATAATACCCCTTGCATGTCAAGTGACAAAATTCCAAATTATCAAGGTGCATTTTGGTGTAACGGCTCAAAGTATATTAAAACTCTGAAGTTAAGCATGCTTAGGCTAAAGCAATCCTAAGATTGGTGACCTCTTGGGAAGTTACTACACTAGGGAACAAAACCATGTAGTTAAAGTGGACAATGCTTCAATGGAAAGAGTTTCGACCAAGCTGTTATAGGTGTTTAAAATCGTGTTTAAGACAATCGAGTCTAGATTTACGGCCTTCAAGGAAAAGTCATTTGATGGAGTCCAAACTTTACTATTAAAATAAAAAAGTTAGTTGAAGTAACATAATAAAGTTAGATTTTGAAAGTAATGACCCAAAATCTCAATTTTACCCTTAAAATAAAATTATTTAATATAGTATAAATATAATCAAAACCTTTAAATCAAGCTCGAAATACGATAAAAACTTAAAAATAAGTTAATTAAGTTATAAAATGATATAATATAGTATGATTTACTATATGAATATATATGTATTTTTATGAGTATACCCAATATAAATAATAATTATATTCATAAATTAACTTAAAATCACATAATTTTATATAATATGTGTTGAATTCATGAAAATAAATAAGAAATATATCTTGAAAATAAAATATATGTTAAAAACATAATTATACGAGTATAATTATTTGTTACACATGATATATATATAGGATATATATTCGTATATTAATAAAATAACCAAATACTAACATAATATATATATATTATTATCAAATTAACTTAAAATTAACCCAAAACATATCCATTTGCAGCTGAAAAACTGCATATTGGTTTGGAATATTTCCTAAATCAACTGTAGCAGTCAGGGAGGTAGGAACTAGGTGAGTTAAAAGCTATTTTGTTGTAGGTAAGCTACCTCCTACTAAAGAAATTAAATAAATAAATAGGAAAAATTTCATCTTAGTTGCCTTATGCCCTATAAATACCAAATAACCTCAAAAATATCAAGTTTAGCAATTTAGAATTCAGATCAATAAAGGAAAAAAAATTAGAAAAATCATAGGAAAAATAGGAAAAGATCAAAGTAATACCCAAACCCTAATAGTTCCCCAACCCCCTGACACTCTACTGTGAAGCCCTTCCACTACCATAAGTCCACCTACTGTATAAGCCTTCCGACAACCCTCCATTACCTTACGGCTACTAAAGTACCTAAAAACAGGTTGGTCAAATTTTTGCCCTGTTTTTCGATTATTTTAAAAAAATAGTAAATCCATCCAAAATTTTTTTAAAAAATTTATGTTCAAATTATTTTGGATATGCTATCATATGATATTTTTATTTTTGTAAAATTTTGAATATTTAATACACTTTCTTAAAAAAATCACTATTCATCTAAATTTTTATTTTCAAAATAAACGTATCAAATGATGTTGTTTTTAACTCAAAATTTTTATGTAGAATAGACATGATATATGGATAATTTCTATGTAGCCAAATTTTTTATTCGAGTATTCTTAATATTTATTGTATTTTTCAACCTAAAAAAAGCTAAAAATTAGGATAAAATGTGAAATAAATAGGTTTTATGAAATTCAATGATGAAATTGACATGTACCACTTTCAAGTGAATTATAATGATGTTAGGATATATTGAAAATAATTTTATGTAAAAAGAATAACATTTGAGTAATTAAGTATAATTTAGGGATAAAATTGTAAATTCAAGTATATAGGGGATAAAATAGATAACACGAAACTAAGTTATAACTGAATTCCCCATATTTTAGGAGTCTATAGAAATTTTTAAGGAATTATTTGGTAAGCCGAGCTACTAATTATAAATTTACATAGTAAAATAGCTTAAATTATAAAGCGAGACTCATTTTTAATAATAATAGGATAAAATGTGACATATAGTGAAATTAAAACTACATATATACGTAATGGTTAATATTGATAAAAAGTAGATTTTTAATATATTTAATGATATTTTGATGACCTAGATATGTTATATGTCATTAAGGTTAAATAATATCTATACTATAGAGTTATGTTGACAAATTATGTAAAATATGATTTAATTATATAAAATACATAATATTTATTTAGATATGTATAACTACGATAAAAATTTGAACTACCTGCTAGAATTCATCTCTAGAAATAAGACCCATAATGCGAATCATAAGATCTATACAAACCTAAGGAAACTATTTTCTTCTAAAATCAGACAATCCTAGATAATATAACTTATATTTCTATAACATTACAAGAATTTATATACTACGATAACCTTACCATAATTGAAACGTAATTTAACCAATTAAAAGTATGTTTTGATACGATCACAAACGATATATTATATGTAATAGCATAATTATGTATATTATTAATAATTAATAATTTAACTTGATTTATATAATAAAACTATATATTATTATAATAATATACTATATATATATATAGTCATTTAACAAAATACTTTTAGATAGAATTTTAATATTTTCGTAACTATTACGAAAACTAAATTTGAGTTTTATATATATAGGGTCTCCCAATGATTAGACCCGAATCTTCCACAGTGAACGTCTGAATAGGTAAGTTAAGATCATAGCCTCACTGCTTAGTTATTTGTATGCATGCCATACATGTGATTGATATTCATTATGATAAGAGTTAAACTCCTTAATGTGCTGTTTTGCGTAATTGTATTGTTTCTATATTGTATGAACTTATTTCCTCATCTACAATGATTCAACTAATAATGATTCAACTACAATGAAACCGAACATGCATAACACTCATTAAGGGAAACAATTATGAGTATCAAGCTAAATACTGACTCCCTTTAATGAGGATAGTTGAAATAGTCATTTCCTCATCCTTAGTCAAACTAAGTAACAATGAGGAGGTCGCGACAAGAGTGAGGGGTGTGATTCAAAAGTTGTCATAGGAGGAAGGTATTCTCCATTGTACAAGCCCAGAATTGGTTTCATTTGAGTTACAATAAAACTTTTCAATTCGGGTTGGAGCAAATGTAATTTCTCTAACCTCACAATAGACTGGATAACATTGTGTAATGGTTCAAATAATTGATTACATATAATTTAACAACCTTGCTTATGATTGTTTAGTACTCCTTTGACCTCGTCATACTTACTAAGCTAGTTGTGCTCATACCTTCATAAACTCTTTTGTAAGTATTGAGTGAAAACTAGGATGTTCAGATATCATCACTCCTAAGTTAGTATGCTATTGGTTAGGAAAGTGAGGAACGAGAAATCCACTGAATCTAGGCTTTTGATTTTTCTTTTGACTTTGAGGAAACTAACTAGGAATTCTTTAAGATACTTACTGGTTTCTTATCTTATTGTAATCAGACTTCAAACCTACAGTTTTTGGTAAACTCTAATTGTAAATTATGACTCTAGATGTAAGATACTTATATAAGTACTGTTATGTTATAAGATAACAGGTTATATAAAACAAGTATTTTGTAAAATTATACCATAGGTTTGATCATTTACAAGCATGAGAATGGATGCTTCAAGCTAGTTAAGACGTATACGGCTTAAGTGGATTATATCTACGATAGTAACTATAAGGTCAAATTATATCTTAGGTTAGTTTGTACGGTGAGACTATTACAATTTCTCTTGTTTGGAGTATGATAACCCTTATAAGGAATATTAAAATATTTACTCCCTTAGTCAAATCCATAAACACGAGAGTTGAAGGGCAAATGTTGATAGTCGAATTTCATTCACTCAGCCACTTGACTATTGACAAGTCGAGTAACTCCATTCTTAGCTAACATTGAGTAATATAGATCCATATCTAATTTAAATTCAAGAAGAGTAAGGCAAATAGTTATTACTTGGCACGATTATATTACATAATTGCGTATTATCCCTATATTTTAGGTACATACTTTATCGAGAAATCTCTACGTATCATGATAATCGTTCCATTGACTATTGCTTCAGACATAATATTCACCTATAAATATGAGGAAGAAACATTGTAAGAAATATTTGATAACTCTCCACTTCTTATAAATCTTTCTCAGCATTCACTTACTAACTTAAGCATCGGAGTAGTAGCACCAGATTGGCCCTGGTACCAAAAGCTTTCTCTTTCTTTGTAAGATAAAAGTTCAAATCTAAAATCACCTAACAACATCAAGTATTCTTGAACAATATTCTAACGTACAGTGAAATATTGATCTCACTTACCTAAAACTTAATCGCTCACTATTACACTTGCTAACTTGTCTTCATTAATGATCCTTTGATATTTACATTGATTTAGTACTTTATTTTGCATCAAAATTATGAAATATTACCAATTTACGTGTCTATATAAATATTAAGTTATTTAGTTACATTGAAAGTTTAATATGGTGCTATAATATATTTTACCTTTATTACCTTTGGAACTAAGTCTTGAGTCATCACACCTTTAACGTATTCAACTAGAGAAGCCTTTGAGATATCTTCTACATCACATAAGTATTAGGGTTCATAACTAATTCAACCTTTGAGTCAATCTCTAAGGTTAATAAAAACTCATGATTGTTCAATAAACACCCTCTAAGCTAATTTCTAAACTAAATTACCCTTGAAATTCTCAAACTGGAAAGCTTTTGAGTTATGCATTTCAAAGTTAAGGTTTCAATAGGATTATTCGTTGAATTATCCTCTAAGTCCAATAACTACCAAGATTTCCTATAAATTACCTTTTAAAACAACTTTTGAGTGCTCATTCTCATAAATTTTCACTTTAAGTATCCTTTAAGGTACCTTTTGAACCAACCATGTAGTCTACTTAACTTTTAGATCTTTTGATAGAATATCCTCTAAGCTATCCTTTGAGCCTAGTCAACTTTAAATTCCTTAAGAGTTCACCATCTAACTCTACCTTTGAGCCTTCCTAACTATACTTCTCTTTGAGTTTTTGCCTCTGATTGAACTTCTAAGTAATTATCGAGTAAAACATTTGCCTCCTAACTTCTTCTAAAATATCCTCTAATTCTGTTATCTATTAAGTTTTTAAGAAAATCATTCTCTAACCAAGTTTTTGAATCCCCTACTTTTACATTCTTTTCATAGTTTTTACTTCTAACTTACCCTCTGAATATCATTCTAGTGTAAAACTTATTTACAAAATACTTTTGAGTTATCATCTGTCCTTAACCAATATCCCTTAATTAACTAATTTACTTACTTTTCTTCCATTTTACAATTATAGAATCAATTTAAAACAACAAATAACATTTCAAATAACTTTCTCCGGTTTCATTGCTTCTGAACTCCCTATTCACTACATCATGATTCATCAAATGGCAAGGTACTATGACTCCTTGATCTTCTACTTAATCCAACTACTTCAGAACAATGTAAATAATTTAATAATAAACCAAGCTTAGAATCCAATTGAGGTTATTAAGAAAAATAGATTATTTTCCACTAAAATCACTATCTTAGACATAGTTTAGGGCCTAAAAATCAAATTAAAATTTAGAAAAAAATTTACAAGAAATCTCTCCATAACAATTCAATATTAATATAGAATAGTTTACAGAAAAAATTCGAAAACGAAAGTATATCATTAGACCTATTTATTTCAATATCGAAAATTGCTCGGTTTTGTTGGTTTCATAAGGATGTATATTACAACTACCAAATTTTTACCAAACAATATTTTTTCTAAATTCTATACATGAAAATATGTAGAAATAAATTTTGCATAATTTTCTAGATACTTTTTATATTTTTACTAATTTTTGAAAAATCAAATTGAAAAATAACCTCACTAGAACCAGCCGCTTCGGCTACCTCCTTGTCGACCAAGCTAAGCGCAACATCTAATATCGCCTAGTGGCGACAACTAGTTTCTAGAAAGCCCCAATATTCATGAAAACTCCAATAGTCGGTTTACATACCAATTTTTGTATAATTTATATAGCTTTCTCTTCAATCCTCAAAACCCCAATTGATTTTTCTTACATTCCATCTTGTATGTAGAATTCTTCTAGAGAATATTTTCGATTTTTCAAGACTCAAAAGATGTTGAAATGATTTTGTTTTCTCTCTCTTCTAACAATTAGAGCTTTTAACTATGTAATTTGCATGTTTAACTTGACTTAAATCATTAACATCTATCCAATTCAACTCTACACACCTAAACTACCAACATCTAACTGCCGAAGTTTAATGATGATTTTTTAATCATTTTCCTTGTTTATTTTACCTTATTTTGCATTTAATCGAGTATTTTAGATAATTACAGGTATATATTATTATATAAAAATTACATACAGAGTATAAATAATTACTCTACATGTTAT
Source organism: Lumnitzera racemosa (assembly GCA_024138005.1). NCBI lineage: Eukaryota > Viridiplantae > Streptophyta > Magnoliopsida > Myrtales > Combretaceae > Lumnitzera > Lumnitzera racemosa. The sequence continues at coordinate 16,795,398 of JAMXBC010000001.1, forward strand.
TTAATATCACATAATATTTTTATTACATATATAATTTATCTCTAAATATTGATTAGCTATTAGAGCTTATTATATGCGATTTTGATAAATATTATATAATATAATTAAATTACACTAACTTAGCAATATTATTATTATTTTAGCAATGTTATTATTATTTTATTATATTTTTAGCATTCAAATCTATGAGTATCTTTAACTAATATTTCGAACCTACTCATAAATTTTTATGTTATTTAAGTTAATTTCATTAACGTCCTAATTTATCCGCTTGAAGCTACTAGATGAAATTGTGAGTCCTACATATTACACTTGATTGGCTAGTTATAGTAAGTTTAAATCATGAAACATTGTTAGGCAAGATGGACGGGTATTGTCTCCATTTAGACAATCATAGATCATCTATAAACAGAAATAAGGCTTGAGAAGGAAGGGAGCGAATTCATATATTTAGATAGGAGAGTGTTTATTAGGACAAAAAGAAGAGGAGAGGGATGCTTATGCCATTAGGTCATAAGGATGTCATTTTTTTTATTATTATAACTACTAAATATTACATGTATCGAGAAGAAATCGAAATTTCTATACCGTGTTTTTTGCCACTAGATTGCCATGGCATTATTAGCAATTAGGGCCATGGACAAATTTTATCGGGAGTGGCGAAGGGAAAGTCCTCGAGTTTTTATTGTCTAGTATAATGAATAATTTGTTAGTTTACTCATTCACGGGATGTAATAAATCATAATATATCTCTTCAATATAGAAGGAAATTTTTTTTTTCTTTTTTATGTTCACAGGAAATAAATTCAATGCTATGTATTTTACTTTTACGTGGCATATTATGATAGTGAGTGCCTCACTTTTTTTTTTCTTTTCACTTTCAACAAATAAAATATCTTGTAATTGTAAATAATAATTATGAATTTCTCATAAGCAAGCAATTTCTTATTATACCTCTTTTAAATCAACCCTTATGTATATGGTCCTTGGTAAGTGCATAGGCCCCCATTAAATGTCATCCGGTGTTGCAGTTTTTCATACATAAAACTGTTCGTAACATGTGCCACAATGAAAGATGAAGTACACTGATTTTGCAAGTAATTCTAACTTGGGGTTATTAAAGGAAATGTCTGGTTACCTCAACGTCACGCCCCTTGCCTGTACCTAACAGGCTACAGCGACGGAATGTAAGAGTGGGTTGGGTAAGCTTCCTTAGCTTACCTAAACCCTAGGTGCATTATCAAATTAAGCTATATTTATTAGCGATATCGGATTAGATCCACCATATTTTGCATATATTAAGGAATTATGAGATACCTAACAACTACGAGATTAAAGTATCAGATAAATTTTTTAGGTTTGACATAGTCATATTATCTATTCTAGCCTGTGATACAGGTTACGAATAGTTGAAACGAGAATCAATCATCTTAATCTACCTAGGGCAATACAATAATCGATCCCATAATTCTACACTATTCCACAACAAAAACGAAAATACAAAGTCAGCCTTTGATGGATACCAATTAGGCAATTAATCCCTCTTCTCCTCTAATATCCATCCACGTTGTCGGCGATCCCTGTTGCCCGCTGCCCCCCTCGTTTTTCTCTCCTCTCTTCCTAAGTCAAATTCTCTGCTGCCCAAACTGCCCAAAGATCTTTCCCTCCTACATAAAATCCCAAATCCACGGTATTCAACACACTAACCTAACCAACCAAGAAAACATGTCGAAACTCACCGTTACCGTCGCCGTCACCCTAGCCGTCATCTTCCTCATCACCTTCTCCGACGCCCATTCTCCGTTAGATCAAATGGAAAAAGACGTCACTAAGACCCGATCGGACGTTATTCTCCTCCCAAGCCAGAAACATGAATCCGAATCCAATCCCAAACCCATTAAAGGAAAACCCAGTCCCAACGTACAAGTAGAGCCCAAAAACTTCCACACCGTTGACTTTACCAAGATCGACTTCCGACCCGATTCCCGTCAGTTCCGCGAACGGATCGTACCGTTATCGTTCCGTGTGCCACTGAGGCGGGGACATCGATGCCACCATGAGCATAGGTTATTCAGGCGTCGAGAAGCGCCTGAGAGAGAGGGTTCCTTTGGAGATGACATGATTGCAGAGAAAGAGAAGTTTCGGTCACAGTTCGGGTATAGACCCGTATTTCCTGTTAGAGTGATTAGGATCCATCACAGGAAGCCTAGGTTTGGGAACATGGATATGTTGTGGGATGATGAAATGACCGTACCCCGCATCCACCACCACCGTCACTATGAGCTTGAGAAAGAGGAGGATGGAGAGAAAAGGGAACACCCTCACCATCATCGGCACCATCATCACCACCACTACCCTCGCTATGAGAGAAATGGTGATCGCGCGAATAATGGGTTGTTTGTTAAAATTCGCAAGTTCTTGAGTGGTTTTTAGTACACACTGCGAGGCTAATAGTTAGGTGGTTCTGAAATCACTGAAGATAGTCTATGTGGCTTGTAAAGCCCGTAAGAATAGAAAATACGTGCTCTAGCTGCGAGTATACTAGTGGTTATATTGATGATATACGTATAGAATGTGATAGATGCGTGTATGCATCCAAGTACTTTTATATTTACGGGGAATGTGGAATCTCTGAAGTATCAGGGATCTGTGATGTACATGTACAACCTCTTTCTTATGTAATATATGATATTATTTATGTTGTTTTTAGCTGTCTTGTCTTGGCTTAGTAGTTTGTACGTATATAGAGAAGTTTGTGGATCTGTTCGTCGTCAAAGATTTGATGCTCTATCGTGAACCTCATGCTAATTCTTCAAACTTTGCGCTGATCGTTTGCTTTCCCCCTTGCCCTTTAAGTAGAAAGGAAGGATAAAAAAGATATTTTTGTTTTATCGCTCTTGCTTCTTCTCATCAGCTAATTTTGCTCTTTGGGAGGTACTTTCAAGTCTCAGCAACTCCAGGAATCTTTTTTGTGAAAATGGAATCTTAAACTACCTATCACTTTCTCAACGAGGAGCTATGTTCTGTAAACTTTAATACATGAACGATGAACCATACTATGAATCAACACACTTGGTACTTAAGCAGCAGATGAATTCACTCATTATTAATTCAATCCAATGAATTTAAGGGAGAAAAATAAAAAGAAATTACGTTACTTTCCAAAGGAGCTAGAGCAAAAAGCACCATTTTCATAGGTGCTAGTTAGCTCCGAACACGGCCATGGGCTTACCTCTATAGCAGCACCTTTTACATCGGAGCAAGTCCATGGAGTTCTCCTCGGTCCTGGCATGCCACGCAGGTTTATATTGGAGAGACAAATATCAGTAAATGGTGAGCCTCTATTGCCACGGATTAAACCTGGTTCCTGGACTTTAATCCCCCATACATCCTTGATGGTGATACCCTTAACAAAGGGAAGGGCATTCTGGTTGTAATGTTTATCTGGATGATCCCCAACATCCCCTGCGATTTTGATTCCCTTGCGTGCATTTTCCATGTATACATCTGATACCGTTATGTTCTTTATATATCCACCCCTGCCAATGTTGGTTTTCACATGGATTCCTACTCCCATGTTGAACAGGTTGATGTTTTCTACCAGGACATTTTCTACTCCACCAGAGGTTTCGCTTCCAATTGCTATGCCAGCAAAAGGGGATGACCCAGTCAAACGCCGGATGGTGATGCCAGTGCTACAGCGACCATATGCAATTCCATACTCGTCCCATCCACTTTTCACAGCAACAAGATCGTCTCCAACAGAGATGTATGAGTCTTCTATACAGACGTTTGAACTTGAATCTGTGGGAATACGGTTATGAAGTGAAATTGAAATGGTTAGGTGATAAAAAGGACTTAATTTGCTAGCTTCTTATATAGCTATTCAAGAAAGCAGTATTACTTTCAAATCAGAGTCTGGTTTAGCTGACAACCATTTATTAGATTTCTGTCGCATGTAAATAACATAATATTCAAATCTTCCAACGATGCATCTGTTTTAGGAAGAGAAGAATGATAGAAGTAAAAGGCTTTTGTCTTAAAAAAAAAAACAGAGCAATATGAACCTGGGTCAATTCCATCTGTGTTTGGAGAGTCTGCAGGTGCCAATATGGTTATGTATCTGATGACAACATTGCTGGCAAAAAGAAAGGAACATTATATGCGACAACCTATTGAAGCTTCTAGTGTACTGAATTTCTAATTCAGCATTCCAGCAGTATAAGATAGATATTAACTACACCAAACGAGCTGCCAAATGGTGAAGTATGAAATTTTAGCAATCCATTATGACATCACTGCAATTTTCTCTTAAAAACATTAATTGTTTTCACTAGAAGATGGAGCAATGGTCGATTTAGCAGGATTTTGAATCTGACTACAATTTCAAACTTGCAACAGGTAGACACCCATAATTCTTTCTAGTAACCTTCAAGATTGAGAATGCGGAATAATGGCTTAGAAACAAAATTGAAGAGCATACTTGTATCACGTTAATTATTTAAGGATTTTCTTCGACATTTGTTAAAATCAAATTTTTACAATTGTTAAATATTATTATAATAATTTCAAAAGGTTACAGACATCATCTTTTGTAGCAAGTAATAGTAGAAGTTGATGATAGTGGCCGACCAGTAATAGTAGTGGCCACTAACCACGAAAAAGGCATACTGGCAATAAGGAAATATACTTCTTTTAATAATGGAGATCATTTTCCTTATTAAACATTAATATTTTTTGTGATGATTAATTACTATTTGCCAACCATTAGCTGGGACAATCAAGTCTACTAATATTTGCAAGTAAAAGCCATTAGTATCAGCAATCTCTTGAGATTAGCATGATAACATACAACAATTCCACAAAAGAAACACACCCTAAATGTGCATGCTATGTACAGAAGCAGCCAACATACTTGAACAGTTCTTCATTTCCTGTATTAGAGAACCGCTAATTACCAATGCAACTGAAATAAACTTGCCAGGATTAGTTCAAAAAAGAAGACCCTTTCATTACCTGCAATATACAGGGTGGATATTCCAAAATGGTGAGTTCTTGAAAATCACATTGGAAATGATAATGCTTCTTGAATTCACAAACTCAATGATATTTGGCCGGGTGAATCTCAGGGTTCTCTGCCTCCACATGTTCCACCAAACATCTCCTTGACCATCAATAGTCCCATTCTCACCTGCAAAAGGTCACATGTTTAATCAGCAAACCACATGAAACAGGCCATTCAGCATGAAACAATGAAACAGAATGATGATGGAAGAAAAGCTCAAGTAGTAAGCATCTTCACTATCACAATATAAAGTTATGAATTGCAGGTGGACTGCTTCGCAACTTTCCATTACAAATTTTACACAATACTGAACTCAAATATATATTGAATTATGCCATTTGAGGTTCGATATAGCTATCCACTCATGAGACCTCAGGACCTTTATGACTAGCCTGACATTTTCTTAATTGTAACTCACCTGTAATGACCACATCCCTGAGTCCATCTCCATGGATGAAGCTGATGTACCTTCCTCCAGGACGTTCCCTTCCTCTTCCATAAGAGGGCAATGGTGCAATCAGGGGCCAGTTCCAAGTGTCCTGCAGCAAAAAACTAAAGATTAGAAGAAATCATATGCAATAAGAGAAAGAGATAAACAAAGGATCATTCAACATAGAACATGAAATTTTTGGCAAAAAACAAAAACATAGAACATGAACTACAACATATGTCGTCCAATAAATATGCCACATCTCAACAATGACTTAATGAGTAATGTTGTAAAAAAGTTTAAAATGTAATGCAACGAGGTATTGCATTCAGTGGTATGGCTAAAAAAAATGATGTTAGTGTGTTGATCTCACTCCAACTGGTGAAGGCTATTATTGCCAACTAGAAAAAAAAAAAAAAAAACGAAAAAGAAAGAAAAAACATGATTGAGCATCTTCCTGCTGAATTTGAGCGTTCAATACATTAGGCCCTTGTTTCACTGTCCACTTACACAAACTTTTTCAATGTTTTGATCCCCTTCATCATACAAGATTTTGATGTATGAAAGACATCCATTTGTATGATTCACAAATATATTTTTAGTTCCCTAAAAATGATGTTTGCTGCATTGAAGACAGAGGCAAAAACAAAGTCAAGCAAATTTGTTTATTTCAAATTAGAGCAGTAATAATATTTGAAACAATAGCCTTTATGAATTTTGAATCCAGGAAGGAAGCCTTTCTTGTACTATCTCTTGTCACAATAAATAATTGCATTTTCACTTTTGACCATCTCCTTGAGCTACATTATCACATTTACAGCCTATTTGGGGTGCATTTTCTCCTTTTTCCCTTTGGATTTTGTACCTTTCTGGTGCATTCAAGCTAAGCATTATTTTTGGAAAAGAATACTTGGTAACATAGTTATCAAAATCACGATCCTACTTATGCAAAACTTATACAATTCTAAAGTTTTATAATTTTAACAGGCTCTTCTAAATTAACTCTGTGTATAAAACCATTTTTGTATAGAAATATACGTTTTTAAATAAGTTTACATGTTGTGCCAAAAAATAAAAATAAGTTTATATATAAACTCTAAATAACTTATGTTTTTTATCGAATTTATTGATTTTACAAATGTTGAATGAAATAAAACAAAAAAATACAACTAAACTTTTACAAAACATCAACTATTAAAGCATTACATCATATTCCCTATCCTATTTTAATTTTTTTCCTCTCTCTCTCCTACTTAATCTCTTATTTTATGTTCATATATTTAATCTAAGTTTCAACTCTAATATAAAAAATTATAAGAAAAATTATATACTTCAATTTATATCATCAATAATTTAAAATAAATTGAAATATTTTGCTCTTTTTAATTTATTACCTTTTTTAAAAAAAAAATAATAAAAAAAGTTTAACTTTGACTTTATTTATTCTTCTTCTATACATATTAAATTATATATTATTAAAAACTTTTTTATGAAAATTTTTTTTTAATTTTGTTCATTATTTTATTTCCATCATGTATTTTAAGTTTTGAATAATTACTATAAACATTTTATAGTTTTTTAAAGTTATTTTATATAAGTTGTTTAAACTTATATTTTCTCTATTTTGATTTCACGTTTCGATTCTACCAGTTCTCTAAGATTTTAAGTAGAATTGCAAATTTCACAACCTTAATAGTGATATCACTTAAAATTATCAACTTATAGTGATACCCCAAATTTCAAATGTACCATATTTATACCCCTTGAAAGATATTGATACTATAAAATTTCTCATATCATACAGTGTTAAGCCAATCTTTTGTATAAATAACATTTATAATTTTTTCTTTCAACAAACTCATCATTCCAATCAAGATTCTTCTTAACCAATTTGACATTTCAGCTGCTCCAATCAATTATGTGACAAATTGACCAACTGACCTCAAGTTTTCATAGTTTCCTGGGTATCACTACAATGTACCCTATTTTATTTATGTCTAAAGTTACAGTTTTATGGATGAAAAAGAGTTTTTATCTTGTCTTCTTTTGGCAAGAAGCCAATGTGAACAAAAGAAAATTAATAAAGGAAAGCAGAACTGCACTTGAAACAACCAATATCTGATCCAGTTACTTAAGTAATAACAATGAAGTAGAAACATTAATGTGCTTGAAGTTGTAAAAAAAAAAATATTAATGTGCTTGAGGGGGAGAGAAAAAGGAAAGATTCAATGCATAGAATATAACACATAATTGCAGTATGGCAAATAATATTTTTGCTAAAGTTAAGAAAAATCTCACAATCTAAGGATATAACAACTAGCAACAAATACCTTCAACAGATAAGAAGCAAACACTGAAAACAAATTCAAGTGAGTGTTTGAAGAGTTTGAAATATACTCGCTCCTTAAAATTTGACAAAAGATTAGAAAATTCTAGTCTACTTGTTTTACCTCATACCAAATGTCAATACTTTCAATTTTTGTTAATTTAGTATCTAAATTTCTATTTTTTACAATTTAATGTCTGTAGTTTCAATTTGAATGCTAATTTAATGAAAAAATAACTACTAAATTGCCAACCAATTTGAAAGTATAGATACTATATTGCAACTACATTGAAGATATAAACACCAATCTCAAAAAACAAGCACTGGCATACTAAATTGAAATAAAATTGAGAGTATGTACACTTATAGTGCTTTTGTCCCAATTTGCTTAATCAAGGCATCTATTTCTGTAATGTTTGACATTGTTAAAATGACACTGCATGACAACATGATATTACAGTCCTCACTGCCCATTCAAAACTTTGCAGCATGTGCATTTGCCTAATGTGATGGCTTACATTGGAAAGTCTACTTGGGACCTGAGCAACTATATGTCAAATATGATCATCTTTATGGGATAACACATAAAACTTAAAGAAATTTGGAAAGGATTTTATGACTTTAACTTTAATTTTTATTTTTATTTTTATTTTTCTCCAACTTGCAACTTTTCTGTTGAAACTAAGTTCACTATTTCCAACCAAAAAAACTTGCATGCACTGGTTGAGCATGCTGTCTTCATTCGGAGTTGCTATAAACAGTGAAAAGAATTTTTGTAATATCCCTCAAATAAAATATCATCGACCTCTTATGGATACAGCATCGGTGTAAGGGATTCTAATTGTTAGAATCTTGTATTTAAAATAGATACCTAATGCCTAATTAGTACATGGCAAAATTGATGGCCCCATGATTTTTTTTTTTTTTTTTTCACGGTCACAACTCACAAGCCTCCAAGCCTTCATAAATTGAATCCCAGAAGTGGGGTGGCTTCCAGATGAGCACTGGCCCCTCTTTTTAAGATTTTGTGGTGTGAGCCATCACAACGTGATCAGGGCAATAAACATTGAAATCTCTCCTCAAACATATCACATGTTGTCTATTTATTAAATATACATGCCCTATTTCAGACCTCTAGTCATTAATGGTGATATGGCTGTCGCCGAAGTTTTGCTTAAAGTTACACATTCCCACAGATCCTAACGGCTGTTTTCCTTACTGTTCTCTTCTTTGTTCTTCAATATGTTGGATGAGGAGATCATGTGCCATGAAACATCAATTGATGCTCCACAAAAACATACAGATTGACTTAGGTCTAGCAATGTGATGATAGGACTCGAGCCCTATTGAAGTTAAACCAGCAATTAGAAACACAAAACCTAATTGGGAAAAATTAACTAAATGAAACACAAATTGAATTGTTTATATGCATGTTCAATAGATTTATGTACAATTCCACACTGACATGACCGTATCTATGCTAGATGGTTTTAACTATTCACTTATTACTTTCAAACCAAGGGAAAAAAAAGGAAAGGATAAAAAAAAAAAGGAGCAATTGCAACCCCTGTTACATGGTTATATCGAAAAGGGTAATTCTGTTAGAACTACTGAAATAATTTTCTCCTCATTTTCCTTCCCTGCCTATTCTTTCCTTCCCTTTCCCTCATTCCAAACATAGTATAAGAGTCTCATGCATGTGGATGGAATAAGGAAAACAGATAGATAATTCTTTGGATGCGATCTGGGTACATGCTAATTGCTATACAGCTGTCCAATGAGTCCAACCTTTGGATTAGTAAATGTAAATGTATTGCACATGCAGCCAAACATCAACCAGACCCACCATTTTTCCCCTTAGCTCTTGACCCACTGCACTTCACATGAACCCCACTCAGGCTCAGGACCTCAATATTAAAAAGGATTACTAACCTATGCTGAGCCTGATGAACCACTTCAACAGGACCACACATAAAATAAGATTTTGACCATACCGATTGCCCAAATTCCCAACAACTATATACACACTCCAATATGAAAAGCCATAGAGTGTACTTGTCATTTGTCCAAAACCTCCTTAAAGCATTGTCCCGTGAATACGGACGTCCATGGATAATGCAAGATCGATCCCTTGTTTTTCATACGGCCTGCGTTTATAGTTTATGGAACGAAATGCATGTCTGCTGTGTGTGCCAGTGCAATTGATTTTGGGTGTGTATAGATGAGTATGTATACATTCAAGGCGTTTGACCTATAACTGTAATATTGAAAAAAAGAAATCAGTAAATTAGATTAGTTTGTTTCAAGCATTTTCTAATTATCGAATATTATTATAGTGGCCTTAAAAGAAAGCAGATATTAGTCCCAATTAAGTAAAGTTAGAAAGGATAATAGTAGCCGAAAATTATTAGTAATGGTTAGCAAAGATTTAGAAAAAAAAAAAAGAAGAAGAAGAAGAAATGACAATGAAAAATGATTTCCTTTTATCTAAAACTAATAATTATTTCTCTTGATTTTTATTAATATTTTCTATAACAGCTAACCGTTATTACCAATCATTAGTGGAAGCTGCCACTAAAACCCATTAATAGTAGGATTTTTCTATTGCTTCATCTTTATATTTTAGTGAAGCAGTCTCGTTCTTTTTCTCACAATTGTTATACTCTTTCATATAGAAATCATTGAACAAATTATAAATTCTAATAATTTAGATTTATAAAATATAGGAATCATGGAACAAATTATAAATTCTAATAATTTAGATTTATAAAAAATGTAAATGAGTGATGCAATGAAAAACTGAACCGATCCATCAAAAAGAAAAATGAGAACATAGAAGCTGCCCTAATAGTATAACCTCTTAATTATATAGCTTTAGTCATAACAAATATCTAAACATATACACATATATACATATAATACATACAACATATATATATTCGCAAATCAATAACAGCTGCATTTTATTTTTTTCTCCCCCATGTAACACACGTCGAACTGGCAAGACGGATCGCAAATTGCTGGTGCTGAGTCTCGACAACCAATCCTTCTTGTCGAGGCAACTAAAGTAAACAACAAATTTCTCGATGCCAACATTTCACTCGCCATCGAATATTCTCCCACCCTACCTTATTACTATAAAATTCCCCTTAATCAAATTATATTCTCATCTAAACAACAGAGATTCACATGCTAAGCAATACGCAACACGCAGGTACATATATATCAATCTGAAAACAACACTAATTTTTAGATCGTATATATTGATTCTATGGAAAATTTCTCTTAGATTTTCACCCAAGTAATTGTATGCCTATTGGACTATTACGTCTTATGTTTTCAATTTGTGTTGTATTAGTAACTAGCAATTTGTCAAAAATATTCGAAAAATATGTTTCAATAATTTGATAATTGCCTACGTAAGCAATTAATTTGACGAGGTTTTTCTTTCTTTATTTTTTTTTCCTAACTAATATATATTAAAACTTAAAGAGAGGATTCGAAATTAACTCATACAGTTGAAAGATTAAGAAGTTGATATAATCCCATTAAGGAGCCTTTTAGGTATTTGTTTAGAACTTTAACAGGGAAAAAAAAAAGTATCCTTCTTCAATTATACATTTTACCGGGAAAAAAAAAAAAGAAAAAAGCATGAAAATAGTAAAACAGTCGGTACATCCCAATCCAAGTCCCGTAAATCGTAAAAAGAAAGTGTAACAAATACAAACTTACCCGTACAGCCTTGATAACAGCACCTCTAGCCAAGTAAAGAGTCATGTGACTAGTAAGATTGAAACTCCCAGTTAAATACACCCCAGGAGGAATGTAAAGCAGCGTGCCACCTCTTCTTCTCAAGTGCTGAATCCGGTAGATAGCTTCCCGGAAGGCCTTGGTATTGATCGTCCGGCCATCGCCGACACCGCCAAAGTCCGTTATCGATATCTTATTGTAACGGTAACTCATAGGAACTATAATGGAACAAGTCACAACAGCCGCATCTGACATGCAGCTTAGGAATGGTGTAACCAACGAAAGTATTAAGAAGATGGAAACTGAGGAATGTAGCATTTTTTATTTTATTTTATTTATTTATGTGAGATCTTGTGATTTTGTTTTTTTGTTTTTTTTTTAAGTGGCTATGTGGGTATGTCAAAGGGAAAGGTACAAAACGGGACTTTGTTTTGGGGATGGTTAAGGAAAAATTATGATGGGTTTGAGGTTTTACAGGGGAAATGTTACAACTAGAAGATTCCAAATGAAGCTTTAGAGATGAAAAACTGAATTATCTAAAGAAAGTCTCAACATTCAAGAAGTCTGGGAAGAGAGTGTATGAGATGGGGGAAGGATGAAGTAAGTTTGTCTGTTAGTGCTTTTCTTCACTCTTCAGCTACGGAGGACGAAGGAGGCAGGGAGGGGGAGAGAGAAAGAGAGAAGGGTGGGAAGCGAAGATAATTAGAACGCCAGTGGAAGCTCCAGGGATTAAAAAAGAAGTCCGACAGGGAGAAGCGTGGAGGAATGATGATTCCGGGTAGTGTTGCTAGATGTATGTGGGGACAGCCGTGTGAACTCCTGAGAGCCAATTAAAGGGCTATATTTTCTTCCCCCCAGTTTTGTCGAGGGTGATTCCCCGAGCGAATTCGCATCCTATTTAATTTTTTCTTTCTTAATTTTCTTACTTTTCTAAATAGACGGTTAAAATTTTACAGATATTCATAATATCGTCTGACATATGGTTTGGTCCAATTCTAGTTCTATCACAGTTGGATCCATTTTTACTTCTTTATCCTTTTACCCTCTTGAATGTTGGAATCAATTACTTGAATTGGATTTGATTATAATAATTCTTTTGTAATAATATATTAAAAAAATTGAAAAAATATAAATTAAGAAGATGGATTTTTGCTTCCAAACATTAAGATAAATTATTTTTCCCAATGTTTTTGCATTAATATGATTACAAATAGCAAAAAGTGCAGTATAATTGCTCGGTACGGGAACTATGGGCCTCCAGCCCATAAACAACATAAGAATCGTGTTAGATTAAATTCAACGGGGAGCAAAAAAAGGGGGAAAAAAAGTTCTTTACTGATAGAATCATGGACAGAAGTCGCCATCCAAAGTGCGAAGGGAGATTTAGAATCGAGCCATATTTCCAGGCCCCAATTCGAATGTAGACATAAGGCCAGTCGAATGGCCACGTTTTATTTATAAAACTTTGTGTCATGTACATTTATACCCTTGAGACATCCTTAAGGCTTTTAATAGAGTTTTACGTATCATTTCTCATAAATCCCCATCATGTATTTCTCTTTTAAAGTCAAGTGTATCTTGAGCTTAACCCCATTAGTCATTAGTTATTATCGATCATGTATTCATTGTGGCAAACCCATCTGCAAGATCCCGTGAGTAATATCATATTTTATTTAATAATCTATGGGAGTTTCAGCAAACGTGAGTCATATCAATTGTCGATTTAACTAAAGCACAATTCACATTTGATACAGTAAAACCTAAAAATATTAAACTTCCAATTGCTCGATTAGCTGAGCATGCCATCTTGAAATTAGGACCCTAAGCTTCTCACCTTTGGATTGCGTTATATTAATGATCTCAGAGTTTTGGAGACAACATGCTTGCGGCAACAATGATTTCCTCCACCTGTTGATTGAATTCGACCCAAAGTTGTTAGCCTTAATGAATTTGTTGGTATTTATGGGTGTTATAAAGTTACATTTATGGATAGAGATACGTAAATTTTGATTCGTACATTGGTCTATTTGATCTATTTTAAAATTGAGAAAGAATCAAACGTTTTAATCTATATAAAAATTAAGTTAGTTTTGCCTAATTCGTTCAACTCACTTGTTAACGGGTTGCCTAGCCTTTTTTTTTTCATTTTTTGTTTTAGATATTTGAAAAAGTGAAAAGGTAAAAACATGCTCTATATTTTTTAATACACATATTCTTAAATGCGTTGATATTATTTATCAAAATTACTAGATAAATTATTTTATATAATGTACAAAGCTACTTTTTCGAATTTGTTATTTGGATATACTTTTCAAAAGTATGTGGCATGTGATTCATCTTGCGATTTATGTAGGAAACGTTTTTGGCATATCACCTTTTCCTAGATGTAATGAATTTGACACCTTATCTATACAATAGTAGTTTTTGTATCAAGTATTGCAAATAATATAACAAAAAGCAAGACGGATGATAAATTGTGACTTGTTTTCCTAAATAGTTATGTTGACTTGTTTAGCAAAACATGGTAAAAATAGTATTCGATAAAAAATATTTAAAATATAAGTAAGTTAAATAAGTTAACCCATAAAAATATAAAAATTGGTTAGACAAACTGAGTTAACCTGTTTAACCCACCAATCTATATAAGCAAAACTTAACCAACAAATTCTAGCCTATTTATAAAATGAGCTAAGATTGGTTAGCTTATTTAATCTACAGGCCAAAGTAGATTGAATCGCGTCAAACCATTTAACCTACTTGCATAACTCTACTTACGTAGTATTGGTGTTATTTTGAGTGGAAAGTGATTTTATTGTGTTGAAGTGGTGCATGTGTTATGTTTATGTATTGCTTGATGTAAAGTTGGCTAAGTGATTTTTAAAATTCTTAAGAGAGTAAAGTGTACATTCTATTAAGTAAAAGATGCAGGGAAGAAAATTGGAATGTTTGAGATAATGGATCTTAAACTTTAGCTAAACTAAAGGAAACAGCCAAGAATTTAAGCACAACTCATAGACCTAGTTGTAAGGCCTTAACTTGATGCAAAACCTTCCTTACCAAAATCGATTAAAGACCTAAGCTATTTCAAAAAACTCACAAACATACAAACAAAAGGCTTTCTTGGCAAATTAGTAAAAACTCAAACCAAAGGCGCTTAGTCCCAAGTTAAGCCCCTTGAGTTTAAGGATATTAATGAAGAACAACAAGTAAGGAAGTGAGATTTGAAGTGTTTAAAATTTTAGTGTATGGTAATCTTTTATTTTAATACCCAAACAAATAAGTACCAGTAGGAAAGAACTCTTTTTGATTGAAAAGGTCTAAAGGGAGAGATTAAAGTAAGTATTCTTGAAGTTGAAGAAGGGCGTACTGAAGTTAAGTCCATAAGTGATCCTCAAGAATTCCTTAGAGAAGTTAAGCATGAAACATAGATGTCAAAATCGTGATTCTACTCATGCGATTTTAAAGGCTTGCTTTTTTAAGAGGCTCTTTTAAGTTAAATCAGGTATAAAATTATTTTCATGTGGAAATTTATATTTTTAACCTAATTTACATGTTAAACTCGATAGAAACTTACAATTTTAACCAAATTCCTTGATTATACATATATGAGTTGAATGGTCTAAAAAATAAAAATAATATACCTAGATTTTTATAAATGATTGACTATTAGAGCATTACATCATCATCCCTATCATATTCTAATCCTTTTTCCTATTTCTCACTCTCTTAGTCTCTTATTCGATGTTTGTAATCTCCATTTAAGTTTAAACTCTAATAGTAAAATTTATAAGGAAGATTATATATTTTAGTTTATACCATCAGCAAATGAGTAAATTCATCGTCTTTCTCAAAAAAATTATGAAAAAAAGTCTAGTTTCGAATCTACTTATCCTTCTTCCATATATGTAAGAGAAGACATTAAGAAGTTGTTATGGAAAAAGAATTTAATTTCTTCATTTTTTATTTCCATCATGTACCTCAAGTTCTAAATAACTACTACAAGAATATCTATAATTTTTTTTAACTATTTTATATAGGTTGTAAAAACTTACATTTCTATATTTCTATGCTTTTACGTTTCTATTTTACATTCCAATTTCATATACCTTCTAGCGATTCAAGGTAGAATCATGAGTTTGACAACCTTGGAATGAAGTTTCAAAAGGTAATGAGGAAAGTCTTGATAAGGTGAAAAATAATGAGGTTATAGAAATTAATGATGAATACGTAGAAGTGAAAGAGGTTGAGATTATGGGACCGAAGGTTTGAACAAGCAATTACTAAGGTTAAAGCTCTAAAGGAACCTTTACTTAAGATTGTCAATTGAAGAATCCTTTGTTATTGTACTGGAGATCAAGAATTTTCACTCATTAATTCAAGAAGTCCCTAATGAAATAAGATCCTTGAAAAAATGCTAGTAATACATCAAAGGTACTACTATAACCTATGAATCATAGGTAAGTTAAGGCTAATTAGATTGCATTGTCTAAGAAATAGGGAAAAAAAAAAAAAAGGAAAGTTACACTATGGGGTATTGAAGAACAATCTAAGTATACTTTATTTGTTTAGAGAGTTCATCAATTGATTCATAAGCAAAAGAAGAAACTAAACACAAAGTCGAATCTTCACCAATTAGGCAATGATGATAGGAATCATAATATAAGTTTTAAGCAACAATATAAATGTTGGCATGTGATCAAGAACCCATTAAGGCCAAGCTTAAGTCCATTCATTGATTTTTATAAGAAAATAGAGTAAGAACTATAGAGAATCACAAGTAATCTAAAGGACTTGAGTGAGACTTTTAGTTAATAGGCATAATGCTATTAATCATTGTAAGGACATGCATCTTGTTCAAGTAATAGCTTAATGGCATTCGATATGGACTATAGATGCTACCAATCATAGTAGTGCCATGTAAACATTCAGAAATATTTACTATACTTTCTTTTCCTATGTTTTATTTTTATATAATGACAAATTTGTCTTTGTTTTAACTTTAAACACTAGTATAAGGTTTTTTTTTTTTTTTTTGCTATATTATCATTGAAACTTAGACTTTTGTCATATCATTGAAGAGCTTTGTCACAATTTACTCATTCTTATTAATCTTCCTCTTCAATTATGGTACATAACCCCCTTTGATTATTAAATACGTGAGATATATCTATATCCTTTTAATTTATCCCTAACTATTTCTAGAGTTATGATTATGATCATATCAATTCTTACATTTAATTAATAGTTTTACTTGTTTAATTAGTGAGTCATATCAAGTTAACCAAACTGTTTATAACCCTTTCATTTTACATAGCTATAAATCCTTAAAAACCCATAAAAATATCTATTTCATTATCGATTCCAAGAAAATCCTAATTATAACCTATTTGGAATTTAGAGCTAGTTGTAAGTTGTCACACCCCGAACGGTGAGTCATAACAGCCTTACTGTGTAAACCATTCTAGAATAGAAACTGACTTTATAGCCACTAATTTAAACCTAATTTACATAAAGTATCCACAACTAACTTGTTTTAAAGTAAATATTTTATAAATTAGACATGTTATTTACATACGAAATCATGAAAAATACATATTTACACTATAATAACTTAAGTATGTTTACAAGATTTATTAGCCTAATCATAGTCTACTTAAATAATACATAAATTGATACTAAAGGCTTTAACGATAAAATTCAAATTTAAGAGTGTATTTAATCCTCAGTTTTATATTCTCACTCTCCAAAATCCCTAAGATCCAGCAGTTGGTAACTTCAGGTTAGTTATATGGTCACTTCTTAGTTAGCACCTACAACAATATCTACGAAGATATGAATAACCAACTGCTTAGTAAGTTGGGATAGAGAAATAAAACTATATATTAAACACAAAGAAAGTTATCAACCAAATTAGTCAAATGCAATACAAGTATAAGCAAATGTCATCATACGGTATATCTAGTTTGTCAAGAAATTAGAAAAATTACACCCGATCTACTCCCAATTAAGGAGTTTAGCACACATATTAATAACTCACGACCAAACCCAAACTTGTATAATGAAAATACTACTCCTCCCGTAACTATCTTCGAACCATTAGTTTCACCCTTATCATAATCTTCTATTATGTTACTTAGCTAGATCCGGTTTAAGATATTCAAGTATTTCATACAAATTACACAACTTTCAATCTAGATTATCAAACCAAAATCATGTAATCAAATTTGGAAACACGTATACACAGATATGCACATAGTCAACTATCTAACAAACATAATTAAGTATAATCTCAAGCCTCTAAGTACTATAAAACAATACTCTAAAATACAATAAAGTATTAATCCTAACTTACTTGAAATCTTCGGTTCGCTCACTCGACTTAACATAGGTTAACTTATTTCTATGTGTCCTATAATATAAATTCTCTTTTAGTATTTATATCCTAATAATATATAAGCTTTAAATTATGACCTTAACTTAATTTTCCAAATATATATATTACTTATTACCAATATATTCTAAGCTAGTTTCTAAATCAGTTATTGAATCTAGTTCTAATTCAGTTTCAACTATGAGTGATATATGTGAATCATAAGAATGCATTCTCAACCACCATAATGTAAAATTAATCACATTATACTCGAGCATCCTAAATATCACATTTGGCCCCTAACTAGTATTCTAATTCATACAATACATCCTAGTCCTCATTTAATTATCAAATTTACTCCTAATATGAGAAAAAATTATATTTTTCATATAATTTACTAAATTTTAGGTTCATATTAGATTTATTGTATATTACTATTATTATTATTATTATTATATTATCAATTTTAACCTAATATTTTCTATTTATTACAAATCAAATTTCACATATTATCAATTTATACATATTCATTACATATTATATCTAATAATTATATCTAACACCCTAAATACTATAAATATCATGTGACATCAGAAATTAATATCCTCAAACACCTAATTATACACTAAATAAGTAATTGTCCATTTAATTACTAAATTAACTCAAAATCACCCATTTTATATATCATTTTAAGGTAAAAAAATTATTTAAAAATTTTGAAAATTTATTTTTGAAAATCTCTTCATAGAACTATTTTACATTCTCTAAATAGCCTACACAAAAATTTTAAGCTAAAAACTACTCCTTACTTACAAACCTAACTCTTGTCTTAATGACTCTTCCTCTTATCTTTTCTAGGTTTTTTTTTTTTTTTTAGTGTTAAAAGAAAGGAGGAGTTTCTTAAGGACTATATATTACGAGGCCTAATTTGAACAAAATAATATTTTTTTCTAAAAACTACATATAAAAATATCTTAGAATACTAAATTTCATAATTATTTAATATTTTTAATAAATAAAGCAAAGCCAAAAGGAAAATTAGACTCACCGGCATTACTTCAACCACCATGGCCTTGTCGATCAGTCTGGATGCAACTATCATCATTTGGTGGTGGTGGTGGCCTTCACTCCCAGGTGGTCATCAGGTGTACACTCTCCTTATATACCTTAATTACATACTACTTTGTTAATTTTTTTTTTTAAATATCCTCTCCTGCCTTCTTATCTTCTCTTTATTTTTCCTTAAACTGACTAAATGAGGTTTAGGAAGTTGTTTTCTAAATTTATAGTAGTGTCTAAGGTTTACTTTTAATTTATTTATGCTAATTGTCCTTCTCATCTTCCTTTTTTTTCTTTTTTTTTTTTACTTTCTATTAGGGTAAATTTGATTAGCCGATTTCTTTCTTTAAGTTCCAACTTTCTACAACCATAATCTAGACAATTCCAAATTTTCTTGATTTTTTATAATTTTTTAATGAATTTTCTTAAATTAATTAGCATTATTTTAACATATTTCAAGTATTTTAGATAATTTTTAGCGTATGTTTACCTATACGTAAATACATATACGGTAAAAAAAATACTCTTAAATATTATTTAATTTATTTTTTGATTTTTAATGTACATATAATTTATCTTTATTGATTTGTTAGTTATTAGAACTCGTTTTATGCGTTTCTAATAAATAACGAGTAACATATATATAATTCAATATTATAATAATTAATTATTTTCTTATTTATTTATTCTAAATTCAAAATTACGAAATCACTTTTACTAATATTTTTAATTTCATAGTAAATTTAAACTTGATTAAACAATTAACCTAATTGCCCTAAATTTTACGGACTGAACCTCAAATACTTGATTGTATGGCTTACATAAGCTATTCATGTTTGTATCATAACCCTTTAAGGCATTTTTTTACTATTGTAAGACAATAGTCAGAGTCTACACACAAACGTCTAATCAAATTAGCTCTAATGAACAAGTTGAGTTGGCAATACTAATCCTATAGCTCCCACTACATCTTTGCTGCTTCTCTTACTTGATTTACAAATAAGACTAATTTAGTGATTCCACAATTAATCTTTTTGAATAACCCTTTAAAGCTTTCTTTGAATCTTAAATTATGTTGAGTAACTTTAACGTTATATAGTAGGTTACCACATTCTTTAAGCTTAAGATAGGATTGTTTTTTAAAAAACCACAGTTTAAAAATAAAGGTAAAAAGGAAACCTTTTCTTTAAAGTGAATGTTCTAGCAAAATTTTCGTTTTTGGTCTTTCTTATTATTATTATATTTTTCATATAGCCTTTTTCTACATAGATTTGTTATTTTACAAATGAAGTATATTTATTATATGGAATAAAAATTTTAATATTATCATATTTATAGCCATGTAAATGGACCATAACCGTAGAATGACCTATTTAACCAGCTTAAAAAACAAGTTAAGTTAAATTTTTTAACTCATTTAAAAGAGACTAAACAAACTTGACCCGTTTAACCTGCGAGTCAAAATGGGTCAATCTATTTAACTTACAAGCTAACCTAATAACCTAATGAAATTAAATGAAAAAATTCATCATAGCTTAATTTAACCACATATCATCATTCATCATCATCTTCTCTTAGTCCTTTTGTCTTCCTTAATAATTCCACCTTTTAGTTCTTTTATCAATTTATAATGACGTTGCAATTATAATATTCATGCTATGAGATAAAATATCAAGTTAATCAATCAGGTTGTTATATAAATGACATGTGCTCATTATGGTCCTTTCATTTTATACAATTTTAAATGAAAAAAAAAAGAATATATTGTAAGTGGGTTATAGATCAATCCATATAACTCGCTAAAATGCATAAATAGGTCAAATGAGTCAAGTTCATGGGATAACACCAACCTATGTAAGTTGAGCTAAGGCTAACATATTTTAACCTATTTATTTAATGAGTTTTGATAGATTAGCGCATTTAATTTGTGGGCCAAAGCAAGCTAACTCAAGTTAACTTATCATATCACATGTTATGTTCCTTCAACAAAAAATAATTACTGCCCAATTAAGCATGGTATCTAAAGAAATGTACATCGCCTTTTTATGGGAACTCTTATATGACTTGTAGTCTTAGTATGTATTATAGTTGAGCTTAGGCTAATTCAGCCAGTTAACCCTTATTTTGACACAGGCCATTCTAATTCTGTTTAAGGAATCAAAATCTAATACATTGAGATAAGTACTAAATGTTAGGTTGTAACAACATAGTTGAAACTCCTCCTACGAAAGTACTGTCCACTTTGGTATGGTAAATCACATGTTTTGTATTACGGTATAGTAGCTTCCTAGGGGATCACCCATTATAGAATTAACTTAGCTTAAGTATACTTAACTTTATAGTTTCAACGTACTCCAAACCACTGCACTAACAAGTGCCTCGATTATTAGAGTTCTGTCTTCTAAGGTTTAAGGCAATCCAACTCCATTATAGAATTGACATTATCATAATTTTCATTACACAAGTTCAGGATCACCACCGAGCAAGAGGATGGACTACTCTAATATCACCTATAACAAATCAATAAGAACTTATCCTTTGGTGCTATAACTTCCCAATAGGTCACCCATCATGGGATTGATCTAACCTGAATATACTTAACTTTAAAGTTTTGACATACTCGAAGCCACTGCACCAAAAGCCATATCAATTATTAGTGTTTTATCATCTAGTATTTCATGGGTATTACATAGGCCTATGAACTTTTAAAAGTTTTTCTTTTTAAGTAAATTATGAACTTTTAAATATTACAACGTTAAGCATAATCACAATTCAATTAGTTTGATTGGAATGTAGCTATTTTAGTAGGAACGGGGCTTCTTTCTCTAATTAGATTAATTATTATAATTAGAGGTGAACCCTAATGAAACCTATTAGTCAATATAGTAAAGAGAAAAGCATGCTCAAAGATAAGAATGAGAAAAAAACTAACTACATGAAACCAATCTACAAACCATACCAAACTAACCAAGAAAAAAAAAGTGTTTTTTTTTTTCGATTTATTTTAAAAAATTTCCAAATCGAACCAAATTATAAGTGTGTGGTTGGTTCAGAAAGATAAACCAACCAATCCATAAAATTAAACCAAACCGTTTTATAAAAAACATAATAATAATTTACTTGCAACTAAAGAACATTTTTTTTTGTTGTAAAATAATACTTAAAAGAATTTTTAGTTTGCATTTGTTGAAATATATATGTATTGAATTCTTATTACCATAATATAAAAATTATATATATAATTTGATTCTTAATTTATACTTTATACTATTTTCATAAGTAAAAATAGCTATTAATAAACACTTGAAAATTCTTATTCACATACCCTAATATGATATCAATACTTATTATTATTAAGTAAATTCAATACTTTTATATGAGATTATATTTTATGCATATACTTCCTACATTGGAAAATATGGTCTAGTTCGTCGATCAAATCAAAACAAACCGAAATTTGATAGTTTGAAAAAAATTCATAATCCAAATCATATGCTTTTGTTTAAGCTAAAAAAAATTTAACTACATTTTTATGGCTTAAATTATTTTAAAAGAGTAAACCAAATCATTTCAAACAACACTCATCCATAATCATAACCATACATCTCATACAATTACAATCTTAACTTAATTAAGCAATATCTTAGGTAATTCAACATACCATCTTATGTAGATTCGGTATTTGCACATGTATGGCTCCTACTTTGTTTTATGCATTCATGAGATTGTGATAAATGTTATTCTAAATTAAGTATGAATTTTCAACTTTTATCCTACAATAATGTACATACAACAGCTACTCCATTGCTTGTTATTTTTATTAAGGTAAAATCTTTCATGGTTGAAACACCCCAGTTAAGTAGTAATTTAATTGAGTCGTAAAATTTTTTTAGCTCATATCATTAGAAACTGCTTCTTAGTAGATAATTTCTCAATTTATTAAACTTTAAGCTATTCCAAATTCATTCTAAAATGTATCATATAGTATAAAAGTTTAAATCAAAGTCCCAATTTTATTTTTCTAAAACTCTTATTTTACGTACGCAATAAATAGATTAAATTTTATTTTTATGTATAAGATATGAATATTTTATAAGTACCATATATGTTACAATATTTTTATATATGACTTAATTTCCTAAATACTATATATTCTTATTTCAATTATTTTTTGTTTTAAATATAAATCCATCCTGTATTTTAGAATGTTCTAAAGTAATTTAAACACACCCTAAACGTTACCCTAAAACATTTATGTCGTAAATTCTTCCTCAGCTTAGAATTTTCTCTCTCACACCTCTCTTTTCTCTCTATCTCTTACTCAACCCTTATTCTTGCATTTTCCCATCATTGTCTCGCCCTCACCTCCTCAATTTCCTTTCCTGTCCCTTTCCCTCACCGAACCCGTCCCCCCAATCATTAATCCTTCTTACCCTAAAATTCCTCAAACCTCCTCCCCTTTCTCTTTCATTTGTTAGAACTCATCCCTATCTTTTTCCCCTATCCCTTCACCCCTAACTAATCCCCCATTCGTCAGACCGAACCCCTCCCTATCCCCTATCTATTTCGCCCTTGCCTCAATCCCAAGCTATACATGCCTCATTTTCTCAATAAACAAATACAAACCCTTCCCCCATAAATTTTCAATTCTCTCGCCGCTATCTAAGCTCTTGGCCTGCCATCGATTTCCTTTCTCACGTGAGGTTCTTGTTTTTGTTTCCGCCTCTACACATTCCTAGCTTTTCCAGTAATTAACATTAGTTAATTATTTAGGTATTTTACTAAATAAATTGTAATGTCTATATTTTGTTTTTTTGCAGGTTCATATTCAGCATTGATTCATATCCACTCTGTGTTTTTGTCTTTGTTTTGTTTTACGAGTCAACTCGGTTATTTTTCTTGGTATCATGTATGTAGTATATTATCTTTTATTTTTATTTTCCTAGATTATTGTAAAAAGTAATTATTCTTCCATTAAATAGATTTCTTATATAAATTAAATTATCTATTTATTGTATTATTATTTTATAAAAAAAAATTATTATGAATTATGTTACATATTGAACTATTTGATATATGTATAATTATAGAGTTAGGTTACAATTTCTATTGAATGTGGAGTATGTTAATTCTTATATCATATATGTATTATTTTAATTATCGGTTTAGCTATTTGTGATTCCATTCTTTTATGTCATACCTTGAAATTATTATTGATAACATTATTATTACATTACTCTTACTACGATTATTATTAATGTGAAGTTTATGATAGTTATTGCTAGTATGTCTATTTTCATTTCTGTTTATATATATATATATATATATATATTTACAAACTTAAGTATTATTTATTAATATATGTATCATTTTATTACTTTAGCCCGTAAGCATATACCTTAGCATCATCATTATATATTTAACGAACTTAAGTATTATTTGTTAATATATATATCATTTTGTTACTTTAGCCCATAAGTTTATACTTTAGCATCATCAATATATATTTATCTTATATTCTCCTTTTATATATGATATTCTTACTATATGAATAATTAAGTAATACGTTAACTTTTTACTCTATTATATTATATGTATATGTCAGTTTATGAAGTCGGATTTCTATTTCGTGTTATTTTGGGTACTGTGTCACCATTTTCTAGCTTGGTATTCAATATGTTAATACACGTATCATATACGTATTTTAATTGTCAATTCGGTTTACAACGATACTATCCTATTATTATTATGCCTTATTGTTAATATTAATCGCATTACGATTTAAGTATTTCTATTTATAGTTATTATGATTATGTAGTATATTATGTTATTTGTAAAGTATGTCCATTTTATATTCCGATGATGAATATGTGCTTCCTTACATATTTCTATGAATTATAATATTATCTGATTAAAGTCCTTATTCTTTTATTACTATATCAATTAGTAAAATTATATATTTTGACACCCTTCACCATGTATCCACTTTATATTATACATATATATATCGTACTTTACGATTTAAAGTAATTAATTAATATTATATAAATAAGTTAACTTTTGGCTTTATCGTATTATGTATTTATATTATCTTCAATTTCTATTCTTGATTTATGATTAGATTCAATTATTTTCTTTTGGGACCTTAGTTAGATAAATTTATAGGTTCATAAGTAACTTTTACATAAAACTTAATTACTGAGTATTAAAGGTTAATGTGTATGCTTGTTTTTCAAATAGATTTATGTTGGTTATTGAGTTTGAGTTTGAGTTCTTATTGAATGAGTGGTTAGAATTAATTGATACGGGACTTAAAATTACAGATTCTAGTTAACTATTAGGTTGTTAGATTTGGGTTCCATGATTGGTTTAGACTTTGTATTTAGTTCAAATTCGATTTTCCAGGTACGTGGTGTATGGTTGTGCTTGTTAAGACTTAGAATACAACTAGACTAATTCATATATAACCTAATTGATCCTGATTGTTGATTGTGCTTGACTCGCTCACTCTGAGGGCCTACAGTGGTAATTCTCTTAAGAGGCAACCGTTGATCATATGTGAGGTTTTTGTGGTGGACTCGTATATATGATGATGCAGCTAGAATATTAGGCTTCTGATCTCTAGACTCTAAACTTTGAACTTTAGGTGTAAAGGACTTAAAAAAAAAAAACTTATATTATAACCACCTATGTATGTGAATAAAGATCATGGTGTAGCGGAAAATTGAGTATCCTTTTGATAATTGCTGGTCTAAATTAAAGATAATTAAATTGTTATTTGTTTATATATTGTTACAGTTACATTATATGCATGTAAATGATTTGGGCTTAGCATTCATGTATGTTTGTGCACCCGTATTGGGCTTTAGTTTACTCTTCTATTTTTTTTTTCAACTGTAGGTCTAATCGATAAATTTACAAGTATGGAAATTTCTGTCATCAAGTTGGGAAAGAGAGACAATTACTTTTATATTTTGTAGAAGATCAAAATCTAGTTATTTAGTATACTTATGGTTGAAGTATCTCGCATGTGAATCACTTGAATTGATGTATTTGAAGAGTTATAACTTTGTATTTGATAAGATTGTTACAAGTTATTTTGAAAATTATAGTCGATTGTAGAGCATTAATGTGTTCTTTATTGGCAAGGGCATGTAGTGGGTTATGATGCCCTCTAGTTTTGGGGCATTACAATGGTTTACCAAAAATAAAAAGGAGGGAAAAAGACGTATTTAGATGTGTAATACTTATAGAATATTGATTCTATAAACATATTACTCATCCTTAGTTTCTTTGTAGCTTAACACTTAAATAAGCCCCAAAATATAAATTGAGTTTTCTCTTATAAGTCTCCAAATCATTTCATCTAGCTTCTTCCTAGTTTATCTAAACCTTTACACTTGTAAAAATAAAAAAGAAAAGAAAATGTTGAATATATTGGATACTTTTTTTGAGTAAGTTAAATACTTCCATTAAACATGTATTAGATACTTTTTTTAATCTTTAAGGAAAATACTTTTCTAAGGCTTATTTCTTAGGTAAATATATAATATAGTCCATTCATCATACTATCGGGTGCTTGATAATTCAATAAGGTTGGCAAATGAGAACCGGCTTAGCTTTTTTGTCTAAGTCCAAAAGTAATAAATTAGCTAAACTAGTTCATGAAAATAGAGATGTTCTAGGCTCTCATTTAATTCATATAATCCATTTATTTATACATTTTATGGGTTAAACCATCTAATCTAAACACTCTAACGACATTTTTTAATGCAAAATATATATATATATATATATCTTTCCAAATTGCAAACCACATCTTCTTGCTAACCTTTATAAGATGGTAAGGTTTCTATGAAGGAACATTATATTAGACCATTGACCCTTAAAACTTTATCAATTGTAGTGATGACTATATCATGGTTTAGACCATCTTAAAACCATGAATAATAGAATCTTTTTTATGTTAATACAAACGTCTATTGAAAGTGTATACTTCTAAATAGGAACTTATGATATGATGGATACACAAACAATCGTATTTTGGAGCACCTAAACATGTAAACTATTAAATTTCCCAATTTCATTTTGATAATAGCATTACATGCATTAAATTAATACCAATATATGTATAAAAGTAAGTGGGTTGTTTAAGTAGTAAACTAAATATACTTATCAAGTTAAAGGTTATTTTAAGGTAATTACTAGAGGTTATACTGGCAAAGTTATATAAAAGTTGATTAACTCAATGGTTGTGACTTAAAATACACAAGTTATAAATATTAAAATATTTAGGAATATAAGTTAGAGAAATGATCAATTTGAAGGTCCAATTTCACTTGCATGGAATAAAAATTATTATCTCTATTTATGATAGAATTAGTATCGTCCTTTTTTCCTATTTTATTCTTGGAAAATGAAGCAAGTAATTGGAATGAAGTGAAATAAAAAGTTTTAAGTGATAATTCCTATAATGTTCTTACATTTCACTTTTAGTGAAATGCAATATTTCTAAACTTTAAAAATGTGTAAAAAAAACTTTTAGAGATAAATATGTAGTGCAAGTAATATTATAATCTCTTTCTATGTAGCTATTTGCACCTATTACATATAAGTTATTGCAATCTTTACATTCATAAAGTATTTGTTACCTAATCTACTATAATGTAATCACTTGTTTAAACATTTATGTTACTCAAGAAAGACTTTATTTATGTAGAAGTTTAAGCAAATGAATAAACAAAAGAAGTTCATAGAAGTTAAGGAAGTCAATAACTCATCCCTAACCAATGCAATTAACACCATGAAAATGAATAGTAGCATTGCTTGCAATATATATTTAACTATGAGAAAATTTTAATGCATGTTTCCAAAACTAAAAGTACTCTACGTTCTCGTCTTTGAAATCAATAGAACATTAAAGGAATTAACTATCTTCATCTTTAATTAATTATAACCTTTATATTCCATTTTATACTAATCTATTGCTTGAACATGCAAAATTTGAAGAAAGAAGATAAAGTGATTGCTTTAATCTAATATGTAAGAGCAATGGACATAAACGACAATAATCTTGATTACAATACAAGTTTTACAAATACTTATAAAATTTTATATAGAAGATACTAATATCACAAAATGACAACTAGTAAGTTTTTAGATTTTGTTGCATTCCTTTTGTTATTTTTTTACGTAAGAGTTGTTGCAATATCTTAACTATTTTGGATACATTCATATTTCATTGTGAAGGAAGTGATACTCTCATTTATCATGTTTTTCTTAAATAATGATGAAATTAACTATTGTTACACTTGAATGAGATAATCCCAATTAATCAATTGTCTAATTAAGTTGATATGTATATAGAATTTTAATAACATGATAACTGAAAAGAAAACAAGAAAAAGAAAAATGAAAACAAGGTTTAATCTTGGTTGGATGGGTCAAGGAATTTGCTTTCTACAAGTTAGTGACAATCTAACTATGAAGGCCTCACTATATGCTCGTTCTATCTACATCGTGTTAGCGAGATGACCTATATTTAAATCTAACTCTATATTTAAGCATATTAAATAAAAACATTAAAATGATACAACATAAATCACCAAATTTCTCAAATAACCATGACTGTTCATTTTATTTATCAAAATCAAAGTATATAAATGAAATGAACAATAAAAAAAAGGAAAAATCTTAACTTATGAGATTAACATGAAAATACACATTGACAAGTGTCGTTTTTTGTGCATTTGGATTGTGAAGGGCCAAACCATTTGGTACAAAGTGCTTCACATGCTTTTGCAGTGCATTGATAGATTTGCCCAGTTAGAGTACATTGATGCATAAGCTTAGTTTGAGTAAGTTGACGCGTATGCTTGATTTGAGTGAAATAGTCAAGGTGAGCACTGAGTCCACCTGGTATTATAAAAAAATAAAAATAATAAAGTTACATCAATATTTAACAAGTGTATGATGTACACATGTATAACTATATACATATATCTTATGAGATTGCAATATGTATGTATTTGTATGCAATTTGAACGTATTACTACAAAATATTTTTTACTATAAACATATACCATAAGCTAAAGTGAGTAAGAGAAATATGAAAATGAAAGAGAAGGCCTTCATATTTTGCTTGTGGAATGTAAAGATTGGAAATGTAGCTTATAGGTTATGTAAGTTTTTAATACTAGTGAATAATATACATCCTTCAATTGACTTAAATAAAGAACAACCTTATCAATAAAATGGAAATTTGCTTTAAAATATAGAAGTTAACGAAAAATAAGATATTATACCATACCTTATAACTAAAAAAACTAATCCTTTAGCTATTTTGTTAAAATCTAGCAATTAAATGAATAATTATCCCAACAAATAAGAAATTATTTCTTTATGAGTATCTTTTATACTTTTCTAGTTAAGAAACTAATTGTAGTGTTAAAGCATTTATAGTATGCTTCAATGTGGAAATAAATTTGAACTTTTTATATGACACAATTGCCTACAATTATGTTTGCCTCTATTTTTTCAATTTGAAAATAAAATTTTGTTTTTTGTTGCCAACTATTAAGTAAATTTATGAAATTAATTACTTATACAAAATTTTAGAGAAAAATAAGACAAGATTGATTTTCCTCTCTATCCGACTTTTTTTTATCAAGTGAATAATAATAAAATTTTAATATTTGTATTAAAATTTAGTTAAATGTGATACTCCATGATTCTAAGCTACTAATTTAGGACTTGGAATTAACATTGATTAAACTAACTTTATCATATAATCATGAAAGTTAGTAGAAGAGTCTCCATATTTTATTTAAAAATATAAACAAATTAATTTTATTATTAATATGAAAGATGATTTCAAATTGTTATTTTCGAAAACTTGAACAGTGAGTTTCAATATATAATGAAAGTTTGAAGATAAACTATTTAACTTATAAATTTAATAGTTATGAAAAAAATATATTCTTGAAATAATGTGACAGATCTAACATATACCATATACCATATATAATTTATTTATACACACATGCCATTATTTGATTAGAAATATGTCCATATACATGTAATTAATCAAATGATAAAATAACTAAGGATAATTTTTTAACTTAACACATGCTAAATAAAATGTAGGGAGAGAGAGAAAGCATTATTTTTTTTTCTTTCATATAAACCAACTTAGGAAATATCACTTATACTTATAATTCATCTCAAAATACTACCAACTTTCTTCCCTAAAATTTTCTAAAACTCAAACTCATTTAAGCCTATAAAGTTTGGCAACAATTGATTTGAAGGAGTAGTTAAGTTGGATTATTGAAGGATTTAATAAAAAATTAAGAAAATATAAAGTAAAAATGAGTTCATTGTGGTTTGCTTAGGAGGAGGTGGTATGTTATTACAGGCTATCAATTTGGATTAAGTGTTGCACCTCTTTTTATCTTAGAAGACTTTACTAGCCAATGGTAGTCATACCTTTATTAGTGCAATTTCTATTTTCCATCGTAATTCCCTAAATTATTAAAAGTACCATTTTTATCTAAATAATGAAAATTTTTATTTTGGGTTACTTTTTAATGTAGTTTAGTATAGTATTTTTTATTTTTATGGAATTGTTGTTGGTTATATGATTTACTTAACAAACGCCCTATTCTAAACAAAAACCAATTGTGATTTTTTAAGCCTTAAGTAACGTTTGTTTATAAAAATCCTAGACATATATATTTTACATGTATAAAGAGAATTTTTTGAAATCTTCACATTTGATATTTATTATAATTTATTTGAGGAAAACTACTAAATTTGGCATTTGTGAGATTAATTAGTTTTTGATGAAATAATCTAATAAATTAAATGTTTTAGATATTCTAATATTAAGTGTTGATGTAAAGAGTGCTTAGTTTTAGTTTTTGTAATTGAACTTGGTTATTTTGGTGATTAGGGAAATGTGTAGCAAATTAAGGGTTAAAACGGTAATTTTAGTAAAATATATGGTGAGGGGCTTTGGAATTTCTAATAATCAAAATTAGAAGTGTATATTCTTATGATCTTATAGTATATTCCATGGATTTGTTTAGATTTGTATGCTATTTATGATATAATTTAGTGAATATCTTATTATATCGGTCAAACTAATTAATTTCAATAGATTTTGTAATAATTTAGATAATTATATGACCTTAGTTGATACAATAGAGGCTTACATTTACTTATTTGTTTTAGAGTGAAAGGGTATAATACCCCGTTCTAGATAAACAAGTTATGGTAAGGTCCTCTTCTTGGAGTTACATCATACTCTCGCATCATTTTGTAACATAAAGGTTCAACAGGTTAACTTCAAGTTTTTTCCAAAATCATGAGCTTTAAATGATAGCTTGACTTGACTTAGTCAATCTTTGTATTTGAAGAGGTCATTTGTTTTACCTTTAAGGAAGCTATTTTCTTTAACAAAGTTAAGAAGCATCTTTCTTAACGATTAAGGTTCCTTTAGTGCATTTTCCAAATGGTTTTAGTTACCTTGCTCTCTTAATGTCATAGTATAGTCATAATCAACTCCATTATCCATACTCTTAATAAGACAATGTTTCCTATCATTAGTGTCATTTAATAATCTACTTATTCAAGCCACCTAATATCTTAGTTATCCATTTCGATATTATTGGAAATTCTCACTTTACTATGTATTGTTATTTTTTTGAACAAATTTTTGTTTACTCTGTGGATTTATACATGCTTTAACCCCTTCCCTATAGGTATCTCCTTACATTTTCAACTTACAACTAGTCAAACTTGAGAACAAGTCAATTATATTATCATTTCTCCAAATTGAATTAGGATCTTATACACTTGCTTTTGATTTTTTTCATCGTTTCACGGTTATTCCTTATTTTGCTTGATATTTGTACTAGGTGTGGAAGTTCACAACTTTTATCATGGTGTTTGGGCCTTTAGTAACCTTTACGAAAAGCAATGTTGTTTTTAGGGGTTAGGGTGTACTCATTATAATTAGTTGATAAGTCTATACTTTCATTATAATATACATCAGTGGAATATGCTCCTAATGTTTATGTCTTCTCAAGTTTTCACATCCTTCCCCATTTACATAAGTTTTGTATCCAAAACTTAGTCGTATTTATTATGGATCTTGTTTCTATCATATCATCCTTAACATGTTTCTCCATTGCACTTTGTCTTGTTATTATTATCGTCATTACCATTATTAATACCTTTATCATCTTATGTTGTTATCTTAATGAGTTCTCAAAACATATTTGGTAAGGGGAAACCACACCATAGATGTGAAAAAACTTAGGGTGATAAATGGAAGTAAATACATTTATAATTCTATAGTCTAAGATTTTTAATTGCTATTTGATTCTTTCTATCTAAGTTTTACCCCATCTCACGGTTCGGTAGGTTAATCCTATCTCTAACATCTTATAGGTTTGATACTACTTTTGCTACATCCTAAAGAAGGCTTAGTAAGATTTCTCTAAAGTTATCATATTATGTATGTATCCATGATATAAAAGCCGCCTTATAAGTCAAAGGTCACAAAACTCCAGCTAAATGACCATCGATTATACTTAATCTTATTTCATATACATAGTTAATTACAAAAATAGCTATGGATGACCAATAATGCATAATATGCTAGAGCAATAGATAATTAGTATCTCGTACTAAACATTAAGACCAAGTAATTAAATTTTGAAAATAATAAAAGCCATTATAGACTCCAGTCTTAGATAAAGGAACTTACAATACTTTAAGAGCTTCAATCCAATTATACAATTCACTCTTTAAAACCCTCCAGGCTTTTGATGACTTGCAAAAGAAATTGTTTAGGGATGAGATACATTCAGTTTAGTAAAATATTCCTCCTTTTATACCTTTCAAGCAATAGTAAGCAAGTTAATCAACAAACACTTAAGTGATCACGCATATGTAATGCAACAATATATGAAGTCAACTGGCCAATTGCTTACGACATGGATTTAACCCTCCATTGCTTGGGTTAAGGAATGTTCCATATGTCAGTTCTAAGTTCTTGTCACCTTAGCCTCTAAATTATAAGTGATCTCACAATATGATCAAGATTTTTTTTTTCTTTTCTCTCGATTCCAAAGTATAGTCACCGAGGGTGTAGATGTAAGGAGCACATACAGTCTCAATCACCCTTAGGTGATGGCATCATGGACTCAACCTTAGCTAGGTAAGTGACATTTCTTAACACTAAGTTGTTCCTACGAGTTAGGATAAGGTTATGTTGTATGGATACATTTTTTAATAAACTGTTAGTATGCATCAACTAATGAGTATTATTCTCATACTTTTCTACTTTTGTCCATTGTATATGTATATGTTCCTTCTATCTTAATGTAGCCCTTTTGTCTTTTCCTCTTTTAGAAGTAAGCTTAGATATTAAGTATAAAAGGGCATGTAATGTAATAGCAAAACTTCATCTTCCTCATTAATACATTGAATATACATTTGTGGGTTCAGCAAGTTTCTTACTTCCTTCCACTCTTATCAAGTTCCCTAACGAAGAGCTAGTGTTGAGTATCCTTATTTGCTCCCTCATGAATAATATCGAGTGGTCAAAATAAGTATGAGAGTGAGTTAAGGTGTATCATATCCAAGACTTAACTCTTAAGTGTCTATTACTTTCATTTTGTTTTCTTTTCTGCAAGAAGGACCCATTATGCATGTCAAATAAGCCTTAGGAATAACCTAACTCGTAGGTGCATCATCTTTTATTCTAGTATCAAAGCTTCACGTTTTGACCAAGAGAGCTTCAAGTGAGCTTTATTTAGTGTACGCATAGCTGCTATGGAGATTGAAGTAGTATTATTAGTGTTCAGGGTATTACAATAGTATTCAAAGCTATGTATGTGAGTTAGTAAGCTTAAGTTGCATCTTATAGTTATTGGTTGTGTTGAGCTACTAAATGTGTATTTGATTTGAGAAGAGGAAGTTGTGTAGGTTCAGTAATTGGAAGATTTCAAATTTAAGTGTTCACAATGGTATAGTAGGTGTAGAGACTAATGCCCATGGCCGTAAAAGATACAAGGTAATCAAACTACTATACTTACCAACGAAAAGATTTGTGAATTGGTAACCATGATGGCTAAAATAGCCACTTTCATGAGATAAATAACCAATGCCTGACCTATTAAAGTAGTAGAGGGACACATCTTACTTGTAGTTATTGATGTTCGATCTAAGTAGAGGAGGTAAGCAGCTAGGTTCCTTAGAAATGAAAAATTGAGCAAGTTTGTTTAGTTCAAAATCAATGAGTTAGAGAAGATGGAGGGAATAATTGTCATATGAGGAGACAAATTGATGAAGAGGAGGATGTTAACTTCTATGAGCTCAAAGAACCTAATGGTTAAGCTCCTAAAGGCCTTAAGAATGTTAAAAATTCAAGTGTTGAGCTTTACTAGTAGTAGAGATGCAAATGATTACTTGGATTGGGAAGATAAAATAGATGATCTCTTTTAGTGTCATGATTATGAAAAAAACATCTAAGGTCTAACTTGCTACCCTTGAGCTATCGAATATGTTGCCCTTTGGTGGAAGAGTTTATTAGTGACAAGAAGGTCAACAAAGGAACCTGAGGTCCGTATATAGCTTAAGATAAAGAGGCTATTGATTAGAAGATTTGTGCCAAACTTTTACTTTCAAGATGCTTTTAAAAATTGTAGAAACCATGGTAAGTAGGAAATAGTGTTGATGAATATGTCAAGGAATTCTAGATGTTGATGATCCATTATGAAGTAGTGGAACCCAAGGCTTAAATAGTCTCCAAGTTTGTGACAAACCTGATGATAGGACCCCAAATACTAACTCAATGATGTGTTAGGTTTCGGACTACATAAGAGGCCCATTTGCAAGCTCCACGCAAATGGATGGCCTGTTTATAAGCTCTACCAATGCTGGACAACCTATCTTACTCTACCAACATCCTTTGCGCTAACAACTTGCTCCGCTCTACAAGATTGTCATGCTTTGCCGTCTGCTCTGCTTTGCCAAGATCGATATGCTTGCCTAAGTCTGTTTAGCCAAGATCTGCTCAGTCATGTCAAGACTTCTTGGTTATTCCATATCAGCTTGGCCGCGTCAAGTTAGATTAAACAAGCTAGCCATATCCATGTCAGATCGGTTATTGCCATATCATGTTAGCTTAGCCATTCAAGGTCGGCTATGGCAATGTCAAGTCGACTACGGTCATATTAGATCGACCTTGAACAAGACAAGTTATCTAGAATTAGGTCTACTTAGATTAAAGCTCTAGAGTTTCCAATAGCTCTTCAAAATCTACCATTAACCCATTACCCGAAAATCTCAGTTGGCTATCTATTTTACTTATGTTGTTTAGATTTTCGATTTCTTGTATTTTCCCTAAGTTGTCTTCATGTTTTATTTGTAATTATTGGAATACCACTAGGGCATCCTTTAGTCATTTTATTTACAACTTTATCGCTCTACATAAATAGAACACTTACATAAGGTTTTAGAGATTTTCTTACAACATTAATGAAAAACCCTTGAGTCTTTTTTCTTGGAAAGCTCTTTTCTATCCACTCTTATCAATCCCTTTACCAAGGATTGTGGCGAACAACCCTAGGCCTAGTGTTCGTACATCATATTAGGTACTAGCTTAGGTCTGTGTGTGGTTCTACGGTTTGTCATACTAAGATGAAGGTAGGTAATCAATTTTTTTTAGAATAATGCTCAAATTTTGTGGTTTGGGTCATTTAATGGGATTCTTCTGTGTAGTTGCAACAACAATTAGTGGAATGTGTTGTGGTTGCTCGTATTGAAACCAAAGTTATCGATATTAATTTATAATGTTTAGTTGTTGTTAGCTCTAGAGACTCTGCTGTTACAACAGTAACAGGTGGTAGTAGTCTCCTTAGGTGTTACATTGGACAATTTGATGCTAGTGGTGATTATGGTTGTACTAGTAGGTTGTGCTATTATCTTAGGAATTGGCATAGTGCTTGGTACTCAAAGTGTAAGTTTCTAAACTGAGCTGATGGAGTGATACCATTGGGATTCGAGCTATGCAAGCATCCAAGCTACTTGAACCTAATAGTTGAGCTGATTCCAGTATTTAAGCTGAGTCAAAGTGCCGAAGTGAAGTAGAAGATTCGAGTTGTGCAAGCATCTAAGCTGTTGTGATCTTGAATCACCAAGTGTTGGATAGTTTTAGTCATTACTAACAAAACTTCTTATGAACCAAGCCAATCTACTAATCTAACACCTCACTTTAGCATGGCTTATGACAATCGAGGAAGATATAGCTATGACCATGACTATGAAGATATAAGGTCGAGAATACGTAAGTTTAATGGTTATAGACCCCCAAATGAATACTTGGATTGGGAATTTCGAGTCAATAAAGTTTTTGAAAAGTATCTGTATCTTGAACGTACCAAGGAATATATCATAAAGGATCATCTTCTAGGCTTTGTTAGGACTTGGGGGGAGAATGTAACGAAGTAAAGGATCCTTAGAGGGGCAAGTACTACATGGAGTTCAATAAGACCTGCAATAAGAAAAATTTGTAACCCCATTATATTAAGACGAGTTATATGAGGAGCCATCTACCTTAAGGTAACGAAAAATGAGTGTCTAGGAATTTGCCCAAGAATACAAGGCATTTTTGCAGTGATGTGAGTTATATGAATCTCTTTCGTATACTATCTCGCGATTCATGAGAGTATTGAGGCTAGATATTACCTGACATGTTAACCCCTTAAGAGTAAGAAGCTTAAATGAAGCTATCTGATTAGCCTTAAGAGAAGAATTCGCCATTGGTATCGACCATTATGATGTGCTAAAATAGCTGGAGGTTATACTTAATCAACTTAAGAAGCCTAAAGAAGAAATGAGACAACAAAGGGATACTCGAATAAAGAAGACCAACGAAAGAGAAGCTTGAGGAAAGGAAGCAGGAGAAGAAGAGGTAAAGGTTACCAAAGAGATGAGCAGTAGGGCTAAGGAAGGCCGAGCTAAATTACGATTAAACCCCCTTGTTCGAAAGCGGTTCCATTACCTACTATGAATGCCACATATGGTAGCTTCAGGAATTACTACATCTGCCTTCCTCATATCGGAGTCTTGCATCTAAGTCATCTAACAAGTTTACATGGCACTAATATGAGCAATTATAGCATCGCACCTGTGAGCTATTATCGACTGTCGATTGGAGTTTATCAAAGCCGAGGTGATGGATATGTATATTGAGGCTATATCAAGTTGACTCTTAGTACTCTCCTGTTGGAAAGATTTGAGGTATGTAGATGGAAGGAGAAAGAAGGATCAATTTACAAAGAAGCAAAGGGAATAGTAATTACAACAAATGAGGAGATCATGATGTTTGAGCTTACTAAGCTTGAAGAGGTTGAAGTGCTTATGATTGATGAGCAATATTATACCTTACAAACATAAGATCTACGTACCCATGATCTTTTGTATGACCTTAAGATGATGTTACTTCCGATAGTTAACGGTTGTTGGGACTACCATGGTATAACTAATGAGATCCATGATGAGTGGAAGGAAAAATCTAAGATAAAAGATTTTGTTGATAGAGCTAATCATGAGTGGAGGGAGCATCGGCTAGTAATGCCCTTGTTATAAGAACTGAAGTGTATTTCAATGTTTAAATTTCAATTTTGTTGATTGGTATTTGACCCTAGAGGGATTTGGAACCACCAACTACCAAGTTTCAACTCAAAACTCTTCAAAGAGGGAGAGAATGATAGGACCTTAAATACCGACCCAACGATGTGTTAGGTTTTGGACTATATAGGAGGCTTATTTGCAAGCTCTACACAAATGGATGGCTTGTTTATAAGCTCTACCAATGCTCGATGACTTATCCTAGTCTACCAACATCCTTTGCGCTACCAACCCGTTCCACTCTATAGGACTATCCTGCTTTGACATCCATTCTGCTTTGTTGAGATCGATATGCTCGCCCATGTTTGTTTGGCCAAGATTTGCTCGGTCATGTCAAGATTGCCCCATTATTCCATATTATCTCAGCCACATCGGGTCAGATCAAACAAGCCGACTACATCCATGTCAAATCGATCACTACCACATTAGGTCGACCTGTCGGCCACAGCAACATCAGGTCGGTTATGGTCATATTAGATTGGCTCCAGACAAGACATGTCATCTAGAATTAAGTCCACCTAAATCGAAGCCCCAGAGTCTCCAATAGCTTTTCAGAATCAAATATTAACCCCTCACTCGAAAATCTTAGTCGATTATCTATTTTACTTATGTTATTTAGATTTCCGATTTCTTGTATTTTTCCTAAGTTGTCTTCATG
Source organism: Lumnitzera racemosa (assembly GCA_024138005.1). Classification (NCBI taxonomy): domain Eukaryota; kingdom Viridiplantae; phylum Streptophyta; class Magnoliopsida; order Myrtales; family Combretaceae; genus Lumnitzera; species Lumnitzera racemosa. The sequence continues at coordinate 16,833,761 of JAMXBC010000001.1, forward strand.
TTTTATTTGTAATTACTGGAATGCCACTAGGGCATCCTTTAGTTATTTTATTTACAACTTTACCACTTTGTATAAATAGAACACTTGTATAGGGTTCTAGAGATTTTTTTATAACATTAATGAAAAACCTTCAAGTCTTTTCTCTTAGAAAGTTCTTCTCTACCTGTTCTTATCAATCCCTTTAGCAATGATTGTAGTAAGCAACCATAGGCCCAATGTTCATACGTCATATCGGGTACTAGCTTATGCTTGTATATGGTTCTACGGTGCATCATATCTATAGAGTTAGTATGCGGGATCGCTAAACCATCAACTTTCATTTATCTTTTAAGTCATCTCATAACTCGGACCCATCCATTGGTTTTCATGGGATACTAGGTTTGTGTATTCATTTGCGAGTCCGTATCACTTAAAGTATGAAATCACTAATGTAGTTGAGGTACGGAGAATTAATTCTCTAAGAAAGGCTATATGAGTAGGTTAAAAAATTGAACGACAAAGACAAAACTGAGTAAACTAGGTGCCGAGCTCCTAACTTGTACCTCTAAGTTGAGTTATGTCTAAGAAGCTTAAGATGAGCCAAAGAATTAACTACCAAGGTCAAAAATCTAATAAGGAAGAGCACCGATTCAAGCAAAAAGGCAGGGCCATTGCTGTCAAGCCTAAATCTAAGAGGGAGGCTAGATAGAGCTCTATAAGGAAGATACAAGAAATCAAGTGCATTAATTTCCTTAGCTTCAGCCATATCGTGTTATTTTGTCTGAACAAGTAAGTAATAGTGATGAGAAGAGAAGACTTAGAGAGTGTGGATGATGAGCGTATAAACGTACATGTTTTATAGTTAATGTCATAATACTTTTTATTATATTTTCTAAGTATTAGTATTGAATTTGATGCTTATTTGGTTGATATTTTGATTTTAGGATTTTCTTAATTGATTCGATAATTTTGGATAAATTTTTCAATGATGTGGAAAAGTTTTAAAGCATAAAAAGGATTACACCCATGAATAAGGACCATGAACTAAAATCGCAAGCAAAACAACAAGAAAATAAAGAAGAATTAATGACCTAAGAAGATCATGGATGGGATCACGGGCATGCTTCTTGGGCATAAACCTCCTATTTCACTTATTTTCTATTTTTTAGTGGAGAAAGATTATGGGTAGGAATTAAGGTTATAATCTTACGGCCTGAACATGCTATTATTTGCGAATCTCCTTATTTTTGGAAAAATTTGAAGTCTTATAAGCCACCCTACACTTATAATTATAAAAAAGGCTTTGTAAATATAATTAGACATCACTATCATCATCATAATTCATAATTATTATTTTCATTCAATTTTTGTGTAATAATTTGGGGTTTTGTTCGAGTCTTTAATTTCATAATCACTTGGCATATATTTTAACTCTATTAGAATATCTATTTATTAGGATTGAGTTTGCCAAAACCTCTTCTAATTAATAATTGTGAATTTGATGATTTGGATTAAAGGATATACTGATATGCTCTTTAATTTGATTAAGGTTTAAAAACTGGAAAGGAGTATTTAGTTTATTTCTTGTCTAGCAATAGAAAGAGTAAGTTGGTTAGTCTTAAGTTATTGTTTACTTTGCGAGAAGGAATTTTTTATCTAATACTTAATTGTTTTTAATTAAACCTATTAATGACTCTGTATTAACATTGTTGAGCCTGATTTTTCAATTTTTTTTATTTTTTATTTTATTTCTCATTTTCCAATTAATATTAAACTTGAACCCATTCAATATTAATCATCAATTAAAGAAATTAGGAACTTTCGATTTTTTATTTAAAAAAATTTTTGGATTCGCCACACGACCAAAGTTGGAAAAAAGAAAAAAAACGGTAATCAATTGGGTAGGTTAATTACAATTCAGCAACTAGTTTTTTATTTTAATTTGAATGAAAAAATAAGGGGGTTCCGAATTTGAGAATTAACTTACTAAACCATAATGGATATCACTATATATTTTCCAAAATTAGGTTTATTTTTTAAATTGGGTGTGAGATGGCATGTATATCTACTTAGGGGCTGCTGTTATCTGGCAGTGGATTTGACCAAATGTTGTGCGCTTCGGTCAAAGGGACGATAGGCTGCGACATGCTCGTGTATGCAAGACAATGGATGTGCGTGTATTCAATTGTTACTTGATTGGAGACTAGATCCTTGCCGACCATGCACGGGTGTTTGTGGATGGAGAAGATAGTAGCTTCCGCGGCTATCCGTGTTAATCAACTTGTGGTCTGGACTGCTGGACAGTGGGCAAAGACCATGGCTGCGTAGCTGTAAGCTTTTGCTGAGTGTATCTCCTACTGTTGGTGAAGGAGATGATGTGCTCTTGACCATGTAAAAAGAGACAGAGGCGTACTGCTGATTAAAAGCTTAGAGTGTTATTGTAGTAGTTTGGATGACATGACAATGTGCGTGGGTTCTTGAACTCCGTCAGTGCTGCTACTAAGCTTTCTTTTACTACTCGTGGATTGCAGCAAAGAGAGAGTGGGGGGTAGGGGGGTGGTGGTCGTGGGTGGTATAGGGGTGGGGGTCGTGTTTGGTGAAGAGGATGAAACAATTGCTATTGCGAAGTCAGGTAAGGCCTGACGTTCGTGTGTGGTCTTTTACTACTCGTGGATTGCAGCAAAGGGAGAGTGGGGGTGGGTGGGGGTCATGGGTGGTATAGGGGTGGGGGTCGTGTTTGGTGAAGAGGATGAAACAATTGCTATTGCGAAGTCAGGTAAGGCCTGACGTTCGTGTGTGGTCTTTTACTACTCGTGGATTGCAGCAAAGGGAGAGTGGGGGTGGGTGGGGGTCATGGGTGGTATAGGGGTGGGGGTCGTGTTTAGTGAAGAGGATGAAACAATTGCTATTGCGAAGTCAGGCAAGGCCTGACGTTCGTGTGTGGCCTGTTGTAGTCGGATGAGGATGTAGTGGCTTTGTTGTGCCCGTAGAGTGTGACATCGATCACTGCTCAGTTAGTGCTGATTGGTGCTACACGTGGTTGGACAGTGAAGCCATGTGTCATGTGGCAGTTTTGGGAATGTGGTGCGAATTCTGAACATTGGGAGTTGGCAATCACGTGTAGAAGACGATGAGTGAAAGAGACAATGTACAGCAACGCAGATTGCTGCTGTCTTGTTGTTGCTGTATAGTTGTGTTGGAATTGATTATGGCGTGCTGTAGGGATTATGAGTGGACGGCCAGGGGCAGATAGCTACGTGCAAAGGTCCGCATGCGGTTAGAGTCTGGAGAGCAAGAAAGATGTTTATTGCTGTGTGAATAGCTGTGGGGAATTGGAGTGGAATCGGATTGACTAAAATTTTTTCTTTTTGGTGAATGTATATATATATATATATATATATGTTGTTTCTTTTATGCTACGCACTTTGTATTTATAAAATTTGAAACGAATCGTATCGTATCGAATCGAATCTTTAATATTGATTTCAATCTGATTTGATAAAAATTAAATTAAATCCGAATCATTTATATCGATTCAAATTTAATTTAGTAAAAATCAAACTAGATTTAAATCTTTTATAATGATTCAAATCCAATCCAATTAGATTAAAAAAATTTGATTAGCTGTGGATCCCGTACGCATAACTCGCTTTTTGTAAAATAAAAAAGATAGATAAATTAAAAGCCCAAGTGCCTAGCAAGATTTGAACCTATGACCTTAAGTTAATGTAATGCCTATACTCCTATATTTATTTGTTAAGCCATTGACTTATACCTTGATATTTAGTATAATTAAATTGTACTTCAATCACGTGACTCTGTAAAACTACTTGAACCAAACTAAAACTAAATGATTAACCGTAAAATATTTTACTTTCTAAAAAAAAAACCTTCATAATTTTTCCTTTTCTCCTTTTTTGTATTTTTATCATTTTTCAAAATTTTTATTTTATTTTCTTGTTTTTTTATTTTTGAATTAGGAACCTTTCAAAAAACAAAAATTAGAACTACGGGCGCAAAAATTGAGTGTCTACAGTTGTTCCTCTTTGTAGTAAAATTTGAAAAAAACTTTGCCACAAAGACAAGAGAGATACCATTTTTGCCTTAGGACTGACTTTATCCTAAGAAATGTAATGACAAGCTAGTTAAGGATTTGATGATGATAAGCTTGAAATGAAGAATAGTCAGGTTAGCGCCCTTACGAGCTAGCAAGAACACTAAAGAGAATATTGAGAACTTGGTCGTGCTCTCCTATAGGCTGACTAATTAAGGTGGTCAAAGCCCTCTTTAAGCTAACTAAGACTTAAAATTGAATTGAGAAAACTCGGTTGTACCCCAATGAGTTGACTAATTAAGGTAAGCAAGTTTCTAAAGTTGGCTAAGACCCTAAAAATGATTGAGAACTTAGTTGTGCCCCTTATGGGCTAACTAACCAAGGTGGGTAAAGTGTTGCTTGAGCTAGTTAAGACCCTAAATTAAATGAGAAAACTTGGTCGTACTCCAATGAGCTGACTAACCAAGGTAAGCGAAGTGCTTCTTGAGCTAGCTAAGGTCCTAAATTAAATGAGATCGGTAAGAACTCTTAGAGTTGGCTAAGTCCTTAAAAATAAATGAGAAAATTTGGTTATGCCCCAATAAGTGTCTAACCAAGGCAAGTAAAGCGCTCCTTGAGTTGGCTAAGGCCTTAAACTGAATGGGATAGGTAAGTGCTCCTAGAGCTGGCTAAGACCCTAATAAATGAAAAAACTTTGTCTTGCCACAATAAACTAACTAACCAAGGCAGGCAAAGAACTCCTTGAGCTAATTAAGGCCCTAAACTGAATAGGATGGGTAAATGCTCCTAGAGCTGGCTAAGATCATAAAAAAATGAGAAAACTTAATCATACTCTAATGAGCTGACTAACTAAGGCTGGCGAAGCATTCCTTGAGCTGGATAAGGCCCTAAACTAAATTGAGAAAACTTAGTCGTACCCTAATGAGTTGACTAACGGGCAAAGCATTGTTTAAGCTGGTTAAGGCCCTAAACTACATTAACAAAACTTGGTTGTACCATAATAAGCTGACTAACCAAGGCGGGTAAAGTGTTCTTTGAGTTGGCTAAGGCCCTAAACTGAATTGAGAAAAATTAGCCATACCATAATGAGCTGACTAACTAAGGTGAGCAAAGCGCTCCTTGAGTTGACTAAGGCCCTAAAATGAATTGAAATGGGTAAGCATTTCTAGAGCTAGCTAAAACCTTAGAAAAATGAGAAAACTTAGCCGTTTCCTAATGAGCTGACTAACTAAGGAGGGCGAAGCGCTTCTTAAGCTGATTAAGGACCTAAATTGAATGAGAGGGGTAAGTGCTCCTAAAGCTGGCTAAGACAAAAAAAAAAATAAGAAAACTTAGTTGTGTCCTAGTAAGCTGACTAACTAAGGCGGATGAAGCGTTCCTTGAGCTAGCTAAGATCCTAAAATATAATGAGAAAACTTGGTCGTGCCTTCATGAGTTGACTAACCAAAGTAAGCAAAGCGCTCCTTAAGTTGGCTATAGCCCTAAAATATTGAGAAAACTTAGTCATGCCCCAATGAGCTGACTAACTAAAGCAAGTGAAGTAATCCTTGAGTTAACTAAGACCTTAAAAGATTGAGAAAGCTTAGTCGTACCCTAATGAGCCGACTAACTAAGGTGGGTAAAGTGCTCCTTGAGCTGGCTATGGCCTTAAAAATGAATTGAGAAAACTTGGTTATACCCCAATGAGTTAACTAACCAAAGTAGGCAAAATGCTTCTAGAGCTAGCTAAGACTCCAAAATGAATTGAGAAAACTTGATCGTACCCCAATGAGCAGACTAACAAAAGTAAGCAAATCATTCCTTGAGTTGGCTATAGCCCTAAAAGATTAAGAAAACTTAGTCATGCCCTAATAAGTTGACTAACTAAGGTTGGTTAAACGCTTCTTGAGCTGGCTAAAACCCTAAAAAATGAGAAAACTTGGTCATTCCTAATGAGATGACTAGCTAAGGCAAGTGAAGCGCTCCTTAAATTGGCTAAGGTCCTAAACTAGATGAGATGGGTAAGCGATCCTATAGTTGGTTAAAACCCTAAAAAATGAGAAAACTTGGTTATGCCCCAATGAGTTGACTAACCATGACAAGCGAAGTGCTTCTTGAGTTAGCTAAAACCTAAAAAATGAGAAAGCTTGGTTGTACCTCAATGAGCTGACTAACCATGGCAAGTGAAGTGCTCCTTGAGCACTTTAAACTGGATGAAATGGGAAGCAGTCCTAGAACTGGTTAAAGGCTTAAAAGAATGAGAGAACTTAGTTATACCCTAATGAGCTAACTAACGAAGGCGAGCGAAGGGCTCCTTAAGCTAGCTAAGGCCTTAAACTAAATGAAGTGAGTAAATTCCCTTAGAGCTGGCTAAAACCCTAAAGAATGAGAAAACTTGATCATACCCCTATAAGCTGACTAATCAAGGCGGGCGAAGCACTCCTTGAGCTGGCTAAGGCCTTAAAATGAATTAAGAAAACTTTGTTGTACCTCAATAAGTTGACTAACGAAGGTGGGCAAAGCGTTCCTTAAGCTAACTATGGCCCTAAAAATGAATTGAGATAGCTTGAATTGGGATAACGCTCCATGAGCTAACTATATCCCTAAAAGGAACATAATTTGGGCAATGTTCTATGAACCGGTTAGAAGCCTAAGAAACTTTGAATTGGGACTACGCTCTATAAGCTAGCTAGATTCCTAAGAGACCATGAATTAGGACTACGTTCTAGGAGCCAGCTAGAAGCCTAAGAAACTTTGGATTAGGACAGCGTTCTAAGAGCTAGCTAGATCCCTAAATATGAATCAGGATAGCTCTCTATGAGTTGGCTAAATCCTTAAAAAAATGAACAAACAGTAAGCACCCTACGAACTCTATATGATAGTTGAAAGTAAGACTGAGGAACATGGCCGAATCTAAAAACTCTTAATTCGGGAAATTTACAAAGGAGAAATTTGATGAAAGTCATGTATCACATGAATTGAAGATTTAGGCACTAAAGCCGGCATGAATGGAAAAAATTTGTATAAAGCCTTTACTTTCTCTCCCTCTTTTCCTTTCTTTCTTTTGTTTCTCCATTTTTTCTCTTTTTCTTGGAAGTCTGCTAACAAATACAAATTCTTATTTCAAAAACAAATGTTATAACTCCCTTTCCTTGGTAACCATGTGGGGTATTTCATATCTATCTTAGTTTCTAGCCTTAATAATGAGCTTATTGGATAAGCCTTAGGATTTTGAACGTTCATTTCTTAAGGAAAAGGTAACTCATGATTGGTCTAGTTAAAGAGGACATCCTTACGCATTCTCGGTCTAGATTTCACTTTTGACTACTATTCTAAACATTACAATCCGATTTGCAAGAGATACACCTTGATAAATATGTTATGTCTTTTTGGGTTTAGTATTGTGAATCAGACTTTTGGTAGAATGGTTTCAAAAGGTATTAATGAGAGGGCCTATTTTGGAAAAAAGTACTTTCATCTAACCCAGGTGTACAAGTCAAGAACCCTTGGAAAAACTAGATGTATACTTACCCTAGTTTCAAAAATAATTTTTATATTAGATAAATTATTCTTTAAGATCAGAAGAGCTTTGAATAGGGAGGTATTTTGGATGGGGAGTTCTTGTGTTTTGAGATTCAAGTAGATAGAAAGGTTTTGTATTTGTGATTTAAAATGTGATTCTGAAATGGATATGGGGTTTTGTATTAGTGGTTAGGAATGTGATTTAGGACACTGTGTTTTTAGAGCAACTTAGGCCTTCTTTGGTTGGGGCTTTTCTTAAGCCTGATGTTTGAGCATTTCTTCATTTTTCTTTCTTTTGGGTTTTTTCTTTTTTTCTTTCTTTCTTTCTTCTGCTATTTTTCCTTCTTTTTTTTTTTTCATTTCATCTCTTTCTTTTCTCTCCCCAAAAATAACTCTCTTTTGTCAAGTTTTTGTCTCCAGATGAATCAAGGCCTTAAATCCATAGGTTTAGAGTATATGGGCTTGGATAAGATACGTATAGTCTTTAAGGTATTCAGATAAAATTGGCTCTTCTCCAAAGAGAATAACTTACTGAAAACAAAATTCATCCTTGAATTGTTGTTACTAAGGTAAGCATAAATTAGTTTTATCCTTCTTTCCTAATCAATGATCCTAACCTTCGAATTACCCCACTATAGGGTAGTTCTTGACAAGGTTTACATTTGAAAGGATCCTAAATTAGTTCACGGGGTTAACAAATGATAAATGTGTTTAGGATCTGAAAATAAATGCCTAACTTTATCTTGGTCTACATATCAAGTTCAAAATAAACCTCCTTTAAGAAATGAGTCCAATATATCCTCACCATAATGTCTCTCATTTCTTAAAGTGTTTAAAGGTTAATGTGTGGGACATAGCTTGCCCCTTTTTATTCTAAACCTTTTAAACGTAAGTTATTAATTCCTTATGTAGGGATTCATTGACCTTAGGGTAATGACTGACTTTACTCCCATGCCCAATCGTAAAATTTCAAAGAACAAATGCTCTATACCTTTCATGCTCTCACTTAAATAGCCCCAAATTCATAGGACTTAAAACTCCTAGGCTTTCATGTGTGGTTTCGGGTCTAGTTTCTTAGAGTTCAAATGGGCCAACATTGACAACTTTTGAAGTGAAAGGAACTAATGAATTGCCCTTTTTGTTTGTACTGAGGATCAAGCTCAGAATAATATTTCATGGTCTCGTATTTTCACTTGACTCATGGTTAGACTTGATAGCTTAAGGGCTTTGAGCTGGTTAAACTATCTTAATGAGCTAAGAGTTCGTGTTTGGTTGGTTGCTTTCTTAGGCTAAGTGGATGTGTTTAAGTTGGTTGCTTTACTGGGCTAAGTGATTGTGTTTTTCTTGAGCCTCATAAGGATTTGTAATTGCTAGCCACTTCTACTTTTTCTTTTTCTTTTCTTTTTGAAAGAGAGAGAGGAAAAGTTAGGGCTTTCATGTTATAGTGACCGAGTGATGGATTGTAAATGGAGGATTGATTTCCTAGAATTCTATATCCAAGCCTATAGAATTTATATAGAGCAATACTACTAAGGGTCTACTTACAAAAGAGGAATCCTATTTATTTTAAATGAGAAAGGATATTTACAAAGTGTCAATCTATCCAAAAGAATGAATATTTCTAGTTAGTAGAATTCTAGGCAAAATGGTAGCTATCTAAAATTATTTTACTGACTTGATTCTTTTTGTTTTGTTTTGTTTTGTTTTTATTATTATTATTTACTCTACGAAGTGGGCTCAACTGATGTAGGCCTAAGTAAAAAGCAACGGATTTGAGCCCTCATAACTGTACTAAAGCTCGCACTAAGGTAATATTGACAGAGCTTTTTTGTAAGAATAAGATGAGCCCAATCTTGTTGTTAATAAACTCTTACTTATCTGACCTAAAAAGTTGGAATCACATCTAAAGTAATTTTTTAGGCCAATGAGATGGATGGATGTGAATCTATTTGCAAGCCCCTTGACTCAATCTAGCCATACCTATTTAAAGAAATAAAATTACAATTAAAGCCTACCCTAAAGTTTATATGGAATTATTACAAGCTATTTACAACAAGATATTACAAAAAACAACTGCCCTTATTCATCTAGTTCTACCATATTATGGGTTCTCACAAACTTTTTTGAAAAAAGTTTTCATATATGTAAAGGGTAGGTTGTAAAGGTTCTAAAGTTTTGCGACTACTGCGTTTTTCAAAATAACGATTCTGTGGTTACATCTGAACTTAAGTAGGGTAGCTCAATTGGCCCTAGAAGGTGGTTAAGCCACAAAATTCAAAGCTTACACAATGAACCCTTCTTAAGGTCTTAAGACAGTCTGGTTTGACTTTATCTACCATGTATTTATGATACAAAAAATAAAACAAAATAAAAACCCCAAATTGACCGCATCCCCCCACTTCGTCCCCCATCCCCCTGTAAATAAACTAAAACGAAAAAATGTTAGTACAAAACAAAAAATGAAATAAAATAACAATCAACTCAAGTACATAACTTTTTGAAAAATAATCCTAATTTCAGTAAATTATAGTGATTAGCCCTCTTAACAGTTTCCAATGAAGTCATCAAACTATCGAGCCTAATTTTTCGGCTTTTTATTTTATTTTATATTTTTATTTCCCATTTTTCAATTAATACTAAACCTAAACCCATTTAATATTAATATTTGATTAAAAAAATGAGAAATTTTGATTTTTTATTTAGAAAAAATTTTGGAGTCGCCACTTGACCGAAATTAAGAAAAAAAAATTGGGTAAATTGATTACGATTTAGCTACCAATCTTTAATTTCAATTTGAATGAAAAAAATAAAGGATTCCAAATTCGAGAGCTAATCTATTAAACTCTAACGGTTACCACTATCTACTTTTCGAAATTAAGTTTATTCTTCAAATTATAATATTTTAAAAAAAAATAAAAAAAAAACCTAAGTTTCTACATATTTTATTATCATCATCCCAAAGATGCCTACGTACTCGCTGATTGAGATTAGATGATTATAGTTCTTTCCGAGAACTTTAGTATATTTGTTTATTTTAGTTTTGAAAATCAAGTAGATTTACGTTTTTTTATCAATTTAATTTATTTAAATAAAAACCAAAGGGTCCTAACTCTTGAGTGATTAAAAAACTTTCTAAAGCGTTATAATTTTCTTTCAAAAGTTTTTTTTTTAATTTTTATTTTTACAAAAATAATTTTCTCTGTAAGAAATTCTAAAATAAACCTAATCCTTAAAATTCCTAAACTAATATATATATATATATATGGATATGTCTATACTATTACTACTAAACAAATATTTGTCTAAATAAATTAATAATATCAAACATATAGAATTCTTAAAAAAAAATCTTCTAAAACTAACAATATACATACCTTATGTATTACACTAACTAATAAATGATGACTAATAATGTAATAGTAATTATAATAATTAAAAAAAAAAAAAAAAACGAATTCATTAAGCAACCAAACCAGACTTCAGCTATGGCGTTGGGCTGCTGTTTGTGCCAGGAACTCGTGGGTGATCGGTAGTAGAGAGAGAGAGTTGTTCATCGTAGATGGCACTGGGGACCGATCATCGTGTTCAGGCATGGCGTGCGGTTCGGCCAAACATTGGGTGTGAGACGGCGTATGGATCTGCTCGCGGGCTACTGACAGCGTGGCAGTGGATTCAGCCAGTCGATCAAACGCTGTGCGCTTCGGTCGAAGGGACGGCAGGCTGCAGTGTGCTCGTATGTGCAAGACAGTGGACGTGCGTATATTCAGTTGTTGCTTGATCGAAGAGTAGATCCTTGCAGACCATACGCGAGTGTTTGTGGATGGAGAAGACAGCAGCTTCCGCGGCTGTCCGTGTTGGTCAAGTTGTGGTCCGAACCGCTGGACAGTGGGCGAAGACGGTGGCCACGTGGTTGTGAGCTTCTGCTGAGTGTATTGCCTGCTATTGGTGAAAGAGATGATGGGCTCGTGACCATTTGAGCTCCGTTCGTGCTGCTACTGAGTTTGGTTTTACTACTCGTGGATTGCAACAAAGGAGGGGTCGTGTTTGGTGAAGACGATGAAGCAATTGCTGTCGCGGAGTCAGGCGAGGCCTAACGTTTGTGTGTGGCCTACTGTAGTCGGATGAGGATGCAGAGGCTTTGTTGTGTCCGTGGAGTGTAACACTGATGGGTGCTGCGCGTGGATGGACAGTGGAGCGACGTGTCGTGCGGTAGCATGCGGGTGTGGTGCGGATTCTGAACGTTGGGAGTTGGTTGTCACTTGTAGAAGACGATGAGTGAGAGAGACAATGTGCAGTAGCGCGGACTGCTGCTGTCTTGTTGTCGCTATGAAGTTCTGTTGGAATTGATTGTGACGTACTTGTGGGGACTGTGAGTGGACGGTCAGGGGCGGATAGCTACGTGCGAGGGTCTGCGTACGGTTGGAGTCTAGAGCGCGAGAGAGGTATTTGTTGCTGCGTAAACAACTGCGGGGAAATGGAGTGGAGTCGGATTGACTAAAATTTTTTCTTTATGGCGAGTGTGTGCATCTATGTTGTTTCTTTTATGCCACACCTTTTTTATTTATAAAGTCCAAAATGAATTGTATGGTATTGAATTGAGTCTTTTAGATTGATTTTAATTTGATTTGATAAAAATTAAATTAGATTCGAATCATTTACATCAATTCAAATTTAATTTAATAAAAATCAAATTAGATTTAAAAAATTCAACTAGAAGTGAATCATGTACATACAACTCACTTTTTGTAAAACTTAAAAAGATAGATAAATAAAAAGCCTAAGTGCTTAGCAATATTTGAACTTGTGATCTTAAGCTAATTTAATACCCATACTCCAAAACTTATCGGTTGGGTCGTTGACCTATACTTTTATATTTAATATAATTAAATTATACTTAAATCACGTGATTTTCTAAAACTACTTGAACCAAACTAAAACTAAAAGATTGATCCTAAAATATTTTACTTTCTAAAAATTTAAAAAAAAAAAAAGAAACTTTATAGTTTTTCCTTTTTTCATTATTTTTGTATTTTTATCATTTTTCAAATGTTTTATTTTATTTTATTTTTTTTTTTATTTTTGAGTTAGGATCCTTAAAAAAAAAAACAAAAATTAGAACTACGAGACGAAAAATTAGGTGTTTACAAACATTAATTGGTTTTCTATTTTATCTAGTTTATAATTGAATCCATTAATGATGTTGAATATCTTAACCCATGTATTAGAGTAGGTTAGTTGTAGTATTAGTTTTTATAATTAGAAACAACATCTTTTATTTTCTTAGATTTAGATAGGACTAACATGACTGAAAGATAGTATAACATTTCCAATGAGTTCAACTTAATTCTCATCAATTTATTACTACATACGTGACCTAGTTTACTTACTAGTAAAGATAAGCTTTTGTTACAAAAGTAAAGTTATGCGTATTAGTGGATGGGGAAGAGCTAGCGGAGGAAAAGGATGAAGAGAGAGAGAAAGTGATCAAAGGCCTACTTAACAAGTTTTATAGAGATGAAGAAGTTGTAGTATGTTGAGAAGGGCCAGTTCATGAATATGGTGCTGCATCTAGTTTAGTTTGAGGATAAAGTATAGAGAGAAAATTTTGTATCATATCGGATGCCAAGAGAAGGGTAATTTATGCATGCTAATCATAAATTAAAGAGTTATATGAATGTCGTTGCCTACCATTTCCTATCCCTGACCTTATAAGCTATAATATTCCATAAATTACTAATCAAGACATGAACATTTGAGTATTATGATAAAGTCTTGTCCTTGTACAGTTAGGATCGATAATTGATTTAAAGCATTTAAGAAAGTAAATTGAGTAGATTAGAAGCTTACAAAAAACATCATAACCCTATTTGAGAATTCCTCGTATACTTGGAAGTTGAAAATATAATAAAATATCAAGAATATAATCAAGATAGTGAGAATTTGCTCTATATGAGGTCTTAAAGTCGAGTTTAGAGCAATTGTACCTAAATTTAGGGCTTCTAGGAAAAGTTATTCAATTGAACTTAAACTTTACGACTAAGATAGAAAAGTTAGTTAAAGTGATTTGGTGAAGTTGGATTTTGAAAATAATTACCAAAATTCCAATTTTTCCCTTAGAAGTATGATTACTTAATATAGTGTAAAAATGATCGAAACCCTTCAAATCAAGCTTAAAATGCGATGAGAATTTAGAGATAAGTTAATTAGGTAATAAAAGAAAATAATATAGCATAATATACTATATGATTATACAAATAATTTTATAAGTATACCTGGTATATATAATAAATATACCAGTAAATTAACTTAAAATTACACAATTATATACAATATGTGCTAAATTCATAAAAATATTTAGATAACATCTTTTAAAAATAAAAGATATGTTAGAAACATTATTATATGAGTACAAATACACATTACATGTGAGTTGATTTTTGTCAAGTCAAAAGTGAAATTTTTATAATTAAGCCACCTCTTATTATGCAATTTTCAAGGAAAATATTAAAATAAATTACTTAATAATTAAGAAAAAATTCAACTGACCTTAATATCTATAAATAATATTCCCCTACAATAGATACACGTTTAGGAAGCCGAATTATAGAAAGGAAAAAAAATTAGAATAAAAACAAAACAAAGACCGAGTTAGGACGGTTCCCTAACCATTCAATGACCTAACATATATCCTCATCGCTACCTAGCAAAGCCACCATCAACTAGGCTGGCCGACAACCCCTCTTCGACCAATGGTGGCCAAAGCTCCAATGAATTTAGGTTCTATGTTTCTACCCTGTTTTTCTTTATTTTTGAAAAATTATTAAATTAATTAGGAAAAATGTGAAAAAAAAAAATTAATTCCTAAGTTATTTTATATGAAATTTTATTTCGTAAATTTATTTTTACAAAATTAGGAATATTTAATGTACTTAGTTAATAAATGTACTATTCATCCGAAATTTAAAATTCAAAATAAATACACTAAATGATATAGTTTCTAGCTCAAATTTTTTGTATAAGATACTTATGATATATAGATAATTGCTACATTTGAATATTTTTAATGTTTATTGTATTTTTTGGCCTAAAAATAACTCGAAATTAGGTTAAAAATGTTAAATAAATAGGATTTATGAAATTAAATAGTGAAATTGACCTATACTGATTTATAATGAAGTATAATGATATTAAGATAGGTTGAAAATAATTTTGTATAAAAAGAATCATATTTGGGTAATTAAGTGTAATCTAAGGGTAAAATCGTAATTTCAAATATATAGGCAATGAATCAATAACATGAAACTCAGTGATGACTAAATTCCACATATTTTTAGGAGTTTGGAGAAATTTTCAGGGAATTATTTGGTAACCCTAGTTATTTATTATAAATTTACATAATAAAATAATTTAAATAGCGAACCGATACTTAATTATAGGAATAATAAGTTAAAATATGATAAATAATTGAATAAAAACTAGTTATTTGTGTACTGGCCAAATTAGATAAAAATTATATATTTTTTAATATATTTAATGATATTTTAATAATCAAAATACGTTATAAAAGTATTAAGGTTAGATAATACTTATATTATGAGTTATATTGACAAATTGGGTAAAATATGGTTTAATAATATAAATCAAGTATAGTACGATAATCTTTGTTATATATGTATAATTGTATTAAAATTCGAATTACCCGTTAAAAGTCATCTCTAGAAATTAGGACTCATAAGACGTGTCGTTAAGTCTGTACAAACCCAATGACACTATTTTTACTAAAATCGAATAAACCTAGGTAATATAACTTATATTTCTATAATATTAATAATTTACATACTACTATAACTTTATCATAATCGAAACGTGATTTAAATGACTAAAAGTACATTTTAATATGATCGGAATGATATATTATATGTAATAGTATAATTACGTAAATTATCAATACTTAATAAGTTAACTTGACGATATAATGAAACTATATATTATTATATGTAAGCCTTAAAGTTAAACTAAGTGACCGTAGGATTGAACTTAGAACATAAGATTTAGGACGATCGGTTAAAGGATCCGATCAAACTCAAATTATAAACTATTGATAGACAAATTAGTAAAAATAACCCCGTAAACTTGAATTTAAAAAAATAAGTAATAAAATAGAAAACTATAAAATTTTCAAAATTTAAGTATAATAATTGTTAATTATCGAAAAAGCGAAAAGTATAATTTAATAACTGATAAATTAGTAGAGATAAATTATATATATACTAAAAATCATAGAATGACCTAAATAATAATTATGAATATTCACATGTATCCCATGTGTATTTACGTGTAAGTAAAAATATACGAAATTACTTAAATTGGCAAAAAACTTAGTAAATAATTAAAAAAATTATTAATTAATTGAGAAAAATCAGAAAAAAAAATTAGAGGGATAGGGAATGATGAAAATCTGGTCGTGGCAAGTTAAGAGCTGAAGAAGAAAAATTATTCAATTAGAATGAAGCAACACAAAAGCCAAAAATCAAAGGAATTTGACAATGTCATGTTTAATTTAATACATATTAATTACTAAAAAATTCTATAAATAGGGAAAAAATTCAGAGAACTCCTTTGGATAGTTAGAAATTAGAGAAAAATAGAGAGCTTCGAAAATTTAAGAGAAAAAAAAACTGTGTAGTTAGAGCTAGTGAGCCAAATCCACACACCACCACCATTTAAGACCGAGCCGCCACCACCACTACCACCCCACTCCAGACCCACCACCTGGACCGGTCGATACACCTGAACCGATGTTGGAAGGCCAAAAGCTATCGGACCGGGTGAGTCTCTAATCTGCTCCAATTTTGTATAATTTCTTAAAATTAGTTATTTTACTTAGAAAATTATGAAACTTGTTACTCTGAGATTTTATTATATATAGATTTAGAGAAAAATAGTGATTTAGTTTAATCACGTCTGAAAATATAAGGTTCTTAACAAATTAAGCAAAACCGATCATGATTATAATTAGAAATAAATAGGTTTAGAAGTATAGTTTGAAGGTCAAAAATTTTTTTGTACAATGCTTAAGGATCTAGAATAGTGCTATGAAGGCATTTTTTTAAAATTAATTTTCGAAATTTTTAAATTAATTTTTAGCCCTAAAATGATGAAAAAATTGGATAATTTTGGGTTAATTAGGTGATTAAGATACTAATTACTAAATTAGATAGTAATTAGATATTTAGGGATGTTTATCTCTGATGTGGAAACCAAATCTTAACCTTTGGAGTGTTAAGTATAAATAATGAAGGCATTATGTGCTAATTATAGAAAATTAAGAATATTATAAAAAATTAGGTTTAATTAGATAATATAATAATATAAATCAGAATATAATAAATTTGAAATAAAATTTAATTTTAAGTAATTATATAAAAAAGTGTAAGGTTTTCTCACATTGGGAATAAATCAAATACCCTAATTAGGATTAGCGTGTACTGAATAGTTTAGAATACTAAATTTAGACCCAATAAGATATTAGAATACTCGAGCTTAATGTGATTAATTTCACATTATGATTCGAGCATATTTAAGATTTCAGAATCAAAACTAGAATCTAATTTAGAAACCAAACCCCGAAATAGGGTAGAATGAATCATTAGTAAATAATAGTTATACATGGAAAAAATAAGCTAAATCATAACTTAGAATATGAATCATTAAAGTATAAGAACTAAAAAAAGACCTATTTGTATTATAGGATATCTAGAGACGAATTGGCTTGTAATCGAGTGATCAGGCGACTGAGAAACTCCAAGTTAGTTGAGTTATTACTTACTATATTATAGTGTTATTTTATGGTCCTTGGAGACTTAGGATTGTATATGGTTGTGATTGTAAGTAGTTTATGCATGTGTTTAATGTATTTAAATGCTTACTAAATTTGTAATATGAGTGATTTTGTGATTGATTGAATTGGTGTGAAATTGTTTGAAGACCCTAAATGAAATTTAATCTTATTCAACTCTAACAATTAAAAATGTCATGCATTGCAACCCGTTAGGGGATCATAGGATTCTCCAACTAAATACCAACCCTTTCGAAAGGGATAGCGCAGGATTGTAAAATGGTCCCTTCTTCATCCTTAGTTGAACTAAGTGACTGTAGAGGAGATCGCGACGAAGGTGAAGTCAATGGTTCGAAGGTAGTCGCGAGAGGAGCGATGTTTCCATTGCATAAGCCTGGGTTTGGTTGTGAACTCCTGCATAACATGGAAATTCCTTAACTCAGATTAGAGCGGGTAAAATTTCTCTGATTTCGCAACAGACCGGATTACGTTGTGCGATGATACTTGATTGTTGCATTACATTAAAATAATTGCTTGATAATATTGTTTGTATTTGTATACTCTCATGAGTCTCCAATTCAACTTACTGAGATATAGTTGCTCATACCCTTATAGATCCTTTTGCAGGTCCTAATATCTAAATACTTCAAGTATTATGCCGCCTTATAATTATCCAGAAGTTAGTTCTTTTGAAGGCAGGGGTGTGAGTATCAATTTACTTAGTAATGATGTGTAGTGAGAATATCCTTTGTAGTTTGAGGATAAAAGATTGATAATTATTATGTAAATTGATGAACTATTGTGTATATGTAGAATTTCTTAGGAAGTTCTGTGGACTTTACATATAATTATATAGGTTTATTAAAAATTTGTGAAATTTACCATTATTGTAGTTAAACATTTACTTGGACTATTTACTTCAAAGCGAGGAGTCGTCGACACCTTGTGTAAATTATGTCTATGGGAGGTACTGTGAAGCTAGTTACTATCATAGAATGGTTTACATAGCGAGACTGTTATGATTCTGTGACTTCTGGGTGTAACATTATATAAGGAAAATGATAATATACTTTATATATATATATATATAGAGTTGCTTTAGATAAAACCCTAATGTTTTCGTAACTATTACGAAAACCGAATTTAGGTCTTATATATATAAGGTCTCCCAGTGATCAAACCATTAATAATACGATTTTTCTATAATGTGTTAGGACAGGTAAGTGAGATCAATGCTTCATAGCATTTTGGAATATTATTTTAAAATATCTAGAGACTTTGGTATATATTGGCTTGTGATTGTAGTTAACTATTTGTGCGTATGCAAAATTTATGGTTAGGTTTCGATTTGCTGTAATAGGAGCTAAGCTTCATGATATGGTTATTTTGTGATTATTATGCTTAAATTATTTGAACTTACTTGATCACTTAAAATAAATAAATAAATAAATAAACTAACTTAAACTCGTCTTAACATCTAACTTGATATGCATCGCAACCTACTAAGGGTAATAGCTAGGATTCTTGAGCCAAACATAGACTCCCTTCGATGAGGACAGCTGAAATGATCCTTTCCCCACCCTTAATCAAGCTAAGTAACAGGAGAGGAGGTCGTGATAAGGTTGGAGGTTGTAGTTCGAAGGTGCTAAAGGGAGGAGGATATTCTCCATTGCATAAGCCCTGGTTTGGTTTTGATTCACAAGTGCACAATGTCAATCTCCTCAACCCAAATTAGAACAAGTGAAATTTCTATGATCTCACAACAGACTGAATAATGTCATGCAATAGCATTTGCTTGTATATACGTTGCATTTAATTACCTTTATTGAAAAATTTTCTTATCATATGCTGAGTGCATACTTTTGTCTCCGCCTCACTTACTAAGCAAGTTGTCCCTTATTCCCTTATAGTTTGTTTTATAGGTTTCAATTGGACTACAGGTGCTTAACCAACATCAGAACATTAATAAATCGGGACGGGGAGTGAGATGCAACAAGAAATGGCTAATTATTACTCTTAGTATTAACTTTTTATCTTTTAAGAAAAACTACAGAAGACTTCTTAATGAACTTGGTAGTTTTCAATATTTTTTTTTCTATGTGAAATGGCAGGTACTTGTGGGATTTAATACTACTCTTTTATGAGATCAAATTATAAATTTACTTTTAACGAATTATTTAAAAGGATTACTCCACAGGTTTATATCAAATATGTATCGAATTGGACGCTTTAAAGGGGTAAAGTTGAGTATGCCTGGTATGAACTAGGTTTAGGATAGCAGCTGTGGGGATAGTTTCTATCTTAGAATGGTTCATACTGCAAGACTGTTATGACTTCACCTTTTCGAGGCATGACACAAGCTACATTGGTTTAATGTGAAGGGAGCTTACATATGACACAACAAGCCTAAGTATTGGTCTCCATTGGTGAAAGGTACAAGCATGAAATACTTTGGGACGTGCTACTTATGTATGTATCACACATATTATTTAGTCAACCTTGGATGTTTGGTTAGTGAGTGCTACATAATGGGTATCACAATACATACTTGTTTTAGAAGGATGGTAAGAGGCTTGTCCTATATCCTATGATATCTTAAGAAGTTCATGAAGCTTAAGCCTATCTCAACAAAACACAAAAGAAGACCTTATACATGGAAATGTGAGAAACTTAAGCAAGACTTCAAAACTGTTGAACTTGTATATTATTAATTATCAAACAACTGTTGGAGGCTATTAACCTAGATTCAATCTCATAAAGGTCAAGGAATTGTTGAAGGAATACCGCGATGTACTTCTCGTGGAGTTATCTAGGGGATTACTACCCTTACAAAGAATAATACATGCGATTGATCTCTAGCCTGGTGTTAGCTTGTGAAATGACATACCTATCGTATGAACTATGACAAAGGAAAAGTACTTGAGTGATAAGTAAAGGCTTGTACCAATACTTATGCTATCCTTGCTTTGCTCCTACCTAAGATAGATGGCTTGTAGAAGATGTGTAGATAGCTAAGTTGTCAATAAGATAACATTGAAGTACAAACACCCTATTCCTAGACTGGGTGACATGTTAGATAAGCTCCATAATAGTTAGATTTTCTTTAAGTTAGACCTAAAGAGCGATTATCACCAGATCTAAAAGAAGGAAGTTGATGAATGGAAGACTACCTTAAAGAGATGCCATATAATTATCAGTAGATTGTTAATATACACTAAATCTGACTCTACTTTATAACAAAATTATTTTTTTACTAGTAAGTGCACTAGATAGCATATCTAGTATAATACCAGTGAGACCAGGTTGAACCCATAAGGAATGTTATCTAGCTTTCAACTACATTAGTCCCATCTAAATTTAAGTAAATAAAATAAAAAAAATAAAAATTTAATTATAAAAACTAATAATGTAACTAATCTACTTTACATGATTGGAATATTAACATCTTAAGTGGATTCAATTATTAACTAAATAAATTGAAAACCAGTTAATGTTAATACCAAGTCTTTAATAAGTTTAGTTTTAAAACAATTAAGTGCTAGGTAGAAATTTCTTCTTACAAAGTAAATAATTACCCAAGATTAACCAATTCACCCTTTTTATTGCTAACCATTTCATGTTCTTGAATCTTAATTGAATCAAAGAACATATTATTATGTCTTTTTTTATTTAATCCAAATTATCAAATTCACAAAAATCAATTAGGAGAGGTTCTCACACACTCAATCTTAATATAACAAATATTCCAACTCATCAAAATATATGTTCAATGATTATGGAATTAAAGACACAAACAAAGCACCAAATCTAAAACAAGATCCATTATCTAGTAATTTAAGTATCCAATTCACAACATCAATTAAACACACAAGAAATAATAGGTTACATAATATCCAAATCAAGAATATATATAGGGATAAATGAAAATAACCTTTAAAGAGGTTTCCCAATCTTAATTCATGATCAATTATTGTCTTCTCTTACTTTCTACGTTGAATTCTACAAAGAAAATAAACTACTTTGAAAGTTCTTCTTCTTGACTTCTAAACCTCAATTTTCATTGAATGAATTTAAATAATAGTGTCTTCCTCTCTTCTTGTTATGTCTAATTGTGTTTATAAGACCTTTTATGTAATTACATGTGTAAGGAAACTCTTAAGGCTACAAATCTTTCCCAAAATAAGTAAATTTGCAAGGAATAGCATGCTTATACCTCAATTTCACGGTTGTGATCCTAACTACGATCCTCGGTAACCATCAATTCTTCCTTATTCTCTTCCTCTTATAGGCGTGATTTCAATTCATGATCAATACTTTTGAGTATAATTTTCTTCTATGCTTTAAAACTCATGAAAATCATCTTCAATTCATCCAAAACTTGATCAAATTCTTCGAATCAATCAAACAAAGGGTAAAATCAAAGTATAAACAAATTAAGCATCAACATCACTAAAAATACCTAAGAAACATATAAAAAAATATATAAAAATCACCCATCAAAATAAGTGCAAATTAGCATTAATTAAATTCCTCCCCACTTAAGCTTTTACCTATTCTTAAGTAAGATAAATCAATCAATAAAAACTCTTAAAAATGAAAATATCAATGAATACCCAAATTATAAAATCAATTTAAATATCACATACAGTCTATTAAAAAATAAGAGCACTTACTCTTCCATTAAATTTGTCACTCCTCTAAACATCAATTTCAAAACTCCAGTAACTTTTATTTTATAGAATTACACTTAATCATATTTATATACCTTTAAAACATAACTACAAAATACGTTTACTAGCTACAAAATGCCATACCAAAAGTTGAAAAATTATTCTACGTAAATTAGAGTTAAACTACATCATTTAAACAAATATTAAAACAAAAATTAGAATTAACAAAAACTTAATCAAGAAAGAGTTATCTACATTTTATAAAATTGATTAAAGGGTAGACACTCCCCCTTTTCACCTCTCTAAGCACAATAATTAAAAACAAATGCATATTACATTAACCATTCTCTTGATTATTCCCTCAATATTAATTTTCATTAGAGGAAATTCTCTTTTTCTCTTTCTCATTTTTTCATTTAATTTATTTAAGAAGCAGTTTTTGTCGGTTAGTAAGTCATAGGCTAGATGACCTTAGACTAATAGGTATTACGACTTCCCTTCAAACCATCCACTACTCTTTTTATCGATTAAACACCTTTTCTTCTTCTTCTTTTTTTATTTTTTTAATTTCAGTTCAGCCTTCATATGAACTTTTCTCTTGACCCTTATAGCAAGTTTTCAACTAATAATCTTGAGTATGTCACCTAAGTTGACAAGCGTTACTCAACACTAAGGAGGCATTCTACATGCTTAATTACTCAAGTCAATGAGGCTTATAGTTAAGCTTTTATTTAATTTAAAAGTTTTTTTTTTCCTCTAGTTGCTTTGATATTTTAGGAAACTTTCAAAAGATAGACTCATTCGTTCATTAGTTAAAAATTATAGGACTCTCAAGATTTCTAAGGAATGAGTATGTAATAAAGTAAAATATGGACAACTAATTCCTAATCAGCAATTTCTACCCTAATCTGAAGTTTACATCTAAGCTTAAATACTAGGAAACTCTATACTTACACACAAATTTCATTATTTAATTCTAGTATTGTGTTAAAAGGTCATAATGACTAGGAAATTCATGCAAAATAATAATAATAATCCAAAAAAGTTGTTTCTTTAGTTAGATGAAAAATAGTAGTGAATAGATGTGCTATATCAAACAAATTGATTTTATATTTCTCAAATAATTTTCAAAAACTTTGCAAAAATCCTAAGGGTAGGGAATATAACTAATATAGCTCAAATCCAAAACTTTTTATAAATTTTCATTCATTACCATATTACTTTATTCTTCTCTTATACTCATTTTGTACATTATCCTCGATAGACAAATAAACAATAAAAAAAAATAAAGATGGAAAAATAAGAGAAAAAGATAAAGGGAAACCAAAACTTCTCTAGTTTAAGCTCTACCACTAATTTTTTATCTTGTCATTGAAGCCACTAGATTTTGTACACACCATTTTAAGTTCTAAAACCTTTGTAAAACAAACAAAAGAAAGGAATAGTAAAATGCATCAAACAAAACTAAAAACTTAAACTACTCCTAAACTAGTCTATCTGCAAATAAGAAAAGTTCATTAAAAGGTAGCATAAAATTGGTAGGACTAATATTTTGTTAACCGTAATATTCATCAAATAAAAAAACAACCTAAGTTAATAAATCAAATCATAAAAGCATATATTGCTAATTTTCTCTTTATTTCTTAGTCTCTTGGCATGCTCCTACAAAATGGAAAATACGTAAGTTTATATTCTCAATGACATCTCTCTCATAATTAAAATATAGTAATATGGAAGAAACTTTACAAGACTGAGGAATTACTATGCAAACTTTGACATAGCATCTATGAAAGACAATTACAAATCAATCCATTTCAATAAAGCACAAAATTAAAAAATAATTAATTAGTTTTTAATTTCACAATCCTAGAAGGTCAAAACAACATGAATTAAGTCAAGTTAGGGATATCATATAACTTTTGATTCAACATGAATTATATTGCAAAAAAGATAGGAAAGAACACTTAGAGAGTGCAAAAATTTATAGAAGTTCTAAGATTATGAAAACGCATATAAATATATTATGCCAAGTTTATAAATTAAATACTCCATATCCCAAAAAAAATAATCAACCACTTGTGTTTACGTATACAATTAGCAAATCATTAGAGAATAAATTCATAAAACACATACAATTCACACATGAATGAATGAGATAGATCTAGGAGAAAGCACTATGTGATGAGAAGAGAAATATTTTATTTACGATCTGATTCCTGGCCTTGATTGTTGCATATGGACCTCTTTGATTCTTTTGTTTGTTTTTTTTCCCCCTTTTCTCTTAAAGTTCATGGTCTAAATTACAATCATAATCTTGATTGTGATTCTTTTTAAACATCTTTTCTTGGTGCTTTTGACTTATAATTCCACTTGTAATCATCAGAAACTTATCTTAAAACTTGCACAAGTTACTTAAAATGAAAAGAAGTTGTCACAACATCACAAAACTCATGCAAATCTTCACATTAACTATAGCTACTGAGTTAGTAAGATAATAGAGGTAAAAATTGTTTGGAAAACTTGAATGCAATAAGCACTTTTGTTTAACATCGTTTGTTTGATGCTCCCTACTTCCTCTTCTTTTAAGGTGGATCAAACTTTTGCGAAATCTTCTTGGTAATCCCCTTTTTCCTTCATTGGGTTTCTCGATCATCATTAGAGTCAACTTCTATATTCCATATTATATCTAATTTAATAGCTCAAGGGGTCTTTCCTTTTCCATTAGTTCTAACATTCATGTGCAACTCACTGTTCCTGATTCTCAATGCCATCTTACTATTTTTCATATTAATTATAAGAACAAGAGAACTAAAGTTTGGATATAGAAAGTTTTGAGGCATCTTAAACAGGTCCTAGGAATATAATATATAAAATACACATCATAGGAAAATAAATAATAATAATAATAATAATAATAATAATAACTCTACCTAGCTATGGGCATAAGTCAAATTTGTTATGTACCCTGACTTGAACCGCCATGCTGGATTAAAGAATTGAACCCGATTTAAATAAGGGGTTTAAGAAGCCCATGAACTTGGTGAGTCCACAAGTCAAAGGGTAAGTTGGCACCCGGTACTTATAGACCCTTAAATCCATAGGTAGGTTTACCTACACACTGCAAAAGAAAAAAAGTGACGGTGCAGCGTTAAAATATCAATTTAGTTTAACACTGCAAATCATATGGGTATGCATGGCTAAAAAAAAAAAAAAGGAAAGATTCAACAACTTATAAGAGTTCGAATCAATAATGTGGTGATAGTAACTCCATGAAGTTTAATCAATTAAGTAATTCACCATTCAA
Organism: Lumnitzera racemosa; assembly: GCA_024138005.1. Classification (NCBI taxonomy): domain Eukaryota; kingdom Viridiplantae; phylum Streptophyta; class Magnoliopsida; order Myrtales; family Combretaceae; genus Lumnitzera; species Lumnitzera racemosa. The sequence goes on from JAMXBC010000001.1 coordinate 16,859,107, forward strand.
ATGCAAATCGTCATTTTATTTTAGCAGTTTTGCGTAGAAGTGAGTTTGGATATAATAATGAGAATGTTGGCTAAAGGAATTATTCTTGATCGCATGAATGCCGCCATTTCTAATCCTGGTGGACATGAGCATATGATAGCATATTAATTAGTTTAAATAACAGCTGGACTACTCTTGTGAAAGATTAATGTCAAGTAAATTAATGTGGACCATCATTGAAAGCATTACGATTCATGTGACCAACTTTTAATTAAACAAAGAGTGTTACTTTAAGCATTTAAATTGATTCTGATGTTTGGTCAAAATAAATAAATTGCTTCTTATGTCTCCAAGGATTTTCCATAGTCTTAAATGTGGTGAGCTGATAGCTTTCGAGGCCCAGTACAATATTCAACCGGCTTCCTTACAACGTATGTATTGTATTTTCTTAAGGAAACAAAACCACACTGTTAGATATTTTTCTCTCTATTCTCGATTCCTCTGAGGTATGACTCCTTCGCTCTCTCTCTCTCTCTCTCTCTCTCTCTCTCTCTCTCTCTCTCTCTCTCTCTCTCTCTCTCTCTCTCTCTCTCTCTCTCTCTCTCTCTCTCTCTCTCTCTCTCTCTCTCTCTCATATATCTAGGGTTTCTTGATCTGCTTGTAATCTTTGCCAAATGTGAAAAGAATTACAGAATCATAATCTTCTCTTTACAATCAATCTAACTTTCTATACTAGTATTGTTACACACTGTATTTGTATATGCGTATTGCGAGGTACTTGAATTGGGATTTTTCCTATCAATTTCAAGTATTAGAGCAACTCCAAGAAAGGAAGGAAAAAGAAGAGAGAAGTTTTATTAATTAGGCACTTGATTACCCTTCTCTATTTTTTTTTTCTTTTTATACTTTCCATATGATCCATTACAACTACAACTATTGCCAGTGTCACTACATGATATGATGTGTATTTCTGTATGATATTATGATGTATTCTCTGCATGCTTCAATCGTGATCTATAAGTATGCCTAAGTCTCTATTATAAACCCCTGAATCACATGTATATGATGTATTCGCAATATCTTCAATATGCTTTAAGTCTTCTTTATTGTACATAGTCCTTTAAGCACTTTGGTTTTTGAATATTTCTTGTAGCTCTAGGCATAACATTTTCCTCCCTTAATATAAAATTCATCTTGTCCTCAAGGTGAAATGATGGATATGTTCTCTAAAATTCCCCTAGTTCCATCCAAGTAGCATCCTCAAGCAACAATGATTCCTACTGTATTAACAATTGTGTCACTAAATGCCCCTTTCAATGAACCTGTCTTACATCTAGTATAGATAAGGATTGAACCAAAGGATGATTCTTAAAGGAATTTGATGGTATTTAACCATTTTAGGAAACTCCCCTTCAACCTTCTTGAGTAAGCAAACGTGGAGTTTTAGATGTATTCAAGAATGATATGGCAACTGTAGTCCATAGGCTATAGGTCCCACCTTAGCCACCAACTTATTAGACATCTAAAAAGCTAATGAAGTTTGCCTATATGCTTATAACTTCACATAAGTACAATCTCCTACTTCCAAACTTTTGTCTGATTTGTGCTTGTCAACCAACTTCTTCATTCTCAACTGAGTTTGAGTCAAATTAAACTTAATGATTCTAAGAATCTCATGTCTAGTCTTCAACTCAAAATCAACCACTTCATTCAAAGACAAACCTATTGAACTTAGGGTTCACTATTTGATTTTGATGAAAACAAAATAAAAAGTATATGACTAAATATGTTATTACTCAATTATATTGATTTAATAGATAAAGAATAATTATCTTACTTTATGATTATAAATATCAATTAATTCTACAAGATATTTAGTTTTGAAAGTTGGATTGTAGAGTATAGATATTTTTTGTTATGTTTAAAAGATGGAAACAAGTAAATTTAGGTTACTGGCTTGACAAGTCATGAGTGTTATTAGTTTGATAGTGAAGTGGCCTAGATTAGAAGTTGAAATGCATTCTATTCACGATGCCGACATGATTGTAGACTTACTGGTGTTGATGCCGGTAATTATTTTGCTTACTGTCTTGACCGTAAGAATAAGATATCGTCATGATGGTAAGTCAGTTTCAAGTAGTCGTTGGAGCATTTAATACACAGTAATGGGAAGAATTGAATGAGATAGTATAAATGCTCAACAACCCAATCAAGGATAAGATAGAATTGATATTCTACTACAATCGAAAGACATTCTATTTACAATTTTTGGTATTGTTACTTACTATTTGAATCTTTTACTCTTCATTACAATCAAACAAGTGAGACTTGGTGTGTAGTACTTAGGAGTTCTTGTAAGCTCCCAAAATTAAGTTTAGGACAACTAAGCTCAGATTTAGGGCTTTTAGGGTAACTTATCCAATTGAGCCCAAACTTTGTGACTAGAATGAAAAAGTTAGTCGAGATATTACAGTGAAGTTAGATTTTTGTAATAATGACCCGAAATCTCAATTTTGCCCTTAGAAATTAGAATATTTACTAAAGCCCTAAAATGTTCAGAACTCCTAAAATTGAACTTAGATTGCAACGAGAACTTAGAGTGCAACGAGAACTTAGAGATAAGTTAATTGAGCTATAAATGAGATAATGTAGGATAATTTACTATAAAAAATACACGTAATTTTTTAGTATACCCGGTACAAATAATAATTATACCCATAAATTAACCCAAAATTGTGTAATTATATATTTATTGTGTTAAATTCATGAAATTGACTTTAGAACATATCCTAAAAATAAAAGATATACTAGAAACTTAATTATATGAGTAAAGTTATATATTTCACATGTTATTTACAAAGGATATAAACTTGTAAATTAATTAAATAACTAATTCTAACATATAATATATATATTTAAGTAATTATTTAATAAAAGAAAAAGAAAAAATTGATCAATTACAGCTGAGGATTGTTGGATTCTACGTGGCTGCTGCATAGGAGAAGAATTGCTGATTCAAAAAGCAATTCATCAACAAAATGACACCTCATGCTTACTTAAATTAAAAAAAAAAACAAAAGAAAAAAATAAAGAAAATCCATAGGCGGTGAAAGGATCCTATAAAAATTACCCTAGCAGCAGAATGACAATGTTTAGCAATTTGAAACCAAAAAAAGTAGAGAGAAAAAATTAGAAAAAATTGTAGAAAATAAAAAGAAATTTAGAAAAAACATGGGAAATTGCGTGAAAGTGTAGAACCCTAACCTAGACTAGATCTGCTGTAAAACCCAGCCAACCCCAAACGGTCCACCCACCGCGCCAGCCGTCCGACAACCACCTATCACCCCACGGCCACCGAAGTACCCAAGAACAGCAAGGTCAAATTCTTGCTCTGTTTTTTAATAATTTTAAAAAATCAGTAAATCCGCCCAGAAAACTATGAAAAAAATTTTACTTAGGTTATTTTAAACATGCTTTCGTGTGATATTTTTATTTTTGCAAAATTTGTAATATTTAATATACTTTATTAAGAAATTTACTGTTCATCCAAATATATATTTATGAAATAAATATACTATATGATGTTGTTTCTAGCTGAAAATTTTTGTGTAGGATATATATGATATATAGGTAATTGCTACGTAGCCCGGATTTTGATTTGAATAATTTAAATATTTATTGAATTTTTAGGCCTAAAATTAGCTCGAAAATAGGCTGAAATTATAAATTTAATAGGAAATTATGAAATTAATTGATGAAATGGATATGTACTGATCTATTATGAATAGTAATAGTAATGATTCAAATTGAAATTAATTGGATGCTAAAAGAATTATAATTGGAATTATAATTGGATAATTTATCAAATTTAGGGGTAAAATTATCAATATGAAAAAATAGGCAATAGGTCGGAAACTTGAAACCAAGTGATAACTGAATTCCCTATATTTTTAGAAGTCCATAGAAATTTTCGGGGAATTATTTGGTAACCCGAACTATTTATTACAAATTTATCAAGTAAAATAGCTTAAATTACAAGTTGGGGTATAATTGTAATATTAATAGGCTAAAATGAATTAACCAAAAGCTATATGAAGGATTGCTGATCAGATGGGATTAATAGAAATTTTTATTATAATTATTAATAATTTAATTCAATATATAGAAATAACATGATTGTATATTATAAAAATAATATATATATATAACCATTATAAATTAAACCCTATTGTTTTCGTAATTATTACGAAAACTAAATTTGGACCTTTTGTGTAATTAGGACCTTCCAAAGACGGTTGACAATTCAAGTCAGCAAGAGCGAACATCTAAACAAGTAAGTTGGGATGGTAGCTTCGCCGCTGTTTGGGTACTATTTAAAAGTATCTAGAGACCCAAAAGTACTTCTGGTTGTGTTTGTAGTTAGATGATTATGCGCATGTTATGTGTGTGAATGATACTCTGTTGTGACAGGAGTTTAACTCCTTGGTGTACTATTCTGTATATTTGCATGGATTCTGTATTGTGTGAACTTGTTGGTCACCCCCTGATTAACACTAACGGTTACTCGACTAAAGTATAATTGGTCATGCATAATCACCCGTTAGGGGAAACGAATAAGAGTGTTAGGCCAAATACCGACTTCCTTCGATGAGGATAGCTGAAATGGTCCTTTCCCTATCCTTAGTCGAACTAAGTGATAGGCGAGGAGGTCGCGGCAAGGTTAGGGGCTGTGGTTCGAAGGCGGTCATGGGAGGGGGGTGTTCCCCATTGCACAAGCCCAGGTTTGGTCTGACTTGAGTCACGTTGAAACTCCTTAATCTAGGTTGGAGCGGATGAAATTTCTCTAACCTCACAGTGGACCGGTTAACACTGTGCGATGTTTTCATTTGAGTGATTACATTGCATTTCATCATAATTATTAACTTTATTTGTGACTGTAAAGTACTCTTCTGACTCCACCCCACTTACTGAGCTAGTTGTGCTCACACCCCTACAGACTCTTTTGCAGGTGCTGAGTGAAGGAAAAGATGTTCAGGTACCACCATTCTCAGGTTAGTGTGCTGCTGTGTGGGAAAGTGAAGATCGAGGAATTTAACTGAACCTGAGCTTTTGTCTTATCTTTAAGTTTTGAAGAAAACTAAATGGGAATTCCCTAGGAGCCCACTAGTTTTCTAACTTATTGTATATAAATCGTAAACCTGTGGTTTTTAATAAACTCTTATTGTAAACTTTACCCTTGGATGTGAAATGTTTGTATAATTATTGTTGTAGTACTAAACAGCAGATTGTATAGAACAAGTATTTTGTATAAGCTCTACCATAGGTTTGGTTATTAACAGATGACAGAACAGACGTTTCAAGCTGGTTGAGTTGTACGCCTTGTGTAAACTGCGTCTACGATAGCAGCTGTGAGGTCAGCTTCTATCTTAGATTAGTTTATACGGCGGGACTGTTATGACTCTTCTTGTTCGGGACGTGACAGTTCTTGTATTTATAATCTTTAGAGAGAAAAGCATTACACTTGTGTGATTATTATGTGTAATTATGATTGAGAAACTTATGTAGCTCTTTGAGCATTGTTTTGTGAGATTAATAAAGTGGTGTGAAGTCTTCGATTAGAGGCCATTTTAGGTTTATGAAGAGTAGGGAGCGGTTCGAACTCCACGTTATATTCAAGCTTGTTCTTCTCTGTCCGTATCTTTTTATTTCTAGTACTCTTTATTATCTTGTTATTGCTTTGATTACATTTATTGATGCATTTATTGCTCAAATTTTAAAAGAATTGTAATTTTTCCTTAAAACTTAATCCATCCCCCTTATTGAGTTTAGCCTAAGTGTTCTTCAAAACCTATAATGTAATCTAGGATAGTATAGGGTAGTTTACCATATAGAACCTCAAAAGGTGTCAACTTTGAAGTTATGTGGAAACTTATGTTAAAATAATATTTTGCCTAAGGTAGAAACCTCAACCACTCACTAGGAGTATAATCTAGGATAGTAAGGGCTAGTTTGCCATATAGAACCTTAAAAGGTGTTAACTTTGAAGTTGTGTGAAAACTTGTGCTAAAATAACATTCTTCCCAAGGTAGAAACCTCAACCACTCACTAAGACAATCTATGATATAAGCTCTTAAGTAATATTCCAAACGTCTATTTAATACTTCATATTATTCATCTATTTGAGAGTGATATGAAGAGCTCATCTTTAAAGTTGTCCCACTTAAACAAAATGATTCTCTCCAAAATTGCTAGTGAAAACCTTATCCCTATTTGAAATAATAGCCTTAGTAATCCCATACAACTTAACCATAATATCAATAAAGAGCTTAGCAACTCTTACTATGGTGTAATGAGATGGCAAAGCTGCAAAATGGCAATATTTCAATAGGCAATCAATCACCATTGGCATAATTGAATTCTCCTTAACACAAGGCAAACTTGTAATGAAATCTATAACTACCTCCTCAAAAACTTTTTGACGTATGTTGGATGTGGTCACATATTTCATTTGTTAATACACATGACAATTCTTCATATATTTCTCAAAATCTTTCTTTAATCCCTCCTAGTAAAAAGAATCACTTAAATGTTTGAATGCCTTTAATACACCCATATGGCCTTATGCCGGAGCATTACGAAACTCTTTGATTAAAGTGATTCTAATAGTTCAGTGTAATGAAACATATAAACATAGCCATAAAATAACAATCCACCCCTTTCCTTTAATTGACCTTCACAATTGTCACTTTAACCAACCTTTTGATATATAGATTTCCAATCATTGTTATGCTAAAACTCTTGCATGAATGTATCAATTAAGTCAAAAGATGGCTTAGAAATAGCAATGAGTTATGTTGAGTCCTCAAATTGTTTGGACAAAGCATTAGTGACTCTATTTTTCACTCTTAGTTTATATTGAATTTCATAATCATAACTAAGGAGTTTCACTAAATAATGTTGCTGCTCTATAGTCTAAATGGTCGAAGTTAAAACTCTTTAAGGCTCTTATGATCTGTACGAATAATAAAATGGTAACCTAACAAGTAATGTTGCCATTTTTTCAATGACCTCCACTACAGCTATCATCTTGTTGACATATGCTCTTGCCTTCTATAATTCTACACTCAATTTATTGCTAAAAAATGCAATAGGCTAGCAAACTTTGATGCAATACAAGCATATTTCATGGCTTAATGTCATATCCATCAAGACATGTCAATGTAGATTGTTTATATGGTAGCTAAAATATTCTTTTATGTAAAGCTCAGAATTTTAAAAAATAAAAGGGAAAAATAAAATAAGGTTTTAGTGGGGGACTAATATTGCATGTAATTAGCTAATGCCTACAGGGGTACTTAAGTCCAATAAAAGTTAGAAACCTCCCCCTTAACCTTAATAACCCTAACCTTATTTAAACACTTGCTTAAATTACAGAATCCTTTTTGTTGTCTTGAATCATAGAACTCTGAAATTTGGATTTATGCATCACAGGTGTTGGAATCATAAGAAAAAGGACCATTTTGTTACAAAAACACAATTATTATAAGGTATCTTGACCCTAATAGATATTGTAATATGCTTTTTTCTATGGAAAAGAGTATTAAATTCGATAGAACCTATGATTTGCAGCATGGTGAAGGAGTGAAATCAATTCTTTGGTGTTGTTACAGTGAGGAAACACATAAGTAACCTTTTGATCTAAAGTTTTATGTTGTTTTCTTGTAAATAGAATATGTTAGAGTTGACTTGATACATGTGTGATTAAATGGATTTGTCTAATCTTGGTGTTTAAAGTGTTGTTAGTAGCTATGAGAAGATTTAATTGTGTGTTAGGGGTTGTGATTGGTGTTGGATGGATGATTGGGAGTGGTGATTAAAGGAGGAAATCGAAGTTCGAAGGAAATACTGCCAAAGGCCATAGCTGTAGTCGTAACCATGGTCTTCCCCTGGGGTTTGTGTTGAGTTGTACAAGAAGAGGAGAAGAAAATTTTAGTCAAAGAAGATTACAATTAAGGTTGATGACTATGATCCCAACCTATTGGTCTTTCTACTACACAAGAACAAGAACTACAACAAAAGTTCGCTACCGTAATTCTTGCCTATGTACTTATTCTGCCTTCTATTCCTTCTTTCCTTGCTTCCTAGCCTTTTAAATTAAAATCTAAACTAATCTATACCATCTTAGTATTCAAAATTCCTTTTGAAAACATATAACAACAATTTGAACAAAAGACTTAAGTAAGATTTGTGGAAACCAAGTTAAGATAGGAAAGGACATTTTAAAATGTAGATTCTATATGTTATCTTTGTTATTGTATATTAGCTGTTGATCTTGGACATACTCTTAGCTTAGGCATAAGTGACGATATTGGTTGTTCTATTGATTTAGTACAGGATACATGTTTACTTGTTGCGCTTGTATAGAATAGTTGTTTAACCGGAATTAATTTAAACACGGACTTATTAATTATACGTTGTTTGTGCTTATTTCACTTTTACCTTCTCTTAATGGTTAGGACCCACATCAATATTGAGACGACTCAGCTAGATCTAAGAAGGGTTACTTAGGTAATGGTTAGGACCCACATCAATACTATTATGTAATATATATATATATATATATATATATATATAGTGCTTGTGTAGGGGTCATAAGTTACCCTAAGTCTTGGGATGCTAAAACTGTGTTAGTTACTCGCTAATAATCAAGATAATAAATGGTGTCTGTTTTTGTTGCATTGGTTATCATGGTTCTGCATGTGACTTATTGGTGGTATGTATCAAGTGCATGTGTTTATTGTATTCCCTACTAGGTTTCAACTTACCCCGTATTAACTTTTCTAGTATAGGTACTTGAATAAAAGTTATAAGGTTTAATAGTTTTGAATTCGATCATTAAGACTACTAGGTTAGGGAGTGGTGGCTAGAATTCTATTGTGAGAATGACTTTGAGTTAGGACATATGAAGTTTATTTGTAACTAATAAGTTCATCTTTAAAGTTTTATAAAATTTACTTAAATAGTCGTTATCTTGATTTACGAGGAGATTAGATTGAGACTATTAAGAGATTAATACATGTATTTGGTAAGTTTTATTATTTGTGTACGATTGACATATTAGTAGATGTTAGGGACACATGACAAATTATAGTGCCCTAAGTTTTAGGGCGTTATATTTTAAGAAACTTAATGGCACAACCAAAGCTTTACAAGGCCTAGATGTGAATAACTATATATATTAAGGAATTAAGGATCATCATTTTTTTTTCAAGTAACAACCCCTCAATGTTATTGTTATTATTATTATTTATGTATCCAGCATATTAGAAGATACGATTAATATGTATAACAGCCTGTTAAATATTTCAACTAGTATAAATAATGTCCATAAGTTTCAATTAAGTAACATGGCAATGATATTCAACACATGTCCAAGCACTTGTTACATGTTTATTTCCTATGATTATGAGGTCAAATAATCTAGGATTCAAATTTAAATCAAGATAACTATATGGATTGAATTGGAGATTTCTTTTCTTCTAAAATTCAAAATATGAAGATTCAAATAGAGATGTGTATATATGAAGGGATAAGTTTTGTGAAGATTGTATAAGTTGTTATAGAGATGTGTAAATGGGTTAAACAAGTTAATTCAACTAGACCCACTTTGGCTCATAGGTCAAATGGGCTAGGATCACTTGGCCTGCCTTTCAAATAAGCCTAAAAACCTCGGCCCTATCTATTTAAAAAGAGGGTTAAATGAAGTAGCTTATGGGTCAAAGGTGTAAATGTATTAAACGAGTCAACCTAAATTACTTACAGGTTAAACGGGTCAAATTCATTTAGCTTGCTTTTTCAATAGGTTAAAAAAATAATAGCCCATATCCATTTAAAAAGTGGATTAAACGAGCCAAAACCCATTTGTAGACCTTTGGTTATTTAGTAGAAAATATCAACCGCATGATATTGGCATTTATTTTAGAGAATTTGTGAATCAAATCAACTCTAGCAAGATATTCTTCTAGAAATCAATACTTTTCTTTCGAGGAAGTTTTTCATAGCAATAGCTGATAGATAAATTAGTGAAGCATCATCAAATTTGTTATTGAAAATATTTAAATTCAAAATTCAAGGATAAAAATTATACGAGAGATTTTCTCCACTTGGTTACAAAATGCTCTGTCAAGATAACAACATAAAAAAAGTTATAAATTATTTTCTTGTTTAACTAGCCGTTTCTATAAGAAAGGATATAAACTACATCAATTCAAAATAGAGAAGTCATATTTGATAAGGATATAAACTACATCAAATCAAAATAGAGAACTCATATTTGATGCTTCATATACTAGCATCAGAAAGCGAAAGAGTCTAGACAAACTTGGAGACTCACTTAGAGACTACTTGTAGTAAAGCTTTTACTTATTGTTTTGTTCTTTGTAGTAAGCCTATATAAAGGATTATTATTGGTGGTATCCTCATGCATTTGAGAGAGTTAGCTGGTTAGGGAATTAAGGGAGATTAATTATTTCTCTATAGGTTTATGAGTTAGCTTAGGGAGAAGTTAGGAAGACATAGTAGAGAGTAATTGAAGCCAAAGGGTTTAGTTGATTCTTGATTATAACATCTTCAATTTTATTTTTGATATAGTCAAATGACACTGGTGTGGATGACCAAGTGTCCAGCAATGGAGCTAAAAGAGCGGATATAGGTACATTATGACACATTTTATTCATTTGTGCTAAAATGTTAAATAATTAAACTATTACCCACCATTAATAAGTGTTAAGAGGGCACTTTGTTAAAATTCAAAAAAACACTAAGTCTTTATAATTAAAGATATGAATTCATCACCCTACCCCACACCTTACCACCCCACTCTGTGCCCTTCCCCCCCTTTCCTTCCTTTTCTAATATCTCAAAACTAAAATAACAATTGTTTTCTTATATATGATTGAAGATGTTGACAAGATCCTATTCTCCTGGTAAATTAAATGGAAATAAAATGGCTTATATTATGTCCTTCTTTAAATTTTACAATTCTGAGGAATATAAAATGATGGGTTTACATTGTAATTTCAACTAATGATTAGATGTGATAGCATTTAGAAGGGAGAAATTGGTGGAAATTCAAGAATTGAAAATAGAAAAAACTAATTAGGCCCTAAAAATGGAATAGAAGATTGGAGAGTGAATAAATTTTTAATGTTATTATATGTAGTGATATTCATGGGTCAATAGAGGGATGTTTACATAGTGAGAAAGATAAGATAAGATGAGAGTTATGCTATACATGACAGATAGAAAAGAGGAGATGATTGAGAGATCAGATGATGGAGGATTAAGAATTGTTTAGTTTAAGAGAAGAAGAAGACTAGATAATGAAGGGTGAAGAGAAGAGAGGCTAAGAGTAAAGACTGAAGGGTATATTTTACTTTGTTGTTTTCTTCTTCAAGGGTTGGCCAACTACTTAGATTGTGGCAAATTGCCTACTTTAATCTTGTTGAAGGGGTTGGATTAAACAATTTACATTTTAAATGAGTTGAAAATTTCAATTCAAACCTATTTATAAGATATTTTGGACATGGGCTCTCAAGCTTGGACTAACCTGTCTAAGTTGTGGGCAATTGGGTATTGAGCTTGGATTTTTCCTATTTTTATTATTTTTCTTAACCTAATTAATATTAAACCTTAACCCATTTAATATTAACTCTCAATTAAGAGTTAAGAAAAACTTGCTTTTTCTATTTGAAAATACATTGGAGTTGCTACCCCACTAAGGTCGGGATAAGAGTTATATTAAAACTAATTGGGTAGATTGATTTTAACTTAGATATTAGATTATATAAAAATCGATTTTTAAAAATGGTTTTTGAAAACTAAATATTTGAGTCCGGAGACTAACCTATTAAACCCTAGTTAGGTATAAATTTTAACTTTTTAAAATTAACTTTATCTTTTAAAATACCTGTTTAGCTAACTATCCATTCACAATTAAATTTAAAAAAAAAAAGCAAGTTTATTTACAAGGGAAAATAAAAATAATTTTCCTATTTTAAGTCTCCCCGTAAGTGTCTACGTATCCTTTAGTAGAGATTAGATTTTCCGTCATTCATTTGATAAAATTTAAGTGTGTTGATTCATTTTAATTTTTGAAAACTATTTGAGTTTATATTTTAATTCGATTCAAGTTTATTTAAGAAAAATTCTAAAGGGTCTTAAATTGTTTTTTTTTTTTTTAAGTTCTATAGTGTCTTAATTTTGAAAAGTATTGATCTTATTTTATTTTTATTGAAAAATAATTTTCTAAGTGATAAAAAATTTTTATTTTTTTTCTTTTTCTTTTTTCATTTTTCTTTTTTGTTTATGTTTTGACCGATGAAAGGAAATAAATTAAATAAATAACTAAGCTTCCCTACATTCCTTTTTTTTTTTTCTTTTTTTGGATTTTTTTTATTTACAATTACAATAAATTTACAAAAAATAAATTTTAAAAAATGCATAAAACCAAAATAAAATCAGAAAAGAGAGGGTCGAACCAAAGGATGCAACACAAAGGTCAAATGTACAGGTTAAGAACGGAGTTTTCTAGTATAAAAGGGGGTGTATTCAATCTTAGAGGAATGACTAGAGGCCACTATTTATACTTACCACGCATTAAATGAACATAGAAAGGTCAAATTTGCCAAGAACTCGAAAATTAAACACTTAAGGTCAAAAGGCTTTAATTGCAAAATCAAGTTAAATTTGAGTGAATTGGCAAGTCAAAAGTGAATCCTGAATGTCTGTTCTTGCTTGAAAATCACAAAAGAAGCTTTTATTCTTTCTCATTAGGCTTGGATTTGTTAAAGGCTAAAAGGCGTATTTTTGGTCCCAATTCAAAGCATCCTAAGTAACCTACACGATTTCACTATTAATTTGGTAAAATCGTATAGAAAAAGTAGCCAAAAATGGCCTTGAATCGAGCACCCCAGTGAAGGACATGAAAGAAAGAAAAGGAAAAGGGAGGAAAGAGGGAAAAAATAAAGCTAACGTAGTGCCATGTCAGTCATGGATTCTAATGAGGACATGCTACGTGTCTCAGCTAAACATATAGTCCATTGATTGATTTATACATCGTAATGAGGGGAGAAAAGAACGAAAAGTCATAAAGTACTTGGTGTAAGGATCGAACCCAAGGTCTCCAAGTCTATCACAGTACAAGTCTAAGTGTCTAGCTAGTTAGGTTATTGGCTCGTGCCCTGTTAGCTTATCCAACTAAAACGTACTTAATCAATATAGACTAAGCTATTCTATAAAATGAAATGCTACCTAATTAAACTATTTATAACTTTAAAGACTATTTCCCTAAAAATATTTTATTTGCCCAAAAATCTATTTTACCTAAAAATTTTATCTTTCTATTTTTCACTTTTCTTTCTCTTTTTTCAGTATTTTCTAATTTTTTGTACTTTTAAAAATTTGCTATTTTTTGTACTTTTTGTAAATTTTCTATTTTTTGTATCTTTCTAAATTTTCTATTTTTTTTTTGGATTAGGACCATTTTCCTTATTATGAAAAATTCTAAAACCATAGAGAGGGTAAAAATGGGATGTTTACAACTATCCTAAAAAGCACTACAACTTGCTAGCTGTCTTAGGCTTAATCTACTAAAGATTTAGTGAAAGTTAAAAGAAGAGAGAGAGAAGGTGCTTTAAGAGTTGATTGAGACATTAGAGTGAGTTTTAAAGAGGCCTAGCACCCTAGGAGTTAGCTAAAAAATCGATTTGAAACTTGATTATGCCTTTCTAAGCTGACTAACCTAGGCAAGAGCGTCTCTAGTGGATTAGTAACCCTAAATGAGAATTACTTTTAGAAAATCTTGCCATGCTCCTTTAAGCTAACTAACCCAGGTTGAAGTGTCTTTAGGGGACTAGTAATCTTAAATAAGAATCGATTTTAGAAAACTTGAAAGTATTTCTCTAAGTTGACTAACTTAAGCGGGAGCATCTATAGGGGACTAGTAACCTTAAATGAGAATTGATTGGAGAGAACTTAGAAGTGCTTTTCTGAGTTGACTAACCTAAGTAGAAGCGACTTTAGTGGATTTGACTCTAGTGGATTAATAACCCTAAATGAGAATCAATTTAAGAAATCCTAAAAGTGTTTCTTTAAGCTAACTAACTTAAGCAAGAGTGTTTTTAAGGGACTAGCAACCTTAAATGAGAATAAATTTGAGAGAACTTGAAAGTGCTTCTCTAAGCTAATTAACCTAGGCAGGAGTGTCTCTAGGGAACTAGCAACCTTAAATGAGAATTGATTTCAAAAAACTTGATCGTACTCCTTCGAGTTGACTAACCTAGGCGAGAGTATCTCTAGAGGACTAGCAACCGTAATTGGGAATTGATTTTAGAAAACCTAGCCATGCTCCTTTGAGTTGACTAACCTAGGCGGTAGCATCTCTAAGAGATTAGTAACCCTAAATGAGAATTGATTTTAGAAACCTGGTCATACTATTTTCAGCTGACTAACCTAAGTGAGAAAAAGCGCTCCTTAAGCTTGTTAAATCTTGATAGTCGGTTGGAAAATGCGAAGTGCCCTATAGGTTAGCTAAGACGTAAAGAGAGATTGGTGAACAGAAATTACCCTACAGGCTTGCTAAAACCCTAAGAGAAACTAGTGAAGGGGAGTGCCTTATGGGCTTAGCAAAACACTAAAAGAAATTGGTAAAGGGAAGCGCTCTATGGATTCGCTAAAATACTAAAGAGAGATTAGTGATAGGAAGCACCCTATGGGCTAGCTAAGACACTAAAGAGAGATTGGTAACAGGAAACACCCTATGGGCTTACTAAAACACCAAAGAGAGATTGGTAATGAAAAGCACCTTATGAGCTTGCTAAAACACAAAAGAGAGATTGGCGATGGAAAGCACTCTATGAGCTTACTAAAACCCTAAGAGAAATTGGTAAAGGGAAATGCCCTATGAGTTCACTAAAACACTAAAGAGAGATTGGTAATGGGAAGTGCCTTATGAGCTTACTAAAACACTAAAGAGAGATCAATGATAGGAAGCACCTTACGGGCTTGCTAAAACCCTAAGAGAAATTGGTAAAGGGAAATGCCCTATGGGTTCGCTAAAACACTAAAGAGAGATTAGTGATGGGAAGCGCCTTATGGGCTCATTAAAACCCTAACAAAAACTGATAAAGGTAAGTGTCCTATAGGCTGGCTAAAACACTAAAAAGAGATTGGTAACGGGAAGCACTCTATGGCCTCGCTGAAACCCTAAGAAAAACTAGTAAAGGGGGAGTGACGTATGGGCTTACTAAAACATTAAAAGAAATTGGTAAAAGGAAACACCATATGGGCTCGCTAAAATACTAAAGAGAGATTAGTGATGGGAAACACCCCATGAGCTCGCTAAAAACCCTAAGAGAAATTGGTAAAGGGAAGTACCTTATGAGCTTATTAAAATGCTAAAGAAAGATTGGCGATGAGAAGCACCCTATGGGTTTGCTAAAACCCTTAAGAGAAACTAGTGAAGGGAAGCGCCTTACGGACTTGCTAAAACCCTAGGAAAAATTATGAGAGAAAGTGCCCTATAAGCTTGCTTAAAACCCTAAAGTAGATGTAAGATAGGACAACGTTCTATGAGCTTGCTAAAACCCTAAAAATAAATTGAAGATGGGACAACACTGTAAAAGCTAGCTAGAACACTAAAGAGAATGTAAGATGGGATAGCGCTCCTTGAACTGGTTAGAAGCCTAAAGAGAAGGACAAAGGGTAGTAAGTGCCTTACAAGTTGGCTAAAACCTTAAAAGAAATTAACGGAGAGAAGCTTGTTGAAGAGAGTTTGGTGATTGGAAGTGCCCTATAAGTTCGCTAAAACCTTAGGAGAAACATTCAGTTGAGATAATGCTTTATGAGCTGACTAAAACCCTAAAAATGAATTGAAGATGAGACATCGCTTTAAAAGCTAGCTAGAATCTTGAAGGAAATGTGAGTTGAGACAATACTTTATAAGCTAACTAGAATCATAAAGGACCTTCAATGCGAGTCAAAGCAGTGCTCTATAAGCTGGCTAGGACCCTAAAGGAAATGTGAGTCAAGACGGTGCTTTATAAGTTAGCTAGGACCCTCAAAATGGATTAAATATGAGATGCCACTCTAAAAGCTGACTAAAATCCTGAAGGAAATATAAGTCGGGATAATACTCTATAAGCTAGCTAAAACCCTAAAAATGAATTAAAAACGGAACAACGCTCTAAAAGTTAGCTAAAACTCCTAAAGGAAAATTGATGAAGGATTAAGGAAGTAAAGTAAGGAATGTAACCAATATGAAAAACTTTATGACTTGAAATTTTTTACAAACAAAGAATTTGGTGAAAACCATTTATGACAAAAAAAAAAAAAGGCATAAGGGATTAGGTCCTTGAATTGAAAAAAAGTTCATTAACATCATTCATGAGGAAAACTATATCAAGAAGAATGACTTAGACTATTATGGTTAACTGAAAAGGTGTTATCACATTAGAAAGGAAACAAGTGACATGAACTGAAAGTTTTGCTAGTCAGGCCGACATGGACTTGAAAATGGATAAAAAACTTGTAATAAGCCTTTACTTTCTCTCACTTTTCTTCTTCTTTTGTCCTTTTCTTTTTGTCTTTTCTTTTTTCTTAAAAGTTTGTTAATGAGTATAAATTCTTAATAAAGAAGGAAATGTTATAACCATTCCCTTTCTTGGTAACCATGTAGGGCATCTCATATTCTTCATATTCTTTAAAAATGTCTCCTGACCTTGATGTTAAGATTTCTGGTGGGGGCCTTGTAATTTTAAACGTTCCTTTCTTAATAAAAAGGTAACTCATGATTAATATAGTCGAATAAGACTTTACTGCGTAGTCTCAATCTAGATTACACTCCTGATAACTATTACAAAAATTATACTTCAGTTTGGAAGTGATATACTTTGATCAATTTGTTAGGCCTTTTTTCAGCTCAGTATTATGAATTTAGGCTTTTGTTCAAATGGTTTCAAGAAAGATTAATGAGAATGTATGTTTTGAAAGATTTACTTACTTAACTTGGGTGTACAAGTCAAGAACCCTTAGGAAAAACTAGAAGTGTACTTTGCCCCATTTCAAAAATAACTTTTATTAAAAATAAATTATTCTTTAAGATTAAAAAAGCTTTTATTAAGTGTGGGTAGTATTATGAGTGGTAAAGCCTTATGTTTATGATTCAGGATAGGTAAGGGGGTTTTTGTGTCTATCATTTGGGATAGATATGCAAGGTTTGTGTTTTTAGGCTAGGAATGTAACAAAGACCTTATGTTTTTAGGGCTATTTAGTCTTTGATTTTAGGCCTTTTGATTCAATTTTGTTGCCCATGCTAAGATGTAATATATCTTTTAGGGCTTTCGTCTTATACTTAGGCTCAATTTTCAAACCTCTTTTCTTTCTTCGTCTTCTTCTTCTTCTTTTCCTTCTCTCTCTTTATTTTTTTGTTGCCCCATTCTCTAATTGTTTTTTTATTTACTCCTTTTTTTCTTAAGCCCAAAAGTAATTGTCTCCTCAAAATGTTTCGACTGTATGTATAGGGCTCTTATAAGCTCTTCTTCATTTTAGAGAAAATAAATTATCAGAAACAAAAATTATTCTTAAATTATTGCTACAAAAGTTAGCACAAACTAGTTTTTATCCTTTTCTCCTAATTAAATATCCTAACATCTGAATTGCCCCAATATAGGGTAGTTCTTGATAGGGTTTAAATTCGAAATACTTCAAGTTAGTCCAACGGGGTTAACAAAGGATAATTGTGTTTAGGATTTCAAAATGACTACTTAACTTCACTTTAATTTGCTTATCAAATTCAAAATTCACCTCCTTTAAGGAATGATTCCAAAGTATTCTTACCATGGTATCACTTAACTCTCAAAGTGTTTAAGGGTTAATATGTATGATACAGTTTACCTCTTTTCATCTTAAACCTTTAAAAGCGAGTTACCAATTCCTTAGAGAGAAATCTATATTTATTTGCCCTAGGGTGAAGATTGACTTTGCCCCTTAATTTCATAAAATGTGCCCTAATGTGAAACAACACTTTCCATTTGATTTGAGTTCAAGACTATGGTTGTATTTGACTTTGTGTTTTGACTTGGTTTATGGTTGGGTTCAATTTTCTCTATGGACTAAGGGTTTTGAGTTAAGTTGGTTACCTTGATGGGTCGAAGGTTTGCATTCATGTTAGCTACCTTAATGAGCCAAAGGTTTGTTTATGAGTTGGTTAAGGGTTAGTGTCATGGGCTGCCTACCCTAATGGGCTAAGGGGTGGCTGCTTTAATGGGCCAAGTGTTGTGGGTTGGTTGCCTTAACGGGCCAAGGGTTTGTGTTTGGTTAACTACTTAAAGGGGCCAAGGGTTAGTGTTTGGGTTAACTATCTTAACGAGCCAATGATTCATGTTTGGGTTAAGCCGATAAGAACTTGTAGCCATTAGTAAATTTCTTTGTTTTTCTTTTAGAGAGAGAAGAAAATAAGGCTTTTTTTTTTTAACCAAGTGATCTAAATAAGGTTTGGGATTTTTGGAGTTCTATTTACAAGCTTATTTACATTTCCTTGATGGAGAAAGTACAACAGGTTAAATGAATTCTATTGAGGAACTATTTACAAAAAGGGAATATTAAAGAATAAAGAACAATAAGCTAAAGAGAAATTTTATTTGAAAAAAGAAAAAAGAGCCTAACATTTATTATTTATTATTATTCATTGGAACTTGACATTTATTCTAAGCCCCTTAGCTATAATCTGAAAACCCTCAATCTAACTCTCATAGATGAGCTTTAAGGTTTTCCAACATCTCTAAAGCCTCGTCCATGGTCTTTTCGCTCTCTTCAACTCGAGCTAACAAGGCTCGATTAGCAGCTTCAATACGCTTAGTCCTTTGTTTCTAGTAAGTAATTTCAGCTTGTAATAACTGTTTACAATTTCCAGGGGCATTTAGTAGCCTATTGGCGCTCTAATTGTTCACTTGTTGGTCATCTACCATTATCTATAGGCCTAAACATTTCATGGACAAGAATTATTTATTTAATGAAACAAAACAATGCACGTGAAAGTATGCGAATGCTAGAACCATTAGTTTAATACATCATTCCTTAAGTTATAACCTCATTGTTTTGATTTAGTGTTTATAAAAGAATGGGTACAAAAAGTAATTTCTAAAACTCTCAAACATTAGTAAGGTTGCAACTCTTAGGAGTACTATATTAACACATGGTTTAATTGTATGCGATGTAGGTATTGGTTCTAAAGGCCCTTAAGCTTTGTGACTTCACACGCTGTTTATGAAACAGTTCATTGTCACATTGAAACTTAAGTGAGATAGTCTAATCAACCTCAAGTGGAAGTTACCCTACTATACTTATTCAATGGCTCACGTCCTAAAGTCCTAAGACATTATGGATCTAATTGTATCTACCTTGCATCTTTAATGCAATCAGTCCTCCTAAAATCCTAAGTATGATGTATGCAACAAGTAAATATGGCAATTTAAAACAAAATATATTTATATGAAACATATCATAACAATAAATAAATAAGTAACATGAGTATTTTGAAAGGAAAATTTAATTTTGGAAAGTTTCTAAGTGGCTAACTCTCCGGACATCTATGATGGAGTAGCCAAGTTGTCGAGCTTGGACTTTTTCTATTTTTACTATTTTTATTAATCCGATTAGTATTAAACTCTAACCCGTTTAGTACTAACCTTTGACTAAGAATTAAGAAAAACTTGATTTTTCTATTTTGAAAAGAAATTGAAGTTGCCACTCGACTGAGGTCAGGAAAAAATATTAGATTAAAACTAACTAGGGTGGATTAATTTTAAGCTAAGAACTAAGTAGCATAAAAGTTGATTTTCAAAATGGTTTTTGGAAATAAAAAATTTGAGTCTAGGGGCTAATTTATTAAATCCTAGTTGGGTTCCACTTTTAACTTTTTGAAATTAACTTTATCTTTTAAAATACCGATTTAGTTAATTATATATTCGCAATTAAATTCTAAAAAACAAGTAATTTTTTTTACAAGAAGGGAAAATAAAAATAATTTTCTTATTTTAAATCGCCCCATAGGTACCTACATACCTTTTAGTAAAGATCAAATTTTCTATAGTTCATTTAGTAAAATTTAGGTATGTTGGTTCTTTTGAATTTCTAAAAGAACTTCTAAAAACTAGCTGAGTTTGTGTTTTAATTAGATTCAAGTTTATTTAAGAAAAATTCTAATAAGTCTTAAATTGTTTTTTTTTTCCTTTTTAAGTTTTAAAGTGTCCTAATTTTGAAAAGTATTAATCTTATTGTTGAAAAATGATTTTCTAAGTGATAAAAAATTTTTTTTTTTGCTTATTTTATTTTTTTTATTATTTTTGTTTTTGTTTTTATTTTTTGTTTATGTTTTGACCAAAGAGAGAAAATAAAATAAATAAACTAAGCTTCCTTATGTTTCTTTTTTTTTCTTTTTTCTTTTTCAGATTTTTTATTTTTCTTTTTAATAATTACAATAAATTTACCAAAAAATAAATTTAAAAAAAATACATAAAACCAAAAAAAAAAATCACAAAAGAGTGGGCAGGACCAAAGGATGCAACATACAGGTCGGATGCACAAAGTAGTCGTCAGATTAGACACAATTCGGTCAAGTCGCATATTTGGGTCATAGTAGAAGGTGATGAGCAGCCGCACATAGGGATGGTTTGGGTTAATCCAGCCAACAAAATGAGTGAGGGAAGAAATTTTTATGGGTTTTGGATTGGACTTAAAGGGTATAAGGAAAGTGCTACAGTAAGTTATGGTGATTTGGTTGTGGTTTACATTTAGGCGATAAGTGGTGGTGTTGGTTAGCAATAACAGTGATGGCTGGGGTTTGAAGGATGGTGTATCTTGGGGTTTTCGACCACTACGAACTTAGCTGTAGTGGTAGTTTGCATCGATTCATGGTGGAGAGAGATAGATCAAATGGGTAGCCATGGTTGGATTTGGGTTTAGTGGTGATTTGGGCTAAGGATGTTAGGAGGCATAGTTATTGATGAGAGAGGGTGGGATCTAAAGCTTAGAGCTTAGGGGTTCTTTTAGTAGTTGTGGCTTGTCTCGGAGAGGATTGAAAAGCTCTCAATCTTAGAGAGAGAGAGAGAGAGAAGTCACACTAGAGAGAGAGTTAAGAACGGACTTTTCTAGTGTAAAAGTAATTATGTTTGATCTTGGACGTGTGACTAAAGGCCACTATTTATACTTACTAAGCATCAAATGAACATAGAAAGGTTTAATTTTCCATGAATTTGAAAATTAAACACTTAGGGTTAGAAGGCTTTAATTGTAAAATCAAGTTGAATTTGAGTGAATTGGTAAGTCAAAAGTGAATCCTGAATGTCTATTCTGGCTTGAAAATCACAAAAGAAGCATTGATTCTTTCTCATTAGGCTTAGATTTGAAGGATTTGTTAAAGGCTAAAATTGCGGATCCTTGCTACAAGTGATTTTTAGAAGTCGATTTGAATGATTAGATGAGTGAATTAAGGTGTGTTTTTTTTCCTAATTCAAAGCATCCTAAGTAACCTATACGATTTCACCATTAATGTAGTGAAATCATGTAGAAAAAGTAGCCAAAAATGACCTTAAATTGAGTACCGTAGTGAAGGACATGAAAGAAAGAAAAGGAAAGGGAAGGAAAGAGGGGAAAAAGAAATCAGAGGTGGTGCTACGTCAATTATAGATACCAATGACACATGGTAATGGGTGGGGTAGGGGTGGAGGGCAGAGAAAAGAACAAAAAGGCACAAAATGCCTGGTGTAAGGATTAAACCTAAGATTTCTAAGTCTATCACAATACAAGTCTAAGAGTCTAACAAATTGGGTTATTGGCTCATACCTTATCAACTTATGTAACTAAAATGTATTTAATCAATATAGACTAAGCTATTCTATAAAATGAAATGTTAATTAAATTATTTACAACCTTAAAGACTATTTTCCTAAAAATATTTTATTTACCTAAAAATTACATCTTTCTATTTTTTTTTTCTCTTTTTTCAAAAACTTTTTGTATTTTTCAATATTTTCTAATTTTTTGTACTTCTTCTAAATTTTCTATTTTTTTCTATCTTTCTAAATTTTCCATTTTTTTTTAATTAGGATCCTTTTTCCTTATTCTAAAAAATTCTAAAACTATAAGAAGGGTAAAAATGAGATATCTATATTAAGCCCATGACCAACTTGTTCTGGACCTAGCTGAAGTATCTAGTTTCTTTGACTAAGCTCACCATGGCACTCAAGTTGTCCTCAACTTGGATCTATTAGTTAAGATATTCTAAATCACCTATCTTTGAAGTGAGCCAAACCCCTAGCAAGTTAGGTGGCTTGCTTAAGTGCTCAAATAGAGATAAAAGCTTCCCTAAAAGTACAGATGCAGACTAAAAAAGAAAGTTAGCTGATCCAATCATGTCTTTGGGTTTCTTAAGATATGGTCATTAATAGGAGATTCACTTAATCACTTATATTTCTTTTTATTAATTTTATAAATTTACTCATTGTCTTAGGTCTATCATTTTTACAAGTGTTAATAACCATAAGTGAAATACTAGCATTCAATTGTTATCATAGAAATAACCTATATTAGTTAAAGAACTTGTGTAATGCACAAATAAAGATAAATTTTTTTAAAAAGAAAAAAAATTGTAAATATAGTCTAATGCTCTTATCTATTATAAAATAAAAAAATATGTTAAAAATTATTTAAGGAATATGAGGTCCTAAAAGTGAATAACTCGTTATATACAATTTGTTAGAGAAAAAAAAATCTCTCTCTCTAATTAGCATGTTTATTTCCAAATTATATACAATATATACAATTTTAATATAAAAATTGACTTAAAATGGATTACCAAATAGTATTCAATTCTAAAATCATTTAAACAATTTGAGGTAATTTCCTATAATGAAATATAAATGATAAGAACTTCTAAAATTATATATTATAATATGATATGCTATATAAAAAATTATAAAAATATAATAATGGTATCATAAAAAATTGGGGTGAGATACATGTCTGCTAACTTTAAAAGAAATTATATAACTACAAATTTTATAAAAAATTACTAAAATAGCGATGTTATGTCACATCTTAAACAATGCAATATAGTTGTTTATATTAATATGTATCTTCAAGATACGAGATAGGCTTGGTATTTTAGTAATTATTTGTGTACAATTTGTATTTTGGTAATTTTTTTAAATTTTAATTGAAAACAAGTAATTTTCTCTAAGAAAAATGAGATACAGAAAGGAAAAAGCTTCTAAAATTATATATTACAATATGATACATGACAAAAATGTTATGGAAATGAATTAATGATACCTTAAAATGATGTGATATATAAAAGGAAAAAGTTTCCAAGTGTATATAGTATAATATAACATGATAAAAATTATAAAAATATATTAATGATACCATTACAAGATGATATATAAAAAAATAGTATGTTGTGCTTTTTTTAAAAAAAAAATCACATACTTCACTTTTTCATATTTTACCTTTTTGTAATATTTGTATCGTTAGCATATTTATACCTTTAATGGCCCAAATTTCTGGTAGGAAGCTTGTCATCTTTTAATATGAATTGATAGTGAGATTAAGGCAAATATGATAATGACATTGTAAAGAAATTAAAAATTATACCAAAATATCCTAGGTAATGAGAAATAAGGGATAATGCATATGAAAAGGTATAATGATTGATTAAACAAATTATGAAAATTAATAAATGATAACATAAATAGATGGAATATATATATAAAAGGACTTTTTGAAGTTATATATTCTAATTTTATGATTTTTAAAAAAAATTTTATATTTCTAAAATTTCGGGTTGTAGTCTGTGCACATGGCCCACCATGTCTAGGTGGGAAATTAGTGGAAAGGAAAAACAAACAAACACAGTTTTCCTAATTGTTGGGTTTTCAATAAGAAAACTGGGAGGGAAAAAGCATTTCCCTGTTGTGATATGAATATAATGTTAAAAAAGAAAATAAATATATTTATTACTTGTTGGACCAAAATATATGATCTATTATAATTTTCTAGTTTTATTTTTAGGAGCTGTTGTCATAATTTTCCATTACATTTTACTTACTTTCCCTTTCCTCTCATTTCAACAATCTCTCCACAGACAAAGAAAGTGTAAGATTGTTATCCACCGACTAGGCGACTATAGCACCTGCCGATTTGTCATCAATCAGATTACACAATGGACAAAATCGAGAAAATAGATAACAGCCGTTGCTCATGTCTAAATTGCCCATAAAACCAAGCATTTGCAATTTTATAATCTATTGAAAAGAATTATTTACTCAAACAATCATACTCTAGACCGAATTCAAGACAGAACTTAATATATCTAAACAAATAGAAAATAAAATGAAGGCATAATAGCATGACCATATAATTCCCACAGAAGGGAATAAACAAGAAACATTCTGATTTCTGGGTAGTCCTAAACCTGGTATTACATCTACCATTATTTAATGTACGGCCAGAGCTGGATGGTCCCATGAACACTAAAGATCTTCACTTGAGACACTTTGCCCAACCCTTAACGAGACACAAACCTAAGCAAAAGATAGGAACAGCATTTCATTAAGAAGAAAAGTGTTCTAGTTCGCAAGAATTTCCCAGATCAACTCAGCATCAAAGGACGGCATCTTCGCTAATGAGCACCCTTCAAACTCCATCCCGTTTTCCAACAGCATAGAAGAATCGACCGAACCACAAGCCACAGAATTCCCAAACATCAATAGCTCATCCTCAGAAACGCAAGGTGAAACCAATGCGTTACCCCAGCAGGTTTCCCCAGAAACCGCCGCCGATTGCGATGAAACCGACGAGGAACTCGACGAACTTGGAATGTCCTCTGTCTCTACTCCTCCGCTCACGACCACATCCCTACTGTTTCCACAAGAAATGCTCCTTTTAGCACTCTTCTTGGCTTTTTCTCTCTTCAACTTTTGACAAATTGCTTGGATTTTGTTATCCACAGCATTTTTCAAAGCATTCAGTTTCGAGCTATCACGAAACCCCAACTTACTGGGATCCTTAAGGTTTGGAAAATTCAACCTCGCATATTCGCCACGAAGCTTGTAAGCCGCACGATCGTACGCATAAGCCGCGGCTTCTGCAGTATCATAAGTGCCTAACCAGACCCTCATTCTATCCTGAGGAAGTCTAATCTCAGCCACCCATTTACCCCAATGTCTCTGTCTCACTCCTCTATACAGCTTCTTCTTATAAGGAGTTGGGCAATTGCCGATTTGGCTCTGAACCAGTGGCTTTTGCCTTGAGTTCTGTGCGAATGTGCTGTTGGGTCTGTTCTGTTGAGAGAATTTTTGTAGTAGTTCTCTTTGGTGGAGATATACTGAAGAGCCCAAGGGTTCAAAAACAGGGCTTTCTCTCGGAACAAAAGTTGAGAAAATCGAGTCTAATGGGCTTGATCCTCCATTTAAAATGAGCTGAGAGAGTGAAGATTGGATGTGGAAGTCTGTGTTGTTGTGATAAGAAAGAGGAAGATGGTTTTGTTGCCTAATGTCCATGATTTTTGAGTTAAAGTAATAGGAATAAAAACAGAGGAAAACAGAGTAGTAATGAAGGAGAAATAACAATTTGGAGGGGATAAGGGCACTAAAAACCCGGCCTTCTTTCCCACAACAATTAGAGGATTTTGAATAAAAGAATTGAATCAAATTCTAAAAGCACCGCAAGATCAAACTTTAGACAACGGAAAGGCAACAATTCAAAAACCTGGATAAAAGATTTGAATCACTTAGACAAATTAAAAAGAAGAGGAAGTCTGCAAAGTATGTTGTAGCAGAGGAAGCTTATGTTTGTGTTTGAGGGAGGGAGGAGTGGAGGGAAGAGAGAGAGATGAGAGGGAGGGATATGTGAAACTTGGGAAGATCTGAGTTTAATGATGTTTCATTGGAATGTATTTATAGCTTTATAGAGAACCACTTTCCACAGATTTTTTTACCTCCATTGATGATTTCACGTTTTAGTTGGTCATCTTTACGCCCTGGGAATGAAATAAAACGGCTACCCCCAAATATAAGCTTTGAAAAAAGCTGATTAAAATTTACAGACAAGCAACTCCAATTGAACTTTGAAAAACTTTTAGTATTCACATGAATTTTGACTCCGTGTGGACCCAATAGCTGTGTGTCTGTGCTGTGCAACTCTCTCCCTCTCTACTATTCCATCTTTTTGTATTAAATGTCAAAGTAAAGGGGGGAGTCAGCCCTGTGTTTTATCACTAGTTATGCGACACGCGTCTGGGTGTGGAGTTAATCGCCCGATTTTCGGTTCGCCTCCCGTGCAACTCTTTGCTTTTCCAAATTACCTTTCCCCCCTTTTATTGCTTCCTCATTATTTGACTATTGGCGTGTTCATGGGCATCTCAGCCACAGCTCTCGATCTCAGCCACTGTATTTGGGTAATGGGATAGTTAAAACTTGTAGTCTTCTTACCCTTTTTGAGTCGTCATGTAGTTTTTTTTATTTGTCACCTAGTTATGCTTAATTTCTTCTTTTATATAATTTTTTCTGTCTAGGGGACCAATTTGTCGAGAAACTAATATTTATTACATAAATATGTAATAATCTTGGTATTATCTTATATATGAAATTATGCTTTTAGAGGGCAAATTATTGAGGATGTGTATTTAAATTTCTATATAATCATTTTACCTTTAATAAAAATATGGACTTGGTAAAATTAAAAAAAATAAATAAAAGAAAATTAGAAAAAGAAAAAAAGAAGAAGAAAGAATTCTCATTTACTATATTCTTAAATTTTGAATATTTAGTTACAAATGATGTTCCATTTTACTTTTTTAATATTTTCGTTTCCACTTAGACTTCGCTTTTCGAATTCAGAATACAGGCCTCCAGACAACAACAACAACCACCTATTGGGTTGGTGACGCCGATGGATATCTTAGTGAAGGCATATTATCTTGGTGGTGTAGGCGGTGGTGATAGACACAGACGAATTTAAAGAGGGGTTGGAGGAGCTCCCGCTAAGAATTTTCTTTGCCAAGAAAATATATAGTCTTGTCGGTGTCTCGCAAAATTCGAAAAGGCTATATTGGTTGGTTAATTTCAAAGCTTTTTGTTTGCTAGCAATAACATTTTCACCTAAATGCACAAACAAGATCCCTTTGGTATCCATTATAACTATGAGTTGCCAGCAAATAAATATACTTCTAGCATGGGTTCGGCAAACAACATTTTGTACGTAATGCCACGAACTCCTTCACCATATGAATTATAGGTTAAAAAGGAATTTAGGAGTTTTTACAATTTCGTTTCTTATTTTGATAATAATTTCCCTTTCAATTTTTAATTTATATTGAATTAAATGTTAGATGAAGGATTAAATCTATTTAATTAAAAAATTTGATAAGGACTATGAAAATGAAGCTATAGCATAAAGGATGCTTCTTTAGTAAGCATATAGATATAGGGAATAGTAAATTTTAAAAATAACCTGTTATAATTCAGCCTAAATAGAGCAAGGAGCTACTGAATGTTGAATGATTTTATCAAATCTTCGGCGTGGGCATCAAGCCAGACCTCAATGGTAGCTAAGACCTTTTCAAAAGGCAATTAATGCAGAAAGGTAAGCATTAACATCCACGTGGGTCCTTTTTACTTGGTGTGTGTAGATGTACATTAAAGATGAAAAGGTGTTTCTGTAAGGTTTCCTAAACTCCTTAAAGGACACTTCATTCATCTTTTTAATGGCTATGTATGGCCTCCTCTCTCTTCTATGCATGTAAGGAAGCGTACCAATCTAAGCTTAAAAGTCAATTGTGGGAATGCCGCTCTTGTCTTTGATTTTTTTTGTGTTTTCCAGCTTCATCACTAAGTTTCCGAGTTTACCCCCTCCCTCCCAACATTAGGATCCTGTCAATTGGTCAAGAAAGGAGCTTTAGGAAGAACGACAACTTAATTAAAAGGGTTGGAGGAATAATAAGAGAATTATGTGACTTGATGGTGATAGTAGTCCAAGTGCCTTAAGGTTGGACATCTTTTTTTCTCATGAAGTTTTAGAATGAAATTGGCATCTACATTGAGTTATGGTCCCATGCAATTTAATATCGTTGGAAAAAGTGATCTTGCATAGTTGTACTAAGAAATTAAATATTGCACAAATTGTATATGGACCTTTAAGACTATTGTTTTAAGTGCAGATATAAATAATAAATTTGGAAAGTATGATTTTACTTATCCGTAACTTTTAAAAAGATGCAATTTAACACTTATGTCATTATTGGTAGTTTTTTTAGTGATGAATTTGAGGTTTTAGTAATAGTTTGGGGGTTATTTGTATTTTTTTCATAAGTTATTTTCTAGCAATAGTTTAGAGGGTGTATTTATAATTATCTTAAAATATATCTTTGCATGCAAAATTTGTTAAATTTACACACCTCATTAAACTTCTCTCTCTATATATGTATATATATAAATATATATATTCTAGATATTATCTTGATAAACTTTAACATTATTTTTGCTCTAAATAGAATCTTTATAAGTTATTGTATGATTCTATTATGATATAAGTTACTAAATACACTACAAGGTTTTAATTATAAAATATATTGAAAAATAAAAGTTTCTCCAAGAAACTGACAAACCTTAAGTCATAAGATTTATGAATAAATTAACTTTTAATACAATGCTTACTTATTATTCATTTTTAATTGAAAGTATTGTTTATATAAACTCATATTGTGTATCATATTTATGACATGTGTTTAGAAAAAATATATATATTAAAATATGTCATACTACTTCAAAAAGCATTCTACAAGTTCAATTACGTTATACATACCTATATATATATAATTTTAAATGTTAATGGCTGCATTTAAAAATGTAACCAATAATTATATAAAATTACAAAAGGATTGAGAACTTCCAAAATATTTTTCTTCATAAGACTGCATGAGTATCGGAAGCGTGTTTTATAATATCCATGTCCTTTGGAGTATCGATCCGATACTTTCGAGCATAGCACAATGCACAGGCTCATGGATAACAAACTAGAGATAATGCCTACTCCTTAAAAATTCTTCTGCAAAATTTGATAATAATGTTGTAAGGATAAATTGGTAATTGAAGTGCTATCAAATTGAGGCAGTTGAGCCATCTTAAATTTGTTGATAAGAATGAGTCAGATAGGGCCCATAGGAGATTGACTTTCTAAAAGGTCGGTTTTGGCAGTATATGGACTTGGGTTGCAGAAAGGTCATATGGCATCGCCGACTGTCACGGTGGTCCTGTCTCCTCCTGATGCTGACTAGTTGATTTGATGCTCTAATCGACTCCTATATCACCTGTCGTTTTATCTCATTCCCCGTTAAAAGGATTTTGACTTTGCTGGATCTTGTGAATTCTGATTTGTGAGACGCGACCCAACGATCGCGGTTAAACTTTTTTTTCTTGGTTAATTTTTCCTTTTTCAAAAAAGGGATAATGCCTTGATTTATTTCGTACTTTAACTTTGAGTTTTTTTTTTTAAATTAACCACCTTGACTTTTTAGTTGCTAATTTTACTACTTAATCAAGCTTTCACAAATCTCCATTACCGAACTAAATTTATTACCTACTTCAATACATTAAAAATATACCCTTAAAAACCAGCGCATTATCATTAAGCATTTTGATGTTATTATTGTAAAATTTTTTTTTTAAAAAAAGATAAATTTCCAATGAGTATCTTTTTCATTAATCTAATATGTTACTAAAATAAAACAAAATGTATTACTAAGTTCCTATCGTTTTTTTTTTCCTACAAAAATCATTATACATCAATTTCCTTCATTGTCCTTTCATCATCTTCTACTTCCTCCAAACAAGAGCAAGCTGATCAAACAGTAATATCATGAAGGACCAACATGAGATTTTTCTAGCCCATTATCCTCTGAAACTATAATTGTAGGAAAGAAAAACACCCATCCATACAAAAGCAAGCACCATCATCGGTTTTGGTAAAGGAAGTGGAATAAAAAAGGAGAGATTAGACAATAGATACAAAGATAACATTTTCTTCCAAAAAGGCATAAAGATTAGTAAAAGCACCCAAACGCACTTTCATGTACTCAATTTTCCCGAAGAGCCTTGAATCTTAGTTCCAAAGGGCCATATCTTTCCTACTCACATGCAATGATCATTCTAAATCTAGTTTAATTTCGTTGATGAAACAACTTCCGCTTTAAAATTTGAACTCCATGACGGTCTTGAGAATGGGTCTTATAATAAGATTGTGAAAACAAAAGAAGATGAAAAAATAGAGGAAAATCCCGGCGGGAAATTGGGTTTTAATGATAAGTTGATAACTCAAGTTGTGGGTATGGATTAAATTTAACGAAGAAACAGAATTTGACTTCAAAATGTGAGCTTGATGAAGACTATGATGATGAGTCTATTAAATTTGATGAAGAAAGTAAATGTTTTGAGGAGAAATTATATGGGTAAAGAGGTTTGAAAGAGAAGAAAAAGTGGGGTTAATTGGAAGAATGATGATACTTTCTATCCAACTTGTGGGTTTTTCCTCTAAGAAGGAAAGGAACAAGACTCCCAAGACATTAATTATTGAGTTTAACAATTTTTAAAATGTTAAATAATAATTGATTAAACAAGAAAACACATATGTAGACTAGTTTTAAAAATTCGATATATCAATTAAGTGTCACTTATTGACTTGATAGAAAGTTACATCATCTAAAGGTAGATAACAAAGTTCACTAGGTAGAAATGAAGACAGGCAAAAGTTTAAATGGATAAAAAGTTCAAGTGCTTAATTGAAAAACCAATCAAATAAGTATCGACTTCGACATTACCCCTCCAATTAACTCGATGTAGTAAGTTTGTATTTTCCCCTCCCATGTAATGACGACTATTATATTGTAGAAGTATAACTCAAAAGAAACAAAATCACACTACTAAAGCAAGCAACAACATATGTACAAGTACTTGCATCTCTATAAGTATGTTAGACCAAACGTGAAAAACTCTTGAGAATATTTTTATAGGTAAACCATATTAAGAGAATTTTTATACATGAGTTTCTTATAAGGTTTCTCAGGGTTTTATGTTGCTATTTAAGTAAACTTTTCTTATTTAAAAACTTTTAATTTTATCAATGAATTCTTTAGATAAGTTTCTTACCAATTTTTTTTGACAACTTTCGTGGGTCCATATTAGATTTTTACATATGACCAAAAAAAAAAAAAACATTGTTAAACCCTTACTACTCAATCTAAGAGCAGGCGACTAGGTTAAAAAAGGAAAAAAAAAATGATTTTATCTATGGACAACACTGTACATTCATGCCTTTCTAAGAGCTGCCAAAAAGGGAGGTCCTAATAGAATTTATGGGACAAAGCAAGCATTTTCATTATGACCTTCTAGAAGGACAACTACTTTTCATACGTAGATTAAGAAACTTACTTCTTCTTCCTTTTAGAGAAATCTTGTTATTGGTTCTTATGTTAAGGAACTAATTTTATCAATGGAATGGACTCCATATGTCAACAAGCCCTAATAAAGTTGCCTTAAGCATGCGAGAAGGAAACAATAACTTTTGTTGATACTTTAATTGGTCAAACATAAGTCATAATGGAAGCAATATTGTCCAAATCAGATCACTTTAAGTTAGATGGCACATAATGGTGGTTAAGTGATGAACATGCTATAGGTCTTGACTTTTGGTCCATGTTCTTACCTTTCTTTTATTCCTTTAACATCCTATACTTCCACTAATGTTGATTTTTTTTTTTCTTATAATGAGGAAAATCTAATTATGTCACTATTAAATGAAAATGCTTTTCACAAATGGCTTATTGTGAACACAAAATAATTAACTAGTGTTAGAATATCTCTTCAAAACATGAAATGACCAATAAATGAATCGATGTTAAGAGTAAACGGGTAATCCCCTTATACAGGGTACTCATCTTTGTGCCCTATTTAACTAAGTAGATTGTTGGTACGTATCAAGGAATACTAAATAGGTGTCAAATAAAAATTTTTCAAAACCTACTCCTATAATGTACAGTAAGAATATGATATATTCATCCCTCATACTTAAGGTTACAAATGGGTTAAGTTGTTGGTGAGTTGCTCGAGCTCGTTTCGACTTGAGCTTAATTAATAAATGAGTTGAACTTAAGTTTAAGATGAAGTTTGTTTATCTAAACAAACTAAACTTGAGCTCTAATTTAAGTTTGTAAGCCTACTTACTTAGACTTGCTAGCTGGCTTGTTTAGACTTACTAGTTGGCTTGTTTAGACTTATGAGTTTTATACTTATTACAAATATTACATATATTATATCTTATCAAAATCCAAAAGCTAATATCTAGATAATATATATAAATATATAATATGCTATAAGGTAATATAAAATATATAATTTAATCCTTATTTACTATTCGTTAATCTATTTATTTATATATTTTTTTATTTTGATACTTAGACTTGTAAATAGGCTCAAGATCAACTCACTTGAAGGTCGGCTCAACTTGAAGCTCGAGCTCAATTTGTAATTATGTTAAGCTTAAGCTTAAGATAAAACTTGTTTATTTAAATAAATTGAACTCAATCCTCAATTACAGGCTCATTAAAAAAGTTTGGCTTTAGCTCGATAATTTTTTAACAAGCGAAGCTTGAGCCTTTGGAAGCTTGACTTAGTTCAATTTATTTACAGCCCTACCCATACCTATCTTAGAATCTATATTTTGTAGTATACAATGTATAAGTTTTAAGGCACCTATACTTACCCTAAAAATTTTATTAAAGAATATTATATATTAACGAATGAAAAGTAACCTTATATTTTACAATAACAAAAAATTAGAAGAATAAAAATAATATTATATTTATGTCAAAAAGAAACTACCTAACACAAACATTAAACCTAAAGTTTACCTTTTCTATCATAACAATGTAAGTACATGACTTTAGACCTAAAGTATTTATGTTATGTCACCATAAGAAAAGTGTATGTTAGTAATAGTAAATCTTGTGAAATGAAACAATGAATGTTGAAGATTTTAGTGAAGTCTATGTAAATAGTTGGATGATTGCTATAATGAAAATGATGAAAAATATTGGAATAGTTAATCTACTCTCTTATACCACTCTTAAAGTAGGGGAAAAAAATGTGCACACTAATTGTTGGGATGTTAATACATACCATTTTCTCATTTTTTTTTTTATTTACCTTTTATACTAGATTTGTTACAATATTCTTGTCATTTCCCTCATAAAAGTAGTTGCAACAAGTAGTTGTTTGTAACTAAAAATAACAAAATTGTACTAACTACTAAATTGTTATAACTACTACAATATTCTTGTTTTAACTATTAAACTCATTCTAATTTAATTCATGCCAATTCCCTTCAAATCAACCTTCTTGTCCTTAATGTTGGATAGGGAAAGAAAAAATAAAAATAAAATCATAACTAAGTAACTCTATGCAATAAAAATAAAAATGCATTGATATTTAGAACTCCAATGCATCCTTATCATCTTTCTTGTGAGCATCATATTAGCATGATAAGTATGTAATTGAAAAATGAAAACTTGAAATCTTGTACTTCATGATCATACTTTTGAGTAGTCAACAAATCATTAAAAATGTTATTTCCCCTTTTTGATACAATATCTATAAGACTGATATTGACAATATTGTCATGTGCATGATCATTTCCTTGTTAAACTCAAAAATTAACATGAAGATTTAATCTTGTGCCTAAGTCTTGAAAGTCTTAGTGTTTATCTTTTCTCGTCTACGAACTTCCATGATTGAAGCATATTATTCTTTAGCTTAAGGGAGAACATCTAAATTATTACCATGCAAATGTTAAAAATTTTGTTTTTGTTTATAGTATATGTTTAGAGTGGAAAATCGAATGAAGGGAAAATAAAAAGTGCATGTTATTAGTAAACTATATCAAACATATCTTCTATAGGATTATAATCAAAAGGGTTAATCTAATCATGAGTACTTTATCAAAATGATCCCACCCGATAAACTAATTATTATTATTCTTTCATTCATACGACATCACAACCTTGTCTCTTATATCATGTCATGACAATTTTACAAAGTACACATCCTTATTTTTATAAATATAAAAAGAATTTCCATATAAAGTATCCAAGATAATATAATATTACAATAAACCTTGGTATATCCTCCTTTACTACACTAAGTAGTAACATAGAGATTAGTGGAAAGAATGAATCTTGATATGAAGCGTAAAAATCCCTATTCAATCTCGTGCAATCTAATCTTTGATACTTATAAAGGAAAATCAATATCACTTACAACTTTAGCAATTACTTCTATGTTATAAGTTAAAGGTTGAAAGCACAGTAGAACATGTAAAGATAGAGTTTAAGATCACCACTCTTCTATTCCACTATCAAAGTAGAAAAAGGCACACACCAATTTCTCGATTGCCAAATGCATACCTTTTCTTGTTTCTTTATTTGCCT
This sequence comes from Lumnitzera racemosa, assembly GCA_024138005.1. NCBI lineage: Eukaryota > Viridiplantae > Streptophyta > Magnoliopsida > Myrtales > Combretaceae > Lumnitzera > Lumnitzera racemosa. Next base: position 16,893,677 of record JAMXBC010000001.1, read on the forward strand.
TTTATACTATATTTACCATGATATTCTTGTTATTTTTTTTTCTAAAATTAGTTGTTATGAGTAGTGTTTTGTAAGTAGAAATAACAAAATTAGGGTAACTACTAAGCTATTTTAACTATTAGATTATTCTAGTTATAAAATTGAACTTATGGTAACTACATTTGTAGTATAATATTTTATTGTTAATTCTTAAGAACTTATATCTTCTTCTTCTTCTTTTTGTTTATGTATAAACTTTTGTGCCTTTACTATTTAATTATTTTACTAGCAAAGGGTGTCATTTAACATTTAGATTCTATGTAATGTTTGAAAAATAATCTTTTAGTATAAAAAAAACTGTGACTAGAATTTGTTGTAAAAAATAGAAAATGCAAGAGGTTGATGTCTATGGGAGATTTAAAAAAAAAATTTTATGTTCCATAGATATTCTATATTCTATAAATTACACAAACTATATGTTCTAAAATAGTTGCCAGTATTATAAAAAAAGGTTCCAAATCTAAAAATTTTGGAATAGATGTATGAGGATAAGATATAAGTCAAGCTTTATATTTCACTCGTCTTATACCCTGATCACCCATAATTGATATTATGCTATACTATTGACAAATTTATTTTGATGAGTTAGATATGATACAACATGAACTTTCTAACATGTTTATTAAATAAGTTTGTCGATAAACATAATCATCAAATACTCTTAAGCTTATTTTAGTTTATAATATTGGTTTAATCTTGCTAAGCATCTGACATTAGCTAATAAAGACTCCATATGTATATGATATACTTGTTATTTATGCTACATGCATAGGTACAGACACAATTAAATCCAACATAAACACGAATTTTGAGAAGCTTGTGAGTCTATGGCTAAGTTAAAATAAATTAAATTCAAGTTTAAAATAAATAGTCAAGATTATATAGATTCTTTAACTATGTTGTGATATTACCGTCGTATTATTTTATCTTTTTTTTCTTGATAATTTCAATCATAGCATCATATAAGGAAAGTTGAAAAAATGGAAAATGAAACAACTGATTTTCAAATTAAAGCCTCATAATATTTGGAGAACTTTTCTTCTATTTTCCCAAGTTTGCTTTATTAAAGGAGATGCTTCAGGTAAAAAATGTTTCCCCTTCTAAGGGAAAATGTTTACTATTTTTCTATTTTTATTTTTTATCAATTATGAGGGAAGGGAAATTCGAATCCTAGTCTATTTTGATGGAAAAACAGTGGTACCGTTATTAGACTATAGCAATCTTGGCAAAAATATTCACCCTTTAAAGGAAAAAAATCTTTTCTTTTTTTTTTTTTGGAAAATGACTTAATCTTTTCAAAATGTAATATTATTTTTTGATCTAATATTTATAAGCATTTTAACTTTGAGAAAATTTTTTTATGTATTCTTATTGTAATTTACTTATAAATTATATTTTAAACCTGAGAAAATTATATTGGATAAAAAAATTATAGAATTATTAAAATATTGTCATAATTAGCATTATTATTAATATATATTAAAAAATCATTTACATTTATACTTTTACTTTTAAATAAAATGTTTAATTTAATATATTTATAGTAATATGTAGATATTAATATATTTAAGTATATTTATAAGTTATATAGTATTTGCTAGTTAAATATTAGAAATTTTTTTTAACACATTCTTATAAAAATATCCAAATATTTAAAAATATATTATTTTTGTAAAATATATTTTTAAAAATGTTTTACTTTAACACGTCGTATCCTTAAAACAAACCGCAAATACACAATACAACAAGGTGGTATGAAGTGAAAGGCGTCCCTTTTAAAAAGGTTTGAAGTCATGATGGCGTCATCTATTGGAGATGGGCCAGAATTTGTAATTGATTATATCAGGAAATTTTTTTCTTTTTTTGGTAGCAATATAATATATCAATCAGGTATCCATCTTCAGATTTCAAATTTTAACATTTTACTAAAATTTTCAAATACGAGGGAATAAAATGTCGGAAAAGATAAGGGAAAAATAGAAACTGATTTTTTGGAAAGCAAATACTGTGTATGAATATCAGTTTTTTAACAAAATAGATAAGATTAGAATATCTTCCTTCCTAAATTGTAATACATATTGATGTGGGAAAAAAAAAACTAGGAAAATAAGTATATTAGAAAATATAACAAATATTTGCTACTTCTTCAAGGCAAAAGATTGGGATCGCTCCTATGTACTTTCTAGAGGATTAATTTGATACAAAGATTTCAAAATTTTTGCTTCGTCTTGATGGGTTCTTAATCTTTGCTAGTGGATGAAATAAGCATATGAAATCATCATAGGCTTCTACATAAATTTGCGTGGCTAAGGTTGGTTCCATAGTCACCATCCAAGAGGATATTGCATTATCTCTAAGAACATGGATGGACCTAGGCGGATGAAAGGGCTTGTCAATGAATTTTGCGCTACGTTTTCTTACCGGGAATATCACGAGGAACTTGCTAGGTTTATCGAATTAGAAAGCCTAATTTTCAAGAAATTAATCACATATTTTATGAGTAAAATGAGGGCACAAAAGACTAAAACTTCCTTTAGCTTTGTTTCAATAAATTTCCTAAAATTATTCATAACATACGCTATGTTGTAAAAATAAAAGGTTACAATTATAAAAATAAAAGGTTGATAATTTATTTTACATATAAGAAAAATCTTAGTGATGCTATTAAGCTATATGAATGGATTAATAATGTGTAAATATTAATAAAAATTTAATATTTAAAAATATGAATAGTTATTTTTTAAAATGAATCTTTTTTTCCCTAGCATAGATGACTTAATATGTCAAAAAAAAAAAAAAGAAGTTTTACCATCCGTATCCATCTACGGTCAATACCTATATGTACAATTATCAATGTTTGTAGGAGCCCAGTCCAAATACGTATCTGTTTTGTGCATTTTTGAGATTTCGGGAACTTATTCAATCATTGCAAAAAAAAAAGAAAAAAAAGAAAAATGAAATGGTTGGTTCAAGAGTTGGAGAGTCATTATAATAGCCCTCATAAACTGAAGAGATGTGAGTGAGTATAAATGATGAAAAAGCTAGTTAAAGTTAAAAAATAAAATATAGTAATTTAAGATTACTATTGCAGCACAGAGAGAATTTGTGGACACTGGATTCAAAACGGAGAAGCTTATAGATCTCACGGCAGTGCACTTCCCCCGTGCATCCTCTCTATGGAAAGAAGAGAAAACATGAATCTGCTTTCCGTTTTTTTTTTCTCCAATAACAAAAACCATCATTTTCTATCCTTATCTTTCCTTTTGGTTCTTTCACTCTTGTCAAGTCTAACCGATATGGCATGCTACTCTTCCACCGTAATATATCGTATTTATTTAATAGTTTAGTTCCCCATCCTTGGCTGGAAGGAATCAAAATAAAAGAAAAGAAAAAGGAAACATTCATTCATCTTTCTTTGAATTGAATTTTATGTCCCACAGTGCTCTTGTAAAGGGTTATTAAAACTTTAATTTATCGTTTTATAGAACTTCACTTAGCATTGGCAATTAAGACATCATATGATTATAAATGAGATAAAATTTGATTCGGTTAATGAACAGGTTGTAACTATACATAAACATACCTAGGTTTAAATCCCATAAACAAACTCATTTACTAGCTTGTTTGATAAACTATGTCATGTAAATATATTTAAATCTCATTAATAAACATATATAATATAATGATTTCTAATATTTATGGTAGAATCCATAGAAGTTTACATTGACTAGTTTTCAAAATAGTCATTTTTGTAGCTTTTCCTAAGTCAAGGTAATGTATGCATAACTCAAGATAATTCTTCTTATGACTAGATTTGGTTTCTTTGTCTCTACGAAATGAAAAAGGAATTTCATGTTCTTCCTTTCAAGAAGAAAGGATTAAGAAAATCCGATTGATTGAAACTTTCTTCGTGTGCTTTATGTTCTTGCATGATTGCTCATAGAAATATAACCATACCTATTCCCTCACATCAATCCCATGAGCTTATTATCCATTCTCATTCAATCATGACGGGAGAGTAAGTCTACATTGTATATATGTTTCCCAATAGAGACTTGCTAATGATAATTTATCTATTTTTAATATCTTAATTGATAAAATAGCTTAATTTAGATATGAAATGCATTTATTTGATGGATCAAATTACGAATCTATATTTTGGAACCTACATGATTAAAAGATGGATCACATTACATGTTAAGATTTCCATACCCAAAAATGCGTTTCCAAGGTGTTACCTAACTAGTGATTGAAGGAGATGGTTTCAACTGGAAATGGAACTGGGCTATTGCTGGAACTGTGGCGATGGAGGGTGGGGCTAGAGTTTGGGAATTTGAAATCAACAGTGATATAAATGCATAAATACATATGTATATCGATGATACTCATATAACTTTGGCAAAAAAAAGAAAAAGAAAAAGGAAAAAGAAAGATCATACTCTCATAGTTGATTCCAAATCGTGAATCGATACAATTCGAAACCGATCCACCATGGGCTAAAGATCTACCGGTTCATGAGAATCTAGGTGATTGAAGCAATCGATCAGTCTAAACTGATGCATTTAAGCCCTCCTTTTTTTTTACCATATATATTTATACATATTATATATTACATATTATATTTCATATATATCATTAACACATATATAATATAATATATATACATATATTATACATTACCATATAATATATATACATAAATATATTTATACATATTATTATGTATTCTACATATTAACATATGAACATTTATATAATACATATAATATGTATATATATAATATAATATATGTACATATATTATACTTTACCATATAATATATATACATATTATTAAGTATTGAATACATAATAATATGTATAAATATAATATAAATATATATGAAATATAATATATACAATATAATATAATACATATAATATGTATATATATAATATAATATATATTCATATATATATTTATACATTATGTATAATATATTTGTACATATTTATGTATATATTTTAATATGTACTATATTATATATATATATATATATATATCTTGCAAACCTAAAAAAAAAAAAAAAGACTATTAGAGGTTTGGTTCCCGAGCTTAAAAACCGACTCTTGAATTGATGGACCTCATGAACCTACCCATAACTAGCTCTAGACGGACTGATTATAGTTTAATGAAATGTTAAACCATGATTCAATCAGCTAGACATAATTAAAAGAAAAACTTAAGCCGATAGCATTTTCAGAAAATTTTGTTTTCCCATTTAAAAGCCGTGATAAAGTATGAATTGTTTCTTTCTATAGTGGTCCCCCCTTTTCCACGTGGACTTCGGTGTTAATTCTTGCCAGGCTTTGGCATTACATGATATTACACCATCATGCGAAGCCTTATCTAAATTAAGTGAACACTATTAAGCTACATTGATTGAATTGCTATTTGAGTGAAAGAAGAATTCAGGTCACGATTTTGTCAACAAGCTTTATGATTTAATTGCACTCATCTTTCGTTGTCATCTTTTATGGATGTCAATGTTTTATCCTTCCATTTCTTTCTTCAGATATCCTCATCCATTTTCTTGTAATAAGTATTGCTAGCAATTACTCAGCCCTTTTCTCTGACCTTGCGTGTGGATACCACCATGAGTTTCGTCATAAAATGCTCTAATACTTGCAATCAATTTATCTTACTTTATTTTCAATTACCTTTCATTGAGGAAATTCTAATTTCAAGTTAACATATACCTTTAAAACGATTTAAAAATTGATTTATCATGTGTGTGACTTGGCGAAACTAATAATAAGTCGATTTAGATGCAAAAGTTTGCACATATGGTTGTCACATCTGAACCAACTTAATAGAGATTTGTCTTCGTATGATTTAATTGCTGGAGAAAAATAGTTGAAATGGAAATGGATGAACACGAAGTGAAGAAAGGACCTTTATTCAGAAATAAACACGAAATTGGGGACCAAATGTATATAACCTTACTAAAAGTGTATTTGTGTCACTGATAAGTGGGAATAACCTTTTCTCTCGGACTTTTCCCATTTTTTTATTGTTAAAACCCTAGAATTGTCAAATTTTCAAGATGTTAGTTGGTCTATTGTTCTTTAGCCTTAAGTGGCAGTGGGAGGTAATAAATAGGAAAATGAAGACAATGGTCTCAATATTTTGAAAATGGATTCATTTTCCTTATTTTCCATGATAACTATTACCACTGCCCATTAGATGACATATTCTAATTTCACCATCACTAGTTGCTTAAACTCACAAATAAGCAATACCTATTGAGATTACTAGGATAAATATCCAATGGTTGTAAAACTTTGATTATAATAAATATAAAGAAAACCAGAAAATGTTTTTTTCTTTTTTTAAAAAGTAAACTTACTACCTAAACTTTTCAAATATTCCTATACCATGGTCGCTTAAATTACATTAAGGTATGATTCTAATGGTAGAGTTTAAAATTTCATTTTTCTTAAAATTTTAATTCATATTAAACTCTACCCATTTACTAATAATTGTTTCACAAAAACTAAGGAAAATATTCTTTTAAAGATAAGTACTTGAAAAAACAAAAAGAAGAAATAGAGTTAATACATGTTAAGAACCGAAAAAATTAAACGTGGTTATAATTGTACGGGCAGAACAATTTTAACCAAGGTCCTAATCTACTAAAGACCAGAGAAATTTTAGGGTTTGGGGACATTAAAATTTAAAACACCAAAAGCAACAACTAAGTGAAAATATTCTATATAAAAAGTTAACATATTCAAATAAAATAGGAAATATTATTTATATAGATTTTTCACTTTTGTGAAAAAGGAAGAAGTAAAAAATAACATAAAAATGAAATCTTCTTTTTATTTAGAAATTTTAGGGTTTGGTCACTCTAAAGGATGCCTAGGTCGTAATTCAGTTTAAAAAAAATTGGTGGATTGGTTTTATTTTATTTTTCATTTCATCTTAAAATTTATATATATATATTTTATGAAAAGGTCCAAAACCCCTAAATTTTAGTACGATAAATGTTTTAGAAATGCAAATTCCTAATTTTGAAGATGATTCATTTTGATTTTCTTTGTTAATTTTTTGAAAACTCTGAGTTTGAATAAAAATACCTATTTGTTTTATGAAAACTTAATAAAAAGGAAACATAAAACCCTGGCAATTTGGTAGAAGGAAAAATTATGAAAAAAAGGACCTTAGTTTTACAATAACGATGATGTAAAAACTAAGAATCATACTCATAAGAACAAACAGTCACATAAAAATGTAATAAGCATACAAAAATATTAAATGACAATATTATGTAATCATACTAACAAACTATCCTATTATGCAAATAAGAAAATTCTAAGCTGCTCAACACATAGCATGAAGTTACTAAATACCCATTAATTAAGTGTATTGAAAACAATTTATTTATTTATTTTTTTGTTTCTATCTTTTTCCGCCTTTTTATTTATTAGGAACAGATAAATAGCTCAGAAAATAAAATAAAAAAATAAAGGTGGACCTACCTGCTTTACGTTGTGTCAAAGGGGAAGGAGAGCCAAACTCAATGCCTTTTGATGGTGCTTAGGTGCTCTAAGTACATTGGTGGGCTTCTAGGGATGCTGTTTTACTTATTAGAATTGTTAATTGGTGGTGGTCACGTTAGGAAATAATGATTTAGTTGTGCCAATTTGGCTTATACTCAATTCGAGTTGATATTAAAGTGATTTCATATGATTACTTTAGGGCTTTCCTAACTTTTATGATGAAGAATTGATTTGTAGGTTCGAATTCTTTTGATCCTTGTTGAACAAATGCAATTTTTAGAGAGAAGTCTTGTAGGTTTGGCTAAAAGGTTCTTTAGGGGAAAGTTTTGAATTTTAATTTGATTTTGTGTCTATAATTCGCGATTAATTAGTGCGTTATAATCCTTGATAGTCCTGTTTATGAAACAATTAATTGAGCAAAAGAAACACGTACCATTAGCATGGATAGACTAATCCATTTTAAACATTATCTCTTTAAACCCTTTTCGTAACATAATTTTAGTTTAATTTTAGTCGATGTAATAACATCTTGTTAATTTGATGTTAGTGTGAATGTTATCTTATTTCAATTTAGGTTTAGCAGGAGGGGCTGAATATGCTATGAAGAACAATAAACGAGGCACTTTAAACTACCTAAAACCAAACCTAGGAGCTATAAGATATAAGGGTATCTATCCTTCTTCATGTCAAGTATGAAAATAAAATATTAACTTTTTGGCAACAATTCAAGCTAGTTAGGCTCAAAATGAATTTTAAGACAACAATATGTTGATAGTTGGTTTTAGACAAGAGCTAACCACATTGGACCTAAGATTGATCAACTTAGCACATAAAGGCCCCTTCACAATGCCAACCTCCAGCTCGAGTTGCTTTGAGCATTGGAAGATTCCTTCGATTTGATTCTTTTAGAATAACCTTAAGGGGTAATCACAACCTCAGTCCTCCTTAAGTCATGAGTTTTGTGAGATGATTTGATAGTGCTTGCCCATCCTTCGGCAGAAGCTCTACATGCTTGTCCATGCAATGCTTACGATGCATTTAATGTGAGAAATCTGTTGACTAGTCTTCTAGAGTGCCTATGTAGCCTAAATCATATGACATTGTCAAGCATTTATTAAGAAAAGACAAATACAAGGCCTAAACCCATCATCCCCTAAAGCCATTAAATGATCCTACTAACCCTAAGCTTCAATAACATAGCATAGTATCCTATGTTGTGCATTATGAAGTGATAAGAGCTTAAAAGTTTAAACTATATATGATGCAGACTGAGGCTAAGAATAGACAAGGCCGATTGTTGGAATGGGTCTAAGGTTACAGAAAGATTAAAGAACGAGATGAAAGTCATACGAAAGAATAGAAAAAGTAAGATAAGAAAACCTACGAACAGTTTCAAAGGATATGACATATTAATGAAACTTCTGAGAACTCACGGCACAACTCGATAAAACGTATAAGGTGGTCCGGGAGGTTACTCTCCACTTAGCCTTGTTTAAGGGTTAAGGTAAGACTGTAGTAAGTAAATAAGCTAGCAAAAGCAATGTTCACAAAAAGGAAGAATATTCAATATATTAATGATAAGATTAGTCTCTTGTGGCTACAGGTACAGTAAGTATAAAATTAGGGTGACTTGCCTAAAATAGAAAAAGATAAAAGAGTAATGTCCAAAAGAAGCAATGTAAAAGGATTACAAAGGGTAAAAATGAAAATTTATAGAAAATAATGATTAATACAGCATATTCCTTTACGTAGGACTAGGATGCATAGCAACAACTTATTGTGGATGTTGTTAGTAGAAATAGATAAAATAATACGGTCATAATGGAGGGTCATGCAAGGGTATTGAGTAGAGTGTTGGTTAGACCTAGAAACATACAAGAAGACATGGCTACGGATACGTGTTGAAGCTCTCAGCTTCTTAGCATCAAGGTTGCTGAGTTGGTGGTTAGCATGGTCATAGTCGAGTAGTTGTATGTAAGGGGGTTGGCTAGTCAATAGGGCATTCATCTAATTAGCACACGACTTCCAAGAGATGTATAGTTACTTGGCTTAGTATAAGAAGTAGGTTAGCAGCAAAGATCAATTCAGTCTCGATAGGAGTCAATTAGAATAGGAGGATTCGCCTTTTTAGTCCTTCTAAGCCTCGGGTGCAGCTACGAGTCAAAGGTCTAGTAGTCCGATTCCTATCATTTCCTCTTGATTAATTTGCATTTAGGATCAAATCTAGCTGGTCTTCGTTCAATTCTCCTTCAGGGTGATAGGGATTAAGATCAGCAATGTTGAAAGTATTAGAAACTCCATAATCTTTTAGTAGTTTCAATATATAGACATTGTCATTGATCTTTCAGAGGATTTTGAAAGGGCCTTCAACTTAGGCAGACAACTTGTTCTTTCTCTTACTCGGGAACCTCTTCCTGCTTAAGTGTAATGATACTAAGTCTCTAGGCTGAAACCATACTAACTTCCTTCCCTTGACTCTTTCTTGCATTTTCTTGGCAGCTTGGTCGATTCGTTAAGTAACCTTCTCATACATGTACTGTAGGGACTGGGCTTACGTTCTTGTATCAGGGTCTTCTTGCTCGAACATGGGCATAGGGGTATGATTAAGGGATAACTCAAGATTAAAGCCATAAATGACTTCGAAGGGGGTATACTTGGTGGTGTCATGCATTGTTTGGTTGTAGGTGAATTTTACCATGGGCAAACAGATATCCCAATCAGTTAACTTCTTTCCTATTGTAGCTTGGAGTAGTGATCCCAAAGTACGGTTGAACACTTCTGTTTGACCATTAGTTTGGGGATTACAAGAAGTGCCAAATAGCAGTTTAGTCCCCATTCGACACTACAAAGTTTTCCAAAAATGGCTTAGGAACTTTAGATCCTAGTCTGAGACTATACTCTTTGGTATGCCGTGTAGTCAAACAAATTCATACAAAAAGAGAGAAGCAATGGCCAAAACATCATTAGTTTTAGAAGAGGGCACAAAGTGTATAGATTTATCTACAACGACCATCAGAGAATCTTTGCTTAGAGCAGTTTTTGGTAATGCGAAAACAAAGTTCATGCATAACTCAGTCCAAAGTTAGGTTGGGATAGATAACGGCATTGGTTTCCCTTATTTGGTTCGGCATTTAGCCCTCTTGCAGGTAGTTGACGTAAGCAAGTATACCTATCAATTTATAATATAGCGAATATAAGTTCGAATGTCAATCTCATAATGACTAGTACTATTACTAATACTCACTAGATCTTTATTATCTAACTGGAAAATTAAATTTCAAGAAATTAAAAAAAGTAAATCTAAATTACTGCTAAAATTAATTTAAATATTAATTAAGATGAAATTCAAAAATTAACAAAACAGCAATTCAATTAATTCGAAAGTAATTTAATTAATTCAAAATTCATTATTGTACCTACATTTAACATGTGATTTCCCTGAAGATCATTTGATTTATTTTTTAATCTTTCTTGACTAGGAGAATTCTCCACTAAAGTTAATCACTTTCTCAAGCTAATTAACCTTAACCCTAAAATCACCTATTAGAATCTTTTTTTAATAATATAACCTAAGATTGCATTATTGAACAATGAAGTCTATATGCATTAATTCAAAATTTTGGAAAAATCTTGCAAATTATCTCTAATCTTACAATAATTCTCATTAATTATGATTAGATCTAATCTTATAAGAAATCTCTTGATTCTCCTATAAGATATTAAACTCTAGATTATTATCTATAGAAATAACAATCTAAATCATGAAGCAAACATAGTTAAATCAAAAAAATAATAAAGAACTAAATTACTCAAGTAATTATAATATCATATGAATAGATATAGGTTCTACAAGGCCTAGATATCAAAGATCTACTCTCTATATATCGCAAAATAGGAATCCAAAAACAAAGTATAGAAAAGAGTAGTAAAAAGCATCATGAAATCCAAACAAAATTAAATCTTGAAATCTTCTCTTCTCTTCTTTTCTCTTCACTTTCTTAATTGTTCTTGACTTCAAAAACTCCCTAAAAGTCATGCCAAAAGGTCCTCTTTAATAAACCCTAACAAGGCTTTATATATGAAGAATTAAAAAAAAAAGGTTAATTAGAAAGACACGACTAGCGACACAATCGTATCTTTTGGTTGTATCCTTTAGCATGCTTCACGTTTGTCTTTTGGTGGTATCCTAGGCTATAACAGTTGAAAATCAGCTCTTAATTCGCTTAGAAACAACACAGTTGTGTCATTTGGTTGTGTTGATCTTTAAACTCTCATAACTTGCTTATTTTAACTTCGATTTGAGTGAAATTTGTTTTTATTTTCTCGTTTTATCGTGTAAATTGTTTCAAATCCTAAAAAAAAAAAAATTACTCAATTAAGTATTATTATCTAAAAATATACTCAAATTTCAAGGAAAATCATAAAAAAATCATTAAATAAAATATGTGCAATTAGAAACTCATCAGTAGCATAGCCTCTAATAACTCGGTATACATCTTGTCTCATTTTCAGCCAAAAGAATCAACCCTTCAATGGTTCATATGTTCTTTTCTCCCCAAAGTGGTTGGAGAGTCTTCCACTGTGAGCTTCTCTTATTAGTAGCTCTTTGATTAAATAAGATGGTATACACAACTTTCTATCTCAGAATAGATAGCCATCCTCCATATGGTACTCATCCACTATTCTTCCATTGGTACATTGCCCAAACATAGGACTAAAGTGGGGGTCTCTAGGATATTGCTCTCTAATGCTTGCAAAACCCCAACAACCTATTTTGTAGTTCGGTGAGGAGAACATACCTTCTCGATAGATCATCAGCAACTCATTGCTTTTACCTTGTTTGTATTTGATTACAAAGTTAAATCCCTCTAAGAACTTAACCCACTATACTTACCTCTTTGATAGTTTAGTTTGACTTCTAAGGTTCCTTAAGGATTCATGATTTGTATAAATGACAAACTCTCTCAGTTTTAGATAGTATTGCCACACTTGTAGTGCTTAGATAAAGAATAAGAGTTCTCTATCATATATTGGGTAATTTAGTGAGTTGGCTTGTCACTATGATAGGCAGCCTTCTTACATTAAGATAGTGCCAATACTAATGCTTGATATGTCATATTCCAGCTCAAAATATCTTCCCGAAGTCAAGTAAAGCTAATACAAGTGCAGAAGTTAATCTCGCCTTTACTTCACCAAAACTCCTCTTCTCTCTCTCTCCCGATCTGAAGTTAATGTTCTTCTTTGTCAGCTCGGTAAAAGGTACAACAATTGCATTGAAATTTCTAATGAATCTTTGATAAAAAGATGTCGGTACGTAGAAACTTCTCACCTTGGCATAAGTTGTTAGAGTCAGCCACTTGACAATAGCTCGGATCTTCTCATCGTCGACTTACAAACCACCTCCACTAACAACATAACCTAAAAATATCACTTCCATTGGCAAAAACTACACTTCTTTAAGTTGCCAAATAACCTCTTAGCTTGTAGAACATCTATCACAATATGGAGATATTCATAGTGACTTAGCCTATCAGTGTTTTATACAAGGATGTCGTCAAAATACACTACAATACATTTCTCAATCAGATTTCTCAATACATGGTTCATTAATCACATGAAAATGCTCAAAGCATTTGACGGGCTAAAAGGCATAACCATTTACTCGTAGAGTCCATGTCGAGTTTTGAAAGCAATTTCCCATTCATCTTCTTGTCTCATTCGGATTTACTGGTACCCTCACTTTAGGTTTATCTCATTGAATATTCTTGCACCACTTAGCTCATCCAACATATCATCTAGCCTCGAGATGGGGTACTAGTACTTGATTGTAATTTTGTTAATAGCTCTACTATTTATGCACATATGCTAAATTCCATCCTTCTTTAGTATAAGTAATGCAAGTACAATACAGGGGCTTAGACTTTCCTTCATATATCATTTCTTTAGTAATTCATTAACTTGTCTTTAAAGTTTGTTAGCTTATTCGAGATTCATTTGATAAGTTAGCTTATTTGGCAGGGTAGCACCGAGTATTAAGTTAATACAGTGTTCAATGCCTCGAAGAGGGGGTAGTCCTTTTGGCAATTGTTTAGGAAATATATTAGCATATTCATTCAACAATTCTTGACTTCTAAGGGTAGTTCACCTCGTTCTTTCAATTCTAAGAGTTGTCTGATTAACAGGCAGGTAGGTATATCAACCTTGATGGCTTCTCAAAGCTTGGCTTTACTCAATACTAGAGCCTTCTTTAATCCTTAAGTAAGTTTAGCTTTTGTTACTTGACTCGGTGACTTCGGGTTCCACATAATCTTCCTTCCTTCCTTCTCAAACACATATGTGTTCTTATAACTATCATGAATAACTCTTCGGCCAAAGCCAAGGTCAACCTAGTAGAATATGAGATGTACACATAGGTAATACATCACAAAGAATATCATCAGAATAATTTCCAATAGAGAACAGCAATAAGACTTGCTGAGTGACATGTAGTGCTCCCTTCTCATTCAGCTAATGTAACTTATACAGCTTCGGATGTGAGATAGGTGGTAGCTTCAATTTCTTAATCAGGTTAGTAGATGTTATATTAGTACAGATTCTACTATCCATTATGAGTGCACATAATTGATCATTCACTTTGTAAGAGATGTGAAATAAGTTCTCTCTTTGCTCCTCTTTGGTAGAGGGTTCTAAACTCATTGCATGTTAAACAACTAGAGTCAACTTATCCAAGCCCTCGGCAAACACATCCTCTTCAATCAGATCGGCATTAGCATTAGCCTCATCTCTCACTTCTTTCTCTTCCTTTGGTTTCTCATCTGTGTTATCTACTTCAATCTTCAGGGTATCTCCTTTGACAATCATACTCCTTCAGTTTGGACACTGGGTGGCCATGTGCCCAAACCCTTAGCACTTGATTTGTCTCATCTTCCTTTTAGATCCTTGCCCTTTCTCATATGTTTGGGTTGGCACATCACCATCAAGTCAGCCCTTTTGTTCAATCTCGACATCTGTTCATCTGGTTGGCTTGGTATTTGGTTGAGTTCAATAGCTTCCCTAAATAAGATTGATTAGGTCGACTCGTTAGGGTTTTGGTCAGCATCCTACTCCTTCTCTATCTTTCCACTTGTTGGGCTATTCGTATAGCCTCATCCATTATAGTAAATTGTTGAAGTTTTATAATGTCTCAAATATCACTTCTTAATCTAATGAGGAATCTTAACACTGTTTAGGTTGACAACTCTTCTACTTTACAGCAAATCATGAGTATTTAGAGCTCTTAAACATACTCGTCAATAGTTTAGCCTTCTTACCTTAGTTCTTGAAGCCAAGCAAAAGTATCTTGTAAGTAAGTATCCGGCACAAACCAATTTCTAAGCATCTTTTTTATTTTAGGACAAGTGCTGACCTCTCTATATCGTTCTTGCCTTTTCATGATTTAAAAGTTTTTCCACCATATGGTGGCATATCTTGAGAACTCAACAACAGCAGTCCTCACCTTCTCTCAATCCTTATACTAGTAATAATGAAAAACACATTCAACTTTCTCTTCCTAATCTAAATAATCATCTATACTCTTAGAACCATTGAAGCTTGGAACTTGAAGCTTCATACAGTCAGTACCTCAAGGTGCTTTAATTCACTCTTTTTCTTCATTAAAATCCTCTTCTTCTTCATCATTTGTATCTCCCGAGTCAGTCCTTCATCATGCTCATCCTTTTACTCCTCCACTTTGAACTTGTTGAGCTAGGTTTTGTCCTTTAATAGGTCAGACAACTTGTGAGGTGTTCTTTATGGTCTTAGCAGGTCGTAGGCCATTGCATAAGCAGCTTTGGTTGGATCGACTAAGAGGTAAGCCACTTTATCAAGTCATTCATCTGTACTCCTAAGGGTGCTTTAAGGTTGTTGTCCATGGTGGACAACACTACTATCATTGTCTCTAATATCGGCATTGACATTAAGATCCATCATTTTCTTAACAAAACTCAATAAATAAACTTCAAATATGGGGTACAATAACTACTATTCTAAAACGCACAAATGTCCAACAAATCCGCAAATACAACAACTACACCAATGAACAATAAACTTAACCAAAACTTGCTTTATTTTCTTATGCTTAAAACAAGGAAAAACAGAGTATTTAACCATAGCGAACTACTACTCCTTATATTTACTAAAACACTTATAGCTAATTTACTAATACTCAAGTAAGTTCAAACACAACTTACTAAAATGAAATCTCTACTCTGATACCAAAATGATGCGGACCAAAGCCAAGAACAGAAAAGGCCGGTCACTGGAATGGGTCTAAGTTTGTAGAAAGCTTAAGTTACAAGGTGCAAGTCGTGTGAAAGAACAAAAAAAGTAAGATAAGCAAACCCACAAACAACTCTAAAGAATATAATGCACTAGTAGTTTTTCAAGGACTCACAGTATAACTCGATGTGATATACAAAGTAATCTAATGAGGTTACTTGCTACCTACCCTTACTTAAGGGTTAACATAAGAGTGTAATAAGTAAACAAGCTAATAAGAGTAGTGTTCATGAATAGGAAGAATATTTAGTATATCGATGATAAGACTAGTCTCTTACAGCTACATGTACAATGGGTATTTATACTCAAGAAATTAGGGCAATTTACCTAAAATGGAAAAAGACAAAAGGATAATGTCCAAAAGAAGCAATGTACAAGGATTACAAGGGTTAAAAATAAGAATTTACAGAAAATAATGATTAATGCAACATATTCCTTCACATAGGATTGGGATGCATAGCAACAGCTTATTGTAGATGCTGTTGGCAGAAACAAACAAAATAGTACAGTTAGGATGGAGGGCCAAGCAAGGGTACTAAGTAGAGGTGTTGGTCAAACTTAAATACGTATGAGAAAAGATGGTTATAGATATCTATTGAAGCTCTCGGCTTCTTGGCATCAATGTTGCTAAGCTGGTGGTCACCTCGATTATGGCCAAGTAGTTATGTATGAGGGGCTGGGCAATTAATTAGGCATCTAAGAGATGTATAGTTACTCGACTTGGTATAAGAAGTTGGTTGGCAGCAAGGATCAGCTTAGCCTTAATAGGAGTCGGTTGGAACAGGTGGATTTGCCTTATTAGTCCTTCTAGGCCTCAGGCGTAGCTACAGGTCAAAGGTCCAATAGTCTAATTCATACCAATATCTATTGAATCTCCTTCTCTAGTTAAGGATATATTTAAGAACTTACACACTGACTTATACGTTATTATCTCTAAGCCTCCACTTCAAATTATGAGCCTATCGAATAACCTCTTGACTCTACTACTTGTTCTTATCTATTTTTTAGCTAAGCCTTAGGCACTCAGAGCTACCTCAATTCAATTTGTCCAAATCTTGGATGCTCATTATACTTTACCAGTAGAATCTAGATATCACATAATAAGGTTATGGCCATCACTTCATGGATTTTTAATTTTTCATCTATTCAATTAATGAGTCTAGTATGAACATGTAAAAATAAAATTTTAAAATTAAATCAAATTCATACAATTTTTAGCTTGGTTTTTTCATGGTTTGTCTCGTACTAAAATTGATTTTCACATACAATGATCACTTCAAGTCCAAATGAGGTATCATTTGAAGTCACATATCACTTAAGCTAACCATGTTTCATACTTTTAAGAATGAAAGAGCTGGATTAGATTAAAAAATATTAAATTTTATTGAAGATAATTGTTTCTCTTTGAAATTCAAGAATGTGTCAAATCACACATGTGTATTTCTATTTAAAAGTTCATTTTTAATATAAAAAATGGTTTTTCACCTGAAGAGATTATTTTTCAACAGTAGAACAAGTGCTTCTCCTATTTTTCATTTTTCTTTATTTCTTTTCTAATTTTCTTATTTTTTGTTTTCGTTTCCCTTTTCCTAATTTTTAGGCTTCTTACTTTGTCATTTTTCTCTCTCTCTCTTTTTTTTTTTGTTAAGATTTTTTACTATTGTAAAGAGAAAAAAGAATTATCCATACTAAAATGTCATTTCAATTATATAATATTGAAAAAAATTATATGAAGATAACACAATAAGGATGCTGCATGTAAAACAGAGGTGAGCTTATGATATACCTAAGAGAGTACAAAATGTCTCACATGTATTATGGGAGAGAAATAACAATTCTTCATCACACTTGGATATCATAGGCTTTTTTGCTTCACCGGAAATAAAGAAAAAGAATTTCTCTTGTTGTTTTTGTTAATCTCTCATCTTCTTTATGAAACATATAAGTTTTTTCTTACACCGTTGAAATTGATTTATCCTTTGAAAATGCTAGAAAATTGCTGTTAGAAATAAAATTCTTGCTTTTAATTTTTATATGATGAAATTAGATATTAGGAGTATTGTCATCTAAATTTCTTCGATAGAGATTTCACCTTAGGCTTAAGTCCATAAGAGAGAATACAGTTAGTGAGCGCTAGAAGGTTATCCAACTCAGTCACTTAGATGCTTAAGTTAGTAAGTTTGTTGGATTAAGAAGAGTAAGGGAATGAGAGCACTCGGGCCTATGTGTGTAAAGTGTCTTACTTGTAGGGTTTGACCCCCACTTATAGGCTTTAAGGAGGGAATCTTGGATAATGTATCTTTCAAATAGATACACTTGGACTCTAAGATTTCTACAGGTGACATGGGACCTTAGTTGTTCCCATAAAGTATTAAGACTAAGATGTTTGTTGACACCTGTGGTCTAAGCTTCTTAAAAGGATTATCGAGTTTCGAGGTTTGAGTCCCCATGGCATGGATTCCACAAGTCTAGCTCTAGTACGATGACCAAGGACTCAATCCAATCATGTGTAGGTTTAAGGCTGGTTAAGGTCGACTTGACGACAAATAGTCCTCTAGGGCTAGAATTTGAGTTACCTAGGACTAGTCATAAGTTGAGGTTAGTTAACCCATGGTCTATAAAGGTTAGAATGAGTCTTGAGAGTTTAAGGCCTTCTTTTAGTTAGAGACATGAGTAGATCAGCTTGTACTACTAGAGTTTGTTGGAGTGGTTGGTATGTGCTTTTCACTAGTAGGTATTTTACAAAACCTTTTTGTCCTTGTTTACGGGGTTTCAGGATGCCTTTGGACACATATTTAGATATAATATCCACTTCGAAGTTCTCAAGTTAAGGGATTCTCATTATGGCCTATGAGGTAGAATCTGCAATTAAGGATCTAACCAGCTTTAACTACTTGATCATTCTTCCCCCCTTTGCTTCATTTTCACCCTTAACCTATTCCACTAAGAGTAATGAGTTAAAAAATTTTCTAATACCACGGCTTCTACCTCTTTGGCTTGCTTTAATACAACAACCAAGGTTTTGTATTCAGCTTCGTTGTTTAAGGCATCAAACCTAAACTTAAAGGCATAGCAATTTGCTACACCAAGAGGCCTCAAAGAACCAGCGTTACCCAACATCCCTTTCAATGGAGGACCCGTCCATGTGAAGCGTCTATTAGACTTCTAATCTTCAACTTTTAGGGATTTGTCTTTGATGTATGTGATCACAAAGTCAGCTAAGACATAAGCCTTATAAGCTTTTTGGGGTTTGTATTGGATTCTATATGAGCTAAGTTCGAGAGCATATTTCATCATCTTCACGAAGTGTTTGGCCTCTAGAGTATGGTGCATAAGGGCTGGTTAGTTAGGATGATAACTTGATGCGCTTCAAAGTATGGTAGGAGCTCTTAATAGATATGATAATTGCTAAGGCAAAGTTCTCAATCTTTGAGTATTGGAGTTCTATCCCTTGGACTATGTAGCCGATATAGTAAATTGGCTTGCACTCTTTCTCCTTCACATGAACTAACACCAAGGAAAGAGCTTAGACACTCACAGCTAGGTATAAGAGTAGGTCTTCCTCGAGTATTGGCTTTGAAAGTTCTTTAAGAGAGGCAAGAAATTCCTTAAATTGGTTAAAAGCTTTCCTGAATGTTAGAGTTCACTCGAACCTGTAAGGGTTCTTTAACATTTTAAAGAACTTTATGCATTGATTTACTCTTCAAGACATAAAGTGGCTAAGTGCAACTATACACCCCCTCATCTTCTATACTTCTTTGACATTAGATGGAGCTTTCATAACAATTATAGCTAGGAGTTTGTCATGGTTAGCCTCAATATCCTTTTAAGTCACCAGGTATTCGAGGAATTTTCTAGATGATGTCCTAAAGACGCATTTATGAGGTTTTAGCTTCATTCTGTGCTTTCTTGTCTAGTTAAAGGCTTCTTACAAGTATTGAAGGTGATCTTTGAGCTCTTTACTTTTGACAATCATGTTATCTACAAACACTTCCAATTTTGCTTGAGTTGAGGCTTAAAAAGCTCATTGACCATCCTCTAGTAAGTAACCCTAACATTCTTCAAGCTAAAGGCATCACCTTGTAGTAATAGGTACTAAAGTCTTTGACAAAAGATGTATGGACTTTGTCCTTTGGTGCCATCATGATCTAGTTGTACTTAGAGAATGTATCCATAAAGCTTAACAAAGCGTGTCCCTAAGTTGAGTCGACTAAGTAGTCAATCCTTAGGAGTAGGAAACAATTCTTCGATTA
The DNA here is from genome assembly GCA_024138005.1 of Lumnitzera racemosa. Lineage (NCBI taxonomy): Eukaryota > Viridiplantae > Streptophyta > Magnoliopsida > Myrtales > Combretaceae > Lumnitzera > Lumnitzera racemosa. Next base: position 16,913,830 of record JAMXBC010000001.1, read on the forward strand.
AGCTTTGATAAGGTCAGTATAGTCGGGATACATTCGCTACTTCATGTTGGCCTTCTTCGTTAGTGAGCCAAGTTGGGTACTTCTCTTCTCAAATAAACTCATCTTTCAATAATTTTTGCACCTCTTCCTCAATCACTGGTTGTCTTTTTGGGGTAAACTCGACTTTCAAAAAGGTTTTATTTGATTGGTTTGGCCTTTAGGTTAAACTTAAGCTCATACTACTAGGTAATTGTCAAATCTATTTTCAACATGTTTGATAGCGACCAAGTAACCCGATCCAAATTGGCTCAAGGGAGATCGATGACGTTCAGTCTTAAGTTTTCTAGCAAGTCTTTGCTAATACGGGTCATTTACCTAATGTCAATGACGAGCTAGATCTTCTCGGTTTCTTAACCTGAGTGTAGCCTCTTCTTGACCGACTTTTGCTGTAGTTTAATCTTGAAGGACAAAACACTCTCCTTCTCATGGGCATTGATGTAGAGCTTTTGAGATAAGACTTGGTTGCCCTAGCATATGCCGAACCTTATCGAGGTTGGGAACTTTGCCTTCAAATGTAAGGATGGGGTAATCATCTTAAAGGCATTCATACATGGTCACCCAACCATATTGTTGAAGGGGGGATTTGTAATCAACAACTATAAACTCTACCAAGTGCGCAACCATGTTATTATCATTCCTAAGCTCTATGTTGAGAATAATTATGCCTTTGGGGCACATCGCTTGACTGTTGTAGCTAATAAAGTCATGATGCTATGACTTCATCTGAGTTGGGAGCTTTTCTATCATCCAATCGAATGCATGCTTAAAGATGATGTTCGCCAAGCTTCCAGTATCCACCATCATCTTCTATACTTTGAACCCGCTAATGTAGGTATCAATCACTAAGACATCTTAGTGTGAGGCTTTAATCCCTTGAAGGTCAGTATCCACGAAGGAGATAAAGATGTTGACCTTCTACTTCTTCTAATTCGCCTTATAAACTTTCTTACCATTTGGGATAGACCCTAAACTGGAGGGATTCGATCTACTCTTAAGATGTGAGCCTCTCATTATAGTGTTAATGATGCTGTTGGGGGGCCCTATTTCAATGTCATCATCCCAATGTTTGCCAACTTAGCAATCTTCATCAGTTCTTCTCATTAATAAGGGTTGCTCAACTCTATTTGTTGGATTGGAAACATACTCATCATGAAAGAATCTGCATTGGATTGTCTTTTCCAACACATACTTCAGTTGATAACATTCATTTGTTGTGGTTGATGGCCCTATAGAACTAGCAATATTTACTATGATCACGATATGTAGGTTTAGTCTTCAACCTTTTGGGCTTCGATAGCAACCTAAGGTTCCAAAACTCCACAAAAATATCCCCTATTAGCTTAGTGAGGGGAGTGTGTTGGTTATATATCAATATGAGGTTAAATCTCTTTTAGTCCTTCGAGCCTCAATCATCAATTTTAGGGCTTAGGTGATCTTTGATAGAGACCTTTTCCTTTGCCCTTTTTTTCCTTTGTCCGATTTCCTTAAGTCAACCTCACGTCAAGCACGGATGTTATCTTCCTAATCAATGTACCTTTAGGCCTTCCTACATAACTCGACTAAGCTTGCTCTTTGTGGTTGACTTGAAAAATTGCCATTGGAATCAACTCCTAGGGTAGTTGTGTGAACAATGACCCTTTTATTCAACTACGATATTTCTATTAGCACCTTGTTAAACTGATCAATGAATGACCGAAAGGACTCTCCCCTTTGTCGTTAAGTGAGGTAAAAGGATAAGTTGTCCTTTGGAGCAAGCTTACTCTCCTAGAAGTGGTGGAAAACTTCTTAATGAGCTCTTCAAAGCTAAGATCGAATTCTCTGGCAGGTGGTTGAACCATGTTTGCACAACCTTATGGAGAGTACCTAAGAAGGCCTTGCGTCTCATCCCATCACTAAGGCCATCTAAGTCTATTCGAATCTAATAGTATCAAATGGTCCTCCAAATCAGTTGTCTTGTCATCTAGCTAAAGTGTAGAGAGCTTTTTACTGATCAAGGGCACTTGTACCTGAATTTCTTGGGAGATTAGAATTTTACTGTCGGCTAAAGGTGTGCAAGTAGACTTTGACTTGTGGGTTAACTCGTTTAACCCACTTTTTAAATAGGTTTCGGCTAAGTTTTTTTAGCTCATTTAAAGGCAGGACAAATGAGCCCGACCCATTTAATTCGTGGGCCAAAGTGAGCTAGTTTGGATCGGCCCATTTAACCTGTTTTTTAAACAAATTAGGGTTAAGTTTTTTTAGCTCGTTTAAAAACAAGCAAAATGAGTCCGACTAGTTTAACTCGTGGGCCAAAGTAAGTCGGGCTAAATTGGCCCATTTAACCCATTTACACATCTCTACTATCGACACTTAAAGCCACAGTCTCCATCTTTCCCCTTTTGTATGTATTTAACATCCTCTTAGTGACCATATCTACTAGGAAATTGTTGTTAGCACCCTTAATAGGTTGATCTACCTAAGGAATCTTCCTTCTCTCCATGGGTTATGTTTTACGAACGTACTTTGCTGCTTCCAAGCTTTATCTTAGTCTTCATTGTCTAGATCATTCCTATACGTAGCTTGTATAAGGGCCTTCTCCTGTTCATATGCTTCTTTTGCTAACAAGGAGCCTAATGGTCAGATACAGAGTCTTAGGAGTTAGAGTTGCTAGAGTCCTTGCCATCTTCACAAGAGACATAAGACCTTTGGCATCAAAACCTTCATTTTTCATGCAGTTATGCCCTAAATGCTACATTTTGCTCTTGGAGGAACTCATTCTGTCTAGTCACTTAAGCATTCAAAGTTTGGAGTTCATCATTTTAGACTATCGATTTCTCCACCAATTCGAAGGATTGCCCTAATTGCTTCCTCCAATTGTGACAACACCATTCTTATTAGCACCTTAAACTTCCTTATCTCCAACATCTATTTCTTTACTGGTATCAGCTACTTAGCTTTTGATGGGCATAACTGCCTTGGAGGCTACTGGATCAACTTATTCTTATTGCCAAGATCTAGTGGTTCTTGCCATCTTCACTCTCAACTTCTTGATTTAAGATACAAGAAACTACTATCATAAATGAAACAATTCCCATAAACAATGCTAAGTATTATTGCTTGAATTTTGCCAGTAGAGATTTCACTTTAGGTATGAGAGATGGGCGTAAGTCTACAAGAGAGAACACATTTAGTAGGTGCCAGAGAGTTGCCAGCATAACAACTTCGAAACTTAAGTTAACAAGTCTATGAGATTAAGAAGAGTAAGAGAATAAGAGGGCTCAGCCTGTGTGTGCAAAGAGTCTTCCTTGTAGAGGTTGACATCTATTTATAGGCTTCATAGAAGGAATCATAGATAAATATGTATTTTGCCTAAATAGGCATGTATATGCTTCAAATGGATATATTTTGAGATTCTCAAAGGTAATGTGGCACTTTAATTGTTCTTATGAAGTAATGAGACAATAGTGTCTCTTAACACCCGAGGTCTAAGCTTCCCAAATGGATTGTCGAGGTCCTTGTGACATGGATGCCGTAGACTAACAATGGTATAGGAATTGAGGTCTCAACCTGATTGTGCATAGATTTGAGGTTGACTCAACCATAAATAGTCCTCCAAGGTCAGGATTTGGGTTACCTTAGACTATTCGTGGGCCGAGACTAATTGGCCCATGGTCCATAAAGGTCGAAATGTGTTTTTGGAGTTCACGATTCAAAATTGCCCATCAACAGAGTGTAATCAAAGCTTGAATATTTGACAAAGTCTTACTTGACCTCTTAGCTCAAACTTGAAATTAAAAAAACTAGTGATGAAGTCATGATTCTAGCTTAAACCTAGATCAATCCTTGTCTAATTTCGAAGCCTATAAAGTCTTATATTATTACCAAACTCTTAGCTTTTTTTGAAACTTTATCTTTAATTAAATGCAGCTTTCTGCCTAATAAAACTTGAGATCTATAGAGTTAATCCTGTACGACTGGATGCATTCCTCCTAGATCTCTATTAATGTTTGAAACTGAATCTTAAACTTCTATACTTCATCCTTATCCTTTGAGATGGGGATATTAAAGTATTGATAAAACTTGTGCTTTTGATTAAGATTCACATATGATTATTGCTAATCTTTTTCCATAAGGTGCTTCATAACTAACTAGATAACTTTATAATAGAATAGTTTGCTTTGATGAAAAACTTGGACAAAGTCAAAATCTCCATTTGATCTTTACGTGTTTTTCCCTTTTTTACATCTAAAATTTGAACTTACATATGAATGAATTTTTTTCGGCATGTTTCCAAGCTTTATAAGGGTAATAAAATTTAACTAATGAAAATTCGCTTGAGTACAAAATTAATGATTTCGAACTTTAGATTTAAAATTTGCTGCAAAAGTTTGATTAGTATGACATTATTAGCAACTTCAAATTCCATTTGCGAAATTTGATAAAACACCCAAGTTTCAGAGAAAGATGTCAAAGTCATTAGATGAAATTTAATTTTTTATCCTATCTTATATATGAAATTTGAAATTATTAAATATTATACCTAATCAAATTTTTACTCATGTAATGTTTGATGCTACCATATCATATTCAGCCGAGTTATTTCTCGTCAAATTTTTTGCTTCCTTCACTTTTAGAAATATATTGTGGCAAATCATCTACTGTTACGTAGAATTTCCCTATTTACAATTGGAAAAACCATCTAAAATTCAATAGTAAATCTAACATCATATCAAGCTGAGACAATCATTCCGATATTATCCTAAAATTTTTCTATCACTTTCATTATGCACCACTCTCTCTCTCAAATATCAAAACATAGAAAAGAAGGGATTATAATCTTATACATACATATATATATATATATATATATATATATATTCCATTGCCTTTCTATTCATCTCCGTCCACTGTTGTTAAATAAAAAGCCTGAGATTCTTGTACCGGACAATGGATGATGAGTTGTCTTAACCCGATCTGCTATGGTCAATTCGATTACTTAAGATTTTCTTTTCCTACATTCTACAAAACAAGAAAGACACGACTTGGTCGGTTTGACAATAGCAACGCACTTTCTTTATCACAACTGCATGACAACTACAACCTTTTTTATTCCGTGGGCCTTAGACTTCCAAATCTCAAACATTTACAAACGCGCATATGAAAACTAGAGGTCTATTGAAGCCCAATACCGACGGGAAGTACATCATCCAATGCTGTCAACGAATAATGTCCGACATTTGTTTCCCAAGACATTTATTTATTTAATTATCTATCACCAAAACTTTGCATGAACCATTACTTTTATTACAAATCATTGCGTTTTATTCTTATCGAGCTGTTACTTTAATGATTGTAAGAATTGTTAAATATTCTTATATAACTATTGCATTTTCTCATATAATTATTACCTATTCAGATAAATAGACCATGACAAACTGTTATACATTTACATAAAAATCTTTGTACTAAATTTATATAAACCGATACTTTTTGTTTTAAAATTATTGCCCTTTGAAGAATTGAAACCATTAATTCAATTAGGAAATGATTGCTATTACCACTGCCAAATCCATTACCTTATAGTATTGAGGATATAAATATGATAATATAAAAATGAGTTTATCATGTATACTAAATAACATCATAAAAATTTGCATCCGATATTATACAAACCAAATATGGTATCATAAGATTTTATTATTTCTATACTTCTTGTACTTATACTGTTTAATTGTTCTTGTCATGTCCAATTTTAACAACCAAATACTACCTTAAGATTTGTACAACATGAGTTGAATTTAATTGGAATCCATTTGAGCAAATATTTCAAATATGATACACGGGTTAGATTATAAAGATAATTTTCAAAGCCAACTCAATATAATACATACTTTGAATACGATAAATATTGTCATGGTTGCTAAACAAATTAATACAATCTTTCATTTTACTTTTAATTTATGTTCATTATATTTGAATCATTAAAAATACAACCAGTTTAAAGTTTCAAATTTAATGAATATAAAATCAAATATGAGATGGAAAGTAGGATTGCTCTTGTAAAAAATATGAATGGGACTATTCATGAGACTGTGGAAGAATCCAATTATTTATTCAAATATGACAACCAAATCAATGTTTCATGTTTTTTTTTTTTTTTATTTCTTTATTTCAAAGGCTTTAGGTTCGTATAGCATTTAGTTTTATAGATTTTACTTTTAAATAATTCATTGCAAGTCAAGTTTGATCACATAGCTAATAATATATCTAATATTACTAAGGTCATAAATAAGTCGATCTACTCACAAATTGCTTAAACTTAACTTATTTTAAGCTTGGCTCGGCTTAAACTCGATCTCGATCTTGATTAGTAAATGAGCTAAATTCAAACTTAAGATGTGGTTCGTTTATCTAAACAACCTAAGCTTGAACTTCTAAACACGTGATCCGATTAGTTTAGACTTATAAGCAAGCTTGCGAGCTTTATATATATATATATTATGTATTATTAAAATCCAAAACCTAATACCTCTATAATATATATAAATATATAATATGTTATAGAATAATATATAACCTAATTCTTGTCCACTATTCATTAATATATTTATTTCATTTTGTACACTAGACTCATGTAGGCTTGAAATGGACTCACTTTAGGCTTGAGCTCGATTAATAAATGAGTCAAACTTGAGCTTAAGAAAAAGCTTGTTTATGTAAACAAGCTGAGCTCAAAATATAATTGTAAACTCGATGAAAAGTTCGATTTGAGCTCGAGCTTAAGCTCAAACTTGAACTTGATAATTTTTAAATAAATTGAGTCTAAGCCTTCAAAAACTCAGTCTAACTCACTTGCAACTCTAAATATTACTGATAGTTGGTAGTGGTGCAATACTTACCAGTTTTTTGAAACGTATTCGTGAATTTTGTGATGTCACTATTGGGGTTTGAAACATAATGATATCATTTGTTGCTAGATTGGGCACTTTATTTTCTTGTATATACTTATTTTGTTATCCTTAATCGTTTGGATTTTTGTTAGGTTTTGATCATAATTAGGTTTTAGTTGATTTACTTGTTTTTGCTGTAGTGCCTCCTTTAAGTTAAATTGAAATTTCTATTTGGTTAAGTTGAATCTAAATTTTGCTTTCCTCTCTGTAATTAGATATGGTTTAACTTGATTTAATTTTGAAAAGTAACACTTGCATGTGAAGGAAAACATGGTGTGGAAACTTCTAGTATTTCATCGAGAAATTATCTACAATAATTTCTATAGTTCTTTTGGTCGATAATAATAATAATGGTGATAAGCGTAACCTAGTGGAGTACTCTAACAGTTAGGGTGCCAACAAATGATATTAGGATACTGAACATTCAAGCAAACAACCTCGAGATGAAGCTTGCTATTAAAAGAAATGGTACATCCAACTGATTTAAAGATAGAATATGTGAGACCTTTAAAAACACTATAGCATCCAATGATGCAGCCAATCATAGAAATGATGTTACATCTTTCATGCAGTATGAAGGTTTCGAGTGCATTGGTAAAGTGGGCAGAAGGAGCAATGCTCTCAAATATAAACAATCTGAGGATTCGGAAATTGTATTCATTTTTTAACTCAACAATTACAAATATTAGATTTCACGTAGAGATGGCAATGATTCATATCGTATCTTATTTCATGTTGAATTTGTATTACACAAAGAAAATATATAAAAATCAAATAGAGATTACATATAATAAGCTTACAATACAATTAAGGTCGTTAAATTTACAATTTTACCTAAAATCATTAGAAGATCTGTAAAATTAGAATATAAAGTGGAAACATGGAAATGTAAGTTTCTATAACTTATATAAAATAGATTTAAAAAAATTCTGGATATATTTATAATAGTTATTCAAAACTTAAAATATATAATGAAAATAAAAAAAAATAAAGAAATTAAAGTTTTTTTATCCATACAAATTCTTAATATATAGTCTAACATATACAAAAGAAGAAAAAATCGAGTTGAAACTAAACTTTTCTCCCTTTTTTTTTTTAAAAAAAAGTTGTAAATTAAAAAATATCAAATATTTCAACTCATTTTAAGTTTTGATAGTATAAAATAAAATATATAGTTTCCTTTGTGAACTTTGTTATTGGAGTTGAAATTCAAATAAAAGCTATGTACATAAAATAAGAGATTGGGAGATAAAGAAAGAAGTGAAAAATTAGAATATGATATGATAGATATTATAATGTCTTAATAGTTGATGGCTTGCAAATTGCTAATTATATTTTTTTCTTTAATTTTTTAGTCTATTTAACTCAAATATATAAAAGCGGTAAACTTGATAAAAAAATATAAGTTTTTATAAAAAAAAAAAGATTTTATACTCGAGTTAATTCGAAAAAACCACATAAAATCGTAAACTCGTAGAATCGCATGGATAAAATTGCAATTTTGACAACTATAAATACAATCATATTTATTTGCGACATAATCATATTTTATCATCATGTTGTCGTATCAATTTCATATTTTACCTTTATATATAATATCGTTTTTGTATTCGTATTATTGCATATCATATACAATTCCAGCCCTAATATAAAATAGATACATTGACTTATTATAACATTACATGAATACAAATTTGTTACAGCATATATCACTAGCTGTTTGTCTGTGAGGTAAATTTATCTAGTAAATTAACACATCTCGCACAATATAACGTCTTCTTCTATAATTTTACCGGTAAAGTTTCTATATCTACTTTATCCATTTCCCTTTTATGACTTGATCTATCTGGGTTTATTATTGTCGCAGTGCTCTAATATTTTTCCCTCTGATTTTTTACATATTACGTTCGGTAGTACAAAATAAAATATGGTTGAGCTATATGGAGAATGTATTCTAACAAGGGTAATATTATAATTTTCCAGCGTAAAGATTTTGAAAAATGTAAAATCCAAGTCAAATAAATAAATTAATAAAGAAAACTAAAAGAAATAAATAGTTTATTACTATCAAACATCAGTATAACATGTAAATAAGTTTGAAGTACCGAAGATAAACTTTTTCAAGAAAAAAGTTTTAAAAAAGTTTAAACCCATATCTTTCCTCTACATTATTTTCTTTCTCCGCTATTCTATAACTAAGGATACATTACTTTTGTGTACCACATCAGAAAACTTAATAGAGAACCCTCAAGAACAACTATAAGTTCGGATTTAAGGAGTTAAGAGGTGGAAATCAAAGTAAAAAGTAAGTTTTTGTAAAGAGATAATCAAAACTGGATAAGTTACTACTTGTTCTTTGAAGAAATTTGTTTTTTTCTTATCTAAGCAGAGGAAAATTAAGAAAATTATGCCTTTTTCAAAGTAGTAATGTGGAAACAACTAGTTAGAGTGTTAGTGTACCAAGAAACAATGACTCAGTTATCGTGAAACCCTTAAATTCGTCTCAAGATTCATTCTTGTGATGTATATGGAGTTTGAGGGTGGCTGAGGATTGGATCATGATTTTTTGTTGTGGGCTAGTGTGTGTACGTTATATATAAATTATATTGTGTATGTGTATGTGTGTATTATTTAGCATGTATGTGTATGTATTGGGCGTGTCTATGTTATTTAGTGCATATATATGTATATTGGTTTGTGTGGGGGTAGGCAAGAGAGAGAGATAGAGGGAGAAAGGGACAAGTAAGAGAGTGATGTATGTGTATGAATTTGTATGGGGGAAGGGGATGAGGGAGAGAGTAACTGTTTATGTATGTGTCTGTTAAGCGTATCATATAGCGTGCATGTGCAAGAAGGGAGTGAGAGAACAGCGGGCGAGAGGGGGAAAGAGAAGAGTAGACAAAAGAGAAAGAAAGGGGTGAGAGAGAGAGGATGACACAAGAGAGAAAGTGATGAAAGGGAGAAGATTTATATTATATTATTAAGTTATATATATAATATGTATATATTATGAATGTTATGTATATATATTAAATATATATAATATAAAATAATGTATGTGTACATTAAATATAATATTTATGCTACAATATGTAATATAATACATGGGTGAATTACATATATGTTTATATAATATGTGTTATCTACATGTGTACATAAATGTTAGTATGTATGTATTACGGGATATAGAAAAGTATATGGAATGATATGAAAAGACATGTAGAGTACGGCTTGAAAGCTCAGATGTAGAGGCAAAGGGGTTGAATAAAAACGGAATAAGTGTTGAGTTGAGTTAATAATTAATAAAGTGAATTTTAAATTTAGTATTTGTATTTGTGACTAAGTACTAGGAGTCGCATAGTATCGAACTTTGTTGAGATAGGAGTACTAGGTATGGGATACTGTAAGTCCAAAGTTCAGCTAAGTAACCGTAGGATTGAACTTAGAACCCAAGGTTTAGGGTGATCGGCTAAAGGATCCGATCACATCCAAATTATAAACTATTGAGAGAAATATTAGTAAAAATGACCCCGTAAACTTAAATTTAAGAAAATAAGTAATAAAATAGGAGACTATAAAATTTCCAAATTTTAAGCATAATAACTGCTAATTACCGAAAAGGCAAAAAGTGTAATATAATAACTAATAAATTATTAGAGATAAATTATATGTATACGAAAAATTTTAGAATGACCAAAATAATATTTAGGAATGTTCACGTGTATCCTACATGTATTTACGTGTAGATAAAAATACGTGTAATTACTAAAATTGTCCGAAAACTAAGTAAATAATTAAAGAAAAATACAAAATAATTATAAAAAAATCAGAAGAGGATAACTGCAACAAGATCAGGTCGTAGATTGAAAAGAAAAAAATTAACCAATAGGAATTGGACAAACAAAAAGCCTAAAATCAAGGAAATGGGGCAAAATCCCATCAAATTAATGCACATTAATTACTACATTTGTCTATAAATAAGGAAAAAATTCTCAGAAGTCATTTGGCTAGTTTGTGATTTGAGAAAAATCGAAACACAAAAAAATTCGAGAGAAATCCCAGAAAATAAAAAAAAAAAAAAGAAAACTGTACAGATTAGCAAGGTGAACTAAAACCACCACCTGGGACCGAACCACCACCACCACCCTACAGTAGACCCACCGCCTGGACCGGCCGACAACATTGGACCGGGTTTGGACGACCTAAAAGCTTCGGACCGGTTAGTCATTTATTCACCCGATTTTTGTATAATTTTGTAAAATTATTTATTTTGCCCAGAAAATTATGAAACTTGTTATTATGAAGTTTTATTGTATGTAGATTTAGGGAAAAATATTTATTTAGTTTAATTATATCTGGAAATATAGGGTCCCTAACAAATTGTTTAAAACCGAGCATTAGTAAACCGGAAAATAAAGAGGCTTAGGGATGTAGTTTGGAGTTCAAAATTTTTCTGTAGGATGCTCATATGATGTATAACAGTGCTATGAAGCCATTTTTTTAAAATTAATTTTCGAAATTTTTAAGTTAATTTGTAGCCCTAAAATGATGGAAAAATTGGGTAATTTGGAGTTAATTAGGTGATTAGGATATTAATACTGATTTAGATAGTAATTAGATGTTTAGGGATGTTAATCTCTGATGTGGAAACCTAATCCTAGTGTATGAAGAGTTAAGTATAAGTAATGAAGGTATTATGTGGTAAATGTAGAAAATTAGAAATATGTAGAATTAAAAATTAATAAATATGGAAAAATTAGGTTTAATTAGATAATAAAATAATGAAAATCAGAACATAACAAATTTGAAACAAAATTCAATTTTAGGTAATTATATGAAAAATGTAAAAATTTCTCACAATATGAGTAAATTCGATACACTAATACGGATTTAAGTGTACCGGATGGAATAAAATGCTGATTAGGGGTAGTAATCGTATTTAGGAGATCGGGAAGTAATGTGATTAATTTCACATTATGGGTTGAAACGGATTTCTAGGGTTGGAATCTAAAACATTACTTAGAAATCGAACTAAAAACCTAATTTAGAAATCGATGCGAAAACCGAACCTGAACCTAACCCCAACCCTAAAATAATTATAAAAGACTTAATATCTAGATAATTAGGTATATTTAACCTTAAACAAAACCTACCAATAAGCGTTATCGGATAAAATGAACTTATAATATTATATGAAATACTGAAACCACGTTCGTGTTATAGGGATGATCGGCGATGGCTTGAGCAAATCGGACCTCGAGTGAGTGAGCGAGGAGTCGAGGTAAGTTGGGATTAATACAATGCTGTATTTTAGAGGCTTAAGATTATGCTTGGTTGTGCTTGTTAGATAGAGAATGTGTGCATGTGCTTGATTATGGGTGATGTTATGATCCTGTTTGTTGCTTGGCACATATTGTATGACTTATATGAAAGGATTGATCAGCCTAAACTGGACTTAATTGAATATCCGACCAGTAATCATAATCGGACATGCATGGCAACCCGTTAGGAGAACTTAGGACTCTTCGGCTAAATACCGACCCCTTCGGAAGGGATAGCGCAGGATTGCAAAATGGTCCCTTCTTCATCCTTAGTCGAACTAAGTGACAGGAGAGGAGGTCGCGGCGAGGGTGAAGACAATGGTTCGAAGGTAGTCACGGGAGGAGCAAAGTCTCCATTACACAAGCCTGGGTTTGGTCGTGAGCTATTGCATTAACGGAAACTCCTCAACCCAAATTAGAGCGGGCGTAATTTCTCTAATTTCACGACGGGCCGGACAACGTCGTGCGATGGCAGTCGCTTGCACATGCATTGCACTTAATAAGTGATTGAAAACCTTGTTGTGTGTATGGTATAGTTTTAAGTCCTCCGTCCTAACTTACTGAGCTGTAGTTGCTCACATCCCTATAGACGTCGTGCAGGTGCTGGCTAAGAAGCGGCAACTAATTACTCTGAAGCTAGCAACTGCTGGATCCTAGAGAGTGAGGAAAAACATTGAAGAATAAACACATCTTTTAAGGTCTAAGTTTTTATTTTAGAATTATTTTTCATTTTCGAATAATATAATACTAAGGAATATACTATAGATAAATGTTGTAAACTTTAACTTCAATAACTGAATGATAACAGATATATATAATTCCTCACATTTATAGGTAAATGATTTATTTAAATTACAAACTGTCTACTTCAAAGCGGGTTAGTTGTGGACGCCTTGTGTGGATTAGGTCTAAGATAGTGGTTGTAAAGCCAACTTCTATCTTAGGGTGGTTTACACAGCGGTGCTGTTATGACTCTGCCGCTTCGGGGTGTGACAGATACATGATTGACGATTATGTATGCTAGGTTAGCATATGATAATCTGACTTAACTGAAACTCAATCTTAGTTGTTTTGCTGCTTATGCTTAGCTTCGACTACCTATTGGTCAGGTCCAGTGGTGTTGGTGAGGCACTTGAAGATTTTTGTGCGGCATTGACCCTTATGGAATCCTACAATTAAATGACCTAAGTAGATTTAGGATAGTTTTAGTACTCGGGTGTTGGGGAATACTTAATACCAATACTTATATAATATTTATATATTGCATATTAGGGGTTATGAGTAACCCAAAGTATTAGAACGTTGAGATTATGCTATTTGTGGGCTCAAATGAAAAGATCAAAATGGTTGCTTGCTGCATTAATAGTGGTACTTGTGTATGTATGCTTGATTAGTTAATTATGTTTCACTTGTATGTATATGGTCTTTTGTACTAGACATTAGCTTACCCTATAAGGATTGTTATATTTAGCTGCAGGGTTAGGTTACAAGGTTTGCAATGAGGTCCATGTTGAGGATTCCAATTTTGACTATCTTTACTATGATGAAGAGGGAGACTGTTACTATTATAATGATGGAGTTGGGTTACATAGATTAGTTATAGGAGTGATAGGAGTAAACTTTGAGGATTTATGTCTATTTCCATTGTAATTGTTTATTTATGAAACTTATGTAGTTATGGAGTCGCTTGTGGCTCCTATTGCTAGTTTTATAGTTTAACTATTGTTGGAGCTATAAGACTCTGGTTTATGAGTTTAGTGTCCTTTTATGTTCTAGGTTCATAGAGTTACGATAGTTTTTATAGTTATGTTATTAGTCTTGGCTATAGAGATTAAGTAGTTGGTATTCTACTCCAATAACACATTTGAGGTTATTGCTTGTGAGTTTGTAAATGGTAAACAGGTACATAGATTCTTGTATGCCTTACGTGTTTGCCTCTAGGGCTGACAAGTGATAGAGTTGTGGTGTCTCGAGTTTCGAGGTGTTACAACTATTGGTGATATTAAAGCTTAAGCTAAAGATCTCTAGGGAAGTAAAAATAATGACTTATAGGTAGTAAAGTATGAGAGGCGTAAGTAGCCAAAAGGTTATGCTTGAATCTGATAATGATTTGTCAAGTGTTTAAGTATTGACCTTGAGTAGTCTTATTTCCTCTTAGTATTTCTTGTTTTCCTAGTTATTTATTGTTTCTATTTGTTTACCTATCTTTTAACTTTCTATTGGTTGTTTATCTTTGTTTCCTTCTTTAGAATGTTACCTAGGAGAACAGATTCTAGTTCTTCTTATCCTTAAGGTTACCCAATTGAAGGGCAAAACGCTCATGGTAGTCAAAATGTGTAAGGAGGTTAGGGTACTTGGGGAAGTTATGGATTACCTGGTGTGCAGAGGCAATAGGGTTAGCAGGGGCATAGGCCTATGGAGGTTAATACAGTGTAGTTACTAAATGCCATGAATAATTTAGTAGGTACCATGGTCTAGCAACAAGAGTAAATTAGACATGACATATAGATGATCCAAATTAATATTAATGCTTAGTGTCAAGAGCAACAAGCGATCTGGTAGTTAGGCATGGACCGTTTCTTGAAAATGGCTAAGGACTTCAACCTTAAGTCTAACAATGCCATTGCTACTAAGGATTAGATCAAGCAAATAGAGAAAGCTTTCCTTGTGGCTGAGGTTTCAAATGATAAGAAGGTGGACTATGCTCCTTTCATGCTAAGAGGTGATACATTAAAGTAGTGGGATGGTAACTCATGTACAAAGCCTGATGTAGGGGCTTGGACTTGGGAAAGGTTTAGGTAGAGGTTTTTTGAGTACTTCATTCTCTCTAGTTTAAGACAACAAATTCAACTGCCTTACTAGACTCTTCAATAGGAGAGTAAGCCTATAATAGCCTATGAGGCAGAGTTGGATCGATTGGCCTGTTTTATACCTAAGGCTTCTAAGAGGGATGAGCAATCGAAGATTAATAAATTCATTCATAGGTTAGAGCTCAAGTTGTAGGAGAAGGTTGCAACCTTTCAACTTATAGCTTATGAAACAACAGTTGATAACGCCGACTATTTAGAGTAAGTTATGAAGAGGAAGTAGGAGCAGTTAGCCCATAAGGCAAGGGTAACCTTAAAGAAAAGGCTTATGCAAGGTTATATGGTGATTGGGCTAAACAGAGCAAAGAGGCTAGTCTTAAGGGTAATTATTAGAAAGGGTAGAGATAGGCCAGTGGTAATATAACCCAAACCTATGGTATTGCTAACACCAGTTTAGACTAAAGCGACTGCACTAGCTGTGAAGTGCACATGATGTTTTAGGCCTCATCAGGTGTCAACTTGTAAGAGGGTAGCAAGGGGATGTTTTATGTATAAGAAGATTGGGCTTGTGAGTAAGGATTGTAGAGACTATTATTCTACATCAGGGTTTCTGTTATAGATGCAGCCAAAAAGGATTTCGAATGGCGAACTGTAGGGATACAAGGAGCTAGGTAGCCCAAGGGACACTAGTTGTAAGACCCTAAGCAGTTCCCAGAGTGACTTGTTCTCAATAGGTAAGCCTACAATAGAGAGCCCTAGCTCGAGTCTTCACACTTTAGCACTAGGACATCACCTATGACATAAACACCATAGCAAGTATGCTTTCTATCCTATCCCATAGTGTTTATGCGCTTTTTGATATCGATGCTTTCCACTTATGTATGGTTGAATCTATTGTACATGTGTGTAGTTTACATGTTTCTATTTTGGATACTTGTTTGGCTATAAATACCCCTTTAAGGAGTGGAACAGTTTTAAATCGGATTTGTAAAGATGTGGAGATAATGGTTGAGGGAAGGGCTTTAATGGCAGACTTATTGGTGTTGGAGCTATCGGATTTTGAAATTGTTATAGGGATAGATTGATTCTCGAAGCACCATGCTACACTCGATTGTTATAATCGAGTGGTATTCTTTCAACCCCTAAGAGAAGTACCTTTTGAATATAAAGTAGAAGCTTAAAGGCCAACTCGATGTGTTTCATATAAGTTGTGGGAAAGGCTTACTATAGCTACCTTAGGGGTAGAAGTGAACAAGACCATGTTGAAGTTATAGCTAGCGCCAATAGTGCAAGAGTACTCAAATGTGTTTCCAGAAGACTTATCGGATATTCCACCTAACAAGGAGGTCAAGTTAAGAATCGATCCAGTGCCAGGAACAAAACCTATTTCAAAACTGACTTACTAGATGATGCTTATTGAGTTAGTAAAGCTGAAGAAGCAGTTACGAGAACTATAGGATAAAGGCTTTATTAAGCACAGCTTATCACCTTGGGGAGCTCTGGTACTGTTTGTAGAGAAGAAGGACAGGAGTTTACGGATGTGCATTGACTATCGAGATTTGAATCAGGTTACAATAAAAAAACAAGTATCCCTTTCTAAGGATTGATGACCCCTTTGATCAGTTGCAGGGTGTATAAGTCTTTTCCAAAATAAACTTGCACTCAAGGTATTATTAGTTAAAGGTCAAGGTCGAAGATGTAGAGAAGACAACTTTCAGAACCAAGTACAGGTTATATGAATTTCTAGTAATAAATTTGGTTTAGCAAGCGCACTAGCAACATTCATGGACCTTATGAATCAAGTATTCAGGGAGTACCTTGATAAGTTTATCATTGTTTTTATTGATAACATCCTCATTTACTCTAAGAACAAAGAAGAACATGAAGAGCACTTGAAGATTGTATTGGGGAAGTTGAGGGAAGAAAGACTTTATGCTAAGTTTAGCAAGTGCGAATTCTAATTGGAGTATGTAGCTTTCTTGGGTCATATTGTGAATCAAGATAGTATAATTGTAGACCTAGAGAAAATAAAGGCAATTGTTAAGTGGCCTAGACTTACCACTGTGTTAGATATAAGAAGTTTTCTAAGGTTAGTCAGTTACTACCGAAAGTTCGTGGAGGGATTTTCTAAAATCGTAGCACCTTTGACCCGATTGACTTAGAAAGGGGTTAATTTGAATGGGATGACAATTGTGAAGTAAGCTTCCAGCACCTGAAAAACAGATTAGTGACAGCTCCGATACTAACCTTACCTTGTAGCAAGGAAGAGTTTGTTATCTATAGTGATGCCTCCATACAAGGGTTACAATGTGTTCTTATGCAGGACAATAAGGTGATTGCATATGCTTCTCACCAATTCAAGCCATATGTGAAGAATTATCTAATTCATGACCTAGAGTTAGTAGCTGTAGTATATACTTTGAAGCTTTGGAGTACTACCTGATGGGAGAGTGGTGCAAGGTGTACACAAATCACAAGAGCCCAAGTATGTCTTCACTCAGAGAAACTTAAATACGAGGTAGAGGTATTGGCTAGACCTAATTAAGGACTATGACCTAGACATTCAGCACCACCTAAGTAAAGCCAACGTGATAGCTGATGCCCTGAGTAGGAAGAGATAAGGAAATTTAGCTAGCTTGATCATTACTCAGAGACCATTACTTAAGTAAATGCGCCAACTTGAGTTAGAGGTGTTAACTAGAGAGGTTAGGGCCATATTAGCAAGTTTGAAGATATGTCCTACCCTAATAGATCATATTAAAGTAAAATAGCTAGAAGATTAGGAGATCCAAGAGATTAAGGTAAGATAGGAGTAGGGAAAGCTCCAGACTTTACAATAGATGCTAAAGGAGTTGTGAGGTTTAAGCGTAGACTGTATGTGCTAGCACAGCAAGGTTTAAGAAGTAAGATTCTAAAAGAAGCACACTACTTCACTTATTCTATTTTTTTTTTTTTTTTGGGGGGGGGAGGGGGGGGGTATGAAAATGTATAAAGATTCGAAAGTTCACTACTAGTAGAATAATATAAAGAGGAAAATAGCAAAGTACGTATCCAGATGTTAAACATATCAACTAATCAAAATTGACCATCAAAGGAAGGCCGGTGAGTTACAGCCTTTACCAATACCTAAATGGAAGTGGAAGTATGTAGCCATAGATTTCATTACTGTCCTACCTAAAACTTTGGCGAATCATAATGACATATATGTGATAGTGGATAGATTGACTAAGTTTGCATACTTTATCCCTATAACCATCCAGTATCAATTAGGAAAGCTTACCAAGTTGTATATTCAAGAAGTAGTGAGGTTGTATGGGGTGCTAGTGCCTATCACATCTAACAAGGACACTTGATTTGTCAATTATTTTTTAAGAAGCCTATGGAATGCTTAGGGTACTAAACTCTGATTTAGTACTGCTTTCCATCCATAAATAGATGGTTAGTCAAAGTGCACCATTCAAATTTTTGAGACTTTGTTAAGAGCATATGCGCTTGACTTCGATGGGCATTGGGATGAGCATTTAGCCTTAGTAGAGTTTACTTATAATAATTGCTACCAAGCCAACCATTCAAATGGCTTCATTTGAAGTACTATACAGTTGAAAGTACAAATCACTTATTCACTAAGATGAAATAAGCAAAAGATAGTTGGCAAGACCAAACTTACTGCAAGAAGTAGTGGATAAGATCAAGTTGATTTATAAGAGGATGCAAACTACTCAAAGTAGGCAAAAGAGTTACGCCAATAAGCGGCATCACCCTTTAGAGTTTCATATGGGTGGGGAAGTACTGCTAAGAGTTTCCCTAATTAAGGGTATGGTCAGATTTGGCTTTAGAGGTAAGTTGAAATCGAGATATATAAGTCCTTTCAAAATCACAGAAAAGATTGACAAGGTTGCCTTTAGGTTAGATCTTTCGCTACAATTAGAGATTGTGTGCTATGTATTCCATGTATCTATGCTGAGAAAATATAAGAAGCCTAGACTGAATCATGAAGAAGATCCACATGTGCAAGTAATGGATCTAGAGTCACTAGAGTTGAAGTCAAACATATTGGTAGTAGAATGACCAGTAAGGATGGTCGATACTAAAGTACTATAACTAAGGAGAAGGGCTATAACTTATGGCAATACCTTACTTCAAAGTTCAATGGCCAAACCAGTCAGAAAGAGAGGCCACTTGAGAGCTTGAAGAGGAGATCAAGAGCAAGTATCCAAACTTGTTTGAAGATTTAGGTATGTAAACTTTCGAAAACAAAAGTTTTGTTGAGGGGGGAAAAGCTATAAAACCTAAGTCAAATAAATAAATTAATTAAGAGAACTAAAAAAAATAAATGGTTTATTATTATCAGACATTAGTATGGTACGTAAATAGGCTTTAAGTACCAAGGACAAATTTATCTAAGGAAAAAGTTTAAACCCATATCTTTCCCTTACATTATTTTCTTCCCCTACTATTCCATAACTAAGGATATGGTTCTTTTATGTGCCACACTAGAAAACTTAAGAGAGAACCTTCAAGAACACCTATAGGCTCGGATTCAATGTGTTAAGGGGTAGAAATCAAAGAAAAAAAGTAGGTTTTTGCAAAGGGATAATCAAAATTGGACAAGTCACCATTTGTTCTTTGAAGAAATTTGTTTTTCTCTTATCTAAGTAAAGGAAACTCAAGAAAATCGTGTTTTTTCAAAGGAGTAATGTAGGAATCATTAGTTGGAGTGTCAGTACACCAAAAAATAGCCAATAAGTTATTGTAAAACCCTTAAATTCATTCAAAGATTCATTCTTTCAGTGTGTATGGAGTTTGAGAGTGGCTAAGAATTGGATCATGATTTTTTGGTGTGGGCCGGTATGTGTGTGCGTGTGTGTTAGTGTATATACGTATATGTCTTGTGTATGTGTGTTATTTAGTGTGTGCATGTGCGTGTCGAGTGTGTGTGTTATTTTGCGTATATGTGTATGTGTGTGTTATTTAGCATGTATGTATGTACTGGTTTATGTAATGGAGGGCAAGAGAGAGAGAGAGCGAGAGAGATAGAGAGAGAAAAGGATGAGAGAGAGAGTGATGTATGTGTGTGTGTATGTGCGTATGTGTATTAGGCATATCATATAATATATGTGTGTGTATAGGAAGGAGATGAGAGAACAAGAGGCGAAAAGGGGAAAGAGAAGAGGGGATGAGAGAGAAAGAGCGGGGCGAGAGAGAGAGATATAGAAGGATGAGAGAGAAAGGATGAGACAAGAGAGAAAGTGATGAGAGGGAGAGGATTTATATTATATCATTATGTTATATATATAATATGTATATATTATGAATGTTATGTATATATATTAAATATATATAATATAAAATAATGGATGTGTACATTGAATATAATATTTATATTATAATATATAATATAATGCATATGTGAATTATATATATGTATATATAATACGTATTGTCAGCGTGTACGCATAAATGTTGGTGCGTATATATTATGGAATGTTGGAAAGTATATGGAAGGATAAAAAAAAATATAGGGAGTACAGTTCGAGAGCTTGGATGTTGAGGCAAAGGAGTTAAATAAAAACAAAAAAATTGTCGAGTTAAGTTAAGAATTAATGAATTGAATTTTAAATCTAGTATTTATATTTGTGACTAGGTGGAAGAAGTCGCATAGTATCGAACTTCGTTAAGATATGAGTACTAGGTACAAGATATATGATTAATGATCATATGTGCTAGGTTAGTGTACAATAATCTGACTTAACCAAAACTTGATCTTAATTGTTTTATTGATTGTACTTAGCTTCGACCACCCATTGGTCAGGTCCAAGAGTGTTAGTGAGGCACTTAGTGATTTTTGCACGATGTTGTCCCTTATGGAATCCCATACTAAAATAACCCAAGTAGATATAGGATGGTTTTGGCAGTCGGTTATTAGGGAGTACCCAACAATAATACTTATACAGTATTTATATATATTGTATGTTAAAGGTCAAGAGTAAATCCAAGTCCCATGATGTTGGGCCTATATTGTTTGTGAGCTTAAATAGAAAGATTACAACAATTACTTATTGCATTAATAGTGATACTCGTGTATGTATACTTGATTAGTTATTTGTGTTTCACGTGCATGTGTATGGTATTCTGTACTGGGAATTAGCTTACCTTATGGGGGTTATTGTTTTCAACTCCAGGGTTATGTTACAAGGTATGCAATGAGGTTTATACTGAAGATTCTAGTTTTGACTATCTTTACTATGTTGAGGAAGAAGACTATTATTATTATGATGATGAAGCTAAGGCATCGTAGTAGATTAGTTGTAGGAGTGAACTCCGAGGATTTGTGTCAATTTCCGTTGTAAGCATCTATTTATGAGACTTGTGTGGTTATGGAGTTATTTATGACTCCTATTGCTAGTTTTATACTTTAACCATTGTCAAAGCTATAAGACTCTAGTTTGTGAGTTTAGTATCCTTTCGTGTTCTAAGTTCGTGGAGTTACAATAGTTTTTACAATTATGTTATCATATTTGGCTATGGAGATTAAGTGGTTGGTATTCTACTGTAGTTGCACATTTGAGTTTATTACTTGTGAGTTAACAAGTTTAATGAAAAATTTTGGGTGGTAAATAGGCATATGGATTCTTGTATACCTTAACATGTTTGCCTTTATGGCCAATACATAACAAAATTGTGGTATCTTAGATTCTAGGGCATTACAAAAAATTATGAGTATCTTTAAGAATAGTAATACTGCACAAACTCGTAAATTTATATAGAATGGGCAATTCCACTTAAAATTTCATTGGACTTAATAATATTTGTAAAATTACTTTTGTTCATAATACTGTAACAAATACAAAATGGCATAAAAACTAAAAACACTTAAAATTTGTAATTTAACCAGTGATTTCTTACATGTAGTTTTCTCTAAAAATGACTTAAAATTGCTCTGCTATAGGTTATAAATCTACATAAATTTTTGTAACAATCTTAAAATTTGTAATTTTAAACAACAAGCAATAGTCAAGACTATTGAAGTCTAGTCGTTTTACCACTAATCTCCCATTAGGATGGATGATAGTTCATCTCCCGCTTTCCCTAAATTGTTACATAGTTGGCTAAGAGAAAAAAAAAAGCCATAAATATCCATGAATTCAAGACATTGTTTTAAGTTCCTAATCATACTTTATACTTTGTAATTTTTCTACAAAGATCATAATTTCAGTGCACTCCGTGCTTACATTACTTTTGTTACAACCTTCTTTTTTATTTTCTTTTTAATTTTTTGCAACTTTATGCTAAAATTCCAAAATTACATACATTTGAAACTATTTTGGCTTCTTGTAATTTGCTCCTGTGTAACGTCTTAATGCTCATGAAAATCTTAGAAAAGCATTTTAGCTTAGATGTTCGAAACATTATTGGCATTGTTTTGATTCAAACATTTCAATGGTGAATTTATTTTATGGCATCTATTTAAACTTTCTAAATATGATTCAATTGTTTACACAAAAGTTTGTTAAAACTTACAATTTAAAATATATACAAACTTAAGAAATGATGGGCATCTGAAATGTATTATAAAAATGGCAATGAAGGAAGTGAAGTGAAAGTGTCTCTTATAATTTTTATAGGCCTAGTTTAGTTCATTAATGTAAAATTAAAGCCCGTGATGTAATTTAGAAAAAATAGAAAATAGTAGTGGAACTAATAGGAATTTCAATTGAGAATCATTACAGGACATATGGTCAAATTTAATATAGAAGCTTCACATATTTCTCCCAAATTCCTAAATTTGGATCGAGTGTTTTTCATGAATAATTTTATTACATTATATATATATATATATAAGCATATATATATTTGGGTGAAACTGTAAGTGTGTGCACAATCAATTAGGAGCTTCAATGAAGCAATCAGAAACAACCAAAAACTGAACTCTAGATGAAAGGAAGTGGAAGTTTATTATAACCCCGTTTGTTATTTTGTACAGCAAATGAGGAAAAATGAAAGATGATTCTTTTGATCTTATAACCTTGTATTTATAATGCAAGTGAATATATCTGTTTCTAATGCCAACTGTATAACTAAATATAAAAAACTAAATAACAACCTTACTAACTAATTCTACACATGAAGGAATATAAATGCGAATGTAAGCTAAATTGAAACTAAAGCTAATGCTTGATGTAGATGATATTAACTAATGCTAATGCAAAATATAAATTATAGAACTAATATTAACGTCCCCCTTCGAGTTGGGGATTCCCAAAGACCCAACTTATCATTGATGAAGCAAAGAGTAAAAGGTAAAACTACTTTGGTAAGGGAATCAACCAGTTGTATCTTTGAAGGAACATGAACAATTTTCGGTTTCCTTAGCTTGAACCTGATCTTTAGTGAAATGAATGTCAACAGAAATGTGTTTAGTACGATTCTAGAGACATGGATTATTTGCAATCAACTGAACATACCTGTTATCACAACAAAGATGTAAGGGAAAATTAATGTTAATAGAAAGATCATGCAAAACATAGGAAACCCAAAGAATTTCTTTAGCAACTGAAGCCAAACTCTGGTACTCTACTTCGACACTTAAGGTTGCAACCGTTTGTTGTTTCTTATACTTCCAAGAAATAAGATCCAAGCTAAGAAAAATGCAATTTCCACTTATAGATTTGCAATCAAGAGGACATGAAGCCTAATCATTATCAGAATATCCTAAAAGAAATAAGGAATTAGTAGCAAAATAGTAAAATCTAAACGATGCAACTCCTTTCAAAAATTTGAGTAAATGGGATACTCCTTATAAATGTGAAGATCTTAGAGAAGCTAAAAATTGGCTAAATCGATGGACTGCAAAGGCAATATCTGGCTCTGTTAGAGTTAAGTAAAGCAATTTCCAACTAAACGACAATAAAAAGAAGGCTTAGAAAGTAGTTCACCAAAAGAATTGTAAAAAAAACGTACCATGTTGAATAAGAGTTAATACAGGTTTGGAACTAGTAAGCCCAACATCAGTTAAAACCAAAAGTAAATACTTACATTGATGAAGTAATAGTCTTATAGATGTACGATATAATTCTAAACCAAGAAAGAAATGTGCAGGACTAAGATCTTTAGTTGTGAATTTTGAATGTAATGCTTGTTTCAATGTTGTAATTAAGGATTCATTAGTTCAACTTATCAACATATCATCAATATATAATAATATTGCAAGAAATCCAAAGTAATCATGTCGAACAAAAAGAGAGTAATCACTCTTGGATTGCTGAAAGCCTTGTTTTTCTAGAAATTGAGATATTTCTAAGTTCCATTAGTGAAAAGCTTGCTTCAAGCCATAAAGAGATTTTTTAAGCTTAAAAACCTGATTTGGTCAAGCCTTTAAATATCTCGGTGGTAGATGTGTGTAAATTTCCTTAGACAAATATCCATGAAGAAAAGCATAGTTGATATCAATTTGATAAATTGGCCAGCCCTTAGTAACTACTACCGCAAGAAAAATCCATACTGAACGAAGTTTAGCAATCAATGAAAAGGTATCAATATAATCCTCACCTACTACTTGTGTAAACCCTTTTGCGACTAGCCAAGCCTTATAACATTCTATGGAACCATCTAGATTATACTTAACTTTATAAACCCACTTATTTCCTATGGCTCTCTTTCCTTTAGGAAGTTCAATGAAGTCCCGAGTACCATTTTTCTTTAAGGCTTTAAGTTCTTAATTCATGGCTGCTTTATACTCATCACGTGCAATGGCCTCTTGAATAATAACTAAGTTCTAATACGATTAACACATTACTTAAAGAAGCTAAATAATTTGGAGGATAATTGTGAAACTATTAGACTAAGAAAAGTGGATATTCACTATTACAATTAAATTGACAAAGAGATGAAGGATTGCTTCGGGTAGATTGAACAAAAGAAACAAAATGATCTAACCATTTTGGTAGTCATCTCACTATATTAGAATGATGAAGTGTTGAATGATTAGGTTGAACATGAACCATTGCATCAGACTCTATATCTATAACAGAACTGTTTTCTGATGGAGTACTAATAGAAACTTCATCTGACTCTAGAGAACCAAATGGATGAGCTACAGTTGTTACATAGTACTCTTCTATATTTGTATAAAGACTATCCTTAAATGGAAAAATGTGTTTATAGAATTTAACATCCCTGCTTACAAATATTTTCTTTGTAAAAGGATCATAAAATTTGTAACCTTTTTGTCCTTGAGTATACCTTAGAAAAAACACATTTGAAGCATCTTACTACAAACTTATCTAAAGGAATAAGCTATTGAGCAACATAGAAAAGGCAACCAAAAGTTCTTAGATGAGTATAATTGGGTGTTTTCTTAAAACGTAACTCATATGGAGTCTTCCAATTTAATAAAGAAGTTGGCATTTTATTAACCAAATAAGTTGCAACTAAAATGCACTCACTCTACAACTCTTTTGATATGTTAGTATGAATTCTAATTGTCATAACTCTAAAGGGAGCCTAGTAGGATTGCCTAAAATTTTCATATCATGTGTGCACCCATTATTAGAAAAACATCTTGCAAGTCAGAGGTTGCAAGATTCTAAATAATTAGTCACTAAAGTTTTTATTTAATTAACTTACGACCACATATATGTAACTA
Source organism: Lumnitzera racemosa (assembly GCA_024138005.1). NCBI lineage: Eukaryota > Viridiplantae > Streptophyta > Magnoliopsida > Myrtales > Combretaceae > Lumnitzera > Lumnitzera racemosa. The sequence goes on from JAMXBC010000001.1 coordinate 16,939,571, forward strand.
TGGATATCCGATAAACCATAGTCCAACAGAACCGCAGAGAATCGATATCCTCTACCAAATAATAAGATTAGGTAGTAAAGTTCGAAAATTCAAACTTACTAAAGTCATAAAATTTAAATATAGTATACAAGAATTCCAATGAACCATATAGTCTGTCCTCAAAGTCTAACTTCTATGCATCTCATCTCGACGTTGACACTCAACCCTCAGTTCTTAACCCATGCCCGATCGTCTAGTAACCTGCAAGAGGAAACTGTTGGGACATAAGCTACAAGAGCTTAATGAGTTAATTTCCCTTAACCACACAACAATCAAGTTGTACAATAGTTAGGTTCAACCAAATGAATGCATGGCAAACAGTATGCCAAAAAAATACATGCAGGTGACCAGGTACTGCATGTAACTCAAATTTAACACCCTCCAAAGTTAGGGTTGGAGATTCATTGGTACAATTAGATCCGGGTATCATATTAGAACTTATTTCATAACGAAACTCTACGTTTCATATTTAAAATATAATGGTACATCCATTACTAGCTTTATCAAAACGAGTTCTACATATGATTGTGAGTAGGTTCACGCAGCCCTCACTTACCCCTAAACGAAGGCCTCTGGACTCGACCCATTGCCAGGCGGTTGGCACCTCCAACGCCTAGTCATCTCGCGGGCAAGGGTAAGATCATATAGCACGTGTGCACCGTACGAAATCAATAACACTCAATAATCAACCCACGTATGGCCTCTCGCTACCTCCATATAATGTGACTACCCAAAATTAATTATGCAGTGCATGATTTATGCATGATCCAAGTTAACTTTTATAGTCGAATAAAATTTAGTCTTATTTATTCAGTGATCATTCCAAGCTACAAACAATCAATCTAGTGAATCTACTATGCAACAAACATTATGTTATTGAAATTTAAGGTAAATTCACCACCAACAACAATTATCATACATAAGTATAACCCAACCCCATACACATTCATTTATAATTCATAATTTATGTTTACTAACTACAAGCATATACAAGTATGGAATCATTAGGAAAAACTTACTCGGCCATGACTAGCTTAGGGATTGTAATAGTCTAAAAGTAAGTCAGTCTCGATCTCAGAATTACCTAACATTAGGAACATAGGGAAAGTAATGAGTTTAGGGATTTAAATAGCTAAACTAGCATGCTAAACCGTACTGTTTACTTAAGTCGGTTATTATTTTACGTGAAATCATCAATTCAAGCTTTTTATCGAATCGCGTATAGCTTTTTCGTTTTAGCTTGGATTGTTATGAACTTATAGTCCATTTTGATCGTTTTCGAGCATATTTTCTCATAACGAGGTCCGTTTTAGACATTGTAACTCGTAATTTAAATTGTGATATAAAAATATCACAAAAAGTATTATTTAAGTTTAAAAATTATAAAATACCAATTTTAGTTTTTTCTTAACATATTTATGATTTATGATTTAATAAGTATTTAAATCATATATTTAATATTTTTATTATTTTGAGCATATTTTCCTATTTTTAAGATTTTTACTTTATTATGATTATTATTATTATTATTATGACCTTCATTATTTTTATTACTTCTCATTTTCTTATTAATTATGTATTTCACGATTTATACATACATATATATACCTATATATATTTTCAATATACTACATATATCTAATATATGTTATATACTATATGTATATATATATATACTTATAAATATACTTTTGTAATTCCGAATACTTAGATATATATAAATAATTTATAAATACCTATTCTTGTATTATATATTCAGTATATATTTATTTACATAGTATTTATTACAAAATATGTATACTATATATTATACCTATCTTACCGTAATATATATACTCTATCTTATATATATATATATATATATGTCTTATATACATATATTATTACTTATGGAAATATACTTCTACATATATATTCTATACGAGTACATATATACATATACGAAAATAATTATACATGGGTACATATATATATATATATATAAAGTTCACGATACAAATATATATATCTACTATAATTATTTAATAAAATACTTAATACTAACTATATGTATTTCTAAAAAAAATACATAATACATACTCTTTTCATATAATATATCTATATTTATACATGTATACAAACATATATTATTCAATTTATGTATTTATGCAACATGTATTACTAATGTTATATAAAAAAAATACTATACAACTACTTCATTTATATATGTATATACTATATAACATACATCTAAAATAATTTACTTACCTTTTTTTTTCTTCTAATTCTTCCTTCTTCCTTTTCTTTTTCCTTCTTCTTTTCTTTCTTTCTTTTTCTTCTTTCTTTCTCTTTTTCTCTCCTTATGGTGTGCTCATAGGATTTTTTTTTTCTCTTTTCTTTTTTTGTTTTGTTCTTATAGTTTTTCTTTCTCTTTTTTTTTTTCTTTTATACATATTAGTTAGCTTAAAATTTAAGCTAAGATATTATCTAAATTTTTTATTTTCCATTCAACACTTGTCAATTTTCTTTTCTTCACGTGAGTGTCTATTGCTTCCAAGATGTTGCAATTTGGAAAAAGAAAATAAGAGAGAAAAGAGATAAATTGGAAATGAAAGAGAAAAAAAATAAAAATTAATAATAAATATATATAATTTTTCGAAATATAAAAATTATAACAAATCTCATCATAAATTAATTTTTAAATTTTTGTGAAATTTTATCAATTTAATTGGTACCCAGTACAACTATAATTTTTACAAGTTATTATACCAATTTCGTTATAATTTTATGCGAATAGGCTATTTAGTCGAAAATTGTAATCGACTATAATTTTATCACTAGTAAGTAATATTTAATTATTTTATAGGTTTATATTTATAATTTTAGGGTTTTGATCAAATTTAGGTTCAATTTTGGTTAATGATGTGTAAGTCAGTTTTTAGGGTTTTAGTATGCGATTTAGAGTTTTGATCAATTTCTAAGGTTTTTACTCCTTATAATATATTTATATTTATGATTTATTAAATTTTTATCTTACTCAGCTTTAATGACTCTTCAAGTCATCTATAGTTTTAGAGTTTAATCATTCTCTTAAATAGCTAAATTTGCGGGTTTTACACTAATGGCTCTAGAAATATCAAGTAAATGCCTATGTTTCCATTTAGCCCAACCATTTTGTAGAGGAGAATATGTCATGGATCTTTGATGCACTGTAAGCCCTAAAGCCAAGCCAAGTAACCGTAGGGTTGAACTTAGAACCTAAGGTTTAGGACGATCGGTTAAAGGATCCGATCAAACCCAAATTAGAAACTATTGAGAGGAATATTAGTAAAACTGACCCCGTAAACTTGAATTTAAGAAAATAAGTAATAAAATAGGAGACTATAAAATTTTCAAATTTTAAGTATAATAGGTATTAATTACCGAAAATGCGAAAAGTGTCATGAAATAACTAATAAATTACTAGAGATAGATTATATGTATACTAAAAATTTTAGAATGACCAAAATAATATTTAGGAATGTTCACGTGTATCCTACATGTATTTACGTGTAGTTTAAAATACGTGTAATTACTAAAATTTTCCGAAAACTAAGTAAATAATTAAAGAAAAATACAAAATAATTATAAAAAAATCAGGAAAAAATCAGAAGAGGATAACTGCAACAAGATCAGGTCGTGGACTGAAAAGAAAAAAATTAACCAATAGGAATTGGACAAACAAAAAGCCTAAAATCAAGGGAATGAGGCAAAATCCCATCAAATTAATGCACATTAATTATTACATTTGTCTATAAATAAGGAAAAAAATTCTCAGAAGTCATTTGGCTAGTTTGTGATCTGAGAAAAATCGAAACACAAAAAAATTCGAGAGAAATTCCAGAAAAAAAAAAAAGAAAACTGTGCAGATTAGCAAGGTGAACTAAAACCACCACCCACCACCACCCATCACCACTTGGGACCGAACCACCACCACCACCCTACAGTAGACCCACCGCCTGGACCGGTCGACAACATTGGACTGGGTTTGGACGGCCCAAAAGCTTCGAACCGGTTAGTTATTTATTCACCCGATTTTTGTATAATTTTGTAAAATTATGTATTTTACCCAGAAAATTATGAAACTTGTTATTATGATGTTTTATTGTATGTAGATTTAGGGAAAAATATTTATTTAGTTTAATTATATCTGGAAATATAGGGTTCCTAACAAATTGTTCAAAACAGAGCATTAGTAAACCGGAAAATCAATAGGCTTAGGGATGTAGTTTGGAGTTCAAAATTTTTCTGTAGGATGCTCATTTGATGTATAACAGTGCTATGAAGCCATTTTTTTAAAATTAATTTTCGAAATTTTTAAGTTAATTTTTAGCCCTAAAATGATGGTAAAATTGGGTGATTAAGGGTTAATTAAGTAATTAGGATGTTAATTACTGATTTGAATCTTAATTAGAGGTTTAGGGAAGTTAATCTCTGCAGTGGAACCTTAATCCTATCCTTTAGGTACTAAGTATGGTTAATTAGGGAAATTAGGTAAGTAAAATAATAAATTAGTAATATATGAAAATGTAAATTAATAAATTTAAAAAAATAAGGTTATTTAGATAATATTATAATAGAAATCAGAAAAATAATAAATCTAAAATGACATTTAATTTTAAGTAAATATCTCAAAATGTAAGAGTTTTACACACCGGGAATAAATTCGATACCTCAATTACAGTCAGCGTGTACCGGATAGTTTAGAATACAAAAATTACGACCCAATAGGATATTTGAATACCCAAACATAATGTGATTAATATCACATTGGGATTCGAGCTTAATTACGACTTAGGAATTAAAACTAGAATCTAGTTTAGGAGCCGAACCCCGAAATAGAATACAACGAATCATTACTACGTTATAGGTATACATGAGGAAAATGAGTTATATTATGAGTTAGAATAATAATCTATAAAATATAAGTACTAAAAGAACCTATTTGTATTATAGGACACCCAGAAACAAATCAGCTCGCAACTAGAGGATCGAGCGATCGAGCAAATTCAAGTAAGTTGGGTTATTGCTTATTGTAATAGAGTACTAGTTTCGTAGTACTCGAAGACTTAGGCTTGTATATGATTGTGATTGTAAATAGTTTGCGCATGTGCTTGATGTATCTGAATTCGTGCTGGAATTTGTACTGTGAATGACTTTGTGACTGATTGAATTGGTATGAACTTGTTGAACACCCTAACCGGCATTTAATCTTAGTCGACCCTAATAACCAAAAACGTCATGCATTGCAACCCGTTAGGGGATCATAGGACTCTCCAACCAAATACCGACCCCTTCGAAAGGGATAGCGCAGGATTGCAAAATGGCCCCTTCTTCATCCTCAGTCGAACTAAGTGACAGGAGAGGAGGTCGCGGCGGGGGTGAAGTCAATGATTCGAAGGTAGTCAAGGGAGGAGCGAGGTCTCCATTACACAAGCCTGGGTTTGGTTGTGAGCTGCTGCATAACATGGAACTCCTCAATCCGGATTGGAGCGGGTGAAATTTCTCTGATTTCACAACGGACCGGACTACGTTGTGCGATGACACTTGATTGTTGCATTGCATGAAATAATTGTTTGATAACCCTGTTTGTGCTTGTATGCATTCATGAATCTCCAATTCAACTTACTGAGCTGTAGTTGCTCATACCTTTATAGATCCTTTTGCAGGTTCTGATTTGTAATCTCTTCAAGTACTATGCAACCCTACAATTATCCAGAGGTTAGTCCTTTTGAAGTCAGGGGTGTGAGAATCAAGTTATTTAGTAAATGTGTAACTAGACTGACCTTGTAGTTAAAGGTTGAAGACTGTTAGTTATTTTGTAAATTAGTAAACTGTAGTTACTATGTAAAACTTCCTAAGAAGCTCTACAAACATTATTATAAATATCTATGTTTTATAGAACTTTGTGGTAATTATCATAATTGTTGTATAATCATTATTGAACTGTTTACTTCAAAGCGAGGAGTCGTCGACGCCTTGTGTAGATTATCTCTATGGTAGGCATTGTGAGGCCAGTTACTATCATAGAATGGTTTACACGGCGGGACTGTTGCGACTTTACGACTTTGGGGCGTAACATGCACTACTCCTAATTTCTCAAACAAATCTTTTTATGCAAAAGATAAGAACTCCATCCCATTATCTGTACATTTGACTTTGGGAGTAGCATAAAACTGATTCTGTATTTGCCTTAAGAAAGAAGTTAGTGTTGAACAAACTTGAGACTTATTATTTAACATAAAAGTCTAAGTAGTTCTACTAAAATAATCTAGAACGGTAAAAAAATGGTTAGCTCCCATTAAATATGTTAGTCTATAAGGTCCCTATAAGTCAACATGTATCAAATAAAAAACAAGCTATCAATGAGAAGTACTTCGGTCAAAAGGAAATCTATGAATTTTGGAGACATTGCAAGTGTCACAAAAAAAATCCTTCAAATCAGGAACTTGACAAAGTATTAAATGCTGAAGCTTAGTCAAGGGAATATGACCTAACCTATCATGAACTAGCTGACAATTAACAGCTTTATTACACTTTGAACTGTTTACTTCTAGCATAAGACTATTAGATTCTATAATTGGATCTAAAACATAAAGGCCATTGACTACCCTTACTGAAGTTACACATCTACTCATCTGGTCCTAAAAAGTACAAATACTATTAGTAAACACAGTAACTAAACCTTAACTCTATGTGAGTTTATTTTAAAAAAAAAAAGATTATTAGTAAAATCCTTGACTAGGAAAACATTCTTCAATTCCAAATTTGGCAAAACCTTTACATTACTAATCGTATTAACCATCTTATAAGATCCATCAAGTGATTTTACTAGAACATGCTTTAATAAATGTTCCATGTGTGTAAACAAATCAGCATTAGGAGATATATGATCAATAGCTCCTATATCTACGATCCAAGACTTTGAACTTAAAACAAAAGTATTGTAACAATGAGAATTAATGGACACAATGCCTAACGAATGATACTTATCTGCATCTTAAATCATGTTAACTGTTGCTAAATTCTATTCACCCATCTTTGCCTTGTCTTTCAACATTCTCAATGTTTTATAACACACCTTATGTACCAAGGAATCATCAACACATGTTCCTAGCCTATTTGCATAGACATCAGAATCTATTAATAAATCAAAAGGAGTTTCCACACAGTGATTTGCTCTATTCTCCTTATGAGCCACATTTACACTTTTATTTTTCTTAATAATTCTCTTTCCTTTATACCAGTTAGGATACTCTACAATCTAGTAGCATGTTTCAATAGTATGTCTTTCAGATTTGCAGTGCTTACAGAATCCTTTGTTTCCATTTGATCTAAACCTTCTTCTGCCTGAATTATCTTTATTAGCCAGGTAAGCTATCGCATCTACACCAATATTGAAACCATTTGTGATGGACTTCTATGTTTCTACTTGTTGTATAATATAAAATGTTGAATTTACTAAAGGAAGTGGATCCATTCCAAGTATTTGACTTCTAATATGTTCATATCCATCGAATAAACCCATGGGAAATTGAACTAATTTGTGTTCTCATTCAAATTTAGCTATTTGTACTCTAACATCACAAGTACAATATGCCAAGTGTCTATAAGTACAATTAGGATAGGATCTTAAAACCTGTAATTCATCCCAAATTTTTTTAAGTTTGTTGTTATATGGCGAAACAGAGAGGTTTCCTTGTTTTAGATTGATAATTTCTTATTGTAACTGATAGACTAATGGTCCATTTATATGACCATATTGCTCCTCAATTTCTAACCATAAGTCCTATGCAAATTAAACATAAAGGTAGTTCGAAGACAATTTAGAGTTCATAGAATTAAAAAGCCATAATCTAACCATATAGCCACATCTAATCCATTTTACCAGATCTAGAGAATCATCTCTAGATTTAACAATTGAACCGTCAATAAAACCTAATTTCAACTTAGCTCCAAGACTTAGTTTAATGGATCTATTCCATGCAATGAAGTTCTTACCATTGAATAAAATATTTCCAAGCATCATATTCGGATTGTTTGAACTAGAAAGATAAAATGGATCTGTGCTTAACTGATTTACCAACGCCATATAATAAAGTGAATTGAATTAAAAAACAAGCACTTATCTGTATAGTTATCTTATGACCTACTTTGATACCATGTGAATGTATGCGGAGTCAATTAGGAGCTTCAGTGAAGCAATCAGAAACAACCAAAAATTGAACTTTAGATGAAAGGAAGTGGAAGTTTATTGTAACTCGGTTTGTTATTTTGTACAGCAAATGAGGAAAAATGAAAGATGATTCTTTTGATCCTATAACCTTGTATTTATAATGCAAGTGAATGGGGCAGTTTCTAATGCCAGCTATATAACCAAATATAAGAAACTAAATGTAAGCCCCAAAGCTAAGCCAATTGACCGTAGGATTGAATTTAGAACTTAAGTTTTGGACGATCGTTTAAGGAATCCGATCAAACCCCAAATTATAAACTATTGAGAGAAATATTAGTAAAAATGACCCCGTAAACTTGAATTTAAGAAAATAAGTAATAAAATAGGAGACTATAAAATTTTCAAATTTTAAGCATAATAATTGCTAATTACCAAAAAGGCAAAAAGTGTAATCTAATAACTAATAAATTACTAGAGATATATTATATATATACTAAAAATTTTATAATGACCAAAATAATAATTAGGAATGTTCACATATACCCCACATATATTTACGTGTACATAAAAATACGTGAAATTACCTAAATTGGCCAAAAACTAAGTAAATAATTAAAGAAAATTATAAATTAATTATGGAAAAGTTAGAAAAAAATCAGAAGAGGATAAGATGAATCAAGATCAGGTCGTGGCATGTCGGGATAAGCAAAAGAAAAATCAACCAATAAAATTTGGACAACATAAAAGCAAAAAATCAAGAAAAATGGGCAAAGTCTTGTCAAATTAATGCATATTAATTACAGAAATGTCTATAAATAGGGGAAAATTTTACAGAACTCATTTGGATAGTTAGAAATCAGAGAAAATTAGGGAGAGGTGAAAATTGAGAGAAAAATTCGAGTTAGAAAAAAAAATAAGAAAAATTGTGCAGTTAGGGCTTTTAAAGGTAACCCCTACCAGACGAGTAGCTGGAAGTGGACGGCCACCACCACCACACGGTGGTGGCATTGCCCAGGCCGGCCGACAAGGCCACGGCGGCCGGCGGTGGCCGGAACCACCTAGATTGGTGAGTCCGATTTCCAGCCCGATTCTTGTGTAATTTTTTAAAAATAGTAAATATTATTAGAAAATTATGAATTTTGTTATTCTGGAATATTTTTGTATTTAATTTGTAGGAAAAATATTACTTTGATGAAAACATGCCCCGTAATATATGGTCCCTAAGAAATCATGCAAAACCGAGCATGTTTCGGTTTAGAAATAAATGACTTTAGGAGTGTAGTTTCAAGCCCAAAATTTTTGTGTAGATTACTTAGATGATATAGAACAGTGCTATGAAGCCCGTTTTCAAAAATTAATTTTTGAAATTTTTAGATAATTTTTAGGCATTAAAATGAGTAATTTAAGGTTAATTAAGTAATTAAATTATTAATTACTAACTTAGTGAATAAGTAGATGTTTAGGGATGTTGAAATCTGATGGAGAATGATACTTATAGCATTTAGGGTGTTAGATGTAATTATTAGGTTAATTATGTAGTAAATAAGTAATATGACATTTTGAAATGATAATTGATGTTTAGAGATGATAATTAGAGTGATATAAATATTAGAAGTGTAATATATACATAAAAGGTAATAATACATAATAGGTAATTATTGGAAATATAATAAATAGGAAATATTATAATAAAAATCGATATTGTGATAATAATAAAAATGTACAATAAATCTGATAGGAAATTTGAAATTATGTAATTATATGAAAAATGTAGAAAATTTCTCACATTAGGAGTGAATTCAGTACACTAATAAGGATATAAGTATACCGGGTGAAATAAAATACTGACTAGGGGTAATGATGGTATTTAGGAGATCGGGAAATAATGTGATTAATTTCACATTATGGGTTGAAACGAATTTCTAGGGTTAGAATATAAAACGCTACTTAGAAAATCGAACTAGAACCTAATTTAGAAATCGATGCAGAAACCGAACCTGAACCTGAACCTAATCTTAAACCTAGAATAACTGTAAAAGACTTAAGACCTAGATAATTAGGTATCTTAAACCCTAAATAAAACATAACAATGAGCGTTATAGGATAAAACGAACCTATAATAGTTATATGAAAAACTGAAACCACGTTTGTGTTATAGGGATGATCGGCGATGGCCTGAGCAAATCAGACCTCGAGTGAGTGAGCGAGGAGTCGAGGTAAGTTAGGATTAATACGATGCTGTATTTTGGAGATTTAAGATTATGCTTGGTTGTGCTTGTCAGATAGTTGAATGTGTGCATGTGCTTGATTATGGGTGATGCTATGATTCTGTTTGTTGTTCTGGCATATATTGTATGATTTGTATGAAATAATTAATCACCTTAAACTGGACTTAATCAAATATACGACCAGTAATCATAATCGGATATGCATGGCAACCCGTTAGGGGAACTTAGGATTCTCCGGCCAAATACCGACCTCTTCGAAAGGGATAGCGCAGGATTGCAAAATGGTCCCTTCTTCATCCTCAGTCGAAGTAAGTGACAGGAGAGAAGGTCGCGGCGAGGGTGAAGACAGTGGTTCGAAGGTAGTTGCAGGAGGAGTAAGGTCTCCATTACACAAGCCTGGGTTTGGTCGTGAGTTGTTGCATTAACGGCAACTCCTCAACCCGGATTAAAGCGGGCGCAATTTCTCTAATCTCACGACGGGCCGGACAACGTCGTGCGATGGCATTTACTTGTACATGCATTGCACCTAATAAGTGATTGAAAACCTTGTTGTGTGCATAGTATAGTTTTAAGTCCTCCATCTTAACTTACTGAGCTGTGGTTGCTCACATCCCTATAGACGTCGTGCAGGTGCTGGCTAAGAAGTGATAAACAACTACTCTGAAGCTAGTAACTGCTGGATCCTGGGGAGTGAGGAAAAACATTGAAGAATCAACACATATATTATTACTTTTCATTTCTGAATAATGTAATAACTGAATTATAGTGATTATATATAACTTTTCTCACTTTATTAGGTAAATGAATTATTTAAATTACAAACTGTTTACTTCAAAGCGGGTTAGTCGTGGATGCCTTGTGTAGATCGGGTGTAAGATAGTGGTTGTAAGGCCAACTTCTATCTTAGGATGGTTTACACGGCGGGGCTGTTACGACTTTGCCGCTTCGGAGCGTGACACTACATAACAAACTTACTAACTAATTCTATACATGAAGGAATATAAATGAAATGTAAGCTAAACTGAAACTAAAGCTAATGCTTGAACTCATTTTGATAAGGTTAGTAATGGATGTACCATTACATTTAAAATACGAAACGCGGAGTTTCGTTATGAAATAAGTTCTAATATGATACCCGGATCTGACTGTACCGAAGAATCTCCAACCCTGACTTCGAAGGACGTTAAATCTGAGTTGCATGCAGTACCTGGTCACCTGCATGTATTTGTTTGGCATACTGTTTGTTCATGCATTCATTTGGTTGAACTCAACTGTTGTATAAACTTGATTGCTATATGGTTGAGGGAAAATATCTCACTAAGCTAGTAAGCTTATACTCTTGTAGTCTTCTCTTATAGGTTGACCTATTCGTGGAGTCAGGCCGTCGTATGCCCGAGGTTAGTTTTCTACATGGGATCAGTAAAGGAACAGAATGAGTTCAGAGAGTACTTCTGATAGTTTAGATTTAAATATGTAATTGCTATTCTAGTTTAACTTAAGACACGTTTCAGACTCTGTATTTATAAACTTTTATACAAATAGACTATATATTATGTTTTTATAATATTACTATTTATCATAAAATGATATTACTTAAGCTTGAGCACTCTTGATAGTTAGTAGTAGCTGTAGCCTTATGTATCGTATAAAAAGGTCATCGATTGTAAGGAAATTCAATCTGCAATTCTTTATACGGTATACGACAACTGCCATGACTAGCCTCCTCCGGTCGTGACAGACATTATAGCAATTCATTAGATAATTTTATTCAATATCATGTTACTTTGTCTTTTGTTTATTGATGACAAGCTTTGCCTTTTTATAAATATCATATGATCTAACATTTTAGAAACTAAATCTTATATTTTCAATTTCATTCCTTAATGTTTTCCAAGTTTTAGAGTACTTTTTTCAAGTTTGTTAAAAATTTCATTCACTATGAATGTGCCAATTTTTTGTTGATTCACAATAATCAACTTGATGAAATAATATTATTATGTATATTTAATTAAATGATATTATGATAAATTAAAAAAAAAAAGATATAATAAAAGCACTAAAAATACGAAGTGATTTTCTCTCTCTAAAATCACCATTCTCAGTATTTTTCTTCCAACAAAGCACCAAAGGTTTCTTCCCCATCACTCTCTCATCAAATTACTAAAAACCTTAGTTGAATTATATTTGAGTAGATTCGATTGATCAATGAAGTACATGATGCATAAGTTTAACATTACATATGGTTGCCTTAAAGGAGCAACACAAAATGACATGTAGAGATGACTTAGAGAAAAAGAGGTAGGGAGGAGGAGAGTTATAGAGTAACCACACTATACCTTATGAAAGATGGTGTATTCTTTGCTCTATAAACCTTTTTTTGATCTTTTAAGATGCTGATTTGACACGATGATAATATATCTTTAGATCTTTAGATTCTTTCCAAAATAAGGAAGATTTCTTGAGTATTTATAAAGTTGGATTGTTGATGGCATTAAATGGATTGTATTGACAGCTGATGGAAGAGTTTAGTCGTATTGATGGATTTTTCCGTAAACTCTTGTTGAGTCTAAACCTATGAAGAGCCTCTCTAAATGTATAAGTTTTCTTGAGAAAGATTGAGAGCAAATGTATTGATCGAACAATTTTTACTCCAAGTTTACTATAACAAATTTCCATAAGTCATTCAATAATCCAAAGATTTTACTCTCTAAACTTAGTCGCATTAGCTTAAATAGTTAGGCTCTAATCATTATTGGACTCAAAGCACCCGAACCATTTTACTCTCTACTCTATTGAATCATCTAAATGGATGTCCAATTAATCCAAGAATCCACAGAGACAAGACTACGAGTTTTGTCCTTCTTATTTGTTTTAATAATATATGTAGAAGTCCAATTGGTGAGGGTGGTTCCACTGATGGTGGTATGGAAAAGCAAAAGAAAAAAAAATGGGGGCTTGAATTCAAATTCAAGGTTCATTATGTTATAACTATTAATTATCATGAAGTGGGTAAGTTATACATATTTACATTTTATGCCTTATAAATGTAAAACCTTGAAACTTTACCTACTTTGCATATTCTTGTCAAGGGTTTTCCCTTTACTATTTTTTGTAATTATTTATTTATTGTTATATTACTCAATTAAACATATTGACAATATTAATTGCTTAAATTATGTCTTATGGACCAATCAAAAACAAGTATATGTTAAGGGTTGATGGAAGTATCAATGATTAAAGGAATTTTTTTTTTCTTAACAAAATTTCAAAAAATATAGAGAATTTAAATATTTAAAAAAAAATAGAGCGTAGAAACTCTTGTATGTAAAGATAGAACACTAAATTTTTACGTTTCCTAAATCAAACTAATCTATAAAGTATAAACATGTTGGTTTACCTTCCCCATATATTTATAAAGATTTTGTTTGTCCTTTGTTTTCATTTTTTTTTTTTTTTCCCCTTTCCTGATTGCGATGTGTTCATTAAAGCCACACCGACTGCTTCCCATAAAGAGCCAAGGACACCCACATGTTCCTGTTCTTTCTCAGCAATATTTTCAGTACTTCAAAACATGAACTAATTTTGCACTTTTCTAATCGGAGGGGGAAAAAAGAAAAGAAAAGAAAAATAAAATAAAATAAGGATAACAGGGTCTTAGGTCCCGTCCCATTTGTGGGCTCTTTGAGACACCTTTCCTATGCCTCATCAATATAAACACACCTCTCCCTTGCTCTTTCAGTTGCTCATTTCCTCTCCCCCAACCACACACCCCACCCTTTCTTTCTCTCTCCCATCCCTTCTAGTTGTCCATAGTTTTTGGTGGGTTTATCAGGACTTTTTAGCTGATAAATCCGACCAACGTTGTCATTACACATTATTTAGCTAAGTTTAGTGTTTGAAGCAAAGTATCAAAGCTTGTAGTTATAGTTGCATCCATTAACTCGTGTTTAACATAGGAAAAAGGAAACATGGGAAGGCTTGTCACAATGGTTCCATTGCTTTTGATTATGTGCTTTACATTGGAAATCGGTGGACATGACTATGGACAGGCATTGAGAAACAGCATTCTCTTCTTTGAAGCACAGAGATCTGGGTACTTACCCAAGAACCAAAGGGTCACTTGGAGAGCTAATTCTGGTCTCGATGATGGCAAAGCCAGTGGAGTAAGTTTAAAACTTTTATCTCATTCAATATTTTAGTATTGATAAAATAAAGTTTGTTGTGAACATTGTTAAATTTTATGAATTACATTACACAACATTTGATTATACCATATGATTATCTGACCACATCAAATGTATGCACAGGCAAAAGGCAGAAAGTCAATATAAAATGTTTAAATCATGTCATTAACATGAAAAGCATGCTAATTATCGAAGGAAGCCACTCTTTTTTTCTTTTCTTTTCTTTTTTTTTTCTCTCTCTCTCTTTCTCTTTTTTTTTAATTGATATTATAACTTAGCATGGTACTTTAGTTTCAAAGTACTATAATTGCTATGAGATATCATGTAGAAAGGGTGATTTAAGGCACGTTAAGAATCATTTTTCCAGGTGGATCTAGTGGGGGGGTATTATGATGCGGGAGACAATGTGAAATTCGGGCTGCCAATGGCATTTACAATAACGATGATGTCATGGAGCATCTTGGAATATGGAAAGTACATGGCTGCTAGTGGAGAACTTGGACATGCCCTTAGAGCAGTTAAATGGGGCACTGATTACCTCATTAAAGCTCATCCTCAACCCAATGTTCTCTATGGAGAGGTACAAATTACGACATCATGCATTCGTGTTTTAAAGCTGAATAATTTGATAATAAATATATTAAAAAGAAAATAAGAGAATATAAATAAGAGAACGAACACACGAAAAAGATAAACCGATTAAATTGATTATACTCCCAAAAATAACAAATTAACTATTTTTTTTTTCCAGATGGAATCTCTGGTGTCTTCTTTTACTTTTTAAAATTGATTTAATCTTATGGACCGTCTCTTATATTTGTCCCATTCAGTGGAATTTTCATCAACAAGTGTACAAAGCGTATGAAACGAAAAACAAATGCTTGTGTTTAATGGTTTATGTGACGTGGATCGGCGTATGCAATTAGGTGGGAGATGGAAATAGTGATCACTATTGCTGGCAAAGGCCAGAGGATATGACTACCGACAGAAGGGCTTATAAGATCGACCCCGGTCATCCCGGGTCGGACCTGGCTGGAGAAACTGCCGCCGCCATGGCTGCTGCCTCTCTAGTCTTCCGCCGCTACCTTCCGGCATACTCTAGGATGCTCCTCCGCCATGCCCAACAGGTTTGTTGAACATCATGATATTATTTATTTATTCTTTTTTTTTTCATTATGTTTGAATCTGAAAGTAGTTATTGGAATTTCACAAACTGGGATTTAAATATAATTAAATCGTTTAGCTTCTGATACTGCATTAAATGCCATCTAAGTTCAAATATATAAATCAGGCCGCATAATCACTGTAGATGAGGACATCTTAAAGTCTCTACAGTTCAGTTGCAAATATATTAGTAAATTTGAATCGTTTTTATTTACTCCCAAAAAAAAAGAAAAAATGGAATTATTTATGTTGTCGCAACTCTATAAAAAGATGCAACATATATAAAATGGAAGAAGATATGAATGTCATTTCAAAATTTTGAGATCCTGTCACATTCATTGCTTCAATTTTTTTGTTTTTTTTTTCAATCGTTTGGCCAAAAAAGGCTCTATCACTTTATGTGTATGTTACAAATAACATTGTTATTCAAAATGCAAAACAAATGGGGACAGAATTAATATCGCAATGTGGGTCAGTGAGCCGGGAAAGTTTAAAAAAAAAAAAAGTTTGAACACAAACTCCTTTACTAAAATTTTTTAAAGTGAATAATTACCTGAATTTCTTTTCCATGGCTGCATGCATAAGAGTCAAAAACCATAGATTTTTTAGGGACAAAAGTGCTGTCTAGTGGACTCTAAATCATAGTTCCCTCTTTTTTTAGGAAAAAAAATTTAGGATAAATTTTAGTGATATCCCTTGAAAAATAATTAAAATTATGGAATAAATTGTCACACTTAAATCCATTTAAAAACTTTGAGAATAGAAATTTTTTCACTTAATGTAATAGCAAACAGACCTTTTATATCAGTATACATTGAAATAATTTTTTAAACCCAATTTGTTGTCAAAACTGATACTGAGATGTACTACCGACCATAATAACAAAACTCTCGAATTGTGAAGACTCGACCAAAAAAAAAAAAAAGTTACATTGACTTATTCATGTAAAAGATTAAATTTCTATTACGTTAGATGGCTAATTTTGTGGTCTCAAATTACCTTAAAAGGGCCTAATTCATGGTTTTATCATAATTTTAATAGATTTCTAGGGTGGTGCTTTAGTTTTTTTGGAAAAGATTAACATTGAGTCATAATAGTTAGATAAAATATTGTCTATATTATTAAGTTAAACTAGGTTAAAAATAAAATTGTAGTAAAATGTCGATAGGTTATTGGAGGCACTTGTAGTTTTCTTATAACTAATTTTTTATTTATAAATCAAATACATAAAAATATTTTATATGTATTCCTTGCATTTAAAATATAAATAAATTACATTTCCGTAACTTGCATTATTAGATCATTTTTATTTTAAAGTACGTATAATGCGAGTTCGTATTCCTTTAACACAAATCAAAGCAAAATAATGTAATTTCCATTAAATAGATTGACGCTTTGAAATTCTATATAACGCTAAAGTGATAAAATATTCTCAAAAGTTATACTTTGCCAGAAATAGGTATGACATATAACCGTGGAATAAAATTAAACCATATGATTGACAATAAGGTCAAATTCTCAAATACCATTGAAAAAAAAAAAGTCAGTAATAGGTATTTTATCGAAACCGCAAAAAATAATAAAGATACTCGATATCATGAGTCAAAGTGAATAGATCTGATGACAAGAAGCAGTTTTGTCCAATTAGATTTAGTTTTAGCATGTTAACAACGTATTAATAATTGATATTTGTCTGTTCGACATGTGTGAATATGAGCGTTGAAGTACATGAAATTCCAAAGATGTTATGTGGGGGGTGAGATGGATTACGGCGCATATAATGGATCTGGGAAGGAGAAGGAAGCTCACCTTTTACGTCTGTCACGGGCAAACTTAACCGTACAATTTTATTTAAAGTGCTTAGTATGATCAGATCCGAACCCTCCACTTGCTCGAATCACTCGGACGTAATAGTTTTCATTTTTTGTTAAAACTGGACCGCATTGTCCCGAAGGAAAATGTTCCAACTTTATGCATCGTGCTCGTGCATACTACAATCATGCATAGATGCTTGTGGAAAAAAATTCCAATTGATATTAATCTTGTGGTGTCTTTACTAGAGATGTTTCTTATATAAAATTCAAACTCTTTCCTTTACGGCTTAACATATCTTGAAATTTTATAGAAAATCTTACGGGATTTATACCGTTTTTATATAGTTTAATATTCCTAAAACCGTATAAAAATCCAATAAGCTATTTCTAAATTATTAACAAAATTCACTCCTATAAAATCATTATACAATCGATAGCAGATCCGTCCCATCTCAATTGCATAAAATATTCTATTTTGACATTAATTTTGTAAATTGTTATAAGCATATCTTAACAAGGATTTTTATAAACGAATATTTATTAGATTTGTTAATCTTCTTAGTAAAAATGTGTATAATAAAGTAAATGAAATAATAACATTATGATCTAAAAAAAATGCTCAATATGCACAGTATGTCTATGTGTAGGTCAAGACTTTGTAAGTTAAGAATAAATATTATTATTAATTTATTATTTTTTTGCTAAATTGAGTTTCTTATTAAGTTTTCTATAATGCCCAAACTCAACCTTAAACTGTAAAGGGTTTTGATTTATATCCAAAAAAATCTGATTAAAACTATATAAAATTTTATCATAAGGGGTTTTTATTAGGTCAAGTGATTCTAGCTTCTCATGATGATATGACCAGTTGTATCCTTAATATTTATAAGTTGTGGATAAATATTAATAGAGTTTGAATACATGGAAATATTAATGGTTGTTTTTTTTCAAAAATATAGAAGTGCTGATTAACATTGCACTACTGTAGTGTAAAGGCTGCCATTATTATCGTCGACAAATTTACGGCGGGATAAAATGCATTTTTTTTTTTAAATTTGAAGTTGAGTATAAATAACTGGAAAAGTGTAATCAACAAAAGTTTTCTTTACGAAATCTACGTTAATAAATCTTGAAAATATGCAATTAAGTACTATTGTTGAAATCTTTGGTCTAAAATTTTGAAACGATAATCGAAATACGTTATTAAAAAAAAAAAAAAAAAAAAGAATATTCGGTTCACTATAGTGCACTATAAGATAAGATGGCTCTAAATCTAATCGCCTAAAAAATATTTATCCTCTCATAGTTACCTAAAAGAATCGGCTCCTTTCCACCAGATGACAATCCTTATAATTTTGTGTACAATCTGATTCGAATGTTTTCTCTGAACTACACGGAAAAATCTTGCATTTGGTCTAATCAGTAATTAAGAAACAAAGGGGAAAAAAAACACACTTGCTTTGACACTCTTAACCTTTAATAGCGTGTCAACATGTCCTCGAATTTGAGGGTCTTTCCATCCTTTAAAACAACAAAATAAATAAATAAACAAGCGCTTAAAATTAGATTCCGCAGTTTTTGTATTTATATATTTTTTTTTCTGAATATTATTCTTTCTCTTTATTATGTTTTATTTCTTAAAAATTTACAAAACAGAGGATAATCAAATGAAATAACAGGTCCCACATTTACATTTTTTTTAAAATAAAAATTAGAGGAACATTGAACAACGTTTTTTTTTTTATTATTATTAAATATTGAAACTATATGCACGTCAAAGTAAACCTTAAAGGAGCAGTTACACTTTGAAATTTGATATTAGAATAGAACTTGAAGATGATATTAACTGTCTGGCAGCTAAAACTTGAAAAATCTTCCCTTCGAGATTTCAATTTTCCATCATAATTATTCATTTTATATGATGACATGACTAGCCAGATAAAACATTTTACATTTTATCCTATTTATTAACTAATATTAGGTTATATTTGCTTTCAGCTATTTTACTTTGCAAATAAATACAGAGGCAAGTATGACAGCAGCGTAACTGTGGCACAGAAGTACTATAGATCTGTCAGTGGCTACAACGTAAGTTTATCTTCTGTTATGCCAAATAAAGACAGCACATCATGTATGTTTATAAATAATGCATTAACGTGTTAATTTTTCTCAAAAAAGTGGGTATGAGGAGGGCAACGGATAGGTTATATGATCCAAATAAATCTAAAATTAATGGGTAAAAGTTAAATAAAATTAACTGTTGCATTTACTGGAACAATTAAACTGTCACATTGGATTATAAAGAGAATGTCCATATGTTGTAAATCGTATGTGGTGTATACAGAATCTAGCTACTATGTAATTGGTATAAAAACACACCATTAGGTGGAAACTTCTTTTGCAATGCTTCTTTCTATTACTCTCCGAACACCAAAGTTAGTCTTATTTATTATTGATCCGATGTTCTAACTATGGTACGTATAGGATGAACTGCTATGGTCAGCGGCATGGCTATTCCAAGCAACTAACAACCAATTTTACTTAAACTACCTTGGAAGTTTTGGAGATGCTCTCGGTGGAACTGGCTGGGCCATGAGCCAATTTGGCTGGGATGTTAAATATGCTGGTGTTCAAGCTCTCGTTGCTAAGGTATTCATTCATTGAATATTTCACTTAATTATTCTATTGTCCGCATTGCGAGTAAAATGATTCTCATCAACTTTTGTAAATAGTGAGATTTTAGTCCTATACCTATTTTTACGGTGATGCTTAATTTAGCCATGATTAATCGAGTCGTAAGATACTCCTCGATTGTAATTGCATACTTTGTATAACATAGCTAAACAATCCTGTATATTGTAAGTTGCTGATGCAAGGTAGAGCTGGCCGCTATACTTCTGTATTCGAGAGATACCAGCAGAAGGCAGAGTATTTCATGTGTTCCTGCCTAGGAAAGGGAACTAGGAATGTACGAAGGACTCCCGGAGGTCTCCTTTATTACCAAAAGTGGAACAATATGCAGTTTGTAACCAGTGCATCATTCCTAATGACGGTTTACTCTGATTATCTCGCTTCATCGCGAAGAAACCTACGGTGTTCCGGCGGAAATTTTTCTCCTTCCACTCTCATTTCCTTTGCAAAATCCCAGGTGACTTTTTGATCTAAACTCCACGCTTTCCCTAAGTAAAAATTTGTTGTAATGTTCCCCTTGATGTTGAACTTTGCAGGTCGATTATATCCTTGGGGACAATCCAAGAGCTACAAGCTACATGGTGGGCTATGGAAACAACTTCCCAAGACAAGTTCACCACCGTGCTTCATCCATCGTCTCCATCAAGGTTAACCCTACATTCGTCAGCTGTAGAGGAGGATATGCAACTTGGTATAGAAGGAAAGGGAGTGATCCTAACGTACTCGTCGGTGCTGTGGTTGGTGGTCCTGATGCCTATGACGACTATGCTGATCAAAGAGACAACTACGAGCAAACAGAGCCGGCTACATACAACAATGCTCCCCTACTTGGTGTATTAGCGCGATTGAAGGGAGGCCGAAGTAGCTTCAACCAACTCTTTCCAGGTATATATACTCAAACACTTAGCCCTACCAGAAAAACTCAGGATTTCTGATGCATTTATATCCCTTTTCTGTGCAAAATCTTGAGCATGTTCCTGATATATACTACTCGATCAGTTATGCTCGCAGCCCCCAAACCAATCGTCCCCCGATCAAGTCCAACTCCAGGTACCTTTTGTCTTAGCGATCTTTCGATCTTAGAGGCGAGGGTACTGACAAATTTAACCGTTTTGCAGTTGCGACTTCGAGTCCCATCTCAATAAAGCAGAGGTTGACATCCTCGTGGAACAGCAATGGAAAAACTTACAACAGATTCTCGACAATTGTAACTAATAAGTCTCGAACCAAAACCTTAAAACGTCTTAGCCTTTCGATATCAAAGCTTTACGGCCCTATATGGGGTGTCTCAAAGGCCGGCGATTCATACATTTTTCCATCATGGATCCAGTCACTACCTGCAGGGACAAGTTTCGAGTTTGTCTACATCCATTCCTCCTCTGAAGCAGATGTTTCAGTCTCCAGCTACACTTTGGTCTAACGTAACCAAAATATCAAAATACTTCCACCAAGTTCCTTGTAAAAGCAAGAACTGTGCAGCTATACGAAATGCAATTTATGAAGGTATCTCATCTTCTTTATAGACACTTTCACTTTGGCGTTAGTAATGTTGAGTTTTATTCAGGTTTTTAGTTGGAATGAAGCATAGTAAGCATGGAATTTATAGGAAGAAAGGGGCGACGAGACAGTGGCAAAGCGGTGCTCAACCTCTTTCCTCTCCATTTTGTTGAATATATGCATCAGCAGCTATTTGAATCCAAAAACGTGCAGTTATCCTTTGACCAAGTTATTTTTTGGAGATTTTGTCTTGATTTTCTCTTATTCACTAACTGTTATCGCTAGCTAAAGTTTAGGAAGTTTGTTGCTTTCACTTCTACGTTTTTTGTTGCAAACTCATGTATTTAAGCATATAATTAGCCTATGAATAAAAAATCTTCATTCTTCCATATTTCTTTTGTTCTCTCTATGTGTTTTTCTTCTTGTTCTCAGCTATGAAATCTAACCTAAATTCCCAACAAATTGGTACCAAAGCCCTCTTCTTAAAGGGACTGGCAATCTAGAATTGAGGCACACCTTGAGGAAAATGCTTTTTGGGAAACTGTTGAGGAAGACTAAAAAGTTCCTTCTTTGCCAAAACAATCCAACTTCGCTTAGATGAGATATGAGGAAAAGAAAGCAAGAAAGTCAGAAGGAGCTACTTGTGTATCTCACAGAAATTTTCACTAAAATCATGACCATGAAATGGGCATTCAAAACCTGGAATTTCCTCAAGAATGATTATGAAGGAGACGAGAGGATTAAGGGAATGCAAGTATCGAATCTGGTCAGAGAATTTGAGATGCAAAGAATGAAGGAGTCAGAAGCAATCAAAGAGTATGCTAATAAGCTTCATAACATTATTAACAAAGTGTGATTGCTTGGTTCTAAATTTCTGATTTTAGAATAGTTTAGAAAATCCTTGTGACCGTCCCTAAAAGATTTGAAGTTATTATTTATTCCTTGGAGAATTCTGAAGATCTGTCAAAGATCACCTTGGTAGAATTTAAAAATGCCTTGGAGGCCTAAGAATAAAGAAATAATAAAAAGGGCTGAAGGTTCTGAATTAACTAAGGATAAAAGTGAGAAAAAGAGATGCAAGAAGAAGACTTTCAACACATAAGAAGCTGCTGCTAACACCAACGATGGAAATGGGGACAAAAACAAAGAATTTCCTCCTCGTAAGCATTGCAACGAAAAGGGTCATCCTACTTTCACGTGTTGGAAAAACCTGATGTTAAATTTGATTAATACAACAAGCTAACAAAAGAATGAGGTACAAGTTGCTGGCCAGCAGGAGAGCAGCTGTTTTGTAGCAACTTGTTTGAGAAGAAGTAGCTCAAGTGAAATCTAGCCAGTGGATAATGGTTGTACCAATCACATGACCCATGATGAAGAGCTTTTTAGAGAGCTAGATAGATCATTAGTATCAAATGTCAGAATTGGCAATGGTGAACTCATTATGGGCAAAGAAAAGTGAAACTTGGCCATTAAAACTTCTATAGATACAAAATTAACTTCTGATTTTTTTTTTTTTTAATTATGTACCTGATATTGACCAAAACATGCTGAGTATGGAACAATTAGTTGAGAAGGGATTTAAAGTCATCTGTGAAACTATGCAGTCTTTGATCAAGGATATGCCAATGTTAAGGAAGTCTTCGAAATTAAAATGAGAAGCAAAAGCCTCATATACGATCCAATAAAGGACGATAAAGATTATCCAGTCACCATAAAGCACACAAAGCTTTGGCATAAGAGGCTAGGCATTTCCATCATATAGCAGTGTTGAATATGCAAAGAAAGGAGCTAGTTTAATTTAGAGACTAAATTACCGGGTTGCAAGGCTTGTCAGTGCGGAAAGCAGGCAAGAGTACCCTTGAAACAAGCAGCCTGAACTGTTAGAGTAAATGAGAAGCTACAATTGACTCGTACAACTTTGGCTTGACCTCAGAAGACTCCTTCACTCAAAAGGGGTACATATTACACTGCCTTTTTAGATGATTTCACTAGAATGTGTTGGATTTATTTTCTCAGGTTCAAGCTAGAGGTTGCAAGTGTATTTTAGAATTTTAAGCAGCGGATTGAGAAAATGGTGGTAGGATCTAAGTTTTGAGGTTTGATAACAATAGTGAGTGCACTGTCGAACAATTCGATCTACTTTGTGAGGAGGCGGGCATTGAGCATCGACATACAGCTCCATACACTCCTTAGCAAAATGGAGTCGGTGAAAGAAAGGATAGGATAATAATAGAAACAGTCAGTTATATGCTTCATGGGACAGAGTTACATAAGGAATATCCGGCGGAGGCTGCAAATACTGCAGTATTTTTGATAAATAGACCTCCCAAAAATGCAAGTGAAGACTCCTTTTCAAGCTTTGTATGATAAGAAGCCCCTATTGAAAAATTTTATAATTATTTGGATACTTGTATTTTACTTATACACTACATATTGAAAGAGATGAGATAGGCAAGAAAGCTGAACTTTGCATCTTTGTGGAATATAACACAGCATACAAGGGTAATAGAGTTTTTCAACCTCACACAAAGAAACTTTTGATAAGTAAAGATGGGAATAATATAAAACTTTTACACTGATATGCATAGTGTATAAAATTAAAGTAAATATTTTTATTAATATATTTTTTTACTAGATTGAATTTTCCATTGTGTTTTATTACAAGACCAAAACCTAACACTAAACCTTATAGGTTTCAAAATCACATTATAAAATCTAATCATAAACCCTATAAGTTACTACCTTATAATTCAACGAGTTAAATAACCCTTAACAATCCATCAAATTACATCTCCACCAAAAACCGTTTAGAAAAGAATTATTATATATATATATATATATCATATATAATATAGGCATTTCTCATTTAATATTATATATAAAGTTCCCCTCCATTGCTTTGATCCTGCTATGCAGATCCATATCCGTCACGTCCCTAACCATGTTATTTCTTTCATTTACAAGAATCGAATTCAAGCGATCATCATTTCTAACAAAATTTTCAGCAAACCATTCTAATATGAGGAGACTCACGTTGATGCTACAAATATATATAATATTTCTTTCATTATCAGTTTCACCGTTTTCATGTGGACCCATCAGTTTTCTTTCCTTTTTCCTCCCTTCTGGAAAGCTAAGGCTATTAATAGAACAGGTTTTTTTTTTTGCATATGTGCAATTATTTTTCTTTTTCTTGCTTAACAAAAATATTGCGTTGGCTCCTCACATTTTACCGACCTGATAGTTTCAGATGGTACAAATAATTATTGCCTTCTGCCTGACCAAGCGCAAAACTTCTAAAAATAGAATAAGAAAAGAACAGTAACACTCCGGTGATGAACATTGGCGTTGTGATGACAATCAAATGGAAAAAATAATTCGATGAGACTAGAATGTGGGAGCCTCACAACATTACCACAGGTTTGTAGAACATCAACCTTTTATCTGTATGGAAGACTAAGAGACCCGTAAATGCAAATTTTTTGGCTTGCACACTAACCAAACTTTAAAGTAATGTCCACTTGAACCAACAACAGAAAAGGAAATTAAAAATCATTTGGTATTTACAATCACCGGGATGGAATGAACTACCCAAAACCAGATTATGCTCGTGCGCTTGGCTTGTTCGCACCCTTGTAAATGCCATCGATGGCGCTCTGCAATATATTTGCACTCAAATAAAGTTACAACAGGGACACTAATGAATTAAGCCTACTTATCAGATATAACTGTATCAGATTTCATCTAAATTAAGCTAACCTGATAGTATTTAAGCATTTGGGGCCTCTTCTTTTTATATGTAGGAGTAAGAAGGTCGCGGTCCATGTCAAAGGGCACCGGATCAAGGTGTACAGCTTTAATGAATTCAAAACCTTTCAACTGCAAGGAAATTACAAGATGCAGTGAGCAATCCTTGTTTATCGATTGAATGATTAAAGACAAAAATATACAGGAAGCCAAAGAATTACCTTCTTTTCTTTTCCAATTTTTGTGAGCTCTCCAATAATAAACTCTTTAGCTTTGCGATTTTCACAGAGAGAGTTGATATCCCCACTGATTCCATTCTCTGCTGCCCAATGTTCAAGTGCTTCTTTATTTGGATTAACTACTGCAACAAGGAAAGACTCAAAGCTGTTCCCATACACCCATATCTGAAAAAAGAAACCAAGAACCACTCAGCTGAAATTCAAGCAATCCCCCATAGCTTATCCAGGCGACAGAAAATATATCGTCCAATATAACCGCTACAATTATATGAGTACCATCTGATTATCCATTATTAACCTAAAAGATTAGCTCCTCTTTTATTGAATATTACTAGTTTGGGATAAATAAAGGGGCAGCACCACAACCACCACCTCACTTAGCAGTTGCCCCAAGGAAACCAGCTCAACCAAGTGATAACAATGAGGTAAAATCCAATTAGATTCAGAGTGTTTGCATCATGGAAAACATTTTATGAAATTTTTTCAACATTTGTGATGATCATAACCTTATAATTATCAAATATTATAGTAGTACTCTCAATAGGTTGTAGTATTAAGTGGCCATTTAGCAACAACTAAAGGTGTGAGGTGAAAATTATTAGTGACAAACACTGGCGGTGGATGACTACAACAGAAAATTTTATCAAAAAATTAGGAAAATAATTTCCATTTTCAAAAAGAGAATATCATTTTCCTCATCTTCCACAAGCATTTTGCATGATTACCAAGTACCAACCACCACCAATAGTGGTCAGCCACTACTATCATCCTTTGTTGTCGCTAATTAGTGCAAACATTAATATCTGTAATCTCTTAAGAAATATTTAGCAACCACATAACCCTGATAGTAACAAATATCAAAAAAGGTTCAAAAACATTTTCTGCAAAACAACTGCACCCTTGGATGGAAATTCAACTGATCACCATCCTAATGCACTCTCGATATACTGTATTTATAACAACTTGACATTAAGAAAACATTAATATATACAAGACCCTCACATGCGATAAGAAAAAACATAGGACATGGACAACACGACAAAGAGATGTTGCATTGCTACTTCGAAATCCCAATTGTGGCAAGAAAATTTGATGGTGCAAACTATTTATCTAAAAGTTCACTAGTCAGATTTACAAGTGACGATTCTGAAGAAAAATCTCTTAATTTATCCAAGGAATGTAAGGCACTTTCATATGCAGGAGTATCGAATGCAAACAAAGAAACTATAGGACAAAGAAGATGAATTGCTTAGAATATGGCCAAAGAACTTCAACAATTCCAACTCTTCCAGTATTAATGACCTGTCTACTGGTGGTAAATGCTTACCGAGTCAATAGCGCTAGCAAGTGAATAGATGTTCTCAAGGTTTTCCACAGCTACATACTCTCCTTGAGATAGCTTGAAAATGTTTTTCTTACGGTCAATAATCTTCAAGCTTCCATCTGCTTGCCATTCACCCACATCACCTGAAAAAGTTTGTTAAGAAATTTTTCAGCAGTCAAGCTTCTTAATCTTCAACTGATTCTAAAAGGAGAGGAATGGGAATACCAGTGTGGAACCATCCATCCACCAAAACCTCTTTGGTCAGATCTTCACGCTTGAAATAACCAGAGAATAAAGTATCTCCCCTCACACAGATCTCCCCACATG
Source organism: Lumnitzera racemosa (assembly GCA_024138005.1). Taxonomy (NCBI): domain Eukaryota; kingdom Viridiplantae; phylum Streptophyta; class Magnoliopsida; order Myrtales; family Combretaceae; genus Lumnitzera; species Lumnitzera racemosa. The sequence continues at coordinate 16,967,019 of JAMXBC010000001.1, forward strand.
GGGTTTGGGATAGAGCATCATACCCCATTTCAGGAACAGACTCTAGGCACACGTCAACATTAGGTACAGGTGGCCCCACAGCACCAAGTTGTGAGTATACATTTGGTACTGACACAAATGTCCCCGCACAGGTTTCTGTCAGACCTACATAGGCATTGAGAGTTTGGTTGGTGATCAAGATGACAACTAGCTGAAAATAATGCTCTTGTTAGGTAACATTTATTCCTGAACTAAACATCAAGAGCACAATCAAATGTTTTAAATTTAAGTCTCAAATGTCAATAATTACTTTCTATTATATTATACTCCTGTGATGAACAATAATGCCTCCGCCTATGCACTGACTGCAGTTTTGAGGGAGAGAAATAATACATTCGTGACCTTAAATTTCTAAATGAATATAGTTCTAATCAAGTATTCATGTAATATCACAATTGTGAAAAAAATCCTTGCCTAGATGTCAATTATTGGCTTAGTCCACACACAAAGTAGTCTTCAAGAATATATTATAAAACCACATGCCTATCTGTAGATTAGTGAACAAAATGTAGATACTGATGATGTATACCATATCCCTGTAGAACATGAGAGCATGTTACAACTCGCAGGAAACCCTCCACTTGGGGAGATAGAGGGGCTGCTCCCGATAGGATGAGTCGTACATTTCCACCCAATCCTTGTTTTACCTGTATTTGGCATGGAAGACACAAAAATGAGAAAGGAGATGAATGCAAGGAGCAGTGGAGAGAAAGAACAAGCACATTAGCTAGAACATGCTTGCTAATATGGCAAGTTCACATGTTTATGATGATGAATGTCCATGTTGTGCAGGTGACTGACTGGTTTGTGGCATTTATCTACACATGCATGCAGGTAAAGAATATCTTAACCTTCCCACCCACCGCGCACACCCCCCCCCCCCCCCCCCTCTCTCTCTCTCTCCTCTCTTTCTTTCTCACACCTTTGTGGATGCCAGATGTTCTAAAATAAATAGCTTAATCCAGAAAGGAAATTTCCAATCAATAATTTGTTTAGATTTTTGTTCATATCTCATCCACTCACACATGCACGGAGGGAAGCGGTTGAAAAGGTTATAGAGAGGAGTGGGAGAAAAAAGGATAGATTTGTGCATTCTCATCACCTTATTAAACACAACTTTGTCAAATATTGGTGCTGCCTCTGCATGTTTACTTCCCTTCTTCATGTTCCACAATTTGCTGCACAAGTTTAACAGAGCATTTTTCAAATCAATAACATGCAATCCACTCTCTCAAAAGAGAAAAGTACCTAAACTACATGGGTAAACCATTTTAACAAGCTTATGATCTCATCTTATCTCTAACTATCTCCTATACCATTTTCAAGATAAATGATGACTAAAGGTCAAGATTTAGTATGTAAACACCTTCTTATGTACATGCAGTTCAACACAGTTAATATGAGAATTTGTTAACAGACATGGAGGGTCAAATAAGAAAATCAGCAAATCCTTACAAAAGTCACAAATTTACTGATATATGAGAAAGAAAGAAAATAAAGAAAACAGATGCATATAAGAAATTAGTTTATTTTCAGTCATGATTCAAGTGTACCCAGAAAGCAGGAAACAGGGGATTTTTCTGAATAACATGCAGCAGGAGCTCTTCAAGTTTTTTATAATAACAACTACTACTACTTAATTCAACATATGAGACAATTCATAAAACACAACTTACTATTGATATGCAACATTAAACACTGCGCCTTTGAGAAGCCCCCCCGAAGAAATCTTTTGAGTTAACCCTGTATATACAATATTGTATGTCAACTTTGGTGAATCCATCAAATTCCTGGACGTTCATATCCACTACAAAATAATAAACTGACCCCCCAGATATATTTGATCATACTGTAAGGATATCCTGACATGTATATAAAGCTCACCAGAATAAACTCGATCTAACACACGAGGAACGGCACAGAAGATGGTTGGTTTTAGCTCCCCAATGTCCTCAATCAATAATTTAACGTCCTGAACAAGAGAATGTATTTATCATGAAACATCACCTGCATCACTTGCTCAAGTATAATAATTAGGGCAGCAACTCACCCCACGCCAAAATCCAATTGAGGCACCATGGAATATAAAACACTCCTCAATCACCCGGTCAAAAATATGTGCCAGGGGAAGATATGACATATATACATCCTTCTGATTTAACTGATGCAAAACACAAATATGCAATTAAATATAAGTCATCCTCCACACGTAAGCAACAACGTGCACAAAAAGGCTGGCTTTTACAAACCGAATGGTCCAGAGAGAGAACTTTAAGGGGATCAGAAAATCACCTGCTCATCCACACTTTCTAAAAAGCTCCTTACACCAGCAATGAGAGTAATAATGCTATTGTTTGAAATCAGAACACCTTTTGGGTCACCAGTCGTTCCACTAGTATACATTATTGTACAAATGTCAGTTTTCTTTTTTACTGGAAGTTCATACTCCTTATTTTCTCCCTGAAATTTAAAAAATAGGAGGAAGCTCTTGTCAAACTAAACAACCGGTGGAAAATTTTGTAATGTAGAAAGTATCGTCTCGTTGTAAAGGGAATAAGAAAGAAATCAATCTTGTATTGTCACCTTCATAGATCTATTGAATAATTATGTGAAATTAAACTCAATTTAAAGAAATGAAGGGACATAACAACGTCACAACACTGAATATCAGAGGATTTTTGCTATCACGTTCGAACATTTGAAGCCTGATTTCTCAAATGTCATATTCTAAACTTTCAGTAGGCTACAGTCTTTTTTCAATCACAAGGGACATAGTCTTGTCTAAAAGAGGTCTGGATGCATGAAATTAGTGGTGATTATACACAGCACAAAGCAACAGAAAAGGTATGGTACAAGCAAGTCAGTCCAGTTATATGGACTAGGCCAGTATTCACAAAAAGCATTCAAGGTCCACAGAAGATTAGGCCAGTGTTCACAAAAAAGCACTTAAGGTTCACAGAAGATTTCGTCCCACTAAAAGCAGAAAGCACTTCCCAGAAGTAATCTTTCAAGAAAGCCCAGAACCTAAAAGAGATGGAGGTAAGCATTCACGGAAAACAGAGATACAGAGAAGAGACTCACCAGTTTCAGAAATTCATGCCAAGAATATAAAGCCACCCCAAACTTCTCAACTTCTTCTCTTTGTCCAGGTGTTACCTCACCAAAGCTTATGATTGCTGCAAGATAAAGAAAATAAAAATAAGTAATCTATCTAGAAAACGGTACATAAGGAAAGCAAATGATCAAACACTGGGCGTACTTTTCAAGAATTCAGCTGCCTTTGGAAATGTTTTCAACAGCTGCCATTAAAAGACAAAAAATGATTAGTAACTGACCAATATTGACATTACCAACCAATGTTTTCACATGCCATTTGTTTTCAATAATACTAATTCTGCTGCAGCTGAAACCCATTTAAAAAGTGATAATAGTATTTGGTGAGCCATTCATAAACTGATAATTTGCATGTCATAAGCCATTCAATGATAAGGAAAATGTAAAGGTTAAAAGAAGATGCCTATACCTCTGCAGTTTTTTTCTCTTCTACAAAAGCAATTGATACCTCTGCATGGCAGATAATGAATTCCACAGCACCTGCACCTGTAGATTAAAACATAAAATTATTATATTTTCCACAGAATAGTATTAACATAATACAAGTGCAATTCCAACATCCAATCAAAGGCGAGGAAGAATACAACAAGGAGTGAATAAAATACTGTGCATAATTTGGACAAGAAACAGATCATGAAAGAAAATAGCAATATCCTGGAATCAAATCCTGATTACAAAAATCCAATTGCAACAAAAGCAAATATTCATCTCATGAACATAACCCGAGGTAAGCAAGAAGTGCATACCTAAAGTGTCATACAAGGGCACACAGTATAGCCCGTGAGCATTACAGGCCTGCAAATTTTTTACATTATTAGAAAGAATAATAGCAAGCTAAAACTGCTAAAGAGAAGGCATGATATCTTGAGGCACCAGTGCATTTTGTAAAGAACAGAAAAAACTTTTCCCTTTGGGAATAAGATCATGGATTTTGCTAGAGAGAAGGATATTCTAAAGCAAAGAGGAAAGAAGCATATCATAGATTGTTAGGGGGCTGTTATAACAAGGCTACAGCATATAGAATTGAATTTTCCAAACCAACTGTTCAGGACCTGATTCTAACAAGAAAGCAATATTATTTTCAGATTTAAACATTCTGAGAACAAGTATGCTAAAAATTTCCTTCTTTTTTTTTTCCCTTTTATGACTGTATATTGTTGTAGTGCATGCATCTGGAGCTATAGCTTATCTATTAAGATATAGCCAAAAAATTTGAGAAAAACTACTGGGCTTGAAGAACAATCAGAATATCTACGTCACCTAGATTCTTCTTTTGCCCAAGGACACACATAAGACAATTGACCAATACATATATGCAAGGTTACATAATGTATATATGTATATAAGGTTGCAAAATGCATCAATAAACTTCTGTAAACTTGGATATCCTCCAACTGACACACAAAGCTTGCTCAATGACAAGAAATGAAACATTGAAGAATAGTACCTGCATACTCATTATCCACTCAGGGCAGTTGGCACCATATATTCCACATTTTCCACCCTGTATAGCATCAAGGATACACCAAACTTGAGAAGAGAACAAACAATGAGCAAGAGATTTGAAGGAAGATGCTTTACTTCTTCAACCCCACAAGCACGAATTGAATTTCCAATTTTGATCACCAAGTCATGAACTTCTTTATATGTTTGCCAGACATATTTACCAGCCTGCATGGGGAACAAAATAAGTGTATAAAAGCTTTAGAACATAATATAAATTAAAACACAAGCTATCATCAACAATACCTTCCCATTCACAATCTCTCTTTGACCCAGCATTCGGTTGTTGGGGTATTTCTCCACAGCCAAGCTGTAACACAAACATGTATCAATGCTATTATGCTCATACTAAACCAGTTTTGAACTGCTTTAGATATTTCTTCATTATTTATTTCTATCTCAACAAGAAATGCATGTTAATCCATTAGGGAATATCAGAAGCTTAGTGATAGAACAGTGGTTCAGCTAAAGGGTCATTTGTCTCCTAGAAAATACTTTTCAGATCTTGAACCTAGAAAATTCGCAATTTGAATACTTGATTAGAGATCAGGAAAAGCATCTTTTACCAAAAGGAAAAATTAAAAATTAAAAGATAAAAAAAAATAAAAAAAAAAAACTCTACTGTTGATAACCCACCACTCCTATCACCTCTCACCATTTTTAAAATTCTTAAAGAAACGTTTAAAAATTATAAACCCCGGATCTAATTATTCCACTGATCAGAACTTTCCTCCTTTTCACTCGGCACCCTCCATGGTACTCAAATTCATAGTCACCACGAAGTCAACGATCAATTTCTACATAAATTAAGATTCAAACTTTACAGTGCTTCAAGTCAAATCAGCTAAACATTAAATAACAGACGCTTCGTTAACAACTATATTGATAAATCGAGCTTAAAGAAATCAAAATTAATTTCAACATCATTTTTAAGATTCATCTAAAGTATTTTAATTAAGCACCGAACTTTGCTATCTCTTTTAGTTCGATCAAAGTTAATTTCAAACAGTTTCTTCAATATAAAACCAAAACTCTATTTTTCCCTTTCTACTCATATTAGTACTAACTGGAAATCTTCTCCACTAAATTTACCAAATTAAGAGACAAAAGAAAAAATCCAATGTAATCAACAAACTTCTTATAAGGCACTAAACTTTACATCTATTTTCAATTCAATCCAATGTATATTTAATAAAGTACTTAACTTTACATAATTGATCTATATAAAACAAATATTATTTTTTCCTTTCCATTCTATTTTTAATACTAAAAACATGAAAAGTACATTAAGTATTGTATAATCACGATTGAATTTCATGATTTCGATCAAGGAGCAAAAAGAATTGTACGAAATCGAACCGGAAGACGTCCCAGCAGCTTTCCAAACCGGGAACAGGAGGAGGAAAACCATCCTTGGCGGCAACATTCCGGTAAACAGGTCCGACGGATGGACGTCCATCTCTAGCTTCCTTTGCGGGCTCAACTTCCACTATATACTTGTATCTCCTTTGCGCCGCCATTCTCTCTCGTAATTATATCGCCTCGATCGATCAAAATAAACACAGACGCGTATACACGGTCGTGGTTCTGCTTTCTCGATCGCGATAAGGAAGAAGATGAAGACGAAGGGGAATGTATCATGTGAACTACGTAGAGAGAGAGAGAGAGAGAGATTAAATAGGGGGAAAGTGCGGAGCACAGACTGGCGACAATTAGAAAATCTGCTGGGAAGTTTTTACTAGTCTTGGTTATTCAAATTTACGAGGAGAGAGAGAGAGAGAGAGAGAGAGAGAGAGAGAGGGTTGTTTGATTTGGACTTCAAAAGGGTTGGTAACTCGGTATTAGCAAACAGTAACAGCAGAGACTACATTGGCTTTTTTTTTTTTTTTCCTTTTTGAAATTTAGGATGTTTGTTTATTTCTTTATTTGATATAATATATATATATATATATCTAGCACAGTTTGTTACTTTGTTAAAACTGAAATTTGGGATATCCCTTTTTTAATAGGGATCGTGATGATAAGATACAGTGTGATTTGTTAATGGAGGTGCCTCTATCTTTCTCCCTTCTTTAAGATTTTTCTTAAAGATTGAGTTTTTTGAAATTAGAAAAAAGTCATGTATAGTCTTACTCTCTATATATATATATATATATTTAGGAAAACCAAGGAGCTCAAGCATATTTCGTTTGCAGTGAACAGCACCGATTATATAATATTATAAAAACCATGACCCCAATAACTACGGTATTAATATCAAGTTTGGTTGATATTAATTTAACTTTGAGTTTTTCATTTTCATCCCTATATATATATATTTTTTCCTTGTTCAATTCCATCCTTCATAAAACCATAATCATGCCATATACTCAAGGTATCTTTTTCTTTTTTTTTTTTCAATTGCTATAATTTTAACATATTAAGAAAAGGGTAATTAAAATCAATCCATTTCTTTTTAACAATAAATGATAGTTCTAATCAAGTCTACTCGAAACTCAATAATAAAGGAATCGTTATGTTTTAAAATTGACCTTGGTGCTTCAAAGTATCTCATTATTACAAATTTCAATAGCTAGATTAATGTTAAAAAGTCCTTTTTCTTTTTGTTTTTGTAAAAAAGAAAAAAAGAAATTCAAGAAACTAGCATTAAAGTGGAAACATTATTAAAGATGGTCTTAGATAATTAGTACAACCTTTGGAGAAAATGTACCTTATATTAGTTACAAGGATTAAAATGAGTATTAAAGATTGCATTAATCACGAGGTGGTGAGACTGTCAAAATAAGATCCTTTCGTTTACTAACCATACAATTACAAATGGCGTAGACATTTGTGACATATCGATATTCGTTATTTAGTTATTTTATGTTATTTTTCGGTATAGGATTTTAGGCTTCAATTACCTATATTTTACTATTTATGATAATTATATTACATAATAATTTTCTTAATAAGAAATCTTCCCATAATGTATGAAGATTTTATATTTATCGAAAACTAACTGGAGATTTTTATTTTTATCCCTATATATATATATATATATATATTTCAATTACATCCTCCACATAAAACCATAATGATACCATATGGTCAAGGTTTTTTTTTTTTCTTTTTTGTCAACTAATATTATTTTTCTTGATCAATTTTTCATCGGTTAATATAATTTTACAACTTTGATAAGTGATAATCAAACCTAATCAATTCAGTTTTAGAGATTAAAAACATATTTAACTGGGTCTATTTGAACCTCAAAAATAAAAAGAACCCTTATGTTTTATAGTAAGTTCTCTAGATTAGGAGAAACATTTGTAACTTAAAGTACCTAATCGTATAAATTCCAACACGTAGATTAATGTATAAAAAAAATACACATAGAAAAAGAAAGAAACCTCTTCGAGAAACTAGCATTAAAGTGAATGAATTCTTCAAGATGGTTTTAGAGTATGATAAAGCGTAATTAGCTCCTTTTGTTAAATAGTGTAATTGAACATGGTGCGGACATATGTCAACATATCAAGATTTATTATTTAGTTATTTTATATTATTTTTGGGTATTGCTTTTATTCTTATTGTATATGTTAAAGTTTTTCCCTATCTAATCAATTTATTCAACTATTTATAACCCTATTTTTGAATACATTATCTTTTACATGGCAAGATGTGACCATAACCAAGTGGTTGATTTATTAACTAAGGAATGCTTGAAGATTACCGATCGCGTGACTTTTGAGGATAATTTTCCTAACTTTATTTCTAACCTTATTGTTCAAGACTCTAGTTTGCTTTACATTTCTATCATGTTGTCTATCAAGTTAGGCTAAATTGTTCTAATTTTTCGCTTGGACTTGCTCTTGTGTTGAACTATGTGTATCTCTTTGAGTTTTGAAGTAATATAAGGTACTATGATTCCCAAAAAAAGAAAAGAAAATTATTTTTATTACATTATATATAACTTGCTCATAATAAAAAATCTTCCTAAAATTCATGAAGATTTTATATTTATTGATGATTAACTTAAGCTTTTCATTTTTATCCCCATATATCTATTTTCTATTCCACCTTGATAGAAAACCATAATCATATCATAGGATCAAGGCATCATTTTCTTTTTCTTTTTTTTTTATCGACTATTATAATTTTACAACTTTAGGAAGAAGAGAATCGAATCTAATTCATCTAATTTTGGCAAAGAAGGACATCTTTAATGGAATATATTCAAACCTTAAAAATAAAGAAACCTTTAGGTTCTATATATTAGGAGAAAGCTCTCTTACTTCAAAGTACCAAATCTCTTACAAATTACAACACTTAGATTGATGTTGTAGGGTCTTTTTGGTAATAGAGTAGATGAACATAAAATAATACATTAAAAGTAAAAGAAGAAACCTATTCAAGAAACTAGCATAAAAGTAGAAGAATTCTTAATTATAGTTTTATAGTATTGGTAAGACATTTGGGAAAAAAGCACTTATGTTAGCAATAGGATTGACAGATTGCCTTACTAACAATATGTTGAGATCTCAAAATTAAGCTATTTTTTTTATTATATAGTACAATTACATGTGGTATAGAAATATGTCGACGTATCAAATAGGAATAAGCGGATAACTCTATCATATAAGATACCCACTCAAACCCTACTTAATCGTTTAAGTTCAAGGTGGGTATTTAAGATCATAGGGTAAGTTTCAAATAGTAATTTTCAGGAATCTATATTTACAATGTAGGGTACAGATATAAGGTCGGGATACCATATACCTACCTTAGAACCTATATCGTAAAGTATATAAAATACAGGTTTCAAGATACATTGTACTTACCCTATAATAATAATTAAATAAAATTAATAAATAAAAAAGAATATCATTTTGTTTCATTTGTATAATCTTAAAAAAATAACAAATCATAGACTAAGAGAAACTTTAGACTAAATCCGATGTTCCCATATTAGTTCCTTCCTCCTTAGTCTTTTCTTTGTTACATTTTCTTTCTACTTCATTTACTATATTTAACTCTACTAAAGTAAAAAAAGAAAGAATCTGCATAGAGTTATCTAAACAAGATATGTTATTAACTTATTTTTCTTTGACTCGATGATTTCTTTATATTAGGTTTGAAAAATATTTCATAATAAATTTATATAACGTTTTTCAAGTTAAGATTTATTTGATATTAGTGTTTACACCTCTTTTCCTTGTCTAAAATTTAGGTTTATACTAGGTTTGAAACAAATTTTTTGAAAATATTAGGATTTAGTAATTATGATCCATAAAGCATCATTATTGATATTGACTATGATTTGAGATATTGTAATTTGCAATATATAAATATTGTTATTGTCAAAATAAGTCAACCCTCCAAATGAGTCCAATTTACAATTATTTATTTAGCATTTAAAGTCGAGACTAAGATTTTACTAAAATTGGTATGTTTACATGAATTGGTGAAAAAAATAATCAAAAAGAAAAATAAATGAAAGAAATTGAAATGAAAGGAAAAAAATTAGAAACTAACCATATTGAAATTTATTAAAAAAATAAAAAGAATTTCAAGTTCTATAAAATACCTTATACCTTGTATAGTTTATAGGATAGGTATAAGGTGATTCTAGAATATCATAAGATAGAATATAGGTAATAAAATTTGAAAACCTATATCTACAAGTTAAGGTACGAATAGAACCCTATACTCTAATCACCCTATAACCATTCACCCCTAGTATCAAGATTTATTATTTAGTTATTTTATGTTATTTTTCGATATTATCTTTAAGGTTATTTTATATTTTAAAGTTATGTGCTCACTTTAATCAATTCGTAGTATTTTACTATATATGCTATAAAAAAATTTATATATTTACGATGAAAATTAATAAATATTGTACAAATACCAATTATATTAAATTGATTACACAAATATTTGCATTAAGTGTATTGTAACACACACTTTAATCACTGCACTATCACATTGTTATTATAATAACATAATAAAATTGCATCTATTAAATGCGATTTAATAATGGTATCCAATTCATTAAATACATTTTATAAATGTGATATTTTTATTAATTGTGAAAGATGCGATTTAGTATTAGTAATTATATAATTAATTTTATCTCATTTGTATTTATGTAAAATTTTTTTAAAAGAATTGTAAACATGTATTGAACCCATATGCTATATTATCCTATTCTTATTTTGCTGTAATTTTCTCACGACAAGAAATATTCCCACAATGCATGTAAATTTTATATTTATCAAAGATTGACTCGAGTTTTTCATTTTTTATCCTTATTTTTTTTTTCAATTCCATAATCATACCATATGGTCAAGGCATCTTTTTTTTTTTTCCTTTTTTGTCAACTAATATAATTTTACAACTTTCATGAGAAGGTAATCGAACTTGATCAATCTGATTTTAAGGATTAAAAACATGTTTAACTGAGTCTATTTGCACATCAAAAATAAAACAACCCTAATGCTTGGATGTAGGTTCTATAGATTAGGAGAAACATTCGTAACTTCAAAATGCCTAATCTTATATAGAGTAGATGAACATAAAATAATACCAAAAAAAAGAAAAAAGAAAAAGAAACCTATTGAAGATCAATACGGGTATTAAAGACATCTATGTTAGCCATGAAGCAAAAGAATTCTTCAAAGATGGTTTTAGAGTATTAACATAACGTTTAGGAAAAAGACATCTATGTTAGCCATGAAGATCAATAAGGGTATTAAAGATTTTATCAATCACGATATGCTAAGGTTGTGAAAATTAGCTTCTTTTTGTCAAATGGTGCAATTGCACATGGTCTAGACATATATCGACGTATCAAGATTTATTATTTAGTTATTTATATTATTATTGGGTATTAGTTTTAGGCTTATTTTATTATTTAACTATTTATATTATATTATCCAATTTTTATTATATTATATATAACTTTCTCATAATAAGAAATCTTCCCACAATTCATGAAGATTTTATATATATCAAAAATTAACTTAAATTTTTCATTTTTATCCCTATATATCTCTTTCAATTCCATCCTCCATGGAAAACCATAATCATACCATAAGATCAAGGTTTTTTTTTTTTCAACTATTATAAGTTTACAATTTTGAAAAGAGGAGACTTGAACCTACTCATCCAATTTTGACGGTAAGGAAATCTTTAATCGAGTCCATTCGAACCAAGAAAATAAAAGAACCTTTATGTTTTGAAGTGGGTTCTCTATATTAAGAGAAACCTTCATTACTTCAAAGTAATCTCTTACAAATTGCAACACTTAGATTCATGTTCTATAGTCTCTTTTGTAATAGAGTAAGTGAATGTAAAATAATACATTAAAAAAAAAGAAAAACTATTCAAGAAACTAGCATTGAAGTAGAAGAATTCTTAATTATAGTTTTAGAGCATTGGTTAGACAATTGGGTAAAAGGCAACCATGTTAGCTACGAGGATCAATATGAGTATCAAAAATTGCCTTATCAATGATATTGTGACGTCATGTGTGAGATCTCGATTTTTGACCAACTATCCAGGATTTAAAATGGTGGCACTTCCCTAATGAACATGAAACTTAGAAAATATAACTTAGAAAGTGATGAAAGTGAGTGGTTTTGAGTAGTGCAAGTCACAAGTACTATAATATAATGTAACAGTAGTTACTTAGAATCAGTAGATTTAAAGTTTCCAAAAAATATTCTTGGAATTGAATTAATTTTTAATATAAGGTCACAAAAGTTCAAAGAAGCATCCTAGAAAATTTTATTTACCAAAATAAAGTATATATAATATTTAATTTAACAAAATCGTAATTTTATTGATATTATTTATTTTATTAGAAATACACGATTTAAGTTTCAATAATTGACAATCACTTAGAGATAAATTATTTAGACTAGAAAGTAAATATAAAGGCATTAAATAATGTTTATGAAATATGTATACATGTTAAATATACTCGGTTACAACATACGTACCCATAAATAATTATTACTTATAACATATTAATATAATTTAGTAAAATTTGTAAACCTCGCAAATTCCCTAAAATAAAAGTTATAAGTTAATAAGTTCTTTCAAAAAATACCATTAGTGTTGATAAGATAACTAACCTAGAACCTAAGAGGCTACACTCAAAAACCTTAATACAAACTCCTAAAACCCTAAATGACAATCTTAACCTTATTTTGATCCCTACATTTAAAAACCTTAAAATCTTACAAACAAATACCAATAACTAATGTTAACTCCCAAGGTTAACCTAATCTAACGAAACTAACCCAAAACCTCAATGGGAAAGAGATTGACAGTCGAAGTCTAAGAGAGCTCCTGGAAAACAATAAAGGGTAAGCTAAACTAAAAATGAATATTGATACAATAACCCTAACAATGAATTCAAAACATTAAAATGAATACTGTAGGCCTTAAATAAACCTTCAAACATTGAAATCCTAATTGAAACCTAAATACATATGAGTCTTTAAATTGTAAAACCCTAACCTATGATTAAAAAACCTAATCTAACTAGTGTACTCTAATTAAATAGTAAAACCATTCATTAATCAAAGACTAATCACTTAATTGCTCTAAAACCCTAATTTACCCTCTAAAACATACTCGACCAACAATAAATTGTCTTAATTCCTTAAAATAATTACACAAAATGACCCAATAGGCTTAACCAACTTAATTAGACACATTAAGCCTTAAAATGCACCTAATTTGTGCCAAGTGTACGAGTAATTAAGATTAAGAAACTTGATTACACCTTAATTTGCTAATCGAGGTTTTACATCATAATTAACTATAAGTCAAGAGCGATTAATCATATAAAGCCAAAGGAATTATATGAAAATATCTCCTTAATGACACCAAACTTACACTTAGGGAGACAATATGAACCTCGTAAACTTTTGGATATGAACTTAGAGTTAAATACAAGTGTTAATAAGTAATCCCTAGAATTGCTCATATAATAATAAATTCCATACATTAAATGATTCAACCCTAAATAATAAGTCATGAACCCTAAGTAATAGAGTCGAAAAACCTTAAAGAGAGTAAAACCCTAAAACCTTAATCGTACGCATAAAACCCCTAATACGCAAGAAACCTTAAAACGATTGGAAAATATCAATAGATTGAGTAAAACTTTAATTAGAAGTCTAAAACCGTAATTCAACCAATAAACCCTAAGTGTATCCCTAAACTATTCGCTAATCGCAAATCATTTCTTTAATCGCTAGGAAACCCTAAATCGCTAGCCTCATATGTAGTATAAATTTCCTAATCGATCCCAAATAATAAAGGACTCTAACTATAGGTCCCGATAAGATATCAACAAGGGAGTGAATTGATATCTTTTGCAAAAACTAAAACTTTTTTTATTTCAAAAAAAATCCCTCCTAATAACTAAAATGGCATGTAAGTAGTTGAAAATTCATTATTTAACTTAAGGCTTGAATAATAACAATACAAACAATAAAGATCAGAAAGTAAATAAAGTAAGGAGAAAGAAGATCAAGCAATTAATATATAGAGTTTCAACCTTTTGTCTACTACTTTCTTCTAGCTCTACGTTGGGGACTTAGTCCTCCTCACCGGTGTTATTCCACTAGTCGAATCTTTTCAATAAACAAAGATCGATGAAAAATTATAAGGATATCCAGTCACTTCTCTATCTTATCTCATTAAGTTCTTCCTAAGCTATTCACAAGACTCAAACAACTCCTAATCTTCTCACATTCAAATTATAATGTCAATAACTTTTACAAGGAAAGTGAAATAATACAAACAAATATTCCTTCACAAATTTTGCACAAAAGCAATAACAATTAAATAATAAAACTGAATTCGCTTAGTTTCAGACTCAATTTCTAACACAGTTTCCAACAATATTCCTTAATGTTTTTTGAGAGAGATTTTGAATTTTAGTTCTTGTGTTTATCTTCCTTATCAATCTTTTGCAGGTTTTATTTATCTTAGATCAAACTTCTCTACAATAGTTAGTTCTTGATTTTTCTTCAAGAAAACTTAATTCAAATAAAATTGGTTTTGATGTTAGAGAAAAATCCTACGAAAATAGGAATCAAATATTTGAATTTTTTAAAACTTAAACAAAGCTGATCATGATTTGTTTCTTTACCGAGCTTGAGTAATTTGACAATTTCTACACGAGGTGATTTGTTCCAATCTTATATTGATTATCTAGAAATTAAAAATACATTTCAAAAAATAATAGTAAGTGTGAAAAGATATGACTAAATCTTCATATAACCAATTCCTCAAGAAATAGTCCAGTACTACTTGTCTATTTGCTATGAGTAAGTCTTCTCCCTTCTTCAATATCTCTATTTGAATTTTGTCACAAAATTTTCATAAAAGATCAGGTTGGATTTGTCCAAAATATTCAGCCTTATCTTAAGCAAAATATTGTCAACTTCTTGTATTTGTTTCCAACAAACCAAGCTATAACCTTATCTTGAGAACTAGCTAAAAACTATATTTAAATTTTCAAGCACAACTTTGTCTAATAAATCCTTGTATAGAGATCTAAAAATTTTTTTAAACTTAATATATCAAAATCCTTTTTCGATTAATAACCTTATTGAATTTAAACCTTAATTAATCTTACCAAGACTATAAAAAAATCTTCTTCCTAAAAATATATTGCTTAAGCCTTAATCACTCAATTTACAAATTTGATCCTTGAGCAATAAAATGAATCTAACTTAAAATCCCCATAGATTTGGCTATCTTTAGTAGAACAAAATTGAGTATATTTTCCCAAAATACCCAATAAGGTGAAGCTAGAACTTTTAGCAAATTTGTCCAACATAATTTATTCAAGTTAGTTAGAAAATGACATAGAAATAGCAACTAATCACAATACTGAACATAAATTGTATTGTTCTGATCTTTTGCTGATATACTTTCTAACACAATTTCTAGCATACGTTCTGATAAGTATAAACTCAAGCTTATTTTCCTCTTAACGCTTCTTTTCTTTAAAATGTCCTGCATACTCAAAAGGCTTGTTAAGTTCATTCAATCTTTTTGTTATCATTAAAATATATTAAGAGAAAACTCAACACTAACAAACGAATTAATATAGGTCAATTAACTTAATTAAAGTGATAAAATATGGCAAAACCCTAATTACACCCTAATTAGGCCTAAATTGCTCAATAAAGTACAATCACAATTAATTAACTTAATTACCCTTTAATTCATCTATCAACTCTAATTATATCTTAATTAGTAACAAGTCAAACTCAATTAAAAACAAAGGACAAAAGATTAACTAGGAATTAAAGGACACTTGTCCTTTAAGAGACAAAATCCTCCCCTATTTAGTAAAAAGCAAATAAGGTACAATAGTACTAAGAGAGAACCATGTACCCTTATCTCTAGATAGCCACCTCTTGTCCTCTTTAATTCACCTTCAATATATACTATGTCACCCCTCCAAAACCTTTATTTGACACCATTTTTCATGCATAGAAAACCCTAGGAAATACTCTCAAGAAACCTAAACAAAAACCAAAGTAAAAAGGGAAGAAAACAAAAGGAGCTATAAGACCCTACTATGCACCTCAGTTCCTTTTAGCCTTACCACCACCAAATGATAAGCCACCACCACCAAAAGATCACATACATAGCCTAATTTCTTGTGAAAAACATTTTTCCTCGAAGGAGTAAGTTTTGATTTTGTTTTTAAGTGAAAAAGTTGAAACATGTCTAGGCCTGCATAAGGTAAAACTCACCTAACTTGACTTTCTTGTTCACATAAGTTATACTTATGATATCTTGAGAGTTTGAGATTAGAAATACTATATAAATATGTTATAATCATGTAGATATCGTTTTAGACCCTTATAATTACACATTGATTCATATACTTAGCTAGTTTGCTATTTATATTCTAGAGGTATAAGGGACAGTTTTAGGTAGATAACTCCATGAAACCTTAAGTACCATCTATGCAGCTCCCTCCTTGATATGTATCAATCTTGTTTTTACCATGTTAGGTGATGTTATTAGCTTAAAACAAGTATAAATGTGATTAAAATAAGGAAACACACTAAAATAAGTATCGGATGGAAGAAGTTGAAGGAAAGCATAAAGGAACCCTACTTGGCCACCACTTTCATGAAAGTTTCAAATCTGTAAATTTTGATTTATTACCTTAATAACATGATAATTTAGTGTTAAGTATGATTTAGGATGTAATTAACTAAGTTAAATAGGGTAATAATGAGTTAATAGCCTAAATTAGTTAAATTGGTGATTGAGGGCTTAGAAATAGTGTTAGAAACCCTATTGATGAAATGAACCAGATTTGAAGCACTTACTAAAATGGGTTATTTAGTGAACCCATTAGGATATTTGGCCCATTGGAATAAGTTAGAATCAAGTTTAGAGTCCTAGAATTCAAATTAGGCTTAAAATAGCTTAGTTAATTATCAAAGCCTTAGAAATATAATTAGGAGCCTAATAAATGAAAAGAGCCAAATTTGAATATTAATAATAAAAAAAATGGACTTATCTTAAAGCTTTTAGTGGGGTTAAGCTTAAAATAATAAGTGGAATTAGGCTTAAGGTCCTAAAATACAAGATAAGCCCAAATGCCCTTGAAAGAACCAAGAAAAGAGCTTGAAAACTTAGTAACCAGATCTGATCCCTAAATTAAAAGGCTCATAAAATAAAATATAAAAGGCTCATTAAATCCAAACCCATTAAAGCCATCTCTTATAGGCCCCTTAATAAGCTTAGACCATAAACTAGTAAAAAGGGCCCATAACATTAAGGCCCAAATTAAAGGTTATAGAATTTGATAAGAAACTTAAACTTAAAATACCTAAATAATGGCCCAAAAGGTCAAGTATAAAGCCTAACACCCAAAATTAAGCCTAAAACTAGGCCCAAATCTTAAAACAGTCAAACTAGCACCATCAATTGATAAGGATCAATGGCAACGGATCTTGAAAAACCCAGAATAGGTCGAATGGGTTTGACGAATAGGAAGTGAGATAGTTGGTTTCGATGGTGAATATGAATGGATATTACGCTCTAAGACACAAATATAATCAGGGGTTTAAGCTCGAAATAGAGTTCGATACAACTCACGAACTCTAAATATTGCTCAGGATTTAAATGAAGGTTAAATGCAACTCACTAACTGATTTAAATAAAGAGGTTCACTACAATCTTAAGGTTAAGATCAATAAGAACGTGGGAGAGATTAAAGAGCTTAATTTAAACTCGATAATTTGGCAAATGTTAGCTTAATAGTAGCCTTGCTCAAAAGGGAAAGATTCCAAAATGCAAGATTATACTCCTTCTATCTAATTTCGTATATTATTGTATATCCTCCTATGATGTTTACAAATGTTATTTATAGTAAGTCCTAAACCCTAGTGGCAAAACTGTAAATAGTGTAGAATGCTTTAAACCCTAAATAATTTGGGTCATAATTAAAATAAAGAAAATATACACAAGAAAATGGTGTGTTTAATAAAGGTCGGCATGCAATTACTCGGCCTGTCTTAGAAGGAGTAAGATTTGAACTTGTGGGGTCGACAGTTGGATGTTCGGGTCTGAGGAGGAGCTCTTGAAGTTTGGTAGTGCTTGGCCAAGATACTAGAAAAGTCGGCCCATAATTACCGAATGCTAGAATTAGTCGGCACTAGTATCTCGGAATCGTGCCGAGTGGTTCTTTGGTCCTAAGTCCTTAGCTATGTGCTCTCTCATCTTATTGACAGGCAATAAACTTGTCGTCGAGTGGCTCCTTTTCTTTCCCTTGGTTTTCTATCAATTGTTTAGCCCCGACGAAAGCTATTCTACCTCGACCTTAAACTACTCGGCCTTGGGTTAAAAAGGTCAACATCTTCTGTTGGAAGGTTAGCGTTGGCTTCGGACAAGTCGGCATTGGCTTTGGACAGGTCGGCCTCGACTTAGACATAATCAAAGGTTGATTCCCATCAATTGACCAACAAAATTGTTTAGCCTAAACCAAATTCTTATACATCTAAACACTTTAAAGGACTCAACCAAATGAAAGAACACTCGAAAATGATGAAAATGGATTATTAAAACACGAAATTCTGACTTAAAACGAGAAAGTTATGACCAATATATAAAATAAGCAAAAATAGAGAAACTATAGCGAAATTAGTGAATAGATTATGTTTAAAATGAGTCTTATTTACTTTAGTTACCTTCCTTAGGTGATTTAGGATACCAAGTTTGAGACTACCAAAGAGTACTGGGAATACTTGATTTCAAGACTAAGTAAGTATACCACCTTCTATTTTACTCTGTTTTGAGCTAGTAATTAGTACACTATCTAATTATATATGATAATTGAACTCGATGCATGTTAAGGTATACGGAACTTCTGTGTGCTTGTTCTAGTTGACCTATACTTGTAAAATATCTTAAAATATTTCAAACACTCTTGTTTGTTGCAATAGAACATAGGATATTGGAGCGTCTGGAATATACTTGCTTGACCACCTCATGAAGCTAGAATTAATAAATACCCAGCCTCTAATTAAACTAGATTTGCATTATATCTTATAGCATGAGTCAAAAGGGCATCAACATCATGTCGTAGAGTAAGAGATCATGCTTAGATGGATCTACATTGATATTATGTATGGTGATTGTTTATCGTACAATGTATTTCATACGACGTATTCTTGCCTCAACCTTTGAGAACTACTCGACTCTAGGGAGTATCGCCTTTAGCTTAAGGTCAAGCTATACTTACTGCTAAGGGTAATTATATTGTTAAGAGATTTCGCATTAGATGTACATATCTAGGACCTAACATGCTTAAATACTTCCTAACCCAAGCAATGATAGGTGTTAAAACTGTGCTATATATAGTTACCAGCCGACTGTATATACTGTTTGCATTGTATATGCTTGTACATGTATTCATATGTTTAATAAATAACTTACATGTTATTGCTTGATAGGAAGGTAAAAAGGTTACTCACTAAGCTAAATGTAGCTTACCCCTACCTTCCAATAGTTTCTTTTTCCGATTTTACAAAGCTAGGGTTGAGGTAGGATTCGAGAATAGAAAGCTCCATCAGGCTAAGAAAGTAGAATCTAAGTTTAAGAAAACAAATGGTATAGTCAAATTAAACTTTTAAGCTATTTAATGGTATTATGATTGTTGAGATATAGATACCCTTTCTTATTGTTTGGTAAGTGATTCTAACTCTCTATGGTTTTAATGACTATGGCTTGTTGAATCACTTATAGATATATATAGTTAAGCAGATGTATGTAAATTGAATAAGCACCCTTAGAGACTTACTAGTTAGAGCTTTGTAACCTTTAACTTACAAGAAAATCTTTATATCATGGGTACACATGTGATATAAAAACTTTAGAAAAAAAATACTAAGCCTCCTTTCTAAGGTGTTACAAAATGAGTAGAGAAACTAATAAACTAATGAAGGATAACCTCTTCGAGAAGCATCGAGCGTGTCATTTACTGGAAATGAGAAGTTAAGGGGAAGGGTTTAGCTAAGGACACATGGGCATTAAAAAAAGAAATGGGAAATACAACTTGTTCATTAGGAAATTAATTCCACTTCCCATCCTCTTGCTTATAAAATCCCAATACCACATCTATTATTCATTTTACAATGGTAGATTGAGAAAAATTAGAAGAAGGTTAAGAAGTTAAGGAGTGATTTAATAAAAATTATCAAGAATATAGTGTAAACATGAGTATATGTGAGATCAGGGATTATATGCGTAAATTGACTTATAACCACCACCATAGGCCAAAGGAGCACCCTTAGATAGGCACAGTTGACATACCCTTACCCCCACCCACCTTAGGCGACTAGAAGCTCGAATTCCGACAAATACGTAGTTTTTCAAATTTTCCTCCATAAAATTCTAAAAATAGTAAGCCAAATTTAAAAATTATGAAATTTGGTTTTCTTACATAATTTTGCATGTAAAGTCTAAAAATAAAATCACATTTTTGAAGTTCAAATAAAAAATATGAGTTTCTTAAGAAATCATACCTAGAAATAAATTTTACACTAAATTTTAAAAATAGTAAACGATGTAATTTCAAACCCAATTTTATATGTAAGTTCTTAAAAGAGTCTATTTTGATTATATGTAAAAAGTTGTGAAAAACTAAGAAGTTGGATTTTAAGTCATTTTGATGTTTTATAAAACAATGAGCTAAAAAGTGTACTAAAGTAATATTTATAAGGTAATTTGATGTGCATGTGTTAGAATAAGGCTATAAACGAGGTTGGACTGATGAATTAATCTGGTAAAGTACAAAAAATGTGAAGTTGGTATCAGAATGAAATGATTTAGTGATATGGAAAGTGAAATGGTAGACTTAGAACCTACCATACAAGGTGGATAAAAACTTTAGCCAGTTAAAACCCTATATTGGATTGGCATTCAAAAGTTGATTTAGAGGATTTCTCGATAGGAATGTAAACCAAAACTACCTCAAAAGTTAAGATAGAAAGTTTTCGGTTAAAGCTTTAAATTAGAGGTAGCTTAGAAAGTGAAACAGAATATAAGCTAGAAAGTAAATAAGAAGCTAATTCGGAAAGTACTTAGAATCATAAATGTAAGTAACTACTTAAATTAATTTGTATCCAAATCATAAGTAACTACTATAAATATACTTTCTAAGTAAACTAGGGAAGAAAGGATATTGCATTGAAGTATAGGGTTTAAGTCATCAACAAATCTAGGTATGTGGATATTTGTGCGCTTTAAGTAGATTTATATCTACTCATCATGAGATGTTTCCACTAACTTATTTTCCTATCACTGATTTCACTGAATGTAACTGTAAGTGTTGGATATGTTGCTTGGTACACTATATATTACTCTTTTTTCTATAACTATTGTTGACTGAAATATGTTGGGTCTTTGGCTTTGATGATTGTAGTTGTGTTGCTGATTAGTTACAATTTGCTGAATAAGACTTGTACTAACTCGATAAAGTAGCTAAGTACTAACCGTGCCTCCTAAGGTATTTACTTAAGTATATCTAATAATGAGGTCTTAGAAAAGAAAATGTAAATGAAACAATATAAAGGATATGTTAATAAGTAAATGAGTAATCTTGCTTGGAAACCTATTGAGTATTGCTTTATCTATGATTTAATACATTCATGGTATAGCACAAAAAGGACTCATGAGTTAAGTTTTCTAAACTAAAATTTTGTTAGATTGGGTTTCATGTAAAAAGCTGGGTTTTAATAACATATGACTTCTAAAAGCTAGATTTATCAAGTAAATGACTTGATTTATAAAAACTAAGCTTCCAAGCATGTAGAATTACATTTCTGACCACTCCATATGGTTTCTGCTATGCTTGATTTTAACAACTCTTTTTTATATTGCTAGGTTCTTAGACTTTGTATCCAGATGCTTGAATTGGAGTCAATCAATTAAATGGCTAAGTTGGGTTAGGATATCGATGCTGATGTATGTCATTTGCATGAGCATGACATACGTTTGTTACATTTATATTGTTTGGCTTGATTAAATAATATTGTGATTGAACTGATAGATTGTTGTGTATTTGTGATAAGATGTTGTTAGTGTTGTTGTCAATTTATCCACTCTCGATGTTGATGTATGTCATGTGCATGAGTATGACACACGTTTGTCACATTTGCATTGTTTAGTTAGATTAAATAATATTATGATTGAATTGATAGATTGTTGTATATTTATGATAAGATGCTATTAGTGTTGTTATCTGTTTGTCTACTCTTACTCAACTTATAGTGAGCCAAGGGGATAAATTGTCCTATCCTCAAGTTAGGGAAAAAGTTAAACAATACTTCATACCATAAAAGTAAGAAGACTTTAGTATGCTTAAGGGGTAACAACTTTTCTTAAGAGGCAAATAGCCGCAAACTTAGATTTAAGTTTCAAGAAGGAGTTCTTTAGGAAAATTATCAAGTTACATTGTAAAGACTTTAACACAAGACTATAAATATAATGTACAAACTTTTTAATGAATGCATGTTTTGTATAAAATTAGATAATTATGATATTCTTAGTATGACTCATTGTTGTAAACATTCTTGCTGTAGTTTGTGATGTTGAATAAGAAAAGATTTGAAAACAAGTGTCTCATGATGTTAAATGATAGGTTGAATACATGACGTAACAAACCATCTTCAGGTATTAAAAGTCAAGGAAAATGTTTTAAATAGACACTTGGAAGGTAGGGTGTTAAATTGTGAGATTAAGTTATTTTTTGTTACCTTGTACAATTACAAGTGGCACAAACATATGTTGATGTATCAAGATTTATTATTTAGTTATTTTATGTTATTTTTAAGTATTATTTTAAGGTTTGGTTTATATTCTAAAGTTTTGCACTCACTTTAATCAATCAACAATATTTTACTATATATGCTATATTATCCTGTTCTCATTATGCTATAATTTTCTAATAATAAGAAATTTTCCCACAATGCATGAAGATTTTAAATTTATCAATGATTAACTTGAGTTTTCCATTTTTATCCTTATATATATTGTTTCAATTCCCTCCTTCATACAAAATTATAATCATACCATATGGTCAAGGCATCTTTTTTTTCCCCCTTTTTATCAACTATTATAATATTACAACTTTAGAAAGAGGACAATCAAACTTGATCCATCTAGTTTTGGCAATGAAGGGCATATTCAACCGTGTCCATTCAAACGTAAAAAATAAATTAACTCTTAAGTTCTAAAGTAAGTTCTTCGGATTGGGAGAAACCTTCATTACTTCAAAGAATCTAATCCTTTACTAACTTTAACACCTACATCAGTATTCTAGTCTTTTTTTTAATAGAGTATATGGACATAAATAATACATAAGAAACCTATTCAAGAAACTATCAATAAAGTGTAAGAATTCTTAAAGATGGTTTTAGAACATTGGTAAAACATTTGGGAAAAAAGCACCTGAATTGGCTAGGAAGATTGATATGAATATTAAAGATAGCATTGATGATGATATGGGGAGGTCAAGAAAATAAGTTCTTTTTTGTTAATTAGTATAATTGCATGTGGCACAGACATATATTGCCCTTCTATGTTATTTTAGTTATTTCCTAATACTAATCAATCTTTTTATATTTGATGTTTTGCCCCCGCTTTAGTCAATCTTTTTATCTTTATGCCTTTATGTCAAGCTTAGTACACAAAAATAGTTTAGCATAGAATAGAATAGACTAGAACAAAATGGAATGATAAATCATTTCCTATATTTACGAATGCCTATAAAATAGAATGGAAATAAATGTGTATATAATAACATTTGTAAAAAATGCCCTTAATTATTACATGTCATAATTTGATTGAAGATTAAAAAAAAAAGTAAATTTCACTTATAATTAATGAAGATGGAATATAATTGTGATTCCAACCAATCAAAGGTAGGATTGAATTCATCCTTGAAGTTAGAATTGCGATTACACCTTCCAAAACACTTCCAAACATGAGAGAGAGAGAGAGAATAAAATTTGGAATCTTGATTTTATTTTGTATTTATTCCTACGTACCAAACATGATATTAGAGTTATAAAGCTTGCTTTAATTTGCTATATAAACTTTGTTAAACATTATTCATTTACTTTGATATATAGTAAATATTAAATCAAAGAAACCTTAGAGATCTTATCCTCTAAAATCCCTGCTCTAATCAATTTAACCTTAAATTGTGGCAAACATCCTCTTTAGTTTATTCTACTCTATATAATATTAACCAAGTGAATTAAGACCCTTTGCTATCTTTAATTTTGTGACATATCAATTAAAGATACAAAAACCTTAATTTGTATTAGGTCTTTAAGAAATAGTTGCATCTGGAGCCAAATTTGAAGCCTCTATCAATATAGTTTCAGCCTAAATTCTTAAATATAAACTCCAAACATGTTATACAAATTTATATGCTAAGAATCCTATGTTTGTAGCACATATAATATTTACTTCAATTTATTTTCAAATATGTCCTATTCCTAGATTAAGAGTTTAAGGGGTTCTTTAATTAATTGCATAATATGAGTTATAGAAATTCTTTAGACCAATCTATGATATGAGAACTATTCAAGAGGATTATGATATGAATCTTGAATTATTGGGTAATTTCTAAAGTGATTTAGTTAGCATTAAGCCCTAAAGTAGCTATTTTGATCAATTATAATAGATCTTTATAATAAACTAAGTAATCATGTGATGCATGATCATAACTCGATATTTTTTTAAAATAAACAAGTCAGTCAATTAGGATATAAGGTGGGAAGATGGTTAATATTCTAATCTTAAGGGTATTTTGAGTTTGATGTTGATTATCTATGCTAATAGGACACTTTAAGCAAGCTATGGTATTTAAAGGGCAATTCTATAATTTTCTTAAGCTAGTTAAATCAATATTTTAATATAGTTCTATAGTTTTTGATTATAACAATATAAAGTTCACTAAATTCAACTAAGAAACGATTAAGTTATGGTGACTTGAAGTCATTAGTGTAATTTGAATACTTAATACAGTATATCGGTATAAATGAATCTGAATTGAAATAAATCTTGATAAGTTATCCTTATCACTTAGACTTGTAGAGCAAGCTTGAGCCACATGAGTTTCTAAGGCTTCTTTCTAATTATAGTCAAAAGTCACTAATTATCACGTTCTTGATGATAGTTACCATAGTATATGATTTGTGATCTATTGAGTTTTGATTATGAAATGATGCTAAGATGAGGGGTCGTTTAAGAGGGATTTTTAAATAATGGATGTTGGTAGTCAAGATGCCAATAAATTGTAATTTGATGTGTTTACTTAGTTTCCTTACTATCTATTCTCATTAGATTCCATTTAAGTAGAACAATACATAAGATCTCTACTAGTATTACCTCAATGATTGATGTTTGGTTGGTTATGGTTAAGCTTTTACTTTAATGTATTAGGTTAAGGTTGTCCTTAATTAATTATTAGTTTAAATGCATTAAAAAACTACATATTATGTACTTGTGTAGATAGCACTATTTGATCACTTGATTATGAACAACCTTCTATTCATAATCTTTTGATATCCTTAGATATGACTTACCTCTTGATTACTCAATTTGCTCAGTTATGGCATGGCATGAAATGATCTAATGTCATTATTTTCAAAACTTGGTTTATGTGAAATGAGTGCTTTGTTTTCACATATAGAATATATTTGCTCAATTTATCGCTCGCTTTAGAGTTACCTTTGTTCTCTAATTTGCTTGATTTATGCTCAGTATGTTGCTTGATTTAAATTGCTAAGTGCCACTCATCTAGGATATTGTCTAATTCATAGCACATACGTTAGCATGGCACCTACATGCTGCATATCATTGTGTTTATGTTGGCATTTCAATTGTGAACTTAGTCATGTGTTGGTTGGCTTACTATTCTAAAATTGTTATTGTTATCTTAAGTTTCAATTATGAGCTTAAATGTATATTGCTTAACTTGCTATCGTTGTATTATTACTGTTACTCTTTTTTAGTTTATCACTTAGCTTAATAAACTTAGGGGTTAATTTTTCCTAACCTTCCATATAGAAAAGCAGGTTTAAAAAAGGATTGAAGACATAGTTATGGGGAATAGGGTGTATTTAAGTCATTTTGATAATAGTGTATCATGATTTTGATCCATGTATGTATAAGCTTATATAATGGTAAGTTAGGTTTTAAGGACTTCATTTGTGTAAGAGCAATTTGTAAAGTTGATGAGATAGTCTCAAAAGTGTAAGTACGTAAGTTAGGTTTGTAAGGAAGACTATAATTCAAGTCTTAAAGCTCATATGTGAATGTTCTAGGAAATCACAAGCAAAAGTAAGTTGATGGAATATGTAGAATTATGATAATACGCAAAGGCTTATGAGTTGAGGAATCATTTATGTGATCTGTTATATTTGAAAGGAGAGTAAACGTCAACATTAGGCAAAGATTATAGGCTTATAGAGTATGAGGAACAAGGTTCTATCTAAGATAAATCACTTAAGATATATATCATGATTTTGAAGTAGGTACCTGTGAGAATGTTAATTTGAATGGTTGTAGTAACAATTTTACAGTAGGTTATGCATCTTCAACACATGATTTGGAAAACCTAAACAACCAATTTGATAATGGTTCCTTCAATCTTATGAGAAATATGTGAAATTATATGTAGTACGTATAAGTTCAAGATTCGTTAACTTTGTCCTTATGGCGTGATGACTCCCTTTCTCGGTACGTTAGTTGTATGATAACTATTTAATAAGGTTATCTTGAAAATGGGTTCTAGTAGATTTTCTAAAACCTATTCTCGTATGGTAGGATATGGATTTAGCATTTCCATATACCATACCCTTTCAGAATTTATACTTTAACCAATATAAAATATAAGTTCTAGGATACTTTGCACATACCATATTTAAGTTAGTAAATAACATAAATAAATGTAAAACATTGTTATTTCAACCTTCCAAGTGCTACAAGATAAGACAAAAGAAAATAAACATATAAGCTATAGCTCAAATACATCATCCATAAAAAACCCTACAAAAATTTCCTACTTCATTTCTTCCATTACTCTCGTCTTATTTTTAGATTTCTATTTTTCATTTCTCTTATCTCATTAATCTATGTTACTAACCTAGCTTAATTGTAATGTTTTCTATTGGATGTTATATTTGTAACTTATTGTAATAGTTAATTTTATATATTTTAAGCAAATGGACTGAATTTTTTAATAGATTTACTACGTTTGCACAAATGGAGGGAGTAACTTTTTCATGGACAATTGTTTTGTTACTTTCATTTTGTATTGACACTTTTGTTCAAGACACTATATCGAATAGGTTTTATAATGTCATTTTTATAAATTCATGGAGAGTGTACCCTTGTGTAATTTGAATGAATAGGATGTAATGGAAACATTGATGGAATCAAATTGTTTAAATCTACCTAAGAGTTTTAATATTGTAAAAATGTAATAGAAAAATATATTAGTTCCACATTGTATCCTATATCTTATAAGTTATATAGAAAATAGGTTCCAAGATAGTTCTAATGTGTTATGTGATAAAGTCTAATTTTGGAATTTAAGAATCTATACCTACAGCATAGGGCACAGATAAGGTCTAATAGTATACGTATCCTTTTTTAACTTACTCCTAATAAGAATCCTAAAGTAATCTTGAGTAATATTATTTTTGGTTACCTAGTGGTTTTCCAGAGTCTTAGTATACAACAAGAGCTACCTTCTTAGAAGTAAGAAGGAAGAGCAAAAATTTAAATAGAAGGGGCAAAATGTACATAAGGTCTTAAGCTTTTCTTCTTTTTTTTCCTTTTCTTTCTTTCTTTCTTTTTTTTTCTTTTTTTTGCAATTCAATCTTAATTCTTTCAATTCATCATTTAAAGTTCTAATTAAGTGGAAATCAAATGCCTATACGACACATTACCTAAGCTAGAACTAAAGATTTGTGTTATGACCAACAAGAGTCAAATACTAAAATGAGTATCAAAGTAGCCTAAGAGAGTACAAGAATACAGTACAAGGAGTTGCACATGTGTACAGAAATTACAAATAAACAGTTAACAACTATTAAACAGTTTAGGCCGGTAACAAGAATTACAATAGACTTTAAATTTACATATAAAAATTGTCAAATAGTACAAAAGAGCATCATTGATCGATTACCAAAGTATACACTTTGATTGGAGTTGTTGGTACCCGAAAGCCAGTTGTATCTTCAGTTTTCTTCCATTGTATACCTTACAAGCATAAGAAATAAAGATCAAGATTAGTATCCATGTGTAGATATGCAAATACTAAACTCAAATCTTTTAATAGATTTGAAAAATATTGAGCATCGAGTATTCAAATATAAACCGTAGATTTGATACTGTAGAAAGAACATTCTAGAGGAAAGAAAGCACAGAGAGAGAAGAGAGAGAAATTACCTTATTTGTACGTATAGTAAAGAAGAGGACATTTGTTGAGTAAGGTTTCTTTCTTTATAGGCTTAAGCGAAAAGTTGAAGAGCCCTAATAGTTTGTAAAGAGTTTAATGAACCAAATTCTATTAAGCACTTCAACACCTTAGCCAACCTGTTTTCCCTCTTACTAATCTCCAAGAGCTCGAGCAACTCTAAAGCACACCCATTTTCGTATGAGATTTTGCTAGTGTATTACCGCCAATCATTTCCAGCCATACGTCCCACCTTTCTACGTATGTCAAAAGATATATTTTTCTTATCCTTTTTGTATATTGGCATTTTTACCCCTTTTATATAGTTTTAGTTTATTATTTTGATGTAATCCTAATGTAATTTACAACTCTCAATTTTAACCAAATGGGCACATTATAAATAGCCCATGATAATGTAAGCCAAAATCATCTTCTTCATTAATACATTAAATATTCTACTTTAGCTTGTAAGTTCATTCCTCCAAATATCTTTACACTCTTATCAAGCCTAGTAGCATGGGTTTGTAGTGAGTGGACCCTAGTCTGAAGCTTAAATGTCATATCAAGCCAAGAGTTAAGCCATACAAGAATCTTATGGCACATCATATCTACCAATAAATTCGCAGCATTTGTTTAATCTCTTGTTTATTTTATTTGATATCTCGAAGGACCCATCGGCCTCTTAGTAAGCCTTAGTGAACTTTTAACTCCTAAGCACATCATAGAAACTTCGTATTAAAGCTCGAGGTTTTGATCAAGAGAGTAGATAAGCTTATCTTAAGTTTTTCTGAAGCTAGAGTGATGGTGAAGGAGTTACTATTGTTGTAATTAAAGTTGCCAGTAAGTCATAGTGGTTACTATGTTACCATTGTTATAGTGTACTGGTTGTGGACTAAGCTAAGAGGTGTTGTGTTCTTGGTTATGTTAGCCATTATGTGGTTGTGGATTAAGCTAAGAGTTGTTATGTTCTTAGTTATGTTAGCTACTATGTGGTTGTTGCTTGATTTGAGCAGTAATGACGATGAAGATTTAGTGATTGTGATTGTCAAACCCAAGTGTTCATGAAGGCATCAAAGATGTGAAGAGCGATGCTTTAAGTTGAGGAAGATAAGGCTAGTAAACTGCATAAACGACAAATGAGTAGAATCAACACTTGGCCACCACGTGGTGAACTTAGCCATAACTGTACAAAGGTTGGTAGAGGCATGGCCTATTAATGCCATTCCTATTAACAACCAAACTATTCTTAACAAACACGTTGCATAAGGAGCTAGAGTTTACATAGATAATGTTGTCGATAATGAAATATACATCCAATTAGAAATTACTATGTTAGAGGATTTAGTAGACGAGCTTGGAGAAGGAAAGTAGTTGAAGAGGATAAGGAAGCAGAGGATGATAAATTCTATGAGTTTGAGGATAGAGGAGTACAAGCTCCAAGAGGCATTGATAGCATTATGGTGCAAATACCAAGTATCTTAAATTGCAGAATTGTTGATAAGTATCTTGATTGAAAAGAAAAGATAAAAAATATATTTGATTGGTATGAATATGAGGTGATGCATCTCCGAAGTCGAACACATGAAGAGGCATTACAACGAAGTAAACTAAAACAAACATGATAAAGGTTAGCAAAGTTCGGGCAGCTACGGAGTGGATATGATGAATCACTTGATCCTACTCGGCTTACAATCCGCCAGATATGATACGCCGGTCCAAACTGAAGGGTCACTCGCTACTACTCCTTACTAAAAGGAATGGATAAGAGTTGAATAATAATAAGAACACTAAGGTTGCTCAAAGGAATAATTTTTGTGTTGAAGAGATGATTGTATGCATACAAGAAAGTGGGGTTTATATATACATCTACTAGAGTTACTTTACATGTACGAAAAGACAAAACAGTATTTTACAACTAAGTTACATAAGACATACTAAAAAGGGGTAAAAGAGACAAAGAATATTCAATGTGAAAAGGGAAGAATCATTCTAGAATACTGTATCAAAAGACATATGTTGCTTGGCGTCTAGATGGGAGAAATATGGTACAAAGTAAATGGAAACAAAGTAACGCTTGTAGTCAAGAGTCGACCTGATGTGGACCATATTAGGGACCAGTTAGTTCTTTTAAAGAGAAGTCAACTTAATTCAGGATCGAGTGCTTGTGGTCGGATCGAGAGCTTACTTTGGCTACTCTTAGGCTGTCTCTTAGGATGAAGCGTTGCTAGTAAGCAGGGGTAGATCTAACATATGTAAGGATCTAATAGTCAGGTCGACATGAGATCAGCTCAGGATAGGAATCCTTGTCCGGGTTATGGCCTAAAGTTAATATCCTCTAAGCGAGTCCTTGCAGTCCTTTAATTCAGCTGTATGTGATCAGTCAGAGGGGTTGATTCCTATCATTTGCCTAGCGTTTAGAAAGATTTGTCCTCAAAGCGGAAGTGTTCTCTGTTCTTTCTTCTAGGGCGCTTGCAGGGTCTTCTTCTATTAGCTGGGAGGGATCAGATCAAATACATTGAAGGTGGAAAAAACTCCATAGTCATCAGGTAACTCGATTTGGTAAGCATTGCAATTAATTTTCTTCAGGACCTTGAACAGTCCATTAGCTTGAGGAGATAGTTTATTTTGTCTCAAGTGTGGGAATTGTTCTCGGCTAAGATGTATCCATACCAAGTCTCTTAGGTGAAAAGAAATAGCTTGGTGGCCTCGGCTACTAATTTCATGCTGCTTCTAATTGAACTTGACAATCTTCTTAGTTACAAAATGGTGTAGCTCATTCAATTCTTAGGCTCAATCCACTCTGGATTGACTTTCTTCGGTAGTTGCTGGGGTACCGACAATATCCAAGGGAATGGTAGGGTTAAGGCCATAGATGACCTCGAATGGGGTCTTCCCAATAATGCTATGAACAATTTGGTTGTATGTGAACTCTACAACTAGTAGGCATAAATCTTAATCTTGTAAGTTTTTTCTTATAACAGCTCTGAGTAGATTGCTTAGCGTCTTGCTTACCACCTCAATTTGGCCATCAGTCTGAGGGTGGCTACTAGAACCAAATACAAGTTTAGTTCCAAGTCCTCTTTAAAGAGTTCTCCAAAAATAACTCAAAAATTTTGTGTCCTGATCTAAGGCAATAGTTTTTGGTACTCTATGTAGTCGGACAATCTCCTGCAAAAACAAATCAGCAATATATATAGCATCATTAGTCCGATGGCATGGAATGAAGTGTGCCATCTTACTAAAGTGGTTTACTACAACAAAAATAAAATCTTTCCCTCTAGATGTCCAGGACAACCTTAAGGCAAAGTCTATACTGAGGTCAACCCAAGGTAAGTAGGTGTTGGCAGTGGCATGTACTCTCTATGGGGTTCTTTCTTCCCCTTAGCACACTTGCATACTTCACAATTACTGACTACCTCATGAACATCCTTGAACAAACTAGGCTAATAAAAGTTTTCTTTTAATAGGTTAGCTATCTTGGTCTCCCTAAAATGACTAGATAATCCTCCGTTATGAGCTTCTCTGATCAATAGCTCACGTATAGAGCAGTTTGGACTACAGAGCTTATGGTCTTTGAACAACTAGCCATCTTTAAGATCATATCCTCCAATTATTACCCTTCTTGGCATTGTTCAACAACGGGACCAAAGTAAGGGTTAGCAACATACTACTCAGTGATAAGTGAGAATCCCAATAGTTTTGTCTACAAAGTAGTTAGCAAAGTTTGTTGTCATGACAAAACATCAACAACCACATTTACCTTCCTTTCTTGTACCAAATGACATACGAGAACCCCTCCATAAACTC
Source organism: Lumnitzera racemosa (assembly GCA_024138005.1). Taxonomy (NCBI): domain Eukaryota; kingdom Viridiplantae; phylum Streptophyta; class Magnoliopsida; order Myrtales; family Combretaceae; genus Lumnitzera; species Lumnitzera racemosa. The sequence continues at coordinate 16,999,498 of JAMXBC010000001.1, forward strand.
CAACCACTTAGCCTATCTCTTTAATAGTTTGTTTTGACTTTCAAGATGCTTCAATGATTTGTGGTCAGTGTAAATAACAAACTTTTGTGATAACAGATAGTGTTGCCAAATAGTGAGGGCTTGGAAAAGGGAGTACAACTCCTTCTTGTATACAAAATAGTTCAACATTAGGCGACTCAGTTTCCCACTATGGTAGGGGACGGGTCATCGCTCTTACATTAGAACAGCACCGATTCCAACTCTCGATGCATTAAATTCAAATTTGAAGGGTTTGTCAAAATTTGGTAGTGAAAGAACATTTGCTAAGGTGAGCTGCTCCTTGATTTCCCTAAAGCTCTATTCAGCTCAGTCCTTCCACTTAAATCCCTCACTCTTCTTCATCAGCTCGATCAATGGGGTGGCTATCGTACTGAAGTCCTTGATAAATTGCCTATAGAAATAAGCTGGTCCATGAAAACTCCGAACCTTAGTAACATTCTTCAATGTTAGCCATTCTAGAATAGCTTAAACCTTTTCGTCATTTGCTCAAATCCCTTCCTCCAAAACTACAAACCTTAGGAATATCACCTCTTTCTAGCAAAATGTGCACTTCATCACATTCCCATGCAACTTCTTAATTCACAAAATGTCAAATACTTCATGAAGATGTTGAACATGGTTGTTCAGGTTGATGTCATCAAAGAACACGACCACATATCTCTTAATTAAGGGTCATATTACATGGTTCATTAACCTCATGAATGTATTAGGCACATTAGTAAGTCCAAATGGCATAACCAACTATTCATAGAGTCCGTGCCTAGTCTTGAAGGTAGTCTTCCATTCATCGCCCAGCTTCATGCGAATTCGGTGATAGCCACTTAGCAAATCAATCTTCGAAAATATCTTTGCGCAATGAGGCTCATCTAACATGTCATTAAGCTTCGATATTAGGTATCTATACTTAATAGTAATTCAATTGATTGCTTAGCTGTCGATGTGCATACGCCAAGAACCATCTTTCTTCGGAACTAGCAAAGTTAGCACAGTACGAGGGCTCATGCTCTCCCTCACATATCCTGGCTCTATGAGTTCGTCTACTTGTCTTTTCAGTTCGGTAGCCTACTCAGGGTTCATTCTATATGCAGGTCGATTCAATAGGGTGGTACCTAGTTGTAGATCAATACCATGCTCTATGCCTTGGACTAGTGGCAATCTTTTAGGCAACTCTTCTGAAAACAGGTTGGAAAACTCATCTAGTAAGCTTTGGATCTCATTTGGAACATCCTGTAATTCCCTCATCTCTAATAATTTCCTAACAAACAGGAACATGGGTTCATCAGCCTTCTCAGCAGATCAAAGCTCTCTTCGTCTCACAATTAAGGTCTTTTTCTTATTAGCTTGGGTAAGTTGGTTATATGTCTCACAATCTTCCTTCCATCCTTAGCAAAGGCATAGGTATTTTTACACCCATCGTGCATAACACATCGGTCGAACAACCAAGATCGTCTAAGCAACAGATATGAAGCTCCCATGGGGACGACATTGCACACTACTTCATCCTTGTACACACTCCCAACACTGAACAGTACAGGAACTTGTTTAGTCACATGCAAAGTACCCTTTTCATTAAGTCAATGCAGCTTATAAGGTCAGGGGTATTTTGAGGTCGACAAACCCAAGTATTCATCTGCATCTCCACTTCCACTGAAAGGTGGGATTTGCACCTTAACATTGTCTAACCCTCCAAGAACTTGACGTCTTCGTCCCTACGTTTGGTAATAATCTGGTTCTTCCTCACCAAATCTTTAACATCCATCTCATCATCTTCCCTAATCTCTTCCAACTGTAGTCTTCGTCCAATAGCTCTGTTTGCTACTTGTTTAGTAGCTCTATCTACTACTCCTCTAGCTTGTGGTGGTTAAATTGGGCGATTGGTCCGATTACCTTAGCCATATTGTCTCTCAAGGGCGTTTTCATATGGGTTTTGCTGCTGCACACCTTGGGTTTGTTATCTGTTAACTTGCATTATGACGACTAAACTCTCAACAAGGTTTATGAGTCTGTCAAGTTTATTGTCAACCAACCTTAAGGTATTACTACCATTATGACCACAACCAAGTTGAGCACCACTAGTCTTGTCACCAATAACTCCCTGTACACTTGAATCAGAAATGATACAATACTTCTCAAACGGATTAACAACTTTGATACTGGATAGTCACTCAAATAAAATAGAAACAAACTTACTCTGTTTTCATAATGAAAAACAAAGTAAAAATTGAGTAATAACAAAATCACTCTTATTGTCTCACCAACGTACTGTAATAGCTACAAAAGGAACAAGGTAACCATTAACAGTAAAGTAAACCAAAACATCACTACAACCTTACACACTCTCTTGCAAAACCATACTTTGATACCAACGAAGCCGATGTATCTTTGATGTCGAACACACGAAGAGACACTACAACAAAGGAAACCAAAACAAATAGCAAAAAGGTTAGCAAAGTCCAGGTAGCTACTAAGTGAATATAACACACCACTCGATCTTACTCGGCCTACAATCTATCAGATATAACGTATCGATCCAAACTGAAGGGTCATTCACTATTATTCCTTGCTAAAGGGAATAGATAAGAGTTAAATGATAACGAGAACATTAAGGTTGCTCAAAGGAATAATTTTTGTGTTGAAGAGATTATTGTTCGCATACAAGAAAGTGGGGGTTTATATACTCGTCTACTAAAGTTTATATACCCATTATATGTATGAAAAAACAAAAGGGTATTCTACAACTATGTTACATAAGACATACTAAAAAGGGGTAAAAGAGACAATGAATATTCAGCGGTAGAAGACACATGTCGCTTGGTGTCTAGATGGGAGAAACATGGTATAAGGTAGGCAGGAATAGAGTAACACTTATGGTCAAGAGCCGACCTGATGTGGACCAGGTCAAGGACCAGTTAGTTTTCTTGAAGAGAAGCTAGCTTGATTCAGGGTTGGGTGCTTGTAGTCGAATCAAGAGCTCGCTTCGGCTACTCTTAGGCTGTCTCATGGGATAAAGCGTTGCTGGTGAATAGGAGTAGATCTAACGCATATAAGAATCTGATAGTTAGGTTAGCATGAGATCAGCTCAGGATAGGAATCCCTGTCTCGGCTATGGCTTAAAGATAGTATCCTTCGAGCGAGTTCTTAGAGTCTTCTAGTTCAACTGCACGTGATCAATCTAAGGAGTTTATTCCTATCATGAGGAGTTTATAATGGTGTGCTTCGCCCTCCTAAAGAGACAATGAATATTCAGCGTTAGAAGACACATGTCGCTTGGTGTCTAGATGGGAGAAACATGGTATAAGGTAGGCGGGAATAGAGTAATACTTATGGTCAAGGGCCGACCTGATGTGGACTAGGTCAAGGACCAGTTAGTTTTTCTGAAGAGAAGCTAGCTTGATTCAGGGTTGGGTGCTTGTAGTCGAATCAAGAGCTCGCTTCGGCTACTCTTAGGCTGTCTCATGAGATAAAGCGTTGCTGTTGAATAGGAGTAGATCTGACGCATATAAGAATCTGATAGTTAGGTCAGCATGAGATCAGCTCAGGACAGGAATCCCTGTCTCGGCTATGGCTTAAAGATAGTATCCTTCGAGCGAGTTCTTAGAGTCTTCTAGTTCAACTGCACGTGATCAATCTAAGGAGTTTATTCCTATCATGAGGAGTTTATAATGGTGTGCTTGGCCCTCCTAAAGTTTTTGGGCTATGTAGCATTGTGGTGGAAAAACTTATAAGATACTCAAAGAAGAGATGGTCGATGTGAAGTTCAAACTTGGGCTGATATGAAAAGAGTTATATTGGATAGGTTTATACCTGACCACTTTGAGCAAGACAATTTGAAGAAATTCTAGGAATTAAGGCAAGGAGAGTAAAGTGTAGGAAAATATTTCTAGGAGTTCCAAATGCTCATGAATAGATGTGATGTTGAGGAACTGAAGGCCTGTACCATTTCAAGATTCATATCCTAATTGAAGTATGACATTGCAAACGAAGCATCTTCAAGTGATGAGGGGATATTTTCTAATTAAGATTAGGCTATTCAGACTTGTTGTTGCTCATTCTTGGCAATGATTTCTTTGTTTTACTTTGAGAAACTAAGGCAAAGCCTCTCCAATTGTATAAATTTGTCTAGATTAATCTACGCATTCATTTGGTGTAGTAGAGGGCTATAAGGTTAAGGATGATGGGAGTTTACACCTCCATTAGCAGTGTCGCTCTTGGTAGTGATACGCGACTTTCCTACCATGTAGGTGGATTTTGATAGTAGACAATGCCAAAATATTGTTCCTTAATATTCAACTGTAGTTGATTATCTTCCAAAATAAGAATTGGTTAAGAGGATAGTTGGATCTATCGAGCATTGCAACTCTAATGCTTAATTTAGATGACCAATTGAGAGGGAAGGTAGATAAGAATGTAGGTATGTGAAAAAAAAAAGTGCCAATGAGCTCTACCCATAACCCTTATTTCCAGGGATAAGGCTAACCATTCTTATGTGGTAATTGCACTACTAAGACTATATCATGATTTTGCGAAAATGGGGTAATTGGCACTTGCTAGATGCAATAGCCGTCAAACCGTTTGTGCTTCTTATCTTCATTTGAATGTTCAGATGCATGGCAGGGCTCGGCCGACCTTAGCCTAAGAGCCTAGGTCTCTGAAGTCTTGTTTCAACCTTTTCTCGAGGTCTTCTAAGCTACCACGAGGACTTGCAGACGACTTGGTGAACAGTGGCCAAACTTGTAGAGGCTGGTTAAAGCTTTGGCCGAGTTGGCCTGAACAGTAATAAAATAAATAGACCTTAAGAGATTGGATTAGGGCAAAATAGTTTTTCCATACCTTAAGGAGGTGGACCTAAACCTAAAACCCTTGATTGAAGTAATCTATCAACAAGACTCGATTCAGCGATTCACACCTATTGGCTATGATTTTTTTTCCCCTTCGTCCTAAAGCGACGGTTTCAACTCCCCACTCGAAAGATCAAAATTTCCAACTGAAAACGGTCAAAAAGCACTACGTTGATTCGGTCCACATAGAAAATTCAAAGCTAGACTCCAGAAAATGATGAATTTATGATAGCACGAACTTCTTGTTCCATACATAAGATTTTTCCTTGGAGACCTTTTCTGCGAGTGACTAACAATTTGTCGACTACGTATTGAGTACGCTGTGCCATCTCATTGCAGATTCTTTAAGGTACTCAAGTCAGACAAGGGGATCGTCTACAGTTTATCCAATATTCTAGAACCTAATGTCTCCAACGTCAAAAGTCGGTTTTTTTAGATATCTTTTACCTTTTGATTTTTACCAAAAGCAGCTCTTAAAAAAACACCCAAATGAGTTAGTTTTGGTATATAACATTGGATAAAACAACTAAGATTTCGTTTGGATTGTTTTTTATTTTTTTTTTATCTGTATCCATTTTGAAATTTAATATTTAAAAAACTGTCTTATCTTTATCTTATTTGCTTCTATATTATAATTAAAATAAAGATGGTAATTGAAGTATTAAAATTAAAAAATGATGTTTTATATACTTTTAAGAAAAATATTTGAAAAAAATATATTATATGCATTAGAAATAATTATTTTAATTAGATAATTAATTTTAGAAGATAAATATATATGAATTTATATTTCTATCCTTTTAATATCTTATTTTTATGAATCGCAAGATTTAAGTAAACATAAAAAATAAACCAATAAGATAAAAAAAAAAACAAAAATGAACTACACAAAGCCTAAATATTGATATACATTATGGTTGTGTACAATTTTAATTTTTCATTTTTAATAAGGAGAGTTATAACCGAGGGAAAGTTCAAATAAGGGACAATGTTTTTAAAAGTTCGAATAAGAGATTAACGTTTTATAAAATAATTTAAATAAAGGATCAACGTTTAAAAAACTTTAAATAAAGGATTAACATTTTACAAAATAATTAAAATAATTTATGAATTGGCTGATATAAATCTTTTATTTAAATTATTTTATGAAATGTTGATCCCTTATTTAAATTTTTTAAAATGTTAATCTCTTATTTAAATTTACTTCTAAATATTGATTCTCTCCATTATAATTCTCTCAATCGTATATAAACATAACAAAGTAAGAGAAAGAAAAAAGTGATGTGATATAAAACATTCTATATACAGCTAGGATCAGTCATAGGTACATTTAAATTATGGATTTTTCTATACCTCCATCCTTATTTTTATTAGACTGATTTTGTATTTCATTTCACTCTTAATTTATATTTTTTTAAACTTGATCTAATGAACAAGTTATGAATTTAATAATTTAAATTTTAAAAATATTAAATAAATAATAAGACGAACAGCGAGACTAATTCTATTACAATATAAAATAGGACCATGGAATTTTCTATATGGAAATCACCATTTTCATGGAATCAGGAGCGCAACGCTTGCTGGAAATTGGGCTTGGGCAAATATAGAAATTAGAAAAAGAAGAAATCCTCTAAAACAATCAACGCCCACAGTTATTCACCGTTAACATAATTAAAAGGGGCTTTTAGTTGAAATTTATCATGTCCATTTCCAAAACGAAGGAGGACCGCTTAGAAAAGGCCTGTTGCTAAATAAATCAACGATCCCCATAGGTGACAATTGTTATTAAAACATGATACTCACCTCATATAAGTCAAAATTATTCATGTCATATAGAACAGGGAGTATTCAACTCCACTTATTTTAATCTATAATTTTAATATTTAATTTTCACCCACTATCCCGTTTCTCTCCTCTCTTTTTTTCTAGTCCTCAAGTTACGTAACCATATATACCCAACTGCGACATTACATAGATTGATTAGAATATTTTATATACAAGCGGTAACGGCAAGAGGATGAGAAATTACTAGGAAAGATGCAACGAGGAAAATAAAATCATGGCTTCGCCTAAAATTAAGAAAGTGGGACAGGATTAGGTGGATATAATTTTCTCGTATTTTATAATATCGTTGACTTCTCAAAAGCCTTGTATTTGAGCACAAAGGCAAATTAGCAAAATAAACAATAAAAAATAGTATTTGCAAGCCTAGAATGAACCTACAGTTCAACCTAATTCAACTTAACTCATTATAAAACCGGTTTGGTCTAATTCTGATCCTATCCAAGTTCAATCACGATTGAACCCAATTTATCATTTTAACTTTTAACTCTTTCATATGTCTAAGTCAACCATTTGAGTCGAGTTTGATAACATTGATAAAAAGAAGTAAAAACAACACCATAACAATCCCTTATCCTTTAATAATATGGATAATGTTTTATTTGTACATGAGATTTTCCATTAATATCAATTTTCTATTCAACTAGTTAAAAGTCCTATGCAATGCACGAGTATCGAGTTTCATTTCATGAAAATAACAATTTATGAAAAAAAATCATAATTTATCTATTAATAACTTCACATTTGCAAGATCATATGAACACGATTATTTGATTATATAAATATATTTTATATATTATAATTTATACCATTATTGATAGTTATATAAAATGATATAATATTTAGAAAAGTTATAATTCTTTCATTCATAAAAAAGCAGTAAAATATATCAATTATCAAGAGTTCCATTATTTAATTTATCCTTATGTAAATGTTATGACTTTTCTACAAATACCATTCTTTGCATATAAATGGATATGACTCTTGAAAAAAGAAAAAGTATCAATAACAAAAAAACGAAAATTTTATTACTAAAAGATAAAAGTATTTTTAAAAAGAATAAAAACGTAAAAATAGTGATTAATTGAAGAGTCATGTTGTATTGATAACTATCTTTAACTTGGTGACTTTTCATAATGCGGAAAGACATGAAAATGTAAGATTATAATAAGTGTAAAATAAAAACATACTTTCAAAATTATATATTGTTGGGTTCATACTCATGCAATACACTAGTTTTATATAATATAAAACTCTAATAATAAAAGTTAAGAAAAATATTCTATATTAAACAATATGTATATAATGATCATGAACTTATTTAAAATACATATTAATTTACTATTATAAAAAAATTTTCACAGAAAAATTATATTTAATAATGTATTAAATATCTTCTAATACATCAACAAAAAGTTTAAATAAGGAAAAAATAAAATATGTTCCATTGACATATCATTCTCTAATACATAATTAATTAATTTTTCACTAAGTTAATGTTGATAATCAGTTTTCGCTTAGTTTACACTTGTCCTTTCATCAGCCGAGATGCCGGGTAATTAACTCCTTAGAAGACATACGACACTTATGCCATGTACAAGAAATGCTTCTGGTTTAAATTCAAATCTATATCACGACCAATTATCATAAGTACAATTATATTTTACAACTGCTTGCTATCTCTACATATTAGGGGAGATGTTAAGTCAAGAAGTCTCTACGTATCTTAATAGTTACCTCGACAATTACTTTAGACACAATAACCGTCTATAAATATTGAAAAGAAACTCTGTAAGAGTTCTCTGATACTTCTTATTCACATACTTATTATAATAAATTACCATTCTAACTTTGGCATCGAAGTGGTTGTACCGGACTAGTCTCAGTACCAAGTATTTTACTTTCTTTTGTAAGACTATTTCCTCACCCCAAAATTCACCACTAACATTACATGGCTAAAACTAGGATGACATGAAGTGAAGGTGTTGGTACTTCCTCTCAACACCTTGAAGGAAGGAGTCGGCATATTGATGAACAACGATTGGCTCAACTCAATAAACTTTGTCTCGATTTAGCCAAAGAAAATTCTGAGCTAAACAAAAAATACAAACAAATCCTTAACCTTCTCCATAAAAGTTTTTACCCGAATCAGGAAAAAGAGCATGGCTATGATGATGCCAACAGTACCGATGATTCCCTTTATTTACCTGAATTGCCAAAAAAGTAAGCTACGGTTCCAGCGCGACCTACAACTCTTACTTTCAAAAAAGATTGATAAAGGCAAGCAACTATAGCATGCGCATCATACGGGACCCTCGCATGTCAATACACCCATTTCAACGACCAAACAGTTCTAAATCAAAAAGTCTTTTTATCCCAGAGATTTTGGAAGAAGTAATACCTCAACACATTAAGCTGCCTCAATTAAAAACATATGATGGGACGAAGGACCCGAAAGACCATTTAGAGTACTACCGAACATTGGGTAAGTTACATGGTTTAACCAAAGCGACAGCCTATTAAACCTTTCCCTCAACCTTGAGGAATGCAGCCAATACATGGTTCAAACACCTGAAACCAATTACCAGAAGTGTTTCTTCAACACTTCCTTATTAGCAAACTTCTTATTAAGGATTCATCAATCTTGAACACCATCAAACAAAGGTTCGATGAGTCAATCAGAGACTATTTAACCAGATTTATGGCCGAGATGGTCCAAATCCCAAAACTAGATATGAGTGTGGCCTTCAATGCCGTAATCGACGAAGTTAAGCCTTATGGAGACTCTTTCAAGTTTCTCGCAAAGAACAAGCAAAAAACTTTCACTGAGTTTAAGGCTAAAGCCACCTCATACATCCAACAGGAAGACAACATAAAGACACGACGAAATGCTAATAAAATTCAAGGAGATGGAAAGAAAGACAAATGGAAAAATGTTAAGGATAGACTTAGCACGTATCACGCCCCGAAGTGGTAGAGTCATTACAACCTCGCCGTATAAACCATTCTAAGATAGAAATTAGCCTTTTTCGCTATCCTAGACCTGACATACATAAGGCGTCTACGACTAACCCACTTTGAAGTAAACAATTTGTAATTTAAATAAATCATTTACCTAAAAAAATGAGAAAATATATTTATACACTATAATTCAGTTATTACAATTAACATTTACAATGTTTCACCGTAATATATTTCATAGTTATTACATTATTCAGAAATGAAAAATTCTAAAATAAAAGCTTAGACCTTAAAAATATATGTTTATTCTTCAAATGTTTTTCTTTACTCCCTAAGATCCAACAGTTGTTAGCTTTAAAGGAGTTATAAGCCGCTTCTTAACCAGCACCTACACGACGTCTATAGGAATGTGAGTAACCACAGCTCAGTAAGTTAGGATGGAAGACTTAAAACTATATCATAAACATAACAAAGTTATCAACTAACTTATTAGGTGCAATGCATATTCAAGAAAATGCCATCACACGACATTGTTTAGCCCGTCATAAGATTAGAGAAATTGCGTTTGCTCTAATCCGGGTTGAGGAGTTACCGTTAATGCAACGACTCACGACCAAACCCAAGCTTGTGTAACAGAGACACCACTCCTCCCGTGGTTACCTTCGAACCATTGACTTTACCCTCACTGTAACCTCCTCTCCTATCACTTAGTTCGACTAAGGATGAAGAATGGACCATTATGCAATCCTACGCTATCCCTTTCGAAAGGGTCAGTATTTGGCCAAAAAATCCTAGGTTTCCTCTAATGGGTTGCCATACAGGTCCAATTATGATTACAGGTCGTATATTTAATTAGGTCCAGTTTAGGGTGATTGATCATTTCATATAAATCATACAATATAAGCTAGAATAACAAACAAAATCACAGCATCACTCATAATCAAGTACTACTCATAATTAAGCACATGTACACAACCAACTATCTAACATACACAACCAAGCATAATCTCAAGCCTCCAAAATACAGTAACGTATTAATCCCAACTTACTTAGACTCATCACTTACTTACTCGAGATCCGGTTCGCTCAGGCCATCGTCGATCATCCCTATAACACAAACATGATTTCAGTTTTTCATATAACTATTATAGGTTGATTTATCCTATAGCGCTTATTGTTATCTTTTATTTAGGGTTTAATATACCTAATTATCTAGGTCTTAAGTTTTTTACAATTTTTCTTGAATCATGTTAAATTCTGTTTCAGTTTTCGCATAGATTTCTAAATTAGGTTTTTAACTCAATTTTTTGTTAAAGATTTATATGTACACCTTAAGAAATCATTCCGAACCATAATGTGAAATTAATCGCATTATTTTCAAATATCCTAAATATCGTTTTTAGTCTCTAACTAGTGTTCTAGTCTATGCAGTACACCCAAATCCTCGTTTAATCACTGAATTCACCCCTGTTATGAGAAAATCTTACATTTTTTATATAATTACCCTAATTTAAGTTTCCTATCAGATTTATTACATATTTTTATTATTATCATAATATCAATTTTTATTCTAATATCTTATATTATTATATTTCTAAAATTGTATATTATGTAGTATTACTTATTATGTACATAATACATATCTAATATTTTTATCATTTTAATTACCATCTCCCAACATCAACTATCATTTCAAAATGCCTAAATTCATCCTAAATCAGATTTTACACCTAATTACCCTAATTTACAAAATTAACTTAAAATTTACTATTTTTCTCTATTACTTATTTACTACATAATTAACATAATAATTATATCTAACACCCTAAATGCTACAAGTATCATACTTCATCAGATTTTAACATCCTAAAATATATAATTATTTACTAAATCAGTAATTAACTATTTAATTACTTAATTAACCCTAAATTGCCCATTTTATGCCTCATTTTAAGGCCTAAAAATTATCTAAAAATTTTGAAAATTAATTTTTGAAAACGGGCTTCATAGCACTATCTTATATCATCTAAGTAGTTTACACAAAAATTTTGGGCTCAAAACCACACTCATTTTAAGGTCATTTATTTGTAAACCGAAACATGTTAGGTTTTGCATGATTTCTTAAGGACCATATATCACGAGACATATTTTCATTAAAATAATATTTTTTATAAAAAATGAATACAAAAATATTCCAAAATAACAAAATTCATAATTTTCTAAGAATATTTACTATTTTTTATTTTTATAAAATTACATAAAATTAGGCCAGAAATCGAACTCACTGATTTAGGTGGCTCCGGCTATCGTTAGTGGCCATGGGTGTGTCAACCCACCTAGGCGCTGTCACCACCGTGTGGTGATAGTGGCTGTCCACTCCCAGCTACTCGTCGGGTCTGGTCTCTCCTTAGAAGCCTCAACTATACAGATTTTTTGTGATTTTTTTCTAAAACTCTAATTTACTCTCAATTTTGCCTCTCTCTATTTTTTTCACTCTCCAAACTGACCAAATGAGCTTCTGAAATTTTCTTGCTATTTATAGAGTATGAGGGAAATTATTATGCATTAAATTGATTTGATAACTACCTTATTTTCTTCCAATTTTCCTTTTATGTTGTTCTAATTTAATAGGCTAATTTTTTTTCTTATTTTCCCCAACTACCACAACCCAAATCCAGATTATTCCTTATTTTTCTGATTTTATTTATTTTTCCTTAATTAATTATGAATTTTCTTTAATTATTTAGTATTATTTTATCTCATTTCGCGTATTTTAAGTAATTACACGGATTTCTACCTACATATAAATTCATATATAGTGCAAATAAATATTCCTAAATATTATTTAGGTCATTCTATAATTTTTAGTATACATATAATTTATCTCTAGAGATTTGTTAATTATTGGAATGAATTTACGCATTTTCGGTAAATAACGATTTATATACTTAAAACATGAAAATTTTATATTCTTTTATTTTATTGCTTATTTTCTTAAATTCGAACTTATAGGATCATTTTACTAATATTTCTAGCTTTACTTATAATTTAGGTTCAATCAAATCTTTCAGTTGATCAAAACCCTAAGTGACTGGTTATGGGGCTTACAATACAAACAACAACAGCAGTCCAAACACCGAAAGGAAGAGACCGAGGATCCCGACATTCTCATCCCATACGCCTGTTAACAATCCAATCTTGGATATTTTGATAGAGGTCCATGGAGAGAGAAGTGTCGTCTAATGGCCGGAAAGAAAGCGCGAGAATCCCTTAAGAAGAAATTTGAACAAGTACTACGACTTCTACCGTGACAAGGGTCACAATATGGATTAACTCAAAAATGCAATTGAAGATGCAATACAACACGGACACCTACGAAATTTTGTAGCGCATGATGCCAAAAGAATCGAAAGACCGTCTTAGAGGAGAAAAGAGGAACATAAGGATGACATTTGGCCAACAATGGCCGTGAGAGACGCAAGGGATATCAATCCCAATAGAGCACCTAACGGAGTAATTAATACAATTATCAGTGGACCCAATATAGGCCAATCGAGTTCTTCGAACTCGGTTAACACCAGGAATTACATGTGCAATATTTACGGAAAGAAGGTCAGGATTGACAATACAATATCTTTTAGGGAAGAGGATTTTGAAGGCATACAAAGGCTGCACAATGATGCACTTGTCATCAATGCAAGAGTTACCAACTTTGATGTCAAGAAGATTCTTTATGATACGAGAAGTTCGGCCGCTATCATTTTTTAGCATGCCTTTGATCAAATAAGGCTCAAGATTAAAGCAAGGCTTAGGGATTGGAGTAAAAATCCCAACGTCACAGCTATTCCATTGGACAACTTCAGCATAGTCCTTAGGATAGATTTCTTGAGACAAGCTAGAGTTGTTCCCATGCTCGCAGTAGATTACTTGTTATTCATGGGTGAAAAGCTATGCTATGTGACAATTTAAAGGAATAGCGTAAGAAACGATAGTAAGGAAGGGAAGAATATTAGGGCTATGATGCTATCGGTGCTCCAACTAAAGAGAGGGCTTAAACATTAAGAGACAACTTTCTTAGTTGTCTTTAAAAAGAAATAAGAAGTAGGAAAAACAGAGATACTAGGGGTAATAGAGAATGTCTTGAAGGAGTATAATTCTTTGATGCTTGACAAGCTCCTAAAACCATGAGATTGAGTTGATTCCTAGTGCCAAATCATTGGCCAAAGCTTCTTATAGAATGTTACCCCTTAAACTTGCCAAATTGAAGAAGCAATTGGATGAGTTGTTAGAAGCAAGCTTCATTCGACCCTCAAAAGCACTATACGAAGCTCCTGTTCTATTTCAGAAGAAGTAGGATGGGAGTTTGGAATTGCGTATTGACTATCAAGTTCTAAATAAGCTAACAGTGAGGAATCATTATATGATTCCTCTAATTGTCGATCTATTTGACCAATTGAGCAAGGATAAGTACTTTACAAAGCTGGATTTTAGTTGAGGCTATCATCAAGTTTGCATTACTGAGGATGATGAGCCCAAAACAACATATGTAAGCTAGTATAGTGCTTATGAGTTCTTATCAATGCCCTTTGGTCTCATCAATACTCCTATAACATTTTACACCTTAATGAATGATGTATTTTATGAATATTTTGACAAATTTGTAATTGTCTATCTAAATGACATTGTTGTGTATAACAAGATATTATAGGACCATGTGAAGTACTTATAGATGGTTTTCGAGAAGTTGCGGGAGAATCATTTATATATGAAGCGTAAGAAATGTGCTTTTGCCCAGAATTGCATTAACTTCTTAGGTCATGTTGTTGAAGAGGGGCAGATTCAAATGGATATGGCTAAGGTGGAAGCAATCAAGTAGTAGCCAATGCCCAAGAGTGCAACAAAGTTGTGGTCCTTCCTTAAACTCACAAACTACTATAGAAGATTTGTTGAGAGATACTCTTGCCGAGTTACAGCCCTTACAGATTTATTGAAGAAGGACCAAGCATAGTCATAGGATGAGGGATGTTAGAGTGCCTTTGAAAAATTGAAGCGTGTAGTGATGGAGAAGCCAATCCTTACACTTCTAGACATTTCTAAGCCTTTTGAAGTCCACATAAATGCCTCAAACATTGCATTGGGTGGGGTATTGATGTAAGAGAGTCATCTAGTAATATACAATAGTAGGAAGCTAAATCACACAGAGCACAACTACTCAACCTAAGAGAAGGAGTTTTTTGAAATTGTTCACTATTTGAGGACCTAGAAACACTATTTGCTAGGATCAAAGTTTCTAGTGAAGACAAACAATTTCGTTGCTGGCCACATATTGACTCAATTGAAGCTCTCAGCAAAGCAAGCTAGATGGAAAAAGTTCTTTGCAGAGTTTGATATGGAAATTGAGTATCACAACAGATGGACTAATCAGGTGGCAGATGCTTCAAGCAAGATAGCCAATTTAGCTTCCTTAATGCAAATTGTGCACCAATCAATGAGTCAAATCTCAACTTCAATTCAAGAGCAAATCAAGCGGCATATAGGTGAAGACCTGTTAGCCAAAAATCTCAAGCAGTCGATTGAAGAAGGAAAGACTCACAGATTTTAGGTAGAAGATGACCTCATCTATACAAAGGGGCACTGGTTGTATGTCCTGAAGGTAGGCAACTTAAGAAGGGCGCTCATGAGAGAATGTCATGATACTCTATGGGTTGGACATCCCGGTTGGTAGAGGATACCGATCTTGTTGAAGCAAGGCTATTACTGGTGGGATATGAAGGAGAATGTGATGAGTTATATGAAGACTTACTTAACCTGCTAGTAAAACAAAGTTGAGAGGTAGAAGATTGCAGGCCTATTTGAGCCACTTTAAGTGCCATGGACTTTATCGCTTCCTCCCCAAAAGTAGGAGAGAACTCATCCAATTTTGTTATTGTTGACAGGTTCTTTAGGCATGCTACCTTCATTCCTACCACGAAGAGTTCAAGTGCAGAAGAGATAACCCAGCATTTCTTCAAGCATACTGTGAAGTTTTAAGGTAAGCCCTAGAATATTGTAAGTGATAGGGATGCTAAGTTTACAAGGAAGTTTTAAACAAAGTTATTTGACCTCCTAGGTTTCGAGTTGAGCATGACCTAAATGACTGATAGACAAAGTGATTCAATTATTTGCTAAAGGAATACCTTTGGCACTTTGTCAGTGCCAACTAAAAGAATTGGGTTGACTTACTAGATATCACCCAGTTATGTTTCAACATCCAACAAAGCTCTTCCCCTAACAAGAGCCTTATAGAGATTATCACGAGTCAGCAACCACTATTACCCTACATAGTAGCCATACCATATACCGGGAGATACCCAAGAGCTTATCAATTTACTAGGGATTGGAAGCAAAGTTCAAAAGTAGCGAAAGCATACCTTGAGAAAGCTTCCAAGAGAATGAAGAAATGGACATATCAGAACTACCAACCTAAAGAGTTCAATGTTAGAGATCAGGTCCTCATAAAGCTTCCTCTAAAATAGGTCAAATCATTGAGAAACAAGGACAGAAGATTGATCTAAAAGTATATTGGTTTAATTCCTATAATCTCAAAGATTGGAAGAGTAGCCTACAAGGTCAAGTCTCCTGCATGGTTGAAGGTCCATCTAGTTTTTCATGTCAACATCTTAAAGCCATATTATCTAGACATGGAAGACCCATCTCGCAATGTATCCAAGTGGTTGTACATCAAGATCAAGTTTAACCTAAGTCAAGCTTTGGAAGACATCCTTATAGAGTAAAAAATCAGAGATCCTACCACTAGAGAAGAACATACAAAGTATTTAGTCAAGTGGAGAGATCGAGGAGAAGAAGATACTAGTTGAGAGATTAAAGAAGACCTTGAGCCTCTATTTAAGAGAAAGTCAACCTTGTTAACCAAAGGGCTTTCGCCACTAGATATAAGCTCCAGTACATATTACCAAGGATGTCAATAGAATTAAGTGGAAGAGGATTTTAGGGTCCCATTTTTGTAACATACTTATACTAGCAAGGGCCTATTCTTTTGTACATATTATAACATAGGAGGGTTTTTTTTTTTAACTAGGGCCTTACTATTATTAGAAATTTCTACTTTTAAAAAGTAATACCATTTTACTAACTTTAATGTCTCCTTCTGCTTATACCTAAAAATGTCTGTAAAGCTCTTTATAGAGGTATGAGTACTCTTTTAAATTAAAACTCTTACTCACTACGTTGGTTGATCACAACCGACAGTACTTATTATATACACACTGCCCTCATGCACACATATTACAGCTATGCAATACCGATGGAATTAACAAAAATATGCTATTCATTTTTTGATTCATGCTCGTATCCCTTATATTTACTGTTGGCTTTCTTTCTTGTTCGTATTGCTTATAGGTCTAGGCCTTGTTGGCCAATATTGCGTACATGTTAGGCTTAGTTACTACTATAGAGGCAAGATAGTAAGCACTACACGGTCCATTTATGTGCTAAAGAAAGCCTCAGACTGTGATGCATGGCATGTAATTTTAATATGTATATAGAAAATTTCCTCCTCTTGTATATATTAACATAAGATGGATATAAAAATATATAAGATATACCAATTATATACCTTTAAAAACATTTAGCATTTGTACTTGGAATAACACATGCAATATGTACTAGCATCATGAGTTTACATGAAATAGAAAAAATTAATAAATTATACATAATGTAGGTCCCGTATAAGATATCAAGAGGGGGGTTGTAAATTAATATCTTTTTCAAAAATGAAACTTCTTCAATTTTTAAAATAAATCCCCTCTTAATAACTTAAATGGCGTAACAAGTAGTTGAAAATTGATTATTTATTTTTATGCGCAACATAAATAATAAAAATAAAAAACTAAATAGAGTAAAGAGAAAGAAGATTAAGCAATCAATTTATAGAGCTTTGATCTTTTACTTATTGCTCTCTTCCAGTTTCACTGTTGCGAACCTAGTCCTCCTCATCGGTGTCATTCCGCTAGTCTAAACTTTTCAATAAACAAATATTAATGAGAGATTATAACGATATCTAGTCGCTTTTTTGTCTTATCTCACTAGCTCTTCCTAAGCTAAACATAGGACTCAAAGAACTCCCTAATCTCATACTTACTCAAATACAATTCCAATAATGTTTACAACAAAATTGAAATACTATACTCAAATAGCTCTTTACAACTTTCGCACAAATGCAATAATAATAAAATGATAAAAATGTTTATAGTGTCTGACTAAGTTTTTGATATAGTTTCCGACAATCTACACGAGAAAATTTTTTAAATTCATTGTTGATCTTTAGTGTACAATTCTGGATCTTATACAACATTGTCTTTAAATCGAGTAAACTCTCGTGTAATAGCTAGAAATAGATAGTTCTAGGTTTTTCTCCAAGATATCTTTATTCAAACACAATTGGTTTTGTTGTTGGAGAAATATCTCATGAAAATAGAAACCAACTATTTGAAAATTTGAAAACTTGAATCAAGCTAATCTTGATTTGTTTCTTTATCGAATTTGAGTCATTTGATAGTTGATGTACAAGGTAATTTGTTCCAATCTTCTTTTGGTTATGTAGAAATCAAAAATACACTTTAAATAATAAGGATAAGCATAAAAAAATATGAACAAATCTTCATATAACCAATTCTTCAAAAAATAGTCCAACACTATTTATCTAACTGCCCTGAACAAATCTTCTCCCTTCTTCAATATCTCTATTTATATTTTATCATAAAACTCTCATCAAAGATCAGGTTGGATTTTTCCAAGATATTTTGCCTTATCTTAAGCAAAATATCTCCAAATTCAAGAATTTGATTCTAACAAACTAACCTATAACTTTATCTCGAGAACTTGCTAAAATCTTGTTTTTAAAATTTTCGAACACAACTTCAACCAATGAAACCTCGTATAGAGATCTTGATATATAACTCTAAAGCATAAAATCTTTTTTCAAATCTTACTAAAACTATCATAAAATGTTCTTCCTAAAAATATATTGCTTAAACTTTAAACACTTAATTTACAAATCTAATCCTTAAGCAATAAAAAGAATCCAACTTAAAATCCCTGTGGACTTAGTCATCTTTAGTGGAACAAAATTGAATACATGACTCAAATATGCCCAATAAAGTGGAGCTAGGCTTTTTCTATATTTTTCCAACTTAACTTGCATAGATTATTCAGAAAATAGCTTAAGAACAACAACTGATCTCAATACTGTACACAATCTATATTATTTTGTTTTGTTCTTTTATTGATATATTGTTTAATACACATTCTGACATACATTTTAACCAGCACAAATTCAAACTTAATTTTCTTTCTTGAATTGATTTCATTTTAAAATTGACTTGCACACATGTTATTCCTATTAAATATATTTTAACATTCTTCTACTGTGTTTTTTTTTTTTTTTTAAGAATTAATCAATGTTTATCATGATATATTTACACACTGCATAAACATATTAGTAATAACTTATCACGTGTTTTGTTATCATCAAAACCAAATTAAGAGACTTAACACATAAGATGGTAATTTCTTTTCTACTTCTCCATACATAAACCCAATTATAACATCCTTTATGCTTCTTAAAAAAAAAAAAACATCTTGATCACAACTTCAAATCACCTTTCATCATATAAATGTAAGACTTTGACATTCGAACTAAGTTTGGCACTTCAATATGATGATTTTCATTTTCTTAATGTTACAAATATACCCATTAAAAAATTTATGGCATATTACATTATATACTATAACTTAAAAGATATAAAAATAATGTTGTTCAATATGATGCTAATAAGTATGGTGTTGTACAAATTGTTTTAGTTGACTCCATATGATATGCAAAAATATTTGGAATGGAATAGAATGAAATAAATAGAACTAGGACCGAGATGTTAAATCCTTTTAATATGTTTGGAAATGCCCACAAATTGGAATGCAATGAAATGCATACATAAATAGTATTTGTCAAAAATGCCGTTATATTATCATATGTTATAATTAACTTCAAAGTTAAATAAGTCATTTTCCATTAATGAAAACTAAGAAGCTAAAATGGATTGTGATTTTGCTTTCTAAAAAACATAATCAAATTTCCTTTTAAAGTCAAAATCATCAATTCTATGAAATCACGCCATTTAAAAGTACTTCGAAAGTGAATAAAACCCAAATTTATGATTCTATTCTCTATCCACTTTTAAGTACTAATTGAAAAATAATTGAATCGCTCTTTAATGTAGATAAAAAAAAAGAGCCTATATAATATGATAAGTGAATATTTGATAAAAATTAACCTTTTAACAATTGATGTGATGTTTCTTGGCTTTATATTATGATCTAAGTCCAAAAGGAGAGCTTAACCCAAAAGACTAACTTAATAGGTAAGAGAGCTCCTTAGACTTAAATGTAATACTTAATCCATATTATTTTCTCATATAAAACTGTAATACTATCTTAGTCTAACTTCGTTGTAATTATTGATGTGATTTCATATTACTCCTCTTATTAGTGTGATTCTATCATGGACTAGTACTTATGAGGCCTACATGAAAGTACTTTTGGTGTGAAGCCATGGTACAAAACCTAGTCATATCAACTTTTTCCAAGTGTTTTCTTCTTTCATAAAAGAAAAAAGAATTTATGCATTATTTTATTTTATGTTGATTTCTTAGTATTCTCAATATAATTATTATTTGAATTACTTATTCTAACCGAATTTTGTGTCTCTTCATAACTATTCATATTTTATCTTGTCTTTTCCATTCCCTTTATAATTTTCCATTTTCACGATCCTACATCATACTCCCCTATCGAATTGGGATAACCACCCCTCTTCTAAATCTCCTTCCTTTTGTACACCACCCTAAATTCATAAATTTGCAATTACTAATCTCAACTTCCTACATTTTAGTTAAGTCACGTTTGGAAATGTAAACGCACATGCAATTGCAAAAAATAGTTGTATATTTATCATAAATAAATTAAGTTAGTGGCCCTAAATTAATGATCAATTTATTATATTAATGGGCATTGTCATTTTTAATAGTATGGATTATATATATATATATATTTATATATATGTGTGTATATATCCTAGGTTGTTATGAGCACTTTCACTAGCTTGACGCATATAATTATTATTGCTAGGGTTCTTGTTCCTATCTGTGTGTGCTATATATATATATATATATATATATATATATATATATATATATATATTAGAGCCTCTATCTTATTCATTTTATAAGTTCTTTTATGGCTCAAAGAGAGAGTCTATGCATATAGTAACTAGAAGATCATCCACCCACGTAGCTGCTATAAATTAATGAAACAAAGTATACTTCTGTTTCATCTTGAATGAAATAATTTTTCATGGGACGTGATTTGATTTTAGGTCTTAGGTTTTGAAGATTTTCTTCAATAATTTTATCACTTGGTAACAGAGCCATCTTACGTTAAGGTTATTCAATTTTTATGATAAAATCGATTTAGATTGGGTAATTTTTGTTGATTCACTATCGTATAATTCATCGTTTTATTCGAAAGCGTTTTTCTTCGTTCTCCTAAATCTTATTTCGTAAATCTCGGCATGGAATGTATAACCTATATTACGGCCAGAAGAATTCAATATGGAATGTATGACACATGTTATGGCCAGAAGAATCCAATTTGGAATGTATCTATTGATTTCGACTGTTAGATTCATGATTCTATATTTTGTAACGTATCTAAGCCTCTCCACACAATTGGTTTCGTCCCTGGAATGTATCCATTGGTTTCGTAAAGTTGCGTGAAGTTTCGTGATTCTTGATGGATATTCGTTGGACTCGCTTATATATTTAACATATTGGATATTCGTTTTATTTTTAATCCATGGAACAAGCAACTGGAAATCTATATCTTCTTGTCCTTTCTTATTGTCTTTTTCTCGTATTACTTTTTTTTTAAAAAAAAAAAACCCATGTCCAATCTTTTGCACGATGCATGAGAAATAAAAAGGGAGATTATATTGTTTAATTTTCTTTCCGGGTTAATGATTAATTTATGTTATATTCTGAGAATGCTATGTTTTCGAATCGTTACGAAGAATAACTATAATAACAAAGGTCGATATTCTGAACAACAATCTTATATATATCATTTGTTTGCACCCTTTATTTAAAAGTTAGTGCATAGGATTGGTATTGATCCTGGAATTCGATCTTTCTAATAATAAATGATATATATCTTGTAACACCTTAATTCTCTGATGATATTAATACGTAATTTAATCACTATGGATTGTTTTAGAAGTGCCGTGATTTTAGCTGCTTAATTATTACTTATAATATTTTTTTTGTGTGTTTTTAACGGTATACAAGGACACATTTAAACCTATAATAACATAAAGTTACTATTATGAACATATTTTGATAATTTCAAATTGGTTGAAATAGGATCCCATCAAACTAGGCTCTCCCGTTGATACCATTAGGTGAAATTACCTAAGCAAGGAAGTTCTATAAAGTATGTGTACGAGTATATCTGATGTGTTGAAGCAATACCTCACCAAAGTAAACTCTCCCATAAAAACCATTTGGTGAAAACTACTAATATGTCGTGATTGTGAATCTCATGTGGGTAGTAATTGGCCTAAAGGAAGGTTTCTTATGATTACATGTGGCGATGAGCTCTAATGATTGTTATGTATTCATTGTGAGCATTAGTCAGCCCAAAGGAACGTTGATGTTTGACTAGATTGTTACAACAAGAAAATCATTGTAAGCTACCTCTTTATCCAAAGACTAAACTTAGTGTTATGTCGGTTTTCTTATGATGAGGTAGTTATTATGAGTTCTTAACCCATCTTTTGTTCATTTGTTTTATGTATGTGAGCATATAGTTGATGATAAATTTAATTTGTTACAATTAGTACTTATACGCCTACTTCATATTCTTCTAACAACATCTTAGTATTTAATGGTACCAACTTTAAGCTCTGGAAGCAAAACATCATGATTCATTTTGGTTACATTGATCTAAACTTGGCACTTCGGAGCCTCGTATTTCTAAGCTTATAAAAAATAGAAATCTTGAGCAATGAAAGGAAATGGCTCAGTGGCAATGCTCAAACCGCCTAAGTCCGATGATCATGAAGAGTGCAATACTAGAGACATTCTTGGGACCATGAAGTATAGCGGAGTTGCTTGAGCAACTAAAGTAGCACTTTGTAAAAAGCGACAAGGTAGAGATCATCATGCTTTTGCATAAATTAGTCTCCACGAAATATGATGGCTTAGGGAACATAAGGGAATATAGTCTTGAAATGTCTCATATTGTGTCAAAGCTAAAGGTACTACATTTGGACCTTCTTGAAGAAGTAATATTGTACTTTGCTTTAATGCCCTTGCCTCTTCAATTCAATCATTTTAAGGTAAGTGATAACAATCAAAAGAAGAAATAAACAATTAACAAGGTCATTTCTCAAAAGAAGATCGAGAGCACTTATTTGGCTTTTACTTCTAAGGGTTCCAAGAAAAGAAAGGGCAAGTTAGCTGCAAAAGTTTCAAATAAGAAAAAGAAAAAGTCTTAGGACACAAAATACTTTTTCTACAAAGAGTTTTCTCATGTGAAGAAGGATTATCCTAAGTATTACACTTAGCACGTAAAGAAAGGTATGCCTCTAACTCTTGTTTGTTTAAAGATTAATTTAGTTTCAGTGCCTAGATATACTTGGTGGCTAGATTCAAGAGCTACTATTCATATTAGTATATCTTTGCAGGGTCACGAAAGCTACTACTAACCGAGTGAAGATGAAAAATATTATTAGTGTTTTTAGGTTGTGTTTAAAGACTAATTCTATTTTAGAATTAAATGGTACTTTTTTCATATCGTCTTTTAGACGGAATTTGGTTTCTGTGTCTATCTTAGACAAAGAAGGCTATGTTTTGTCATTTGGTAATAGCAATGTCATCTCCTTCGCAATCCTTATTGTATTGGTATCGATTATTTATCTTATATGGACAATGTTTATATACTTGAAACTGTTAATTCAACATATGAAACCTTGCATGTCAATTCAAGAGGCACTAAGTGTAAATTAATTGATGAAAATTCTTGTGCATTATGGCACAAGCAACTAGGACATATCTCTAAGGAGAGAATCAATAGACTTGTGACTGAAGGAATACTTAATACACTTGAGTATTTAGATAGTAATCAAATTTGTGTTGATTACTTACATATCAATTCAAGAGGCATTAAACGGAAATTAATTGATGAAAATTCCTATGCATTATGGCACAAGTGACTAGGACATATCTTTAAGGAGAGAATCAATAGACTTGTGACTAAGGGAATACTTAATACACTTGACTATTTGGATAGTAATCAAATTTGTGTTGATTGTATAGAAGGTAAAACAACAAACAAAAAAAATGTAGGAGCTGAGAGAGCTAAGGAAGTCTTAGAACTAGTGTATACAGATATATGTGAGCCATTTCCTATGGCTTCGTGGAAAGGTCAATAGTCCTTCATTACATTCATAGACGATTACTCACACTATGGCTGCCCATATTTAATACATGAGAAGACAGAAGCTTTGGACGTGTTTGGAATATTTAAGGCCGAAGTTGAAATTCAACTAGGTAAAATAATTAAATATGTTAGATCTAACCATAGAGGTAAATATTACAGTAGAAATGACGGTTTAGTGAACATCATCCAAGGCCATTTGCAAAATTCATTGTTTCTCAATATACCATGCCAAGTTTTCCTAGCATGAATGGGGTAGTTGAGAGACGAAATAGAACCCTTAAGGATATGCTAAGAAGTATGATAAGTCATACAAAGTTGCCACACTCACTTTAGGGAGAAGTATTAAAGACTATAACCTATATTCTTAATAGAGTACCAACTAAAGTGACAACTAAAACCCCATATGAGTTATGGACAAGTGAGAAACTTGTTCTTAAACACAAGGGTTTGAGGATGTCCACCTAAAGCTAAGCCTTATAAGCCTAATGAGAAGAAACTAGACTTAATGACTATTGGTTATCATTTTGTTAGTTATACCGAGAGATCACGAGACTATAAATTTTATGATCCCTTAAATAGAACAATTTTTAAGACATGAAATGCTATGTTCTTTGAGAATGTCAAGGTCAAGGGGGTGGATAAGTTTAAAAACTTTGTCTTTGAAGAGGAACATGCTACATATTGCTCAGGTTCCAACTCAAGAGCATAATTCTAATGAAGTTCTAAAACAACATTATATTCCTCTTCCCTTGGTTGTTCCGACACCAAGTCAAGAGTATAATCTTGGTGTGGTTCAAGAACATTTTGAGGATAATGTTCCCCTGCAAGTAGTTGCTCCTTAACCAATAGTTCAAGAGTAGTAACCTCAATAACCTTAAGAATTAGTGCCTCTAAGGAGGTCCACTAAAGAGTGGAGAAGTGCAATATCAAATGACTATATTAGGAGATGACCCAATCAACCTCCATGAAGCTATTGAAGGTTCGAATGCTCATAAATGGAACGATAAAATAAATGAAGAGTTAAAACCCATGAAGGAAAATGGCATTTAGGATCTTCTCCCACCAAGTGTAAATGGGTTTTCAAGACCAAAAGGGACTTACAAGACAATGTGGAAAGATATAAGGCACATCTTTTCTCTAAGGGTTATACTCAACACGAAGGTATTGATTATAAAGAGACTTTCTTTCTAGTCTCTACGAAAGACTCTTTTAGGACCATTTTTGGCACTTGTGGCACATTTTGATTTAGAACTTTATTAGATGGTTGTCAAGACAACGTTTTTAAATGGAAACCTTGATGAAACAATTTATATGGTGTAACCTAAGGGCTTGAGTTCTAATGACTCCAAGCAAATGGTTTGCAAATTAAGGAAATCCATCTATAAGCTTAAACAGGCTTCTTGTTAGTAGTACCATAAATTTCATTAAGTTGTCTTATCATTTAGTTTTGAGGCTAATGCAATTAATGATTGTGTGTATCACAAGTTCTATGGGAGAAAATTTATTTTCTTACTTTTATATGTGGATGATATTTTGCTTACTAGTAGGGACATAGGGTTGTTGCAAGAAATTAAAAATTTTCTCTCCAAAAACCTTGAAATAAAGGATCTTGGTGAAGCTTCTTTTGCATTAAGAATCCAAATCCATCGAGATTGTTCTCATGGAATCTTCGAATTATCATAAAAAGGCCTATATTGAAAAGGACTACAAAGGTTTGGCATGTAAAATTGTAAACCATATGATACCTTTATGAGTAAAGGCGAAAATTTAGTTTAAATTAATGTCTTATGAATGCTTTTTAGTCCAAAGCTATGGAGAAAATCCCATATGCATCAATTGTGAGGAGTTTGATGTACTTACAAGTTTGTACTCATCCAGATCTTACCTTTATTTGTAAGATGTTAAGAAGATACCAAAGCAATCCAAGTAAAGACCATTGGGTCGTAGCCAAAAGGGTCATGTGGTATCTTCAAAAGGATTACATGCTCACATATAGAAAGTTGGAAAAGGCTGAGGTCATTGGGTATTCAGATTCCGGCTTTACAGGATGCCATGATAGTAAGAAGTCCACTGTAAGCTATATTTTTCTACTAATAGGGAGAGCTATTGTATGGAAGAGTGCGAAACAACCACTCATTGCTTCCTTTACTATGGAACCAGAATTTATGGCTTGTTATGAAGCAACTAATCATGCTGTTTAGCTTCGTAATTTTATTTCAAAACCACATATAGTTGACAAGATTGAGAGACCACTTAAATTATTTTGTGATGGCAAGGTAACAGTTCTTTACTCAAATAACAACATGAGTTCATCAAAGTCGAAACATATTGACATTAAATCTCTTATTGTAAAAGAAAGGGTTCAAAGTGGTTTAGTTAGTATAGAACGTATATACATAAACTCTATTATAATATATTCATCAAACAAGGCATTAGCACTAAAAAATTTTATTGAGTATACTACTCGTATGGGTGTAGTTTCATTGGATAATGCTTAGGTTTAGTAGGAGTTTATATTATTTGTTTTGCTCATTTGTTATATTACTGTGTCATGACACTTACATTTGGTTTATTCAGTTTTTTTTTTTTTTTTTTAGCTCTAAATGATGTTTAACTTATGACCTTAATTTGGTAGGACCAATTAGAAGTACGCATGTATAGATCACAATTGATACGTAACATCCATGCTACATATCTGATAACTCTGATTTTAAACATATTTCATATGGTGATTTTATAGTATTTCCTTTACATTTTTTTTGTTTTCTTTAAATAAATTGATACTTAATTGAGTAAAATGTTGATTTCAAGGTTTAAACGCATTCTAGGCTCGAACACGAAGAAAAGGAATCAAGTTTCACTCAATTCCAAGTTCAAACGAAGAAGTTATAAAGTTTTGTAGAAAATTTGCCTAAGTGCAGAAAGTTACCCAACTTGGGGACACGGCCGTGTCTGGTGACGAAAACAGAATCTTTGTAATACACATATAAAAGGATATCTTAGGGTTTCAAAAGAAGAGAGACATTACAGAAACAAAAAGATACAAGAGAAGAGAAAGATGCTTAAGGAATAACATCAAGAAAGAGGCAGAACAACATCAAGAAAGAGAGAAACAACATCAAGAAAGAGGGAAACAACATCAACTTCAAGATTAGAGAGATTGTTCATCAATCAAAAGGGGTTTTCATGTTTTATTTTATATTATTGATGAAACTCATTCTTAGATTCATTATGATAGCTTAGAATTCGAGTATTTAGGATTATGGAACCTAGAGTTTCATGTGATTCTTGGATTAATTTAGAAATTTCAATAAAGTTTCTATCTTTACTTGATTCAATTATATTGTTAATTATTGATTGATATTTCTAGAACGTCAATATATGATATTATGCATGTTGATTGAGAAATTGCATGTGTAATTAGATCTTCACATAATTGAAGAGAATTACATGTATACTTAGAGATAAGATACATGTTTCTTCCGGAAAGTTAATTAATTGTTTGGGAATTCATTATATATTAATGCAATTCTAAATTATATTACTAAGTGAAGAGATTCTGGTAAATAATTTAGGATTAGGGTTAATATGCTTGAGAAAGGTATTAACTTTAGTTGTGAATCCCTGCGGTCAAGAATAATAGAAACCGAATTGAATATATTTTAAGCGATCACATGATTAACTCTAGGGGAAATAATTCCTAAATACGTTATTACTTTCTTGAAATCGTTCTTGATTTTATCGCTTTTTCAATTGCTTAATTAAATTTTTTAATTAAAGTAGTTTGTTAATTTTAGTATTTTTAATTAATTCAAACTTTCATAATTTTTCGGTTAGATAATAAAGCTAAGGTTAATATTAGTACTCGAAGTCTCTGAGGGATCGACTCTGACTCACATCCGCTATATTAAAACTGATAGGTGCACTTGTCTCATATCAATATCCACACTCAATCTAAGTTATTTAGTTGATTTAGTGTATGTAAACACTGTTGGGCCTAGCTAAGGATTAGTTTTGGCAATCGCCTCTTTGATCCATGTATTAACAAAGCTAATGGACAGGAATGGTTAAGATGGCATTTTTTAAAAATATTTAGCTACTTCATTTTAGTTGTGTTTCTCATACAATATTGGGATAAACACTTAAGCACATGAATATATAGTCTAAGTAGGAGATTCTTGAAATTTGGATTTAATTCTTGTGTAATCGTAAGCTTGACGTGTTTAGGCATGTGGATGCACGTGCAATTGCAAAAAGTAGTTGTATATTTATCACAAATAAATTAATTTATTGGCCCTAAATTAGTGATTAATTTATTATATTAACGGGCCTTATCATCTTTTAATAATATAGGTTATATGTGTGTGTGTATAGATACCCTAAGCTACTATTGATACTGGATGGGCTCTTTCGGTGGCCCAGCCCATATAATTATTGCTAGGGCTATGGTCTCTAGCTATGTGTACACTATATATATATATATATATATATACATATACATATATATATATATCATCTTATTTACTCTACAAGTTTTCCCAACGCTTGAAGAGAGAGTCTTTACACATGGCAACAAAAAGACCATCCACCCATATAGCTGTTGCAAATCAATGGAACAAGGTATGCTTCCATTTATCTCAAATTGAATAATTTTTTATGTGAGATGATTTGATTTTGGGCTTTAAGGTTTGAAGATTTTCTTCAATAATTCTATCAATATATGATCTTTCCCTATTATTACTACCTTCATTGACCCATCTGCATAATAAATCTACCTCCATGAGTTTATTTTTATAAATTCGATTAATTTGAAGATAATTGTAGAAATACTTTAGAATTAGGGATATGAAAATAAATATGCTAATAAGTAGATAGAATAAATATATAAACAACTACATATTTATGAGTTATAACACCAAATGAATATATAACATTTGATGTTACTAGAAATAGAAAGAAATAAATAACAATTTTCATAAACTACAGTAAGTAAAGAAGGCTTTCATAGAATAAAGAGAGATAATTAGAGTAATAAAGATAATTTACAAAATATAATAAGAAGAAACCATATTAATACAAGAACCTCACAAGTATAAAATATAAACATTTAAAAGGGAAGTAAAAAGTAAAAGATTCCATACGAGGGAACACACCTTAACCTATTGTAAACACTATATATAAAGTCTCGGTGACTCCTTTACAACTCACTCTAGCACGAAAAGAACTTTTGTTGTGGTAAGAGAGGAAGCCACTCTAAGGTTATGATAAAACAAGCATATATCTAAACCCTAAGCTTTTAATTCAAAACAAGGGCTTAGAAATTAGAAATAGTTGTAAACATCCCATTTTTGACCCCATATACTTTTAGAAATTTTTATAATAGGGAAAAAGGATTCTAAGTTAGCAAATACAAAAAAAAAAAAAATAGAAAAATCTAAAATATAAAAATATAGAAAAGTATAAAAAATGTAAAATTAAAAAAAAAAGAAAAAGACAAAGAAAAAGTGGATAATTTAGAATAGCTTTAATATACTATTTGAGCCTTAATTAAACAAAGGCAATATTAGGCTTAGGTTTAGATTTAAATCTAACCCAAGCCAACCTAATCCATATATGCAATTCGATTGGATACATAGATAAGGTATAGGCCAATGACTTGATGAAAAGAGTACACATGAACATTTAAAACATTAGGGGATCGATTCTAGGCATAGTTGCAATGTGCCTTTTTTTTTTTTTTTTGCTACACACAAAAGTGCCACGTAGCACATTCTCATTGGGCGCACAAGTCAACATTGAATCCATCTTCTCCACCGCAGCTTCGTTTTTAAATAACCCAGTTTCAAGCCATTTTTTGTCCTTTTTTTCTCCATGATTTCAAATAGAGCCCAATATCTTATCTGAATACACTTGTTTCCCCGTTCAAATTAGGTTGGAAAATTCGAAAAAAATCACCATCTGAGATCTTAGGTCTTGTAATATATGGTAAATCCAAGCATGCGAGGAAGTTTTCAAAGCTTCTTCTTGATTCTTGAGCAAGCACATCAACTAATATCTTTAAATTATAGCTCGAATCAAGATTATTTCTTGAAATTCCGATATCACATTAGTTGTTCTATCTTGATCCAATTCCTCCATTGATGAACTTTCTAAGCTTATTTAAGTAAAGACTAGTATAAACAACCACCCTTAATCCCATTCCTAGCATCAAGCTCTCATCCCTGAGCTCCCAAAAACACACATACTCTCTCTCTCTCTTTCTCTCTCCAATCATGTCTAGGCAAAGTAACCACCTTAGCGATGTTTCCTAACCATGACACATTCGAACCCAACTCACCTTGAGTTTTGTTGTACCCCCTAGCTACCCTAACCAAGTATTCACCATCAAAACCCTGATACTACCATGCGACCTACTATTCGAAACAACCATGACCACTTGACTACATCCAAAACCGAGCATTCGGTTATGTTCACCACTACCCAAAACCCTCAAGCCGATGTCTTTATCGATAGTAGCTACGTATGTTAACTACTAATTGCTATTGTTACCATCCTCCAACAACTACCAAACAAGCTCCTAACTTCGCAGCACTTTGCTTACCACCGCCCCCCAATACCCAATTACCAATCTAAAAGACATGAAATCAAATTTACCCACTTATTCCGGTGCTCAAATAGGAGATCCAATTCATTTGCCCAATGATAGGAACTAGTCCACGATGATCTCTAAGCCAAAGCTAACTTATCCCAAGCCAATGCCGACCTGTCTTAACTTAAGGCCAAATTATTCAAAGCCAAGGCCAAATAGCTTTTGCTGAGAAGTCGAGAAACCACACGGTCAAGCACTCGAGGCCAAATAACAACTCGGCATAGCATAGAAGAGTTCGTGCTAAGCAATCCACAAGTACAGCAACTGTAGGCCGACCTCATTGAGAGCTTAACCAAGTACAATAAGACTTCCAAACATCCCACCCTTGCTCAAACACCTAATTGCTAACCGACCTCTGCTCGAGTCTACAGACAACTTAGATGACTACATGCTGACTACTCCGTTAAGTGCACAATTTTGTATACTTTGTAAATATTTTCCTTATTTTGATTATGGGCCATTCTTTTGGGTTTAAAGCCTTGTTTGTTATTTACAATTTTACCACTAAGGTTTCAAGACTTGCTATAAATAGCAATACATGCAATTATCAATGGAGATAGACAGTGAAGAATATTTATACAGCGAATTTACATTTTAAGTGCATAGTTTTATATACCTTATAAATATTTTCCTTATTTTGATTATAAGCCATTCTTTTAGGTTTAAGGCCTTGTATGTTATTTAGAGTTTTGCCACTAAAGTTTTAGGACTTGCTATAAATAGCAACATTTGTAATTATCAAGAAAGACAGATAGTGAAGAATATTCATACAGCGAATTTACATTTGAACGTTCCTTATGGAAGTAAGGACATTTGAGATGGCATTGCGAATTATTAAGTATGATATGCTCCTTAATCTCCCGTGTTATTATCAATCTTGCCTTTAAGATTGTAGTGAACCCTTCATTTAAGTGAGTTAGTGAATTGCCTCTAACCTCTCATTTGAAACCCGAATGATATTTAGTGTTCGTGAATTGTATCGAACCCTATTTCAAGCTCAACCCTTGATTATGTTTGTACCTTGGTATGTGATATCTATACACATTCATAGTCAAAACCCATATTCTCATTTTTCGTTCCTTGTTCCCATTTGAACCCCATTGGCGTTCGAGACCGCTATGTAGATTATGCATCACCCGTACTCTAAACTGGCTTCCAACCTACATATTGCATTCCAAGCCCAAGTTAGATCCATTCTCCTTGTTGGTGTATTTTTTGTTATTTTGTAATTTTTTTTCTCTTCTTATTCTATTGTAATTAAAAGACAAAAAAAAAAAATGAGAGAAAGAAGAAAAGACAAAAAAAAAGAAAAAAGGAAAAGAGGAAAGCTTTATTTTTTTATTTTTATTTTTCTTTGTGCTTCGATAAATAAGTGAATAATAAAAATAATAAATAAAATTAGTAAATAAATGAGTTCTATAACTTAGAAAAATCATTTTCCAAAGTAAAAATATTTAATCAACCTTTTTTAAAGTAAGACTTCTTTTAAATGAATGAACTGTTTTTGAAAGGATGGGATTTATTTAGAGCTTTTCCAAAATAAGAACTTGAAAAATTAGGACCTTTTTTTTTTTAAGAAATTCTTTATTTTAAAATGAAAATGGTTAATAAACTTAAAGCCAATCAATTTTTTAAAATTAAAATAAATCAATCCACTAATGTTTTCGAACAATAAACTATAGAAGTTTAATCTCGATTAACAAGTACATAAACACCTCTAGGGCAACTTAAAAAATGGAAAAAATTATTTTTCCCCTTCATATATTTTCTTCTTTTAGTTTCTTATTTTTTGGTAAATAGGTACAATTTCATTTTCTAAATGTGAATAGATATTATTAGTAGAGTATTTTTGAAAGATAAATACTAAATTCGAAATAATTGAAGTGGAACCCAATTAGGGTTTAATAAAGTAGTTCTTGATACTCAGGTATCTAGTTTTCTTGAAACCTTTTGAAAAAGTTTTCAAAAATCACAAGCTAGTAGCTAAATTAGAATTAATCTGCCTAATTAATTCTAATTTAATCATTCTATCCCAATTCTACTGGTTGGCGACTTCATTTTTTTTCAAAAACAAGAAACCAAATTTTCCTTAATTTTAGTGAAGGATTTAAATCAAATAGGCTTAGGGTTTATTTAAAATCAAATTATGGAAAACAAACAAACCGAAAATTTTTAGGCTCGATAGTAGCTAATTGTAAAACTTAATCATAACTCCTAATGCAAAAGTACGGATGATGAAACGTCAATAAATGTGGAAATTGCTAGAGTAGTGCTAACTTGTAGGGTAGGGTTCTGGCGAATGGTCAATCATCTATGAGTTATATATGCTAGTCAACTTAAAGAAATCTTGAGTTAGTGAAATGTAAAGGGATAACACTAAAGAGTGATGCTGCCAGATGAACATGCAAATTTAGTTTCTCATGTGATAGTAAAGGGAACTAGACGTCTTTATTCTTTCTTTGTGCACTCTTCCTTGATTAGTTGTTTTGATCAATCATAAAGCGATCTCAATTTAGTGCTTACATTTCTTAAATTCTTTGCAATGCTTTGAATTGTGTTAATGAGAAGGAGGCCTTTATTTGTAAATTTAGGTGCTTAATCTCAACTAGATGATTCTAGATGGACAGATAAGATGAGTTGTTCATGACTTCTGTTAGATCATTTTTAATTATCAACAAATGAGATAAAGTCTTCTGTGATTTTATAACTCTTATGAAATTTTGATGGTGGATGGGCCTGGCTAAACTTAGTTCTTTATATATAAGTTTAAAGCCCAATGCTTATAAAAGAAGCCTGTATGAGGGTTTAAGAATAAAGGCCCATTAAAAGACTTTCCTTTGTGTACAAGATAACCAAAAAATGCTACGAGTAGATGAATTGGTCTGTCGAATCCTATCATAAGACTATTGAGCTAAATCTCCCTTAGATATCCCCAAAATTAGGTACGGCTCCTTGAGTCCTATTACAAGCCCTAAAAACCACTCCATAACATAAATTAGGCCTCCTAAAATAGGCCCCCATATAACCTAAAACCTAGAAATTCAATCTATAACTAGAAAACCCTAGGATCTCTAAATAGAAAGAAATTATATGATTAAATTGTAAGATCGACAATCTTAAACACTTTGCAAAAGCATGTAAACTCTATTTGCTAAGAGCTATTGAATTATGGGGAAAGTGTATTTTTAGTCCTTAATGTTAATCTACTTTTCTACTTATGTCCTTAACCATTTTTTTTCTATTCTATTTGAGTCATCAAAGTTTTATAAACATTAAAGTAGAAATTCTATGAAACTCGTTGAATTATTTACCAATCCATGACATAAATTAGGTTCAAATTAGTCTAAAATAATGAATTTAATGAAGTGATAATATTAAATATATTTAATTGTATAATATAATTAAAAATAATATTAAATAAATTTAATTATATAATGAAATAAAATAATAATAAATTATCATAAAAATAATTAAATAAAAGAAAAATGGACTTAAAAAATTTGTATAAATTCTAGAAATATTGCCCAATGATCCCAAAGCAAATGAGTAGCTAACATATACTCAAGATGTGCAAAAAGTTTAACGGATCAATGAAAGTCATATTTTTATAAACTTTTGAAAACATTGATGGCTCAAATAGAATAATAATTAAAAAAAAAAAGATTGAGGATTCAAATAGAAAAGTGGATAAATATTGAAGATGAAATAAATACTTTGCCCTTAAATTATAGCCCGAATGAATGGAATGATAAAATTATGATAAGAACAAAAGGTTTCATTAAAAACATATCAATCTTTAAATTAGAAAGTAATTGGGGTTTAGAAAATACAGCAATAAAATAGTCAATTTTATAATTAACCATCTTATAAGATACAAGTAAAGTGATAGATAATAATTAGAATTCAAGGCATATGACAACAAGTAAAGATGATCTTAGTTAAATAATTGATAATGATGTCCCAAAGACTATGATGTGACTTATAACTTAAATTAGGAATGCATATATGTAAAGAAAGCAAAGGGAGTAAATAAATATCTTAGTTTGACCAACAATAGATTGACCATATTAGGAACTTGTTTGACCTGGTTGCAAACTAGGCCAACCACATTGCAATTTTGATCAACTGGATTTACTAAGGATTTACTAAGACATCATATGGCAAACAAACTCTCAAACTAAGTTGAGCTAATTGTTGTAATTGGCTAACACACTACCTAAAATAATTTTAATAAACCAAAAAGAACAAATTAAAATAAATATAGGAATAGATTATATAATTAAGTAAAATTTGTTGATCAATTATATGAATAGCAAGATAAAACTTGCAACAAAAAAAAAAAGAGTAATTATTCTATTTGTTTATCAGTTGTGCTTATAGGAGATTAACAATGAATCTACAATAATTTAACCATTAATGATCAAGGATTATTGCTTATGTTTGAGTTGATGAAGTGTTTCCAAATAAGCAGTCATGGATAGATGCCATCAGCTTATAGTGAAACAGACATCTAAAATGATGTGATTTATAGTTTGGACACTAAATTGCCGCGTACGAGTAAGCTGGTTATTGATATGACTAATTGCTATGAAACAAGTTGAATATTCTAAAGAGAAGTTATAAGAGGATAGTACCGGTGTTATGGGACATCCCTTTAGATGGTTTCCTTGACTAGTTATTGGATGGTTAATGTTAGTGGTGAAACTAGTATGAAGCAACTATATTCGGTATCTATGGTGGGATTAGGTGACTTTAGCAACTAATTAGTGTCAATATTAGGGTTAGATGACCCTTACAATATATTAAGCATATCTATATCTCTCACAATTTATGTCTACATTATCGAAATTCAAATGTTTCAAATCTTAGGATGCTTAGGTATGGTGTTGCTTGTTTTACCTAATTCATATCTTAATTGAATTATAGTTGTTACATTTAGCATATTATAGAATTGTGCGCAACTTGTCATATGATTGTTATGTGTGGCAATAGATATTGGTTTATCCCTTTTGGGGACTTGTTTTTCCAAATTAAATAATGAATTGGACTAAAAGATTCAAGAGAATAAAATATGATTATTGCAAGCACTAACCAAGTGACAAAGACAAGAAGTAGACTAACATGCTCCGGTGACAATCTAGTTTATTTGCATTTGTCATGGGCATCCAGAATAAATAGGTTTATTTAAAATATTTGTTTGTTTTCTTCTTCTTCTTCTTCTTTCGCTATCACTTTTGAAAAACGCTGCTATTATTTTTATGGGATTAATTATACTTACCAGTTGTGTAAGGTTTGTTCTTTTAGAAGAAACAATGATATCCTTGTATGAGACATATTGAATCTTATAGAAATGTACACATCTATTTGGTTTGGATATTTGTACTCTCAACTATTTATCTAAAACTCCTCTTATATTAATCAAATTGATTAATATAATTTTTTTCAATGAAATTCAATTTTATTAGAAGAAAAATAATATTTAATAAAAGCAATTGACTTAAGATTATTTGCCTTCTTTTAAAAGTCACAATTTAGAATCTTATCCTTGTAGATGTTTTTGAAGCACTTCTTCCACTTATTCCTTCATCTAGAAGTTATGATTTCTCTTTATTTTACATTTCATCCTTTTTCATATTATATATTGATAGGCTATTTCGAGACTTAGGCTCTCAAGGCTCATCCTAATCTATGTGGATTGTAGGCCGACCTATATTAACCTAAATTTGATTTAACAAACTCGAAAACTTGACCTCTTCTCTATTATCTTCGATTTGGATTTGACCCTCTCTTGCCACTTAAGTTATTCATAGCTCAGGAGGCGTACTTAGAGTGTTATTTCCCACTCATGGCAATCATGCTTAAGTCCCCTATAGGTTGGAACTCTACTTACGAAGCTCAATTAAAGGATAGAAGGGGATCTGCCAAACACTCTAACCTACATGGATTACCAATCTATCACTTACCATATCATCTCCAAGAATCTCATATCCTACCTAATTTAAGAAGATATACTTTGTCATTTGAGCTAAATTTGAATATATCCACTTTCCAATATATCTCTATTCCCCACTGCTATAAATAGGGGTTGACCCCCACATTGAGACTCCCTTCCATATCCTTGTATTCGTTGCCTTACGTACTCATTGATTTAAGAATTATAGTAACGGTGCTAGACAAACCCATGGTATCGTTCACAGTGTTATATTTTACAGATTACAGGTTCTTTGATCAGGGCCCAATCTAAAAACTCTATCGCAAAATTCTTGAGAGGACAGTATGTTATATAATCATGGAGAGGGGAATCGCTTGTTTTGTCCAGTTAGCTAGGAGAAGAATACAATAAGTTGAAAAGGGATTTTACAAGTTTAAAATAGTTAGATCATTTCAGTTCTGACGTACTAACTTGTTCCACAAATTATTAAGATCTAGCCCATACGAACACCCAACCAATAAAATAATTGCCCATGGATGAAGGACTATTGATGTTCCCCAACAATTTGGATAACCATCTCAAGCAAGTTGCTTATCTGTTGGTTTTATCTTATCTTTCCATCTATTCGTTGACTTGAAATATTATAAATGCAAAATAAATTTCATGTCTCTATTAATAACCGTAGTCACTATCCGCAATTTCTAGTTGTCATACTTTAATGGTAATTGGGGCTTATGCCCTGACTAATCAATCTTCTTGGACAAATCAAATGTAGCATGCTTGAGCACCTACGCATGACTCCTATTGACAAAACGCTTATGGATTAATAGGTCGCATAAAACCAATATAAATGAATGG
The DNA here is from genome assembly GCA_024138005.1 of Lumnitzera racemosa. Lineage (NCBI taxonomy): Eukaryota > Viridiplantae > Streptophyta > Magnoliopsida > Myrtales > Combretaceae > Lumnitzera > Lumnitzera racemosa. Next base: position 17,037,173 of record JAMXBC010000001.1, read on the forward strand.
CAGTTATTTGTTAAGGTTTCATAAGAAAAATTTTTAAATTGAATTAAAAATTTACTATTGGTTTAAAAAGATCAACTAAACAAAATTGAAAAATATTGAAATATTTGATAAAATATGTATTTTTTTTTTTCTTAAAATGAAAATAAAAGGAATATCATATTAAGAAATTAGTCTTTTTTTTTTTTTTTGGTCTTTAATATTTGCCTTGACATTATGGCAGTTATGGAGATGGAAACTAGACATGAAGCATAAAGGGAAGGTTCAACTACCGACAATTTAAAAAAAAAAAAAAAAAATGGGTTGTCATTTACTTAGCAGCAACAAGCAAGCCACGCAACGGATCATTAAGCAATAATATTGCAGCATGTAATTTTTCAGATCTAGATAGACATCGTGAGGGTCTGATTCCTTTAAACCAAATGAAAAAAATCCATCGATCCAATCTTGATGTAATTTTTATGTCGGTGGAACGAATATTTAATAATAAAAATATATATATATATAAAAGATTTGTCTTCATATTCTATGTACATAAGATAATCAAACATGGTACCCAGCTTTCTCTTCCTTTCTTTAAAAATATAAATACCAAAATTTTATCCATTTAATATTCGTATATTGTTTTATGAGCAGCTTCAATATCGTAATTTCTAAATTAATCAGCTGAGTATTTTTTTGGAGCTGTACATCTCATTACCATCGGTACTATCAAATTCAAGTTAATTCATACAATTAAATCCGATTTAACTTGATTTGATCATAAAATTAGTCTAACCAATTCAAATCCAATTTTGATAACCGCAATTAAATTCGATTTCATTTCTTTAATTTTTTATCCGAATCAACTATACAAACTGTATTCTCATATTATTTATAACAACGTACTAAACATTATGAATAGAAATATTCTTTCCAAATTTATATGCAATATAATCAATTTCTATGGATTTTTTTTATTTATTTCTTTAAACTCTTGGTATGGTAGGGAAAAAATATTAAAAACAAAATTGTTGATAATATAGAACTCTAGGACCTAAATTGTGGTTAGGATTTGAGAGGAGTCATGGTCGGAGCACGGATCGACTCGACCCATGCCATTGTCCACACGTAGTGGAAATAGCTTCATCTTCTGTGGATTCGCTCCTATTGAATTGATGTCGGATCTTGCCAATATTTCTGTAATAGTCATTTCTTTTCCAATTTCTTTAGTACATTCTTGGAAAAAAATAATTTTTGACAATAATATATGGTTCAAATGGTGAATCTAATTAAACAGGAGATCAAAAGATTGTTGCACAGAATTGAGTTTGAAATAATATAAAAAAATTCGAACTGTATCTTGATTCTTGTATATACGTCCCTTAAGCGAATTTCGCTTCATGTCTTTTCGTTGATTCGACAAAGTGCCCTCAGCTCATCAATTTCCAAGACATTGGACCGGGTCTCTTAGGCCCAAATCAAATTCCATCCAACAGCGCCCACCACAAAACCCACCCCACCACCCACACCACCAACCCAAACAACCCCACCAGTCCGCGCCCCCCCCCCCCCCCCCACTACACAACCCAACTGGCCGCCCTTCCTTTTTTTCTTTTTCCTTTTTTGAAGGGCCAAGAAAACTAAGCAAAAATCACGATGACATTTTACGTGGAGTGCAAATATACATGTTGAACAAAGTACGAGATCGAGCATATCTCATGAATTGCTGTATTTTGTAGAATGTAGAACAATTTGTATGATGTATAATCAACAATGATATAAAATATATCATTATTTCAAATTTAGATTGTAAGTTCAAAAATTAACTCACAAATATGATAAACGAGAATCATAAACGCAACAATCGAAATAAAAGGAATTTCAGTATTAGTGCAAAATTGTAACTAAGTACCGCTTTAGAAGAACTTTAATCTACAAGAGCTAATTGAAAGAGACAAAGTGAGGAATTTTGCATTAATATTTTTTGTATTGAAGTAAAAGCGAAACTTAGGATGTGAAATATTCTTGGGGTAGACGAATAATCCTCCCATATATGCTTTTCATCCATATCTAACTCGGCTAGATAGGTTCTAAATAGGGTCATATGATAAGTTTTAGTGCATCAATTTTTCAAAACACATTCTTATAAAATAAGATATAAATATAATATCTTTATACCCTATATCTAACTTGAAATATATACTATAAGGTATATAAAGTGAAACTTCCAGAATACCTTATATATACCTTATAAAATTTATTAAATAACATCATATACATCAATAAATGAAAAGTCACCTTATTTGTTGTATATGCTTTATCTTCTAAATTATATAAAAGCCATTCATTATCTTCTATGGCTAATAACTATAAAAGTGCTCCAAAAGTGATATTACAATTATAAATGAATAGATCTCCAAATTATACGTGATATTTTAATATTTGCAAATGATAATTTTCATTCCACTTTTCTATAGGTTCCATAGATTTTATTTATTATCACATGAACTTGAAATAATAAGTTAAGCTACAATATCTTTAGACATTACATATGGAAAAACTTGTAATATCACAAGTAAATTACAATTTGAATATCACGTAAATTTGAAACTTATGGAAAGATAGAAAAAATTTACAAGTTTTAGATGGTTATTCTAGGATACCATATGGTAGGTTTCGTTTCTAAAATTTGAAAATTAGTACCTTAAAGAGTAGGGTACAAATAAGCCCCATACTTTATCAACTCTGTCTGTACCTGCTTACATCTAAAATCTTTTATTTGATCATTGCTTTAATCGTTTCGTTAAGTGTAATATTTTTATATTCATAATTTATCATTTAGATATCTTAATAATTCAATGTATACTTAATACAGTGGTATATGATACTTTTTCTTTTCCTTTTTCTCTTCTTCTTCTTCTTCTTTTTTTTTTTTTTAGGTAATGGAGAGGCATAACAGTAGTATGATTGGCTATCTCCAAGCACATAAACCATCTTATAGATCCCGTGCACCAATTTGGTATAACTTGCACTACATAAGTAAGCCCAAGAAATCTACTTAATTAGATGTTGTAAAGGTAGAGTTATTATCGACATTTGTTACGTAGATGCTACATAGGTCTTATGCTCATATGTGACCTTAAGGGAGTAACAAGATAACGTTTAAGGAGAAGAGATAAAGGGAAGTGGCTAGGAGAAGGAAAACAGGTAGTTTGAGTGACTCAAACACACTTGTGAAAGGTGTAAGGTTAACACGTTCTTCATTTGATCTCTAATAGAAGAGATCTTATAAACTTGTATTGATTTTCCAATCTCTAGAGCTTTTGAAGTGTCAAATTAAGGAGGCATAACTAGAGTTGGGAAATGGGGTGGGTTATGCAAGTCAACTTGCATAACCGGTAAAAAAATATGGGTTGAGCTAAAATATTTTGGTCAGCTTAAATGCGAGCTCTTTTAACCAGTCCCACTTAACCCGTGGGTCAACCCATTGCAGGGTAAGTTAGTCGCCAACCTGTATTAAAAAAAAAATGAAAAATTTTAATGCTCTATTTATACATTTTATTCAGGTGTATTTTGGGTCCTTGGATTAAGTTTTTCACAAATGTAATTGATATTATATTTTATTTCAAAACACATTAATTCATTGAAATCTAAGCAATGCTATATGACATACTCATATCAAATTAACCATAATTATATTGTTTATCGTACTATAATAATATGTTTATTATTAACTTTCTATAATAGGAAATAATAAATATAGTATATGGTTACCATGATACCAACATATATGAAACATTCAAAATAATCATATAATGAAGTTGATCGTCATGTTAATATTGTAATATATATGATCATTGTTGTTACCTAAAGATAATTATAAATATGAATTGACATTGTGAAATAAGTCCAAAAAACAATTTACTTCCATTCTTCTTTCATCTTTTTGTCTGATTTTTATGAAGAATATAAACTTCGATGCAAATATATATATACATGTTATAATATATTTTCATCAAAAGATTGGAACTTTATTTTTCTCAAATGAAATAAAAATTAATTTTTATAGTAAATAAAAGCAAAATGTTTTTGGAACCAATAAGGTTGAGAATTGTGATTTATAATTTATTAATATTTTACCTAATACATTTGTGGGAAATGAAGGATAGTATAATTCGTGAGTTGGCTTACTTAACTCACCTACCTACCGTAGGGCGGGTTTTGCTAGAAATTTCAACTTGCTTTTTCAAGGGGGCTAATGCATGCAAAGGTAGGTTGGCCCACTTGACCCACTTGCACAGCTCTAAGCATAACTAAGTATTTATGAACTCTTAGCTTAATGGCATCCATTAGATCATGTTGATGGTTAGTGGATGAGATAGGGCTTACTCAATTCAAGGTTATCTTAATGAGTTTACAATGACTTAAAAGCTAGTAGCCTACTATATTGAGTATATAAGTCTTCTTAAGAGAAGTTAAGAGCGAATTAACGAGTCTAACAATCTTTATTTCAAATTCATCAAATCAAATCTCCTTAAATCAACTCAATTATAAACTAAACTCCTTAAGCTTTATCTCTTAGCCTATGAGAAGTACAAATAAATAGTGGGTTAGCCCTAATATTTTAATAGAACGAATTCAGTCCTTTACAAATGGTATGTAGTACTTTTTTTTTTATCTTAGGTAATGTAGGGGCACAACTACAATAGTATAACTAACTACCTTTAAACACGTAAACTATTCTATAAGACCCAATCATTGGTTTCTATAGGAAACATATGGTTCTCAAACTATGAGTTTTATTATCTGCAAATTTTAGTTGTAGAAATTGTTATATAATAATTATAATAGAAAGATAGAGGACATCTTATCAAGCTTGGTTTTTCTTTTTTCATCCCGGTTTTTATAAATTAGTTTTCTTTAAACCAATCAGTGTTAAACCTTACCCGTTTAATGTTAACCTTTGACTAGAGTTTAAAGAACAACTAGTTCTTATTTTGATAAATGTATTGGAGTCGCTACCCAACCAAAGTAGGGAAAGAGAGTTAAGTTATAAACAATTGGATAGATTAGTTATAACTTAGCTACCGGTCTATCGATTAAACCAATTTTATAAACAGTTTTCAAAACCAAATACCTGGATCTGGGGATTAGGATTTTTAAACTCTTTGTGAATGCCATTGACTTTCCGATTTTAAACCTAATCCCTCGAAATCACTGTTCAATAATTATCTTAGAAAAAACGAAATTTAATCAATGGTTAATGAATTTGAATATTTTAAACTAAAGTGGAAAATTGGTTTTCTTTTTTTTTTTTCATTTTTTACCATCGCCTCATAAGTGCTTACATACTCACTATTCGGAATTAAACGTACATAATTCGTTTGATGAAAAATTTAGTGAGTTAGTTAATTTTAACTTTTTTTGCAAAAAGTCGAATTTATGTTTTTACCAATTTTAAGGAAAATTTTCTAAGGGTCCTAATTAGGATATTTTATTTTTGGAAACTCTAAAATGGGCCTAATTTTTTAAAATGGTTGGTTTATTTTGTTATTTTATTGAAAATTTGGTTTTCCTAAGTGATAAGGCGATTTGTTCTTTCACTAACCTATTTATTTATTTTAATTTTTATTAATATTATTTATCTATTTTATTTAACCTTTTTCTATTATACTTTAATCAAAAATGAAAATAAACTATTCTTTTTCTTTTTTCTCCTTCTTCTTTTTCATTTCTTTTTCTTTTTCTTTTCTTTTTTTTTTATATTACATTACCATTTACATTTACATAAATAAATAAATAAACTAAAAAAATACAAAACAATAAAAACAACTTAAGTAAGAGAAGGGGCCGGTCCAAGATGCAGGGGCTTAGTCATACGGATCTAAGCAATCATATCGGGTTGGCTAGATACAGGTCGAGTCGAGTCGGGTCAGGTGCTCTGGCTAGGTCAAGAGCTATATTCAGGTCAAATTTGAGCTCTTCTTCAACAGCTATACCGTAGTTGGTTTAAGGCGATTTTGATGTCGAATCGAATGGGTGAAAAGGTTTTTATGTGTTTTGGAATGGGATTAGGGAGGTAGGTTTCATGCCGCAGTGTTTGGGAGCCGCTTAGGTGGCCGTCAGAGATGGGTGGTGGCCGTAGTTTGGGGGGAACTTCGACGGTGGCTACTGTATATGAGAAGGGATTGTGGTGTTGGGTTTTAAGATGCAGAGAGTGCAATCGTATGTGCATGTTCATCTAAGGAGTGGTAGAAGTGGGTGTTTTCAAGTTGGGCAGCCATGGTGGTTAAGGTTTCGGATTGAGGCATTGGTTGTAGGTAATAGAAGTACGGCAAAGCTTGTAGCTAGTGGCATTGCAGAGCTTATGCTGTGGGGATGATGTAATGATCGTGAGTTTGCTTGGAAGTGGTCGGAGAGGGGTAAATTGTAGAGAGAGAGTCGCAACTAGTAGAGAAAGAGTAATTAAAGAAGAGAAAGAGAGTTCGTGAGTAAGATTCTCGTACTTGTCTATAGATGTAGAAGCTCTTCTTATACAAATCTATCATCGGTTAAACTTGGAAAGATTGGAAAACCCAATTGAATGACATTGGTGAGCTTTGACTTGAAATTTTTTTTACCTTTTTCAATACAATTTTAAATGCATGTGATTGTGAATGTAGACAAGATTTTAAGAAAAATCGAAACTAGGCTACACCTAGTTTGCAATTTCTCCATTGACAAAATTGTTGCTTAAGGTGGGTAAAAAATGATGTAGAAGTAAGTTGACCAACTTGTTTTGTATGAGAAAGCTTAGGGAAAATGAGAAAGGATGAGAAAGAGAAAGGAAAGGGAGGGAAAAGGGGCGATGTGACGCAGCATGCTACGTGGCGCGCATGTGGCGCCACATTAGCTGTCACCCAATCCAAGGGCACCACGTGTTAGGGTATGTGGCGCAATGAACCCCTCACATGTGGCAGATCCATTTTTAGACAATGTGGCAATGTGTCTTCTAAGAAAAATAAAAAGACTTTCCATGTTTTTGTTAAGATTCAAACCAAAGTCCTCCAAGTTATACCCAGTACCATGCTTAAGTGTTTTATCGTTAGGCCATTAACCTGTACCTTATTTATATGTGTAATTAAAATTGCATCTATGGACAAGGCCCAAGCCAGTTTCAAATCTAAGCCCAGGCCCAACGATCCCCCCTTTACTTTTATTAAAAATTATAATCTAAACAAAAAATTTATTATTTTCTATACTTCCTAAATCCTCTATATTTCTATTTTTTGTATTTTTCCTAAATTTTCTATTTTTTGTATTTTTTCTAATTTAGGACCCTTTAATTGATCCTAAAAAATAAAAAGCAGGGTAAAAATGGAGTGTCTACAGTTGCCCTTCTTTGTGATAAAGCTTGAGCAAAACTTTGTCATAAAGACAAAAGAGACACTATTTTTGCATAAGAAGCACTTCAATTAGTTAGCTATCTTAGGCCCGATCCACTGGGGATTTTGTGGAGAGAGAGGAGGCACTCTATAAGCTAACCGAAGGAGTGAAAGAGGAATTAAGGTCTACTCGTACCATTATGAGCTAACGAACCAAGGTAAGCAGGCAAGTACTCTTTGAGCTAGCTAAGACCCTGAGGAGGTGTTGAAAACTTGGTTGTACCCTTATAAGTTGACTGACCAAGGCAAGAGCTTCTTTAAGGGACTAACAACCCTAAATTGGAATCGTTTTGGAAAACCCAGTCATGCTCTTATAAGCTTACTAACCTAGGTGGGAGCGTCTCTCGGGGACTCGCAACCCTAAAATAAAATCGATTTATCAAACTTTATCATGCCCTTCTAGATTCACTAACCTAAGTAGGAGCGTCTCTCGGGGACTAGCAACCCTAAGCTAGAATCAATTTGGAAAATCTAGCCATGCCCTTCTAAGCTCACTAACCTAAAGAAGAGCATCTCTCAAAGACTAGCAACCTTAAGTTAGAATAGATCTGGAGAACCCGGTCATACCCTTTTGGGCTTACTCACTTAAACGGGAGCGTCTCTTGTGGACTAGCAACCCTAAACTAAAATCGATTTAGAAAACCTGATCGTACTCTTCTAGGTTCCCTAACTTAAGTAGGAATGTCTCTCAAAAACCAACAACCTTAAGCTAGAATTCATCTGGAGAACCTAGTTGTGCCCTTCTAGACTTACTAACCTAGGCGGAAGCGTCTCTCGGAGATTAGCAACCCTAAATTAGAATCAATTAAACACCTTATGGGCTCGTTAAAAGAATGTTAGTGAAGGAAAGTGCATTATGGCTCGATAAGAGAACTTAGTGAATAGAAGCGACTAGTGGGCTCGCTACGAGTAACGAACTGAGTTAGGATAGCGCCTTCAAGGGCTAGCTAAGCACCAAAAGATAATGCAGAAGGTGAGCGCCTTATGAGCTAGCTTAAAAGATTGTTATAGATAAAGTCGTAAAATATTGGTCATATAGTCTAAATGCAAATACAATGTTCAAAAACCAATGCACTAATATCGTATGGAAGAACTTACTTGGTCTTGTTGATAATGCCCAAACTGTCAAACCTTTTCTTAGAAAGTCCAATCAAAACAAACTAATTTCCATTGCTAGCTCTTTTAGAGAAATCACAGAAATTAACTCCATACAAAATGCTACCCACTATTTTTGTCTTTCTGAAACTTTTATGAATCGAAGCCCTTACTCTCAACTAATAAATATTTGCTGTAAGGTGATTGCTTATCTGGATTTCACATTTCCCTGAAAAATAGACAATAAAAACTCCCCATTGAGGAGGATCAATCCATAATAAAGTATTTTAAAGAGTTTTATCAATCACCAATGTCCTAGATCTCACTTCTCAACTTCTTTCATATTTTCAGTGTATGGGTTCAATTAAATGGAGCAAGGGAGCTGAACCTTTTAATGGAGAGGTAGTGATTCCAATTTCGACAACTACTAAGGATATCAACTTTGCTTATAAATAATGAAAATTAGAATACAATGACATTCAAAACGACTAGCATTTTCATATTCTGAGTAAAAATTTCCATTGACTTCTCATGGGTAGTACAACTTTATAGCGTTAGTATTTCTAGGATCTCTCAATTCTGGATCATTCATTTGGGACAAAATTAAAGCCCCTCCTAGTAATACCCACTTCACAACATAAGGGCCTCTATAATTGGGAGCAAATTTTCCTTTGGTGTCTTGTGCACTGGGGAAAGCTTTTCTCAACACCATATTACCTTCTTTAAAGTTCTGGGGTCGTACTCTTTTGTTGAAACCTCAAGCCGTTCTTTGTTGGTAAAATTGATTATGGCATAGGGCTATTGATCTTCTTTTATCAATCAAATTTAGCTGCTCAATGCGTTTCTTTATCCAATTAGTTTCATCTAACTGGGTTTTTATTAGTACTTTGAGAGATGGGATCTCAACTTTTACCGGTAACACCACTTCAATGCCATATACCAATGAGTAAGGTATTGCCCTTATCGATGTTTTGATGGAAATTCGATAGGCCATAAGTGCAAATGGCAACATCTCATGCTAGTCCTTATATGTAACAATTATATTTTCAATTATTCTTTTGAAGTTTTTATTGGTTACACCAATAGCTCCATTCATTTGGGGTTTATAAGGAGCAAAGTTTCTATGAATGATCTTGAACAATCAGTATAACTCTGACATAAGCCTATTGTTGAGATTAGTACCATTATCTTTGATGATTGTTTCCAAAGTCCCATATCAAGCCAAGATATCTCTCTTGATGAACTTAACTACAAATCCTTTAGTAACGCTCAAATAGGATGAGGCCTCAACTCTTTTGCTAAAGTAGTCAATAGTGACTAATATAAAGCGATGTCTATTGGACGCTTTTAGAGTAATGAAGCCGATGATATCTATTCCCTACATCAAAAAAGGCCATGATGCTGAGAAGGTGTACAATTCTTGAGGTAGGGCGTTAATCTTATTTGCATAAACTTGACATAAGTGGTGATACCTGACGTGTTTGCTGTAATTGCCTTCCATTGTTGACCAATAATATCTGAGCCTCACAATTTTCTTGGCTAATATGTGACTGTTCATGTAAAGTCCATACACTTCTTCATATACTTCTTTCACTAAAACCTTGGCCTCTTTGTTATCTACACACCTTAAAAGTATACTGTCAAAAGATTGCCGATACAAAGTAGACTCACTTATTAAGAATTGAGTAGCCAATCTCCCTATCATCCTTTTGTCCTTTTTCTTGGCTTCTTCAAGGTATGTGCCTTATTGTAGGAACATTTTAGTAACATGATACCACAGTTTTTGGTCATTCGTACCCTCAATTACTAGACATAAGGTAGGCTTGTCTTCAATTTCAATAGTGAGGGGCTGAATCTCGACTCCACCGGATATGTAGATCTTAGATGCTATAGTAGTTAAGGCGTCAACAAATTGATTATGAGCCCTTTGTATATGATTGAAAGTGATTTCTTTAAACTTCTTCATCAATTCAGTCAAGTTCCAATTATAAGGTACCAATTTAGAAACTTTCATCTTGTACTCTCCCCAAGTTTGGTCGATAATGATTTAAGAGTCTCCCTACACTTCTAATTCTTAAATATCATTATCCAAGGCCATTTTGAGTCCCATGATGCATGCTTCGTACTTGGCAATATTATTGGTGTATGAGAAAATGAGCCTTACAACCATGGGATACTACATACCTTTAGGGGATATCAAGATCACCTCAATTCCACACCCAAATACGTTAGTTGCCCAATTCGAAGAACGTCTTCCACTTTACTGGTTCATCATGTTCTACTTTATCAAAACTTCCTTCGACTGCTAAGATATTTTCATTAGGGAAATTGACTTGTACCTTTTAAGGGGTATTATCAAAGGGATTTTCTACTAACTGATTTGCTATAGCTTGCCTTTTGACTAAATTTTAGTTCACGTACATAATGTCAAACTCTAATAGTAACATTTGCCACTTTGAGATTCTACCAATTAAGGCTGGTTTATCTACCAAGTACTTCAGGGGATCGTACTAAATCAGCAATTCAACTTGGTAGTAAAGTGTATATTGTCTAAGCTAAAGCATTACCCAAACCAAAGCATAGTAGGTTCTTTCAATTTCTGAATATTTCTGTTTCCCTTCAGTAAATTTCTTACTCAAGTAATATACAACCCATTCTTTTCCTTCCTCGTCTTTCTGGCCGAGCATAAACCTTATGGATTCTAATAATATTGTCAAGTATAGAAATAAAGGCTTCTTAGGTTTTGGAGCTACCAAAATTGAAGGGTTCATGAGGTACTCTTTAATCGTTGTAAAGGCTTGCTCGCATTCTTCATCTCAATTGATCTTGGTATTCTTTTTCAACAACTCAAGTAAGGGACAACACTTGTCTATGAGTTGAGATATGAACTGAGCTATATAATTTAAACAGCCCAATGACCCTCTGATTTCTTTAAGTCTACATAGAGGAGGCAAGTCAACTATTGCTTTGACTTTATCAGGGTCCATTTCAATGCCCCTTTGGCCGATTATAAAACCCAACAATTTCTCTAATGTCACTCTGAAGGTACACTTCTCTAGGTTGAGCTTCAACTGTAATTTTCTCAACATATCAAACAATCTCCTCAAATTATCCACATGATTTTCTACTTCCTTAGACTTTGCAATCATATCATCAACATATACTTCAACTTCTTTGTACATCATGTCATGAAATATTGCCACCATGGCCCTTTGATAAGTTTCCTTAGCATTATTAAGTCTGAAAGGCATTACTTTATAACAAAATAGGCCTTAAGTTGTAATAAATGTTGTCTTAGATTTATCTTCTTTAGACATTTGAATCTGATTACATTTGGAGAACCCATCCATGAATGAGAAAAGATGGCTTCCGGCTATGTTATTAACCAAGATGTCCATATGGGGCAACGAGAAATTATCTTTAGGGATCACTTAGTTAAGATCTCGAAAATCCACGCATACTCTAACTTTTCCATTCTTCTTTATTTGTGGCACAATGTTGGCTACCTACTTAGGATAATCAGATACCTTGATGAAACCAACCTTCAGTAATTTTCTGACTTCTTCCTTAATTTTCAATAAGACATCCGATTGGAACCTTCTTAACTTCTGCTTTTTAGGTTTGATATTCTCCATATGGGTAAGCAGTGAACCATGATTGATGGATCTAACCTAGCCATATCTTAATTAGACCATGCAAATACATCTTAGTTTTCAAATAGTAGTGCGGTCATTTCTACCTTTTTTCTTCTTTCAAATATCCTCCAATTTTCAATGTTTTAGAGCTATCATTAGTCCCAACATTAACTGTCTCAGTTAGCTCATCAATGGAAATTCTACTTATTTCATATCTTTGCCAGTTTTCTTATACGCCACTGTAGTCATTGATATTATTCCCGACGACTGACCCAGTAGTGCCAAAAGTGATATCAATACTTTCATCACCTATTTGCATGAGGTACCCATGGCTTTTATTCGAAGCATTGGATCTGAGAAAAAAGTATGCAAAGGAAAGAGTGTGAGCGAGGAAGAAGTGAAGAGAAAGAAGACTTATTCTTCTTTAGAAGAAATTTTTTTTTAGTACAATGTTGTAGAACAAAGGCAATTATTACAAAACTCTGTAAAATACTAAACTATGATTCGTCATTTACCCTAGAGAAAACCTATTGTTGTTCATAGGGATAGAGAACCAATTATTCAAGTACTAGCACTTATTGGATAGACCAGTTGTTTTATTCCTATTGGAAGTGTCTTCTTTGGTAAGCTCTGAATTCTAGATTTTGGCCCGAATGAAAATTTCTGATAACGGTGGGAAGGTCATTAGGGCATAATACAATATATCACCTCTTTTACCCCTTACTTACATATTTTGCAACTTATCCACTAGAGTTGGGATGTAACCTAGCCCATAGGTTCCAAATTGGCTTTCTTTGAATTTTGACCTCTCATCTTTCTCCTAATCCATAATCATACATACCTCTTCAAATATTTAGAGCCTAAAATCCTCTTGCTCCTCAATGGCAATATAAGGTATGGCCTTTTCTTTATACATTTCGTAATCCTAATTACCTAAAATCGTTATAACCTGACCATTTGAGATGAACTTAACCTTTTGATGCAGACTTAAAGGTATGGCCCTTGTTGAATATATCCAAGGTCTTCCTAATAACAAGTTGAAGGTCCTTAGGATATCCAAGACTTAAAATCAGATATTGAAAGTCTATAGGCCAATATCAACCTCTAAGTCGATCTCCCCTATAATTTCTCTTTTAGATCCATCAAAAGCCTAACTGTTGTCAAATTTGGCTTGATAATGGTCGTATTGACGTCCAATAGATATAGGGTAGTGAGAGGGCAAACATTCAAGGATGATCAATTGTCAATGAGGACTCTTGCTATGACAACATTGTTTACCCTCACTATTATGAAGAGAAACTTAGTATATTGGTTACCTTCTTAACCTAGTTCTTAGGTAGAGAAAGAAATTCGATCTATGGTGAAGATAGAGTTGGTGACAAACCCTATTCTTTCAGCTAGTATTTTGCAAAGGACTTTGACTTCCCTTAAAGTTCTGAACAAAGCTTCCTTATGTAGTTCCGATACCATCAATAAACTCATGAGGGATATTTATAGTAAAGTCTTAGCGAACTGTTCCATTATTTTAGACTCACTAGACTTGATTATTTTGTTTAAAGCAAACAATCCTTCTTCATATTCTGCCGATTCATTATTGGCCTTTCCAATACAGTTTTCTTTTTTAGGTCCTCCCTCAGGTCGTAGATTTTACCAAAGTAAGTAATCTCTTCCAATAAGCAAACTCAATTGCCCTTGATTTACTACCTGGTAGTTAAGAGGGGTAGTTTTATAATTTTCGGAGGCTATAGGCACATGGAAGGTGTATCTCTTGGCCTGTGGAATTTGCTTCTCCTTTTTTTATATAGAATTTATAAACCGTGGATTATCGGTTAGAACCAATCATGTTGATGGCAAGATCTAAGTCGTCAAATATCATATTGATAATGGACCCATGATTAGGCAAGGGGTTATTGTTAATGTTTGGAATTGGAGCTTCTACAAAATCTAGTTAAACTGTGCCTCCGTCGATTAAATCTTGAATTTTATTTCTTAATCTTTAGCATGAGTTTGTTGAATGGCTCACTTACCCCAGATGATATTGATACCTTGCATTAGGATAAAAAAATCTTAGCATGTACCTTTCATTGGGTGGCTCACAGTAGAGCAAATTATGCTTTCTTAGTTTTTCAAGTATCTGACTAAGAGGAGCAGGTATTTTAGTGAACTGCCTTAGGGCCCTGCTAACTTATGGTTGGCTTCTAAGCTGTTGTTAAGCTAGTAAATGATTTGCCCTAAAATAGACACGGACGTTAGGTCTAGTATTTGAATTGACCGTGCTAACAGTAGATTCACTAGGCTTGTTCGTAGTGGGTCTAGCAGAGGGTGGTCTTCTGTCTGATGTTTCTTATAACATGTTGAAGGAGACGACATGTTCAATTCGATACCCTACTGCTGCTACTACTTCTGCAAAACTAGAAGAAGCTTGCTTAATTAGGTAAGAAAAGTAGGATTTCTCAAGAGTGTTGATAAAAGATTCATTGTGCCTCTTCCTTGGGACAACTAAGTCCATCATGGTTAACACCACTTCAACATTGAACCTATATTGCTCATAAAATGCCCTAGCCAGCTTCTCCCATATGTTTATCTCGTCTAGGTCCAATTAGACACACCAGGTCAAAGCGAGGCTTATCAAGCTGTCTTGAAAAGTTTAGACGATGAGTTGGTCATATTGCATATACTTATCAATTTTGTGTATGTATAACCAGGTGTGCAATTTAAGGCATCTAGTTGCATTGTCCTTCTCGAAGTTAAGTACTTTAGATTTCTCTAGGAAACTTCCATAGTCGTAAGTAAAGAAGTTTGTTGTACCAACCTACTCAAATCCATCATACTCTTCAAGCATTTTCATTTTCTCAGTGATTTGTTGGGTCAATCGCCTTTCAAAGGATTCAAAGGCTTCGTTGACTTTAAGATAGGTTTCTTCTACTTCAAGAGGTGGAGCTTCAGCATTCTTTCCATATTAGGCCTTAGAATTATCTTCATTTACTAAAGCTATGGACTTGAGTAAGGTGATGCTGTCAGCAAAGAAGCTCAATTGATCTGCAATCTTCCTTACTATTCGTTCTAAGAGCAAAAACTCAACTTAGTGGGATCAACAATTTTTGGGTTGACACTGCTATTGTTGTTGTTGATGTTGTCATTTTCTCAGCCAGCCATTCTGGTTTGAGAGCGAGTTTGAATAAGACTTCTCTAGAAGGTTTGACGCTTGGGACCTATCTTGGTGACCTAGTTTAAGATCATTTCTCAGCAAGTTAGCACATGAATATTTTAATGGAACTGAAATGAATGGATGAAATGTAAGTGTATTATACTGATGAAAAGGAGGGGATCAACAATTAACAAAGAAAGCGACAAGTTTATTTATTATTCTTCAACTCCCGAAGTTTTATTACATAAAAGAAAAGAAAAATACAAATTCATCTAGATTAATCTTCTTTTCTTCTATGGGTCGGATGATATTTTCTTCTTCTGGTTGCTGGGTTCAACGGCCATTACCTTACCCTACTTTTGACCAAGCTCAGTTGCTTCCTCAAATTCTTAGATTTTCTTCTAGGCCATCTTCAATTGGTGTTCCAATGCATGAGATCTTTGCCTAAACTCACAAAAGAGGTTTTCCCACCTGTCTTTTTCATCGTAGAGGACTTCCACACAAACTTTTACCTGGTCCATGTAAGTCACAATTTCAGAGCTGAGATTCATGGGGGAAGGCTGAAGGACCTCTGGTGCTTGATACTACATCATGCATACCTAGTGAAGTTGATCATACAAGTATTCTTTAGTGACCCACTGTTTGTCTACTTCTCCTATGAATTTACTCAAATTGATGTTAAGGCTTATGGTCCTAATATCCCACCAAGCTTTGATCTTGTAAAGCTTGGATACCTTTTCTACGAAGTGAGGCTCTTCGAGATTAAGAGTGAATGGCTCCAATAAAGGTCTATGAACTATGTTCTAGATGCTCCCAGACTGCCTCACCATGTTATTTGGATAATAGCCTATACACCAACTTATTTCAATTAATGGTATGGCATGATAATCTTTACAAACAAATATGATTTTAGTGTAATTGCTCTATCTAACAGTCTACAATATGTCCTCAACCTGGAAATCTTACAAAACCTCGATCTAGAGAAGGGTAAATATATCTTTTGGTAATTTGATCTTATCGATGAAAGAGTCAATAAGATCAATCTTATTAGTGAATGCACCCCTTATCAAGTCTAACTTGAAGCATTTGATGTAGTTAACGAACCATACCATTAACAGTGCCATGCTTGTCTTAAGACCTCTGTATCTTCTTTTCTTAAGGAAATTAAGGTTCCTTATTTATTCAACAAATAAGGCAAGAATATAAGACTTACCTTCCCAAAATTAAGCCACTAATTCTGCCACCATAAAGTATATAAGAAAAAACCCGCTTAGAAATAAGATGGTGGCAAACATTGCTAATATATAGGCCTTGATTCGATTCTCCCTCCAATTACCAAGAACTAGAGCGCATTTATTGGATCTAGGTTTGGTGTAGAACCAATGGATTAGATCGCATATCTTGATGGTGTATTTGTTGCAATCATTTAAGGTCTCATTTATTTCAACCTTACAGATCCCCGAGTATTTTGAAAAAATGTAAGCCAGACCAAAGCTAAACTCTAGAATGGATATTTCATCCAAGGGAAGGGCTTGAAGCAGTCGGGGTGTGTTCCTCTGAGTTAGGCTGATTAAGTGTGGCCCAAAACGGAATGCGACTTCTTTAGGCTCCCAAAAATGGACTAAGGTCCTCACCAGTGTAATGTTAACATTTACCTTAGCTAGTGAGAGTATAAGCCTAATCTTTTTGGTAATGAATTCTTGTTCTCTTGGGTTGAAAGTTTGAAACCATTAATTAAGTATAAGCTTCAAGTTTGTAGGCTTATGAACATGAATCTCTTTAGCGAAAACCTTGGCATTGGATGACCTGGCCATTTCTGAAAGATTATAAGAAAAAGATAAATTACAAGGGGAGGAAAATTTACATCAAAAGAAAATACAATCAGTTTCCTACGTACATGAATTCTAGGAAAAGTACGAGGAAAGAAACCCTAGGTTTGTCATTTTTTTTCCTTTTTCATACCAATGCCACCTTCTTAGTTATTCAACAACCATAAAAAATGTATGCAAGAAGGGTGAGTTTTAAAAGTCCTTAAACTCTATGACCTCACGCATTTCTAAAAAAACAGTTCCTTGGTCACATCAAAGTTTAAGTAGGGTAATCTAATCGGCCTCAAGCAATAATTACCTCACTATATTCTGAACTTACACAATGGCTCCCCGTCTTAAGGTCCTAAGACGGCCCTGGTTTAGCTATATCTATCATGCATTCATGATAATAAAATAAGTTCCCCTCCTAAATAGTTAAATTGAAACTAAACCTACAGAAATATTAGTACAATTACGGTACAAATAACAAAGAACGAATAAATAAATTGCATTAAGGTGATTTTTTAGAGATTAATTTTAATTTTTGAAATTTGAATGGCTAACCCTCTTGACATCCTCAGTGGAGTTGCTAAGTTGTCGAGCCTGGTTTTTTTTTTCCCATATTTTTATAAATTAGTTTTTTTTAAATCTATCGGTATTAAACCATAATTGTTTAATACTAACCCTTGAATAGGGTTTAAAGAAAAATTAGCTTTTATTTTGAAAAATATATTGGAGTCGTTATCCGACCAGAGTCAGGAAAAAGAGTTAAGTAATAACCAATTGAGTGAATTGATTATAACTTAACTATTGGTCTCTTGATTAAACAAATTTGGTAAACGGTTTTCAAAACCAAAGATCTAGATCTAAGGATTAAGATATTTAAACCCTTTATGTACCATTGACTTTCCAATTTTAAACCTAATCCCTTAAATCACCTTTCAATAATTATCTTAGAAAAAACGAAATTTAATCAATGGTTAATGAATTTGAATAATTTAAACTAAAGTGGAAAAATGGTTTTTTCATTTTTTATCGTCGCCCTATAGGTGCCTATGTACTCGCTATTCGAGATTAGACATACATAGTTCTTTTGACAAAAAAAAAAATTAGTGAATTGGTTAATTTTTATTTTTTTGAAAAAAAAAAGTCAAGTTTACATTTTTACCAATTTTAAGTATATTTATGGAAAATTTTCTAAGGGTCCTAATTAGGGGATTTTATTTTTAAAAACTCTAAAATAAACCTAATTTTGAAAATGGTTGGTTTAGTTTGTTATTTTATTCAAAATTTGGTTATCCTAAGTGATAAGGTGATTTGTTCTTTCACTAACCTATTTAGTTGTTTATATTTTTATTTAATCTTTTTCTATTATACTTTAATCAATGATAAGGTGATTTGTTCTTTCACTAACTTATTTAGTTTTTTTTTTTATTTTTATTTAATCTTTTTCTATTATACTTTAATCAAAAATGAAAATAGACTATTCTTTTCTTTTTTTTTCTTTTTTATTCTTCTTCTTTTTCTTTTTCTTTTTTCTTTTTATATTACATTACCACTTACATTTACATAAGTAAATAAATAAACTAAAAAAAAATACAAAACAATCAAAACAGCTTAAATAAGAGAAAGGGTTAAACCAAGATGCAGGGGCTTAGTCATGCAAATCTAAGCAATCGTATCAGGCTAGCCAGATACAAGTCGGGTCGGGTTAAGCGCTTAGGCTAAGTTAAGCGCTGGACATGGGTCGGATCTGAGCTCTTCTTGAAAACAACTTACATAAGAGAAAGGGCCGAACTAGGATGCAAGTGCTTGGTCATGCGGATCTAAGCGATCATATCAAGCTAGCCGAATACAGGTCGGGTCGGGTCAGAGGCCAGGTCGAAAGCTAGATTCAGGTCAGATCCGAGCTCTTCTTCAACAACTGCACCGTGGTTAGTTTAGGGTGATTTGGATGTCGACTCGAAGGGGTGAAAAGGTTTTTATGTGTTTTGGATTGGGATTGGGGGGTAGGTTTAATGCCACAGCATTTGGGAGCTGCTTGGGTGGCCGTCGAAGATTGGTGTTAGTAGTGGTTTTAAGGGAACTTCGAAGGTGGCTACTGGGTATGAGAAGGGATTGTGGTGTTGGGTTTTGAGATGCAGGGAGTGCAACCGTGTGTATATGTTCATCTAAGGAGTGGTAGAAGTGGGTGGTCTCAAGTTGGGCAACCACAGTGGTTAAGGTTTCAACTTGGGGCGTTGGTTAAAGGCAATGGAAGCACAACAAAGCTCGTAGCTAATGGCATTATAGGGCCTGTGCTGTAGGGATGATGTAATGATCGTGAGTTTACTTGGAAGTGGTTGGAGAGGGGTAAATTGTAAAGAGAGAGAGAGTCGCCACTAGTGGAGAGAGAGTGATCGAGGAAGAGAGGGAGAGTTCGTAAGTAAGATTCTCGTACTTATCTGTGGATGCAGAAGCTCTTCTTATACTAATCTATCATCGGTTAAACTTAGAAAGACTCGAAAACCTAATTGAATGACATTGATGAGCTTTGACTCGAAATTTTGTTTACCTTTTTCAATACGATTTTAAATCGTATGATAGTGAATGTAGACAAGATTTTGAGCAAAATCGAAACTAGGCTACACCTAGTTTGCAATATCGCTATTAATTTGGCAAAATTGTAGCCTGAGGAGGGTAAAAAATGATGCAAAACTGGGCTGACCAGCTTGTTTTGTACGAGAAAGCCAAGGGAAAAAGAGAGAAAGGAGAAGAAAGAGAAAGGAAAGGAAGGGAAAGGGGGCAAACATGGCATCACGTTAACTATGTTATTACGAACCATGACCAAGAACAGACAAAGCCAGTTACTGGATGGGTCCAAGTTTACAAAAAACTCGAAAAGGGTTAATAGAGAATGGTACGGAAGGGGGCAAAAATGACGAATGAAATAGTAAGTAAAAACCCATGAACAACTCCAGAGGATATGATGCACTAATGGAACTTCCGAGGACTTACAAAACAATTCAATATGACACACAAATTGGTCCAATGAGGTTACTCGCCACTTAACCTTTTTTAAAGGAAAGGATAAGGGTATCTATACCCATAAGTTAGGGCAACTTATCCCAAAGGGAAAAGATAAAAAGGACATTTCCTAAAGAAGCAATGTACATGATACAAAAGGGTAAAAATGAATATACAAAGAAAACAATCACCGATGCTACAGATTCTACATATGATACTGTACACATGGCAATGCTACATTGGCGAGGTTGTTAGGAGATGCAGAAAAGAAGTACAAACTGATGGGTTTATCTGAGCAGGGATGGCTTAGTCAATTTAAGTTCTCTATCTTTCATCTTCTCAACAAGGATGATACCGAGTGATTGGTCAACTCGGTGCTAGAGAATAATCATCAACTTGGCATATTACAAAATAATGAGTGGTCATATAGCATGGCATTAAAAGTAACTCAGCAAAGAAGTACTCGACCTTAGCCTCGGCAGGGGTTGGTTGGAACAAAATGATTCGTCGTACTAGCCCCTCTAGTTCTCGGGCTCAGCTATGAATCAGAGGTCCGGTAGCCTGATTCTCATCATTCTCTTCAAGTTGTTTTAGATTTGGGATCAAATCCAAATGGTGTTCGCTCAGTTCTCCATCAAGGTGATATGGACTACAGTCGGCAATGTTAAAGGCATTAGAAACCCCATAGTCCTCAAATAATTCCAACCTGTAGGCATTGTCACTGATTTTCTAGAGGATTTTAAAAAGTCCTTCTGCTCTTGTAGAAAATTTATTCTTCCTCTTATTTAGGAACCGTTCCTTGCTAAGGTATAGCCATACCAAGTCTCCCGATTGAAATTATTTAGCCGGCTTACCCTTGGTTTTTTTCTCACATTTTTTTGGCAACTTGGTCGATGTGTCCAGTAACCTTATTAAAGATGTACGGAAGAGATTATGCTCTAGCCGAGGCGTTGGGGTCCTCTTGCGTGGGTACTGATATAAGGGCGTGGTTAAGGGGCAACTCGGGATTAAATCAATAGACTACTTCGAAGGGAGTCTGCTTAGTAGGGTCATGTACAATTCGATTATAGGCAAACATGACCACTGGCAGACAGACATCCCAATCAGTTAAGTTCTTGCCTATTACAGCTCAGAGTAGTAAACTTAATGTACGATTTACCACCTATGTTTGGCCGTCAATTTGGGGTTGACATGAGGTACTAAAGAGTAATTTGGTTCCCAACCAATACTATAAGGTTCTCTAGAAACGGCTTAAGAACTTCGAGTCTTTATCGGAGACTACACTTCTCGATATGCCGTGTATTTGCATAACCTCCTATAAGAAAAGAAAAGCAATAGCCGAAGCGTCATTAGTTTTGGTATAAAGCATGAAGTGTGCCATCTTATTGAACTAATCTACGACGACCATTACAGAATCTTTGCCTCGGGCAATTTACAGCAATCCAAGAACAAAGTCCATGCTCAGCTCAGTCCACGGCCTCGTTAGAATAGGTAAGGGCATTGCTTTCCTTTGTTCAACTCGATACTTGGCCTTTTTGCACACAGCACAACTTTCAACAACTCGGTGCATATGTCTCCGCATTCTTAGCTAAAAGAATCGACCATTCAATAGTTCACAAGTCCTCCTCTACCCAAAGTGTCTGGAGAGTCTTCCACTAGGGCTTCCTCAATTAATAATTCCCATAGGGAATAAGTCAATACGTACACTTTCCCCCCTCGGAACAGGTAGCCATCCTCTACATAATACTCGTCTACTGTCTACTCATCCAGGCATCGCGAATTTATTAGTCCAAAGTGTGGATCCCCAGAATATTATTCTTTGATATTCATAACCCAAATAGTCTAGTTTGCAGTTATGATAAAAGCGTATGTCTCCTTAAAAGAGCATTTATAACTACGTTGCTCTTTCCCTACTTGTACTCAATTAAGAAATTGAATCCCTCAATAATAAATAATGTTGTTATACTTGCATCGCTCAAATCAGTGCCAAAAGTTCCTTATCATATACAAAGTAGTTTAGTTGTAGTCCTCAAAGCGTCTCACTGTGGAAGGCAATTAGCTGGCCTTCCTACATTACGACAGCACATATTCTAATGCCTAATGCATCGCATTCCAGCTCAAAAAAAATTTTCAAAGTTGGGTAGTACTAATACCAAAGCAGAGGTCAATCTTTCTTTTATGTCAACAAAACTCCTTTCCTCCCTTTTTCCCCATTGGAAATCGATGTTCTTCTTTATTAGCTCGGTAAGCAATGCGGTGATGGTATTGAAATTCCTGACAAACCTTCTGTAAAACGAAGCCAGGCCATAGAAGCTTCTGACGGGAGTCAGTCACTTGACAATTACTTGAATCTTTTCATCATCAACTCACAAGCCTTCCCCCACTACCTATGTAGCCCAAAAATATTACTTCCTCCTAGCAAAAACAACATTTCTTTAAATTGCCAAATAGTCTCTCGGCATGAAGGATATCCAAGACTGCTCTAAGATGTTTACAGTAACTCGACATGTTAGCACTGTATATCATGATGTCGTCAAAGTACACCCGATTCACTTCCCTATAAGATGTCTCAACACATGGTTCATAAGGCTCATAAAAGTGCTCAAGGCACTCGACAAGCCAAAGGGCCTAACCATCTACTCATAAAGTTTATGTTGAATCTAAAACACAGTCTTCTACTCATCTCGTGGTCTCATGCGGATTTGATGGTAGCCAAATTTAAGATCAATCTTGCTAAAAATCTTAGCTTTACTCAGTTCATCGAACATGTCTTCTAACCTCAGCATCGGATACCTATATTTGATCATGATTTTGTTTACGGCTTGATTGTCAACACACATCTGCCAAGTTCCATCCTTCTTCGGTACTAAAAGTGCAGGCACAACACAAGGGCTGAGACTCTCTCTTACATATCCTCTCTTTAGTAACTCATTAACATGACATTGGAGCTCAAAATCCTGCTTGGGATTCATCCAATAAGTTAGCTTGTTTGGCAATATAGCGGTGACTACTAAATCAATGTAGTGCTCTATTCCTCGAGTTGGGGGCAACCCCTCAGGTAACCGTTCTAAGACCAGGTCAACATATTCATTTATTAACTCCTTGATTTCCTAAGGAAGCTTACCCCACCCCTTCATTTCCAATAGTCGCTTGACCAACAATTAGATTGGCTCGTTAGCATTGATAGCCTCTCGAAGCTCGGCTATAATCATCACTAGAGTCTTCTTCAATCCGCAAGCAAGTTTCATCTACAACTTATTAACTTCTCTTGATGGCATCAAATTCAGCGTGATCTTCCAATCATCCTTCTCGAACATATATGTATTCTTATAGCCATCATATATAACTCTCCTATCAAGCAACCACATCCTACGTAGCAACACGTAGGAAGCGCATATTGGTAGTATGTCGTAAAGGATCTGGTCAAAGTAATTCCCTATAGTGATCGGTAGTAGCATTTGCCGAGTGACATGTAATGCTCATTTCTCACTTAACCAGTACAACTTATACGGCCTGGGATGTGCAACAGTCGACAACTTCAGTTTAGAAATAAGATCGGCTGATGCCACATTAGTGCAACTCCTACTATCCACAATGAGGGCATACATCTGATCATTCACTTTGTAGGTGGTACGAAACAAATTCTCTTTCTACTCCTCCTCTCATGAGGGTTCCATGCTCATCGTACATCAAACAATCATGAGTAACTGGTTTAAGTCCTTGGAAAACACGTCCTTTTCAATCAATTCTTTCTCAGCATTTTCTTTCTCGACTAGAACCTCCTCTTCCTTAGGCTCCTCATCCATACTCTCTACTTCTGACTTCGGGATATTTCCCTCAATGACCATTGTCCATCAGTTTGGACACTGAGCAACCATATGTCCGAACTCTTAGCACTTGAAGCACTTGATCTGGCTTGTCTTCCTACTAGACCCTACCCTCTTCTCATCCTCTTCTCATGAGTTCGGGTCGGCCTTTTTGCTTAGCTCTAATATCAACCCTTCTGCTCAGCTCGGTACTTGACTAAGTTCGATGACTTGCTTGACCTAGTTCGCTAATTAGCATTTTAGTTGTTACTCGGCTCCTTCTTTGCCTCTCTACTCGCTAGCCAATCCCAACGGCTTCATCCATTGTGTCTAAACATTGGAGTTCCACAATGTCTCGGATGTCTCCTCTTAATGTAGTAATAAATCTTGAGACTATTCGAGCTAGTGGTTCCTCTACTTAGTATCGTATCATAAGCATTTGAAATTCTTAAACATACTCATCAACAGTTTAGCCTCTTTGTCTCAATTCCTGAAACCGAGTGAAAGTATCATAGAGATATGTTTTCGGTACGAATCTACTTCTCAGTACTCTCTTCATCTCATGCCTAAGTGTTAATCTCTCGGTACCCCTCTCTTCTTCTCATAGCCTAAAAATTCTTCCACCACATGATAGCATATCCAGAGAATTCAACAACAGTCCTTACTTTCTCATAATCTTCATATTAATAGTAATCAAACATACACTCTACCTTCCCTTCCCAATCCATATACTCATCAGCATTCCCAGATCCATTGAAACTCGAAATTCGAAGCTTCACATGGTTAGATACTCTAGGGACTCGTACACGCTCCTCTTCAAAATACTCTTCTTTCTCCTCATCAAGCTCTCTTAGGTCTACCCTTTACCTTACTCATCCGCTGACTCCTCCACCTTAAGCTGGTCAAGTTAGGTATTAACCTTTAATAAGTTGAGCAGCTTGTGGAGTGTTATGTGTGGTTTCAGTGGGTTGGCAGGACAGCGCATGAATAACTTGGGTCAAATCTACTAAGAGATTAACTACCTCATCAAGTCTCTGATCAATGCTTCTAAGAGTTCCCTGAGATTGTTATCTATGGTAGACAACTCCACTGTTATCACCAACACTAATATTCATACTTGGGTTTGTCATTTTTCCTCACAGATTCAAAATTCAAAATTCAAACAAACACTTCAGAAAGTGAATAGCTAATAACATAATAACTAACTCTGTTTCATACATGCAAAACAGAGCACAACAGAACTTCAAGAGGAACTAACTATAATTCACACAAAACCTTCGCTCTGATACCAAAAAGTTGCCAACTGTGATAAAAACTGAACAAGACCAGTCGTTGGATAAGTCTAAGCTTGCAAAAAACTCGAAAAGGGTTAATGGGGAAAGGTACGAAAAGGGTTAATGGGGAAAGGTACGAAAAGGGTTAATGGGGAAAGGTATGAAAAAGGACAAAAATGATGAGTGAAACAATAAACAAAAACCCACAAACAGCTCTAAAGGATATGATGCACCAATGGAACTTTTGAGGACTCATGGCACAATTCAATATGATGCACGAATCGGTCCAATGAGATTACTTGCCACCTAACCTTGCTTAAGGGTAAGGATAAAAGTGATGCCGAGGGTAGACAACAGTGTTTACACAAGGAAGAAAGTACTCAGGAGTGTATTAAAGATAATTTGATCATTTATAGCTATAAATACAAGGGTATTTATACTTGTAAGTTAGGGAAACTTACCCCAGAAGGAAAAGACAAAAAGAACATTTCCTAAAGAAGCAATGTATATAATACAAAAGGGTAAAAATGAATATACAAAGAAAATAATCACTGATGCTACAGATTCTACATATGATACTATACACGTGGCGATGCTGCATTGGCGAGATTGTTAGGAGATGCGAAAAAAAAGTACGAACAATGGACTTGTACGAGTAGGGATGACTTAGTCAGTCTGGATTCTCTATCTCTCGTCTTATCAATACGGATGATGCCAAAAAATTAGTCGGCTCGACGCCAGGGAGTAATCATCAACTCTGCATATCACAAAATAATAGGCGGTCATATGGCATGGCCTTAAAGGTGTCTTGATAAGGAAGTACTCGACCTCAGTAGGAGTTGGTTAGAACAAAAGGATTCATCATGCCAATCCCTCTTGTCCTTAGGTTCGGCTGTAGATCAGAGGTCTAGAAACCTGATTCCCATCACATGTCGTCTAACCACATTGTGCCACAAGTGGTAGTTGACATGGCATGCCACGTGGCATGCATGTGGCACCACATTAGCCATTACCCAATCCCAGGGCACCACGTATTAAGTCATATGGCACAATGCACCCCTCACATGAGTTTTCATGCATTATTAAATACCTCTTATATCTTTTTGAGTCTTGATTTTTCAAATTAGCTCTTTTAACTTTATTAAGTGGGTTGAGTCTTAATCCTTCTCCAATGTCATCAGTAACATTATAAATACCTAAAGGTTGGTATCTTATTGTTTCTTTCTTATATCTTCTTACTGCCTCTTCTCACTTAAGGATTTCTTATGGGTAGATTTTATTTCATCTTTCTTCTTTGTTTTCTAAGGCTTGAAATTATGCAATATATAATTTTTGTAGAAAATCTTTAAGGTTTCTAATTTTACATTAGATCGGAAAATGCCCTCAACTTTCATAATTTCACTTTTAATCCATCAATCTAGTGAAAAGCCTAAAAGAAGGCCATGTGTTTGTAATTCACATAAATTTGTAAAATGAATTGATATCTCACAATTTGACATTACAAATCATAAAGCATCATCTATGAAACTATTTTATGATTTCTAATGACCTAAAAGTTCTAATTCACTATAATTGAAAATTATTAGATCACTTAATGTTCTTAATTTTACTTAAAGTTTGTAAAAACATTGAAAAGTTTGTAAAACCTCACAGAAGTTTATAAAAAGTACTGAACTTCATAAAATTACTTATAATTCACAAAATTAGTCAAAATGTTTATTGTTTCACTCTAAATTTTTAATGGAAGCTATAGACACTTAATTTTTGCCTTTCCATAGTCCTAATTTCTTTATTTTTACAAAAAGGGTCTTAATTAAAAAATAAAAAAATAATAAAAAATAATAAGGATAATAAAATAATAAAAAATAATAATAATAATAATAAATTTAAAAAAAAAAAGAGAATCGCGTCTTAACAAATCGAGACAAGCCAAATTATCTTAAGCCAAGTCGTGTTAAACCAAGTCATGACGGATTATTTAAAATCAAATCGGGTAATGGGTGTGATTAATTAAGTCATTCGGGAAGTAGGGATTCATTAAAATAATTTTGGTCTAGTTTGATATAAAATAGATCTTTTTGATCTAAATTATGTTAAGTTAGATTAAATTTATAAAGTTGACTCTTTCACTAAATCAAATTAGATCAGATCGAGTCCGTTAAATAGAGAGCCTAAATCAAATAGGCTTTCTAAAAACTGGATCAAATCATTAAAGAAGCGTTATCGTATATTTCGTATCTTGGAATCGAATCTATTTTTAAAACAATACAAAAGATTTGATTGGAGGTTTTATAAAAATATAGGTAACGTTGATGAGGGGGATTTTTTTTTTTTTATGGATAATTCATTCACTTAAATCACAAATTCCATAATTCAGAAACACTTCACATACAATCCGAAGACAAAGCCCGAAGCCATCTTCAATCTATAATCTTTGAAGTCGAACTCCACAAAGCAATCCAAAGACAACTCCCCATTGCCGCAAGCTAACAAATCCGGAGACCACTTCACGTTGCCGCAACGCCAACGAATCCGAAGTCCGGTAAATCCAAACACGCCCCCAGCATCTGACGTCTCCTAATTCACACAGATCTAATCAACTGACCAACGACCAGCCAACGTCCCTCGGAATCCAACAACGTCGCACGCTGTAATTTTCCGATCAAGACGGTTCTGCACCGTTACACAATCCCCACACATGACATCCAGCGAAGTACACGCAATCTGAAATACGATACACACGACAGCGATCACTTGTGATTCGACGCGTAGGTAAATTTTTTTTTTTAATTACTTATCTGTTTTATTAGTCAATTTTATTGTTTTTTTTATGATTTTTTTTTAGTGTAGGTCTATTATTGTTTTTGCATTACGTCTTTATTTTCTAGATGATCTTAATTTTCCCTAAAATTTAGTTAATTGAGAATTACATTTTTTTAATAAAAATCATTTAAAAAAAATATCTTCAATGTATCTTCAGTGTATCTTATGATTAAGATTTGGTTGAGATATGTATCGAGATACGTATCTTACAATTCGAATTTAAAAAGATACGTATTTTATGATTGGGATTCAAGAAAGATACATATGAAGATATGAATCTAACCGCATCTTTAACATATCTTATAGTTGGAATTTAGAAAAGATATTTTTTACGTATATTGGTTTTAAAATATAAAAGATCTTAAATTGAGTTTTTTAAAATGATTTATTTAGTTAGTTTTTTTTTAATTCAGAAAAATTAGATTTCTTCGATCTCTTTTAAATAATAAATTGATAAAAGAAATGTAGACTTAGTTCAGTTTTTTCAAAATAAAAATAAATCACCTACTAAAAATTTTATAAGAAAGAACTACGATCGTCTGATCCGGCTAGCGAGTACGTAGGCACCTTCGGGGCGACGATAAAATTTGTAGAAACCTAGGTTCTTTTTTCTTTTGATTTTAGTTTTTTTTTTATATTTTTTAAAATATTATAATTAGAAAAAATAATCCTAATTTTGGTAATAAATAGTGGTACCCGTTAGAGTTTAATAGGTTAGCTTCTGAATTCGGAATCCTCTAGTTCTCTATTAAATTTGAAATCAAAGACCGGTAGCTAAATTGTAACCAATCCACCTAATTCGTTACGGTTTCTTTTTCTTTTCCCGACTTGGGTTAGGTGGCGACTCCAAAAATTATTTTTAATAAAAAAATAGAATTTCTCAATTTCTTTAATCGAGGATTAATATTAAATGGATTAGGGTTTAGTATTAATCAAGAAATGAGAAATCAATTTTAAATTAAAAACCGAAAAATCAGACTTGATAGAAGCAACTCAACTTCAATTAACTTAATGTTAGAAGCTCCTTCATCTTATCCTTCCTCATTTAAGTAAATCAAAATATCTACATATTCTAAATATTTATATGATTCCTAAGTAAATTGATTTCCTAAACTCTTGTTTTTATTAGCACAATAGTAGATGCATTATTCTACCAACCTTTATGGAAGTGATACAAAGGAGTTTTCCTATTATAGACCTTTTAGATTCCTTGAACCATTTATATTGCATTGTATATAGGAGTTCTATAATCAAAGAGCCTTCCTAGTTAATGAACTTTATCATTTGCAACAACTACTATAGACCTTCTTAATTTTCCATGACACATGAGTTTTGCTGCATGTGTACAATTGCAATTTGAATACAAAATAACCCTTTACTTATATGCAACTTGGGCATAAAGATGTGTAAGCCAATGAAAATAGTTGATCTTGAACATTCTTGAAGATCTTTATACTTAAACATATCCCGATTCTATTACATTGAAAAAAAAAAAAACTTTTCATGCATGCATGGAGTAAAATCTTGACTCAACAAGATATAGGGCTCAATTTTTATTTCAAGTATTGCTAAAGCAAAAAATCTCCCAACTGATAAGCCTTGTTGACTTCATTTTGGCTTTAAACATCGACTCAACTAATAGAATTTTACTAAGGCTATTCCAATACATTGATATCAAGAGCTTTGAAGTTCAATTTGTTGTTGTATTGTTTAAACCGAGTGATCATTTGCCATAAGTTAATTTGATATTAATGCTTTGACCATATGGGAAAAAAGAAAAAGCTATATAGCTTAGATCAAATCAGAGTACCAATGCTAGATTTCCTATGCTTAAATCATGTCATCATCAACAATGCCTCTTCAATTAAGGATAGTCATCGATTTTGGATCACCTTGGTTCTTGTGCATTAATTTAACTATATGATACATTAGATGAAAATATTATGAGTTATTGACTAAAGACACCCGGATAATGCTACTAATTTACCTCAATCATGCCTTAAACAATCACAAGAAGTCATAAAATCGATAGATCCCACTATAATAAAGTTAATTATTTAAAGACTCAAATTGATGATTATGGTCAATCGCCTTGACCAAGTGATAATATGTGCACCATATGCTTACATGAGTATAAATTAAAAGAGATAATCAAAATTATCCACAACTAATATTTCCATGCAAATTACTTAGAGAAATGGTTGAAGAGAGATGCTACTTACCTATTATATTGAAATCTCTACATATAATTATTTCAAGTCTCCTATTAACCTAAATTAAAATAATTACACATAGTAATTTCAATAGAATGAGCATATGGTATTTCTCTTTAACTACTATTGTAAGCAATTTGCATGAAAATAGTGGTTGCACTTTAAGATAATCCTTATAATCTCTTTTGACTTTTACTTGTGCAAGCATACAAAACAAGGATTATTGCTTGTCTAGGTAATTGACCATAATTATTAATTTGAATCTTTAGATAATTACTCTTTTATGGTGGGATCTATGCTCTTGTGGATGCTCATGATCATTTAAGGCATAATTGAGGTGAATTAGTTGTGTTATCTAAATAATCTCGATTGCTAATTTATAATATTTTCACCTACTACATGTAATTGTAATAATGCATAAGGGCTAAAGTGACCCAAAATCATTGAGTATCCCTACTTAGCACTAGTTAAAAGAGAGTTGAAAAATTAATCATACTATATATTGGTCTTAAATGAAAACTGTCAAATAAAACAAACATAATATTATGAAAAATGTACAAAATCCATAGGTCTGTTTGTTTTGTAGAAAAAATATATCTTTGTTTTTTTTTTTACAATTGTCTAGATATTTATTGTAATTAAAATCTTACTACTACCATAATCTTAAAAGTTCGCAAATTTCAGTGACTTTTAGTAGTAAGTAGCAGTGAAATATGATGAGTTACCACAATGGCTATTAGAGGTTGTGATTACTAAACATACATATGATTCACAGCTTGATACAGCTACCTTCGGTGACATTGGGAGAAAATACAAAGGAGTATTGATTGGCAACAACTTCGGACTGATTGAAGTTGGAAGTCTAGAAAAGGCAAAAATTATTGCTGTTATAGAAGGAATGAAGCTGGCCAAGAAAAGAAACCGAATGAACATTTGTGTGGAACTAGATTGTTTGTTAGTTTATAATACGGTTAATTCTTTAGATAGTCCTTGGCATCTTAAGTCGCATTTGCAGGAGATTAATGCTAGGCATCGTCATTTTTTATTAGTTGAATTTTCTTTAACTTATAGAGCTTCAAATCAGGCTGCAAATTGGGTAGCAACTTGTACTCGAAAGAAGATGTCTTCAGTGGATTAGGTTATTGCACCCCCATCTTCTTTTAGAAATGTTCTATCTCATGACATCTCTTGCTTTTAGCATTGTTCTACTAAGGAAGAGATATACAACATACTAAATACTCTCTGTATTCAATACAATTCCCTTATCTCTCTAGCAAAAAAGAAAAAAAAACACGTTAAAATTTCTTTTACATTATCTTGATGCTGAATTTCTATATAGAATATTGATATTATATTGAAGTTCTTTCAATCTTAACCCTTTTTTGTTTAATTTAAGACCATAATTGTCTTTTCAAAACTTAAGTAGTCATGTTTTCAATAAAAAGAAAAAACATTTGTTTAGTCAATTGAAATCCAAACCCTTTATCTCACTACTTCACTATCATTCTAGTCTAAAATTAGCAGTATTCATGTGATTATTTTGTTTTGCTTTTTCTTTCTGTACCATAAAATTCTTTTTCTTTTGAAAGACATGTAAGTTAGCAATGCATATAATACCATACTAGCTCATGCATAAAACACTTTAGTTGTCTCTTAAAAAAGAAGTGTTATGTGAGATTTTAAGCAAAATATAGAGAATGAATAAGCTCTTCGTAAAAAAATCTATAGTATTTGATCTATACATATTCGATAGATGAAAGAGCTAGAGAGGGAGTTTTCAATAGCAACGAATACAACGCTTGAGGGAAAATAGAAAATGGCTTATTACTATTTCATCCTCTAATTTTTGTTTCTTGGAAAATTACAAGCAAATAACATGTATTTTCATTATTTTGCAACATATTGAAATTTGTTTTACCTTTTTATAAATGCATGACCTTTATTATTTTTGTTAGGCAACCTAACCAGGTGATGTATGATACACATGTCTCCTAGTAGAACATTAATCATGCATACTTTAATCAAAATAAATCAGATTGAGTAACACACTTAGAGACATCTCAATTTAGGGTTTGCGTGTGAAAATAAATACTATTTTATCTTGTTTAGGGTTTTTATGTGAGATACGTGTGAATCTCATTTTTTTAGGAGTACATGATTGCAAAAGCTTCAAAACACATCACGTTCTTTTCATTTTCCCTTTCTTTAACTTTGTTATCTACAGTTTGGTTTTAGTATAGCAAGTCATTCAGCGTTACAACTATTCGAATGAAATGTTTATGAAATAGATGCATCCAATTCTATTACCATAAAATGGTAGGAAATACATACCATATTTTTTTGTTGGACATCTTGGTTTTGAATATGTTTCACCTTTAGGAGAAAAGGACAGATAGACAAATATATATATATATATATATATAGATGTATCAATTTTGGAATATATTTAATTAAATAATATAATAGTAATTCAATCATAAAAATACAAAAAGAAATAAGAGAAAGTTAAAAGGACTAGAAAAATAATTTCAAGCCTTAGTCATGCTTGTTCGTGCTGAATGGTTTTGATAATGTGAAGAGAGCGCAATGGAGATAGACAATTGATTAAGTCACACTCATGTTCGTAGCATTTGAGCACCATGTGCAACCGAGTAATGGCTAGACAAAAGGGGTTTTTTATTTTTGTCAAGAAAAGGGGCGCAAGTCAATGGACAAGAAATTAAAAGCTAGCAAGTGGGATTTAAGATTTGGGAGTGCACATTGCACATCTATCATGTAGTTGCACCTACACACTTCGCAATTTATAGCAGAAGGTAGTACGGTACTTTTGCAATAGTGAAAAAACCCTCACTCGTGAGGAGACCCTTTTGAGGAGACTTGAGGAAGAGCGGTTGGTTAGGTCAATTGTCGAGGGTCTTAAATTGAATTGGGTTCAACTTTGCCCATTTAACAACGTTAAAATGTTGTTAGCAAAAAAAATAAAATAAAAAATAAAAAATAAAGAAGAAGAAGAAGAAAATAGTTTCAAGATTAAATAATAAAGTCTAGAATGCATGAGAAACCTCTAACTTTGCTTCTATTCAAGATTAAATGATAAAAAGCTATGCTCGGTCCATTGGAACTCTATATAAACCTTAGATATAACCCTAAGGAAGATACAAAAAAATCACAAAAGAAAAAGCAAAAGTCTTAGGCACCCTCCAAATTCTCTCAAAAACAATCTTCAAACACTTCATTGTAAATACTCCCACTCCCATTCCCATTGTGCAAACATTTTGCAGAACATTAATATAATATATTTCTCCATTCTATAAGTTCTCTACTTCCTTCCTTTAATTTTATTATTTTTCAAGTCTTAGTAAAAGGAAACTAGGTTGTTCTCTTGTTATCTTATGATTTACCTTTCCTTTTCTTTCTCTGTTTACAATCCTTTTTATTTTTGGTATCGAGCCCTAGTTTAAGTTTTTTATATTCTTCTGATAAGATCTACAAGATCCAGCCTTGGTTGCCCATTTTATTGCTTAAGATTAATGTTTGTAGAGGATTTTGTTAACTTAGGGTAATCTAACTAAGGAGTAAAAGCCTTAGTTTATGAAAAATTGAACATAGTTCTGACATCAATGAAAGGGTA
Organism: Lumnitzera racemosa; assembly: GCA_024138005.1. NCBI lineage: Eukaryota > Viridiplantae > Streptophyta > Magnoliopsida > Myrtales > Combretaceae > Lumnitzera > Lumnitzera racemosa. The sequence goes on from JAMXBC010000001.1 coordinate 17,071,015, forward strand.
ATTAAATTGAAAACGAAAAGGAAAGACATGGGAATAATAAGATGAATGCCTATAGTACTAAGTAGTGTTTAGAAAATTTTATTTAAAAGTCTTATATATTGTAAAAGAAAAAATTTAATTACAGAAGCATATTTACTTTTATATACAACAAAGATAGAATTAAAATCAACTCACAAACATATTAAACATTGTTGTAACAATATAACAAGGGTTCGTTTATAAGCATAATTCTTTTACAAAATAATAATGAACAATCTAGACAATCTCATTAACTCTATTGAAGACATACAATTAGATAGAAGTGGTTAATAATTGCATTCGCAGAATAAGAAAAGAAATAGACTCAAACTTGGAAGGACTAAACAAATTAGTGATAAAAGAAGGCAAAGAAGTAGTATATATTCCTAGCTTCATAATAAGAGATAAGTTTTACCGCTTACTATTAATTGCTTTTAAACAACATCTTAGGAACCTAGAAAGTAATCATCTAGTCTCACTAAGAAATTATCTTAGAAGGTTAAGACATGGTTAGAATTATAGAAGTATTCTTAATCATTTACACAGTTTTAACCATTGAATATTTAAAACATCTATATATAGAAGAATATTCCTTGTCTAATGAAAAACTTTCTACTGAATTTGAAGACTACTAATTAGACTCAAATTAATTAGGTAAGTTTGTAAATACTCATCTCTCAACAAACAAAAGATAATATTGAAAATGATTTTATAGAATTTTTGTGCTATTTAGAAAATGCAATTGAGTTTTTAGTATATATCATTTGGGCATATCATAAATTAGGAGAAAACTTTTACTTATATGATACTTATTTTAGAAATGATTAACTAAATGTTCGTGCTTTAGTTGAAAAAATTGGGTTAGAGTGGTTAAGATTAGAAATATATAATCCAAATAGAAAAAAAGAGAATAATTTAAACATACTTGTTATTTTCAATAAGTTGAACACCAACTACATTAGTAATAAACAATTAAATAATATCATAAACTTACATATAAACTTAGTAAAATCTTTAGCTCAACAAGAATTGAGAAATTTTAATCACTAGAAAAGTAAACTTACATATAAACTTAGTAAAATCTTTAGCTCAACAAGAATTGAGAAATTTTAATCACTAGAAAAGTATACAAAGCTCTCTAATAGATAAAAATAATATATTAAAAGAAATAAAAGAAAACAAAAAATATATTAAGGAACAAAATAGTACAATTATTAGGAAATTAAATCAATTAGAAGAAGATGAACGGATCATAAAATCTCAAAAGGGACATATAGAAATAAATCAAAAGCATTAAGAAATACAATAAAATTATAGAAAGATACTAAGCTTAGTAGAAGAAATAAAACATTTTGCACAAGGTTAATAAACAATAATTTCTTAGCAGAAGTAAAATCAGATACTAATTATAAGAAAGCCTTAGATTTAAGTAGAAAATACTTATGAAATCCTAAAAGATTAACAAATTATAATGCTCCTACTGAACAAGATAAAACAATTATTAGATAATATAATACTATAATTTTATTATTATTATTATCTCTACATAAAAAATTAGATCAGATAGAATTAGAATTTAAAAATAAAAGTAAAGTAGAAAAAGAAGAAAAAGATTACTCACAAGAATTACAAAATATAATGGGATAACTTCAAAGAATAAAAATCTAAAAAAAAAACTAATAAAAAAGGTAAAGAAACCTAGCAACATTTTTGGGATTTATAAACCATTACAAAATTAAAGAAATATTATGGTTTCAAGACAAGAACCATTCCATTCATAGGAAATAATAGAATACTTAGAGACAACCTAACTAAAAAAGAGACTTCCATAAGAGGAGAAATCTTAAGTAAATTAACAAGTAGACGTGGACAAGGAGATTAGATTGAACAACTAAAAGAAATAGTTGACATAGATAGAGATGTAGAAATTTATAATAATAGAAACATTGATTTGTTAAATCCTAAAATATTATATAGAGTAGGATGGTTAAATTTAGGAAGAATAGGATTGATAAAAACAAGCTGAGAGGAAACCATCTCAGTAACCACTGAACCAATTAATATAAAGTCATTAAGTAATATAGCTATTAGAAAATTAAAGCAAGAAGGAAGGAGACTAGTACTTCTAGGAATGATAGCAGTAGGAATAAAAGAATTAGTAAAAAAATAAACTAAAGCAAAATTGTTATTAGTAATAATAGACAAATCCTAGCAAAATGACATTAAAAAGGCAATAATAGGTACAATGGAAATAGACATGAACAATATTAAAGGCATAATTTATCGTGCACTAGATTTTTTCATTAGTGTAAATAATATAAAAAATTAAGAAATTGGATTATAAGGAAAAGGATACGAAGACCAAGGGATAATATATTAATAAATATTAGATTTATAAGAAGAGCAATAGATGGTACAAACTAAACATAGATGGAAGTTTATCCAACCTATGAAAATAGAGAGTAGAGAATTAGAAGGTTTTAAATGGAATATATCCAAACATTTAGAAAGTCCAAATACAAGTAGAGTTCCCAAATATAGTATAATGCATAGAAATCTTGATGGATCTTATGGATTAATTTTTTTATATTACAAAGAAAAAACAATATCAGATGAAGAAGAATTAATTAATGAAAACTTAGAAAGTAGGAAAAAAATGATGCTAAATGCTAGTGGAAATAGACCCAGGTATTGAGGTACAATAGAAAGTCCAAGTAATGAAAGATTTTTAATTAAAAATTGGGAAGAGATTAATGAAGCAATAGAATAACTAAAAAATATGGGATATTTAGGAAAAGAAGAAGAATATTATTTTGTAGAAAATAAGTGTGACTTAACAATAAAAACATATATAAAACATAGTAGGTTAAATTATCCAAAAAAATTAGAAATAATATAAAGATACAATATTCAATTAAAAAATGAATAGGAGGAAGAAGAAAAACATATAATGGAAACTTTTTTAGACAGTTGTTTTATAGATTTCCAAGAACTAAAACCGTTAGAAGACATAGTAAGAGAAGTAAAAAGATCACTAAAAAATGAATCTTTAGAAAATAAATCAATGATGCCAGAATATACATATAATAGAGAACCTTTATAACTTAGGAATTCAAATAGTAGTAATGTAAATAGCACTCCAATATTTAACACAAGAGTAGAAAACCCCGTAAGACAACCAAGTATAACCCCTTATATATACTATAGAGAACCTGAGAGAGACTGTAAAAGCTTAAGAAAATGAATGCACTTAGAAACATTTGATAAAAGAAATTTAGTAGATAATGGAAGGATATTAAATTTAACAGCTCATGATCCCCAACTCTGGCTACAGATATTAAGTACCTGAACTCAATTAGTAATTGGAGAATGGGAAAATTGTAGTATAAGTGATAATGTCATAGCAATACAGAACTTTTTAGAAAAAATTTTAGGAGATAGTATTAGAGCTCTATGGAAAAGTTACAAAAGAAAATTCCAGAACAATTTCATGTAAATTTACAATTAGAAGCTAACGCTTATAATTTTACAAATAAAATTATTATGTTAGTAATAAGTACACATCCCAGCATAGGTAATGATTTACAAGAAAATATGAATGCTATGAGAGACTTAAAACAATTACAATTAAAGAATTGGAGATATCTTCAAAAAGATTTAAAAGATTTCTTCTGTCATTGTAATATGGGAATATGTTATTATAAAACAAATATAATAGACAAATTGTTTTTAAAATTACCAAGACCATTAGAACAGCAAATTTATGAACAATTTAAAGAATAAAAAGAACCCACCTTACCTATGGAATTAAATAATCTAGGTACAAGAGTACAATTTATAATAGAAAAATTGGTAGAAAAATATATAAGTGTACAAGTATACAAATAACAAAACAATTAAAAGGAGAATACAGCTGTAGAAATATCTATACACTTCAAAGATATGAAGACAAAAGAGAATGATAAACCTAAAAGGAGACAATATAGGCTTAGATAAAAGGAACCTGTAAAAAGATACAATCTTTAAAAAAGTGAAGTAAGAAAATCTTACTTAAACAAAGATAGACATTTATGAAAATATAATAAAGATAGAAATTATAAAAACACATTAACATGTTTAGCTTGTAAAAAAGAAGGATATTTAGCTAGGGACTATAATAGAAGACATAATATCCATAATAAATGTGCCACATTAATTAACTATGTAGAAAAAGATATTTTAGAAGTAGATGAATTTATGGATGATACTAAAACCATATACAACAAGATAGAAGAGAAATTGACAGTGATGAAGATAATGATTATTTTATTCAAGAAATCCTAGGAACAAAAAGAGGGGTTAAAGCATTACAAGGAATAAATGAAGTAAAAGAAATGATAGAAAATATAAGCATTCTAGAGTTTGTGGATGATAAAATAGGTTGCAATCATAATTAGAATCAAGGATTGGGATCAAATGGTCATTATTATAAATTATGTAATAGATATCCTCAATTAAAGCTTAGATACCAATATAATAATTATTTAATTGAATCCTATAAAATTTGCTTAGATTGTCTAGGAGAAATAGTAGAATTCAAAACAAAGGTTTTTAAAAAAGAAGATAGTAATGATCTAATTGAAAGAAGGATATTGAAGTTAGAAAATAGAGTAGATAAAATAGAAAAAGTATTAGCCATAGAAGAAAATGAAAAACTAAAACACTGGCAAAGAATAGGAAAATGAATAGTAATAAAAGAAAAATTAGAAAATAACCATATAAATACAGCTGAAATATACTTTAGAAAAGAAATAGATAGTAATGTAGAATCATTAATAACAAATATGAAAATAAATATAAGATTTATTATAGGAGATTTTATATTAAAAACACAAGTTCTAATAGATACCAGAGCATCAAATATTTGTATAGATAGTAAAAAAATCCCAAAACATTTGATCAAAAAGTTACTAGCAAGTGAATGTGTATATGCAAAACAAATGAATGATAGATTGCATCAATACTATGATATATTTGTAAAACATAAAATAGTTTTAGAAATAGATAATGGATAGGCAAATGGTTTACATGGCTCTAGAACATATGTAAGATATATGGAACTCCGCAAGCACATATGTATAATTGAATTATAGTTTCTTTAAATGACAATTATGGATTTAGTTTAAGCACATAAAGATTAACAATTTTAGCTTCTCCTATAGTACTTCTTTTGAAAGAAAAATGTGAATGTGATATATAAGGCATATGTAACATAAAAATAGTTGATAAAAAAGTGGAAGAAGAAAAAGAAGTAAAGATAGAAGTAGAACAAGAATTGTATAAACAGATAATAGAAAAATATGAGGATTTAGAATTGATAAATAATTATTTAAATTATAAAAAAAAGTTATGATTTTATAGAAACAAGAATAATATAAATTGATAATATAATTGGTAAATTAGAAAAAGAAGAAGTTATAAGTGAAAATCTCATAAAATTATGGGATAGAAATAAAATATATTGTAAATTAGATATACTTCATCCAAATTTAGAAATAAGATCTAAGAAAATAGAATGTGACAGTTTAGATAGAAAAGAATTTGAAATGCATACTGAAGAATTATTAAAATTATAAGTTATCAAAAGGTCAAATAGTTCCTATAGAAGCCCAACATTTATTGTTACAAAGCATAGTAAAATAGTTGGATGTAAAAATAGAATCGTCATAGATTATAAACGGCTAAATAATACAACGATAAATGCATATGATATTCCTGACAAAACAAATTTAATAAATAGAGTACAAGGTAGTAACATTTTTAGTAAATTTGACTATAAATCAAGATTTTGGCAAATTAGAATGCATAAAAAATCTATTTCATGGACTTCTTTTACATTTCTATTAGGATACTTTAAGTTATTAGTCATGCCATTTGGATTAACAAATGCACATTCAATCTTTCAAAAGAAGATAGATGAGATTTTTTTTCAAAATATCCCTTTTTCTTATGTATATATAAGTGATATTTTAGTACACTTAAGAACCGAAAATGAACATGCATCCCATTTAGAAATAATTTTATCTAAATTTCTTAAAATGAAATAGTTATAAGTAGTAAAAAGGCTAGATTTTATAGAAAAAATATAGAATTTATAAGAGTAGAAATAGAAATTAGGAGAATTAAACTACAACCTCATATTTCTAAAAAGGTCTTAGAATTCAGTGACGAATTTAACAAAAAGACTTTACAATAATTTTTAGCATTAGTTAATTATGCCAGACCATTTATAAAAAATTTAGAAAAATATACCAAACAATTATATAAAAAAAAACAATAATTTTAAACATTTAAACATGAAAGAGCAAAAATAAGTAAAGCAAATAAAAGAATTGGTAAGAAAATGGCAAAATTTAAAGTTACCATTAGAAGTGACTATTTAATTATAGAAAAAGATGGATGTGAAAACGAATGAGAAGTAGTCTTATATAAAAATATAAAACCTCATAAATAAAAATAAAGAGGAAGTTTGTGGATATAACAATGGAACATTTAGAGGGAAAAGATTAACCAATAGCATAGATATGGAGATTCTAACAATTATTTATAGATTAAATAGTTTTAGACTATTTTTTATTAATAAAGCCGAAATCTTATTAAGAACTGACTGTGAGGTTATTGTTAAGTTCTATAAAAACAAGAATAATAAAAGCATGTCACAAAAAAGGTAGATCAAGTTCATAAATATTTTAATCAATAATGGTCATAAAGTGTAAATTGAATACATAAAAGAAAAAGATAATAATTTAGCTAATATTTTGAGTAGATACATTTTTAATGGAGAATTACAACAATAGACCACTTCAACAAACTCCAATAGGTCAAAGCCTAATGAGATTTTCATCCAATGGTAGACAAATGGACACTACAAATAGACAAAGACCGATAACTTTTAAGCTAGCTCCAAGGCCTACTAGTGGTAGCAATAGGAACATATTCCTAATGATGAATTATAATAGAATAAAACTTCTTATTTAGCCAAAAAGCTCATCTTTAAATTTAAACAATAAACTAAAGTAGATGTAGACAAAGCCCAAAAAGTACTTATTGATGCAATATAAAAACTTCAAAGTATAGATAAAAATAAATTAAAAGTTTGTGTCGCCTTATCTATTACTTTACAAACATAAGCAATTAGCTTAACTCTTGACAAGGAAGTACACATTTTTCACATAATAGAAAATTTTTTCGTTATGCAATAATGAACTGATTTAATATAAGTATCTATAACAAATGGTATAAAGTAATTTCTTATTTTCAATATCATTACAACCGAATCTAGAGTGGCTGTAAGTTTGTTGCCAAAGCTAAACAAAAATTAATTGAATTTTTTGGGAATGAAAACTTTTTAATTGACTAACAATTAATTAGTGAATATAAACATCAAGTAGAAAAAAAACCTACAATAGAAATGAAAGAAACATTAAATAAATGGAAAACTTTTAAACAAACATTTCCTAGACAATACATTAGACATGAAGAAGATAAAGATATTTTATACAAACAAACATAAGTATATATTTTCTTTAAAAAGCATCCTTATATTGATAAATTATCATTAAAATATAGACAATACATTAGTAAACTGGCAAAAAAAAAAATTTGGAAACCATTTCATGTCTTACAATTTAATACATTGAAAATCTCTTATATAAATATTTTTCCTTGTATATTTGGAAATGAAAATAATGAAATAACATTTTTCATCTACAAATTTGATATAGAATAGAAAAGTTCATGAGTATTTATGTAGATGAATACTATTTTAGAAAACAAATATTGTTAGACTATAGCTTAATAAACATAGTTAAAGTAACACCAGAGCAATTTCAAAATTCAAAAATTGGTTCTATAATCAAAGAAGTAGCAAAGATGATTGCATCAAGTTACAATCATTCAGAAAAGGAAAGTTACTCTATGTCAAAATAACTTATCATTCTATTCGTCCAAAATGGTTTGAATATGATATAAAACTAGCATATCATGTCATTTATGTAGATGTTGAATATGGACCAAATCTTGAGAAAAAATAAAAATCAAGTCAACGGAGAATATTTTTGTAAAAAATCTTTAATTGAACAAATTAGAAATTGGATAAATTATCAATTAGCTTGAATTCCAAATTAACCTGAGAATTATTTCATAATTTTTCAAAATAAAATTTATAGCATCTTCTCTCAAGACCATTAAGCTCTATGAGAACCTATAGAAATTAAAGCCATCGATGCCATAAAAAAATATGAAAATCATTTCATAGAAAAAAGTTCAAGCTTTGCAATGGAAGCTTCAAAGAATAAGAGGACAAGAGAAGCTTAAAAAAATAGTTTCAAGATTGAATAATGAAGTCTAGAATACATGATGAGAAACGTCCAACTTCACTACTATTCAAGATTGAATGATGAAATGAATGATGAGATTCCTTTTGCTAAGAGATAATTTTGCCATAAATAAATAACGAAGAAACAATTTTACCCAAAATAATTCTAGCACTATTCATAAAGTAGACTTTTTCGGAAAAACTATTGTACTATTTACTATGTAAAAAGTAAGTTCTTCTAAAAAATTAGTGTATAATTTATTATAAACAAGAATCTTTACATTTTTACCCTCTAAAAATAATCAAATGCAAAGATATGCCAAGTCCATTATAACTCTATATAAACCTTAGATGTACACTTAAGGAGAATACAAAAAAATGATGAGAGAAAAAAAAGAAGTCCTAAACACCCTCCAAATTCTCTCTCAAACAATCTTTAAACACTTTATTATAAATACTCCCATTCCCATCGTGTAAACATTTTTCAAGCAATATCACAAGACTACTTTTTTATAAATCTCAAAGGACTAATAAATCAACGAGCTAAGACTACTTATACAATTTCTTATATCAACTACTTCCCTGAAGTGTGGCCATGACAACTACTTCATTATTACTCATGCATATGATGAGTCATAGATAAGTAGTTAAATCATAAGTGTATTTTCCACTAATATTTTCATAATAGTTGACTACCAACTATTAGGTATGACTTTTATCTCTCATCAATATTTGTCCTTAAAAGTCATTAGTAATTGCAACATTTTGGGATTTTACTAAAGTAATATTCAATAAATTTTAGGGTATTAATGGTAAAATGTAAAAAGTATTTTCAACCAAACAAGCACACACTTGAAGTATGACATATCTTTAGTTCAAAGTTATAGGAGTTTTCATGAAATATCCATCCAATGGACATTGATATCAATCTTTTAAGAAAATAAACACATGGTTGATTGGTTGTCATATCTTAACAACGTCTCTTCCTAAGGGCTCGAAGGTAAATATAGGATGCATCTAGACTTGTGCAATTGGCTCTAAACCATGAACCAGCTTAGACTCGCCTGGGGTAAGCTTAAACCGACTATTGAACCATCGAGCTTTAAGAGTGTAAGCGATTCAACCATCACAACTCGCCAAATCGAAAGGCCACTAAACTACTATTGAACCGATGGTTTAACCCAACAGTTCAAGGCTAAGCCAACCTCAAAAGTTAAAATATATATATATATATGAATAATATATTATAACTATATATATAATGGAAACATACAATATATATGCTATTTTTTTAATGAACTATATATATACTATATATAGTATATAATATACTATATATAATGCAAACAAGTATACAATATATAGAATATATAATGATTAATATATTATATATATACTATCATACACACATATACTATTTATTATACTATATATAATATAACATCATGTATTCATGCTTACATGACAAAAATGAATTATTTTGGAATTGAAAAAAATTAAACCAAAAATAAAATTTTTTATTCATGTGCAATGAAATAAAATTTTAGATTTATTTGGAAAAAAATGATGAATAATCTACAAATTATTTATAATAATTAAGAAAATTTTGAAAAAGAAAAAAAAAAAATCCACAACTCTAATGCCTCTAAACCTACTACTAGTTCAAGCAAACTAGCCTGAGCCAACCTATGTATATGTCCAGATGCATCTATGAAGTCGATGGTTATATCTTTCGCCCATCTTAGTCAAGGCTAGGAAAATAATACTATGAGATTGGTAATAGATATTTTTCATCAGAATTTCTATACGATAAATGTAAAGGAATATTGGAAATATAAGTGGCAATAGGCCATTAAAGTGTATAATTATAGTCAAGACCATTGTATGCTAATGACATAAGCACTGATTTTCCAATTGAGATAGATTATATTTAAATTCCCCCCTCTTGGTTGTAATATAGGTGAAAAGGAAAAGAAAAATGTATAACTATAGTTATAGTTATTTGTAAATGGTCTTGAACTAGTTGACTGATTGATGGGTCACGCATTCATATATCACGACTTTTCCCATCGTCATAGTGATATGAATCAAATATGATTCTTCTATGAATCACACATCACAGGAAAGTTGTAAGTAATTGAGTCACAACTAGCTAGGTGTATTACTAATTACACATATTAAATTCAATATATTCAATAACATTATTTAATATTAAATGAATTATTATAAACTAATCGGATGTTAACATGTGTCCCTACTTAGCAGTGACAGATAATGCATGATGAAACATGGTTCGTGAGTTCATTAATAGGCATTGATTCTTAAGGCGTCAAATAAAATATAAGTCATGTATTTGTGTCTCTTCAAGATATAGCATTTTGGAGTCTTAATAAATGTTTCAAAGCACATCTACTAACAAGTGATTAGAGAAGGCTTAGATTATCGTGGAAAATATGCAAAAAGTTTGTAGTTGAGTTTTGAAATTTTCAAACAAGTAACAGACCCATAAATATTTACAGAAAAATATTTGATATCCTTATATATTGATTACGATAAATGCAAAAATAACCTGTAAATCATTGATGTAGCAGAGGCACCCCAAGGGATTGGCTATTTCCTTGGCTACCTCTTTTGAGGAAAATAAAAATATAGAACATAAATCTAGTGTGGGAGGAAATTGAAGAGAGAAGCGGAGAACCGTTTGGAGAGATGGTCAATTGTAGTTTTCCTTATATTATATCCGATACAATTTTAGTTTCTTTTAGCTAAACATTGGAACCTAGAACTCCATTTCCTCCTAAAGGTTTCTTATAGATAAATGAGTATTATAATTAAAGCCATTAGGAAGGTTAAAAATACATTCAAGCAAGTTGTAGTTCGTTTTCATCGCATATTTCTACTCTTCTAGATAGTAATATAGTATATATTCATAATTCTCTAAAAATAAAAGATCATATAAAAGACCATCCTAAATTATACAAACTTTTAATTATTAGAAATGTTAACCAGAGATTTAAAATAATTGCACTTGGTGTTTTTGAAATAACGGGCAAGTACATTCTTCTTAAACCATTGCTCTAAGCAATTGGCATACACGAAAAGCTAAATTTTATTCTTGGACTTTAAACAAAGTAATGACCTAGGCTTAAATAATTAGGTTAAAGTAATTAGATCTAGAGAGTTTAAATCTATAGATTTTGGGATTTAGCATGTAGAGACTAGAGACCAATAGATTAGCTCACCTACTCTCAATCTTTTTTGTGGAATCTCATCCACTTAGAGAGATTGTCCACTTGTGGGATTCTTGAGGATCCCATGTATGAATTTATCGAAAGAAGACTCATCTCAACAAGTTCTATAAATACTTAATAACTCCATCTTAACAGTGGTGGTCAAACTTGATTTCTTCAACCCAACAATTTAGCCAAAATTTGTTGAACTGATAGCTTCCCATGTGATTTAAGTGAGAATAATACAAAGCTAATCAAGCTAAATTAATCATGATCGTTATTCATCTTTGCAATCCACAAATACATGATTAATCTACAAAATTCTGAATTATGTTGATTGGTATTTAGATTGGCATGGTATCTTGATTGATATAAGATCATCAAATTAAGTTCAATATGTTTGAAGTGTTGGACTAGCTTGAAAATGTTTTTTCCGCATGAAATTTAGATATCCGCTAATCTATTAAGAACCAACCGATTAGTTAGGGCCGAATTATTTGACAGGTTGTAGTTAGCTTTTTGTAGCTAGTAAGCTATGATGAATCATGTAGTTGGTAACTTGAAGATCATCTAATCGATGACCCCATTTCAATAAATTGTGTAGTTGGCATCTCCTAAACCGTCCGACTAATGCTCATAGAAAATAGTTTCCATGGAGCATTAATACAAGTTGTTGGGCAGTTGAAAGACAATTAGTAGAGCAAAAAATCTAGAAACAATCCTTTTGTTCTCTTACTTGACACTCCAATTCTTTTATGCTCATTTATTTGCAAATATCTTGTAAGCAATAGTATAAAGCAAAGTTATTTCACTTGCTTATTTCTTGAGAGTGCTCTATACTTGAGATTGAGTATATTGTGGTGATAGTGGAGATTATGTAGACAAGATTAGTTGTAGGCTCTTAAATCATTGTGTTTGAAGTTAATAATAACTATGTAAATGCCTGGATTGAGACATTATGTAATAGTGGAAAGTGGGGGTGATCCAAACTTCATGTTAAAATCCTAGTCTTAATTTCTCTAATCCTTACTCTTTTAATTTTACCACTTGATTTGTTGTTTTATTATATTGTTATTGCATTTATTTAGGTATTTCAAATTAAAAGTTGGTACTAAATTAAATTTTAAGAATTGAACTCAATTCACCCCCTTTCCTCCCTCCCCCTCTTGCCACCCTCCATCCCCAACCGAACCCAAAACACATACACACACACAAAAACACTTTTTCTTAAGTTCCTAGTGTGGTATTTCAAAATCAATCACCAAGATTGCTCTTTTATGAAACCTTGAAACATACTTGTAACATTGTTTGGTTTAGTGATGCGTATTGATGGAGAAATGATGGAAATTAATTTGATTGATTCATGTAAAAATTTATCAAAAAGAATTTTGTTTTTTGGAATTAGGAACTTTTAGAAACATGATGAAATGTTTATTTTGGTTTATAGTTATGTATATTATGACTTTAGGTAGAGAGAGAGTACCGGTGGCAATGGAGGAAGGTTAAAGTGATAAAAGGCCCCGTTGAGTTTGATTCTACTATTCTTAGGTAGAATTGAAGGTCCTAAAATGTTTCCCAAGCATCTCTATTTATAATGGCAAAGTTTAGATCGATTTCTAAGCTCAAAGATGTATGAAGCTTCACCAAATTTTGAATTAAGCACAAAGTCGTTTCAATCTTATCAAGTCTTTATTTAAGTTTATTAATGCAAAAAGGTTGATTAAAAAGAATCTTTGATGAAAATTGGATTATTTTACATCAAGATGTAACAAAAAGGATAAGAATTTGAAAAGATTTGATGGGTGGTGAAGTCATCAGATATCTCTTCCTTATCTTATTTCCAACCGATGTCTTAAGGTTAAAGAATACACATAATCTGGTCTAATCTAAAAAGAAAGTGCGTATTGCACTTAAGGCTAGGTTTAGATCTACATAAGTGAGCTAAACAAGCTAACCCCCTACCCAATCACTACATTGACTCATAAGCTAAATTTTCTATCCAACCTACTCTATCATAGGTTGGTTGATTAGGTGGGTCAAATCACCAAATTTTTCATAACCATATCGTTATCTTGCTTCAAAATAGAGCATGAAGAAAATTTTGAGCTTCATATAGTTGTATCACCAATTGTATTATGGATAACAGAACATTCAGTTACCATTTTCGTAGGTTCTTGAACCTATCCAAAGCAAGAAACTTATAGATTTAATTGCTCTTGGATGAATCGAGAGAAGATAGAGAATTATTACAACCATCTTGGTTAGTATCATAGATATGCTCACCACCATCTTCGATCCATTTGAAGGAGAAGAAATTCAAGATATTAGCAAACCACTAAAATATTGGATCGTTCCTATAGAATGAATATAAAGGAAGGATTAGTAGTTGCAATGGTAGATGTACTTTGTCTTAAATCATTGACAATAGACCATGGTAATTTCTCCAATATATATATATATATATATATATATTTTTAATAGTAAGTTAAGCAAGACGGGTTAAAAAAAATGTATACCCTGCTTACATAGCTCTAGTTCATTTGAGCTTGCGACCTTATCTACTCACATTCGTTCCTTCACCATATGGCTACTTGCTTTGGCCTAATCTTTTTTTGCAAATTACGTCTTTTAAGGACACTTGAGTTAAACCAATTTTGGGACTTTAAGCCTAAACCAAGTATAGTTCAGCTAGTTCTTGATACGATTGGCATGCACTTAAGATAATTAAATAATTAAAAATGTATACGTAAAATTAATTTGTCGATTTGAATCTAATTCGATAAATTCCCTAGCCTCGGTTTATTCAATGTCCAAATTACATAATATCAAGTTTTTATAAAATAATCCATTTAAGTCCACTCAAAGGCCTATTTAAAACTATGATAAACTTAAATTGACTAGGTTTTATGATTCTAAAAATATTTTAACTAGACTTCACTCAGAATATTGACTTTAAAATGACACACCACCTAGATTTTGACACTTTCCTTTCATCTTTCCCTCTTTTGCTACTTCTTCATATTTTTTTTCCTTTTTCGATTTCTTCCTATTTTTCTTTTTTCTTTTTCTTTTTCTTTTCTTTTTGTTTTGCATTTAGAAATTTTTTTAGGTATTTTTCAATAAACCTAGTAAAAAGTAAAATAAAATGGGATACAATTACTAATAGGCATATTTACTCGAACACCTTCCATGCAGCGTGAACCAGTTTCTTTGGATGGTGTACTTGGGTTGTGATTTATGGGAACTAGTATTTTGGTGACCTGAGTTGAAGATTCTTTAGGGCTATGAAGCTAGGTGTATCTAACTTGATGGGAATGAATGGGTCAGGTTGATAACTTTGGATAGTTAGGGTTGGGTATGAAAGGGCGAGGGATGGTTTTTTTACTTAAATAAAGACTATCAAGGATGTTTGGAGCTGAGAGAGTTTGATTCTTTATTGGGGGAGATATATTTGGTAAGTGTGTTTAATGAAAGATAGGGCTAATGAATTTGGTCTTCCGACTGGTTTTGTAACGGGCACGTTGGCAAGGGAATTTGGATTTGAGTAGTCATTTGCTTATTCATCTAAATAGGCAAGGAAATGATTTATTTTTGGCTGGTCAATATTTGGATGAATATTCTGCTACATGGAATGACCCAAAATCTATTTCAATTCTCCTCCAACTTCTTTCTCATGAAATATTTGAATTCTGAGCACCTCTAAATTCTCTCCATTGTAGAAGCCACTTCACCCATGTGGTGAAAGTTTGTTATGTTTGGGTCTTTCTTTTTCTTTTTTTTCGCTTCATCCTTTTTGTTTCTCACACTTTTCATCATCACTATTTCATCTTTCACTAAGAAAAATAAAATTACACATAATCTATACTCTTCATGCTATTATCGTCATCTTCTTGCATCACTTTTTCATTTTATTCATCAACAGAAATTCATCATAGTATACGGTATAGCTTCATTCCACTTTAATTGTATTTTGGTTTTGTTGACCGATATTGCACTCTGATTGGTAGAATTCTTCTCTGTTTACTCTCTTTGGATCTTCTCTTTTGTGTTTCCCTACATTACGTGAATACATACATACTTTGCCAGTATATTTTATACATGTCTAATTATGCTTTTATATCCATTACCTTTCTTCGTCATAAGAGTGAGAAAAACCATAAATCATAAAACCCGTACTCTATCATACCCATTTCTCTATCGATTTATTTAATAAAAATCTTTCATTCTCCTTTACAGTGTCATTTTTAGTTACATTAACACTTGATTTCTTTGTGTCTTAGGATGATGGATAGATTGAACAAGGGTAAACTTCCTATGATAGCAAAATGTTCCGATAGTGAATCTGAGGAATGTATCATCCTTTATCTAGATTCGAGTCGATCTAGTAGCAAAGAATTCTTAATGGTAGGGAAAGTGTAGAGTGATAATTTTATCAACAAACTTGGGGTAATAATTGTTCCAAGGAAAGCATGGGCATGCTTTGGTAAAGTGACCTTTACGAATGCGGGAACAAATCGATTTTTAGTCTCATTTAGTTCCTTGGATATGGTGAGATCAACATGTTTTTATTATGGAAGTTGAATATAGAAGAAGTTACGCTTGAAGCCATTGCCTACTGGGTCCAAATTCATGGAATGAAGCTAAACCCAATGATTGAGTATGATGTGAAATCGATGGGAGTTGCTTTAGGAGAACTTATTGAAGTGGAATCTCCTAGGTCGAGGGATAAGTTGAGAAGGAGATTCTTGCATGTGAAGGTGAAGATTGATGGGGAAAAGGAAAAAGAAAAAAGAAAAAAAAAAATTAACCTAAGAAAGAAATCTAGGTAGGAAGAAAGAGTGGAGAAAGACACAAAGTTCTATTGAAATATGAGAGATTATCGAACTTTTGTTTTAGCTGAGGAAGGTAAGGGTATTTGGCTAGATCATGCTCCTTTAAATCTAAGTTCAGTGATAATTTTAGTTCAAAGCTTATGGAGTAAAAGAAGGTTTTTGATCTAGGGTAAATGATGTTAGGTAAGTATACCTATCAAATTTGTAATAAGCGAATTAAGTCTAAATATCGATTCCTCTAGGATTTTGATTACTAATACTTATTAGATCTCTATTATCTAACTTACATATTTAAGTTTGAAGATTTAAAGAAACCAAATTAATTGTAGCAATTACTAAATTAACAATTAGTCGAGAATTATTCAAAAACATAATAAGAAAACAACAAAAGTATAAACGATTTCAAAATTCGCAAACCATATCTAGATCCTTATTTCCCTTAGATCTAACAAGTGATTTCCCTGAAGGATAATTTAATTTATTTTTTAATTTTTCTTGACAAAGAAAACTTTCTACCAAAGTTAATTGCTTTCTCAAACCAATTAATCATAATCTTGATATCACCTATTATAATTTTTTTCTCAATAGCAAAACCTAAGATCGCATTATTGCACAACGAATTCTTTACACAATAATTCAAAATTCTAAAAACATCTTACAAATTATCTCTAATCTTGCAACAATTCTCATCAACTATGTTTAGATCTAATTTTATAAGAAATCTCTTAATTTTCTTATAAGATATCAAATTCTAAATTACTAAATGCGGAAATAACAATTTAAATCATGAAATATACATAGTTGAATCAAGAAAAGAATAAAGAATCAATCAAATCTAATAAAAATTATGTCACATGAGTAGATTTAGGTTCCATAAGACCTAGATACCAAAGATCTACTCCTCATACATCATAAAGTAACAATCTAAAATCAAAGAGTAAAGAAAAATAGAAGGATGAGTCATGAAATCTAAAAAAGTTTGAATCTATCTTGCTCTCTTGGGTGTTATTGGCTTGAAAAATCCTTCAAAATTCGTTTAACAAATCTCTTTAAAGAAAACCTTAAAGAGGTTTTATATAGGAAATGACAAAATAAAATTTGTGCAAATGGTACAACCATATCCCCTAATCGTGTCACTTACTGCTATTCGCATCTTCTCTTTTTTTTTTTAACTAGGAACAACATTACTAAGGATATGGTCGTATCCTTTGGTCATGTCACTAGCTGTAATAGTTAAAAATAAGCTCTAAATTCGCCTAAAAACGACATAATTATATCATTTGGTTATGTTAATCCTCAAACGTTCATAACATATTCATTTTAAACTAGGAACAACATAACTAAGGACATGGTTGTACCCTTTAGTCGTGGTACTAGTTGTGATGCTTGAAAATAAGCTCTAAATTCGCTTGGAAACGATATAATCATGTCGTTCAGTTGTGTCAATTTTCAAACCTTCATAACTTGCTCATTTTAGGTCTTATTTAAATGACAATTGTTTTTATCTTCTCATTTTTTCGCATAGATCGTCTCAAAACTTAAAAAAAAAATATTTACTTAATTAAGTATCATTTTATAAAAATAAACTCAAATTTCAAAAGAAAATCATCAAAAATCACCATATAAAATATATCTAATTTAGAGCTCATTAGCAAACAAAAGTGAATTTGGAAGGTTCATGAAACGTGATACAACCCTTGAAATATCCTTAGGCAAAAGGAAAATCACCTAGCCAAATAATATGTTTAACCCTAGTCCCTCTTTTAACTCTGAAACCAAACTTTGCTGAAAACCTACCCAAATCAACCACAACACGCTCACTAAAAACTGTAAACACCAGCATTCTCCTTCGTACAAATGTAGATCAATCTACCCAAATAAACAAAGAAAGAGCCTTAATCATCTCCCCCCAAAAAATTAGTTCCACTTGTATTGCTATAAAGCCTAGCTAAGAAAGGAAAATAACAATAATGATGATGATGATGATGATAAAATCAGTAAATAAATCTCTTGACAACAATTATTTTGTAGAACTACCACCAGAGGATGATGACAACATTGCTTCAATAGCAAAAGACCATAAGGAACTTAACATTCTTGTGCCAAAGAAGGTTATTAAAGCCCCGAAAAAAAATGAAGAAAAGGTTGAGGGAAGATCAAATGGTTCATGAAAATAAAAAATTAAGAATTACTAATTTGGATTTCAATCTAAATTGTGATGGGAAGCTTAACTTAGCAAATATGCTTATCTTGATGGCAACAGATGAATAGTTCTGTGGCAATGGGTAGCTGGCCCTTAATAGTTGCACAGGAACCATAAAGTTTTTAAGTTGGAATTATCAAGAATTAGGGCCCTCCTTGACAATCCAAAATATAAGTGCCATCGTGAATAATTATAACCCTTGTTTGATCTTTCTTATGGAAACAAAAAAACAAATCACATTTCGTGGACAAAATGGGGGAAAGGCTCAAATAGCATGATACCTTCTAAGTTGCCCCTATGGGAGAAGCGGATGGTTTATCTCTCTAGTGGACTCAGGATGTATTAATTAAAGTGCTTGATTCATTTAAGAACTTTATACTATTTAAGGTATAATATACCGATGGAGGCCATTAGGGGAGAATTTGTAGGTATACTCACCTATAAATTCTAATGGGCAAAAGAAATTATGGAATGATATCATTCAACTCTCTCCTACTATCGATGAACCTTAGATGTGTATTGGTGACTTCAATGAATTATTGTAAGAACATGAAAAGTGTGGAGGAGGTTCTAGAAGTGGTCATCAAATGGAAGGATTTAAGGATATGATTTCAAGTGTTGATATAGAAGATATAAGATACCATGGACAAAAATTTACTTGGTTAAACTAAACATTTTGATAATGTCCTTGTAAAGGAAAGAATATATAGAGCTTTAGTCATTAATGGATGGTTGATGAAATTCCCTAACATGAAAGCAATACATAAACTAGCTATAGGATCAGATTGAGCACCATTATTAGTGTAACTGGTTGACTTAGCAGTTATCAACTGATTACTAGTAGAAGTAGTTAGCAGTTAGTTGTTATTAGTTCTAGCTGTAGTTAGTTAGTAGCTAGTAATTAGTTCTATTAGTAGTTGACAATAGTTAGTTAGTTTTTGTTTCTTTTAGTTTGGTAGCTACAAAGCTTAATTAAGTAACTTAAGTTATAAATACAGCTTATACATTTAGGGAGAGATTTGAATGAATTTTCATATTGCAAACACATTTTTTTCCTTCTTCAAAAACTCTTGTGAACACATCTTAACTCTTATTATGGTATTATCAACTTATTACTGGTAGAAGTAGCTAGTAGTTAGCTGTTATTAGTTCCAACTGTAGTTAGTTAGTAGCTAGTAATTAGTTCTATTAGTAATTGACAGTAGTTAGTTAGTTTTTGTTTCTATTAGTTTATTAGCTGTAGAGATTGATTAAGCTAACTTAAGTTATAAATACAGCTTGTATATTTAAGGAGAGATTTGAATGAATTTTCATATTGCAAACACATTTTTTTCCTTCTTAAGAAACTCTTCTCAACACATCTTAACTCTTGTTGTGGTATCAAAGCCTTTGTTTAAAGGTAAATGAATCAAAGAAATTGTCAAGTCCTTATTACTTGCATCTAAACGAGAATCCGTCATTAGTTTTAGTATTTACTGTTCTTGATGGTTCAAATTATCACACATGGAGCGATGCAATGAGAGTTGCTCTTCTTTCGAAGAGCAAGCTGAAGTTTGTTGACAGATCAATCATGCAACTAAGCAAAAATGAAGAAATCTATATTGCATGGGAGCAGTGCAATACAATGGTGTTGTCCTCGTTAGTAAATTCCTTGTCAAAGTCGATAGCATAGAGCATTATCTGAATAGAAAGCATACATAAAGTATGGAAAGATCTATATGCAAGGTTTTCACAAGGTAATTCTATACGAATTTTTTATATTCAAGAAGAAATTTATAATCTATGTCAAGGTAAGCTTACCGTTACTGAATATTTTACACAACTCAAGATCTTGTGAGATAAATTAGCAATTCTAAGACCTCTGCCAATGTGTGAATATGATGAATGTGCTGTAATGAACATGATGAAAGAATATCAAAATTCAGATCAGGTGATTCGTTTTATAAAAGGTTTGCATGATAATTTTAGACCTGTTAAGACACAAATTCTTCTCATAGAGCCTTTACCGAACATTAATAAAGCTTTTTCTCGGGTAGCACAGTAAGAACAACAATTAGTGTCAAATGTATAGTCGAATGTCAATGATTCCAATGTTTTTGCTACTAAAACTATCAAAAATTCAAGGAGATATCCAAATAATACTCTTGTAAAGGAGCTTATTTGTTCTTACCGTGGTTTGAATGATCATACTTTTGATAAGTGTTATAAGAAGTATAGTTTTCCATCCAATTTTAAACTACAATCAAATCAACGATTTACTGATGCAAGGCTACTAAATCAATTTCAAGCAACCTCTGTAACAGAGGTTAGTGATTCTTATTAATTCACCAAGGTATAGTTTCAACGTTTAATGCACATACTTAAGAGGGATAAATCAGACACAAGTGCAATTTCACAATCTTCATCATCTAAGGAATTGGGAGGTAACTTTTGTTCATTTTCCCGTTCATCTTCTTTTACACCTTGGGTAATAGACATGGGTGCCAGTAACCATATCACTTATTCCTTGGACAATTTCACAACTTAGAAAAAAGTGGTTGTTATGAATATATAACTTCCTAATAACACTCAGGTTAAGGTTTCACACATTGGCATTGTACAGTTGAATGGGCACATTATTCTAGAAAATGTATTGTATGTACGTAATTTTCAATTCAATTTGATCTCTGTAGGTAAGCTTATTGCACATTGCAAATGCAAGCTACTTTTCACTGCTGAGGGATGCTTTATACAAGAGATATAAGAGTCCGAAATGATTGGATTTGCTAAGATGAATAGAGGCTTATATGAGTTCAAGGTTATGGCTTATAGGACCAAGAACAATATGGGGGGAGTGGTTAATTGTAATACTATTGTGCAGGACAAAAGTCGACTGTAGCATTCTAAGTTGGGTTACATACCAATCAAAAAGATGAAACTAATTGCGAAAATTTGTTTAGATGTTCAGTGTCATAGTAATGTAAATCCTTGCACAATCTGTCATCAAGCTAAACAAAAGAGACTTCCATTTCCAATTAGTAATACCTTTACTATTGCTCCTTTTCAATTAGTGCATTGTGACATTTGGCGACCTATGAGAGTCTCAACTTGAATTAATCAGTACTATTTTTTAACTATAGTTGATGATTTTAGTCACCTTACGTAGGTGTTTTTAATGTTCTTCAAGTCAGAAGTCAAGTTGTTATTATAGAAGTTTCTTTCATATGTTAATACTCAATTTGGCTCTAAAATACATTGCATACGAACTAATAATAGACAAGAGTTCAACGTACCTAAGTTCTACAATTCTCATGAAATACTTCACCAGACTTCTTGTGTTTACACTCCAAACAAAATAGTGCGGTGGAACACAAATATCAGGACATTCTATAAGTTGCTAAAGCATTACGTTTGCAAGCTGGATTACCTTTGAATTTTTAGGGAGACTGCATTTTACATGTTTATTTGATTAATTGGTTGCCTACTACTGTGTTACATAATGAAAGTCCTTCTCAAGTCATGTTTAAAGAACTTCCTGCTTACAATCAATTGCATGCGTTCGGTTGTCTGTGCTATGCTTTTGCAAATGAAAAATTGACACACAAGTTTGACTCACAAGCCACTAAGTGTATTTTTCTGGGCTTTGTGCAAGGTGTTAAAGGTTTTCGAGCATATGACATACAACAACAAGTCTTTGTCTCACATGATTTTATTTTCTATGAATTAGTTTTTCCTTTTGCTCATGATCATTCCACAACTAATACTGTTTCACCATAGTCTACTAGTTCCGATATTTTATATGATCCTTTTCTTCCTATTGGTGAATCCACTTCTATTAAAAATCAACCTACTTATGAAGCCTCTTGTAGTTCTCAAACAGTCACTCGTAGATCACTTAGGACTATACATCCACCATGCCATCTTAAAGATTATGTTTGCACTACATAAACACCTCATGGTTTGGATTTAGTTTTTAGTTATGATCATCTCTCCTCCTCTCACAAAGCTTTTGCTTATGCTATTGATATGGTCTCTAAACCCAAAAGTTTTTATGAAGCTATTCAACATCAGGAATGGAGGGATGCAATGCATTCTAAAATTTCAACCTTAGCTGCTAACAAAACGTAGGAATTAGTTTACTTACCTAAAGGAAAACAACCAATTGGATGCAAGTGGGTATACAAGATTAAATATCAAGCTAATAGAAGTATTAAGCGATATAAAGCTAAACTCATAGCTAAAGGTTACACTCAACAATTTGAAATTGATTACATCGATACTTTTAGCCCAACCGCCAAAATCACTTCTATTCGCTTATTGTTGTCATTGGTTACTTCTCGCAATTGGTTACTTCATCAACTTAACATTACTAGAAGATTTTCATTCTCAAGGTTCCGCTAAGGTATGCAAGTTACTTAAATCTCTTTATGGGTTAAAACAGGCCAATCGGCAATGGTATGAAAAGCTTACTAATGCTTTACTCATTTATGGTTTTCAACAATCCTCTACTGATTATAGCTTATTCTTCATCCGTGCTCTTGATCATTTTATCATTGTTCTTGTGTATGTGGACAATTTAATAGTTGCCAATGATTCTTGCTCTGTTGTTACTGCTATTAAGCAATATTTGCATAATACTTTTCAAATCAAAGATCTTAGTGAACTTAAGTACTTTCTTTGTCTTGAGGTTACACAGTCCAGTCAAGGCATCAATCTATGTCAAAAGAAGTACTGTTTGGATCTTAAAGACACTGGGTTTCTGGGTGCAAAGCCTGTGATTACCCCTACGGTCACTTATACTCGATTGTCCAAAGATGATGGTTCCCTCCTATTGCTGAATCCCACTATTTTTCGAAGACTCATTGGTCATCTTTTCTATCTCACTCACACTCATTCGGATATCACCTTTGCAGTCCAACAACTTTCTCAATTTCTTGATAAGCCCACTACTCTCCATCTTCAAGCTGCTCATCGTGTGTTGCATTTTTTAAAGGGGTTGCCTAGCTAAGGTCTATTGTTTCCTTCTTCTTCAACTTCCAAACTTCATGCTTATAGTGACTCTAATTAAGCTACATATCCTGATTCTCAGCAGTTTATAACTGGTTATTGTGTGTTTTATAGAGATGCACTCATCTCTCGGTCTTCAAAGAAACAGTCCAGTATCTCTCGATCATCCTCTAAAGCAGAGTACCGTGCTTTAGCTACCACCGTTTGTGAGCTTCAATGGCTACTTTACTTACTGCAAGATTTTGGTTGTCCTCATGATAGATCCACCCTGTTATTTTGTGACAATCACTCAACTCTTTATCTTGTACACAATCCTGCTTTCCATCAATGTACCAAACACGTCAAACTTGACTGTCATGTTGTTTGTGAAAAAGTTCAAGCTGCCTTGGTTACCTTACTGCATGTTCGGTCTTCTCTCCAGCTTGCTGATACTTTCACAAAAGCTCTCCTGACTACTACATTTGTTGATTCTATTCTCAAGCTGGGCATTCACAATATCAATGTGCTAGCTTGAGCTTGAGGTAGGGTATCAACTGATTATTAGTAGAAGTAGTTAGTAGTTAGTTGTTATTAGTTCTAGCTGTAGTTAGTTAGTAGCTTATAATTAGTTCTGTTAATAGTTGACAGTAGTTAGTTAGTTTTTGTTTCTGTTAGTCCGTTAGCTGCAAAGCTTGATTAAGCTAACTTAAGTTATAAATACAACTCGTACATTCATGGAGAGATTTGAACGAATTTTCATATTGCAAACACATTTTTTTCCTTCTTTGGAAACTCTTCTCAGCACATCTTAACTCTTGTTAGCAGTTAAGGGAATGAAATTCTTTAGATTTGAAAATTTTTGGAGGGGAGTTGAGGGATTTGAGGAAGTAGTAAAATGATGCTGGAACTCTTGCTTACAAGCTAATCCTGTGGCACATGTAATGAAGAACTTTGAATACTGTGGAAAAGAGTTGGAGCCATGGAGCAAAAAGTCAGTCGCGAACAGCAAAAAATAAATTGAAGAACAGCATTATAGGTTGAGTACTTTGCAGAATGACCTGATGGAAGATTCGGAGGAGGAAGATCATATTCTAGAAGAAATTGAAGAGTTATGGGGAGGGAAGAAAAGTTATGGCATTGGAGGTCGAGAGTAAGTCGGTTGAACTATGGAGAAAAAAACGGTGAGAGTTTTCTCAAGACAACAATCAGTAGAAGGCACAGAAACTCCATCTCTAGAATTCAGAATGTGCAGAACATTTGGAAGGAGAATGATGAAGAAATCGCTAGAGCTTTTACTGAATTCTTCAATCATCTTTTTCTCTAAAGTAGCAGACCGTGATTTATCATATGTCTTGGATTGGATGGAGCTAGAGTTATACAAAAAATGATAACGACATTCTGTGCATGGAAGTTACAATAGAAGAAATAGAAGAGGCTGTCTTTAATATCGGAGCTCTCAAAGCCAGGTTCGGACGAGTTTTCGAGGGTTTTCTATCATCACGATTGGGCTGTTACGGGAGATTCCATTATCAAAGCTGTTAAAAGCTTCTTTACCACAGGTATGTTCCCAAAATCCCTCGATGTCATTAATCTAGTCTTAATTCCTAAATTCCCTAACCCTGAGTTAGCCACTCATTTTTTACCTATATCTTATATAATAATTTCTAAGATCGTTGTTAAAAGACTAAAACCTTTTATCCAAGAAATTATTTCTAAAAATCAGAGTACCTTTATATTGGGTAGGCTAATTCACAATAATATTTTAGTGGCCCATGAATGCTTTCACTTCCTTAAAAATAAAAAGAGAGGGAAAGATTTCACGGTGCATTAAAATTAGACACGAATAAAGCTTATGGTTGAGTGGAATGAAATTTTTTGAGAGGAGCTTTGGTAAAGTTGGGATTGAATGATAGATGGTTAAATTGGGTTATGCGGTGTATGACGACGGTGGAATATAATATCATGGTGGATAGTAGAATTGTGGGGCATGTAAGACCTACAAGAGGATTAAGACGAGACTCATTATCCTCTTACCTATTCTTCTTGGCGGCTGATGTACTGCCCAGAAGATCGTACATTCTAGCGAAGACAGGAGCAGTGGGGCTGCACATTAATCGAAAGAGTCCTATGCTTACTCACCTATTATTTGCTAACGATTCCCTATTTTTTATGGATGTAGATGAGGAAAATTGACAAGGCTTAAAGAAACTCTAACTGATTATTGTTTTGCCTCAAGTCAACAAGTCAACTTTGCAAAATCTAGTCTATTTTTTAGTATAAATGTACCAGAGCAAATTAGGGAGAGAGTGGCCCAGCAATCGGAAGTGGATGCTGCCAAAGATCCTAGCAGATATCTAGGTCTACCCACCCCTTGGGGTCGCTAAAAAACGAAAGCGGTAAAGTTTGTTACAGACAAGATTGAACAGAAGATTCGAGGATGGAAGCAGAAATTGTTAAGCCTGACGAGTAGGGAGGTTTTGTTAAAGGCAATAACTTTTGCAATCTCAACATACTCTATGGGATGCTTCAAGTTTCCTATTAGCTGGTGCAATAATGTTAATAACTTGATAGCAAACCTTTGGTAGAGATAACAAAAGAATGAGGAAAGACCCATTGGCTAAGTTGGAATGCAATGAGAAGACCTAAAGGAAGAGGAGGACTCGGATTCAAAGACTTACACTTGTTTAACCTTGCGCTTCTAACTAAACTTGCCTGGAGAATATTGTGTTATCCAGATGCACTATAGGTAAAAATTTTAAAAGGCATATATTTCCGGAAAATCTAATTTCAAAGATGTAAAAAAGGAAAAGGGGCGGGGTGGGGGGAAAGTATCATGGAGATGGTCCAGTATCTTAGAGGGAATGGATGTTTTATTCAAACGGGGTGTTTGCCAGGTGGGTAATGGCAAATGGATCAAGATTTGGCTTGATAGATGGATGCCCTCTTTGAAAGGATTCATACTAGAGAAAAAATACCAGGACTTGGTTACAGATTTGACAATAGATAAAATAATAGATACGGAAGGCAGATTTTGGTCGCTAAACTGTATCAACAGCAATATTACTGATGAGGAGGGGAAAGCAATCAGAGAAGTGATCATACCTACTAGAGACTAGGAAGACAGACTGATTTAGCCATATACAAAGTGAGGGATTGTTCGGTTAAGTTTGTGTATTGCTTCTTAACTGAAGAGAAGTAAAGTGCTCTAAAACATCATGGAAGTCCTGAAACATATGGCAACGTCTTCACTCTCGATTCTAAAAGAGAACGGAAATGGTTCTGGAATATGGACATCCAACCAAAGCTCAAACATTTTCTATGGAGAGTTCTTCAAAACTTTTTACCCGTGCACTCGAATTTGATGAACAGAAACGTTGTCCAGAATGAGGCATGCGAGATTTGTGGAGCTGTGGAAACCCTAGAACATGCACTGTTATGGTGGCCTTGGATGGAACTGATCTGGTTTGGGGCCTTAGGAATTCAGATGGAGAGGAGATTTGAGGAAAAGTTTATATCTTGGCTGAGTCTCCAAGAAAACGTGGACTCTAGATCTAATGTGTGAAGTTTGATGGCTTCAAGGATAATTTGGTTTTTTGTGGGTAATATGAAAAGCTAGATGTACGGCAATCCATGAGAGGAAGAAGATTGATCCTCAGGAGGTGGTGAGGGTAGTAGGGTTTCAAGAGAAAGAGTGGTTATCTTTAAGGAAAAAAAGAGTTGCTTGGTAGGGTTTCTAAGAGAGATAAGATACCCCAGAAGTGGCAGAAACCAGAGGGCTCGACAATCGAGGTAAATGTGGACGGTGCTTTCAACCTACACGACAGGTCGGCGGCGATAGCAAGGGTAGCTCGACGGTTCGCTAGTAGCATCTGTGCCGGTTTTTCTGAGGAAGTGGAGGTGTTGGACGCAAAGATGGCTGAGTGTTTAGCAATTAAAGAGGCCATGACTTCAGTAAAGGAGATGGGTTGGGCATCATCTGTAATTAAATCCGATGCATCCAATATTGGTGGAGTCTTTCGTGAAGAATTATAAAAAAAGTGGACTGGTCTGGTAGCCCCTTATTGCTGAAATTAACCAAGACATATTCTCAACTTCAGGATGTTCACTATCTTTTAGTTCGAGAAAGGCAAATTCCACAGCTGATTAGGTCGCCAACTGTACGAGGAGGAGGATGTGTCCGTGTGATTAGTGGCCAGAGACTACTTAATCTTGATTTTGCTTTTTCTTGTAATGATGTTTCCAGTTGTGCATCTATTGTACTGGACAGTGGTTAATTAATGAATCACTCACTTTGTTTGCGCAAAAGAAAGAAATATCTGAATTCTCACTTTCTCTCCAATAATTTTCAAATTCTTCTTTATCACCTGCTCATGACTTGCCTTCTCAAACATCTCGAAACGTCTAAGTTATGCCACTTTGAGTTTCTCCAGTCCCATACATTTTTCCTTTACGGTATGAAACGAATAAGTTTTTCTTTCCCCCATAGGTAGGACAAAGATTTTGTTCTAAGAAAGAACACTAACATAGGTTGTTAGACTCTAATTCCAAATTAATACAGGATAACAAAAGCGAAAAAGTTATAAATAATTAAAAATCATAGAAAGTGCGGAAATTAAAAAGAAAAAAGAAAAAAACTTAATCTAAATGATAATAATGTTGAGTATACTAAGAAATCACCATAAAATAAATAAAATATTTTTTTATGAAAAGAAATGATAGTTTAGAAAGGATAAATCTAATAATCTTATATTATCGATAATTCGTATGATAGCGTTACACCATTAATAGAGATAAAAAGTATCATGATAATCTCCAGAAAAATAATTTCTTGATTCCATAATGACTTTCTTCCGAACTCTAAAATAGTGTTTCATTGTTAGAATTAGAATATGGTAAGAAGATTCGGATATATATGACAGTACAACTTTATTATACCACATTTAATGTATATAGTTAAACATAGATATTCGTGATTGAAAAATTATAAGAAAATTAAAAATATAATCATTCCTAATATAAATTATAATAAAGTTATGTGATTTGGGAATTCGGTATTTAGTTTTTTTTTATTTTAAAGTTATATTTATTTTGTACCGTGTAAAATAGACTTTTATACCATCAAATAAATAATATATATTTGTAAGCTTTTGTCCAATACTTAAGTCCTCTTTTATCCAATACCATAACCAATCAAGCAAACTAAACAAAGGACAAAAAGTAGACCAATAATTTAAACCAATCCAATACATGAAATTATTATAATCAAACAACATCATAATATAAGATACTTATAGAAGTAAGGTCAAATATTAGTCTTACGATCTAAGCTTAACCTAATGGTTAATAAATAACCACTCTAATAAATAAAATAACAAAAAGACAACTATTAGGCTCGAAATCTTATTAGTAAAATACCAATCCTATAAATAGGAAATCAAATCTTAAAGTCATATCTAGTCTAGATAATAAGAAATAAAATAAAATCTACTTTAAAGTATTAAAATCTAATTGCTTCTTCTAGTCTAGATAAAGATAGCCTCGTACTGCCATTGAAGATGAAAGGTACCATACTAAAATTGATAATATAATTTCTTTGTCTCAAGAAAATTATAGAAGCAATCTAAACATAATCTAGCAATTAATAAATAACTATTCTAATATATAAAATATCAAAAAGGCAATTAATACATTTGATATCCCATAAATGAACCCATCTAATAAAATTCTATAAGTAAGAAATAAAATCATATCTAGTCTAAATAACATAAAATAAAATAAAATCTACTTTAATCTATCAAAACCTAATATCAGCATAAATCTGCAACGAGAAATGGGATAAGATTATCAGAACAATAAGACCGTTTTGACCAATTTCTAATATGGACCAGAAACATACAAAATATCTCAAAATGAATTCATATATTACACAGGAAACCACAAATGAAACTTACGCCAGAGTGAGATCAATCATTATACAAGGTAAAGTGAATTTCCCATCATATACAAGTATCTGCTAAGACTGTTGAATTTTCCACTTTAAAATATCACTTCTCAAAAAATCAAACCAGAAATACAAGAAAAGATACCTAATTATATCAATTACACAAGAATTCCAGTAGAATTAGGTTTTAACATAAGAGTAAGCACTTATAAGAAATTGTTAAAGACCTTAATTTGAAGTGGTTTAGCAGGTTTGTACTGGAGTCTTCGAGGTCGAGCTAGGTCAATTTGGACACGTTTATAATTAAGTCCAAACAATAATATAATAGTCAAAGTCATGACACGAATGAACAAAATTTTTAATTTTCTGATGAACTTAAAGACAAGGATGAAGGCACTGAAGAAATGGGCGTGGCAAAAGAAGACCTTTCAGGTGAATTTCTACATACAGGGCAAGTTGTGTTGATCCTAAGCCATTCATCTATGCATTCTACATGAAAGTAGTGGTTGCAATCGGGTATAGTCCTCAATGTCTCCTTAGGTTGATATTCACCCAAGCATATAGCACAAGTGTTGTCGTTGGGCTTAGGCAAGCGCCGGCTTGCACCTAGCTCGGTTTTCTGGTAGGATTCAATAGTGACCTCATCCAAGCCTAATGAGATAATACTCCGCTGCACGCCTAGCACCGGTAAGGTGTCGATGGCACGGGTTGGACTTGCTTGCCGGATATTTGTAATTTTCCCATAAATAAATGAAATTAATCCAACCATCAATATTAAACCAGGTATACCAGCACCTAGAATGAGACCATATTTGGCACCTCTTGTAAGACCTGAAAAATTTGGAAAACGTAAAAGATAAGTAAATGGATATGTATATATATATATATATATATATATACAAAAGAACAAACTCGGTTCAGGCACCTTTCAATTTCTTGGAAACTTCGTAATCATCCAACCAGAAGTCCTTTTCATTCCTTGGACAGAGCATCACTTGTATTATTGTTAATGCTACGGATTTTTTTGGAACTCTTTTTATTTCGGCTAAGCTCCATTTAATGATGTATATATTTCAATGAAACACCAATTAGATGATTTAAAAAAAAAAATTATACATAAAAACCAAATCAATAAAAAATAATAACCTGTTTAAATGAGACTGAAAGCCCTTCCTATGGTGTTAGTCATCAAGCAAGATCCTAATCATGTTATGGTTGACTTAATTTAGAATGTAAATTATTCTTTGCAAGACATAGTATAATACGTGTTTGATAGCTAGAAGGGATGTTAACTAGTCAAACGATGCTCATAGAGTGTAATCGAATTGAATTAAACCGATGATGCAGTATTGAGTTTTAGTTTAAGTTCAATTTAAAAACTTAAATTTAACTGGACTCTAAATATTAAGCTTAAGATCGACTTGAAGAAATATACGGTAAAATCGAGTTTAACTCAATTAATTTGATTAAATTAGAATATTTTTATAATTTTTTCCTATATAATTCAAAGTCACTTGTATTTAAAAAAATAAAAATAAATTATATATTATACTAATTTCAATTAAACTGATGAGCTAAGTATTTTAAAATTCAAATTTAACTCAATTTGCTATTCAAATGATTTAATTTAATTTGAGTAAGACATTGAGTAAGTTCTAGCAATTTACGAACCAATGTAGTTTACCTACGCCTCTATTCGTACGCATCGTGTCTGGTTTTGGCACCAAGGATTTTTTTTCCAATTTTTTTGCCCCGGTTTTGACGATGCATTTGCACCTAGGGCCAGAAATGCTGCGTGGGGCTGCGTTTGGTGAAATTCCGCCAGCATGAAAGCGATTCCCCACCTAAACTAATAGCTTACCTATTCTAGATTCCTCATTTCTTATGTTCTCTTCTTGAACTGTGGTGACACGTACCTTTGTTCTAAAACTTTAAGTCAGAAAACACAATAAATATATAATTATTAGAGGAAAGGAGGAAAAACATACGGGTTTTATAGTATATTCTATACTTCATAAGTTCTACAACATATAATTTTTAACATTTTATAAAATAAATTCCAATTCTAAAATTTAAAAACATATAACTTCAAAGACAGGATACAAATAAAAATAAAACATTATACCATATATATATATATATATATATATATATATATACCTATATACCTGTCCGCTCCTAATTCAAACGTCAATCCAGTGGTCTTAAAATATTATAACAAACCATCATTTTTTCTAACATGTGGACCACGCTTTACAAAATTCCGAAGAATTCGTAACCAAGTTGTTATTGAAAACTTTCAAACTTAATTTAACTTATCAACAAAAGCTTAGTACTAAAAATTAACTTATTACCGAATGAGCTCGAACTCAATTCATGCCTTCAAAAACATCGTATTATATTAGATGTAAAAAGAAATGATTAAACCAGTTCGTACAGATCAGGATATCTTGCACCTTCAACCACCAGGAATTTTCCAGTATTACTTTATCGTTTATATTTTACAGGTCCAAAATACATAAAATATGAATTATAATCTAAAGAAATTAAAATTGGAAGACCAAATAGATATAGCTGATGAAAAATTGAAAAGAAAAAGGGCACACAAGGCAGTGTGGGTTCCGTAGTGTCATTTCCTGGACGGAACTTTTATCACTCACCGAAATTCATACGCCACCAGTCTAGCCAACCCAACAAACTAGTACCTTTTTCCCTTTTCTTTTTCCTCATCGAACTTTCGTGAATGTGTTTTATACCAAGAAACCAAACAAAAAAAAAAAACCTAGAAAGTACGAAAGGCTTATCAAATGCTAAACCTACTACCTCTTATGTAGCCAGAACGTCTTCTGACACATCCTCTTCTGCCTGTACCTTTTCCAAATCCCCACCGGAACTCTTTCGTTCTCTTCTTAAATTTTATCAAGTAAATATCCACATCGGGGCTCATCTTTACACTCCCCCACTACTCTCTCCTTCAAATTATATTTGTTTTTATTTTTTCGAATTATTACATCACTTTGCAATTTAGGAGAACATTTAAATCTAACCTATATCATCAAAATTATATTCATATCACTAAATTATAAAAATAATTATCATTTTAAATTTAAATAAATAGTATAACTTTTATATATATATATATATATTCACATTTAAGTTGTCCCATTATTATCACCAGTAAGGAATTTATTGGACACATTATCTAAACATATGGGAATCAATTCCCTTAAATAAGAACATTAAAAAATTATAACAGCTATGGTTCAACTTGACCCCATGGCCGGCCACCTAATCCATGGTCCGCCACATTAACATGCCAAATTTTATCAAATGCTGTCACGATGTGATAACGCCGAGCGCTTATTGCTCGCTGCTATAAATACTATCTACACTATCTTTTTAATGGGGATATATCACTTCGAGTTCTCCTTCCAACTGCTATAATAGTAATTTGAGGAACATAAAGAAAACACGTTTAAAAGTTGTTCCTCTTTTCTTTTCTCTTTTTGGGGGTATGCCGGGACTCCTACATCTAACCGTAAAGGAAAAAATAAAAATCATATATATAGATGTAGATACAAATAAAGATGGCATGTAATTAACAAAAATTCTCACCTTTACTATCACCGCTACTGCAACCAATTTCTGTACTATTCCCACCTTTATACCCACAATCACCTCCACGTTCAAGACAAGCCCTACAATCCGGAACATTCCAACTCAACCTCATATCCTCGTTAATATCCCACCAGAATGACCACGGGACAGGAAACATAATCGTCCCAACTTCTTTACACGGCACACTCCCTAAATACGCATTATAAAACATTGTCGGCACCGAATATATCGTGTAGTTCCCTTCGCTCATACATGTTATCGGTATGAGTCTAGACCTCACGGCCGCGTCATCGACGTCGTTCGAACAGTTGAATAGCGTGAAGTCTCGTGGGTTTTGCGCCTTGAAGAGAGAGTTTGCGAGAGAGAGGTTTAGGAGTCTACGTGGAAGACAGTTATCAGGGTCGTTGAGGTGTATAGATTGGGTTACGTAGTCTATCCTTTGGACAGTGAAGAGGCCCGAGTTCGGTATGTGGATAAGTGTTTGAGGTTGGGTTGTTTGGTTGGTGATGTTGCATGATAGAGTGAATCCGGGATAGCCACAATGAGGGGATTGGTGGTGGCGGAGCCGGAAGGGGAAGTGGATAGGTGGTGGTTCGTTGTCATCTCCTTCACCACAAGCTGTGGGGGAACAGAGTTCCACGGCGGAAGAGGGATGATGTGGAAGGAGGACCAGGATTATTATGAAAAGAAAGTGGAATTCATATGTTGGAATATTCATATTATTACATGTATATTAAGTGATTTTATGAAAATTGGAAATTTTAATCTGTGGGAAATTTTGGGAGATTGTATGAGAATATAGAAAGCATGTTTTGGGGGTAAATGATTGATTCGTGAAGTTTATACGTCGAACACCCAGTGAGATTTATTAACGATTGTATGTGTTGACCAATTCCCTGTTTTTAATTTGGTTTATTTGGGTTTGGGTGTAGAAAGCTGAAAACATGTAAGAAAGTTGGTGAAGCTTGTTTTCTGGGTTGATTTATTTTATTGGGTCGTCTATCGGCCAGAGCTGTACTACACGACGTGTTTATTTTACTTTGTCATGAGTTAATTACGTTTCCGAGATTGAAAAGATCCGTGAAAAGGAAACAGTTGTGTCGGTTCTACCTCTTCAAAATAATTTATTAAAGTATATAAAAAATTGTTCATACAGTTCAACATTATTGCAGGAGCCTTCCATTAATAAAAGAATATTGTATTCCTTTTAAGACATTATAGTACGACATGATTGCTGCAACCTTGCATTAACAAAAGAATACGGTATCGGAACTCCAAAGCAGAGAACTCTTTATATGAACTCTTCAATCCATGGAGGAGTCCCGATGGATCGTATCCTCAAGTCTTTGCTTTTTCACTTTTCAATTGTCGTGGCTTCTATATTTACATAAATGAGACTTATAATTAAGAAATATTAGATTCATATAATTAGTTGATACAAAGATTTTAAGTAAATTAGCTGTGATATTGCTTTATATTCTAATTTATTAATCAACACTTTTTCACTTGTGGATTGAAAACTTTTATTAAAACTTATTGAATATACCACTTAATTGAATTGAATTGAATCAAGGTTGAAATGAATTTATAAAGATTAAATTACTTTGGAATTAACTTCTTTTATGATCTCTAGCTCGATAAAGTGCCACCTTTCACTAAATCAAATTCTTTTAAGGGTAACTAGCTCTGTGAAGCATAATTCTTCTTTTGTTTTAAGATCAATAACTCGTTGGAACGCCATTCCAGTTTGAATCAACTTCTTATAAGGGTTACCAGCTCTGTAGAGCGTTATTATTCTTCGATTTCAGGATCACCAACTCCATGGAGCATCATCCTACTTTAGATTAACTTCTTTTAGGATCATTAGTTCAGTGGAGAACCATCTTATTTTTCAAATCAATTTCTTCGTTGATCTCTAGCTCAATAGAGCATAATCTTGTTTCAAATCAATTTCTTTTAGGAGCATTAACTCAGAGTATCATTATCCTATTATTCTAAACAAATTCTTTTGGGATTGTCCGCTGAATGAAGTGCCATCCTGCGTGTGAAATCAATTTCCTTCAAGTTCACTAGCTCCAATGAGCACTGTGCTACGTTAAAAGGAATTTCTACTACTGTAAAGGTTCCAGAAGAAAGAAAAGGAATGGATAAACTTGGGGAATGCAGCATTTTCATTTTTAATGTGTTAGGTAAAAAGGGCATCTTGTTTGATTGATTGCATGTGTCCAAGATGCGCTTGTTTAGTATACTTGATAAAAATGTTTATAATTTCAAATAAACTTTTCCTGTGCACAATTATTGTACTTCAAATTTGAAATACCATGAGCCTTTTGGCCTTGTGTCATATACATGTACATACGTATATAGGTATGTAAGCATACATGCATTCATGCATGTATATATTTGCATCGTGTTTTATTTTAATTTTAAAGATAACTTCCAATTTTATGTTTGACATCTTATTATAATTTTGGTAAAGAATGGTGATTGAACAATGAAACTTAACAGCATGATACTATAAAGTAAGAAAACTATGACTCATTTTCTTAGAGGTAATAGAAAAGGAATAAAATAAAATTTCTGAAATACTTCTTATTATCTTATTTGTTTAGAAATTGATTGTAATATATAGAAAAATCACAATATGTAGGAAGAGGAAATAAAATAAAGGGAAAATTGAAAAAGACCCCCCTAAACTTTAATTTTAGTTCAAATTAGCCCCTTAAATTCCAAAATATGATTTTGGTTTCTAAACTTTCATAAATTAATAAACAATTCCCTAGGTTAAGAATAACCTTTTAAACTCTATTTTTGGTGTAAGTGTTTATATACCAAAATTAAAGTTAAAAGGAGTTATAGAGGTTATTTACCAATTTATAAAAGTTTAAAGACCAAAAACTATATTTAGGAAATTTATAGAGATAATATACACCAAAGTCAAAATTTAGGAGGATTTTTTATATTTTCCCCTAAAACAAAGGACAACATGTGTTTATTAGAAGGGTGGTTTAATCTTTTGTAAGGATTAAAACCCACATCAGCTTTAACCCTATTCCATAATCTTTTTCTCCTCCAACCTCTCACAGTATTACCTCGTTGACCTCTCCTTATCACATTGACAAACGCAACTCCAACAATTAAGGTAAGTTACATCCATATTAGGTTTGAGTCATCAATGTCATTATGTCGTAGTGTTTACTAAAGTTTTAAAGAAAACTCAAATCTTAGCAATACTGGTAAAGACGAACAAGTTGTGTTGCACATGAGTTTGTTATAGTGTAGTAGGTGGTGCTTTTCAACGATTTCAAGATGATCTACATTGTTTTCTAATGCATTCTAAAATGATATGTAAAGGTCATGCAATCAAACAAAGGTTTAAGGTGAAGGTTTTGATTTAAGACAATCAAATCACATAAGTGTTTTTACTTTATAATAAGGCTAAGTTTGATGTTAGATCTAAGCATTAGTGAGTAAAAGGATGTTAGGATAATGTTTGTTCACAAAAATAACAGGCTTCAAAGGAGGAGTTGCAAAAGCGTGGATCTAAGGAGTTGTAGTGAAGGGGTTTTGAATTTTGGAGGTATAAGAAGGAGTGCATAATGGCAACACAATCGTGTAACTTTCTCCTTAGACCATCCTAGAGTACGTTGTACTACCAAGCACAACCAACTTATATACTTCCTATTATGTGTCCAACGAAAAATCCTTTTCGATTTGTAATTATTTTACTCCTTTCCTATATATGTAGATTAGGTTTCTAGAAAGGATCTAAATATTAAATAGTATAGGATCATGTTTTGTTGTATAGGAGGAACTCACATTCTAAGTTAAAAATTAATAGAAATAATCTTGTGGTTTTTTAAGGAAGTTTAAAGAGACTCTTAATTACATCTATCAAAGTGATCCATGTTCATAACACATGGTTGTTATATGTACTTGTTAGGTTAGAAGCTAAAATTAACTAAACCATAAATATGTGTTTTGCTTGACATAGGGGGCTGATGGCAACAAATCCCTAAGAAGCACCTAGATGATCCTTGCATGATGTTATTTCTAGTGGAGTCCTATCTAGAAATGATTTGGGGTAAATTTAGAAAGATCGAGACTAGAGATAGCAATTTTCGATACCATTTAGATAGGGGCTATAGTAGCAATTCCTAATTAAGATTTATATATATATATGGTAGGGTCAGAAGTACCCCTATGTTATGTGATGGACTAAAAATATAATAACTTGACTGCCTTGTATTCTTGTTGAATTATGCATGTGAATTGTTCACAATATGACAATGTCTGTATTTGTGGTGTTACATTTTGAGTTGAGGCTTACACCTTTTATCTTTTAGTTGTAGTTAATTACAATGAGATTGTTGATTACGACAACTATGGTGATGTGTCCAACAGACATTGGGGGCGAATCAAAAAAGAAAATAGTTCCATTTTCCTTCTTATTCATCAATCTACAATCAAGACAAATCGGGCACTATAGTGAGATGTGAAAACACCTGATCCCATTCCAACCTCAATATATGGAATCGTCTTTCGCCATATGTACTAAGATTGTTTAGGAGACATGGTCTAAGCCAGGTGAAGAAATAAAAATAAAAAAGCAACTATATAAATAGCCCCTAAGATGGAAGAGCGGTAAATACTTTTACCTTTATTTAACGTTATGTATGGTTAAGATGACTCTCATGTGAGTCATTAAGATATGGTTCTTTGTAGGGATTGTTTATTTGATATCATCATGGAAATTCAAACATTTATAGAGATTATAGCATTGAAATTAGAGCTGAGCATATCATTGGCCAATAATGCCATAGGGTAAGTTGTAGCATCTTGGGTTATAAGGTGTTACATCGGTCTAGTAATTTTAATTCCCAAGACTTTTCTATTCCCTCTCTATAGGGAGTAGTCATTATTTTTTGTAAGATGAAATTTTTATTCGCCAATAAAAATTCAAGTATTTGGAGAATACCCCCAATCAATGATAGAAGTTAAATGACTTTGGGGTTTTTATTTTTAGTTATATTTCCAATTTAATGCTACACTTAATGAGGTGAAATATATTTTAGAACAAGTATTCCTTATAACAAAAATATATGAAGTAATAAGGGAGAAGAGACAGAAGTTGGACACTTCCATCTCCTTCTCAGCTAAAGACCTTAAAGGGGGTTGATATACTCTATCAAGATGCCCTAATAATAGGGGCAAGAATCTCAGGTTTTGAGGTCCTAAAGATTATGGTGGACACTAGCAGTTCCATCGATATACTTTTCCTCTATACTTGCAAGAGAATGAAGAAGAAGCTACTAGTGAAAATAAAGTCATACCACCATAATCTGATCGGCTTCGATAGCAATACAATTCGAGCTAAGGGGATCACCAAGTTAGACATGGAGCTTAGCGATGACAACCACGTAATTCGATGACCCATAGAATTTGTCATGATTGATTGCCCCTCCTCCTATAATGTACTCTTGAAAAGGCCGAGCCTGAATGTGTTCGGGGTGATCATATCCTCCCTTCATCTAAAGGCCAAATTTCCAACCTCGATCGAGGTAGAAGTATATAGATGTGATCAAAGATTCTTGTAAGAGCTATATGTTAGGGCTGCTAGAGGAGATTGCGAGTTCACTTTAGAAACCGACCCATAAGAGAAGCAGGCTAAGAAGGGCAAGACGAAGGAAGAAACATAGGAAGTCTAGATTGGACTTTCACCCAAAAGACCAAGAAAGTTGGGATCAAGACCCCACTAAAGTGAAGGATGAAATCATTAGCCTCCTATAGGCAAATTTGGATAGGTTCGCTTGGTCAATGTTAAACATGCTTGGAATCTTGGCCGACCTGGTAACCCATAGCCTCAATATTGATACTACGGCATGGCCTATTAAGTAGAAAAAGAGGCATTGCGCTCTAGAAAGATAGGCCGCAATAAAGAAAGAAGTACAGAAGGTACTTAAGGCTAACTTCGTAAGGGAAGAAAAGTACCCCGCCTAGCTAGCAAATGTAGTGCTAGTCAAGAAGAGGAATAGAAAGTGGCAAATATGTGTCAATTATGCTGACCTTAATAAAGACTGCCTTAAAGGCTGTTTCCCCCTCTCGATGATCAATCAGCTCGTCAATTCTACCTCAAGACATACCTTACTAAGCTTATAGATGCCTTCTTAAGGTATAACCAAATCAAAATAGACCCGAAAGACAAAGTCTATACCTCATTCGTCACCGATTACGACACATATTACGACACATATTACTACACTATGATGCCATTTGGCCTGAAAAATGCTAGGGCAATGTACCAATGAATGGTAACGAAACTGTTCAAGCCCAGATTAGGTGAAATATGGAGATATACATCGACAACATCCTCATCAAAAGCTAAAAGCTGGATGATCATGTTAAGGATCTTCAGGAAGCCTTCAACCAGATGTGCACACATGAAATGAAGTCAAACCCTCAAAAATGTGTCTTCAGCTTTGAATCTAACAAGTTCCTTGGCTTTTTGGTAACAGAGAGAGGTATTGAGGCCAACCTCAAGAGATTACAACCATCAGGAGAATGAAGCCTCCAACCTCAGTCCAAGACATACAAAAGCTCATTAGCTCAGTAGCCGCTTTGAGCAGATTTGTCTCAAAGAGTGATAACAAATTCGTTAAGTTCTTCAAAATCCTGAAAAACCCAAAGGGTTTCGAATGGACTTTAGAGTGCACCGGCGCCTTTCAACGACTCCAGGACTTCCTTATGCACCTACCAGTCTTCTCTAAGCTTATCCATAAGGAAGACCCGTTTCTACACCTAGCCGTAAGTGACCGGGCGCTTTCCTCCGTACTAGTCAAAGTAGAGGGAAGGGAACACAGGCTTGTATACTACGTCAGCTATATACTCCACGGGCTCGAGGTTAAGCACACCCAAGTAGAAAAGCTGGCCCTAGCCATTGTTATCATGTTATAATAGCTAAAGCCCTATTTCTAGGCGCATTAGATAATCGTACTCATAGATCAACCGCTATACACCATGTTGCAAAAGCCTTATGCGTATGGACAGATGATGAAGTACGCAATAGAATTGAGCGCGTACGAAATCTAGTATCATCTACAACAGCCTACAAGGCACAAGTGTTAGCCGACTTCGTGGTAAAATATACAGGAGAAGAGGAAGCGCTGCTAGGCAATGACAAACCAGTGTGGACTCTCCACGTCAACGGCTCCTCTACCTCCTAAGGTAGAGGAGTGAATCTCATTCTCACCGGCCTGTACAAGGCCATAATCTACTATGCCCTGAAGTTTAGGTTTGATTCTAGTAATAACGAATCCGAATATGAGACCCTTATTGTTGGTCTTAAGTTGGCCAAAGAGATCGACGCTAAGCATTTACGGATCTTCTATGAATCCATGCCCATCATCTAGCTAGTTTGGAGCGAATACGAAGCCAAGGATGACACTATGGCTAGGTACCTAAAGAAGTTAAAGTACCTTCTAGTTGAATTCCTTTCGTAGGACATCACAAAGATCCCCCAACTTGAAAATTCAACAACAAATTGGCTATCTAAGCTCACATCTATTGGTATATAGAAGCCTAAGGTAAAGGATAGCAAAATCTTCATAGAATACCAAGCAGAAAAAAGCATAACTCTAGGCTCAGTTGAAGTTCTTGAATTAACCACTGCAACACCAGAGCCAAGTTAGATGGATCTTATTCGGAGTTATTTAGAGCAAGACATACTCCCAGACGATAGGAAAGAAGGAAAGAAGCTCTAGTATCACGCCACCAACTACACGTTGGTCGACGGCATCTTATATCGCAAGAAAGTTAGCCTTCCCCTGCTCTGATGCCTCCAAGAAGGTAAAGGGCTACACATCATGGAAGAGTTGCACACTAGAATGTGTAGCAATCATATTCAATCCCAAGCCTTGTACCTCCAGGCGCTACAACTCAAGTATTACTGGCTTACCATGAGGCAGGATGCAAAAGTCATAACCCAAAAGCACCCGCAATGCCAAAAGCACCCGCAATGCCAAAAGCACACGCCGCTTAACCATACACTTAACACTAGTCTCTAACCCCCGACTAACCTATGGCCAATCGCAAAGTGGGGTATTGATATTCTTAGTGCCTTCTCGAAAGTATCAAGAAGACGGTAGTTCATAATTGTCACTATCGACTACTTGACGAAGTGGGTGGAAGCCAAGGTGGTGGCAAGGATCACTAAGACAAGTGTCGATTCTTTCATCAAAAACAACATTCTCTCTAAGTTTGGGGTCCCCTATGCTTTCGTTATGGACATTGGGCGATAATTTGATAACCCCAAGTTCAAGGAGTTCTACGCCAAGCACTACATTACCCTGCACTTCACCTCGGTTAGCCAACTCTAATCAAATGGACAGGTAAAGGCAACTAATCGAATCATCTTGAATAGCCTAAAAAAGTATGTAGACCAATCTCATGGCGCCTAGGCTAACGAACTGCCCAATATCTTGTGGGGGGTATAGGATCACCCACTGCATTTCTATGGGCAAAACCCCCTTTCACCTAGCATTCGAGTCGGAAGCAATCCTCCCTATTGAACTTGAGCTTCTTAATATCCGGACTCGAAGTTTCAACATTGCCCTCAATGAGTTACTGTTACAAGTCAGCGTTGATATAATCGAGGAAATTAGAGACCTTCTTGCTACTCGAGTAACCGTATATCAACATTAGGCTGCCCGGTACTATGACCAGAAGGTCAAATAAAAGGAGTTCAAGGTCGATGACCTAGTATGCCAAAAGCTAGAAGCCATGGGTTCGCGCGAAGGACATGACAAGTTAGCCCCCAATTGGGAAGACTTTATCAGATTTAGGGACAGCTTTGGTAAGGGAGCATATAAGCTAGAAAGACTGGATGGCTTTACTTTAACTAGCATATTCTTGTGAACATCTTTCCAGAATAATGTAATGAAACAATTTACTTCCTAATCAGTTGTCTCCTAATCAATTGTCTATCTCTCTTTCTCTCTCTCCCTCCCTCCCATTTTCTATTGGCATCTTAACCCCAGAAAGGGTTAACGAATCGTGTACCAATCAAGTCGAAACGTGACTAACCTCACCCCCCCTTAGGTAACCTCGGCAAGGGGAAACACCCCTCACATAGGGGAACTCCCACCAACCGGGTAGGTTAAAATGCCACAAACCTGACTCCCCTTGAGTAACATCAGCAATGGAAAGCACCCCTCGCACAGAAAAACTCCCATCTATCAAGCATATCAGAACGCTACCAACCTGACCCCCTTTGGGTAACCTCTACAAAGGGAAACACCCCTCGTACAGAAAAACCCCCATCTACCAAATAAGTCGAAACACCACCGACCTAACCTCGTTTGAGTAACCTCAACAAGGGGAAATACCCCTTCACACAGAGGAACTCCTATCTATTGGGCAGGTACGAACTCCACTAACCTCACCCCCCTCGGATAACCTCAAGCAAGTCAAGAGCCCACCAACCCGATACCTTCTATGTTGACTTTGGTAAGCATAAACTCTCCTTGCGTAAAGGAATTCCTATGCAAACTTATTCAAAGGAAAAGTAGGTATATAAGAGGATATGTTTCAAAAAATTCATTCATTCATTCATTGACAGATTACACAGTAAAGGCTGTTATCCCAGCTCGATATACACATGTTCTAAAAAAGAAAAAGGAAAAAAATATGCTATCTCCTTGAATCAGCTAACTTCGATGACTTAGAAAAATCCAAAGCCTTGATCTGCTCGAAGCGCTAATCCATCAATGCTTCAAGTAGCTAGCCTTGACTTAGAGTGGGGGTAGAAGGGGGCGAATAAGGGGCAACAAGAGAATTTCCTGGAGGTTGATTGTCTTGAGGAACTGCTTCAGAGGTGGCCTCCTACTAGGATGCTAGGGCCGAAGTGGATGTAAAAGTAGCGTGCTTGGCCCCAGCAACAAAAGGAGTGCCTAGAACATCGAAGGCTGCTTAAGCGGCGTCTCTCGAGCATGCCAAGGCTTCCCTCTTCTCATTGAAGGTTAGAGAATCTAAGAAATCAAGAAAGCTCAGATCAAGGTCCAGATAATGAGAGAGAACCTCCTTCCTTATGTAGTACGCTGAGTTAGTGGTCAGGTCTTCCAACTCGTCTAACTACTCCTCGGTCTTTCGATAGTCAGCGACTGCCTTTTTAACGACGGCATCACTAAGGACCTCCTTACTCCCCATTTTAGAGATGATCTCCTCCATGTCTAAAACCTTCTCTTATAGCTCTTGGACTTGCCGCTCCAGTTCAACCCCCAAAATGGCTAACTCTAGCGAAGTGGCTTTGGCGCTTTTACGCTCTGATGCCTTCATCGCCAGCTCGATTTGTAGCCTTGCAACTGATACCTTTAACCCGGTGTTCTCTTTTTCGATTGTCCGTTAGCCAAGCCTTTAGGTCATCTACCTTCTATGTTGCCTTCTCAACCTTATCCCTCTCTTTCTCCACATCCTTTAACCTCATCTGGAGCCCCACCACTTGCACATAAAAGCGACATAGTTACCGATTAGCCTTGGAGAATTTTTTCAAGTACTCATTAGTAGAAGTCTCTGCCTCCCGCAGGTACTT
Source organism: Lumnitzera racemosa (assembly GCA_024138005.1). NCBI lineage: Eukaryota > Viridiplantae > Streptophyta > Magnoliopsida > Myrtales > Combretaceae > Lumnitzera > Lumnitzera racemosa. The sequence goes on from JAMXBC010000001.1 coordinate 17,114,763, forward strand.
CTCACTCTGGCGTAATGCCTCCTTAAAGCCCTTTACCTCTTTTTAGGCAACATTAGACTTATTCGATTGAAGCAACACCTCGTCGTGGTACTATAAATTGAAAACAAAGGCTACCATTAACACAACGACAAGTGAAGTACTTCAATACAAGAGTAACAAAGACTTACTTGTTGCATAAGTGTGCTCAAGTGGCCTGTTATCTCCATGGGTCATCCTTACCTTCCTTAGAGAGCCCCTTGAGGACAGCCCAGTAACTAGGGGTATAAGACCCCATTGAAGCCCAGTAGCTGAGCATTCAATGCCGCCGCGTGAGATCATTGACTTGGACCTCCCACTTCAGCTTCAGGAGCTTCCCCTTGGCCTTCTTCATCTCCATCTTAGGAGCTCCACTCAATAACTCCTCATCTATGGAGGAATATGGCACTTCTTGGAACAAATCTGGCCCAATCCAAATTAACTTGAAGTTGTTTAAGTCGTCAAAAAATTCGTCCCCCAAGTCATTGACACATTAGTAAGGATAGGTCATTGACCACTCATTTCATTTCCCTCGGCTCAAAAGTAGCCTTACTAGGGGTTTTTATCTCTTAGCTCCAAGCCTTAGCTCCTCAGCAATTTCAAGAACCTTCCTCTTTTGGCCAGCCACATAAGGAAGGACGGCCCTCTCAACCATCCCTCTTCCTTCTCTCATAAATGGGAAAGTATCTGAATATTAGGCCCTCCGCATTAGGGCCTTCATCCCCCCACAAGAATAGGCTCAGTAGAGGGGATGAAGGTAGGGGCAGGTAGAGCTACGCACAAGGGCTCTACATCCAATGGCTCATCTCAGATACCGATGGGGATGCCCTAAGAAATAGCCATCAGTCGTGCCTTGCTAGTCTCCTTAAGACCTGGCTTCAACCATACTACTTTACCCTTCAACTAGTCTATCTTAGCTTTGGCTTAACAATAGCTCATCAGCTTATCCACAAAAGGATAAGGAATCCTCTTGGCCAAATTTTTGCCTCCAAGAATTTCAATTCAAAGTGATAAAAGGAAAGAAGACAAAACCAAAAGAAACTACTATTACCATTCATTACACTCTGCCGTGACCAATACAGTCAAGGAGGTCCCCCCATCCTATAAGCGTTGGACGAAGCACCTCAACACTAGCATAGTAGATGTAGGCACATACAACAAACTTATACCTTTAGCTCATTTCTTCACTACAACCTTCTTTATACTAAGGAAGAGCTTGAAAATCGGATACCCAAAATACCTCTTAACGGTCTCCATAGCATATATCTCCTAGTTGTATCTCAACACTATGAAGGCTAGGATCTTTTGGGTAGCCTCTATATCACTAGGACTAAGCCCCTTCTCAACACTGGTTCAGACCAACTTAGTCCACCGCGTCTAGAAGTTTGCTTCCTCAGGCAACTTAACCACTACGTACTTATCCTGCTGACCCTTCACTGAATCCACAAAGCCGTAGAACAACTTCTTTCTCGAGTGTGGTTAGAGGTATGGCCACCCATCGACGCTCTTCCATATGTAAAAATGAATAAAGAGCTCAGGAGTCACCCTCACCACCAAATACTCGTAGAGCGCTTGGAAAATCTTTAGCACCTTTTACCCATTGGAGGGGACCTGCAATGAACTACACCAATGGTAGTTGAAGAATTCCTTTTCAAAGCAACTCTAAGGAAGGCATTGCCCAAACTCCAGGCACTTCTCAAACACCGCAAAGCACATCCTTGACAGCAAGGCCATGCGCTCGCCCTTACTCAGCAACCTTATTTGTTACCCAAGGGTCGCCTCAACAATAAAGTTGCTTATAATCCAACTAGGGGTGGATTGTTTACTCCTGCTCACTCCACCGCTAGGCTCCTTGCCTGTCTCGAGAGTATCGAATAAATCCTTCGAATAGGGCAGGGGGCATATACATATACATGCCTTAGGATGGTATTGATAATCCTGGCTCTATCCAGCGCCTCCACAACCATTTTTTTAAGTTTGTCAAGTTATGTTAGCGACAAGACCTCGTCCTCCCTTGTCAAGGGAAGGGGGTGTGGTGTAGGGTCACTCCTTGTAAATTCGAAGTTAGAGACATACAGTGATGAAGATGATCCAGTCTCACCTCTATTACTTGACATGGTCATAATATGTGAAGAAGAAAAAAGCTTGAAAAACTTTTGAAAAAAGTTTAATGTAAACACAAAATTCGCAATGGCAAAATAAAGAGATTGCAAAAAAGTAGTCTATCATTGTGATATTGCTATTTATAGGCAAAGTATTTAGGAAGCCTTATAGCTGGTTATAGGGATCCTTATAAGGGCAAATCCTTTGGAACACTGTGCAACAGATAGGTGGAAGGAGCTTAGATTGGATGATCATCCTTAAAAGGAAAAGTGCATGTAGCTGTACATTAATCTGCCACAACATAACACCTGCCACGTTACATTAAATGTATGGAAAACAAGCACACAAAGGTTACAATTTGAAAAAGTTCCTTTGACAAGAAATTTCCTCAAGGCCCATTCGACTTCCACTTAGCCAACATGATAACGATACAGTGCAATCGCGTATGCTTGGTCCATGACGAGTACTGTTCGGCCAAACTAGTTCATAGCCTTGAAGCGCTTACCTAGTAAGACGCAAAGGTACCCTACTCTGACACCCCAATCAAGGCTGTCTCACTCGAGTCTTTGACACTCCACTTTGGAATAATTACTGACCACATCGATCATCCCACCTCAAATATTTTCAACCCAAGTATCCATGGCCTCGAACATCTTCGCCTCGATCGACTTCTAGCTTAGACCTACATCCTTACTACGTTGGCACCACAGTGCTAGGTCGAGCCCCTTTAAGTCAAATCAGTCACGCTTGAGCAACCTATATATCCCTTTTCCTTGCCTTCGCATCGACAATAGGATTATGCGCAAGGGGTGAGGGAGGGGAGAACAGGAAGTGTTGACAAGACTCTTTAGATATAGGCTCCTTAGACTCAATCGGTTCTAATAAGTCTTATCGCTTGGAGCTTGCCCCCGTAGGCCAAAGCCTTAAGCCTGGATTGATTAAGCTTAGTAAGTCAGGTAACAACTAGAACATACAATATAAGGATAAAATAAAGTCAAACGCCACGTTTGGAATAAGTGGGACACGTCTAATACTATAACCGTACTCTCCCATACTTATGGGAGAAGATCTCTTCCTACTAACTAACTTATAACTGTCAGCACCACTCCACTATAAATATTAGGCTACTATACGATGATAAATCTCTCTACACCCTACACGATAAGCTTAGCTATTGCTCAAAGCACCCTCTATTCTCCTAAATATTCACTACTGACTTAAATATCATAGTAACTACGTTGGACAATACCTCGCCATCCCCTCATAGTGTTTTGTTTTGCAAGCTTATTGCGTAGGGCGTTCAATAACTATTGGCAAATCCTCAGAGATAACAATACCAGTTTATCTAATTAATTTTTTTTGTTGTTTTCTATAACTATGAGTTCCATCGATTATATAAACTCAATACTTTAGTTCATCTATTAATTAAACTCCCTTCATCACTATTTGCTTATATAAAATTCGTTCTTTTGCTATTTAAAACCCTAAAACTATAAAAGGACAAATATTTTTTATTAGTTGTTGAATAAAGATTGTATCTTTAGTGTATTCCTTAGAATAGGGCACATAATATTACTTTGAACTCTATATATGTTTTGATGTAGAAGTTACTGAAGCTTCGGCAGTTAAAAGAAAGAAGGGGTGTTCCTTACGATGAGTAAAGGACGGATGAGCTTAGATCAAGATGGTTGGATAACATGCTAGGCTTTAACGGCATCGCCGATATAAAACAAGTCCCTTGGGATCTAGGCCTACCATTAAAGACATTTGGTTTTCAAATTGATTTTTCTTCTCCTGTTATTTTTCATCAATAAATAGAAAAGGGAACGAACGTGCCGTTACATTACGTCCCGGGGAACAAAGGGTTGTATGAAGATTTTAGGGGTCTTAATTCTCCATCCCCTTCGGTCTGTCTCTTAACTGTCGACTTGTGGTTCTAGACCACCTTAAATAAATATCCTTTGGGATATATATATATATATATATATATAATATAAAAAAAGGGAAGGAAAGATGGATATAATGATAATTTCATTTAGAAAACCAATTGTCATGCTATTAAGCTACCACGGTCATAGTATTTTGATATCTTATTTTGCGATATCCAATTTAAGGTGTAGATCTATGCTAATAGATAATGAAATGACAGAATTGATGATAAAGAAATCCCAAGTATATAGTGGTGCTTGTTTGCAAATATGCAATTCGATTGAGAGATGATAATAACGCTAAATGCCAATCTAAGATATAGCTACCGTAATACATATCTCATGCATCTTTCTCCCGATTTTATACAAGAAATTCCAAGAAGGAGCCAACTCTTGCTTGCTTCCATGGCTTGAGTTGACCGATTATATGAAAAGGACCATCTACTAAATGTAAATAGTAGTTAGTACGTCCTTCATTTGGTTGTTGATTTTCACCATAATATATGTTGTTACAAGATTATTAAATATATAGCATGCTTCTAGGTCTAAGTTCTGAACTATTTTTAAATAAAATGATGGGATAATATCATTTAGAAATGTTCTGATAAGATTAGACCGCTGCAACCAATATGCTGCCATCAGCCTTTCGAGAACATATAAGTCTACGCTGTACCGATTTTCCAAAGTCTTTGCTCTTAAAAAAGATTTAATAATATTAATATATTATACATCTTGATAAATAATATGTAAGTGTATATTAATAAAATTTTGATACGTAATAATGAAGTAACGTATTTTTAAAAAAGTACTAATTATGTTTTCACATGTTAAAATTTTATTAATATTTATATATTATTCATTGATTTATATGATATATTAATATTATTAAAGCATTTTCATTTATGATATCTCATGCCAAATAGGGGGGGAAGAAATTGTGAGCACAAGTTTCAAAGAACATTATATCATTCCAAGTCCAGGTTACAATAATCTAGACGAAGTGCAAGTTAATTAGTATATGGCAGTGGTGGGTGGTTGATGATTGGACCACAAAAATAGAGACAATCGATGTATCAAATCTATCGAACATACAAGTTCTTCTCAATATTATGACACCAATGAAGCTATTCTTTCAAAATTGTATAAGATGAAGAAGCCAAGAGTGAAAACCAAATTAAGGGAATTTTTTCAAGGTCAATTAATTATTATGGTTGGTAGCTAAATTTGAGGGTTTGGTGCTGCTTGATATTAATTATATCAGAGAGAACAAAGACTAGATGCCGACGGTCATGTATCAAGCCACCAATAACAAAGGATTTGGTCAGAGGAACAAGCCTCAAGGAATTAATTCTAAAACACATTTACAGAAGATGGTAACAGTCCCGTTGAGAGAAGTAATTTAATAAATGGATAGGTATTGTTGCTAACGATGATGACCTATTTATAAAAGCAAGAGATCCTTGAAGATGGTCTAACACAAAAAGTAAGGACCGAACTCATGATTAAGGAACTAACAGAGTCACTTATATGGCTTGAGAGCCTGAAGCAACATGATTCTCTCTCTCTCTCTCCGATTAGACTATGAGCTCTAGGTTTAGACCCAGTTCTAGAATCAAAATAATTCGTTACCAAGATAGGGTAAACTAAAAGAACTCATGGAAAGAAACTATCCTTGTAAGAACAATAAGAGAACCTAGAGGGTGGTATATCTACATTAAACCAAAGGCCATGACAACTAAAATACAAATTGACTAGTGACTACTCAGGTATGCCCCCAACTAGGGCAGCATATCAATGGCATCATAAAAGCCGTTGTTTCAGCGTTTTCATCCACTACGCAACAACCATCTCGTAGTGAAAGTATACAAGATTCTATTTACAAAGTTAACATATTTATATTCATATATAACACTTATACATGGGTGTTTGTAACACCTACATATATAACTTATTGACCTAATTATGACCAATTATGACACCTATGACTAGGAATATAAAACCTATTGATGACTTGTTCGACTTGTAAATATATAAAAAAGATATGCATATCTTCCTATTAGAACATAGCAGCCATCTATAGTTACAGAGAGTCAATGTCTCTCATCAAATAATAAGACTGAGGTATCACTTAATAAACTTCTATAAAACTAAGTAATAACGTATTGAAATTCAATCCCACATCTATATAATCTTATATTTATCACTATACTCTAAATCAACATCTATTACATCTCAATGATAATTTAGACATATCCAATAAAATTTTGGAAGTAAGATGAAGTACTCAGCACTCACAATCTTAACTAATCTCACTTTTGCAAAAACCTGCAAAAAAAAAAAAAAAAAAAAAAAAAAAAAAAACTACAAGGGGTTGAGTGAACCACAACTTAATAAGTAGAACTCTCATAACATGCTTTCATACGAAGGTCAAACAAGTTATTAAGCATTAATGTGTAAAGTGAGCAACAACCATACATAATACAATGACACATGTGACCTACCAGCAATCACATAGGACTTAGATTTATTATAAGTAATATAATAGAATGTTACATACATGAATTTATTGAAATCAAACTAATAACACATATGTCGATTAGTTGCAAAACGAACATATGAAACCTATTGTTGTTATAATTAAATTTCTTAATTATGTGACTTTTATTGGCAAAGCATGGATCGTAAAAATACCCTTTAAGATTTGCTCTTATTTTATTCTACAATTAATTGGACTAATTCACATAAAAGATCATCAATTTGATCCTAATTTCATTATTAGATGTTAGATATGGCCATTGAAGCTTGTAAAATAAATGTGCAATCATCCATGGGGATGTCATAAATAGAGGGAAGGAAAACTCTAACCTATTTTTAGATTTTTTTTTTTAAATAAATTGTCAGTTAATTAGGTACAAGGCTTCTAAACTATTTTGTATTGATTTTAGACAATAGAGGGTTTAGTAGTCTAATTAATCTCAAAAATTTTCATGATAGGAACAAAGAAGGGAAAATATTATCATTTACTATTTTTAGTAAAATAAACATGGAGAAGCAAATCAAATAAAAATTAATATAAATGTAGTAGAATTCATTACGAAAACTATCATGAATTGCCATTATGTAGCGTTATTTATTGTAGTGTTTGTATGACCAACATAATAGAGTTAAAATTCAAAGTATTGATAAGGATAAAAGATTTTACCCTCCTAAATTAGGATTTAAATTCTTTGGCCAATTAGTACTTCTAAATAACTATAAGCTAGAGAGATGATTTTTGTTCAAGAGATTTAGGTAAAATCTCATTGTTAATAACTTTAATAAGTCTTAAAGATTACCTAAAATTTGTCTTACTCTTACTAATAGCACGAATGTGATTGAAATGATTAGGGTTTACTAATAGCATGAATGTGATTGAAATGATTAGGGTTTAGCTTTTTGTCTTAGTATAATTTAGAAAAGAAAATTGATTGCAAAATGAGGGTTGACCTCACCTTAAAGATTGAAGATTATTTGCAAAGAAACTCCATTGCATGTCATTTATAAAAGCCTTATGTGAGTAAGGATGGAAGGAAAAACAAGCATATAAAATTTTAGCTTAAGATTAGTTTTACCTTTACTATATGAGTAACTTTAAGGTGATAAAAGTTGATTTCCTAACCTTGTTATGGATGACATGAGGATAACTGGGAAAGCAAGTTCCTAAATGCATGTGCTTTGAAGTCACAAAATTTTTAAGTGGGCATACTATATGCATGCGAAGAATCTAGTGTCAATTTTTTATGGTTTTTCATGTAATGTTGGTTTGAAAATCTTATGTTTTTGTGATTTGATTGGCTAAAAAATCAATGAGATGTCAATTTGAGTTTTCTTTAGGGTAAACACAAAAAAGGAAAATAGATTTTCTTCCAAAGATTGTGATTGTTTTAGAGAAAATGGAAGAAAATAAGAAGGAATGATGGCAATGGTGTTGCATAAGCTAAATGAAAAGGTTAGAGAAAGGTTTTCAATTTTTCCTTAGGTTTGAAATGAATAAGGGAAAGAAAATAGTTAGATTTTATGATAAAGAGAAGAGGGCGATTGAGTGTAGTTTTAAATTTCTATGCATAGTAGAAGAGGAATTGATGCTCCAAATTATTATATGTAAATTTCTCAACTTCCAGCTAAAATAGTAAACAAAGTACATTGTATTATTAGGAACTTTCTCTAGAATGGAGTTGAACAAAAGTCATCCATACATTGGGAAAAGTAGCACACAATGACATATACTGTTACGCCCCAAAAAGTTGAAGTCATAACAGTTCTGCTGTATGAATTATCCTAAGATAGAAACCATCCTCATAGCTACTATTCTAGACTTAGTTCACACCAGATATACTCGACTCTACCCCTTTAAAGCATTCAATTCGATACCTATTTGGTATAAACTTATAGAGTAATCATTTGAAATAATTTGTTAAAAATAAATTTGTAATTTAATCTTATAAAAAATTTATAGTAAATCCTACAAGTACCTGTTATTTCATTTATTAATCAAAATATTAAAAACTACCATGCCCCTTAAGGAGTCTTGTGTAGTTTTCCTTTAAAAAAAAAAGTTAATACTAAGGACAACGATAAGCCATTTCTTGTTATATCTCACTTTCCATCCCAGTTTACTAGTATTTTGGTGTTGAGTAGGCACTTATAATCCATTTGGAACCTGCAAAATAAACTATAGGAGAATGAGTGAAAACTTGCTTAATAAGTTGGGCAGAAACAAAAATATGCATTCAGTGCATCATAAGTAAGGTTTTCAATCAAGTTGGTTAGATGCAATGCATGTACAAGTAAATGTTATCACATAATGTTATCTAATTCGTCATAAGACAAGAGAAATTTACACCCACTATAATTTGAGTTGAGGAGATTGACATCGCGTGCTTCGTGAATCGAGACTAAACTAGAGCTTGTGCAATGAAGAACATCCTCCTCCCATGACCATCTTCAAACCACGGTCCCCAACCTTATTGCAACCTCCTCTTTTGTCACTTAGTTTGACTAAAGATAGGAAAATGACTATTTTAGCTATCTTCATCGAAGAGAGTCCATGTTTGGCTCAAGAACCCTAGTCATTACCTCTAGTAGGTTACAATGCATATTAGGTTAGGTATTAAGCCGAGTTTAAATTAATTCATTTTTTTAAGGTAGCCAACCAAGCTCAAATAATTCAAGCATAACGATATTCACAGAACAATCATAACATGGAGCTTAGCTCCCATCATAACAATCGAAACTTAACCACAAGTGCTACATACGCAAAAACAACTAATTACAGTCACAAGCAAATACATATCAAAGTCTCCAAGTATTCTGAAATAATACTTTAAAATACTATAAAGCATTGAACCTACTTACTTATTTGGATGCTCATTGTGGAAAATCTCATATCGTCAATGGTCAGATTACGGGGAGACCCTATATAGACAAAACCTAAACTTAGTTTTCGTAATAGTTACGAAACATTAAAGTCTTATCTAAAATATATAATAATAATAATATATAGTTTTATTATATAAGTCAAGTTAAGTTATTACTTATTAATAATATATGCAATTATACTATTATGTGTAATATATCATTTCGATCATATCGAAATGTACTTTTAATTGATTAAACCATATTTCAATTACAATAGAATTATCATAATACGTAAATTCTCGTAATATTATAGAGATATAAGTTATATTACTTAAGATTGTCCAATTTTTGTAAAAATAGTATCATTAGGTTCGTACAGACTTAACGATGCGTACTATGGGTTTTATTTTTAGAGATGACTTCTAACAAGTAGTTTGAATTTCTAACACAGTTATACGTATTTAAGTAAATATTATCGCATTATACGTATTTTGTATAATTAAACTATATTTTACATAATTTGTTAACATAACTTTATAATATAGATATTATTTAACCCTAGTACACCTATAACATAACCCGGTTGTCAAAACATCATTAAATATATTAAAAATCTACTTTTTCATCAAATCTAACCAGTATGTATATATATTTTTTTAATTTCAATATTTATCATGTTTTAGCCTATTATTACTAAAAATTGAGTTTCGGTTCGTAATTTAAACTATTTTACTATATAAATTTGTAATAAATAACTCAGGTTACCAAATAATTCTCCGAAAATTTCTATAGACTCTTAAAAATATAAAGAATTCATCATCACTTGGTTCAGGTTTTCAATTTATCGCTTATATTTGAAATTACGATTTTACCCCTAAATTATATAAAATTATTTTCAACCTATGCTAACATCATTATATTTCACTAGAAATCAATATAGGTTAATTTCACCATTTAATTTCATAAAACCTATTTATTTTGCATTTTCACCCTAATTTCTAACTATTTTTAGGTTGAAAAATATAATAAATATTAAAAATACTTAAATAAAAAATCAGGATACGAAACAATTATCTATATATCATCTATATCATGTACAAAATTTTTGAGCTAGAAACTACGTCATTTAGTATATTTATTTTTAATTTCAAATGAATAGTATATTTGTTAAGTTAGTACATTAAATATTCCTAATTTTGTGAAAATAAATTTGTGAAATGAAATTATATCTAAAATAACTTAGAAAGTAATTTTTTTATATTTTTTCTAATTAATTTAATAATTTTTCAAGAATAGAGAAAAACAAGGCAGAAACTCAAAACTTGAGTTCATTAAAGCTCTAGCCACCGTTGGCCAAAGAGAGTTTTTCGACCAGCCTAGGCGGTAGGTAGACTAATGGTGGTCGGTTGGGTTCCATAGCAAATTCACTTTTGGGTTAGGAACTAGCTTAGCATGACTTTTGCTCAATCACTTTTTTTTTCCCTATTTTTTCTAAATATTTTTCCAAATTTTCCTTAATATTTTTTGGTTGCCAAAACGTTAAACTTAAGTCTTAATATCTTATTTACAGTGATTTAGGTTGGTTGCAATTTTTTCTTAATTTTTAAGTAATTTATTTTAATATTTTCTTTGAAAAACACGTAGTAGGAGGTGTCATTTTTTTATAAATTTGCTTTTGATATAACTGCTTATTCTTTTTAAGCTACTCTACATTTAATTCAATCATAATTTAGGTTATTTTTTATAATTTTTAGATAATATTTTAGGGTATTTTATATTTGTATTTAATAATTTTGTTAATATACGGGTATATATCTTATATGTATCATACATGTAATATAAGTGTAATCATGTTTGTAGCATATCTTTTATTTTTAAGATACTTTTCATATTTAATTTTGTGATTTTATCACTTATTATGCATAATTATATAATTTTAGGTTAATTTATGGGTATATTCATTATATATACCGAGTATACTCATAAAAATACGTGTATACTCATATAGTATATTATGCTATGTTATTTTTTTTTATTGCCTAATTAACTTATCTCTAAATCCTCATTGTATTCCAAGCTCGGTTTTAGGGATTTTGATCATTTTTATACTATATTAAATAATCATATTTTTAAAACTAAATTTGGGATTTTAGATCGTTATTTTTTGAAATCCAACCTTACTTAGTCACTTCAACTAATTTTTATAACTTAGTTGTAAAGTTTGGGTTCAATTAGATATGCTTTCCTGAAAGCTCTAAATTTAGGTATAATTGCCCTAAATACGACTTTACGGTCTCATATAAAGTAAATTCTTGCTATTTTTATTATATTCTTAATATTTTATTATATTTTTTACTTTCAAGTGTATGGGAATTCCTTAATTAAGGTCATCATGTTTCTCGTAAGTATCTAGTCTACTCGGTTTACTTTTTTGAATACCCTAGATCAATTATCGATCCTAATCGTACAAGGATAAGGCTTTGTCTTAATACTCAAATGTTCATATCTTAATTGTTGATTTATGGGATATCATATATGCTAAGACCAAAGGAGGGCTTAAACTTAGAGACCTACATGTTAGGAATAAGGCATGGATAGCAATTTTGGGAATTCAACACTAGAAAAGCTCTTTAGATTACATTATTAAAAGCAAAACATAAAAAGCTAAGAAAAGCTTAGTGGAAAGGTTGTTCAATAGGATCATATCAAGCAAAAGAATTATTCAAGCATGCCCAAATAATCAAGGAAAATAATTTTATAATTTTGTAGGATAGATACAGAACTAGCTTTTGGTAGGACAATTAGGGTAATCATAGTATTGTTCAAAGTCTTATACAAAGACCAATATCCAAGGACTCTTGGAATTTAGGACTTAGAGATAGTTAAACAAGCACATAAGAAAGAAATGAAGGAAAAAATGGTTTCCAAATATCAAAGATTTTAAAATAAGTCCATGGACTAATTTATCAAAGTAATGAAGCTTCAAATAAGTTTGAACTAATCAAAGGCAATAGATCAAATCCATCTTTAAAGGAAATTCAAGAATATCTTCACCCAAAGGAGAATACGACTGCAAATGGTTAGAAGTAGATATGGAAATCCAATTTTCCACAGAAAATAAAGTTAATTTTGGAGAGTCATGAAAGATAGTGTTGTTACAGCGGTTAACCTAAGCAAGAGACAACTTCAACTCAATTGTGAATGCCGATATTGTGGTAAATGAGATGAAATATTGCAACATGCATTTAATTATTGCCCTACCATTAAAGAAGTGGTTTGTCATTAAAAGTCTTATTCTTGAAACCATCCACCAATTCAAGGAGATATATTTAAGTAGGTAAAGTTGAATTACTTAGTAAAATAGAAAATCTTAGCAAAGTTAAGACCACCAATGGAATTTATCTTTAGAATAATGCTATGGCAAATATGGGGAATACGGAATAAGAAACTATTTTATACTTATCAAAGTTTGGAAAAGAAGGAGTTTACTATTAGACAACTAGCTCATGAATATTGGATTAGATTAAGAAAGGAAAGACAAAAAATCATGGGAAAAACTATTAATTTACATTGGCAACCACCACAATATGGGTTGTTCAAACTTAGCACAGATGCTTCGATACTTATGGATAATAATGTGACAACAATTGTAGGAATCCTTTGAAATATTAAGGGACACTAGATTTTTTGCTATGGTTGAAAAGCTGGGTATATAAATATAATAGTAGTAGAACTTTGGGCAATCTATTTTCATGTGTTACATTGTTTGTAACCTAATTATCTTCACATTGAAATAAGTTTTGACTCAACTATGGCAGTGCCCTTACTTACTCATGATTCAATCATTAAATTAAAATATCACAATATATCATAGCATGTAAGGAAATTCTCTCAAAGTTGCAAGGTTGGCGAATTGAAGTTCTTCCTATGAAGTGCAATAGGGTAGTAGATGCTCTAGTAGGGATGATGCAAGCTACTTCCAACCAATGTTTGTTTTTTTATAAAACTCATTATCAATATATGTTCCTTTTTGAAGGAGGATATGCATGGATATGGTATTCGGAGGTATTTAAAATCTGTGTTTATTTAAGATGTTAATGACATTTTATATGCTCTTCCGAATGGACCAATATTTTGTAGGGGTGATGCATTTATGTAAATATTTTCTAATATAAGGCATTATATTCACCTAAAAAAAAAAGGAGGAATTGATGCATACATGGACTCTCGTTAAACCTAAGTAAGGATGCAATTGGGTTCATCAGGTTATTAAATGGTACATAACTCGCCAAACCCAACAAAAACCCTATGTTGGGTTTTGGAACATGATTCAAAACCCTATAGGCGAGTTATGGGACTATAAAAAGACTCGATAAGAAACCTAACCTAGTAAAAATTATATATCTATAAAAATATTTACTTTTAATTTATGCACCATGTATACCTTACATAAGATCAACATTGTAAAATACATTTTATTCCCAATTTTTATTATTGTATAAAAAAAATGTTATCCTAATCTTACTTAACTTCTTTTTACTCTGATCTCTCCTTAATCCCATTCAAACCTTATAAAAACTTACCTTTATAAGGGTTTTTTAATCCTAAAAAATTGCCCCTATAAGATTTTTGACCCTATGAGGTCTAGTCTTGGGAATAAGAGGTAAAATCATACAGGGTTCAGGATTATGGGAAACGCTAAACCCTATAGGAGTAGATTGAATTTCATAAAACTTACCTGAACTAGCCCCAATTACATCCCTAAACTTAGGATAGTATAGTTGTCCTAAGGAATGAGTGTATGTCTCAAATTTTAAACAAAAAAATCAATAGCAAATTATGGAGAGGTTGGTCGTAAATCCTTTTAAGGTATAAGAGAAAAAAAATTTCTAGACACTTTATTTATTCAATTAATATTTAATATATATTGTACATCTCCTACATTTTAATTGTTTGACCTTATCATTTAATACACACATAAATATATGTATTTATATATATTTTATATATGGTATATTATGTATTTAGTTTCTAGAAACTTGTTTAGTATTATGGATATATCAATATATTTATTAAAACAAGCAATTACAATTATATAGATAGAAATAACCAATTTGGTTTGTATGTATTCACTAAAGGCACATACACACATATATATAGCAACTTTACATCGTTATTTTATCTATTCGTTGTAGATTTTGTATGAGGCCTCAAAAGTTGGACATATTTATTTGAAGAGAAAAGTGTCACTAGTTAATGTGAGTTTCGATGGAGTAAAACAAAGATGGTATAAGTAAATAGATAGAAGAATTATAATTAAAATCAATACAATCTAAAGTAAAACTCAAGATTGATGTGAGCCTCAAAAAAATTTTCTTGAAGTATCTAGTTGAGCACTCCCAAACAAATAGGTTGACTTTAAGAATAATATTAACCTTAGTTATAGGTAGTTGGCAACTGCTAATAAGTCAAGCAAATATTTAATTTTTCAAAATTAGTCAAAATAAAGCAATTAGCTTTAAAACAATATTAAATCAAATAGAGTAATGAAAACTTTATGAATAGCTAAAATAAAGTATTGTATTGATCAAGAATAATACTATGAATCTATTATTTATTCTTGAAACTATTTAATATGATCCAATTAACAAATTAAGTAATTCTTCGTATAATCTATGAAGTCTATGCCATATGGGAGGAAGTAGCTATCTATGTGTCCAAATTTCTTTTCTTGTTTCAAAATTAAAATAAGATTGATAGGAAAATGTCAATAGAACTTGTTAAGTCAATGTCACAACTTCAAGCTCCCATTCTAAGCCATTATCCATTACAACTATATTAACTTAGGTACTACCATTCACGAAAAGAACCAACAAACAAAATAAAAATAAGACACAAAGATTAGCTTGACCCTCTCCCCTTTCCTTTCCTTATCAATAATCCCTTCCCCCCACCCCAAACAAATTCTCTCTCCCTCTCTCTTGAACTCCTTTCCATCGTATCCTTTATTTCCTTCATCCTTAATCTCCATTTCCTCTCAAAACCTTAAAGGAGCTCATATGCAAGCGTTTCCAAACCATATCCTCTAAGGATTCAAATCATTCCAAGTGTAGGTAAGAAGTTTCCTCTTCATTCTTCTACTATTCGAACAACAATGGTAATGAACTAGTCCTAAAACTCATTTTTTGTAAAATGTAGCCCTCATTCTCTTCACATTGCACAAAATCCAATCTTTAAGGTATTCCCTCATCATTTTAGATTATACATGAAGTGCTTCTTCAATATATTAAGTGATTTATAACTTAAAAACCAATTTAAAGTAGCCCATCTATAGATATAGGAGTTGAAACTTAAATTCCTTCATTTTTGTGTAATCTACTTAAGTAGCAAACTGACATGAGATGGAGTGTTGCAATTCACGCCTTTTAGAATCTGATTAATGCATGTATGGGATTCCTTAGTTGATTCCCAATGATTTTTAAACATTAGGAGTGTCACCCCAACTAAACAATGTGTCTAGAGTACTTATCTAATGTCTTTCCTTAGAAAAATATAGGCCAAAATTAATTTAATTCTTCCTTTCTAAGCCATGATAGGATGGATATAGAGAGATTTAGAGGCAATTCAAAGTCCTATATGAGCCTATGAATGAAATTGAAGGTCAAAAACAAAAAACCAAATCAAGAAGTCGACATTGTAATGAACTGAACCTAGAAATGTATTTGTGCAAAAATATTAAGTAGCCTTAAAACAAATTTGAACCCAAACTAAAAGTATAGAAAATAATGGAATTTGGAGAGAATGGTAGGTGAATTCAATTTTCCAAAAGCATAAGAACTTATGTTGACATATTTGTTGACAACTAGTTAAACCTATGACAATATATAACATGTAACAGTGATTGGGTAACTTCATTCATATACCTACCCTACTTAAGAAAGAAAGGAGAAAACTAATTTGATTTTGAGTGTTTAACAGTTAATCTTCATCAAGTTAAAACCAAGAGGCACAATAGGAGATGAACAACAAGTAAGAATTGAACTAGGACACCTCAACCAAATGCCTATTCTATCATACTCTATTTCAAATTACTATACTTTCCTATGTACACTAAAGCTTATTTAAATCTAAAAAAACTAAAAGTTCATTGACTAAGCTTCACAATGACTACTTACTTACGTAATTTCAATAACAAATACCTAAGTTATGGAAAAAATAAGTTAGGATATATTAGATGAACTTAATAATGACAATTAGATTCTATGGACCGAATTTCCCCAAATTACTGTAGCTTCTAGGAATATTGAAACATTAAGCTTCCAGTTCTCAATTCTTACTAACATCTTAAAGTTTGCCCTAGTTGAGTTTCATCTTGAAACTCAACCAATAGGACCTAGAACAAACCCCTAAATCAAATCATCTTTATGCTATCCTCTATCAATTTTTCTATCGACTAAAATTATAGAAATTCCTACTACTTGTACAAAACTCAAAACGATAAACTTCCAACTTTCAAATGTTAAAAATATACCAAAGTTTATCCACCTAAATTTTCATTTAGAAACTCAACTATTAAGACCTCAAAACATCCCCTTTAAGTAGCATCTCTAGAACTGTCTTTTGATATGTTTTCTCCAACGATTAGTTTTGTTTTAATCACCATCTCCTCATACGACTTCCAAATTGAATGAAACCAAATCTTAGAGTTTTTTATGATAAAATATCATCCTAAAACTCAACCAATAAGTACTTGAACCAACCCTTCAAGTGACACCTATTATTCTATCTTTTGCTCGTTTTTCCTATCCAATAATTTTACTTTGATTACCATTTTCTTATATGACCTCTAAATTGAGTGAGACCAATTCCTAGAAACTCCTAGTATCTTAAAAGTATACTTTTAGTTAGTTTGGAGTAAATATATTTTGTTAAGGTTAGCTCTAAGGTGCAAAACTTCAGCACTTGTTTCAAAACTAGAACGTGCGGACTTTCACGAAAAAATAGAAACAAAATTAGAACCCTCGTTGATTTATTAAGGGAACTTGGAGATTATAAGAATACCTTATTCATGAATAAATAAGTATGACCAATAGCATGATTTTGCAAACCAATAGTAGCATGATCATTTGAAGTTTAATCCTATTGAAGTATAATGTGATTTTTCTTAAGCTCATAGGGAACTTTAGAGTTAGGTATGAGCCTTAGAAAACTCAATTCAAAGTTAAGGATACAAGCCACTAATGGCTAGCATAAGAAGTGCATTTGGAATTAAACTAAGGTTAAGGATTTATGCATCACCTTTTGAGTTGGTTTGAAACTAATTAAGAGCTTCTAACTTAGTGTGTAACCTATTCTTAGTGAGAATCTTAGAAAGAAATAATTTAAGATAAGCTTAGATCCCAAACGGAAGCTAGTTACTTAACTAAAGTCATAGATGGAGCTTAGCATAAGAACTTGAGAGAATCTATTGTCAAACCTAACCATGTGTAAGAATGAAATTATGAAGCTCATAAAAGGGACCTAACAATGATAGAAAACCAAAAGTGACCACAAGAAAGAACCCCCAAATAAGCAAGATATTAATAAAGCTTAAAGCCCCAAGCAAATACCTAAACAACAATACTAAAGTGAACACACCTAGTGAACTGAAATTGGAACTCTTTAGACCAAAAGGACTTGAAAGTTGAGTTAAAAAGCTTTGGAACCTAAGAAATGGCTCTTAAGGATCCCTTAACCAATAACTTCAAAACATGAAGTTATGATACTAAAGTACATAAACAATAGTGAAAGAACCACTTCCTCTATGTTCCCTTTTCTAGTATTTACCTGACTAAATGACCTCAAACGCAAACATAGAAATGAATGAGGGTTATGTCATTTACTGGTTTAGTAGGCTTTTATTTATTTCAATTTTGGAAAGTTTAAGAATGGTTGTATGTGTGAACTAAATTAGGTTATTCTCAATAATTATACTCACCATGCGAACTTAATACTATAGTAAAGGTCTAATTCGCGAATGGTTTCTATACTTAGGTCAAATTTTTATGATTCATGTTCCAAGAACACTAATCTCTAAATTATCTCAAATCTTTGAGGGGCTTACATACTCAACCTAAAATGATAATTATTAGAAGCTGTGCTTAGGAAAAGATTCTAAGATCCACTTAAGTTTAGATTACAACTTCAGCAAACCACCTAATGAGCTATGAATAAATTCACAATTAAAATAGGATATCCAATGGAGGCCTAGTTCCTTATTCAAAAAGATAGCATAAGGTTCCAATAGTTAATGTTAACATAGAGAGACAATATAGAAATCTATCAATGGAGATTCATACTCCCTATAGCAAATGAAGCTTTTTATCTTAAAATAGAAACAAATTTCAAATAGCCTAATGAGTGCAAGTTTAGCAAAAGCATGCCATTCCAATTGTTCAGAAACCTTACTTAAATGGATAGATAAGATATGAGACTTTTAAATGCCTAAGTTTCCCTTAAGAGAGCGAGGTGAATATCCTAAGTGATACATCAACCTACCACTAGGAAAACCATGACCTAAGATGAGTCTTAAAGAAAATTCTATCCCTTAGAAGATTAGGAGGAGTTCAGCCAAAGAGTAGCTAACTTGACGATTGGAAGTAGCGATTAGTTAGGATCTAATTGTGGCCAATTGATTATACCCCTACAATAAGCCATACATTGTTCCATGGTCAATTAGTCAACTCTTAAGACTGAGTTTTACTAGTTATTTTCTTTTGTTTAGTTGCTTATTTTGTTTATTTTCCTAAATTATTTAGTTTCTTATTTTATTAAATTCTTTAGGCGTTTATTTCATTATTTCTCTTGTTTGGATTCTCATTGAGTTATCTATTTTCCTGATACTTCTACTGTTATTTTTCTAACCTATAAATAGGCGACTTATGTAACAAAATAATAGTTTAGTTATCGATTCACTTTGACTTGACGTTGTCAAAGAAACTTTAGGCCTACTATTGAGTATTGAAAATTTCTTATTCCTTTTTATTTATTTAGGGATTTAAAAGCTTATACTTAGATTGTAGTAAGCTAAGTTACTGGAGTTAATGAGTTATATTTGTATGATTTCAAAGCTGGTTGATAGTTTCATTGGTCGTACGTGATATTGATTTGTGGTTTGATAATAAACCAATTCATTTTAATATTTGTGCATAACATCTACTATTGATTCATTTGTATCTCTTTTATTTTTTAATTTAGAAATTGTAAAAAGACTATTTTGGTAGTAAGGCTTTTGACCCTTTGATTGATTTAATGGGCTAGTGATATGGCTTAGGAATTTGGATCAATCAAGGATGTTTACAGAGATTTGGCTTAGTAGACATGAAACAAAGATTATTGGACCTGCTTTCCACTTTTGGCTTAGCCAGTCATGTTACATTTCAAAAGTAGACTTGGAGAAGATATTGTTGAATCAATATAACCTCGTGTAGACTTAATAGGCCTTTTGGAGGCTTATATTAAAAGATGAGCTCTTTATAAAAGAAATTGGCTAAGCCTTTTATAAGTTTAAGAAAACTTGGGCCTAAGCTTGACCTAATCTCAAAGTCCAAAACCTATGGTCCATAAGGTTAAAAGGTTTTAATCTTAGTCATTAATCATGTGACATGATTTAACGTAATCATCAATAACTCATCTAGTGCGTCCATATTAGCTTCATCCAATAGTTGAGATCAGGAGCCAAAATCTATATATAAGAGCTTCCTCTTCCTCATCAATAAACTTCACATAAATGTCGTTACTTGCCAAAATGACTCTATAGAAGACCAAATACCAAAAATCATCGAGAGAAAATGAATAATACTTTAAGCACATTACATTCATTTTGCTAATATGTGTGAGCTCTAAGAATCCGAGCTTATCTATTCCTCTTTTCACATTCCTATTTTGTCCCTTATTTGTCATTAGATCAAGACTTCTCTAAGGTCAATCAATTATAGCATGTAATCAACCAATTATAGTTAGCTTTTATATATTATGCGATGATTCTACTAAGGGATTTGCTAAAAGGAGAGGCTGTGGTAGTATCATCCTTCGACATCTCTTTCTTTATAATAAAGAGGAGTGAAGCAATCCTTTAAATGCTTGATCGTAGCAACTTGCTCAATGTCTTCCTTGCAAGTTTTTTTATATCCGAGAGAGTTATTATTGTAGATGATGAACTAATCTCCCTATACTTAATTGTTGCCACTCAGTTGAAAATTTCTCCTAAGTGCACGATCAACTTAATATTTTAGAGGTTAAAGCAATCTCTCCATTTGAATCTAACATTGGTAATATGTAAACTTAAGAAGGAATTAAGGTGATTCCATTGAAGATAAATTATAAATGGCTTTCTTTGAAATCATTTAAGGAGTCAAAGTGACTCCATTGAACGTATTTATGTAATTGATTGGTTATAACACTCTTATTTCTAAGCGCATAGCTGATCTTAAGAGAATTGAAATACCTAATGAATTCATCTTATAGTCATCTAACCAAGACACTATTGTTTTCAGGTGTTCAACCGATCTTAGGGAGTCGAAACAATTCTAACGAATCTATCTTATGACTCATTCATCATGATTGTTTTAGTGGCAAGCATTCAACTTATACATGTAATGATCTTATACATAAATTGCATAGTAAAAAGCAGTTCTTGTATGAACCAACCTAAGCAATTATATGGGAAATAGAGACAAAGAAGAAATACTTCAATTTCTTGAATCTTGCATTTGAAATCTTAAAATGTACAACAAAACTCAATGTGAGTCTATCACTTTAGAAGGTGCATGTCTATAACTTTTTCTTTGCAAATTGAACCTTTAAATATGAGAAATAATTTGTCATCTTCAATATTTGCCTCCATCACTAAGCTATATTATGTATTTTCTAATTTTAAACTAGCATTTAGAAGATTAAACAACTCTACACTTTTGTGTGTTTATAGATGAGTGGAGTGGGGGACTAAGAATAGGAAGTTTAGTATATATATTTTTGATTCTTTAACAGTGCAAATTTCAATTTAATGGAGAAAAAATGTAACCTTAATGCATATATATGGTCATAAGACTTAAGGCAAAAGAGGTTATTTTTTCAAAGAAATTCCTAGAATGTAGGATGGAAGAGAAAGTCTCTACGGAAACCATAATTTATGAGAAAAGAGAATAAAGAGTTTCTAAAAGTACTATACATTGATATGTAATTTTAGTTAAGGGCTTCGAGCCCTTTCTAACTAGCTTAAAGACTAAGTCAAACTATTCTCACCCAATATAACCTACTTATCTCACTCGAAGCATGCTCAGACATGAGCTTCCTCACCATGATTGACTAAACATGGCTAGGTCATATGCATATCATTAATGAGAGCTTGGATTAGCTTATAAGAGGTTTGAATAACTCATAACAGGTGGAATAAAGACCATGGGGACCTGACCCCAAAGCCAAGGTTGATTAAGGTTAGCTTAAGTATTCAAATATTCAAATTATGATAAGAGGAGTGAATGGTTTAGCAGTTATTATGCTAAATTATTGCCAATTGCTCCTATATCCACAAATTCAAGATGTAATCCAGATAATTCAACTACTAAGTAAAGATAGCTAAGCTCACGACTTCTATAAATAAAAGACCAAGACTTATGGTAAACTCTCTTTGACACTTTTCAAACTTCACATATATATTCTCATGCACTTTCCCTTTTACGACAACCTATTTAATTTAAATATCGAAGTAATAACGTTGAATAGCCCTAATAACCCTCCTAGCCCATTCTTTTTTACTCTATAGGACTCAAATCTTTTGCAAAAATTTAGGAACAATACTATGTAAAATGAAAAGTTAAAATTATCTAAAAGTTTATATAAGCCTTTAAAAATTACATTTAAATTTTATAAATGATACGATAAAAACAAAAAAAAACGGTTTTTAATAAAAAGAATAATTCTATAAAATTACAAATAAAAATTTCTTATAAAAATACTAAAGATGCCAAATACTGCTTTAATATATGGAGTACCTTTAATATTTAAAAAAAGAAAAAGAAAATAAAAAGGCTTTTATTGAGGGTGGAAAGGAAAGGAAGGGCGGAAGCCAATGAACGGGCTTAAGCTGAGTCGGCTCATTGCAACATGCAGGCAAAGATTAGTTCGGGCCCAATACCTTAGGCGATCTCATGAAGCCCGGACCATCTACAGGGAAACTCGATAAAATTTTGATTTCATAATTCTGTCGCTTACAATTTTGGGCTCCTGATGGCGGGAAAATGTCCTTAAAGTCCTCAAACTCCCATATAAAACCCTAGAGTTAACAAAACACCATCATCTACGCTCTATCATCTTAGGTACTTCAATTCTCTCTTTTGAAACTTCCCGAAACTGTTTTCAACACTTGATTAAGTCCGTTTCTGGCAAAAGCCCTTTGCTTTTTCTCCTCACTCATTAGAATATAGGTTTTTGCGTGTTTAGGGCATCTAAAGATAGGTTTCGTGTACGTCTCCTCCACCCTGCAAAGGTGGCGTTTTTGATGAAAATTCTCACGTATTTCGGGTGTTCCTTTGTTGGGTTTCAGATATTTGCTGCAGAAACTCGGTGTTGATTTGAAATGGCGAGCGAGTTTGAGGAAGGAGCTGAAGCTGAACAGACGATCTCAATTGGGGAATATCTCAAGGATGTAGAGGAACAGGAACTGGTTAGTATGTTCTTTGTCTACGTCTAAAGCGAAAGAGTTGTTGTTTCTGAGTTTTAGTTAATTTTGTTTGTTGTGCGTTCTGCTGGTTGAATTTCGCATGAAATGGAGACAAAATAGTGTCAGGGTTCTGATTTTGTCAATGGTACCGTTAGTTGGAACTTACGTTGATGGATAGATAGTTTTCTTTGGTTGCTGACATTTTGACAGATGGGTTGAAGCTCAATAAAGGAGTAGTTTTGACATTGAGTGGGCTGTTAGCGAAGCCTTCATTGAAGGCACACTATATGGGACAGTCGCATGACCCCTCTCATTTTGCAAGGAGGATGTTTCCATGCAATGCATAAGAAAACATACATGCATTCTGGATCTATAGATAAATTTATGTATATATAATGCTAATTTTATTATATTTGCTAAACCGAAGCATTAAAATTAAAACAAAACTGAGACATTCAGTATGTTGTGCCAGGCAACATGACAAAAGTATCTTCCAATATGTTTGTGGGCTGGAGCCACTTTGAAACATATATCTTCAGTTTAAGCTTTGCCCAAGTTATTTCTCCATGTTACTTGTCCCCATATTGAAAGATAAGCAACTTTTTTACATGCGTGATTAATTATATTTCTTGTTTTGCTGAATTCTATGTTGGAAGGAAGCGGATTTGGTTTTGGGTGGCGATGAGGGCAAGGAATGCACCTATGCTAATGGTTATCTTAAGAGGCAGGCAATTTTCTCTTGCCTGACATGCACTCCTGATGGGAATGCTGGAGTTTGCACAGCTTGTAGCTTGGCTTGCCATGATGGACATGAGGTAACCCCTAAAGCTGCAATTTTAGTGAATTAGCTTCCTATATCAATTCTTCTTGGGCTACTGTTGTCTTATAGATATTAGTTTTTATTCATTAGTTGATTTTGTTTGTTTTTTTGTTATAATTAGGGTAATCGTTTTTAATGCAATAAGTTGGCCATTTTGATTAAGTTCTTTTGTCATATGTTCCATATATTTAGTTTTGATCCTGGTGGATTTTCATTTTCCTGTTGTTATTCTCATTTTTTGCAACTTGATGCTCTAGAAGCCTGCTAAGTGAATACTTTTGCAGTGGTATTGACATTTCTAATGTGCATCACTGATGGTTCTTTTGATACATAATCTTTTTAACAGCACTTTTGCTTCTCATGGCTGTTGATAAAATACATAAATAATCTGGATTTTTTTTTTCCTCATCGTCTTGATTCTTGATGCATGCTGTGCATCCAATTTGGTCCATCTATACTCTGTATTGAAGTATTCAATTTCCATCATACATGCTTAGTAATCCACTTGATTGTGGAGTTCCTTCTTTACAAAGCAGTGGATAGTTGCTGTTGTTGGTTTATTGGGGATCTTGTTGGTTAAAGCTACAGCATTACCAAAAACCTGTAAAATTTGTTTTTTTTTTCAATTGATATTATTTTACAGGCTTGCTTAGTAAGTCATACTTTTGTTTATCATGGCAACTTGTTCTTGGATTAGATAGTGGAGCTGTGGACAAAGAGGAACTTCAGGTGTGACTGTGGGAACTCAAAGTTTAATGAGTTCTTTTGCAAGCTATTTGCTAACAAAGATGTAGAGAACATAGAAAATTCTTATAATCACAATTTCAAAGGTTCATATTGCACATGTGGCCGCCCATATCCTGATCCGGATGTTGAAGACCAGGTAGAGATGATACAATGCTGTGTGTGTGAGGATTGGTTTCATGAGGAGCATATTGGTCTAAATTCATCCGATGAGGTTGGTAAATTTTTTATTGTCATTTTCATGGTCCCTTTGTTAGTGGCTTCCAAATATTTTTGCTCAAATCATTTATATATATATAGCTATGTATTCATTTTACTTGCATTTTGGAAATACAAATCATTATGATGTTTATTTTTACTTTTCCTTGTTGCGTTAGTTCTTTTATGTCATTAATCTCTTTGGCATTTGATTTAGTTTTATATCATTCTTCTAGTATCATCTTTTTAGTAGGAATGTGATATTGACATTTCTTATTGACCTTAAAATTACCCTAAGACACTTTTAAGGAACTGCTTTTTAGGGTCCTAAACCAAACACTTTCACTCTCTTCTCGCTACTCTCCTATTCCTTCCTTTCATTCCTTCCCCTCTCCTTTTCTCTTCTCTGTCCATTCTCTGTTTGAATGTATTCTTATGGGCATTCCCGTTAGTGAGTTATGGATGTTGCTCATACCTTGGGTGATCATTTTCCCTCCGGCTTTCTCAATAACTAGAGTACAGATGGTTTTCCAATGGGCCCTTTTGAGGCCTCAGACCCTGTCCTTAATAAGTGAAAAGGTAAAGGCTCCTTTTCTGCCATTTTCCCAAAGCTGCTGACTGAGCTTTTTGGGTAATGTGGAGTCTCCTGCTCCTAAAGGTGGTCAACCTTTAGTCTTTTCCAAGATAGAAGATGTTACACGTGATGATGCTTCATTCTCACAAGTGACTCCCTTTAAGTTTGTGTACAGCAGATGCAATAAAAGGCAACACAGATTTTAATCTCCATGTTTGTCATATTGTTACCACAGATTCCAAGAGATGAGGAAGGGGAACCTCTCTATGAAGATTTCATTTGCCAGTCTTGTGCAGCAGTCTGTTCATTTTTGGCCCTTTATCCATGGACCATATTTGCTGCTGCCAGCCAAGATGGTTCTGCTACAAGTGATAACAAAAATAAAAATATTTTATTGGAAGCACCTCTGGCCTCTGTAATAGGAAGTGTTGAGAAAGAAAATGCTCCTTGTAAGCTAGAACCTTCAGCAAGAGATGATAATTCGAAAAGCATCTCGGAAGAGAAGGTTTTGGCCAATGGTGAAAGTTCTTCAAGTAATGCACACTCCAGTAACTCTGAAAAGGATTCTGTTCCAAATGTGGCTTGTGTTTTAGAATCTTCTGGAGCTTCAGAACCGGTTGTTACTGAAAGCAGACCTTTGTTTCTATCAAAGAGTTGGAGGGATGTCCTGTGTAGGTGTATAAAATGTCTGGATATGTACAATCAGAAGAAAGTCTCTTTTCTGGTGGACAAGGATGATTCCATTATGGAGTATGAAAAAATGGCAAAGCAAAAGAGGGAAGAAAAGAAGCAGCAACAAGATGGGGAAGAGCTTAAGTTATTGAATAAGTTAGGTCATGTAGAGAAGATGGAGATATTGAATGGTATTGCAGACATGAAGGATGAGATTCGATCATTCCTGGTGAGTAACTCAACCAAAACTTTCACATATAGTAAAGAAAATTGTGCTAGTTATTAGACATGATCATGAAATTGCAGTGGATGCTATACATGCTTTTCTTCTTGTCATTCCTCTTTGTTCTTCTTTCATCTATTTATTGATTTCATGTTCTTTCTCCGTATTATTCTTTTTAACAGGAGTCTTTTGACTCGTCGAAGGCAGTCACATCTGCTGACATCCACCAGGTTTTTGATAATCTTGCGAAGAAACGTAGGCGTACATAGCTAGTATTTCTTTTCCTTTCCATCGATCTTTATCACAGTTGACTTATGTACTATCTTGGAAGGGTTAGAATATGCCAATATGTGATGACTGGCAATGCTAATTTGGTTGTGGATATTCTTAGGACAAAGGGTAGTTGTGTAATGGCAGCTTCACATCTGAATGACAAGTATAACTATATTTGATGCAGTTTGTTGCCCAGTTAACTGCTTGCTTATCTTTTTTGGGGTTTACCCCTTCTTTTTTGAAATGCTCTCATGCAACGTGAGGATTTTCTCAGATTCCTTTGACAGTTGGATGACAGGAACATGTTCATCAGTGTGCCTACTAGTGCTTCAGCCATAGAGCTCCTGCAGTTTAATGCGGGATAGTTAAGCTACATATCGTTGACCTTGAGCTTTGTTTTTTTTGTTAATCATTTTCATCATTCAATTTAATTAAATATATTGGATAATAATTTTTATTAAGTTAATCATTTGTAAACCGATCAGGATTGGACACATGACAACTCTAAAGTGAACCGGAAAGGGCTTCAATAGAAGAGGGTTTAGACCTTGAGGAGAGATATTAAAAATGAAAGGATAAAAGATTGACATAGAAAAGTAATTTAGCGGTTGAAGACCAAATTACAATTTTTTTCCCTTAAAATCTTAAACACAACTGGAATCGCGGTCCTGCCTGTTTTGCTATGCATCATATAATAGCCACTGCCGTCCCGTCACTTAATCGTTTTGCCACACCGCTACTTTGTTGCTCATCAATTCGATTATTTACCGTCTCATTTTCTGGCATCTACCTGTGGGCAGCCTTTAGGACTCATACTGCATGTCTTGTTTGCTGAGGGTGCGCAAATCTGAAACCGTCAAAAAGAGGAAAATCTGGGCTCTCTAGGGAATCATTCTCGTTTAAGTTGTGTATCAGCAATTTCATATGAAGTCCTGATACATATATAAATAGTTTTGGCACATACAGATTTTAGTACGTGTTTTTGTTAACAGAATATGCATAAGCATGTGGATTTCGATGCATCGTGCTCATTCTGGTACCGGTAACTTTAGTTATAATATGCATTTTGTGCTAGAATCTGTATATGTATGCGACTTAACGTAAGAAATTCCCCGGCCTTGAGAAGATTCGGCAATGAATTAGATCTTGGGAGGGGCAAGCCATTGCCAGAACAAAACAAATTTAGTGCTACTCTTTTTTGTGGTTAGTTCGCCTACTAAGAATAAGATTTGCTGTTTCTCTTAGTACCTGCTAGCTGGTAAGACAGAAAATGGACATTGGTGTGCTACCGATATGTGCAGAAGTTGGTCACTCTTGGCAGTGAAGAAATAAGAAGTGAGAAGGCAAAGTTCAGGAGAACGTTTAGGATCATTCGATGGGCTTTCGGAACCTTGAATCGGGCTTGGGCCAGCTTTAATGCCTCGATTTCAAGACTTAAGGAACCCAACAGCATTGGAGGCAGGTTCTTGAAATTTCATGGATCCTTGGTGAAGAACCCTCCCAAAATTAATGAGGTCGGAATTTTCAAGGCCTCTAGTCAAATATAATGTTATAGTGTGGAACCCATAAATAACTTAAAAAACGATCTTAGCATTAAATGGAGTGATCGTTAAAAGGAATAGTTTCTTAAAAGTACTACTAGGGTACCTTAATGACCTTATAAAGATCCTTAGATTAAATTTGACCTTATAAAATTCTTTTTCGTGGTTTATTGACATGGACATGGATGTACTTACACTTATATGATATAGCACTAATAAAACGCATTACAATTATGTTTATTTGAAATAGGATATGGGTTTTTTTTTTTTAAACATTGTAAAAATATATATATTATATTAATTTTTGTTATCCTATATCCATCCACATTTTATGACCGATGTAAATCCGTAAACGCTTATAATTGAAAATTCACTTGAAATACACTAATAATTAGAATTACAAAGTCAACCCAAGTAATAGCGTTTATAGACTCATAAATTTAATTAAAAGAAAATAAAATAACAAGAGTTTGGTTTAATAATGAAAAGAAATATAAGAATACATAAACAAAATCTATCTATAAATGTAAATGTATACCTTCCTTATTTTTCTTTCTCATTGCGTGTTTAAAATGTGCTAGAGGAAGTTTTGGGTATTTTGGTGCTGGGTTAGTGTCCTCGGTCTTCTATTCTTTTAAGCAAAAAAATGCAGTATAATATAGGTATGCCTTCTTAAGCATCTTTGGCTAGTATGTACAAAAATAAATGACTCTGGGCTGGTCTGCTTTGTCGTCTTCATCTGTCCGTTGGTTAGAAAATTTTGATTCAATCTAATTGGCAATTTTTACCTTAGCGAGAAGGCGGTGATATATTCGAAACCTTCGTTAAATTCTCATGTAAATTAAAATGGTAAATGTTCTTCTTAGTAATGTAACCTTTTGGAATATCTTACAAAGGTCTGTGGTGTAGGAATAGCAAAGAACCGTGTCTGGATTTGCTTGCCTAAGCACCCACACAGGTTGGGTTTTCAAAATTCATTCTGACCGGATTCCATCAACTTAAAAAAGGGTATTCTATACATATCCAATTATACTCGATTGTCTTTGTTTATTACTTATTATTATTCTTTCTTTCTTGCTTTTTTTGTCGACTATATATTATTAGAGACACTATATATTATCAGAGATATAGGAGTACAGAATTAAATATTTTATTATCATGGAAGAGTACTTTTTAAGCTAATTGGATTATAAAATCCTGGCTCAGTATTCAAATCAAGAATGACAATTTGTTTAATGTGTTTAAAAGTTAATTTGTTTATATTCACTTGCTTAAAACTAAATTTATATTTAAAATCCTTATAATAAAATGGCATGTCAAAATACAGTTTATAGTCAATTCTTCATACTTTTATTACTAGCTATAAGAGCATCAATATCCCAGGTTTCTTCTCCCACTTAGAGAGACGCCTATCTGACAAAATGGGATATATTGCGTCCCTTATCGTCGGGACGTTCCTCTAATAGAGGACATCCCTAACTCTATTATTATTATTATTATTATTTAGTTCTATAAATGCTTGTAGCCATTAAACGGTAATATTTTCCAAAATATTATCTTGGCATCGAGTAGATTTCAATTTAATTTATGATTTTCAATGTAATAATTCAATATATTTTAATAACATTTAAATAAAATACTAATTATTGTAAAAATAATATATTATTTAAAATTATTACTAATATAATAGTATTTATTGTAATGTACAAAAGTATATTTGTTAATATGAAAATTGTATTTACAAAATATTAAAAATATTATTTTAAAGATTATTCTACATGGCCCACAAAAAGAATAAAAAAATATTAAAAAATTCTGATGAAGAAACCTAAAGATAAAATGTAGAGTTTTTTAAAGTGAAAAATTTTTGAAAAAACTGATGTGGTAGTATAGGAAACTTTCAGGATTCCTATGAGATAAAGATGCTCTAATATATATTAGTTGGTCGGAGAGAAAATAAATAAATAAATAAATTTATAGTTAATGTGAAGATTAAGCAGTGCTGGGTGTTTTTTTTCCCTGAGAATTTGTAAATGGAACACCAACACTCCCGATGCAGTAGCAAGCAGACAAAGAGGGCAGTTGTTGTTGCCTAGCGAAATTTCGTGCTTGTGACTCTACAGTAAACAAAAGCATGTTTAATGTTAATTTTAGTCATCATTTCTACCTAAACTATGGAGACTGTCTACCACTCCTGTTCCACCAATCCTCGACAACGACACATTTAGGTTTATTAATTGAGATATCAATTTCAATTTCAACGCTAATTCCGGCCCCAAAAAAATAGAAAGGGACTGCAATGCATGAAGCTCCAACGAGTTTATGGAAGTGGGCGATGGCAGTAATTTTTTTTCCCCCATGAAACAAACATTTACAGATATTATTTACCAGCAATGATAAAAAAAAAAAAGAAAAAAGAAAAAATAGTTACATTATATTGATTATTGTATATCATATGGATTTTCATGTTTAGATAAACACATTGTGGATACATAATTTTTCGAGTAAATTTGAATGCAAAAAATTGATAATTCTAAACTTTATGGGAGATAATGGAGCATTTTACTATTATTAGTGTTTCTAGGCTTGGGTTGATCCAGGTGGCTAAACTTGATTCCTATAGCACTTAATTGGGTGCAAGTAAATGCACCAATTTACTAAAAAAATAAACCTTGATTTAAAGAAAATAAAAAATAAATTATAAAAAACTACTAATCTTAAAAATAAATATGGATTATATTTTAATATTTTTATTGATACAAATTCGATCCCCTTGATCCTTAACTTTTTTTCATTCAGAATCAACTTTTCAGGTTTAACAATCTTAATTGTGAGAAGAATTTTATGGAGTTACACCATAAATGTTAATATATATACTATTTTATTCATCATAACATGCTTATTAATTGACAGATCAAATATGGTTCTTTCATAAATTAGAGTAATAAAAAAAAATCATTTCTAAGGAAACTCTTGGTATTTATTCTTAACAAACTTAAACATCTGCTTATTTATTTATTCATCTATTATCATTATTATTATTATTTTTAGGCGGTGGAAACAAACTTGAACCATTATTGCTAAAAATTAAGGGGGGAGGATAAACATGGAAATACGCTAGTTTGGATTTTATAAAGACCGATTCAACACCAACTTGTACTTTGTGGTCCTTAAATATATCCTTTGGGCTAAAATAACATTTTCTTTGTCAACTATAAGTACTATTCTGAATAATATTTGATGTTTCTTATATTTTTCGTGTAAGAAGCCTGCAATTGACGAGCTTTTACCCTATAACGTCATTTTTGGACCCATTCCATTTGATATTGTTTCCTATGGTACTTCAAGCATCTTCATTTTTCTTTCTTTCTCTTTTTTTTTTTTTAAATTTTTCCTGGAGTATTGCGTCATTAGTCGTCATGATGATTTCATTAGTTCATTTTTAGTTCTTCGGTAAAGGATAAAAACTAAAAAGAAGAGAGAGTGAGCAAGCGATTTGATGGACTTTGATGCATGTAATCACGAAACAATTTAACTGAATCCTTAGGTTACACAACCGATAGATCCATTTAACCTAAAACCTTTGGGATAAATTCAATTCTATAAGGGTATAAATGAGATAGATGTATTTACAAATAACCCGATTTTCATTTTTTATGGACTCAAATTTGATTTAACCATAATTGAGCCCAAATTATTTGAGTAACTTGTAAAGTTAACTAGAGATTTATGATATTTGGCTTGATTATCTTGAGTCTAATCAAACTCTAGTTAAGTCAGCCATGCTAATTGAGTTTAAGTTGAATTCAGATTTTAATATTATTTAATTAAATTAATATATATATATTTATATTATTGAGTTAAATTTGAGCTTATTTGATACTATTTTAAGTAGAGCTCGAGTTTAATATTATAAACTCCATTGAGTTTGAGTTTAATTTTAAGTCAAACTTAATACTGTATTATCTTGAGTTAATTTGTTTATAACCTTAATATATTGTATTTAATTTTAGTTTTTTGTTTTATCTGGTATTAAAAGGTTTATGTATTGATTTTTTTTTTCCTATCTAATACGTGTGAAAAATTTCCATTAGACAGCTTTATTGATATCTATATGTTAATTCTTTAGTATAAAGATTAAAAAGTGTGGCATTTGATATTTATATTTTTTTTTTTATCCGTTTTGAGTTTATGTCACGCGGTTAACTTTGAATAGATAATGTTGGTAGCAATTATTTGCTCAAAAATTTTACGTAAAATAACGAACCACTAATTTTTCATATAAATGTGAGACATAATATATATGTATATGTATGTATGTATATTTTTGCTAGAAAACATGATATTCAAAGTTTGAAATATTTGAGAATAATGTTTAATAGGATTTTGTTTTTCTCATTATTCACTTAGCGTAAGGATTAATCATAAACTTATAATTAGGTCGTAAGTCTACTTCGTTTGAGCGAATTTGCAGTTTGTCAATTATCATACTCACAATAACTAATAACTTCACCACTCGTTTGATTGGGATTTTGTTATAATTTAACTACAAAACAAGGAATACATATATATATATATATATATATCTACGTATATAAATTGGAAAATTTGAGGAAATATTTATGTCTATTGAAGTTATATATCAAGCAAGGTAATTCAGATTTCAAGTAAAGAACTACAACAAATTTCGATATATTTTATTACTGACTTGTCCCCTTTAGTGTGTAGATATCGTAATGTTTTATGTACAATTTTATTGGATTTAATTTTACTATTATTTTTTCACCCACACACGATATACTTATTAGTATTTCATCCAGTCATATACGATTAGAATAAACCGAGCAACAGGACCGATCCGTCCGTACTTTTTCCCATCCACGAACTATGACTCCTGTGTGTAATGTGTATCGTGTATGCTTGCATGCACAAGTGCCGGATCGATCAAAACCGTGCAATACTAGTTCAATTCAGTTTTTCCCCCCGAGCAAACAATGGCGCCACGTAAGCAGGTGAGTTTCTCTTTTTTTAATTTTAAATTTTTATTAATATTTATATACTATACAAATACATCGATTCACTTGATAAATTAATACAATTTCTTTTTTCTTTTTATCAGACCATTAATGTATGTTAACGTCGTTAGAACGGTGAGAGCCGAAATGTCTGGTAAAGGTACGTATTGCTTGCTTCCGTAGTCAAACTACCGTTGAAAAGGCCAGCCAAACAATGGAAAAAAAAAAAACCGACCTTTTTCCTACGTAATTTTATTATTATATGACTGTTTTTGTCCTTACCTCAATTTACTCCTTCAACTCTGACCTATTCTTAGTTTTTATGAAAGGAAAAGAAAAGCGGGGAAAAAGTAGACGTAGTTAGTGCTAGAAATGGTAAACAATGGAACAAATTACTTCCATGCCATCCTGGGAATAGGGTATTAACTCCTCTTAAAATATATTAGTATTTTCAAATTTCTCATTTAATCCAATATTAGCAATCTTTCACATTAATATGCTACTGTAATTATTTTTGAAGACCAATTTATTAGTTGCTTTGATTTGTATTAGTACCCGAATAACTAGCTTAATTACTAAAGGCTATTTACTATTGTAAGCTTTTGACAATAATGAATATTGATCTCCTAACTAACTGAATAGAGCAGGATCAAATTTTTACTACTTAAGTTATAATACATAATGTTGGTAGGAAAAAAGAAAAAATTAAATTAAATTAAACTAACTTGGTTAATCATGAACTGGTTCTCTTAGTGTTTTTAAGACATTAGAACAAGCAGAAAAACCGTATGTGAATATGATGATTTCATCCATATCATGAGAGTTCTCCGTTACCATTCAATAGCTCTTGATATATATGAAATACCAGCGGGTGATGTATTGCACTACAAGATAAAAGTAATCGGATGCGAAATCATTAACACAAATAATAAGACTATGATCGATCGACTTCTGATTAGTCCTATTCTTGGGGTCGAACTGGCCTGGACTCAACTTAAAACTGCTGGTTCACGGGAGCGGATGAATATTGAACTGTGATCTGTCTGGCCGGTCAAGATTTTGAATCAATTTGCTATCCCTTGAATTAGTTTCTTTTTAAAATTTTAATAATTTTTAATTTTTCATTAATTTCCTATTTGATCTGCTTTTAACTTTTGTCTATTTTTTTTTCCTAAACATGACCTCCTTTTTCTCCCTCTCTTTTTTTTCTTTAAATTATACTAATTCATTAGTAATTTTTATTTATTTTTTACTTAAATGCGGTTTCAATTTTTTTATTTTTTTCTTCTCACATTTTATCTTTTCCGTATATTTAATTCTTTAACATTTGACAAGTTTTACAAAAATAACTTACATTAACTTAAATTAAATTTTTCATCTATCCTTAACATATAATCAACTTATAATTAATCCTCTGTTATTAGTTTGATTATATTATTGTTAAAAAATTATTATTCTCTATCGTAAAAGATATAGTTTTGATATGTCATAACTTAATAAATATTATCTAGTCATTTTTTCTAACTTAATTGCCTCATTTCTCTCTCTTTATCTTTTTTTTCCTTAAGAGGGTGAACTAGTGAGGTTGACCATTTTATTATGGGCTACCCCACTAGTTTGGAGAGTGGTTCAAGTCCAACCATTTTTAGATTAAGCCAGTTCACGATTCAAAACTTGCATTTGTACAGGTCTACTTCTAATACATGGGTCTAAGAAAAATATAATAATAATAAAAATAGGAAAAGGAACCAACATCTACAACTCCAATATGTGTATAAGGTAGCATTTGATTGTTAAAATTAAATAGCATAAGTATAAGGAGTACAAGGCAGTATAGTTTTAGTATGTCATATTTGGTTTTCACAGTATTTGACTCAATATTATACTTTAATATTTATGCCCTTAATATTATTTAATATTTATTTAATTACATTTTTATATCATTTAAAAAGTATAAATTTTAAATATTATCTAATATTTATACCCTCAATATTGTCTAATATTTATTCAATTATATTTATATCCTCAATACTTATACTTTTGTTTAGTGAAATTAACTTTTATACTATATTTTAGATAGAACAAATCTTAAGCATTTTATCCAATCCTACAAACTTTTTTTTGTCTAGTTATCAAGCTTAAATTTCAAACAAAATATTAAACAAAAAAAATTTTTTCAATCTAATCCCATAAATTTTACGCAACCACATGATAGTTGAAATTATTTGTATGCTCCTATAGAGTATCTTCAATTTATATAATAGCAATTATATAACCCGTGTATTGGTTAATTATAAATAGTAAGTTTAATTCTGTCTGTATGTAGAAGTGAATTACGATGAGTGGAAGTTATGAAAATATATAATGAAAGTGTGAACACTTAGGCGACACAGGATCTAATAGCGCCGGTAAAGGTGCTCTTACTTTACCCAACTTTCTTTCCGGTCAAAGAAAATCACCTAAAAAATTAATTTCTTGTCAAAGTTTGATTCAAAGATAATAAGAAAATTACCGTTTTTTACAATAATGTCTGTGATGCGGATGGGGGCGTGGAAGGGCTCAAAGTCTCAAAAGCAATTTCGAGAAAACAATTTATTCATTAAATTCTGGCTCCACAAATCTTTTCACACCCGAAATTTCGGGGGCAAAGTGATACTTACATCTTAAAAATTAAATCCCATGAGATATAGACAAAACTTTATTGGATGGATGCCACGATAGGATTCTTTTATTTGCGTAATTACGTAATACTGCTTTAGCAGTAGGTTATTTTTAATAGGAAATTCATGTAGAAATATTTAGGGAAAAGTCTAAATGGAGGATGAAATTGAATATGTAGTTTAAATAGAGTATTAGATTTTTTTAATGGTTTGAATAAATAATGAATATTATTAAAAAATGCAAATATACATAGCAAATATTTAATTTTGGTTTTATACTACATCAACCATATAACATAAAGTGTAATTTTCATCGTATGCATAAATATTATGTCATTCTCTATATACACAATTTAATAACGTTCATCTCTATTTAAATCACTAAAAATATTTACACTATATTTTAAAATATTCAATTGTAAGTTTCCCGGGTTTTAAGTAGAGTAGGGGATATATAACAAAGTTGGGAGACCTGCATCATGGTAGAGAGATTTTACAGTTTTTCATCTCATCATTTGTTTATATGTTTTAAAATCTAGATTATTAAATTCAAAATTTATTCAGTTGTTTAGATTTAAAGAAGTATAAATTATAAATGAAATGGATGGCGATATCTATCCCATAAATATTAAAAACAAGACCGTAGAAAAAAAATAAAAATACAGTAATTCTTCTTCATATTTACAATTTACACCTGATTATTATAAGCTTCTCTGCAAAATTCGGGTAAAGTACCTTTTTTTATTAATATGTTAAATAATATGTTCTCGTATCACATGGAATTTCTCTTTTACATAAATTTTTATTACAGGTCTATCTATAGGCGTAAGTAGACTGAATGGCAAAGAAAACAAAAAGCTCATCGGAAGGCTCTGATCCACCACTATGAGCCACAAGTATCCCAATGTGCTCCCCAGCAATTCACAATCAGCAAAATTTTGATACTGAAGAGGGATCTGTTGGACCACGTTCGGGTTATCAAGCCGACTCTTTTTAATAGGACTTACAGATTTTTTACGTCAAACTAGCGAGTCACGTACTCGAAATCATGTGCATAGAAAGACACACAAAAAAAAGAAAAAAAGAAATAATCTAGATTGTACTTTTATATATATATATATATATCTTTTTGGTATCATTTTAGTATTTGTTTAAATCTTATATATGTAAAAAATAAAGTAGCATTTGATTGTATAATTTTCATGCTATAGAACTAAATAAAAAATTTTATCTCATGTTTAACTTACAAATTTATTTTGTGATTGATAGAAAATTGAGTAAATAAACTAGATAAAAGGTTTAAATTTTTTCATATCTATATTATGGTATAAAAATAAAATTTATTGAATAAAATAAATATATTTTGTATTCTTAAAAATATCTCTTATATGATAATATTAAGTTAATTAATATTATTTTTATTAAATATTAAAAAAGTATTTATTTTATAATATAAATAATTAATTTTTTAATATAAATTTTATATTAAACACAGTAGAAACTAATCATAAAATTATGTCTCTCAGAAGCCAATACATTATTAACATATATATATTTTTTAATTATTTTTTTAAGGAGCAATGACATCTATAAAACCCCACCTTCTCTACTTCACATGTGTTAGTTGAAATTCGGAACTTCCTGTCAAAACACACACTATCCCATTTGGTATCAAAATATTACCTACTTATTCTTAGCATAGTCAACAGGATATAATAAGGAAACATTGTTATTGATCTCTTAAGACAGCAAAAGCTTAAACATTATGGGAAATTGCATGGAAACGTGCACACAATGGAAGGTAGAAGAGATCTTCAAGCCGCAACAACAGCAACAGCAGCAGCAGCATGAGAATGTGCTAATGGAAGCAAAAGGTTTCGACGCGAGCGATGAACATGACGATAATTTAGGAAAAACTGGAATTAGGATTAAGGTTGTGTTGAGAAAGGAGGAGTTGGAAATGTTAATGCTTCAGTTGAGCAATAATAACATCAAAGGAGGGAAGAGGATGACGTTAGACGAGGTTTTGGTTGAAATAGAGAGAGGAAGAGAGAAGAAGAATAATAATAATAATACAAGCAATGGATGGAAGCCTTCCCTTGAGAGCATAATGGAAAGTCCTGAAGTTCCTGAAGTAATGGATAGATCATTACCATGTAATTAGCTCTTTCTACAATCTCATCTTTAGATTTTTTTTTTTCCCTTTTGTAACTCATGTGTTGGGTTTGGAGGATGATGATGATGCAAAATCTGTAAGTACTTTTTACTTCGATGAAGAGCCCTTGAGAAGGAAGATGATAATTTTTAGGTTGTGTTCTAAATTTAATTTTATTAAAAAAAAAAAAGAAGTAAATCATAACGATTATTCTAGAATGTGATTGTTTTTCTACGCTGTCAAATCAATGTTAAAAGAGTGAAAACAAGTGTCGAGACAGCCGACAATGGAGGCGCAAATCTTTATTTACAGTTCGTGTGCTGGTTTTATTAGGATGGTTAGGAATGTGACCCATGGTGACATATTTTTCTGTTTTTGCCTTTCGTTGAAATAGTCAAGGTGAAGTTTACATCCTTGAATTACGTGATATTTAATTGACTAAAATACATTTAAACTAGCAAGGCTTACATAATTAGCAAATGCTTCATAAGAATAATTCAGAGCAAATCAAAGATTAAGGAAGGACCTTGCATTCTGCTGGACCTCTTTTCCTTTGCGCTAAGCTCATGTGTATGTCCTAATTTTTACAGTCACTTTACGATCCTTGCCACAAGTATATTGTGGAACCCTTTTTTTATTTTTTATAATTACTATTATAATTCAACCCGTTGAATGATACTTCTGAATCTAATGATTTTTTATCAATCAAATTTAAAAATCTATTATTACAAATCATTACAATGCTGTTATATATTAGATTTTTTTTTTTTTTTCTAAGTTGAGTTGAGATGGAGATGATAATGATGACTTACTTTTGCCTACTCCAAATTCTTGACCAATTCTTGGAGAAAGGTGCTCGATGCCTGCCTTTTAATGCCTCTTAAGGTGTGGAAAACCAATTTTGTGTTATTCATTATAGATTGGTTTACCTTATATTTCAAATTGGTTGTTGGTAACAAGTAAGTTAGGCTTTTTTCCTCCTTTTATCAATATGAATATTTACAATAATTTTTTGCTATTGATTTATAGGTTGGAGATTCTGTCTTTTTTGGCAAGCTTATTTGATAAGGAAGAAAAAGTTGCCATAGTATGAACTCATCAACAATGATAGGAGGAGAAGAGTTAGGACCGAATTGGTATGAAGTACATGTTCGGATTCCAATAAAACGAGATAAGCAGTTGATAAGGCCTTTTAACATTTTGAAGTTCACAGGGGATGCTCTTGACATAAACATTGCTTGGCATTCAAATAGGGAATTTCTTTTTTTCATTAGATTTTATTTGTCATTGAATCAATTTTGTATGTCTACGTACTTACATAGAGTAATTTATTTGCAAATTTCATTAAATGAAGAAGATTGAGGCAAGACTTGATTTGAAGATTTTTAGGGTTGATTTTAGATTTATGGATCATTTCATAGCTATTCTAGAGCAAATTTCTTTTTATTAGTAGTTTTATTTAAATTTTATTTTATTTTTTTTATGGATGGCTTGACTATATTGTTATGATTTACATGAACCAAATTACTCGTACATCATCTTTGTTTTTCCTTAAATACAAATATTTAATGCATTGCCTTATTTTATGAATTCATAGATTTTGTAATTCCATAGTTATTACTAAAGATTGCAATAAATATTTGGAAGAAAAAGCACATACATGAGTTATTAGGACACTTATAAATGTTGTAATAGTAGATTTCAAATTGGTATTTCTAGTTATAAGGATGTATTTCTGTATCCTTAAAACAATTATTATAGTGACAGATTATATCCTGTCAACTCTTTAGGACATAGAGATATGTCATAATATGCCAAATAAATATGTATCAAAATATTTTATGGCTCATATTGGTGTTTTTACAAATCATATGGAGATAACATATTATGTCACTGTATTATACAGTGACATAATATATTGTCTTGAAATTATGCATTAAGTTACAGATAAAAACAACTCATCATGATAAAAGGATACAATTTATTCATATATTATCAAACTTATCAAAACGCCTTATTTCATTTCAATAGGTACTAGTCTATTGGGACGCATACGAATCCTAATAGCCTATTACCGTGACTACTTAAGAGACGTTAAGGATGCATAAGTATTTTGTATTTCAATAACTTTTGTCTCCCGATTGTTTTTATATAAAGACGCAACATGCCGTCCGATACCTTAAAGTTGTTGCAGTAGGAATCTCAAACCGCAGGCCATTTTGACCTTTTTTTTCTTTTTTTTGCCAAAATAATTCTCAATCATCACGGGATAACTAAACTTACTATTAGCTTATCATATCGTCTCATTATGAGACTTCGAGTCACTATAGAATTAATGCTTTTTTCCCTTGAAAGGAAAAACAAATAAAAATTTTGGCATAGTCCCAGAAAAACAGTAGTTTAGATGAGGATGTATGTAGTGAGAACGTAACATGCATGACACAAACAAAGAGTGCGCATATCTCGATTTCTATTGCCTTTTATTAACTAATGATTACTGGTAATTACGAGCCAAATACGGCATGAATCGGGATTAGGTGATGAAATCAACTCCAATCATTATGGTCACACTTTGAAAGTACTCAAAACGTCTAATCATTTTGCGACCTTTCCGTCTTTAGCCATTGTTTCATGGTTTTTCATCCTTCATTTCACCGATCTAGTTCAGGACGCAGACACTTATTCCATTTTCATGCCCAACAGGATTCGGGTTGGAATTTGTGATAGGGATCCGGATACTTTATAAACCCGAAACCAACCGTGAAGACATGTACGTGCACCGTCCTTAAAATAGACATTTAAAATACCAATAATAGTGACGAAAGTGTCTTTTTTACTCGTGATGTTCATTTGATATTTAGTTGATGACGGACTGCAAAACCATTTGAAATCGATTTATTTCGTGGTATCACTAAATTTTCTTAAGTCTTTGGGGGCGTACGTTTAACATTATAGATGAAAATATAGACTTTAATTATATATTTTACGTGAATATATATTAATTTATCAGATGAGTTAGAGGTGAGTAATGAATAACTTATAATGTTAGTAGTCGATAATTGGCATGCATTCAGACAAATGTAGAGTTTGGACGAGATGTTGGAAAATGTAATATCGTATCAGGTCAAATTAGGAATCACATAGAGAAATTAGATTAAGCCTTAGATTCCAATTTATTTATCTATTACATGTTGTGAGTAGTATAAAAAGAGACGTGCGAAATTTTCTCCATATCTATTGAGGTTTATTTCCACTATGGTCAAAGTCAAAATCGAGTTTGAGGATTTTGTTAGTTTGTTAAGTTGAGTTGGAGTTTTTAAATTAAATTCAATTGGAAGTTAACGTTTATTTTTTTAAAAAAATAAAAAATAAAAAAGAGGTTTAGAATCTAGTTTGCCTTAAAGATCGAGATTTAATTATAAATTCAATTAGAATTTAGCATTTAACAATACTCTTTTACAATAAAACAATGCAACATTTTAGGCCATATTTGACTTAAAATTCGAGTTTTAATAAATTAACTTTCAAAATGGTCACAGAAAAATGAATTAAATTTATGTTGTAAGCCATTTTGACATTATCCAATTGGCTCTAAACCTTTTAAAGGATGAATTGCGTCATCATAAAGATCTCCTCAAAACCTTGTGATTTAATTAATTCTGCGTAAGGCGTGACAAGTTTGAAATTAGATTTGCAGTGATAATAAGTGTTTTTTAAGTAGTGTTAGGACCCAATCGAATACAGTACATGATTTCACCGACCAAATTGAAGGCAAAGAAGTGGAAAGATCAATTTTCAACGGATTGAAGAACACAAATTGCAAGGGTTTTTCTTTTCGTTTTTTTTTTTATTTGTTTGGAAAGAAAAATAGATTAAATGAAAGAATTAAACATGATTCATAGTTTTTGGCAAAAAAAAAAAAAAAGAAAAAAGAAAAAAAGATTCATAGTTATTTGAATCTATTGTTTATTCGATACCTTTAATTCGCATGATTGTGGATCATATCCTATGCATTTATATTACATGTGCATGAATATACAATTACTCAGTTACATCCACAAACAATATAACAGCTTATATAATCCTGTTACAATACTTAATACTACTATGAAGCAAACCAACTAATGTAGAGTTATGTAAGAGATATTTGTAATTCACGAACCAATTGTGGATTATTTTTTTTTTTTTAAATTTTTTGTGAAAGATATAAGATTAGCCATTTTATGAGAATTGAGAGATCACTTACTAAATCCATTTAGCCTTTTTTTTTTCTTTTTTTTTTTTTGGCTTAGGATATATTTCTGCATAAACTTCTTATTTTCTTATTTCTCCAAGTTTTAAGTTAGGAATGTTTGACAATTAGAAGAGCTCTCTTAACAGATTTTTATTTTTAAAATTTAAAACAAAAAATCAAACTACTTCATGACTGTCAAAAATTTTATCTCCATTTTTCATCTCTTTCTTTCTAGACAGAGTTAATAAACTTCTTTCTTTTCTTTTTTTTTTTTCCCCGTATTTTCTTTACCTCTGCTTTACTTTCTTCTATTTTCTATCCCACTAATTTCTAACCCACAACACGGTTATTTAAAACAATGCCTTAGATAAAAAATTAAAAAAAAAAAAAAAAAAAAAAAAAAACACAAGGTAATACTCTTTTTGTGTGGTTTTGTAATTAAAATTTTCTAATGTTATAATCTTCTCGACCAATTCTACGTCAAAACAAATAGAAAACGAATCAAGCACAAAGTCATTGCTAGGAGGATGATGCTTTATTTTGGATCGATTCAGGCAAATATATTCATAATTCGATATCTCTTTCTACAAATCAAAAAATTCAAAGATAAAGTGGACCGGAAGTAAATTTCGATCCTAATTTGTATATTCATGTGCATCTTCTTTCTTCTCCTATTATGTATTTTATAAGAAATGAGAAAATAATAAGTAACTAAAGATCTCAATTGAAATTGTTGACTTAATATCATAAATTTACGATTTTACACGAGCATTTAAGAAGAAGAAATTTGCAATGAAAATAAGCTCGTTATAACGCTGGGAATTTCATATTTCATATTTTCTTTGTGCTAGGTTACTTTTCATCATCTGTATTAAGATAAGTTTCCTATAACTATATATATATATATATATATATATATTTATGGAAAAATGCAAGTGAAAGACCTATATTTATGTAACTATTGTGAAAAAGGGCTTGAATTTTTCAATCATATACTTAAGAGTATGTGTTTATAAGTTATGCTTATTTTAGGACGTTCATCTATTTGCCATTAATGAGATCTGACATGATATGGATGAAAGTCTTGAAATAAGCCTAACTTATAAACACATGCCCTTAAATAAATGACTAAAAGATTTAAACCTTTATGAACAAAATTACACAAAAGTATGTCCTTCCTCCATATTTTTTCAGATGAACCATGACTAAATAGTAATATCTATATTATATTTACAACAATTAATGGATATACATTATTAAAATGTTAATTGTAATGATTTTTTAAAAAATTAAACTATTATTTTCAAAAATATTCTATAGAATTTAAAGCAAAATCTATACACAGTGCTGAAGTTTAATCAATTAGTATAATTTTAGAAGTTTTTGAGGATGATGTAATGTGCAATTAATCATGTAGATGCTTTTCATATAATAGAAATCACAATATTTTAGTTTTAAGTAAAAATTCTATCTCATCATCGCTACTATTCCATCTTACATAAGTACATATTTTTTTTAGTCAAGAAGACCATATAGATTTCGTATAATTGTACTATCATAGCTACAATTTTTTCCCAATATATATATTATTTATTGTTATGTATATTGGTAGGAAAAAGTGAGTGAGCAAAAAAAATATGTATTTTCCCTATATCTATTGCATTTTTTCCACATAAAGTTTTTATATCTCTCTTTTAATCTTATTGTTTATTGATTTTACTAGAGATAAAGATAAAGTTGATGAGCTCGTCTCTTGAACATCGGGGCTCGATGTCTTGATCTACGTACTATAATATTCGATAAAACACACTAGAGTTTAGTTTGATACAATTACTCCTATGCTCAAGTTAGTGTATTTAAGAAATTTGGCGGAACGATAAAATTATATCAATTAAGATGATTGTACAAATTAGGAAAGTTGGGATGTTGCCAAATCTGAAGTCATATTTTCTCAAATAGGGAAGTGTATTTTGTTGAATGGATGTATATCTTGTATCTCTATAAAGATTCACCTTAAATATGGATGTATCTACATGCATTCCAACTTGGGCAAGGGTCAAGCTAGGAGGAGCTCACATCATAAGTTGTGAATAAGGCCAAGCAGTGCAAAGTCCCACGATGAAGATCAGGGCATCTTATCAAAGGATCTGGCTTGGAGGCCGCTTGGGTGAATTGAGTAGGTCGGTTTCAACAGAAAGTAATGGGATTCTGCTAACATAGATGGATGCTAAAAGTTCGACCTGCTCACAGGAAGAACCATGCCTAAGACCCGTCTTAGAGCTAGGGTAGGTCAAATATAGTAAGGTTAAGCTCACATT
Source organism: Lumnitzera racemosa (assembly GCA_024138005.1). Taxonomy (NCBI): domain Eukaryota; kingdom Viridiplantae; phylum Streptophyta; class Magnoliopsida; order Myrtales; family Combretaceae; genus Lumnitzera; species Lumnitzera racemosa. The sequence goes on from JAMXBC010000001.1 coordinate 17,159,332, forward strand.
ACATGGTTCTCCTTGTAATACACGAGTAAGAGTAAGGTTGAATTGAGCCTAGGGATTCTAAATTCAAAATTTTTTTATTCATTATAACTTTTTGTAGTTGATTATTCTATAGACCCTATCCCAACAGGAAGCATGAAGCCAAATTAAATGGGTAGGGTTCAAACGGATTGCCAAATCATAGTTATGGACCTTTACTTTCCTTCCGACAGTTGGCTGCTGATAGGTGATAAGAGACAATGGTCCTACTATACTTTTTACTTATTCATGTCCTGTCTACTGTCGTTACATGGAACTTTAGGAGGTGGCAAGCTTTGATATTCATTTATATATGAATTGATCTGATTACAAAATCCGACAAAAAGTACATTAAAAGTTTCCAAAGAAGTCTTCCTTTCACATGGTGTAGTTGGATAAAATGAGGTTGCTCAGTCACAGGAAATTATTAATGATTAATAAATGATTTCTTGCGATCCTGTTCCGACTGTGGACATTGATGTTGTTGTTTGTTGAATAATAATAATTCAACACCGTAGAGCCCGCATCGCCTCGTCGACATTATTAACTCCATGATGCATGCATGATCTGAATCTGAACTCATTCCTAGGATACTGTTCATGTCCGATGTCCTAGTTGTGTAAATAAATCCAACTAATTCACAAATTACTTGAATTCAATTTGATTTTTATTTAAATTCAATTCAGTAGTAGGTAAGTCGAGATAAAGCTTTGAGATATTTAATTAGTAAATCAAACCAAGCTTAAGCTTTAAAATATTAAGTTCGTCTGACTTACAAGCTTAATTAAATTTGATATAATTTTTAATTTATTTTTCTAAATATAAGTAAACTTAAGAATATTCAAGAAAAATTATAAAAATTTAAGTTTAATTGAGCAAAACTTTAACTTACCAAATATATCTAAGCCGTGTTTAAATTCAAAATTTAAAGTTCGATTAAACTTAAACTAAGCTCGAATTTTGAGTTTTCAAGCCAAACTCATTGAGCTTGAACTTAATGCTGTAATAATTCTACTTGACTCAACTCTATTACATCCTACGATGTACATACTTCTTTTTTTTTTTTAAGTACAACATTATTACTGATGAGACATTTATTAATTGGTAAATCTAGAATAGCATTTATTATTAGCTGATAGCCGATGGTAGTAGGAGGTTAAGACACAACGAAGGGCCGCTTCAGTAGCCGAGCCAGACGGGAAAGTTTACTTTGATATCGAAAATGTCCAAGTAAATCGACCATTTCTAAACGGATGATAAATAATTAAGTAAATAAACCATTTAAAAGATTGTTTGAAAAAAATACGGCGTCGTTTTGTATGATAATAATCGTTTATTAACTAATAGTAAACATATAAAAACGCTCTAAATAGCTTTCATATACCTCACTGTTGGAACCTATTCTGTTCTAATACAATCGTCACAACGAATCTACAAGGTGGTTTCCTATGGACATATTTAGCCCAACCTCAACGTAGCATCTCTACATCCACATTTCAGTAGTTATCTGGATTTCGACATGGCCAAAATTTATACCGGACAATTATGAAACGAAGATTTCCAAGGACAACCCTTTTCTTGTCCACATTAACCACGCCACTTTGCCAGTTCAGCTGTTGTTAGTTCAACACCGTGAAGCTGTCTCTTCCGCCAGGACAACGAAGGCCCCGAAACTAGAGAAACTGGATGAAAATACATTGCCCATGCTAAAGCGATTTTGTTAGGCATAAGTTGCAATTTTTCTTCTTCCTTTTTAGGTTTAATGAAAACAGCAGAAGGCAACTAGGCTTCACAATTGAAGATCTTTGTGACATAGTATATGACCTCGATCCAATAAGCACACGGAGGTTCAGAGAGTGTATAGAGAACAAACTATTCTTTATTACTAAAGAACACCGTGTGCTCAGTCAGCTGCAGATAAGGAGCATACTCCGTTACTCCCTGAATGATCTTTCTGCTTATCTTGCACTCTAATCTTACAAATTAATCATCTTTATTACCTTCATCATCAGCGCCACAAACCGTAACAGCATTTTGAGCACTAAAAACCCAATTTTCCTTCGTCTTCCAAAGAAGACTGAACCGATGCAGTCGACAGATATGCTGGTACTCATTCCATCTTTGTCCAACCAAAAAGCACCATCATTACGTCCTTATCACCTTAGTTTCAACATTTTCATCTGCACATTGGAGGGAATAAGTATTATGCCACGAGCCTATTGGGCTGCCTGCAATTGAAAAACGTCTCTATGTGCAAGAGAGTCAGTTGCTGCAGGTAGATCGAAGAAAGGGTGGGTAAGGAAATATAGGATGCTCATATATAGATCACGTAACCAGAATAAAACTAAACGCAAAAATTGGAGTTGGAAGGTAGAACATCACTTTATCCGCAAGATGTTGGATCAAGACATCTCAGAAAAATCTCTCCACTGAATAACATTATAAGCAAGCAACCAGGGTTCACTATTATCACCCAAAAAGAAAGAAAAAAAAAAAAAAACGGAGAATGAGGAAAAATCATTTGCCAATGAAAATCCTGTTGACAACATCAACAGGCAAAGCATAAGCTGGATCAATGGCTTTCACTCCAGAATATTCAAGCAAAGAAAGTCCTGAAACAACAATTGAAAAGACAACCTTCAGTGCTAAGTATGGATATAACCAAAACCAAGAAAATTCAAATATTTTGATTGCCAAAATAAAATAATTCATATTAATAACAGCCAGCTGCATAAAAAGAAAAATAAAGGATGATTGCACAGAAAAACATTTCGGAAGAGTTGCACTGCAACAATCATGGTAAAACCTATCCCATAGTTCAACTTATTTAGACACCCGTTGACTCAATCTTACAGAAGAATACTGTAAATTTAGTTCAAGAAACACCCTAGAAAATTTGGATCATGGTTTTACCAAAATGAAGATACCCTAGAATCATCATATGCATGATTACCATTAATTCTAATTTTATCGTGGAAGTCACAGTACTCAGTTTCAAGTTAGTACCTTTAAAACTTTTCTCCATGTGGGCTTAAAATAATTCATTATTTTGACCCCATCATGGTAGTGCGTATGGTGGTTGAGGCCAAGGTAGTTTAACTATGGATATGATGATAGGTGGAGGGATGGTGATGGTGGAGCCTGCAATGATAGGTGACTTCCTTTTTTTTTTTTTTTTACGATTTCTCCTTTTACAATTCTTGATATGCTATTTCTCCTACCTTCACACATCTCAATATTACAAATTTTCTTGTTCATGTAATTTTTTAAAGGTTTGGATGACATGCCACATCTTCAATGTTTGAAATTGCCAGCTAAGACATGGCCTTCAACAAATGACAAAAGTGGTAACACTAGTACTTGAAATTCTAATGGAGTAAACATTTAGCAACTTCAAAGTTCATGTTTAAAAATGAGATAAATGCCTATGACAATGGTAGTAACACTAGCACTTGAATTCCAATCAAGTAAACATTTAGAAGTTTCGAGTTCATGTTTAAAATTGAAATGAATGCCTAAATTTCAGGCATTCAAAGTGACATTATCCTAAGCATGTTACTAATTAAGCACCGCCAGCTCTTCCAAATTCCAATGTACAAATTGGATGTCACATGATGTGCTCAATTGCATGGTGATTCTTTCTCCTGTTCCTTCTTGGAACTTGTTCCTACATTGGTTATTAGTCATCTCTCATGCCTCCAAAGACTAGCTTTTAGGCCGGTGAGAAAATGTACATAATATGGCTACGAAGGAATGAAATGTGGAGCAGAAGCACCTGTGTAATTATTGTTTGCGCTGACATCCTGATGAGAAATGTGATGTCATGTGAGAGATACTAGTAAAGTAATTATGCTCCTGTTGAAACTATAAAACATAGTACAACACTTGTCTATAAGCTAAACCTTAAGTTAAGTCTCTTTTGGATCTATATTTAGCACAGCAGTGGAGTACAATGCTCCGAGTCCGAGTTTTGGCTTCTCATTTAACTCTATTTAATTAATGATCTCCACATGACGAACATAGTAAATGTCTTGAGACACAGATTGGGACTGTCGGAATGAAAAACATAGATTTCAGAGTCAGATTAAAAACATAGAATGGTTAGTTGCAACTCTAAATTTAATATCCTGACATGTAGTCTGTATTCTCAGCTACTGCTATTGGAGCGTTCAGGGAACCTCCCTGCCTTTATGCTGCATATATGTGAGCACAATAGTATGCAGCTACAGTGTTTCGTTCCTTTGTAGTTTGATTAGTTACATGGGTACAATTTTCCTACTGATGTGTAAAATTTCATCATTTTCCAAACATTTCATAATGAAAATTCAAGAAAAAGAAAAGACAGCACAGAACGAAGATTTTCTCAAAAATACTTTTGGCAGAAATACAACGTTGAGAAGGATAAACTGAACAAAGAGTTACCAGCTACTCCAAAATATGTGTGGAACACATCAACGGCATCATCTGGTCTATCCGAAATGCCACCATTTTCTGTGTCCTGGAGGTTCCAAAAGCCAAAAAGTTAGTCTTAACTATTGCTTGGATCTCACACTACACAGACAGTAAAATTAGCATATCAATTTTTTTCTAGATCTAATTATGTAAATAACCCATTTTACAACATAACCTGACACTCTAAGATGAACTTGATCAGCTTTTCCTTGTCAATCCAATGAGCCCTATCAATCATTATCAAGCTAGAAAGAACCCACCAAGAGTAGCAAACCTGAAACCAGAACACGACTTTTTATAAAACAAAAGATACTCAGCAAAAAAATCCCTAGTAAGCTAAATTACCCACATCAGGAAGTTTCTCAGGCCGACCATTTAAACCTCCACTTTTAACCTGCCTCTCACATAGCCACCAGCCCAGAAGGTCCTTGTCAACATGATGTAGTGAACCAGTAATTGCAAGAGCAGCAACGCAACAAAATACTGCAGTTGGGAGTGTGCATAAGCTTTTTCACCTTTTGGCTTCAAACTCAGTTTGACATCTAAGTCCTAGCAGAGTCCATAGTGAATACCACAACCAAAATTCTGCTATGTGCACAGAAATTATGCAAAGTGAAAAGTAAAGCTGATAGTTCACAGAAAATCGAAATTTATCACTATTAACTTTGTCATTAGACATGTCAACACCTGTTAATGTGCAGAAGAAGCAGATTTTGCAATCATTGCAAGAGCACATAAGATTCTTTGCAAAATAAGGCATGACAGAGTAGATATTATAGACATGCGATTGAAACTACAACAGTATATCATTTAGTGCTGCAGCAATGGAAACCTAAAGAGTGCAAGCTCCTTTTCATCCGTGTATTAGAATTTGTTTTGGTGGGTAGCCATGTATTGGATGACTAAATTGAAGAATGATAGATAAGTTTTCACTTTGGAAGCACAATAATAATAAGTAAATATACAGAAACAAGAGCTAGGATAAGCACATAACATACTTTGCCCAGCATGAGACTCTCCACCAGGTGTACATCCAAATCCACCGTCAAGATTCTTACAGCTCAGAATGTATTTAACAGCGTTGTCAACATCTATTGCTTCTAAACGGTGTAATAATGCAAGGCAGCACATAGCAATATAGGAGAACCTGCAAAAGGGAATTTTTACATCAACATTATACCACATGGCATGGAAATTTGATTTAAAAAAACCAAAGAAATATAAAAAAGCACCTTGTATCAACCTCACCCCATATATCCCCTGCAAAGGATCCATCCTCATTTTGCAGCGATGCGATATCTACTCAAAATTAAGTAAGAGAACAGATTTTATGACTAACTCACCAGCAATCAACTTAATCTACTTCCATTAGCTTTGATGAATATATATATTTATCTCTTAGCCAATAAATTTTGATCACTAAATTTAATAAATGCATAACAAGAAGCCAAGAAGCTATTATATGCATAAACAAGATAAAAAACATCTCTTCACTGCCACCATGAAAATTTAGAGGATACACTTTGTCACCTTATCAATGTCAAGCCTGTCTAATTTGTCAAAGAGAGCCAGGACCTGTACTGCACTCAGTGTGTATAGGATATGCGGGTCATGACCAATATTACCACCGAAACCACCTGAAGAGATGACTCATTAGCACAGTATATGATGTTTCCTACCCTACCTGTTCTGAAAATTAAAAATGTCTTCTTGTCAACACTTGATAGACATATAAACGCACCACACTCATGTTGGCATTGCATGATCCAGGAGATAACTTCATGCACATCCACAGCATCAAGTTTTCCTAGAAGATCCAACGTGGTTAATCCCCAGTAAGCTCCATTAAGTCTCAAATGTTCCATTACAACAGACTCAAAATCATCCTTCCTCTGTGTATAAATTACTGGAGAAATTTAGACCATGAAAAGAAGAGCTCAAAGTGCTTTTTTTTTTTTAATGCAATGTGAGATAGCTCAAAGCTTTTCTTCATACATAAATTGCAATTCCATTTGATAGGATCAAGAAACATTAGTATTACCTTTTCAATAGATAAAATGTATTTCACATGCTTATCAGCAGCCAGCTTCGCCATCTGATGAATGTAAACAACTGAAACACAAATTTGAGATCACTATTCACATAAAATCTGATAGTTATGACATAAGAAATCCATTAAAAAATTTCCAATCCATGAGTGATGTGATACACAGTATCTGAAATTATTAAATACAGTCCTCCACCATATGATTTTCTAATTTCTGTAGTTCTCTCTTGAAGTTAAAATAAAACTTTGCGACGGCATCCTTACAGAAAAGGGCAAAAGTATATAAGACTTCTGTTTATTTTATTTATTTACTTTTTGATAAATAAAATCGTGTTAATGAGAGGAAGATATGTACAACTGCAAAGGTGGCAAGGGCAACCTAGCAGAACTTGAAGATCACAAGGAGTTTTACAAAAGCTCTCTAGAAACCAAGGTAAACAAAAAACAAAAAAAGGTCAAAGCTTCGAATAAGATAAGATGTTTCTAGCAAGAGATACTATGTCAAGGAGCGACATTTCTGAGACAAATAGTACTTGTAGTTCTCCAGAGGCAGTAAACTGCCACTGCAAGGTATGTACCCCAAGATAGTATCTTGGATATCTGAAGCACCTTGAAGTTAAGAGAGCAGCAACAGTGCCATTCCATGATGCGAAAGAGGGAACGCATGACAACTCTTGGAATACTCTGGCCCAGACAACTGAGGAGAAGGGACAGTTGAAAACAAATGATCATGGTCTTCAGGCAAAGATGAGTCGAGGTAGCAAGTAGTTGACAATGCAATTCCCCACTGAGCAAGTTTTGTCAAGCATGTGCAATTTCCTATGCCAAGCAAGCCACAAGATGAAAGACTGTCTAGGGATATTCTTCATACTCCAAACCACTTTATGCCACTGAATTTTAGTAGCTAAAATCTTCAAAAGTGAATAACTGATTTGATTGAGGAATCCCCTGAACTAGAAGGGGAGAACACCAATTTGTCTGCTAACGGTGGGTTAAGATTAATGAACGAGGGGATAATGATGTGATCCCATGGGAAACCTGGGGGAATAGCCCAAGAGTCACCCTTCATCATCAACACAAATGAGACTTCAAAGGGACACCAGAATGGGTGAATGCACATAAGACTTTTATGGTTCTTTTTCCCCCTATCTTCTTTTTTGAACAGGGGGAATGCGGATGGCAAGGATGTACATTCAACCACAGATTCCCATCAATAAGCAAAAGGATACATGGTCACTAAGTGGCATGTGTTACCTCACTAATATAGCGTGCACTGGTGTTCCCAGAAAACACGTGGAGCTCTAAAAAAGACATCAACAACAGAAGATTTTCATACCTTCCTACTTCTGACTATCCCTATAAATCATCTGGTGTCATGTCTCATCAATAATACAGACAGATAAAATTCTTCATCTGTTAAAGTAAGCAGAAAAGCTAAGTACACTTGTAGCAGCTTACAAATAGACAAAATGAAAATGCACCAATCAAGCTTTCATCATGCATTTCAACCTCTTAAACATATCTGAAACTCCTATTTCATATCCTTCAAAAAGGGCAACTCAAATGCAATTATATAGGTCTGCAAGAATAGCCAATACAAGAAGAGTGCAAAAATTTGCCGTAAAACATGCCAAAGTAGATGGGCAAACAAGAATAAAATGTCATTAAACCAGATTAATATGCCAATTCACTTCAAGTTCAAGAGGTGAGAGTATGCAAATGCTATTACTTTAACATCCTCTATGATTTGATTCCACTCTATCCATGCCACTGTTCTTGGGTTTCATCTATTATCCTCAATTACCTTTTTCTTTTCAAATAGTCATTGATTGCACACTCATTTCCAATCAACTCTCCCTAACTAACTGGTCCAATGACTAGAAATGGCATCTGATCATTTGAGTGAATGAGACAGAAGCTGAAGGATATGAGACCGGAAATATCTAGAGAGAACATGAAAATTTGATTTGGAAGGATGGCAAGGACCAAGAATGGATATCACAATCTGTTGGCCCCAGCTTAGATAATTATATCAGTAATAATTGATGGACCAAGGCTTATCTTATTAAGTTATATCATCTAACAGAGCAACTTTTAATAACATACACCAGTGAAAACTGTTAAATGGTTTTCTCCACCTACTAGCAAGGCTAGCTCCCTTTGTTAGGCATCTAACAAGGTCAATAATAGCAACATTTGTGATTTGGGGGGATGATTCCATGGGAGAGGCAGTCAAAACATGGGGCATCTTCTGAAAGGTCAGGTACTCATTGTGTCCTTATAAAAGGCAATTTGACATTTATGAAGGGTGAAAATTAGCAGAAGTATGTAGTTTTTGCAGTTTCAAGTTAACTAGTTGCTTCTGCATTTCAAAATGGTGCACAGGTGATTTGGTTTGTTTTCAACCATTAGCCAGTGTTTGTAGTATCTGTCATGCTCATCTTATGCTTTCCATTGATCTAAAGAATTATGGCCAGGTATGACTATACTAGGTTTCTAAAAAGAGAATTCTGATATCGACTGGAACTTCTTTGCATCATAGATTGAAAGACTATTCCTTGTAGGCTTTGTGTTTGAAAACACAGCAGATTTGTGGTGATTGCCATCTGACCTTAGGGGTTTTCATTTTTTTCCCCCTTTTGGTACATTCAACAACAACGAGCTTTCTCCAGAAAGAAACAAATGCATTTATTTTTCTTTGTTACTCATTGTGCATTTAGTTTCAGAAAGTTTGGATAGGGGTTTTATTATACTCATGGAAGTAATATTTGCATGTGCAAAAGTCGACTGCAATTTTTTTGGTAAATAAAGTCATCCACAATTAGCAGAGGTCGCTTTGAGACACAATGAACAAAATTTTCTTGTGCCTGTCACCTAGATGTTACACATGATTTATTATTGCACTTGCCAGCAATTCAGTATTTTTAATAGACAGTAAATTGGAGCACCAAATCCAAATAGGAAATTTTTATTAACAAGGTTAGCCAGGGTATAACACAGCATCTTAATCTGTGCAGGATTCAACTTTACAGTGATATGAATTAGTTTTGCCATCAATTGATGAATTAGTTTTGTCATCAATTGATGAATAGTACTGCACAGGAGACTGCTCAATAAAACATGATCTTTCTACATGATGAGTATCTCAGTTTTGGCCTATGGCCAACAGTTGATCCAATAAAAGGGAGGAATAGAAAAACATGATTTGGAAAGCTTAATAATACATGAATGCTTTGTATGCATGCAGGCACCCTTATCCATGCGTATGATGACTATTATTACATGCATGAAGTCCCCAGACATGATTAAATGATTATTAATTTAGTATCATCATTTTTGTGTTCCCCAATGACTATCAACAAGCACAAACAAAGACAAAAGTTTCTTATTTCCATTTGGGGTTCTTTTAGATACTCCCATGAATCACAGACTGTCATGTACAAAGTGGGGCTTGCATCAATTGTTAATCAAAATCACAACATATGATTAATAGATATATAGACGAAGACACTGACTAGGATATGCAAGTTTCCATATCACAAGCTATTGGTGATTTCTCTCTCCAATTTAACAGCTCCAGTTTTTAAGCAGATATTCGCTGCGAGAAGACCCTCTGTTTTGTTGGCAACTTTAAAGCTCATTTCATTAAATTCTCAGCCACCACGTAATCTGTAAATGTGAGTGCACTCTTACCCAGATATCTTGACAGGACCCTGTTATATTGTTCATTACAAAAGGGTTAGGAGAGAGCTCCCACCAATTGCCCAACTCCAAAGATTTGGAACCGGGTCATGAATTGATTAATTTGCTAAATCAACTATTTAATTAATCTTGCACAGTTACAAGTCACGCATCTTTCATCAATTTCAATTTGATAAAAGAATAATTAAAATCCAATTTAAACATCTACACTTATTTTAATGCATCACAACTCATGAAATCACTTTCAAGCAGGGAACAGTGTATGAAATACTGATAATAAACAAATTTATGTCAAAAGTCTTCTATCTAGCTTCAATTACAACCTTACTCATTTTTCACCAGCAAATCCCACTTAAATTATGCACAATCAACATTGCAAAATCAAAGTGCAACACATTAGCAAAGTTTAAAGAGAGAAGAATGAACCAGGTTATGTTGGCTGCCTTTGTTTTGCTTCCACTCAGGTGATCTGATTCTTAGGTCTGTGTTTGGTCTGGTTGAGAGCTGAGAGAAGTGGGATAGCAGAAATAAGGGTCAGCAAGAGTTTTTTTTTTTTTTTTTCTCCCTATTTTCCTTTTTATTTTGAGTTTAACCTTTACAGGGAGCAGATAGGGGTTGGACCGAATCAGGGTTTTGATCATAAACTCCTAACTCATGGTTTGTGTTCTCAAAAATTTAGAACCGGGCTTGTCATTGTCAATTTCAAAACCACCATATTTTCATAAAATTCACAAGCTTTAAGGTACATACCTTTTTCAAATCAAAATATTAAAATACTTTTAATATTGTTTCTCAATATATGATAAACATACATATAATAAATTCCAATAAAAACTGAAAATAATAACAAAATACAATGAAAATAAACCATAGTCTTAAATTGAAGATTTGAGATAGGTTTGACCATTTAGTGAGAACAAAGTGAAAAAAAAAAATGAATAAATGTATAAACTTTGTTGAAAGGAAAATAAAGTTCAGAATTCAAATAAGTCAAAAATAAAGACGGTCAAAAGATTGAGAGTGTAGCCAAAAAAAAAAAAAAAAAAAAAGAGCATAAAATAATGAGGAATTGCAAATCGGGAACATATTATTAGCCATACAAGAAGGTATCCCCATGTTCCACTTCTAGAATGCCACTATAAACATCCCCATGTTCCACTTCTAGAACAAATTAAGCATCAACATTTAAGAGATATCCAAAAAGATAAATCAAACTTGAACACTAACTTGAATTATTATAAAGTCATTTAAATGATCCAAGAATCAAGCCACCTTTCATGATGTGAATGTATAGACATCTCATCCAGCAAGAAGAAAAATTGTATCATGCCTACCTTCCCTAATGTAAAAACTATGCAGGTCTAATTTGTTATAAGGATAGACAATTTAACTAAAATAATCAACATTTAGTCCTCGCAGGCACTAGAACTCTATCTATATATTAACAAATTGAAAACTATAGGCTAGTTCAACAGCAACGACATTGTAACAGGTCAACATACTCAGCAATAATACAATATCAATATGCCTTCCTCATAAGGAGAATATAGAGATGATTCACAGGATGCAATCAACCTCACTTTCTAAGAAAATTCAAACTTTGAAAGGGTCAACTACTATCACAAAAGATAACTCCAAAGGATTTGCAACTCGATTATCCAACCATATACATTAACTCCAAAGCACCATGTATCGTAAAATTTATATGTGCTCTAAGAAAATGCAACCCATTAAATTTATTCTACAATGTAAATTATAATATTCTTTTACTATTTTTTAAATTGATGACCTGTATATTTATCACAACTATGAAGACTTGAAGAGAGGGGAAAAGCCAAATGCCATCAGTAAAGACCAAGCATTTGAGTTCACAGTCACATCCGATAAAACTTTGTTATGTGACAAGTAAAACAGAAACTACATAATCTACAAACATATGAACAAGATTCATGAACTGGGTATCTTCCAGAATTTTATTAAGAGGGTGATACAAACATATGTAAATCACTGAATCTAGCAATGTATTACTATTGTCAAGATGAATTGTTTATAGTAGGTATAAACTATATGTTTATATGCACCTAAATGACAGATACTGCACAAAAAGCACCCCAATTCAGATATGTAAAACCATTACAACTAGTACAGGGCATAATCAATTGGGTGTATGGAATATATGCTAATGTAAATGAGTTAAAAAGGCTCCATATTGCTAAATCCTGAAAGGAAGCAAGTTTTCCATAGGACCAACCATTTTCATGCCAATAAAAGTAGGTCAACAAACACAATACCAAGTTAAACAATGATACAGCGAAACATGAAACTAGTCGTATTCTGGAGGTTATAACATAAACCAGCCAAGGCTCTTAAAAATCAGATGTCACAAACAATGAGAAAACTATATCGTGCTTGGTTATAATATCATCATATTCTGGAGGCTTATCTTATCATAGGTCCAAAACACACATGAAAGAAAACTTAACAGCAGAATATACCATATACCAGTACAAGGAGCACTACTTTATCCAGAATCTAGCTCTAGACAATCTATTTGAGTTATTCAAATATTAAAAGATTTATCTTCTTCATGACCAGCAAAATAATTTCCCGATATTAGTACAATGAACCATTTGTAGGCAGAAGAAAAAATACATCAATTCTTAGCATCCAGGTTGATATTGCTAGGCAAAAACAGCTGAAAACAAGGAGTCTTCTGGCCCTCCTCAATGCCTCAGCTTAAGGAATGCATTCTTTTGACAAAATTAGCAGAGCTAGCTTAAACATTCATATGGTCATAGCAAATGAGCACTTGTAATCCTACAGCAAATAAGTCTAATACTTTCAAAAGGAGAAGAAATTCAGAATTTTCTTTACCTATAGCCAAGATCAAAATTTGCCAAAGAACACGAACAGGAGTATGAGAGCAAACAAGTGGCTATCAAAAACACTTTGCAGTAGTTAAATTACCTTCTAAATTCCAATGAGAAAAAGTTGTTTTCCAAGTTATAGTTTTACCTATAAGCAGACTACATAGATCATTAACCCTCCCCTAGCCCCAACCAAAATCCTGACTGTTCCAACATCCAATTCTCATGGTATAAACAGGAAAAAAAATAATAGCTAACATGTATAGCTTTGGATGGATCATTGAAACCCCTAATACTTAAACAATCAACCATCATGATACGCCTTCATTTTCTCCTTTAATCCTATCCATGGTGATGTTTCCCAGAGATGAAGCAAGATTTCAGTTTGCTTTTGCATTAGCTATGGGTGCAGATTTTTCAGGATTTACACAGGCGCCTGGTGCTACTTGATTCTAAAAAGTTGGCTTTTCTCCCTATGAGAAGTCAGCTTTTGAATTATCAAGCACCCGGTTAGATGGATTTGTTCTTTCATGATAGGGAGTAACTAAGCTGTTTGATTATGGTAATAACAAATGGGAAGATGAAGTGTATAATGCTTCTAGCTAACTTGAACACAGAGAAAACAAGGATAATAAAATGGTTCAGCCAAACAAAGATGATACTTTTCCAAAAATGATCGATTACTAAAACAATGATATCAGAACAATCATCACGGAATGAAATTCATGAAATTAGAAATGAAAAACAGATAATTTAGGACTACCGAAGTGATGGATGTATGTGCTTACAGATTCTTGAGCTAATGATGAATTGATCAAGGTTGTTTAGAAAGCAAAAATTAAATCACGATAACCTTCGAGAGCATGCTTATATGCAGTATGCTAGAGATAAAGAGAAAGAGAGAGTCACCTAAATTAGGGTTCAGCGTGGTGTCACCTGGATTAGGGTTTGGAGTAACGACGAAGAAGAGAAAGGAATGAGATGTCCGTGATTTTTGAGTGTGGTTTTGTGGAGGGTAGTTTTGGGAGTTCAGAAAAAAATTGCATCTTGTCTTGTGATTTTGGTTTTTTATACTGTGTATACCGAGGGACAAAAAATTTGAGTTTTGTCATGTCCTCTAGTGTTCTTTTTGACAATGTTTGGTTATAAAGATAACATAGGATAAGTAGAATTAAATAAGATAAGTACAAGAACGATTGGACAGTACAAGTTTATTATACCATATTTGGTTTATACAGTACTAAAAATAAAATTTTGTGTTGTTCCTTATTTGTTAAGTACAAGTACTAGACTCGTTATTATATTTTGATAATTATATCCTTAACATTGTTTAATATATATTTTAATTATATTTTTATATTATTTAAAACAAATTTGAATGAATTATTGAATTCATAAAATTAAACATATTATATACATCAATAAATAAAAATCTGTAGATTTGCTAGTTAATAAAAAATTAATTATTTATATTATAAAATAAATAATTTTTTATAATATTTAATAAAGATAATATTAATTAACTCAATATTAGAATAACCTAATACATACTATAGTATACTAACAATGCAATAAATTATAATATTTTTCCTATGATTTAATAGCTATAATATTAATTAATAATTAAACCAATATTCCCAATATAACGGTTAAGAATATTAGTAATTGTAATATAATACATTTATGAAATATATGCACGCAACATGATAAGAAAAGTTCATTAACAGTATTCCTAATAGAATTCACATACAAACACATGTCAACTATTACTAATTAACCAAATGATCCAATTGTTTGGATACTGCTATTTTTTGTGTGATGTGCAAATATATTGAGAAAAATAGCAACTTGTTCTTCAATCATAGCCCTTCCATTAATATGTATTCCACCTTGTATTCTAAAGAGTTTACAGAGATGCGGAAAAGTATTCCCACACATCCTCAATTCCCATAAACAATTTGTATTACTGCCCTTAGTGAGTAAATCAATTACTTCTCTCCGTGTCCTGTATCTAGCTAATACCCGTTCATCCAACACTCCTCTCTTTACCTCCCTCTTCAAAATGAAGTTCAAATAAAAAAATAAAAAAAAAACAGCAAAACTCATTATAAGCATATTAATGTAAACTATCCATCCAAGAAGGTAAATCAAAATCCCATGATGATCCATTATCTAGAATATACATCAAGTACAAATAAGTGAGTATAAAGTGAAAAAAAGATGGATAAATGTATAATATACATCAAACAGCAATTGTTTGACTCGATATAAGCTGGAAGAGGAAGACAAAGCTCTCAAGAAGCAAATAAACTACCGCTATGAGCAATTGCAGAAGCCAAACTAAATCTAGACCAAAAAACCAAATACAAAATCTAGCGGATGAAACATGTCTATATATACTATATAAATTCTTATATACTATGTAAATACAAATTTAAAGGTGGAATCTGATGCAAGTAAACACTAGAAACCACATTCAATCACGGTTTACGGATCTTTGGACTTTAGTACATGCGAAATGCCTAATCTATAACTATTAAACTCACACTTTATCCTATTATTTTAGCTATATATCGGATTAAATTATATATATATATATGTATATATATATAAATCCAAACAGGAAGTCAAAATCACATGCTGCCACTAAGTATTTTTGAAAATGAAAATGAAAATGAAAAGCATCCTCTTTATGTCATCTCCATTGTCTAAGAGATAAAATTCACTTGTCCCATGACATGGAATAACTTGTGCTTAAACTTAAGTTCAATTACATGCTCTGTGCAAAACATATTTTATAAAACTGCATGGTGGTCTATCTATCCTGATCCATGTCCCATTTTTTTTTTAATTGACTCATGTCTGGAACATGAATGAGGATAAAAGACAACGGACTTTTGTCCTTATCAAACCCACTATTACTCTAATCTATCACATGATCCGAAAATTTTTCACTTGTCCCCTGCTTATTTAAACACTAGAGTTCTTCTGCTCGCAAAGGGTGCTTCCTATGGTACAATGTTGCATGGAGTAAGTTGCCCTGCTATATTAGAATTTAAATTCTTCTACATGCTAATCAATTTCACCCTGTTATTTATATATACATTTGATTATTTAAACTTCATTAAGCAAGGAGTAACACTAGTACTATTCGACTATAATTAAATTGTTCTACATGCTAATCAATTTCACCCTGTTATTTATATACATTGTACCCAACAAATGGACAACATGTTAAATTCTTTCCTTCCTTATGTAGATGACCAACAAAGGAAAATAAACTAACCTCAACCCCAAATGAGAGTGGTGTCGTTCTGGTTGTCCAATCAAGGCCTTGGATTTTATATCTTTATCAGCAAATGCAATGTAGACAACTAGGATTCCTGCAGTTACAATAACCATAGAATAGATAAATGAGTACAAAAGAGAAAGATACATGACCTTCATGATTAAAGAAGAAAAAATTGCGTCATATATTCTCCACTACTACTGAAAGGTTCAGATTGAAAACAAAGAAACAATCTCTTCAACACACCTATGCAGACCTTGTGCCTAAAAGAAGAAAAGAAACAGAAAACAAAAACATTTGAACAATCAAGTTTCAAACAGGAAATTAAATCTCAGAATAAGCCAACAAGTTACACATGGAGTTTGTTAAGGTTCAACCTATATTTTCATTGTCTGAGCAAGAGGGTTAGTCAGCATTTAACACATTTCATGGCAAAATTTGTTTTAATGTTGCAAATCTAATACAATCAAAAGGGTAATAATGTCGAGCAAGGGGATATGGGACAACTCTAATATGATCTAAACAATCTCGTTAAAGTAGAATTAACCCATTTAAGTGCTGAATTACTTATTAGCATGCATATGCATGCACAACACATGGAAAGAGAAAAACTCTGTCCACTAAACCAAAATTCAGCATAAGGAGTGGCAGGTAGGAGGGTGATAGTTAATATCCTAATAAAGGTATACAAGAATAGAAGAAAATGAATTCCATATTTCTTAAAGGAACATGATCTCTCATTGAGCACTTTCATTTTAATGAAAATCATTTTCCTCTATTATACATACTGTACCATCCATTTCAATCTCTCTCTCCATGAAAGTAGTTAGACAAGTTGAGCAAATCAATGAGGAATTCTTTCAGTGGAGTGGAAGAGCATTTCTTGCTACCAAGGCAAAAGTTAGATAGGATACATTTTAAGAGTTGAGCAAGGAAAACTAGGATAAAAGCATGAAATCAAATTCTTTCAGTGGGGTGGGGCCTTGACTTCTAAGCTAAGAAATACTTGGTATCCAAGCCTTCATAGACTGGTCCCTGGTTAAGCAATCTCAGCTGATGATAGAAACAAAACCAGAACAATTTACAGGGATTTGAAATGTCTACATCATCTCTGTTGCCTAGTGATCCTCTTCCCTTTCGCTCTCTGATCCTATCCTCCTGTCTCAAGTAGTTCACATCAAGCTTTCAACTTCAAACCCATCTCAGACTCTTTATGAAAGGTCCAATAAGATAAGCTCTGAAACACACATAGCTTTTATGTTCAACAAATGTCCCTGCGGATTCATTGCAGTCCGTTATTTTTTGCAATTCACAGTCCCTTTTCACTCCATAAGGACCAAAATTAAATTACTGCACCTAGAATTGAACGGCAAAAGCAGAGAAAATACTTAAACCCAAAGCCGTGTTTTCTCTTTCCACAAGCTTCGTAATATTGAACTCCGGCTATTTCATACATGGAGAATTAGATGGATTGGAAAAGAATTATTATAATATGAACCAATCAATCATATCCTAGATTCATGTCCAAGAAGAGTCCAAAACAACTTAAAAGCTGAATTATGATACACAAAAGGATCATACAACTTGCAAATGGCAACTGACCCATGTTGTGAAATCACACAAGAAGAAAAAATTACATCACCAACGGTATTTTATACTAAAATTTAAATTGACCCATGGTGTGAAATTAAAAAAAAAAAAAACAAAATCTCCATACCCAATTGTCAAGAATATAGAATAACACGTATCCTAGCTATGTTTGTATATGTATTCATGCATTTTTCAAGGTTATCTATATTGAAATAGATAAGTTCAGCCAAAACAGAAAATTTGGAAAAGAAAAAAGTAAACACACAAAAATAACATCACTAACAAATGAAGAAGAATGATAGCACAAAGAGAGAGAGAGAGATGACCTTGAAGTTTCCGCAAAACACAACTTCGACTTTGAAACAGCGAACCTACGACTTCGGAACAGTGAGCCTACTAGCTGTGCATATACCAAATAGATAAAATTTTCAGTATAGAGAGAGAGAGAGACTTGGATTAGGGGTTAGCGTAGTGTGCTGTGCAATTAGGGTTTAAAGTGAAGATAGAGATGAGATAGGAACGAGATGCATATTAAGGGCATTTTTGGGAGTTCAAAAAGAATGGAGTTTTATGCTATGACCATGGAAATAATACAGGAAACGATTTCCCTTTTTTTCTCATTTATTTCTTCTCCAATTGCATATTATGATATATAGATTTTTCATTTGTTTCTTCCCCATTTATATATTTTGATATATAGAAAAAAGAAGTGTAGAGTATTATTAGTATAAAATATTATTAATGCTCAATAATGTATAATTAAGTAATACATAGACTAAAACATTTATTGGAAATAAATAAATTTGATTTGTATCTACCTATTAAATTTTGAACTTCATTTTTCTTTCAATAAAGTTTATACATTTATCTTTTTTTTTCATTTTATATTCACTTATTTGTCTTGATGTGTATTATAGATAATGGATCATCATAAGATTTTGATTTACCTTATTAGATTAGATGAAGAGTTTACATCAACATATTTGTAATAAGTTTTGTTAGTTTTTTTTTATTTGAACTTCATCTTGAAAAGGGAGGTAGAGAGAGGAACATTGGATGAACGAGCATTAATCAGGCATGAGACATGTATAGAAGTAGTTGACTCACTCACTAAGATAGTGTTTGATTGTATTATTTTTTAGGGGATAAGATTGGATAAAAGTTTTGTGCTATATATCATAATATGTAATTGGAGAAGAAATAAATGAAAAAAAAAAAGGGAAATCGTTTCCCAACAATATGAAATGAATATAATTTTTTTTCTTTCACCTATTTTTGTGTGGCAAGAATATAATATTATTCAAATTCCCATTCTTGTTTGTTGTCGCTGTTTCTTATTCATATATGTCATAATATTATCTTCAGAGGAAAAAATATGTTTTACCATTCAAAGTTCATAGACTTTCTTAGTTTTTTATTTGCAAAATTCTTTCTTGAGAATGAAGAATTGTAGATTATCTTCTCATGCAGCAAATAACTAACAAGAAGCATCCTTTAGCTTGATCTACCACTTCTATGGCATATATCAGTATAGTGATAAAGATATTAAGTCCACATGGAAACTTTAACATGCAAATTGTAGTTTTTAAGGCTCCTATTGAATTGACTAACATAAAAGCAAAAGCAACATTAAATGTAAAGTATCGACCATTACTATGTTTAGATAATGAGCCAAAGCATGATTAGAGCACATTAATGGCTAATAAGAATACGGAGCTACATCACCTTACTAGTATCTACAAGAATATCTTGATCAATGTTGGTGTCACTTTGATTAAAGGTCATGGTAAGGTAGGTCAAAACTTTACTATGCCTATGTTATTTTCAGCTTCTTTTATGTTAAAAATTTTCTTTAAAAACACGATAGATTGTGGACCCATATACAGTTATGGTAGATGGGAAATGCTATTCAGTAAGATACATACTAATCTCTGTTGGAGGATGCCCCTTTATTCTTGATATTCTCGGTGAAGAACATGCAATTGATTTAGATGCAACACTTGATTTGCCATTAAAGTAAAAAAAAAAAAAAATTGCAATCATTGGGGTAGATATATTACAATGGAATTTCTTAGCATCTTCAATGGCTTGAAGAGTGAAGTATATGTTTTTATAAAACAGAAGAAATTTTTTAGAGGTTTTGATGAAGAGGTTAGGGATTTTAAAGATGGCTACTATGCTTTCCTTACTTGAACCAATATATTTTAGTACAAACTAATGCCAGGAAGTATTGTTTTCCAATTGTGACAAATAAAAAATTTTGTTAAAGAATAGATGGCCTTACAAGGAATTGAATTCCACACAAAAGAGTAGCCTCAAGCAATTCACAGGACTAAGGATGCTACATATTATTTACTTCAAGCTGCTTAAAGGCTAACTAATAAATTTTTATCTGACATATTCAAATGAAAATTAGATGGGAAAGAAGAAAAGGGGGCAAAACTATTTTTGCTTAAGATAGTTCTCATTTGAATAGTTTTCTTACATAATCTAGTCTAATCTAACTTGGTCTTGAAAAAACAAGCAACTACAATGGAGGAATCACTATTAGCTCGATGAAATTCTAAACTTTATTAAGATTAGTACTTATTCTAGATGCATCCATGAATACCTTGTTATCTTCTAATGAGAATGCCATGAATACCCTATTTTTTACACTCATATACTTCTTGACATGTATTATGGTACACAAAAGGATCATATAACTTGTAGATGGCAATTGACCCATGTTGTAAAATCACAAAAGATAAAAAAATTACATCACCAATAGTATTTTATACTAAAATTTAAATTGACCCATGGTGTAAAATTAAAAATAAAAAATCTCCATAGCCAGGAGTACTTTATACTAAATAATTTATGTTATCTCAAATGTATAAAAATAAATAGCTATAAGCTCTTTAAATACTACTAGACATCAGATTAAGCATAACTACTACATGATCATCTTTAGTAAAAGCATCTCATAAGCTAGTTCTTAAATTAGCATCATGATAGCAGACCTTTTAACTAAGAAACCATAGGCATAGCCGTTTATGTTTTTTATTTTGAAACATACAAAATGACTAGAACTACAAAAAAATAAAAATAAAAATTGCAAGAGACTGATTCTTAGTAAAGTCAATACATAGTGAACCAAACCTTAAAGAGCATGAAAATGGGAGATGAAGCGGCGTATTAATGCGATGATAACTTGGCTTGGTAGATTCAGAGTTTAGTACATCGATACGACATTTGCAAAAAATAATATAAAAATAAGTCTCAAGCAAAAGAAAATATGAAACTATGGTAGTGAAGTTGCATGCAGAGGCATATAACTTCAATGTGCATATAAATCCCCCCAAAATCAGCCCCTACCTCTCTATTTTCACACTCACACAATCTTTCCCAAGAAATTTTCCAAACACAAATTTCTCTATCCTACTAACCTATTGGTGTTCAAATACTAATGTTTTTGCAAAAATTGATTAGATTCATTTATCCCATTTTTTAATTAATTATACATTTTTGTTATTATTTATTTAGTTTTAGTTATGAAATTTTTGTATTTATAGTGATATATGTTCCGTAGAAAAATTTAGACTTACTTTATATAATTTCAATCCATGTTGTAGTAGTAGTTTAGAAAGATTGTATTTAATTGTTGATGATAATAGTAAAAATATTAGTTACTTAATACGAGTAATGTAGTCAATTAAGAACCTTTTAAAGATGGAAGTTGTGTAATGATGTAATGTTGGTAAAAAATGTTAATTTTGGTGAGTGGAATGTAATTACTGTATGGACTTTTCGCTAACTTAGTGATAACTCGTATAATAATTAGGGGTAAGATGGTAGATTATGTGAAAATCATTATCTACATACATGGAAATATTATGAGGGGTAACTTGGGAGTGGAGTATGATAGGAAGCAAGTGAAGAAGTTGAAAATGAATAAGGGGTCAAATTATGCCCATTTTTTAAATAGAATATGCAATAGCATTGGGATTAGCACTGCTAGAATAGAAATTGTTCACAAGCATCCAACATATTACGAAGGTAGTGTCCATTACGAGTTGATGCCCATTAGGGATGACGATGATGTTGAAAATTGTATTGAGATGGTTGAATCATTTGGTAAACGATATATTTAACACATTTATGTTCGGTTGGGTGGGCAGAGTAGTATGGCCAATGTAGTCGCCTTCATACTATAGCGCAAGACGTGGTTCAGGATGATGCTGTCAATGTTAATGTGAATAAGGAAGCACTTGATGCAGAGTATGGGAAAATTTGGTAAGAAGATTTGAGTTATGATCCTTATATAGAAAGGATTGCTATGAGTCTTGATGGTAGTGATGATGAAAATGATGATGATGACAGTGAAGAAGATGGTGATGAGGGTGAAGAGGAAGGTAAAGCCGATTATGATGAGGAAGATGATGAAGGTAGCGACTGGATGGCTTTTGATGTCTTAGGGAGTGATATCTCCATAACCAATTCATTTGCATCTTCGCTAGCCCTTGTTCAAACTCCTGTGACACAACACACTCGACCTGCTATAAGAGATCCAATCCCATTCTTGAATTTGGTTGGTGATAGTAGATATGCTACATTTGAAGATGAACAGAATATGCAATGCAGCAACACAGTAGATAGCTATGAGTTAAGTGTCGGCATGAGATTTGGCACTAAGAAAGAGCTATAGGATGCTGTAAAGAATTACAACATAAAACGGTACTGCAACTTTCGAGTACATGAATCAGACCCAACATTATGGCACATTCACTATACATAAAGGGCAAATGGATGTAAGTGGAGGCTAAAAGCATATAAAAAGCAAGTATATGGCATGTTTACGATAGCGATTATCGAAAGACCATACACATGTGTTAACCTAACAATAAGATAAGATCATCCCCAGATAGATAGTAATTTAATGGCCAGACAATTCATTGGGAATGTTAGCATGAACCCTAATATTACTATTATAGACTTGATTCAGAATATTCAAAATGAGTTTGGATACATGGTGATGAGAAGATGGGTGTTCAAGGGGAAGAGAAAAGCAATAGAGATGGTGTATAGTAATTGGGAGAAATTATACAATGATCTTTTAAAACTTCTAAACGCTATTAAGATTACAAACCTGGAATCAGAGGTGAAGTGGGGGTGGAAAGGTACGGTTGAGCCAAGTGTATCGGAGATGAAGTGGATGTTTTGGACATTCTGATCTTGTGTACATGCATTTGGATACTGTCGTCTCATTATCTGCATTGATGGCACCTTTTTGTATGGCAACTATGGCCATAAGTTGCTCGTTGCATGCATAATGAATGGAAATAATAGCATCGTGCCATTGGCTTTCGTGCTCTTTAATACAGTATCCGAGAAGACGTGATCTTGGTTCCTTTGGCATTTGAAGAGGTATGTAGTTAGTGGATAGGAAGAGACAATATGCTTGATCTCAGACATGCATATTGTTAAGAAGGCTTTTGACAATGTGAATAATGGTTGTCAACCACCCTTTGTGGTATGGGGATACTGCATAAGACATATAACTAGTAATTTCAACTGTAAACATAAAAACCGAACATATAAGAAATTGGCAACCGCAGCAAGTATGCAAGCGCAGCAATGAAAATTTTTTACTTTGATAGAAGAGATGTCGATAATGAATAAGAATGCTCCGCGTTGGTTTGCAAAACTTAACATTGATAGATGGGCATCGTATACAGATGGGAACTACAGGTTTGGATACATGACGTCCAACATTGTTAAGAGCTATAATGTATTTCTTAAAGGTTCTCATAGCTTACCAGTTACAGCCTTAGTACGAAGAATATTCTATAACACTATCGCATTGTGTGAGAAGAAGAATGAAGAAATTTCAAAAGCCTTGCTAGGGCATAGGGTGTTTACTATATATGTATAGTAGTTGATAGAGAAGTAGCGTGGACGGGTAAGTGCGCACAAGGTTACTAGTTACAGTAGGCATAATAGATTGTTTGAGATAAGAACTGGTAGCCTAAGAGAGCTAAATGGAGTGATAAAAGGTAGTGGTAGAGTTCACAGTGTTGACATGAATAACCAATATTGCACATGCCAAAAACAAAAAATATATAGAATTCCTTGCTCCCATGTATTCGCAATTGCAACGGAGTTAAGGACAAATGTCCTAAACTGTAATAGTTAATCGTGCGAGTGGACAAACCAACTGATATATACCAAAGACATTTTTTCTTTGTGGGTAATGAGATTAATTAGCCGGTAATGAGATTAATTAGCTAGCAATGAAATTTTCGAAGCTTAAGCCATGGTCTAAGTTAAAAAGAGACAAAGGGAAGCCTAGAACAAAACATTACTACATGGAGATAGATATACGTGAAGCGCCTAATAAGAATAGAAGTAGTTACTATCGAAGGGAAAGACATAACAAGCGTAGATGTTCAGATTTGAATAGGGTTGGCAATTTATATTACTATTTTTTGCATATGCATATACATAAATTTAACGTTAATTTGCAATATCTATCCATTTTATATTACTTATATTGTCACTGATGAATGTTAAACACAATTGCAGTTAGACGGACTCGAGACCCTTTGACCCTTCGTTTTTGGGTGAGTAGGCATCCCATCGCTCTTAGGATGTATAAGAGAGATACGTACATTATTTAATAATGTCTTCCATTCATTTAATACGTAGGTTAGGTGTGGACATATTAATATTTATGTCCATGCAACTTAATATAGGCACCAAGTGCACTTACAGTTAGACATCGTGAGTTGACAATAAAGAAGAGCGAGGAGGTCATACTACTGGATTCACACATGGAGCAGTACTTAGTGGAGATAAGATTCATGGTTATCAGCCAACTTCCATTCATCTAGATGGACTGGCACTTGATTACCGCCCTTGTGGAGAGGTAGAGGCCAAAGACACATACATTCCATATGGTGTACGGTGAGATGACCATTATGCTCTAGAATATTGAGATCCAGCTAGGCTTTAGGGTTGATGGTGCTGCTGTCATTAGTAGTACTAACAAAAATTTGGCAAATGTGGCGAGAAACCTATTAGGCGATGTTCCACCATCTGATGATGTGAAGTGTAGTCGCGTACGAATGTCATGGCTAGCTAGTAGATTTAGGATTATACACGAGCATTACACTCGTGCGTATATCCTCCAGCTGATAAGGGGATTCTTATTTGCTGATAAATTTTCTAGCTATGTACATCTCATGTTCCTTTCTTTATTGGATGACTTTTAGATGGCATGGACGTATAATTGGGGATCAGCCTATTTAGCATGGCTATACTAACAACTATACCAACATTACATGGACTAGGGTATTCGAGATCGGGGGGCCGATGATTCTACTGCAGGTTTAGGCATAAGACCATTTCCCACACATTATACCCCTTAATAGGTCCGGCTTAATGATCATAGATGGTGTTCCTTTAGCCAGTAGATAGCGAAATGAGAAGAACACTATACAGGGACCGACTCATGTAATCCAGTCGTATTACGAGGCATTCGACTTACAGATGAGTCATCAAGTACACTAGATACACTGTTTAATCTTGCTTAAAAAGTTCATGTCACAATTGTTAATTTTTTTTCTCTTTTCACTCACATACATTTCATTTTAGGTTGTATGGCAACCTTACTCGGAAGAGTTACTTCAACTCTTGTCTCCAATATACACGATCGATCGGGGTCTTTGAACAGTTAGGGTACCCCATATCTTCTTCCACATTGTGGAGTTTAACTTTCTAGATCATGTCATTTGATAGTTTAGTGGCTTCCAGACAGAGCCCTAACTAATGCATACTAGTGAGCAGCTTCATCGACAAGATCTCGGAGTTCGTACGGATGTCACTTAGAGAATAGTGTATGATGGTTACATCTAATGGTGGGCAGATTGGCATGCTTGGATCATTCATCTACACCCGATTTTCAGTATAGACCCCAACTATTTATAGTGGTACAGGTAGTACACTCGTCTATACATAACACACTCGGATGTAGTGATAGGTCATTTAGTAAATACAATCAATATAGCAACCTGCGTATAACCCTATTTATTGTGTAGTATGATTGCTAATTGTTTTTCTTTCATGTAGGTCGATACCCTATAGTTAGTTCAGTTGACTGATGAAATATAGTTGGCCTACCGGATTGTTGAAGGTGGCTTATAACTCTTAGAGGACTACGGTGATATTATCTTACGCCATCTATGTCTACAAAATCCACCACCTGATAAAAGCGCCCGGCCTAAGTAACGAGAGTCAGTTGTATCTTAACCACCACGTAACAGACTTTGTACTAGGGAAGGTCGGATTGGTTTCAGACGAGGAAGGGGTCGAGGGGATCTGAATGTTCCATCTGCAAGACAACATTTCATTGACTTAGGTCAGATTAGTTATAGCTTAGGAGTTTCATATGTTACACCACCTTACGCACTCGTAGAGCTCCATCATAAGTAAAGGGATCACCCAACATCGTCCACCTCCACATGTTAGCCCTGTCTCTCCTAGAGACTTCTCAGATTCACCGGCTGAGCTTTCTATTGGTCCTTTTGAGAGACAACCATCATTATTATCTAGACATGGAGCATTTTTTGGTCGGCATAAAAGATGGCATTAGATTTTTTTTTCTAGATATTTTTTTATATTTTGATTATAATAGCAACTGATGTATCTATAGTAATTAAATTTTATTTTTTGTTACATTCTTATCGTATATACTTATAGTATGGAGAAAAAAAAAAACATTTTTTTATCTAAAATATAAGTGTTTCACATTCCTATTAGAATGAAAAAAACACTTGCACAATTATTGAAGTTGCATTAAGCTATGCGATTTTTGTTGCATATTCGTATTAGTATGATAAAAAACTGTAATGAAATAAAAATTAAAAAAAATTACACTAAAACTCTATTTTTTTTACACTAAAGTCGCATTGGGGAGGGGCATGTGATTGTAATGTAAAAAAATTTACACTAAAGTTATATGGGAGGCATGCAACTTCAGTGTAAAAAAATTTGAGTCCGCATGCGACTTCATTACCATAATCTCATATTTATTTTTGCTCGAGACTTATTTTCGTGTTTTTTTTTTTTTACCAAATACCATATCGATATACTAAACTTGGTAAATTAAATGGAGAGAGAGAGAGAGAGAATGTTATATGGATTAGGGCTTGCCGATGGAAATTTTGAGAGAGAAAAAAAGAGAAGAAGACGCCTTTGATTTGGATGAAAGAAACAACTCTGTCAAGAGTTTTTTTGAGATTTCAAAAAATTTAAGTTTGTCCAATGCATTTGAATTTTGTATTGAATTTTTAAAGAGACAAAATTTGGTTGATTTGTCCTATCCTTTAGACCATCTTTTGTCTAATAACAGGGCTAAAAATGCAAACCAAATGATTGATAAAAGTTTTTGTCCTTTCAAATCCTAAAAAAAGTTAGACAACCAAACGATCCCTAAGAGTATGTATTGATAAAGCTGAGGGCATCTACATAAATTGAGAAATCATGTATACTATTTGTAATACTCAAAGTCCTCAAACAATTAAAATAAGAGCCTTAGGCAACATACTTTATTTTATCTTGAGCTTTAGACGATGTAAAAAAAAAAATTAGACAAAAGTGTTCCCATCAAATTCCATTTCAATAATATCATAAATGCCTTATTTGGATAATAAACATGACTTTATGGATATAAAATAAACTATTTATTGAGAACTCGAAATTCGAACTCTATAATAAAGCAAGACCTTAAATGTAAAATATTTGGCCTAAAAGATTGATTATTATATAAATGAAAGTATACGTATGAGTATGATAACTCACCAAATATAACTGTTAACTAACATATATATTCACACACATTAGTAGATTGTGCATTGGTAATACATGTGTTAAAAATAAACAAAAAGTAAATTAGAAGTTCTTTGAAACAATTTCAATTTTTTCAATCATATTTAAAACTTTCAATTTTAACAATTAATTTTTAGAACATTTTGAAAATTTTCATTTGGATAAAAGTCTATAATTTTAGTAGTTAAGTTTTGAAAATTTTGAAATCTTCAAATGTTAAATTTTGGTAATAGTTTAAATATTAATATTAATTTATTGCTTATGTAGTAATTTTCTATACATGTTATATCACATGAAAACCAATTTGTGCCAAAAAAAATATTAAAATATGTTATAAACCAATGTGAATATTACAAATCATATATATTTTATTGACTGAATTTCAAAGTGTAAAACATATTATACAAAACAGATTTAATTTGCAAACCGTCCATGGTAGTGGTTGAACGTGAGAGTGGAAAAGCTTTATCAATGTCTGTATTAGGTAGGATTTAAAAGTTCCATTTTTTCCATTGAGGGTATATGAAAATGGTAAAGAAAAAACTAACAAAGAAAGATTGTGGAAATTGACAAAGAAAATGATCTCAATTTAAAGGATGATTATAATAATAACATAGAAAGTTGAGAGATGTTTTAATTATTTAATTGAAATGAAAATCATGTGATAATAAAGAGAGCTGAAAAGTTTTGTTTCATGTTTGATATGTTGGAATATATTGGAATAAGTTGTTGATGATTTCAGGTTTCATTTTCTTTCTTATATTTGGAAGTACATTTAAAATGTAGAATCGTGAATTTAAAGAGAAATTCAATTTTACCTCTGAGAAGATAGAATCACGATTTCAAAAAATATTTGATTTTACTTCCAAACTCCTTTTACTAATTATTATTAATTGAAATTATTTATCTAACTTTCAATCTAATTATGATATCAGGTATTTTTGCTAAATACTACTGTATTTTTGTTAAGAAAAAAATAACAAATACTACTACATATACATTTCATTTCTTAGACATTTCCAAACATAGTAATGGATTTATGACCTCAGATTTTATTCCATTCAATTCTACTCCATCCTAATTCCAATATATTCCATATCCAAACCATTTCCTTCTACCAAATATGATATTAATGTTATTTATTATTCATGGGAATAGATATTGATAAGAAAGAATGATATGAATCATGGTGCCATAAATTAATGATTCAAAATTTATTTTTTTTAAAGGAAAAGATGTTGACAGAAATTGAAACACATAATTAATGATAAAAATGGAGGTTTTAGTCATTTGATTAAAATAACATATATAAGACACCGGAAATTGAACTCAAGCTTTAATATATAGATAATTAATGGTGTAGAGGGCTGACTTTGATTTTGGACTTTTAAGTAAATATAAAACTTGATTTATTTATGTTTGTGAATTAGGTTTATTTAGTTTGTTTTTTTCCCACCCTTAGCTACCATCACTAATTTTGGCAAATAAAAAAAAAAAAGAAAATCACTAGTAATCAAGGACAAGACAATCAGAGTTTGTAGAGCCCAGTGACGAAAGACGTAAAATGAAGCCCACAAATTAATAAGGCATTTGGGTTGATACACAAGCCATTGATAAAGGTTAAAATTAGTGGGTATCAATGACAGTAAGACTAATCCTAATATCTTTATATAATCCCAAATTGAAACTAGGTTTTGGATCTTCTTATCGATTCCCTTTTTCCTTTTTCCTTGGCTATAGGTGTTATCGATTTAAATATTTTATTTTATTCTTAGGCTCTTAGCCCATTTTATCTTTGTTACAAATCCTCTCACCAGGTATGCAACGATTTTTCCCGTCGCCAGGCCACCTTTTGTCCTTTCCTTTTGTGCCAATACGGCACTCCTATTAAACAGGAAACACGGGAATTCTCCAATAGAAAATTTAGACTAAAGACGATATTTAAGTTCAATTAAATAAGGGTTCTACTCAATTGTCCCAACTTGCACACATAAAATCAACAAATAAACTACTATCCGTATATTTCTAATGCGAGAAGACAAGTTTGAAAAGGTATTTAGAGCATTTCTATCCACAAACTAAATGCAACATGAAGTCCTTTTATCCTAAGGTTATCTTCATTCTATTCGTATAGTTTTTAAACGGTCGTTTTCAATATTTATTTATATTATTTATAGGATTTATAATACAAAAATTTAATAAAATTAACACTTAAGAAATGAAAAAAAAATGATGATACCTTTTTAGCTAAGAATTTCAAAAAAAAAAAAAAAAGAAAGAAAGAAAGAAAGGTGAAAGTATCCGACTCCAATGGAGAATGATATTCATATGGGGTTCTTTACTTTAGCAACTCATTTTAAGGATTTACCTTCGGGATGCTCTTAGAAAAATAGACTGATGACGTTTCTTCAGAATACTAAATTCTGTGGGACAAATATGAACCTCTCAATTTTTCTTCATCAACATCAACCACAACCCCTCCAACAAACACATCTAGGAAGCTCAACATGGAAGCATGTGTGTATTCCTCGTTCCAATGAATATGTACAAAGCATGTGTTTCAAAAAACAGGAGGAAGAAAAAAGTAGAGGGACGATGTTGCATTACATCCGAAAAAGGAACTCTGGAAGTAATCGAGTGACAAGAAACAAACTAAGAAACGAAACGAAACCAATATCTGGGAAAAGATAATCAAAATTCAACTTCTTCAGGGATGCTCTTCGACACAGCTTGGCAAGTTTTCTCAGGACTAAGCGTCTCAATACTTGTAACACGACTCATAGGAAGTTGTACTATCTCCCTGGCGACATCCTTAAACTCAAGAACACCACCTTGTTTACAGTTAGACAATAGCCTAGCTGCTTGTTCCTTTGTCATCTTCACTTTTACTCTTATCACCTCTTTCTTGTCGATCGCTTCGTCGTCATGGCTTTTGCATTCGATGGCTTTGTCGTCCGAAAAGGTTACTCTTTTCTTTGTCTTGGTCTTGTTTGGTTCTGGTTTTTTCTTGTCCAGTTCGTCCCTGTAAACAAGATTCGTTTCATGGGTCGTTGCTTTGAATTCTAGAGATTCTTCCAGCGATTTGGTGCTTATGCAAGGAAAGGTGACAAAATCAAACATTTTCTGGGGAAAAGAAAGAGCCATGTAAAAAAAAGGGAAGATGAAATGATAGAACAGGATACGAGGGAGTAGTCCGTTCAGTGAAATGACGATGTGAAGGAGAGGGGAGGGGAGGGGAGGGGAGGGGAGGGAAGGGAAGGAAAGAAGGAAGTATGTAGTAATTGCAGAGGCAGGGCAAGTGATTTATATAAAGAAGGGATGGACCTGTTGGTGATTGTGACATGAGCTGTAAGAAACCATTTCCTAAAGGGTATTTTACTCCTTCGTTTCCCTAAAGATTCTATTTTATTCTTAATTATGAAAATATAAATAAATTAATGCTGGGCTACTATTTATTAAAATAAAAATAAGCAGAGCATCTGCTGAACACTACACGAAACTAGATCAGCAAGAGAGACGAAAAATCATCACATGTATTCATCTACAGTATCACTTTTTTTTTTCTTTTCAAATTAGCAAGAAAAAAAAAATTACTGTTTTGAACCTTTTATCTTAAGTATGTTCCAACCCATTACATGAATATATTTGGAAAAAAAAAAAATTAATACATGATTACAGAAGTTTACTCCATTTATCTATACATCTACATGTGGCTAGTAGGAATATTCTTTAAGACATGGAGTTTGAGACAGTAAATATAATGGCTTCACATTAAATATGCTTCTATGATAAAGCCCACTATATGAGGTCCCCTACTATACCGTTACAGTCTAAAACCCTTACTTGATATTGTTTATGTTATTAAAGTTAAAAGGTTTTAATAACTACCAATAATTATCAAAATTTAGTATCGTATTGTTTTATATTTTAATTTTAACTACTATTATTACCATATTATTCATTTCAATTGTTGTTCCATCTAACCATATCTTATCGGTTATTTTTTTAATCCACAAATTTAAATCCATCTCTTTAAAATATCAATTACTAAATACATAATAGAAAAAAAAGAAATTCCTTCCTCCTTTTCTTCTCTCTTACAAACTTGCATCAAAGTAAAAAGAAAAAAAAAAGAAAAGAAAAGAGAATTGAAAATGTTGCCATTTATGGTAATTCAATATATTGTAAATTATAAAATATAATTTTATTTTATTTCTATACATATAATGTGGCTACATGTATACTAGTTCTAAATAAGGGGGGAAAAAGAGATTAGAAGATACGAATAATGTTATTATGAAATTTCATGAAAATGTGTTACTCTTAATCTCTTACCATAATATTATTGAGGCCAAAAGTATGAGTACTTAGTGTAGAAAACTACCTTTCATTTTGCACAAGTTTGTGATTTATGGTAGCGTTTGATTACATAAATTTTTATGATATTAGACTGAATAAAAAGTTTTATTTTATATTTTGTTTATAAATTTGCTTGGTGATTAGATAAAAATTAGATTGATAGACATGATAAAATACCTAAATTTTACCTCATTTACATCATAGTACAAAAATAAGATTTAATGGATAAAAACAAAAAAATACCTTTCTATATTATAATATTAAGTTAATTAATACTATTTTTATTAAATATTATAAAAAATTATTTATTCTATAATATAAATAATTAATTTTTTAATATAAATTTTATATTTAGAATTGTACAAACCAAATATAGTATAATAAGTTATATTGTCTAGTTTTTTTTATATTTATCATATCCAATTCTCTTTATTCAACCACAATCAAACGCTGTCTATGTCTCAACCCACGAATCACAAAAAATAAATAAAAAATATTGTCCCAAAAAAGTAAACACGATAATTATAAAATTGTACGATTCATGTTAATATATCGTATTTTTGTCTTTCTTTCATATTGAAATTAGTACCTATAAAGAAAAATATATAAAACCAAATAAGAATCACAAATAATTAATTTATAATATAATCATATTAATTTTTATTAAAATTATCACGTTATATCACATGATTTTAATCGTATCGTATTGGTATTATCACATTATATCACAAATTGTGGAACACAAACAGTAGCTTGATCTGACTAAGGAACAAGGAGAGTTAGTGCCGTGTTACTTGGGAAATCTTTGGGAGTGGCGAAAGACTAAAGACTTCGTGGGGCGTGGAAAATTCGTTTGGAACGAGTCTTCGCCGAAGTCTCTTTCTCGGACATGTTTCAAGTGGTTGTCTGGCGGTACTGTTAGCAATTGGCGTAATTTATTGCTCAACTGTGTCGTAAGAGAAGACCAAATGAATCAACATCCAATCTATAAAACAATTTATGTAATAGAATAAGAAAAAATAAAATTGAAATTCCATGAGAAACGAAATAATAATATAATACATATTATTTTATTTAATTAAATTTATAAAAACATTTAAAAATAAATATATAATATAACTTTAATAACACCTTATCTTGATCTAATATCAATTACTCTATGGTATAAATTTATTAGGATCAAAGAGCACACATGATCTTGGACACCTGAGTAGTAAAGCCCGAAAAATCTTTATAAAGGTATTTGTATTTTAGCAATTACTTGTAAAGAAATTACTTTCTTCAAGCTTCAGTTTTTGTAGCCACCAATACCATACAAGTAATTATTAGATGATGCTACATATTAGTTGTGGGGGTATGGGTGGGAAGAGAAAGATAAAGATAAAATATCTAGAAGATTAACGAACTTGATAAAATTAATAGTGACTGTAAAAAGAAAAAATAAATCATGACGCAACAAATAAAATAGAAAAAATCATAGAATATTGAAATTATATAATAAAACATTGGTAATGGATGATTATCTAAGGGAGAGTGGAGGTTATTTTGAATAGTAGGTGATTATAATTAAATAAATTTACTAAAATATCCCTTTTAAATATGACATGATTGTATTGAAGGGCCTTTTAGTGAAACGAAACATTAAAAGTAAAATTAACTATTAAAAGCACCAAAAGGAAGCTATGTAGTTAAATATAGAAGGTATCAAACTGGTTGCGATTTCTAACATTTGGCAAACTGTAAAAGTTAGATAAATAGCATTTTTTCAAAATAATACTAAATTTCCTCATTGAGTTTCGGAAATCGGTGCTAGAAGGAAAACTTTTCTCAATAATCCAAAAAGCTTGAGAATTATCCTCTTGACGGAAAGAATCATGAGTTCTTTTTCACCTATGCCACTTGACAATTATAAAGTGAATATAAAACAAATGCAGATTCCATTTTTTAAATGTTTACAAAGAACTAAAATCTTGCATTGCTAGCTGTCTCAGTCACTAATTTTGAGATAACGTGTTCGAACTTACAGTCCATGTCTAATTTTCTTCACGCTTTGTGTCGGATTGGAGGAACGAGATTGGAGGGAAAGAATTGGAGGCGGACAAAATTATTATTATTATTTTTTTAGGAATGGATGATTATAAGAAAAACCTTTCTTATTGGCTCACAGAAATCATTCTTTTCAAATATGGAGATAACGTAGAAGGAAGATGTACAAAATCATGCAAATGCTCTTTTAAGGAAAAGACTTTTCCTAATATTTAAGTATTTTTGGTAATCAAGAATTTCTTAAAAAATATTTAATTAGCTTTTTTCTCTACAATTATTACTTCTTATTCCTTCAGAATCGAAACTAAAATTTATTATTTGATTTCTTTTTTTTTCCTCTTTAATTTTTTTTTTCCTTATTTCCTTGCCTTATTCAAAGCATAGTGTCAATGCTCCAGCTCTTTGCGAATACGTCGGAATGCTTAAAAATTAAAAACTTTTACATTTTCAAATTTTGATTTTCTGGGCAAGATACTGAGGTAGAGAGCTAGAGGATACGAGGGAGTAAGGAAATTTTGAGTTGATCATACATAATGAACTAAAATTTTGAGCAGATCATATGTAAGTAAATCGCACATTAATTTTTATGGTAATATAATATCTCGATTTATTTTACGGTCCTAAAACATCAATGTTTGGTCCTTTTACGCCCCCTTTTTCCCCTCCATATTTTGGAGAAATGAGTCATTTCGAGCTGCCTGTAATTTGATATTATTAATCATGAATAAGATTGAATAATGGTTTAATAATAATAATATATCAATTATTTATCATAGTCCTGTTAACGTATGTTATACGGACATATTACACTGCATGGTCGTAAATAAAGTGAAAGAATCATCGGAGAAGAAGATCCAGTCCACGACTCCACGTCAACTGCCTGATTATAATGAATTTTCAACATTAGACGTAGCGTTGTCAGCACTTAGATTAATTTAATCCCTAGGAGCTAAAATTCCAAGAACTTTACTAGCTAGTGTTTGAAGGTAATTTCCGTAACCTTGATTTTTTTAAACAGCAAGTGTGACTCACGATCATGAATAAAAAGCATCCGAGAGAAGTAATAATATTCCTATTAAATATTCGCTATAAAACAAAGTCATGTAATTTCTTGAGTTATTTTTCTGGTCTCGTCTGTGAGAAAAAATATATATATATATATTTATTAAATTACAGCTGCAAATGGATTGAGATATCTACAAGTTATTTAAGCTTAAGTCATTTTAAATTTGACTTGATTCAATTTCAATTTATAAAAAAATTGAGCTCGACATTAAAATAAAGCTCATTTTGATGCAAGAGTCGAGTTTAAATTTGTAATTTTTAGGTTAAGTGAGACTCAATTAGACTTAAGTTTCATGTATTTTCAAATAAATAATTTTGAACATTTAGAAGTTTGACTTAACTTATCTTGTATGTAACCTTAAAAAAGAAACACAAATATACAGATTAAATGAGTTTTCAACAATCAACATTAGGTTAGCGTTGTAGCACTTTGTTTAATTTAATCAATTGAAATTAAAATTTCAAAAAATTCACTAGTGCTTGAAGGTAATTCCAATGAGCTTGAGCTTGATTTTATTAAAGAGAGAAAGTGACTCATGAAAAGAGAAGAAAAAGCATCGCAGGTAATAGTATTCTTATTAAGTCTTCCCGGTCAAAGTAAAACGGAGTCAAGTCATCATCTCACACCGTGCATCATACGTTCACATATCATATCTGTACGATGATATTGCTGCCATTCCAAGTAACTGTATTAGTCATTGTCTAGTACGTACTATGATTACAATTACTTTTTGGGCTTACTCCTTCCACGGTCTTTCTTTGGTGTTTCATTTTCGTCCATTTTACTATATTCTATTTCTTGCCACTAAGAAAACTCATCTTCATTAGTTTTAGCGTAGGTCGAACTCGCTTTATATTTCCTATCACATGTTGATTTGTTATTGAAAAGATTCTCTGGAAAGGCACTGTAATAAAAATAGATGTATACATACACATAGATATATATATTTATATATATGAATCCTTAGAAAGGTAGTATAAGTCAGGAGACATTAGTGTAAATCTATGAAATATAAGTGTTAGACAAAGATTGTAAGTTGAATTGAGATAATTGTTCATAAATGGGCATGAAAAGCAACAAATTAAGCCAAATGACACTGTCTTTTCATTTTCTATGACCATAGCATTTTAGATATTGGTTTGCCGTGGAAAAATAACCTTTTAAAATCTTGCGTGGATTGTTCTTTTTACGTCTGTATTTTATCCGTATTTAATTTATTTCTATTTAAAATTTACTATTAAAAAAACTATTTTATATATATTTTATTTGTTTTCGTTTCATAATTACTATAAAAATGGTGATTAAACTATCAGAATCGGGAAATAAATATTTATGTGCTTTTCAGAGAAAAGATTTGAAAATTATATCTTATATATTGGAAATAATTATTTTAATTAGTAATTAAAAAAAATACTTTTTCATTTTTTTGGTATTTTATTTTTTCCAAACACAAATATTCAAGTAGACAATAATAAAATACCAATAAAATATAAAAAAGATGAATCAAACAAAGCCTTAAACTTTACATAACTCATTAGACAAACTTTAAAAAGCACTTCCTTATATATTGTAGATGTAAGGATTCGACTTAGGTAGTTATGTGCGAATAGTGTGCTACATGTGACTTAATGGAAGTGAAGTGAGAAAAACACTTGATAGGATAATTAAGTAAGAACAAGGTAAGGAGGAAAAATAGATAATTTCAATGTCTCAAATTCACAAGTGATAGACAAGGCATCCTTAAGGGACTCAGGCATTTATCTTTTAACTTAAGCAAATAAAATCAGTTTTTTACTTAAATCGCTTGTTTGATTTTAAAGAGTTGAGGTTTTGCACAACAATATTATTTCTCTATTCTTTTTAAGAGTTCCAAATGAAGAGGAATGGTTGGGTTTTTATAAGCTTTTGGGCAAAATAACATTTGTTGGATTATCTCGACGATCAATAAATGAGATGAAGCTTGTTGAGTTCATGGTTATCTTGAACGAGTTAACTAATAGGCCTAAAGCCTAAAGTTAGTAACTTTTTTTATAGGTGCATAAACTTGCCTGAAAAAGGGTAGATATAGATAGACTGGTCTAAAGATCTCTATTTTGAGCCGATTAAGCCAATTTTCATTAAATCATCCCAAATATAGACTAAACTCCTTAAGTTAGGCTTTACCACTTAGCCCATGGAGTCAAACTTAACCTAATGGTTAATATTGTAATTTTCAACCCTGTACAGATATATTTCATAGGGCATAGTGTAATTTATCTCACTTCAAGTTATCCTAAAGGGAATCCATAAAAAACTCTCTTACTCAAAATAGGTAAAAAA
Organism: Lumnitzera racemosa; assembly: GCA_024138005.1. Taxonomy (NCBI): domain Eukaryota; kingdom Viridiplantae; phylum Streptophyta; class Magnoliopsida; order Myrtales; family Combretaceae; genus Lumnitzera; species Lumnitzera racemosa. The sequence goes on from JAMXBC010000001.1 coordinate 17,196,951, forward strand.
TCTGCTTAAAGGAAAGTCCCTCCATTATGTAATTTTAAACGACACTGTTTTCCAAATTTTCTTTCTAGTTTGAACACATTTTAGCTAGAAAACTAATAGGTATGGCTAAATTGTTTCATAATTAACAATATAGAACATACGAGATAGGAAAAGATATGTCTTAGAAGATGCATGGATCAATCAGCAGTATGTATTATCAAATCAAAACATGACATAAAGATAGAGTAGGATTATGATGGATAAAGGTAAAAACCACTATCACGTATACTATAATGTAAATATACGTTCCAAAATATTTAGAATCGGACCTTCCTCTATGACTTTTTAAAACCATCCTAAAACATAAAATCCTATAAAATCTATGGATTCAAAGTATCTAGTGGAACAAATACCTTATGAATCTTAAATTCATGATATTTTGTGCAATCAATAAATTTTTCTTATTAAATTTTCCATTTGAAATTCATACTCAAAACATAATGATATTTAAATTGGCATTATAAACAATGTAAATGCAATTAATTCCCCAAGTTTGGAAAATAATTCTTAGAGAAAGGAATTTACTGGAGGAACATATTTGTTGATAGGATATTTTGGATATAGGCTCCTTAGATCTACACCAACCTATTTAAGCCTTGGGCCAACCTAATTAAGCCTAAAACTGGCGTGATCCGCTGTAGACTGACTTGCCTGAGGAACCTCCAAACAAAGACTTGATGCCATTTGACACCTGGCCTGGTGTTAAGATGGTCATAATGATCATAAGACAAGCGAATAAGGCTTTAAGACCTAATCAACATCTACATCCCTACATTTTTGGAATACGTCAGCATGCATGATCCCATTTACTAGACTTAGTGGACATATCAATGTGTTGATATGCTCTTAGATCTACAGTGGCCCTCCTCTATAAATAGCCTAAGTATAGTTATTAAAATCGTGAGTAAACAATATAATTATAACAGTTTATGATTTTATGATATTTTTCTTAGTTAAAATAGATATAAAATCATTTATATGTAGACTTTTAGTAAAATTATGAATTTTGATATACGATTTTATAAGTTTACTATTTTACTAGTTTTATATGATTGTATACGATTTTACAGATTTTATACATTTAAATAAGCAGTAGAATTAATATTTTGATAACCATACAAGTGCTCTAATAATAAAGTACCTTAACTTCTTTGTGCACTTAGCCTACTCTAAACTGCTTGGCTCTCTTATTTACCCTCTTATGACCATCTACTCACTTAAGTATCGGAGTGATCACATTGGATAATATCTTAGCGCTCTTCATTGTATGCTCTTTTGCAGGCCCATTGTCTATTTGTGCAAAACCTAGTCACACCAATCTTTACTAGTAGAATCCTATTGAAGATAATAGTCATTTCAATGTTCACAACAAGATTTGAATTTTTGGTAAGATATATGGTTTATTCAAGACAAATTTGGCAACTAATTTCCATTAACTACACTTTAGCAGGAGAAAGTATCAGATCGCTCCATTGTATATTTGAATAACATATATAAGATGTAGTTATTATAATTACATATAAAATATACTAAATGTTACTATATAAAATTATGTTTCATGATAAATGATATATTTATTTTGTACTATTGTAAATAAATAATAACTTAGTCATTTTATGAGATAAAGGTTATATTTTTTATCCATGAATGGTTCACAAAATAGGAAGGAAAAAAAAAACAGAATACCTTAATTATCATATCATAATTAATTTTCTAAAATGTTAATGAATTGGATGTCCATAAAAGTAAATAGAGTTAATGAATTATCTTCCTAACTCTTAATATTCCTTAATAGTATTATCAATTATTGTTATCTATTATACGATCCCTTTAGCATTCGTTAGGTCTTTTATGTATTGAATTCATGTATTAATTTTCAATTGATGCATGTTTATTATGCAGGAATGGACTGTAACAGAATCGCGATTTTGGTTTCCATTTATTTTCCTTATGTTTGGAAATGTATTTAGAAGTCGAAATTGTGATTTCATGAAATCAACAATTCTGGCTTAAAAGAAAAATTTGATTCCGTTTTTGAAAAGTTAGAATCGGTGATTTCATTCCTCCCATATTTATTATTATTAATTAAATTACTTTTTTAACCTTTAATTTAATTATGATATTTAATATTTAAAGATATTTTTTGCAATAATTACTATATACACATTTAGTTTCATTTCATCCATTCCATGCCGTGACATTTCTAAATATGTGAAATGATTTATCATTCTACTCTTTATTCCATTTTAAACTATTTCTGTGTACCCAATATGACATAATATATAGGGCTAAACCATCTTCAAAACTAAGCCATTAGAGCTTAGCTCATGTCTTGGGTACGTTGATTGGCCTAAGAATCTATATCCTAAAAAACGTATTAACACTTACCAATAGCAATTGTTGATAAAAAATGTTCTTTAATTATCATAAAATGTTATAGATCCTATTTACTTTTCTACAATAAAATTTTCTTTCGTAATAAAATATAATTATTTTTATAGACCATAGACTATGACCATTGAACTTGCAATGAAAGATATATAAAGTCATTGCAGAAGTATTATTGAAAAAAAAAATAAAGAAAAACTAGAAAAGTTCATTCTCACTAATTCTCTTGTACACACATTATGTCATCAGATTTCTCATTAACTTCAATGTTACTCACATTACTTACATTAAGTTAACATTATTCATATTTTAATAATTAGTTTATTAATAAATTTCCATAGAAAAATCTTTTCTTAATTTTTCCAATAGCCAAAACTCTTTACAAAGAACAAACATATAAACATTATTATTTATTATTTTTGCCCATCATATGATTCCTTTAGCATTATTTCCACATTTATGCATTCAAATCCCTTACTATTTTTCAATTCATTCATGCTTATGAAATAGGGAATGACACTACAATAATTCTGTTATAATACTATGCATATTAAATGTTTCGTACGATATATTCACTTTCCAGTAGGAAAATAAAAAAAGTAACTTCTATTGATAAATATATCTCCTTTAATTATAAAAAATGTTATAAATCCTTTTTAGTTTCATATAAAAAAGAAACTTCCAACTATACCAAAATGTAACCATTTTAAGTAAGACAAACTTATCTAATGTAATTATAATATATATGTATATATATAAGTAAAAGAAATTGAAAATATACATATTTACCCCTTTTTTTTTAAACCTACTCCCATAGTGTAAGGTATGGATGTGAAGTATTTTCACCTTATACCCATCCTGAAACATGAACTCTAAGATATAGGGGGATTAGGTTCCAATATATCCTATATCCATTCTGTTGATTGTGGGAAATCAACTAGGTACAATAGGGAAAAATGTTGGACTATTGGGCTTTGATATGAAGCGGGCTCTTCTCTCCAAGGTACCTATAAAAAGCCCTTCATAGGTTAGTCTACTAGAGCCATCCAATTCTCAAGCCAATAAGGAAGGAAGAAGGAAGAGAAATAGAGAAGTGTTCGAGCACCCTTTGCCTAGGGAGAAGATGCTCAAGTGAGATGGTGTTAAGTGTTTAATGGAGAGTAAGGAGCCAAAGGTTTAGAATATAGCGTAAGGAGCTTACTTATCAAGGGCCCATGTTGGCTTAGGGTTTGTCTGTACTTGTTGCTTTTATGGGATATGTGCCGAAGGGTTAAGAAGGTGGCTTTGGGTGTTGGTTAGTCATGAACATGCTAGTAGCTATGTCTAAAGCCTAAGGCTTTGACATTATTAAAGGTTGTTGAGAATGTTAGCTGTATTATGGTTGTCAAACTGCAATTAATGAGGAGAGGGAAAGAGTAGGCGCAAAGGACTACTAACCTTAAGAAGAGGGGAGGAGGCTTTAACTAACTCGTAAGCTGTGGGTTAACCTCTTGGGAGTGCTTGTAGAAGAGGGGGCCTCTTTGAGTAGCAAGTGTATTCCTAAGGATTAGAGGGGCTCACATAGCTCAAAGGCATCTAAGTAGGCAATTAAGTCCTCCATGACTCGGTGCTTGGGCAATGGGTCTTTGAGGCATTCAATCGCAGGCCAAGTACTCGAGGACCATGAAGTGCTAGGGTAAGGTAAGGTATTTGCTCACTTGATTGCTAATAGGCCTTAGCGGGCCTCTGTTCGGATTAGGCCTCGGGCTTGCCTAAAATAGTGTGTTAATACACCCTATACAAATTTATTAAATAATATTAATAAATAAAGAAATAATAAATAAGAATATTATACTTTTTGGCCAATAGATATTTTAGTAAGAGAAAAAAATGAGCTTAAGATCATAAGTTTATAATCTTAAACGACTAAACCTAATGTTTTTTCTCTCACTTTACATTTTTCATTTTTTTTCTCTTATTTTTTTTTTATCATTTTCTAAGTATTATATAAACTTAAAATAATGAAGATAAGAGTAACTACTTTTTTTTCTTAAATTTCATAAATTTTGCTATAGGTTATATAAGTTTTGCATATGGAGAATGTATAATATCATATATTAATTATTTTTTGGATATCACTTAAGTTTGAAATTTGTAAGAAGAAAGGTAAAATATGTAGGTCCCATAAACGTATATATCTACTTAGTGTCCAAATTATATTGTATCTTATAGATGTAAAAAGATATGGTTAATTATTCAATGATCTACCTTCATTTTCGTAACATTAATTATAAAGAAAGATAAATTACCAAACCAAATTATATAATTGGTATCATTTATTAAAACTTTATGTGATATGACAATAATATATGCAATATGGAAAATACAATTTTATTTATGATATATTACTAATAAAAAATAGTAATTTGGGAGAATTTATTTAGTTAAATATGATTTGCAATTAATAAATTTAATGGTATTGGTTATTGTGAAAAAGGAAAAAATGCTTAATAAATGCAAAAACAAATATCATTCAAGTAATAAAGAAATGCATATAGAAAGAGTAAAATGATATGTATGAAATTTGATTCAAAGACCTCTTGTCTGTAGAACTAAATGCTTATCTACTTAGCAATAACTGATTTCATTGTATATTTTTCTCCTTAAAATATATATTTACCATGCATTTTTCCTTTTCTAAACGTATTAAAAATTAATTTTTCCCGAGGTTAAGGGAGACGAAACCCCTATTGGCCTCCTCTTGAAGCCACTCTTACTACTCACTTAATACTGACTCACCTCTATCTATAATTTTATTATTGTCGAAATACATATAGTTGTAAAACATGAATTTTCTTTCTATGTTTGTATTATTTCATGGTCTTTAAAATATATTTACTATACATATTTTTAAGATTCTTTTTACAAGAGAAATATTTGTTTGATCCAGAGAAAATTAATAAATCTACATAATTATGCATGGAATAATTTATGACATGATGTATATAGGCAATATTTGAGTTTAAAAAAAAATCATAATCTTTTCTTAGTTATGATACACATTTGAAACTTAGAATCTCAAAAAAAAAAAAAAAGATGATGTGAAACTCTTCCGTTGGTCTAAATACATTACAATCATTACATTGTACACTAATTGTATTTACTTTCAATCTTATATCAAATATTCATTCTATTTCTTATTTAATGACTTTTGATGGTTTAAATGTATGGAGATATGTAAGATCAATTTAAGTTAAATAAACACTGTACTCATTTACATTCGATGTTATATTGATAAGAATAAGTTAAAATTGCAATATGGGAAAAAAAAGTTAAAGCTACATCTATAAATTTCTATATCAATCTTTTTGCCTCTTTTGTTTCAATTACCTAATCTAGATCTTTATCCTCATTTCATCCTTATAACATAAATGAGAGAATTATAACGAAGGGATCAACGTTTAGGAATAAATTCAAATAGGAGGTCCACATTTTAAAAAACTCAAATAAGGGATGAACATTTTATAAAGTGGTTTAAATAAATAATCAACGTTTTGTAAAATTCAAATAAATGATTAACATTTCACAAAGTAGTTCAAATAATTTCCCATTTCATAAAATATTGATCCTTTATTTGAAGTTTTGAAAATGTTGATCCTCTATTTGAACTTATCTCTAAATGTTGATCCCCTCTATTATAATTCTCCTTAACATAAATCCGTTTATTGATTATCATTTATACAACAATTACATATAAAAGCTAGTTAAGAAAAAAAAAATTGTAACAAGTAGAAATATACAAAAAGGATTTCAATTACAACTTGAAAGAGAAAGTTAAAGCTATATCTATAAATTCTTATACCAATTTTTTATTTTTTATTTATTTATTTATTTTTTTTATCTTTGTAGTTTCCATTACCAAATCCGATCTGTCTTCCTTTTCATCTTCACACAAAATGATAAATCCATTTCTTGTTGATTACGTGTGTAACAATTACATATAAAATTTATTTAAGAAAAAGAAATTAAAATAAAAAGTGAAAACATAAAAAAATAACATAAAATATTAGGGAAAATGCAAATTTATAAAAAAATATATCAAATAATAATGAACATAATTTGTGACAATATTACACATATATATTTAAATTTATATAATAGAAAAATGACATCAATGTATAAAAAATTTTATATTAATACTGAAAATCTCTAAATAAATCCTCTGAAGTTACTTTCCTAAAGTTTTCCTAAAATTATCCTCTTAAGATGCAATTATATGTAATAGATGATTGATATTATAAAAGAAAAAATAACATCACATAATATTTTAAAAATTAAGACAATATTAACCATGAAATTTATTTTAAAAATTAAGACAATATTAACCATGAAATTTGTAAAATTAGGTAAAATACTTTAGAGTATCCATTTCCAATTTGAAATTGTTGAATGCTTTTTCTAAACAACAAATCCCTATATTTGAAGTTCTATTAGCAAATTCCAAGTTCCAACGTTAGGAGTCATTATTAAAACCCTTTCATTGATTATCATAATGTAATTTCTCATAAATCTTAAACTATTTTCATGCAATTACTTTACTTGAAGCACAAATTTGTTTGAAGGGAAAGTGTACTTCTTATAAATCTTGAACTATTTTTCACACAGTTACTTTACTTAAAGCACAAAACTATTTGAAGGGAAAGTGAGAAGAGAGAAATATGTGGTTATATATGTTATTAGCAGAGCATAAGAACTCAATGGCAGGTTATTATACTGAATTTGAATCCTCTCAATTTATTTTTTCTCAATTTTCATTAATTTTACGAATTAATGGTTGAAATTTTCTAGATTTTTGGAATACTTCATGATATCATAATAATATCATCATTTTCCTTATAATCTTAACTATTAATAATATATGACAATATTTTAAAGTGATAAATTGAGAAAAACTAAGAAAAGTTAATGGATAGGATCATTTGTTTGTAGGTTCTTCGTATCAGTCGTACAACATAGTATTAAATAATTAAACCAAGTGCATAGTCTGTTGCTTCTAATTGAATGACAACATTTAGGGTATGTAAGTGACCATAAAAAATTGTAAATGAAAAAGCTTAAAATACATCTAATGCAATTTGCCCTTATTATTTTGAATATTAATAAACAAATAAACCAGTGATGTCGGATTTGAAGCTGCTTGGCCGATTCAATTGAGACTGACCATAAAAATGAGTTGGTTCAATGAAGAAACCCATTTTTCAAGTGACTCACATAGACTTGCTTAACTGATGTGATTCAATGATGACTTGGTTAACGTGGTCAAATTGCAGGTTTGGATGCAAAAGAAAAAAAGGACTCAACAAAATTATATCCTAATGACTAATGAAAGATAGGAAGTTGTAGTCCTAATTAATGATTGTATGAAATTGAAGACTAGCCGTTAAAATAAGTTAATTGATTATTTGATTTCATATTTATTTATCTTTTATGATTAAAATAAGATTGATGTTTTTATTTTTTAACCTTGATTCAACTCCGATTAAACCTGACTCGATCTTTTAACCCTTAACTCTTAACACCTTCAAATATTTGAATCAATTGTAGAGTCAGATATAAGAACATTGTATTGTCGAGTTTGATTTTTCGATTTTTTTATCTAATTTGATTTTTTATTTTTTAATTAATATTAAACCTTAACTCATTTAATATTAATCATCGACTAAAGAAATCAAGAAATTTTGGTTTTTCATTTAGAAAAATTTTTATAGTCACCATCTGATTGAAGTCAGGAGAAAGAAAATAAAATCATAATCAATTGGATAAATTGACTATGGTTTAATTACCGATCTTCGATTTCAAATTGACTAAAAAACTAGAGGGTTTTAAATTCGGGGACTAACCTATTAAACCCTAATGGATACAGTTATCTATTTATCGAAATTAGGTTTATTTTTCTATATTATCTTTTTTAAAATATCTTTAAGAAAGTAAAAACCAAAAGAAAAAAAAAACCTAAATTTCTACCGATTTTATTGTCGTCCTAAGGTATTTACATGCTTGAATCAAATGATCGTAGTTCTTTCTGAAAACTTTATTGTATTAGGTCTTTTTAATTTTTGAAAACCAACCAAGTTTATGTATTCAATTGATTTAGTTTATTTAAAAAAAAAAATCTAAGGAAGTCTTAACTCGTGAGTGATCAAAAGACTCTCTAAAACATCCTAAAAATCCTATTGATTTTTTTTTATTAATTGTTACTTCTAAAAAATTGATTTTCTAAGTGAGAAATCCTCAAAAACTAATCCTTAAAAATTCCTAGACAAATATATATATATCTATCTATATCTCTATTTATTAAACAATTATCTAAGAAAAAAAATCATATCATATAAAAATTTTCATAAAAGAGAAAATTCCTAATATATACATATCTTACATATACTACATTATATGACCAAAGATCTAATGATATAATATGATTAGAATAATAATAAACTATATAAATAATAATAATAAAAAAGGAAAGAAACCGAACCTATGTTCTACATGTGTGAAGTGCGGTCGGTGTTGTTTGTGGCAGTGTAGAGTGTGTGATCTTCAATTGTCGATAGCGGCTCAGTATGGGCATGTTGGATGGAGTCAGGCAGAGCTAGATAGTAGTGTGATGACAGTGTCGTGGAGAGGTGTTGCCATGGTTCATTCAGTCGTGGACTGTGTGCTGATCACTACGGAGTTATCGTACGGCTTGGTTGGTGCGGGCAGTGGATGGCGTACTTAGCAATGATCGTGTGTGGTGCAGCGGCGTGATGATTGAATGTGATCAGAGTGGCGTGTGTCTGGTTAAAGACTTGCGTGTGATCTGCTTGCTGATCGATCAGGGGACTCGCTGGAATGGTGTACGTCGAGTGGCTAATCGACGGAGTTTGCTTCGTTACTGCTTTTGGTGTCAGGGAAGTTGCTTTCGATGGAGGATTTAGACGAAAAAGGCTGTCCAGGAGCTATTATGAGCGTTCGGCTAAGTGCTGATGTGGGCGCACTGTATTTCAGGTGATGGATGATGAGCGCATTGTTCGCAGCTTATGGTTGAAGATGATGCTGTGTGATGGGGCTGTTCAACGTCGAAAGAGAAGGAGTGAGTTGATTGGCATTGGTGGATGGTGGGGGGCTGGCTAATCGGTATTGTGTGTTTGCGGCTAGGAGAAGAACTGTCAGTGAAGTTATATGGCTTGCTGTGGGATCGAGGGCGTACGCGTGTAGATCAAGCATGTGTCGCTGGGGATTGTTGTTGTCTTGCTGTCGCGGTGTAGTCATGGATGGCCAAGGGATTCACTAGAGTTGTATTAGTTGTCAAAAGAAAGGGGTTAGGGTCAAGGGTCTATTGAGAATGGTCGTAGGGGATTGCTGTCCTGGGTATGGTTGAGCAATTGGGTTAATAGTTGGTGTTGCTTGCGTAAGGGTGGTTCGAGATGGTGTCATGGCTTATTGAATTGGAATTTCGCTTGGGTGTTTTGTTCTTAGGCATGATCTCATATGCTCAACTAGTATTTTTGTAAAAAAAATGAAAAAGATAGAAAAATAAAAAACACATAAATACCTAATAAGATTCAAATCCGTGATTTCAAGCTAATTTACACTAATACTCTAATGCTTATCCGTTAGACCGTTAGCTTGTATCTTAATTTTTAATACAATTGAATTGTATTTAAAATACGCTTTAATTTTATTACTTTTTTTTTTATTTTTAAGTCAGGACTATCGATTATTCTTCTAATTATAGATATTTTTAAATAAATAAAAAAATAAAAAGAAAAAAAGAACTTAAGTTTTTACATATTATAGGTATCTACGTAGTTTTTTTCGGAAAAACTTTAATGTATTGGTTTGTTTTAATTTTGAAACCGACTAAATTTACATTTTAATTAATTCGGTATATTAAAAAAAATCTAAAAAATCCTAACTCATGAATGATTAAAAAACTCTTTAAAACATCCTAAAAATTTTATTGATATTCCATTAATTTTTACCTCTAAAAATTGATTTTCTAAATGAAAAATCCTAAAAAACTAATATTAAAAAAAATTTCTAGACTAATATATACATAAATATCTATATTACTATTGTTAAACAACTATCAAAATAAATGAATAAAACATAATATAGCTAACATATATATATATATATGTAGAAACTAATACAAAAAGAATCCACTAAGTTAATATATATAACTATTTATAACTAACTAAGGATCTAATGTAATAATATAATATAATAAATAAATAAATAATAATTAAAAAAAAAACTTAGAAGATCCAAACCTTGCTTGATTGTTAACTGTATCACAGTGTGCAAACTGGTTGGCAAGGGAATCTGTGTATGACTGATCGGCAATAACGAGTTAGGTTGCGAACAGTAGCGGTGATGACGGAACGATGATGGACAGACGTGCTGCGGCGTTGCGGATCAAGCTTGACGTTGGAGTGGATTGCAGTGTGTTTCATAAGTGGTGCGATATACGTGGCTCGTATGGTTCGGTGGCATTGGGACTGTACGTAGGGAATTGCGGTACGTGCGTGATCGCGTGGCTGTTTGCAGTGAATTTGTGGACATGGTTGTTTGGTCGAGTGCTGCTCTGGATGCGTATAGCAGCGTGTCTGTGCGGTCAGCGAGGGTGAGCGGTGCAGTTTCGAGTGGATTGGGGTTTAAAGATGGTGTGCTGTGGTGCTGGGGGTTCTGCTGCTGTCCATGGGGGTGATGACATTAGTGGGCGTTGCAGTAGTGAGTGGCGGGGTGTGTATGAAGTGCCGTGAGCTATGAAGTTGCTGTTGGTTAGTTTTGGGTGTTGACCTGGAACGTGTCGTACGTGGATGGTTGAGAAAAAGGTCGCGGAAGGAGTGTTGTTTGCTTGGAGTTTTCGTATTTGGTCTAGTGCTTGTGGTCGCTTTGTTCAACGAGGATGGACGTGTTCGTACTGCGCTTGCTGTAATGTTGATCAGAGTTGCGTCTGTGTTGTTGTTGATCTCGACTAACAATTGAGGGTCAGAGTGAACTGGACGTGGGTGACGAACTATTAATCGATAAGCAAAGGACTGATTACGTGTTTTTGCGTTGCTACCTTTCGCTACTCATGGCTGTAAAGATGACGGAGGGTCAGTGTGAAGTACCGGTGAGCGTGGGAGGGGATGGGGTGTTATGTCTGATCAGTAAAGGGCTCATGCAGCGTGCGAGTGTGTGTGTATTGGATTAGTGTTATTTGCTGCAGTTGGTGGGTGTTTGGTTTCGTGATTGTTGGTCCGATGTGTGCTTGGGCACGTAGGTAGTGAAGGTGAGAAAGAGTAGTCGATGGAGGAGGCTATCGCAGCAATGTTGGTCTAGCATGTATGTTTGTTTGTTTTTTTTTTTTTTTTTTTTTTTTTTTTAATTTTGGGTGGAATTGAATTATCAGAAAATCCCCTTCTTTTGGCAAGCATTCTTTAATTTATAAAACCCAATCAGATCGTATCGAATTGTATCCCTTTGTATCTAATTTAATAAAAGTTAAACTAGATTCAAATTCTTTATATTAATTCAAATCCAACTTAATAAAAAATAAAACTAGATTTGAATATTTTTTAACGATTCAAATCCGAATGAAGAAAATTTAATTAGATATGATCTCGTTTATACATCTAATTTTTTTTTTTGTAAAAAATAAAAAAGATAGAAAAATAAAACACAGGTAAGTGTCTAGTGAGTTTCGAATATGTGACTTCAAACTAACTTCATATCAAATATTTAATGCTTATTCATTAGATCGTTAGTCCATATCTTGATTTTTAGTGCAATTGAATTATACTTAAAATACGTGACTTTCTAAAATAATTATTTAAACTAAACTAAAACTAAAACTATTTGTCCTTAAAATAATTTACTTCCTAAAAATCTAAATTTTTTTATAATTTTTGCTTTTCTTATTTTCATCATTTTTCGATTTTATTATTTTATATTTTTATTTTTGAGTTAGAACCCATTTCAAAAAACTAAAACTAAAACTAAAACTATAATTATAACTATAACTATAATTATAATTATAACTACTAAAGGGAAAAAATCGAGTGTTTATAAGGATCTTATTTTTTAAAAAACTAAAAATCATAATTATTATTAGTAAATATTGAGTATCTAGAGCTATAAGTATTTAGGACCTGTTTACTATTTGAAATAGAATAGATAGAGAATAAAAATATTATGAATGGGGAATCATTACTATCATTAATAAACTAGAAGTTATAATCTAATGTTTTTGTTGTGTAATAATTAGTTGCAGGGAAGACTTATTCTATTCATTACTTTACCCAAATTTGGGCATAGACTAAAAATAAAAATATGCCCTTAATTTTTTTGAGAATATAATAAAAATGAATTAATTATTATTATTTGATGGCATAATTATCCATTACTTGTATTTTTATTCCTTGTAGAAATAGAATTAAAAATTCTATCTTATAAATAGAACAACTATTTGCTATAAAGAAGGAATATAAAAGTCACTAAAAGTAAAAATTTCCAAATCAATTTATGAGTAAAGAAAGTAATAAAAATTATTTTAAAATAGTTATTATTATTATTAGGCCAACATTAAATAATTGCTGTACACTCCTTCCTCTATTATTGTTGAGCCTATCTTGGGGTTTTAGGCCACCGCTTAAGCCCACACATGGTCGGCCTTATTAGACCTGTTCATCTGGTCCATCTTTTTCTTCTTTTCAGGAAGGAAAAAAGAAAGTGTATATTATATATATATATATATATATTTAATCATTTGAAACTTTTTAATTAAAATTTGTACATATCTCGAATCGCAATTTATAGATTTATTGCTAAAATTGTTTTATTTCATTTATGTATTTTTGCAATTCTTTATTCCATAAAAAATTTCACAAAAAGTCGTATGTAATTATTGATTCCTACCTTCATTACTAAAGTATAACAAACTTATTTATATATTTTCAGTCATCTCTTTATAATCCATAATAGAATAGCATAAATTTATTGATATACTGCTTTGAATATTTCATTAGTCTTTATATTAAATTGTTTTTAGGTAATATGTATTATTTTATATTCATTTCTGTATGGATTGGCGAGCTGCATCGGACAACCACGGCATTTTTCTTCTTCTCCAGGCACGACCTAAACTATTAATTGACTCGAGATTTGTCGGCCCCACCGACCTGCTCATCAACTTGAAGTTGGTTCTCAAATCCACTCATTTAGTGGACCTACTCAATGGGTTTGATAGGTTGCCTGCCTGTTAATGGCATTTATACGAAAATCTATTCAAAATTTTGACTTATTCTGATTGTCTTCTTTCTATATATAGTTTATTATATATATCTTCACATTAATATTTAAAAATTATATAATTTGTATCTTATTTGTTTTAATTTTAAATGTCATGTTTGTTGATTATTTGTAACTATATTGAAAATGGCATCGGAGAATAAGAAGTGAGAAGGGATGGTTCATTTATTTTTAAGAGAAAGATTTTAAGGGTTACATATGTGTATGTTTGTGTGTGTATATATATTTATTAGAAAAAGATATTTTAATTGGTTTTTTTGTAAAATTAAATAAAGCAAAAAGTAAATCAATCTAATTTTATATGGATTTATTAGGTTTTAAATTTTATAAGAGGTGTATATGATTTAAAAAATCATACAAAAATGATCGAGAAAGATAAGAATGAGTGAATATAAGATGGATATAATATGACATTTTACTTATACTTTATTCTATAGTTATTGGTTCTAAAATTTTTATATTCGAAACCTACTTTATAATGTCTTAGAATAATTCTATATCTGTAAATTTTACAAGGTACAGCATATCTTATAGAACCTGTATTTTTTTTAACTTTATTTTTTTTTCAAAATATTATGTAGTTATATAATTAATATCAAACTTATGACTACATTAATGGACCAAATGGTAACAATTTGAAAAGTTTATATATTTGTAACACATTTAATTATAAAGTAGAGAATATTTTTGTAATTGAGGACGTTTAAGCCTTATTTAGGACATGCTAAATTATTATTATTATTTTTTTATCTTTTCCTTTCAAATAATTAAAATGAAATTTTTATTAAATCACAAAGTTGTTATATACTGAATATAAAAACTATGTGTTGAGTAACTCTAGCAAAATATATTAGGCGATAAGTTAAGAATTGAGATATTTTTAATATTTTATTAGATTAGAATTAGTAAAAAAGGAAGAAAGGAGCGTAAAAAATGAGATAGTATAAAAAGAAAGAAGGTTTTACCTAAAAGGGAAAACAAGAAGATAGAGAAATAAGACAATGAACACAAGAGCATGTAATTTTAGGGTTTTATTATAAGTTAGATTTTTATTGTTATTTGCTTTAATATTAAAAAAATGTAATAATATTAATTTTTTATTTATTAGTATTATTCAATTACAATTATAAGATGGGTATAAAGTATCTCGAAATTTATACTTTGTATATTTTAGAGTACAGATTATAGGGTAGGTATATGATACATTAATGTCATACCTGAACCTTACCATATTGGAATGAGTTTTAGGAAATTGTTATTTGGAATTTATCTCTTGACTTTTCTTATAGAACCTATTTAGTAGAGTAGGGTTCGAATTAGTATCTATATAGCAAAATTACTCGCTCATCCCTAGAGGAGGAGTAAAAGAGTGGGAGCCAAAGGGGCCATTAAATCATAAATTGAACCAAGATAGAAAAATATGATTTTTCTCAATTTAATTTAGAAAATTCCCAAACATTACTAGTGTTTTCGCAGTCTAAATCGATAAGTAACTACCCACCATCCCTTATCCATGCCTTTAAAAAAAAACCAAGGAAAAAAAAAAACCAAAACCCAAAAGAAAAAAAATCCAATTTATTAGCTGTTTTAAAAACAAGATAAATTTTATTGTTATTAAAAATTTCCTATTTTATAGTGTAGTACATAGAAGAAAATTTTTTTATGCTTATGAAATGTATATATGTTTGAATTGTAGGATCATGGGTTATTATGTTATGTATATAAGCTGATCTAAAGTTTATATTTTGTAAAAATTCTATATATAAAATTAGTAATCCAAATGTATTTTATTTTATTTTTTTGTTGTATAAATATTACTTTCATCCACATTTAATATCATAACAATGCATATTATTATTAAATGGATCTAGTAATCAGGACAATTTTCACGTCATGCAGATAAATTCTTTTAGATAAATAACGTATGGTTCAACACCGAATTGAATTGAAAAATTTTCTATGTCCAAAAAGCTTCTGAATAGGTACGAGTAATTTGGTCTACAACGGCAAGTAAATTAAATTTTAACTTTCTTTTAAATTTGGTTAAAGTCAAGTATGTGGGGGTTCATATGGTAGAGCGCTTGTTTTGCATGCGAGAGGCACGAGGTTCGATTTCCTGCGCCTCCATTACCTTTTCTCATTTACACTTCATTCTTACAATTAGATAACACACTCCTTTTTACCACTTGCAAATACTAACCTCTCATTCTCTTCTTATCCACGCCATTATTATCATCCTCAGCACAGGCATACACATACATAACACCACACCATTATCCACTTCACTTCATTCACCAGAACATGATCATCCTAAGTTTACACTCATCATGCCTCCCTCCCTTCTCTCACTCCACTTCAACACCAACACCTCTCCCCTTCTCCAAGCTCCTCTCACTCTCTTCACTCCCCTTTTCCTCCTCCCTCCTAGCCTCACCTTACACGCCTTCCTATTATTCCCTCAAACACCTCATTTCCTCGCATTATTATTGTCTCAGGACTAGAGCGTCCCTTAGCGAAAGCCAAAACGGGGTGTTTTTATCGAATAAGTTGATCAGTGAAGTGTCCAGTGTCGAGGATGCTGATGAAGCATTGAGGATTATCAATGAAAGTTGTGAGAGGAAAGATGGTAGTGGTGTCGTTAGTGTTTCGGAGTGTTGTGATATAATTAAAGCTGCTCTTGAGAGGAGCAATGTGGAGTTGGCATTGTCTGTCTTTTATGCCATGCGTTCTAGTTTTGATCAAGGTATGTGTGGTCGGCTTGAATTTATGTTGTTCCATTCATTATGTGATAGAAACCAATTCCACGCCAGGATTTCTGACAGTTAAGAGCATGAAATAGGGATAGAGAATTTCTTCATGATCAATTGTTTATGGCTTAAATCGAAAAATTGATACTTTGCTCTAACGGAGTCTCCATGGAACGGGTTCACGTTAGAATTTTAGCTACAAGATAGAAATGTACTGAGAAGGTTTCTCTGTTCCTGCTTCATATCTTCCTGATGCTGCCGTTTAAAACCATTGTCATACATGGCAACACAGCCATGGCCATAACGAGATATTGAAATTAAAGTACTTCATTATTGAACGACATAGTTTTGCATATTGCAGTGTAGCGTTAATATCTGATTATTTCATGTAAAGATTGTAGACATGGAATATGTCGTGATGAGATTATTGACTAAGTGAATATATATGTTCCTTTGTATAAGGAAGATACAGTTCCTGCATGATTGTGCTGATACATTGTCGATAAGAGTTAGTTAGTGCATTGGACACTATTTGCTTTGTGATGTGAAGATGAAGAAAAGGTATTCACTTAAATATCTGTTCCAGGTGGAAGTGAAGAAGTTAAATATGTGGAGAGGTATAGATGGTCAAGGCCAGATGTGCGGGTATATACATTGCTAATACAAGGACTTGCAGCTTCACTAAGAGTTTCTGATGCTCTTAGAATAATTGATAACATATGCCAAGTTGGAGTTTCTCCTGCTGAGGAGGTAGAAGTTGGACTTTGTGATTTAGTTGTAATGTGCATCTTCCAATTTTCTGCATTTTGCATAAACATGTATCTGGATTGCCGAGTCTTTATGCACTTGTAATTTCTACGACTGCTTTGATGCTTTCAGGTGCCCTTTGGCAAGGTCATAAAATGTCCTGTTTGTATGATAGCTGTTGCTGTTGCACAACCTCAAGACGGCTCACAGGTACTAAAACAGCTCTAATACTTGAATCTTAAATAGTAAGTTTATCCTATGTAACAAGGATGATTGAATGGACTGTCTCAATTTTAGGAGATGCAAGAAGTTGAAACATTGCATAGTCCTTGTTGCAATTCCTCTCAAATTGATACGTTTATATCTTAAATCCATTATTTGGTTCTAAAGATAGACAACCTAATGAAACGCAGGAGCTTGAGCCCTTGAGTTTGATGACTGAATTTGAAAATCTAATGGGGAAGTTTTAAGGACTTACTTTTAAGTGCAAAAACTATTCTAGCCATAATCTGCGTTCAATCATCAGGTTATTTTGGTGTAATCGTTTATCTGTTGGAATCCTTTTTCCTTTCCTCCAAGTGGCTGGCGTATAACTTTTAGCAGAGATTAGGTCTTAATGCACAACTTTTCTGATGTTGACAAAATGCTGATACAGATTGTCTCTTGTGCTAAATGCCGCTACAAATATGAGCTTGTCTCTGGGGATATAATAAGCATTGAATCAGAAGAAATCAGGTATTACCTTGTCTTTCTTCTTTCATCTGATACCTTATGATGCCTAAAGTTTCCAACCGTCCCTCCATGAATTTTAAGCTAGTTACTTCTATGCACCTGAGGCATTAGTTTATACCTCCATGAATATATAATATTTAAAACAAATTGTATTTGTATTTGATGTTGATCCTTGGATATTCACTTTTTCTAAGGATCTACTACTGCCGAACGCAGCATGGATGTACCAGCATGGAAAAGGGGGCTGAGATTTCTGAAATTGTCAAAGCAAAACATTCCTGCTGCGGTTCACTCTATTGTGGTAAAATTGCTTCATTCATGCATATTTCGCTTCTCATATTTCTGTAATTTGAGCCTATGGAAGTGTCGGTGGATCAACAGCTGCAAGAACTAAATTGTTGTTAACCTGATGAATTACATACATCACAATTTTACGCACTTTCCCACTGGTAGCCCTGTACTCTGTTCACTCCATTTCAGGTTTAAGGCTCCTTGAGGATAAATAAAACAGAAATAGTAGAAACTCAAGAATTTGGAAACTTGAACCTGAACATGAGCTCTAATATCTTGTAAATTTATTCGTAGTCATCCAACTAAAACTGCCGGAGAAAGGCCAACAGGGCATGTGATATTGCTCGAGAGGGATTGACTATAGAGCATTGGATCTATCACATGATCCGCATAGTGCAAAATTACATGACTGAGATTGTTTAGTCAAAAAAGTTAGCAAATAGAGATGCTTTTCTTTTGCCTTGTAACTTCTTTTGTGATGCAATTTACATCTATCTGGCTAGAATCTTTCTACCACTAATGTTGCATTAACTTGAAAGCTGTCTAACTCTTGATTCAGCAGACAAGATATTTAATATGATATTGGAATGCATCTTGCAGGATCAAAACCCTTGCCTTGAATATCTATTTTCTTTCCAACTCTTAGGTCAGCCAGTTGGCACCTTTCCGTTTTATGCAAAACTTGATTAAAAGTTGATTCTCATGCTAATTTGTTAGCATAGAATTTCACGAAGAGTAGGTGAAACTTGTAAAAATCCATCGATGATGCCATTTGATGCTCAGCCTCGGATTACTTCCAGTCCTGTTAAATCCTTGTCCTTTCTGCCTCCTAATTTTCAGGTACAGACACCTTCTGGAATAGCACGAACCCACAGGTTTGCTACTGAAACAGTTTCTCTCCCAGCACAATCAGGAGAAAGGGTGACGCTTGCTTTAGCAGCTCCCTCGTATGTTTACAGGGAGGTTGGTCCTTTTAAATTTAGCCCAAAAGCCTCTGACTTTTACCCTGGGGAGCCTATTTGTCTCACAAACCACAAAGATGGTCGAGAATCCCCATTGTTAAGGGCCCCCACCAAAGATGGAACTTCATCATTACTTAGTCCTTCTGTCCTCTTTCCACTTCTTGCCGTGTTTGCCACTGGAGATGCTGCATCTGGAGTTATTAACCCAAGCTTGCCTCAGCTGCTTTCAGTTGCAGCAGTTGCATCTCTTGCAGCTGGGGCTACTTTAAATGGATTAGTGTTTCCTCGACTGAATAAAGTAAGCCAATTTCTTCTGTAATAGGCTTTTATTTATGTTTCCATGTTTGCTTAACTATATCCCTTTTTTCAAATAAGCTAAAATTTTTGCTAATGCAGCAAAATTTTACTATTTTTGGCTTGACATTGAATATTTGCAGCATGGCGCACTTTGGCATTTACTTGTGCGGTTATAGAGATTTACTTATACGGTTTTCATTAATGGCAGCTACCTCAAAAGTCAGTGGACGCACTAGCAATAAAGCAGCAGCTCTTGTCACAGTATGCTGTAATTCAATCTCGCATCAAGGACCTGAAAGATGCTGCTGAAAAGGAGGTACCTTATGATCATTTGAGATCTGTCACCACCTCTCTTTCTTGCTCTCTGGTGCACTTGCATTTAGAATGTAAAACTTATACTAGTAACCATAGAGTTCTAATCGGAGATCATTTTTTTTTTATTTCTAAATTTTAGGTATGGATGTTTGCGCGGATGTGCCAACTGGAGAACAAGATTTATGCTGTTGGAGAACCATCGTACCGGTGAGTCTCTAGAAACATACTAATCCATCTTCAGTAATGGTATTGACACTAACTACTTTGTGGTAAGTAGAAAGAGTTGGAATCACTCCCCTTAATCAAAATGTTTGAACTTGATGTGCTCATCAAAAGTTTCTTCCAGTGCTAGGAAGAATAAAGTGAAGAGGGTTCGTGAATGTCTGGAAAACTCACTGAAGGGACGAATTGAACTTATCGACAGCTATGCAAGAGTATGTTCCACACAATTCTTGCTTAGAGAACATTGAATCTCTTCCTTTTATGACCAACTTTGTTAAATGCATGTACAATTTCAGATCTCGTCAATGATTGAAATTGAGGTTGAAATGGACTCTGATGTTCTGGCTGCTGAAGCAGCAAGCAACGTGGTGTGTGCCATTACACATTTGCTTTTGCAATATTGATGCAAATAAGGTGGATGAACTAAACAGTCTCTTGTTTACAGGAAAACGTTGCTGAACAAATACGGCAAATTATGGAAATTGAAAATCTTGAAGCGGTATATCCTCCTTCCTCAAAAAGTTTTGATTTGATTCAATACGTTTTCTCGACGTTGTATGGAAGTCCAAGACCGATAAGGTTTATTCAACTAACTAGGAGTATATACAAATTGGACTTTTATTGTGAGGTTGACATTAACGCCGTGTCTGTCTCCATGAACATTTGAGATTATGACTGTTAAGGAATCGTAAGGAGGAGGCACATAGAAAAAAATCTACCTTTAGACCGAAGGGGAATCATTGCGAAATTATCTAAAATGTTATAGGGAGGAGGTTTAAACATTTGACATAATTTCGTGATGATGCCCCAATCCTTCAAAATGAACGGTGCTTTTATCTGACTTTATCTTTCTTAAAGATGAGCACTTCACATGCTGCAGCTAGCGTTGGAGCTAAATATAACCTAGATCCCTTGAAGATGTTTTTCCTTTTTGCCTTTTAAGTCAGTTATATCAGCAGTCAATTTGTTTTTAGATCAAGGGCATGCATCTTCTGTCTGTAAGTTTCCTATGCAAGCTGGACATTGTGATTTGATGCGAATGTTTGCTATTCCTATGTTGGCTGATGGCTGACAGCATTTAATCCTAAGTCATCAGAATTCGAAAATGTTGTATTTGCAGAAATGGAAACTACAAGCAGAAGCAAATGATGAGACTGAAAGACTCCTCAGTTTCCCATCTGAATCAATAGAGCAGGAGTAGATAGCATCCCTCCATACAAACAAAATTTTGCATCGTTATCCCTGCCCCAAGATACCTTGTCCAACGACTGGACAAAAGACCAAACTGGTCTTCTTTGGAAATCCGATTCTGTGCATTCATTGCCTTTCTCAAGCTCAAAGCCAATGAGATTGCACAATGCATTGGAGGAGAACACGTACATGATATAACTTCAATCTGCACCAAGGAATGTCACTTTCTGCCTCGGCCTTGATGTGGACAAATGTAAACGGTCATTGTTCATGTATCGTTTCACATGTAATCACAGAGGAAAAACAAAATAAATAGTTCCTAGTATTTTATTGTAGCTGATGTCTGGCCATTTTAATAGTTACTGAGGTAGGAGGCTGATATGTTTCGAGTACAATATAAGTTTTGAACCAAAGCATGGATGTATCGATTGATATTTTAAACTCAAGCTTAATGCATTTTGATTCATTTCGGATAAATGAACATTATCAGCATTGATGGATGCTTGGTGTTTTTTCTTTTTTCTTTTTTTTTTTTTTAGTTAGTGGATTGATTTCACGAACTCATCTAAGTTGTTTGAGAAATATATCATTCAAGAAGAGTACCAAACAGCTACTCCCCTCCGAAGAAACGGCCAAGGGAGGCCAGTCATCCAAAAGATGATCGTCTTATCTTCAAGTACAATCCAATGTCGATTCTGGAGATGCGATTGTGACCATGAGCTTACAGTAGATGAAAGAAGAATTCTATATGTAAAATGTCGAACTCAATCTCATTCTGTTACAAGAACTGATATTTATATCAGTCAGATACAGCAACTAACTTTAACTAACTGACTACCTAAAGCTACTAACAAAACGGTACTCACATGACTAACAAAACGACAGAGATTAAATAATCATTTTGTTTAACATCCTCCACACCACCGCCCCACCCCCACCCCTCCACCCCATTTCCCTCCTCTCAAGTTGGATTAAGATGAAGAGCCAACTTGCCACATATAAAATTCAAACCATTCTAGGAAATGGGCTGGGTTAATTTATTTAATAACTATAAGTGTGAAGGAGCATGGATGATTTTCAGCAGCCCAGCAGCAACTTGATCCCTGGTGAAGTGAATATCAATTGAGATATGCTTGGTATGATTGTGAAGACATGGATTATTGGTAAGTAAAAGAGCAGATTTGTTATCTATACAAAGGGAGACAAGAAAAGTGACATCCATGCCAAGATCCTTAAGGATATATGAAACCCAAGGAAGCTCCTTTGTGGTAGAGGCCATGCTTCTATACTTAGCTTCTACACTTAGGAGTGGACATGGTGCGCTGCTTCTTGTTCTTCCAAGAGACTAAGGTAGTTCCTAACAATACACAAAACCAATCAATAGACTTCTAGTTAATAGGGCATGAACCCCAATCTGAGTCAAAGTACCTAATGAGAACTAAAAGAGTTGTTAGCAGAATAGTAAAGTCTAAGAGAGTAAGAACCCTTTAAATAGAGAAGTGGATGAAAGATAGCTTGTAGATGAGTGTAGTAAGGGGCAAACAGAAATTGGCTTAGCTTATGCATTGCAAAAGAAAAATTAGGTTGTGTTAAAGTCAAGTAAAGCAGTTTACCAACAAAGTGCTTATAGAAGGAAGGATTTTCTAAGAGATCCCCCATAGTTTGATCAAGCTTTCAAGTAGTAAGAAGTGGAGTAGGAGTTAGACGAGCATTTGAAAGACCTGCATCTTCAAGAACATCCTTTATAAACTTTTGTTAGTTGATTAACAAACCCAAGGAGTTACGACAAAGCTCTAATCCCAAAAAGAATCGAGCATAATCGAGGTCCTTGATGGTAAACTCAGCATCCAAAGAATGTTTAAGTTCAATAATTGAAGCTTCATGTTCCTATCAAGATCATATCATCTACATATAATAGAATTGCAATAAAACCTCTAGAATCATTTTGAGTGAAGAGTGAGTAATCACTCCTAATTGAAGAAAACCATGATTTAATAGAAAACTTGAAATTTTAATGTTTCATTTTCGAGATGCTAGTTTGAGACCATATAAAGACCTTTTAAGTTTGTAAACTTAGTTTGGTTTGGCTTTATCTTATCCAAGTGGAGGAATTATGTAGATCTATCCATCTCTATGCCCATGAAGAAAGACATTATTGATGTCTACTTGATATAAGGGCTATCCTTTACCAATAGCAATAGCAAGCAATATTTGCACTGTTCTTAAATATGCTATGGGAGAAAAAAGTGTTTGTATAATTCTCTCCCTCGATCTGAGTATACCTTTTCCCTCAATCTGAGTATACCCTTTCCCTCGATTTGAGTATATCCTTTAGCTACTAATCTAACTTTATACCTATCAATAGTATTATCTGGTTTGAATTTAACTTTATATACTGTTAGAATATTAAGTATAATAGTGTAAGGGTAATCTTGTAATTCCAAAAATTTATATTATGTAATAAACTTGTGTGTGCTAGGGTGAGATTAACCTTAACACACTTTCTTCAATCATTCTCATCATGGTAACAGAGTAGGAATCACCACCACCATAGACAATGAGCTCATCATCGCTGAATGGCTACTGCTGCCACCATACCTGCTGTTAGAACTCACTATTGCTGTTGATCTAAACCTTAATAGCTACCCAAATCACTTCATCTAAACCTTAGACGTCATCGCTAGCACTTTACTGGCCACCATCCATCTCTCATCTCTAATCAATCTAACGAGCAACCACAAGGAAACCTTTCTCTAGTCATACAAAACCATTACCTACCACCAACAAAACCTTGGTAGCCATTAATGATCAGCTACACATCACTAACGAAACCTTAAATCTCTACGAACAAGTAGCCATCCATCACTAATGAAACCCTAAATCTCTAACGCTACTCTAACCTATTTTTGAAACCTTAGTTGCAAACACCAATTACTTATAAGCCATTCCAACCTGTTTGAAACCCTATGTCTACCACTAAGTCCACCACCATATTCAATTTGTTACAAAAGTTGTTTGGTATGATTTTCTAAGTTATGAATGATTTAATAGGTAGTTTATAGCCATTAAGTTCATATAGTTTGGTTATCATACTTTCCTGTGTTCTGAAAAGTAAAAGTGAGTCAATCATTATGGAGTTTTAAGTCTATTATTACATTACCTACATCTTCTGCTCTAGCACTTACCTTTGTCTAATTGAATGGTAGGAATTATTTTCAATGGGTACATATGTTTCAAGCTTTTTTTTTGTGGTTAAGGACGTCTTAGAATTTTGACTGATTCACTTCTTAAGGAAACTGACAGTAAATTTACTGAGTGGGATCAAATTGATCAATAGTATCTTCATTTATTATGGAACTTGATGGAACTTCAGATATTTACTTTATGCAACAGTTTTGGTACTTGTAAAGAAGTTTGGGATTATCTTAAATTCTTGTATGCCTCGAATTATACATGTATGTATGATGTTTTGGTTAATTTCTTTCCAATATAGTAGGGACATAAAGATTTTACTAAATGCTATGGAGAGGTTAAAAAGTCTTTAGAGGAAATCAATGATGTAATGCCTCTTAGTACTAATATGAGGGAGATGCAAAACAGTGTGATTGTCTTACGGTTGTTAAACTTCTTCATGGTCTTAAACCAAAACTAGAATCAATGAAATCTTAGGTTCTTAGATTGTTAGAGCTTCCATCTTTAGTTGATGTTTATTTTTGCATTAGTTGGGTTTCTGCACGGTTTACATCATCTCTTAGTTCACCCACTGATCATTCAGCTCTTATTACTTAAATGCCTAATGGTGGGCATGAAGGATCTTTTGGTAGAAGGGGGAGGTTGTACAAGTCATGGAGGGCAAGGTTGTGGATTACGTCCTTTCTATGATCATTGTTAACGCTCGGGTCATACTCAAGAAACTTGTTGGAATTTACATAGATGTCCTCCTAAGGCTCATGTTATTCAGTCTTATACTTGCACATGTTACTTTAGATTCAATGGATGCCATGCTTACTTTAGATGTTCGCTCATCTACTGTTATTTTATCATAGGAAGAATACATTAGACTCTTGCAACTTCAAAATACCTTACAATCATTTACTTCTTCTTTAGCATTAGTCTAGTAAGGTAATCCTACCATATGTCTTACTCAGTCTTCTCTACAACCCTGGATGGTTGCTTATGGCGCTACTGATCATATGTCAAGTACATTGAATTGTTTTTCACGTATTACTTATTGTTCCACATTATTAAATGTCACTCTTGCTAGTGGATCCACTTCTCTTATTAGTGCAATTGGCTCTGCTTTACCTATTCCATCATTTCCTTTGAAGTTTGTCTTGTATATACCTCAATACCTTTTAATTTACTATTTATTAGTAAACTTACATTTTCTTTCAATTGTTGCATCACATTCTTTCCTTCTTCTTTGGTGATATAGTATTTGAGAATGAGGAAAACAATTGGTGGAGGACATGAGTCCCGTGGGCTATACTATATGGACTCAGCACCCACTGCTACTACTTGTTCAGTTATTACACTAGATCCTATGAAGATGCATTGCCGGTTGTGTCATCCATCGTTAAAGATTCTTTGTCTTATGTGTCCTAGTCTATAGTTTTGTTTTAGTCTCCAATGTTAATCATGTTAATTAGGTAAACAAAGTCGTATTTTGTTTATTTCAAGAATTAATAAGCGAGTAATTGCTCCATTTCATTTAGTTCATTTCGATGTATGGGAACCCGCACGTATCAATTCTCTTTTTGGTTTTAGATGCTTTGTTACATTTATTGATGATTATTTTAGAATAACATGATTATATTTAATGAAAAATCGTTCTGAGTTGTTTGATTTATTTTGTACATTTCATTTTAAAATTTAAAGTTAGTTTAATTCCTCCATTCATGTTTTTTCACGAATAATGCAAAGGAATACATATCCAATGGTTTTCAATCTTATTTGAAAAAGCATGGCATTATTTATCGAACTTGATGTGTTTATTCTCCTTAACAAATCAGAATTGAGGACCAAGAGCTGACTTAGCTATCTAACATGTGAAATCAACTTCAGTTGAAACAAAAGGAAACCGAGCTCTTCTTATATTAGCAAACCGAGTCACTCCACAGTAGCCCCATGTCCAAATTATAACCTCAAGCGCCTTCTTTAAGTAAGCAAGTAGTGCCCAATTGGCGCTCCAATCATCTTCAACCAAGAGCTTTAAGCCAACCAAGTGCAGCGACCAACAAGTGATGCTCTAGGCAGCATCTTATTCATCAAGCAAAGGCCGAAAAGCTCCTTGCGCAGAATAGCAGCCACGGCACATCAAAATTGATAACAGCAATAATAGGCCTTAATTTAATCTATAAGCTTACATGAAGACTTCATTTGAAGTACCAACAATAGTAGCTTAATTTGCTGAGTTTATAGAACTTCTTTGTCAATAATTTTTTTTTAACAGGCCGTGGACTTCCAAAACAGCAGGTCTTCCTTCTCCAACTTGATCCGAGAAGCTCATTTGGAAAATCTTGGCAGTAGGTAGAGAACTCCAAGTGACAGCGGATTGCTTTGAACAACAAACCAGCGTTTCAACAGCAGCTGCATTCGAAGCACATCAGCAGCCAAATGCTATTTGATAACAGCTGTAGCAACTCCACATGACCAGGACGAGAGCTACTTGACTGCAGCAGTCCACCTGCGGAGCACTCCGCTGAGACCAAGCAGCTGAACTGTACACGTGACAGCAAAGAGTCTCTAGCCGAAGACAGCTCCTCAACAGCACAAGCAGCTCCTTTGAAGAAGATCAGCATCAAACTGTAAAGTCCAAGTGTAGCAGCTCCTCGCGTCGAGCAACTCCGAGCGCATAACAACAAGCTGATGCCGAGCTCCAACACTGAACAACCGATTTGCGCATCTAACATTGACAGCAACAGCCTGAGAAAGAATTGAATTGCACCAACTCCAACCACGAAGAACCAACACCATAGTAGCTTCTTGAATGGAAATAAATCAACAGCAGCTCAGAGCTCCAATCGTCATAGCTTTTTGAGAAGAGAAGAACAGCAGCCAAACCGAGTAGCTAGCAAGATCCGACACTTAAAATTGCAGCAGCAGCAGCACGTGCAAACTCCAGCCGAGCATTGACCAATCGAGAGGCTAGTGAACTATAATTTCCACATTAAGAAGCAGACCAGAGGCTCATAGAGAACTACAGAACAGAGGAAGCTCTTGCACACATGTTTGGTCCATAGAGCATTGGAGCAATTTTGTAGCTGCATGTTAGCACACGTGTAAGGAGTCTTCAATATAGACAAAGTGGGTTGACAGCTATATATTCTTTTCTCTTTAGTGAATTGAAGCAAAAGAGTAGAAAGGGGGAGGCCATGGAATTTAAGGAAGTTTTCGCCCAATGTCAAATTTAGTGGCCCACACGTGGAGAACATTAAGTTTTTGAAAGTGCTGATATTAAACAACGGATAGCAGCTTCGAGGGGCTGGACTTTTTCTATTTTTTGGAACAACAAGGAGCTTGAAGCCTGATTGTTGTAGAATATTTCACGACAAGAAAGAAGCAAGGAAATTCATTGAGGGGCCCATAAATAAATTAATGCAGTAGCCCATTTTGTTCTCATCAGCTTGAAGGGCCACACGTGAAGCATGAAGGCAGCAACTAAGGGCATATAACAAGAGAATATTCAGCAGCCAAAAAGGAGGAGGGAGGAGATATTCCATAGAGCTGTAGCTTAGTTATAGTTTTAGAATACAGTAGCTTAGTTTTAGAACCACAGTAGCATTGTGTAGAGAATATTACGAACAAGAACCTTTTTATTTTCTTTTTTTATTAATTGCAGTATGTTTTCTTTAATTTTCGGACATTAAAACCCTTTGTCCTAATACACTAAAGCATACCCAAGTTGAGTTGGAATTGGATATAGTCACTAAGGTGGTTTTTTTTTTTTTTTTTCTTATTATTTCAATTGTTCTATATCTTGATTTATTTGGGTACATTAATGAGATATTGTGCTTTATATATGTTGAGTTTTGTATTAATGAATTTGATGTGTTTAATAAATTATTTCGATATTATTATTAAGCATTTGGGTATTTTCCTATTGTGTTCATCATTTAGCTATTTGGTGCTTGACTAACACTTTTTAGTTAGATAGGATTAGAAGATACTTAAGAGAGTTATAATAACTCATGTTGAATATAACTTAAATTTTTAAAAAAACTCGTCATAAGAATATACGAATTTTAATTAAATTTATGAATATACGCTTTTAATATAGTTGGAAATATGGTTCGGGTTAAGGGGATGTACTTGGTCTATATTTCCAACTAAAATAGTAATTTCGATTTGAACAGGTTACTATTTAGTTGATAATTATAGATAGATTGCATTGACGGGACGATTTATGCTATAATTAAAACTTTGCTATTTAGGAAGATGGGCAAGTTCTAGTGAATTTAGTTAAATTTTGTTTAGTCATTTTATAATATTGCATTAAAGCATTGCATTGATTCAAATGATAATATATTTACAAACCCTAAATTAATTCTTTTATCTCCTAAACCCATAACCTTCATAATATAGTTAGGACATTTAGTTTGGTGTTTATTTTATTAATTAGTTTTTATTTCCCTTTAATTCAATTCTCCATAGCTTAGTTTAGAGAAAAACTTGATTAGTTTTGTACTTAGCACTTAACCCCTTATGGACTAGAGGGGCTGACACAACGAATCCTTATATTTCAATTAACTCCTGCTGATACTGAGTACTTCCTTGCTTAGTTATCTCTAATGCTATGCTGTAAGACCGCCCATTATTTTATGGTATGCTGAGTTGACGATTACTCTCTATTATTAAGTCAACCAACCATTTGGCATCTTCCTTGCTAAAAAGCTGAGAGAGAGAGAGAGACCTGACTGACTGGGCCATTCTTAATTGGACAAACCCATCTATCTGTACTTGTATTCGCATCTCTTAACAACCTTGCCAATGCAGTACGCCACGTGTACTATATTATTGTAGAATCTGTAACACCAATGATTATTTTCTTTATATATTCATTTTTACATTTTTGTAATATGTACATTACTTCTTTAGGAAATATTCTTTTTGTCTTTTCCCTTTTAGGCAAGTTACCTTAACTTACGGGTATAAATACTCTTGTACTTGTAGTTATAGGAGATTACCTTTAATACACTTAAGTACCTTTTTTTCTTGTATAAACATTGCTTGTTTACTTTCGGTATTATTCTTATCCTTTTTCTTAAGTAAGGTTAGGTGGCAAGTAACCTTATTGGACCAATTCGTACATCATATCGAATTGTGCCATAAATCCTTAGAAATTTTTTAATGCGTATATTCTTTGGAACTGTTTGCAGGTTTTTGCTTACTATTTTATTCGTCATTTTTACCCCTTTTATGCCTTTCCCCTATTAACCCATTTCAAGCTTTCTATAAGCTTGGACCCATTCAACAACCAGTCTTGTCTATTTTTGGTTACGGTTCGCATCATCTTAGTTACAGAGCAGAGGTTTTATGTGAGCTGTAGTTAGTTCTTTTTTAATTCTGTTGTGTTCTGTTTTGCGTGTGTGAAACATAGTTAGTTACTGTATTCATTTGATTACTTCGTTATTAGCTGTTCACTTTTTGAAGTATTTGTTTAAATCTTGAATCTGAGAGAAAATGACAAACCTAAGTATGAATGTTAACGTTGGTGATGATAGTGGAGTTGTTTACCATGGATGACAATTTTAGGGAACTCTCAGAAGCATTGACAAGATACTTAATGAGGTAACTAACCTCTTGGTCGATTTGACTCGAGCTGTTCATGCCCTGTTTTACCGACCCATTGAGGCTGCGCAAAACATTCTACAAGCTACTTAACCTATTAGAGGTAAAAACCCAGCTCGACCAGTTTAAGGTGGAGGAGTTGGTGGACGAGCAAGGTGAAGAATAGACTTAAGAGAGCTTGATGGGGAGGAAGAAGAGTAATTTGAAGAGAAGCGTGTATGAGTCCCCAAAGCATCTTGACCATGTGAAGCTTCAGATTTCGAGTTTTAATGGATTTGGGAACGTTAACGAGTATCTAGATTAGTGGAATGTGCATTTGATTACTATTAATATGAGGATTATGGAAAGCGATGACTGCTGTTGTTGAATTCTCTGAATATACTACCATGTGGTGGAAGAATTTTCAAGCCATGAGAAGAAGAGAGGGGTATCGAGAGATTAACAACTAGCTCGAGATGAAGAGAGTGCTCAGAAACCGATTTATATCAGAAACTTATTTCTAAGATGCTTTCACTTGATTTTAGGAGCTTAGACAAGAAGGTTGAATTGTTGATGAATATGTTTAAGAATTTCAAATGCATATGATCAGATGCGAAGTGAAGGAACTAGCTACTTGAACAGTCTCAAGGTTTATCATTGGATTGAGAGGAGACATCTGAGATATTATGGAGCTCCAACGATTTGACATAATGGATGAAGCTATTAGGATCGCCTAACTAGTAGAGAGACAACACAGGGGCCGAGTAACAACCAGAATGCCGACTAACTGACTCGTCGACTCGAACAGGTAAGTTACCGGACTTTACCGAGTATCGAGACAAGTAGAAGGGTTGATGTCTGAGCTAAGTAGAAAAGTTAACCTGAAAATATAATGCTAACCCGAATGTATGAAAAAGGGGCAAGGGTTTGGCAGGAAGACCAGCTAGATCAAGTGTTAAGGGTTCGGACATATGGCTGCTCAATGCTCGAGCCGAAGGACGATATTTCATTAAGGGAGATATCCCGAAGTTAGACGTAAAGAGTATGGATGAGGAACTCAAAGAGGAGGTTCCTGCCGAGAATGGGAATATCGAGAAAGAGTCGATTGAGGAAGATGTATATGTTAAGGACTTGGACCAGCTACTTATGGTTATCCGACGTACTATGAGCATGGAACCCTCACGAGAGGAGGAGCAGAGAGAGAACTTATTTCATATTATCTGTAAGGTCAATGATCAGACGTGCGCCCTCATCGTGGATAGTGGGAGCTGCACCAATGTGGCATCAATTGACCTCGTTTCAAAATTGAGATTGTCGACTATTACACACTTGAAGCCATACAAGTTACACTGGTTGAGTGAAAATGGAGCATTACACGTTATTCGGTAAATACTACTACCGATCACTATTGGCAATTACTCTGACCATATTCTCTGAGATGTACTGCCTATGTGCTCATCCTATGTGTTACTAGGAAGACTGTAGTTGTTTGATAGGAGAATCATCTATGACGGTTATAGGATTACCTACATGCTTGAGAAGGATAATCGAAAGATTACACTAAATTCGATGCTGCTGAGAGAAGTCCATAAATTACATACGAAACTTGCTTACGGATCGAAGAAGGATCTGGTAATGAGTAGAGCTGAGCTCCGAGAGGCCATTAATTCCAAGGAGCTGACCCTCCTGTTGGTTAAGTGACTACTGGAAATGAAGGAGCGGAATGATTTACCCCAAGAGGTCAAGGAACTATTGGATGAATATGTCGACATGTTCCCATAATAGTTGCCAGAAGGGTTTCCTTTAACCCGAGGAATAGAGCACTGCATTGACTTAATATCCGGCATTGCATTGCCGAACAAGCCAACTTATCAGATGAATCTTGAGCAAGCTTTTGAGCTTCAAAGTCAAGTTAATGAGTTGCTAGAAAGAGGATACGTGAGAGAGAGTCTTAGTTTTTATGCTATACCTACACTTCTAGTGTCGAAGAATGATGGAACTTGGTGGATGTGTGTTGATAGCCAAGTCATGAACAAAATTACGATCAAATACAGGTATCCGATCTTGAAACTAGAAGACATGTTGGATGAATTGAATGAAGCTAAAATTTTCAGCAAAATTGATCTCAAGTTTGGCTATCACCAAATTTGCATGAGGTTAGGAGACGAGCGGAAGACTGTGTTCAAGACTCAATATGGACTTTATGAATGGATGGTCATGCCCTTCGGCTTATTGAATGTCCCGAGCACCTTCATGAGAATTATGAATCGTCACATCTCGAACAGGAAGAGTTATAACAGTCCCGCCGTGTAAACTAATCCAAGATAGAAGCTGACTTCACAACTGCTATCATAGATACCGTTCACACAAGGCGCATAACTTAATCAACTTGAAACGTTTGTTCTGACACCTATTAATAACCAAACTTGTGGTAGAGCTTTTACAAAATACCTGTTCTATACAACCTATTGTTTAGTAACACAACAGTATTTATACAAACGTTTTACGTCCAAAGGTAAGGCTTACAATTAGAGTTTATTAAAAACCATAGGTTTTGCAGTTTATATATAATAAGTTAGGAAACTAGTGGGTTTTTAGGGAATTCCCAATTAGTTTCCTAAAAACTCAAAGACAAATTCAAAAGCCCAGGTTTAGATAATTCCTCGATCCTTACTTTCCTAAACAGCAGCACACTAACTTGGGAACGGTAGTATCTGAACATTCTGTCCTTACTTAACACCTGTAAAAGAGTCTATAGGGATATGAGCACAACTAGCTCAGTAAGTGGGATGAAGTCAGAAGAGTACCATATAATCACAAATAAGGTTAATAATTATGATGAAATGCAATGTAATCAATTAAATGAAATATCACACAGTGTTATCCGCTCCACTATGAGGTTAGAGAAATTACATCCGCTCCAACCTGGATTGAGAAATTTCATCTCGACTCAAGTTAGACTAACCTAAGCTTGTACAATAGAGAATACCCTCCTCCCATGACCGCCTTTGAACCATGGCCCCCAATCTTACCGCAACCTCTTTTCTTGTTACTTAGTTCAACTAAGGATGGGGAAAGGACTATTTCAGCTATCCTCATCGAAGAAAGTCAATATTTAGCTTAACACTCTTAATCGTTTCTCCTTATGGGTGTTATACATGTCCAGTTTCATTTTAGTTGAATAAACGTTAGTTTTAATCAGGGGTGGCCAATAAGTTCACACAATATAGAATCCATGCAACATGAAGAATAGCACACTAAGGATTTGAACTCCTGTTACAACCGAGTATTATCCATACACACAACATGCACACAATCAACTAACTACAAACACAACCAGAAGTACTCTTGGGTCTTTGGATACTTTAATAGTATCCAAACGAGCGGTGAAGCCACAATCCCAACTTACTTGTTTAGACGTGCTAATACTGACTCGAATCGTTAACCATCTTTGTATTGGAAGGTCCTAATTATACAAAAGACCCAAATTCAGTTTTCGTAATAATTACGAAAACATTAGAGTTTAATCTAAAATGTTTGTATTCATATATATATATATATTATTTCCATAATATATATATATATATTATTAGTCTTATTATCACTATATATCGAATTAAGTTATTAATTATTGATATTGTATATCATATATACTATTATGTGTTATATATCGTTTCGAACAATCGAAACGTACTTTTAATTTATTAATTCATGTTTTAATTTCGGTAAGGTTACCGAAATATGTACATTCTTGAATATGATAAAGTTATAGGTTAAATTACTTAAGGTTGTCCAATTTCAACAAAATTAGTGTCGTAGGGTTTGTATAGACCTAACGACATGTTTTACGAATCCTATTTTTAGAGACAACTTTTAACGGATAGTTTGAGTTTTTAATGCAGTTATACATAATTATATAAATATGATCGTATTATATGTAATTTACGTTATTAAATTGCATTTTATCTAATTTGTTCATTTATTGTTACAATATAAGTATTGTTATAATATAAGTATTATCTAATTTTAATATACTTAAAGTGTATCCTGATGAGAAAATATTAATAAATATAATAAAAATATCTATTTAATCCAATCTGATCGGCAATCTTATATATATATATATTTATTTATTTAACTATTTAATTCATTTTAGCTCATTAATATTACAAATGCACCCCGACTTATAAATTAAGCTATTTCACTTAGTAAATTCGTAATAAATAGTTCGGGTTACCAAATAATTCTCTGAAAATTTTTATAGACTCCTAAAAATATAGGAAATTTAGTTATCACTTGGTTTCAAGTTTCTGACTTATCGCCTATGTATTCGTATTGACGATTTTACCCCTAAATTATCATAAATTATCCAATTATGATTCTTTTTGCACCAAATTAAGTTCAATCTGACTCAATACTGTTATTATTTATTATAGATCAGTACATGCCCATTTCATCAATTACTTTCATAATTTCCTATTAAATTCATAATTTCAGCCTATTTTCGAGCTATTTTCAGGCTAAAAATGCAATAAATATTAAAAATATTCAAATAAAAATTTGGGCTACGTAGCAATTATCTGCATATCATACACATCTTGTACAAAAATTTTCAGCTAGAAACAACATCATTTAATACATTTATTTTATAAATATAAATTCCGGTAAACAGTAGTTTTCTTAAGAAATATATTAAATATTATGAATTTTTCAAAAATAAAATTATCACATGAAGTCATGTTTAAAATAACCTAAGTACAATTTTTTTTTTTCATAATTTTCTGGGTGGATTTACTAATTTTTAAAAATTATTAAAAAACAGGGCAGGAA
This sequence comes from Lumnitzera racemosa, assembly GCA_024138005.1. Taxonomy (NCBI): domain Eukaryota; kingdom Viridiplantae; phylum Streptophyta; class Magnoliopsida; order Myrtales; family Combretaceae; genus Lumnitzera; species Lumnitzera racemosa. Next base: position 17,231,800 of record JAMXBC010000001.1, read on the forward strand.
ATCAACCTTGGTGTTCTTGAGTGCTCTGGTAGTTGACGATGGTTGGTGGGTTGTCGGACGGCCTAGGCATGGTGGTGACTGGTGGTGTCTAGTTAGGCTCTACAACAGAATCACTTTAGCTTATGGTTCTATCTTATTACGAATTTTTCCCCTATTTTTCTTAATTTCTTTCTATTTTCAATGATTTTTTTCTAATTTTTCTTTCTATTGTTTCTGGTTTCAAAAGATGTAAGATGATGTTGTTCAATATATTTATAGTGGTTTAGGTCGATTTCTTTTTTCTTTATTTATTTTTTTCTTGCTTTTTCCTCCATTAATTGCAAGTAGGAGGTGTCATTTACTTATAGATTTTATGTTTTGATTCAACAATTGTCTAACTTTAATGATTTCCAGCAGTTTCCAGACTTTAATAAGCAATTGGAAGGCTTTTTGGATAAGATTTTGCAATTATTTAGGTGTTTTGAGTATATCTTATTAATACTGAATTATGTACTTAATATACGAGTATATATCCCTTGTAAATATCACGCATAATATATAACTATACTCATATAATTAAGTTTCTAACATATCTTTTATTTTTAAGATGTGTTCTAAAGTTAATTTTATGATTTCAACAAAATATATATATAATTACGTAATTTAGGGTTAATTTACGAGTATAATTATCATTTATACCAGGTATACTCATAAAATTACGTATATTTTTAAATAGTAAATTATATTATATTATCTCATTTTATAGCTCAATTAACTTATCTCTAAGTTCTCGTCACAATTTAAGTTCGATTTTAGGAGTTTCGAATATTTTAGTGCTATATTGAATATTCTTACTTCTAAGGGCAAAATTGGGATTTTGGGTCATTATTTCTAAAATCTAACTTCACTGTAATATTTTGATTAACTTTTTTATTCTAGTCGTAAAACTTGGGCTTAATTGGATAAGTTTCCCTCAAAGCCTTAAACTTAGGCTCGGTTGTCCTAAACTCGATTTTGGGAGCTTACATGAACCATGTGCTGAGACATCTCATTAGGAAGTATGTCGTAGTGTACTTTGACAACATCTTGATCTACAGTGCTGACTTACCGAGTCATTGTGAACACATCTGAGTAGTCCTAGATATCCTTCATGTCGAGAGACTATTTGGCAATTTGAAGAAATATTGCTTTTGCTAGGAGGAAGCGGCATTCTTGGGCGATGTAGTCAGTGGAGGAGGCTTGCTAGTCGATGATAAGAAGATCTGAGCAATTGTTCCCCCATTACTTATGCTGACGTGAGAAGTTTTCATGGACTGGCTTTGTTTTACCGAAGGTTCATCAGGAAATTCAGGACTCTTGCTGCGCCACTTACTGAATTAATGAAAAAAAAACACCGACTTCTGTTGGGGAGAAAGGGATGAGAGGAGTTTTGTTGAGATTACGAAGAGGTTAACCTTTGCCCCAGTGTAAGTGCTACTTAGCTTCGACAAAATTTTTGAGATAGAGTGTAACATATCAGGCATTGGAATAGGCGTTGTCCTGATGTAGGAAGGCCAATCAATTGCCTTCTACAGTGAGAAGCTCCGAGGACCGTAATTAAATTACTCTGTGTATGATAAAGAGCTCTTAGCACTAATCTACATACTGCAACTATGGTATCCTTATCTATTGTCGAGATAATTTGTTATATATACTGACCACGAGTTACTGCGATACCTCCTAAGTCAGACCAAGCTATCCAAGCAGTAAGCGAGATAGGTTGAATTCCTTAGGGGATTCAATTTTATGATCAAGTACAAGTAAGGAAAGAGCAATGTAGTTGCAGATGCTCTTTCGAGGAGGCATACGCTCTTATCAGAGGTGTAAACCAGGTTGTTTAGTTTTACGAGTATCAAAGAACAGTACTCTGGGGATCTATACTTTGGACCAATAATTTTGAGATGCATGGATGGGAGAACAGTGGAGGACTCTCCAAAACATCTTGGATAGCTATCTGCTTTAAGGAGGGAAATTGTGCCTGTCGACTTGTTCCCTACAAAAATCATTAATTAGGGAAGTCTACAGTAGAGGACTCTCTAGACACTTTGGAGAAAGAAGGACCTATGAACTATTGAATGGCCGATTCTTTTGGCTGAGAATATGAAGAGATGTGCATCGGGTGGTCGAAAGCTATACTGTATGCAAAAAGGCCAAGTATCAAGCCGAACAAGAGAAAGCAATGCCCCTACTTGTTCCGATGAGGCCGTTGACTAAACTAAGTATGGACTTTGTTCTCGGACTGCTGACAACTGCCCGAGGAAAAGATTCTATAATGGTCATCGTGGATCAGTTCAGTAAGATGGCATACTTTATACCCTGTACCAAGACTAACGATACTTTGGCTATTGCTTCTCTTTTTTTATAAGAGATTGTACGAATATACGGCGTGTCGAGAAATGTAGTTTCTGACAAAGACCTATAGTTCTTAAACCATTTCTAGAGAATCCTATGGCGTTGGCTGAGAATCAAATTACTCTTCAGTACCTCCTATCTCCCCCAAACTGATAGCTAAACAGAAGTGGTTAATCGTATTTTGGGTTCACTGCTTTGAGCTGCAATAGGCAAGAACTTGGTTAATTGGGACGTCAGCCTGCTAGTGGTTAAGTTTGCTTATAATCGAATTGTATATAATACTACTAAGTAGACCCCCTTCGAAGTGGTCTATCGATTTAATCCCGAGTTGCCCCTCGGCTATACCCCTATACTCATACTCGCATAAGAGGACCCTGTGCCTTGGCCAGAGCATAATCCCTTTAGCACATCTATGACATGGTTACTTGGCACATCGATTAAGCTGCTAGAGGAATGCTAGAAAATACTAAAGGTCGGTTGGACAAACAATTTCAACCGGGAGACTTGGCATGGTTATACCTTAGTAAGGAACGGTTCCCAAACAAAAGAAAAAACAAATTATTTGCAAGAGCGGAAGGACTTTTCAGAATCTTCTAGAAAATTAGTGACAACGCCTACAAGTTAGAATTACTTAAAGATTATGGGGTTTTTGATGCCTTCAACATTGCTAACCTCGGTTCAATCACCCTAACGGAGAACTGAGTGAACACTATTCAGATTTGATCTCAAATCCAAAACAACTTAGAGGGAATGATGGGAATTAAGCTACGGGGTCCCTGACTCGCAGCTGAGCTCGAGGACTAGAGGGGTTGGTATGATGAATCCTTATGTTCCAACCAACCCCTATTGAGGCAAAGTTCTTCTTTGTTAAGTCATCTTTAATGCTATGTTGTATGACCACCCATTATTTTGTGGTATGCCAAGTTGACGATTACTCTTTATTGTCGAGTCAACTAACTACTCAACATCTTCCTTGTTGAGAAGCCGAGAGAGAGAGAAACTAGACTGACTAGGCTACCCCAGCTAGGATAAACCCATCTGTTTGTACTTTTGCCTGTATCTCTTAATAATCTTATCAATGCAACATTGCCATGTGTACAATATCATTGTAGAATCTGTAGCATCAATGATTGTTTTCCTTATATATTTATTTTTACTCTTTTGTATCATATACATTGCTTTTTTAGGAACTGTCCTTTTTGTCTTTTCCCTTTTGGGTAAGTTATCCTAACTTACAGATATAAATACCGTTATACTTGTAGTTATAGGAGATTACCTTTAATACACTTAGATACTTTTTTTTGTTACATAAACACTGCTTATTTAATCTTGACATCATTTTTATCCTTTTCTTTAAGCAAAGTTAGGTGGCGAGTAACGTCATTGGACCAATTTGTATATCATATCGAATTGTACCGTGAGTTCTTGAAAGTTCCTTTGGTACGTCATATCGTTTAGAGCTGTTTGTGGGTTTTTGCTTATTATTTCATTCGTTATTTTTACCTCTTTCATACCTTTCTCTTATTAACTCATTTTGAGCTTTCTACAAGCTTAGACTCATCCAGCGACTAGTCTTGTCTGTTCTTGGTTACGGTTCGCATCAGGTCCTTACTCACTTTTAGTTAGAAAATCGATTAGCTGAAAACATATGTCAATGCTATGTCCCTTTGAATTACAATGCTTAAAGAATTGTCTTTGATTAGAAGCCTTGGTCCACTTCCTTTCAGCAATTCCTTTATTCGAAAAGAAAGTAGATCGATTAAGGTTTCCAGTTAAAGAGTGAGTGATATTCCTTTGTGTTTTAGCTTGTTGTGCAAGATCAAATTCCTTGTTGACAGATGGAAGGGATCCATTCTAAAGATTTGGTTTCGAATACCCTCAAAACCTGCAAACAGGCCCATTAAAATCTACATTATTTTATTTTATGATTCAAACTTAATGAATTTTTCTTTTAAACTACACATGCAGTATTCCATTCAACCACAAGTATACTTTGGGTATCTATTCAACACCTGCAGCTCATCCCATATCTTTTTCATCTTAGTATAATAAGTAGTGACAGTAAGGTTTCCTTATTTTAGATTGCATAATTCTTGTTGTAGTTGATACACAAGGGGGCCATTTATATGTCCATATTGATCTATAATCCCACAACATAGCTCATGTGCAAATTGGACATATAAGTAGTTTTGTGACAACTTACTAGTCATATAATTTAGAAGCCAACACCCTACCATGTAATCGCAACATAACTGATTAATCAAATCTGGTGAGTCATCAGTAGGTTTTGGTATTAATCCATCCACAAAACCTAATTTCAATTTTGCTCCTAAACCTAGCCTAATCAAATGACTCCATGCAATAAAATTCGTTCCATTGAAGACAACATTTCTTAACATCATATTAGGATTATCCAATCTTGATAAGTACATTGGATCTATATTAGTTTGTCCTATGATTGACATGGAATTTGAAAGAAAATCAACGGTCTTATTGAACTCGATTGATAAGGAAAAGGAACGAACTTTTTTATCTTAATTTGAACATCAATTATGGTTAAAATCAGAATCGCTTTGATACAATACTGATTTTGGAGATGCGATTGTAACCATGAGCTTATAGCAAAAGAAAGTAAGAATTCGATATGTAAAATGTTGAACTTATTCTCATTTTGTTATAATAACTAATATTTATATCAATAAGATACAACAACTAAATTTAACTAATTTGCTACATAAAGCTATTAACAAAATGATGCCCATATGACTAACAAAACGATAGAGATAAAATAAATAATTTGTATAACATATAATTTACATCTAATGAAGTTGGGCCTACTTCTTCTAACTTGGGGAAGTGGGTTTGTTTGTTTGTAAGTTAGATTGGGTTATAAGACGAAAATGCACTGCAAGATTCAAACATGGACTAAGTACTTAAGTTAGATTGGAATGAGAAGGTTGGACGTGTAAGCATTAATGCCATATAAAGAAGAATCATAACCCATCATAGATTAGAATCTAGTAAATGAGTTAAACTATTCACGAGCTATTCGAGTTCACTCGATATTCATTTGAGTTCAATTTAAGAATATTTGAGTAAAATTGAGCTTAAGCTACTTGAATGGTCGGAAGAGTCGAGCTTAAGCTTGATATTGTTTAGCTTGATAGGCTCATGAACTTAATCGAATTCAAGTTGAACATAAATATTAGTCAAGTTTAGGTATTCATATTACTATAATTAGAAGGGTTATTACTTTTTAGATAAATTGGGTTCAAATAAGTTTAATCAAGTCGAGTTAGAATTTGTTGAGTACCACCTTGAGTCGAGCTCAACTTAAGGTGACACTCCACAAATTATAGATCAAGCTCAAAATTCTAAACTTGATCAAGTACAAGTAGGGATCAAACTTTGAAAATTCAAATTGAGTCAATATTAAATTGTTAAATCGATTTGTTTATAGCTCTAGAGCATAGTTACATGTTGCATGCCATAGAACAACTTCATGTATTTTAGAGTATATTTAAATTTCTGTCATCAAGACAAGAGACAAAGGCAAGATTTGTCTATAAGTTGCTATGTAATTTTTATTATGAAAAATAGATCACATTCCCTAATTCACTTGTATCAAAGCATTTCTTTGCATTCTGCATTATTCTTCTATTGCTTTACGTTTTCTTAATATAATCCAAAAAGGCTAAATTAAAACCTTGCTTGAATTGATATCAAACTTATTTGTAGGTGGTCATAATAAGTGAAACCCGTAAGTTTATAGGAATGCAGGAGGTCATGTGTTAGCACTTAAAGGAGCAAGCAAAGAAGTAAGGGAAGATGATTAAAAAAATTTGTCGACACTAATCAACACCAACAAGAAATACGAGATCTATAAGGGTTATCTCTCACTAATCTGAACCAACAGATGCACAACAGCCTTAGGTTTTCTAAGTCTTACACAAGTGTAAAGAAATTTAGGAGTGTGAATACCTCTAACAATACGAGCAATAGCTTGAACAACGTACTAATTCTTGACCTAAGTATTTTTACCAACCCCTTCCTCCCTCCCCCATAAATATCCACTAAATTAGAAGCACCAACTTTCAGAGGAGAAGACTTAAGAGCATGGTTGTACAAAGATAAGCATTTTTCTGAATTGGGTTAGATGAAGAAGGCCATCAAATACATATAGGTATAATGTAATTTAAGGACAAGGAGATCTTATGGTATTGATCTTTTATTAGAATTTAATCCACTTCCACAATCTTGACATGGCAGCAGTTGGTAATAGGCTTGTAAGATAGGTTTAGGATGAGAGTATACAGGGATCCAATGATAGAAATAACAAAGTTACAGTAAAGAGAGTCATCGCGGGATTACATAGATGAACTTAAGCATGTCATTGCCCCAGCTCATTCGCTCAAAATCTAATAATTTACATAGATGAACTTAAGCATGTCATTGCCCCAGCTCATTCGCTCAAAATCTACTAAGCTAATTATTTTCTCTCTTAAACTTGAGATTCAATTCCTTATTTTCATGTTTTAACCTTATGCAGTCTAATAAGCATGTTGGCTAAGCTATAAGAAGTTAGCCTTAATTCCTCAGAAAAATACCTTTGAGATCCAATAACTAGTTACCTTACGCCACTCTTACACCATGCCATCACATTATACTCCCTTAATTAGAATCTGCTCTTCCCAAAAAACCAAATTTGCACTAAAGCCTTAGCATCCTTCTACTTGATATGATTATGGGTTATATATGAGCTGAGTTGCTCGTAAGTTCGATTTAAGTTTGGATTGGCTTGAGCTCAATCAATAAGTGAGTTGAGACGAGCTTGGGCCTAACTTAAAGCTCATTTATCTACATTGGTTGAGCTTAGGCTCTAATTAAGGCTTATGAGCCGACTTGTTTTAGCTTACGAGCTTTATATATTTAGAAATATTATATATTATTAAAATCTAAAGCTAAAATCTATATAATATATAAATATATAATATAATTCTTATTTACTGTTCTTTAATTTATTTATTTATATATTTCTTTATTTTGTATACTTAGACATATGAGTAGGCTTGAGCTTGGCTTGCTCTTACTTTAGGCTCAACTTGACTTAAGCTTTGAGCTTGATTAGTAAATAAGTTGAGCTTAAGCTCAAATAAAGCTTGTCTATTCAAAGAAGTTGAACTTAAGTCTTAATTTTTAGCCTTAATAAAAGTTTGAATTAGGCTCAAGCTTAATAATTTTTAAATGAGCCTAGCCGAACCGAGCTCCTAACTCGCTTATGGCCTTGGGATTATGGACTACCTAACCTCAAACATAACCTAAAATGATTAACTTAGAAGCTAACTTCCAATGAAAGGAAAAAAAAAAAAGGAAAGAAGAAGAAATACTTTTGGTGCAATGAGCCTTTTGAGCCGCACTTTATATGCAAATAAAGGAGGCTCGACATATTGGTAGTTAAGGTAAAGGAAAACGAAGAGGTATTATGGTAGAGATGGAGGAAGAATTGGAACTAGAAGAAGAGGGATCTAAAAATTTAACTAAGAGGCCAACTCTTCGTGAACTTAAAGGGAAAGAAAGAAAGAAAAAAATTAGAAGAAGCAATATTTTGGTACGATTAGCCTTTAGACCTAAGAGGAGTAACCACGAGCACATATAAGTTGGGCCTAGGTACACGAGGTATGATAAGGATAGTAGACTACTTAAGTACAAGCACCTAGGCACATGATAACATATAAGCCTTTATATTTTTCGAAATTAATATTGAAATAATATTTACTTAGTTTTATTTTTTTATAATTATTTATTTAATATAATTACTTTTATTTTAACGAAGGAGCCTCAATTTTCTTTTTCTAGACAACTTTCTACTAATTTTATAAACAAATTGCATAATTAAATTTTAACATATTGTCAACATAGTTTTATTTATAACTTTCCTTAGTTCATTATTTCTATGATTTGCTGATGCTTTTCTACTAGTAGATGGATGGGCTGCTTATCATTTTGTCTATTTTAAGTTTAACCTTAGCTTTTGTGGATATCTAAAACTCACTTTAGTTCTTCAATAGCCAACATGTTGATAAAAAGCCCATGATTGATATTAGTTTTGACCTTAATGAATTTCAGATGGATTAATTTAGGTCTTAAATCTTATGTTTTAACCTTTAACAATTCTCGATGGAATGCTTCGCTTGCCCCATGTAGTATTCACATCTTAGATTGGAGTTATGACCTTTGGGCTTCTATCTAGCAAATGGTACTTCAAATGTTAATATGGTTTCCTCCTTGAGGTAACCCAAAACTTGGGCAATATGACTGAACATCCAGGAGACTTTCCTTCTTTTTGTCCCATTATTTCAGTTGACACGATCTAGGTTGGAATTTGAATTTTAGCCCCCATGATGTTAGTCAAGATGTTGATTATGTGTAGTTTCCAATGCTTACTACATTAATGGTTGGTTCTTTCTCCTTGCCTACAGGTTTAAGAGGTATGGGTTTCTTGTTAACCCAGATTCGTCCTATAGTGATGAGATCCTCAATTGTCATGCCCTTAACCCTAATGGCATTAATAACCAACCATGTACCTTACTTATATAAAATATATAAAGGCCAACTATGCGATTAGTAGGTTTTGTACACCATTTTTTACCTTCTAAAGTTTTTGTTTAGTTTTTTGAAAACATTTGTTAAAATACTTAACTTATAGATGGAAAGGTTGTGAATGATTTTGAAAACTTGTAAGATTTTGCAAGAATATACTAAAAATGTACTACCATAATATCTCATATAATTTTGGTTAACACCCATGACTACATTAGGCTTAAACATCCAAAACCAAAGTAAAGTCCATAACCCAAAGTTCAAGTATAGTTGAGAAAAACACTAAGTCTAAAAAATCCATGAGAAGATAATGGAAGAAAATATAAATAGAGTTTATTAGAAATCAAGCACAAATATCAAATAGACCCTATACATCATGCTTATCATCCCAACCCTCAATCTTGGAACCACAGCACATGGAATCATTAGTAAACAAAATAATCATCACTTGGAATTTGGTAAAGAAAAGAAACGACTTGCAATGAACACTATATAGAAATAGCCAAACAAACACACTTGATGCAATCACATATGTTCCTAAGCAATGCTACTACTAAGGTTTATTAAATGTTAACTGTAAATAAGGAATAAAGAAGTACTCATGACGCCAAAGACATTAAGGAACATATGATCTGACCTTACTACACAAATAATTAAGGGTTGACAGGATATCCAGGCTCCTTATGTGAAATAAAACCATATTAAAGTAATCTCGTTTGGAGAGATCTATCGTAATTTAGATACCATGGTTGTAGTCCATCCACACCAAGTCATTCATTAAGTCCCATATCTTTGGATGACTCCCATTATGGCTTCCTCTGCTTCCACTGGTTATTATACCTACACAATTATCTCCTATCAATTACCTATCGCACCATCTTAAGTGGCTTGGGCGGCTAGCCTATGTATTACCCCATTGCTTATAATTGCAGCTCATAAACATATCTAAGGTTGTCGCTTGCTAAATCGAGACAATTCTTAATAAGGAACATACATTATTATTGGCAAAGTTTATGTACTAATCCTATCTAATTTTCTAAATGTTCTAAATGTTAATATACACAACATGTAAGCTTATCCAATACCTATACGACGTTACAACATGAATAAACATTAGTTAATTGAAACTTTAACTTATTAATTGAATAATATACAATTAAGAAAACATGACTTATTATCTAATTAGCAACATAAGTATAATGGTTAGTTAATTATTTTATAGTTAGGTTTATGTTCAATAAATAAGTTCATCATTTAAGCCTAATTTTAAGTCCAAAGCTTAGACTTAATGAACCTTAGCTTATTTTTAAAGTATGCCTATTAAGCTAGTAGGCCAATTTAGTTGTATAACTAAACTAGTTTATTAAAATGTTTAATTATTTAGTTAATCCAATTGTTATTAAGTATTGCTTTTAACCAATTTTATTACTTACTATTATTAACTTTATTAATTTAATGTCTTGGATTTAATTAATCGAATTGGTTCAATTGAGTAATGAATCGATTACAAGGATCCAAATTGATTTAGGGGAAGATTATGGTGGTTCGGTCCTAAAAGGGGTTTGACCTTAAACTAAATTAATTGAATTAATTTTAATTTATTATTTAATTCTAGATTAGATTGGTTCCTTGGTGGAGTCGATTGGAAAGGTGTTGAAAATATTAATCTATATGATTTTGATGAGACAAAACTTAATTAAGATTAAAATCCTTATTGTAAGAATTATAGTGATAATCTTTACATGCAATATACTTGGCTAAATATTAAAATTGAAGTTTGGAGTATTCTGAAGTGTTTTGAAGACAATTCTTAGTAAAACAAATGGTTGTCTTTGTGTTGCTTGTGTTTGACTATATGTTGGTTTGTGATGCAGGGAAGAATAGGAGAAAATCTATAGAAATAGGGCATACTAATTGATCAATGTACCTAATGGAAATCAATTGATAGCTTATTTTCACCCTTGCTACTTTCAGTGCTTGAAGTGACGATTGGCAATAAGTTAAGCAATCGATTGCTTAAAGGAAAATGCTAGGTTTTTAGTGCTATCAGTCGATCGGTACATTCCAAACTAGAACATTTTATGAACATCCTAAAGCTTAGCAATACATCCAGCAGCCAATTAGTAGAGGTTGAATGCTAATATCTTTGTAGTACCAACCAATCGGTAGCACCGAGAAACTAGCCGTTAGCAGCAACTAATGCAACAATGGGAAGAAACTCAACATGCCTATTTATGCTTCAATTACCTATCAAAGAACACTAGAAATCTGAAATTTTTCTTCAAATTCTTAACATTCTCTTACATTCTTGTACTCTTGTGATTGGACTTTATATTGCTATCTTGTTGAGAGAGAAAATCAAGAGTGTAATGGCAAGGTCTCACCACTTGCAAAATTATCATACAAAAACACTATACTAGAAAGATTGAAATAGTGCTTAAAGTGTAATTGAGTGATTATAGTGTATTTAAGAGTTGGTGTAAGCTCTTGATTGAGATTAATAAAATTATGTGAAGTCTTTGGTTTGAGGTGATTGGTATCCATGGAGAGTAAGGGAAAGTCCAAACTCTATGTTATATTATGGCTTGATCTTCTCCTTCCTTATCTCTTTTATTTTGGCATGTATTGTTATTTTTTTATCAATTAGTTTATATATAACTATTGTATTTATTATTAAGATTTATGCAAATTTGCACTTCATATACCTAATTAGGTTAATCCATGCAATTTAGGAACCATAATAGTAAAGTAACTTTATTGGATATTTCTTGTGTAATACTTGCTCTTTTCAAAATTGATTGTACATATCAAGTTGCTCAAGGTGCACTTGGCCAATAATTAGGATATTTATGCAAATTTGATGAAGTAGCTCAAGTTTATGCATTCTTTTCAAGGAACTCTTGATATGATTTTGACTAATCTTGGTGTTTGTGCTTAAAGCACAACTCTAACATATTCTTCTAACCCATTGAATTATGTTCCAAGTAACAAATTGCTAATATCTTGCTAAATGCCTAAAATTGGTGTGTTTTTGCTCCTTTTAGGCTACTTTTGAACTTGGCTCTTTTGAATGGCAATTTGATTGTTTTAGGATGTATGAAAGAATATATGAATTCAATTTATCACTATGGATCATATGAAACTTGTTTCAAGCACTTAACCTACTTTTTGATCAATTTTAGAAGCAATTAAAATTAAAGTTGTTGATTGTGTTTGGTCTGTTAGTTGCTTGTAAAAAGCTACAGAATTTGCAGCTATCAATCAATCGGTAGCATCTACCCCAATTGATTGGTAAGTTCCCGTACCAAGTTAGTAGCTTTTAATCCCTTAAGGCCTAGAAGTGGTTGATCGCTAAAAATTTAATTGATCGATTGTCTCAATTTTCTCTCCATTGATTGATCGGTAAATATAGGACTGATCGATCACCTCGATCCTGCACCAAATAGAAGCTTTTGTTCTTGTTTTCACTCAAACTAATCGATTGGCAGGCCAAAATTTTGCAGATATAATCTACTCGTCTTGCATTTTGTTATTTCACTACATACCTCCATTCTATCATCCTTTATCCCGACCTCTAACCAAAAATACTACCACTCTTAAACTCCCTTAAAAATCACTTGCTTAACTAAGGTTCCTACCCAAATCACTTACATTACTCCTCAAACATCCTCTACACTACTTTTTCTCCAAGATCTCTCATTCCTCTACTCTACATAGACCCTAAAATCCCAACACCCACTTGTTCACTAAAATTCCTCAATGGTCCAAGGATAGGTAAACCAACTAAAAAGGTTGGAAGTTCTTTTGACTGCAACTTCTTTCTAAGTATGCGTTATGCTACTAGGTATGGAATCTTTGATGCTCTTTCTCTTTATGTAGGTTATACCTATGTAAGAGAAGTTTTTCAAAAACTTGGCTTATTTAGGATGCCTGGTGTTGTGTCAAACAAAGTGTTTCAATCTCAAAAGTATCCTAAAGATGTTTTCGAGGAAGTGGTAAAGTTGTTCAATTGCAATTTAACGAATCGGTTAGATGAGGATGGGAACTTAAAGCTTGGAATTAAACCCTATGATTGTTACGTTTTGAAAATGTGGAGTCGTAACAGCTTACTGTATGAATCATCCTAAGATAAAAACTAACCTTACAGTTGTTATCATAGACTTAATTCACATAAGACATACCCAACTCTATCGCTTTGAAGCATCCAGTTTGATATCTACTTGATAGAAACCTGGTGAATAATTTTTGAAAATAATTGATAAGAAAACTCATAGTTTGAATTTTTAGAAGAGTGCATGTAAAACCTTCAGGAACACATTATTTAGTATATAGACCAAAAGATCGAAAGCTAATGAGCCCCTCAAGAAGACTTAGGTAGTTTCCTTAGCAGATAGAAAAAGTTAATAATAAAAACAAAATTCAGTCGAATTTTTTTTCATCCTCATTCCTTAATCTTGTTTGCTAAAGTTCTGGTTTTAGTATGGTACTTATAGTTCCATTGTGAAGCTATAAACAAACTATAGAGGAGTGAGTGACAACTTATTTAGTAAGAAAGACAAAGACAGAAATATGCATTTAGCATATCACAAATAGGGTTTTCAACCAAGTTGGTTAAATGCAATGTATGTACAAGAAAATAAGATCGCATGACGTTATTTGGTTCATCGTGAGATCAAACAAATTGTGCTTACTCTAATCCAAATTGAAGAGTTTGACATTGTGCATTAGCAAATCAAAACCAAACTAAGGCTTGTGCAATAGAGAATACCTTCATCCCATAACCACTTTTGAACCATGGCCCCTATCCTTGCCTTGACCTTCTCTCCTATTACTTAGTTTGATTAAGGTGAGGAAATGACTATTTCAGTTATCTTTATGGAAAGGTGCTCATGTTTGGCTTAGGAATCTTAGCCATTAGCCCTAATGGGTTATGATACGTGTTAGGTTGGATGTTAAGCCGAGTTTGAGTTAATTTATTTTTAAGGTGATTAACCAAGCTCAGAGATGACATAGAGTTGATGCGTGTCTAGAGTTAGACAAACGAAGAGACACCACAACGAAGTGAACCAAAAACAAATAGAGAAAAAGTTAGCAAAATCTAGGTAACTATTGAATGGACATGATGCATCACTAGATCTTATTCGGCATATAATTCACCAGATATGATACATCGATCAAAACTAAAGGGTCACTTACCACTACTTATAAGAGTTGAACGATAATGGGAACACTAAGGTTACTAAACGTAAATAATTCTGTATTAATTAGATCATTATCTACGTACAAGAAAGTGAGGGTTTATATACCTATCCACTAGGGTTATTTTATATATATGAAAAGACAAAAAGTGTATTCTACAATTAGGTTACATGAAACATACCAAAAAGGGTAAAAGATACAAAGAATATTTAGTGTGAAAAAAGTGAAGAATCCTTTTGGAAAGATCGTGTTAAAAGACATGTATCACGTGGTGGATGGAAGTCAAGACTATGATACAAAGTAGGTGAAATAGAAAGTACTGGCAATCAGGGGTCGACCTAATTTGGACTAGGTCGGGGATAAATTAGTTCTTTTGAAGAGAAATAAGTTGCATTCGGGGTTGGATGCCTGTGGTCTGATTGGGAGCTCACCTCAGCTATTGTTGGGTTGTCTTCTAGGATGAAGCATTGCTGTTGAACAGGGGCGGATCTAACATAAGTAAGGATCTGATAGTTAGGTCGGTAGGAGACCAACTTGGGATAGGAATCCTTAAAATCCTTTCGCTCGGTTATGCTTGATTGGTCTAGGGGGTTAATTCCTATGAGGAGCTCAGCTTTCATTATAGCAAATCAAATCTCAAACATAACGTTGACTCCGAATTGCATTAATCGGCCAGAAACTCTACAACCTCATCATTAGGTACTTATCTAATACTAAAGAGTGCTAAAATAATTAACTATAATCACAAGCAACCATATGCCAAAATCTTCAAATATTATGAAATAATACCCCAAAATGTTGTAAAGTATTGATTCCACTTATATGGCTTCTTAGTCAATCGTTTCAAAAGTCTCCAATAAGGTTAAGGATTTAGCCTAATTGATACAAAATAGAGCGAAAATTAAAATACAGTACTTAGATAAGACCTACCTAATATATTAGACTTATTCCCTTTGATTTAGCCCAATGTTTTTATAGATACTTATTATGTAACATTATTGTAATTTAACTTTATATTTAAAATTTATATAACATTGGTTTCTAATATTATTTAAGAAGTTTCTATCATTTTAAAGAACTTATACTTTAGAAACATATACTTTTTACTAAAAATTATATATACTCAAATTTTACGAAAGCGATGATGTTAGATTTATAAAAAATATAAAGTTCAATTTTTTAATAGTTTTGGTAAAATAATTATTACTATAGATTCACTCATTTTGAGAATCTGTGCTAATAATATATAAGTCCTATATTTATCAATATTCTAAGTTTAAAATTCGAAAAGAATAAATTTATGAAATTATATAAATAAAATATACCGTTAATTAGAGTTTATATCTTGAAATTATTCTTTAGGAAAATATTTGTCCTAGACTCCTTTTGACTTAACCTCTTATTTATCCTTAGATTTAGCGTCTAAAATATCATCTGAATCAAGTTAACTATAAAGTTCCTAAACAAACACTCTCGGATGTATATCTTTGGTCCATACTAATTAAAAATCTCACTTGTGTCTTCTAATTTGGTCTCTAAGTCAAATCCTATACAAACTTACTTATTGCATACTCTGATGTATCTTTGATTCAAAAATATATGCAATCCCCTTACCAAAGCTTCTATGTTTTGGCTAGAAATCGATTTAATTACCAATCATACTCCATGAGATCCTATCAAATTCAATTGGTTAGTTAATTTTACTTCATGGAAGCATTAAGTTTAGGTCATATGAATATCATAATATTATCAATTTAATTTACTATTTACCAATTCAGTCAAATAGTGAATCCAATTAGTAGAAGAAAACAAAGCTACTTTCATGGATGATTTTAACTAAGGAGACTTAAAAATTATTTACTTTGGCATGAAAGTAAATATGGAAGCTTTCACTACTTTTGATATTCCCTTGGAAAAATATTAACTCCCTTCATAATTATTTGTGACCAGCATATGTTGTTCATCAAGACATTATTATCATTTCATTTTTTTTTTCTTATCACATAAATATTGCAAACACTAGTAAATTAATTTACAGATTACCAATAAAAATATATGCTTAAAAGTTAAAATTTTGATATATACTTTATAATTAGAATTATAACTAGTCCAAGGGGTTAATTCAAAGGAAAGCACTATTGAACTCATTGAATTATTCAAGTAACAAGAAATCCACTTTGTATATTGTCTTATTATCAAGCACTGATGATTGATTACAAAGAAAGTGCTCGAGTTCATCAATTTTCCTATTGTTGGAGAAAGCTTAACTAGTAACTTATTTCCATATGCAATGCTAATCTGAGTCAACTTTCACATAATACTATTTATGATGTTCGAGTATTGATAGAAAATAAAAGTCGAATAAGTGAAAGCTAGATGCTCATAATCTAATGGATAATAACAAGTGATATGTTAGAATTACAAAAGCACCTGCTGTGAATTTGCTAGAATTGAAGCACACTACTTTCCCTTACTTTCAAACTTTGCATGAAAATTCCATAGTTGCTATGTCATTTCCATTTTATTTATTTACTTCTTCTTTGTTCTCGACAATGTGGGGTTATATTTCTTTTGTGTAGGTTAAAAATATCTAACTTTAATATCAAATTCCTATATGTACAATAAAGTCTTCATACCTCCTAGAAGCTAATAGGTCAAATGAAAATTAAGTAGCTAGATGGTAGTTCATTAGGTTAGCCAACAATTTGATGTTTTGCTTACATGCTACTTTTCTAAACATGCTTAATGTTGTTCGTAAGGATTAGTTACCGTGTCTTGTCTTTTTCTTCTTCTTCTTTTTCTTTCTTTTTCTATGCTCAACAAATATTAACGTAGGATAATCAAACATAGAATAAATGCACTTAAAAAATAGCAGAACATTATATTATACATTTAATCTAAAATCTCCATTTCTAAACTAATTAAAATTTAATTTGATAAACTTTATGCTAAAATCTATACTGATTGTATCTCAACTTATTTTTGAAATCCGATTTTATAAGACTATTCCTAATAACTTTTGGAAGACTCATATTACCATTTGGTCTTATTTGAAACTATTTTTTTATTGATCTTATGCCTCAAGATAAGACTTTAAGTACACTTTTCTTTAATATAATATATATAAACATAGGTTCTATTAATTATTTAGGAATTATTTATATATATATCTTTTATATAATTTTAATTACTAATATTAATTATTAAGATTATGAAATTGATTCTAAAAGATTAATCGCATGGAAAAAGATTGAAAATTGGGAATATCTTTATATATGAATGCTTAATTGAGGGCGAGTATTGCATTGAGGGGTAACATGAAAGGTGTAAGTTTTATCCTCATAAAAAAATGAGAAATCGTTGAAAATATTAATCTTTGTGATTTTGATGAAACAAAACTTAATTGAGATTAAAATCAAATTGTAAGAATTATAGTGATAATCTTGAAATGCAATATACTTGGCTAAATATTAGAATTGAAGTTTGGAATATTGTGAAGTGTTTTGAAGACAATTCTTGGCAAAACAAATGGTTGTCTTTGTGTTGCTTATGGTTTGGTTGTGTGTTGGCATGTGATGCAAGGAAGAATAGGGGAAAATCTACAGAAATAGGGCATGTTGATTGATCGATGTACGTAATGGTGATCAATCGGTAGCTGATTTTCACCCTTACTACTATCCATGCTTGAAGTGAAGATTAGTGATAGGTTAAGCAACCAATCAATGAAAGGACAATGTTAGGTTTTTAGTATAATTGGCAATTGATCAGTAGCATGCTTGGTGATTGATCGGTAGGTTACATTCTAAGCTGGAACATTCTATAAATATCTTGAAGCTTAGAGATCATCCATTGATTGATCGGTAGAGGTTAAACGCTAATATCTTTGTATTACCAATCGATAGACACTAAAAAATTAGTTGTTAATAGCTTTTAATGCAACAATTAGGAGAAACTCAACATGCCTATTTATACTTCAACTACTTGTTAAAGAATACTAGAGATATGAAATTCTTCTTGAAATTCATAACATTCTCTTTCATTTTTATACTCTTATAATTGTGCTCTATCTTGTTATCTTATTGAGAGAGAAAATCAATAGTGTAGTGCTAAAATTTCACTACTTGCAAAACTATCATACAAAAGCATCATATTAGAAAGATTGAGATTGTGCTTAAAGTGTAATTGAGTGATTGTGGTGTGTTTGAGATTGGTGTAAGCTTTTGATTGAGATTAATAAAATTGTGTGAAATCCTCGATTGGAGGTGATTGGCATTTATGGAGGATAGAGAGCGGTTCGAATTTCATATTATATTATGGCTTGATCTTGTCTTTCCTTATCTTTTTTATTTATGCATTTATTGTTATTATTATATTGTTTAGTTTATATGTAATTGTTGTATTTATTACTAAAATTTAAAGAAGGTAAAAAATTTATCACTGAAACTCAATTCACCTTCTTTTTGAGTATTAGCCTAATGTTTTTCAATAGGAAGTTGGTATGGTCCATATGGATCGGTTTTAGGTCGGTTCAACCTCCTAAGAGATGCTACCCTATTATTGTTGTTATTATTACAAGAAATATTATTATTGCTGTTATTTAAATTATTTTAATAATAAGTACTTTTTCCAACATTCAACACCCTTCATAATATCAAACATGTTCTTGTATCTAACTTGATCTAAAACTTTAATTTGATTTTAGAAGTTTTGTCATTCAATGATTTGAAAATTCGGTTAATTACGAACATTTAAATAAGATTCAATCTAAATGAATATGTAGAAATCTCAAATTTTATTGAAAGGCAATTTTTCTATTTTTTTTCCTCTTAAAATAGATCAAGATTGAAAATTTTCAAAGAGCACTTTAAATATCATGAAAAACACTTAAATGTTGGTATAAACATTCAAACATTTTTGGAAAATTACAAAGGCACAAACAACTTTAAGCTCAAACTTAACTAATTTAGTACATCAAAATATTTTCGTGAACATGCTTGAATATTTAATTAGACTCATCAAGAACATCATAAAGAAAAAATAATAAAATTAATAAATTAAAAAAATAAGCAAAGTCAGGTTTGGACCCTATAAGTTCAATTTGAGTCACTTATGGCAATTTTAAAATAAAAAGGAAAAAGGAAATTTAGTAAGGAAATTAAAAATTAGTAAATAAAACATTTATTTAAATAATGCAAAAAAATTATACTATTTTAATGTGAAATAAGAAAAAATATTTCCTATTCATAGTATTTATATTATTTTTTATTAACTGGAATGAAACAAGGCTAAAAAAGACAAGTAATTCCTCTTATATTATTTTATTTTATAAAGTAAGGAATTATGGAATGAGAGTTACATTATGTAGGGAGTATTGTTTCTTTTGATAAAGGGGAAGAATGTGAATATCTTATCTATTCTATATTATGAGGAATAGACATTACTTATATGATATAACTTTTTGCAACTAAATAATGCTATATTTGGTATGTTAGAATAGATCGGATTGGAATTGCAATTACAAATTCCATTCTTATTTTCTATGTTTGGAATTACGTTTTGAAGTTGGAATCGCGGTTTCAGGGAATTGACGACTTAAAGGTGGAATTATAATTCTACTTCATTAATTATTATTAATTAAAATTACTTTTTTAACCATGAAAGAAATTATAATATGTAATAATTAAGGGTATTTTTGACAAATAGTTTTATTTAAACATTTGATGTCATTCTGCTTTATTCTATTTCGTAGTCATATCGAAATATAGAAAATGATTTTTTATTTTAATTCTCATTCCAGTCCATTTTATTTTGGACTATTACTTCATATCAAACATAACATAAGGGGTAGCTATTTTGTAGTAATAAAAGAAAAATTAAAAAAAAAAAAGATTTTATTACAGTAAATCCATTGCAACCTTAATATGTTGCTATTGATAACACAAAAAATAAATATAATTTAAGGATATGTATATTTAGTATTTATGATTTTTCACTAAAAGGATGTTTTCTTTCCTTAACAATGTGGGATTAAGACTAACATGTTTTTAGAACTTCTTTTCTAAACTTTTGTCTCACATTATTAAAACTACAACTTTATTTAGGTAGAATTATGTAAGAATAAATGTAAAGCCTCTTTACTTATTAAGAAGATGTACTAAAAACTATATGATTTTCAGGCCCATGGTTTCTTTTATTTTTAAGTTTAAAACTTATTTCTTAATTAAAAACTTAAGTTAAGTCTAGAAACAAAAATTGTTAGACGTTGCACGAGTTTCAGACCCAAAACCATCCATACCCCCGTCGAGTCTTAGACCTGGCTTAGAACTAGAGCTAGTTATCCATTCGGAGAATTGTAAATTGGTGGGTCTGGGCTCGATTTTGGGCCGGGTTGGACTTAAACCCGGATTTTGTAAGATACAAATTTCCAGTTGCAGAATATGATTTATTGTAGATGATGGATACTATAGGCCCAGTAGTATTATTTATCTTGTAGATTGTTAATTTTGTATTACTGTGATTCACTTAAAAGGTTTTGTTGGTATGATATTCACGTGTGAATGTGTAGTATTGTATTCACAGGCTTTTAGCTCACTCAATATGGACTTGAAAATTTAAAAAGCGTAGGAGAATATGCTTATTTATTTCTATTCAGGTAGAATATGTGAGAATTAATTATATTCTTTGGATTTAGGGGACGAAATTACCGGACTATCATAAATTTATGGATATAGCTTCCGAAATCAATTTGCTCATGTGGGTGAGCCATATTAGAAATTGACTAGATACCTATAACTAAAAGAAATTTCATCAAGATACATCGTACTGTTCCATCATCAGTGCTTTTATTAATTTGAAGACAAAAGATATTAGTAATAATATTAACTTTAAGAAATGAGGATGAAGAGTTGAATCGTATTGTTTTGGTTTGACTAATATAATATTAGTCAGATAGATAATAAATACACAAATACTTTTCAATTTTAGATGAAAAAATCTCGACTTCTCAGGTTCCGGAAATTATAAAAAAAATTTAGTGTTTGATAATAGTTTATTTAACAAAAAAATTGAAAAGGAGCAAGAAAAAATCTCTAATAACGGGGAAGGACAAAGCATCTTCTAGAAGACAAGAAGTAGACTGGGATCTTCCTAAGCCCCACTTTCTTAACACACCTCCCCAACAAATACGCACCGTTTCCACCAAACCGCGTCGAGGACGTCATCACCCTCGTATGCACTCCACTTGAAGCTAAAGTTCAACACCGATTTCCTTGCAATTATTTGATTTCAAACACTGGAAAAAATTATATAAAAACAAAACAAAAATCAATTCCTTGACAAATCGACACGCGATTTGACTTTTTTATTTTTTATTTTTTTTATACGTCTATTTCCGGGAATTTGCCCGTGCTTTCTCCTTTACCCTTACAACCCGTTTATATAACAACACAAGGTCCATGTACTTTTCTCTCTCATACCCTGGTTAGCCCTTTCTTTAGTTTTTCATCATAAAATTTCTCTTTTTAACACTCAAAAGATCTTAACTTCAAGGCTTTTGGTGAATACCCAGATAGTGTTTTCCCTCAAAGTTTTAGCCTTTCAGTCAATTCGTCTTGAGAATTTCACAGGAAATGGAGAATCAGCAATCTTTTTGGCAATTCAGTGACCAGTTGAGACTTCAAAGTTCCAACTTTGCTAACCTCTCTCTTAATGATTCGATCTGGAGCAACAACTACGTCCCAAAAAGACAAGATGACAGGACGAATTTCGATGTCAATAATGAAGTCAATTCATGGAATTCCAAAGTTTCAAGTTTCAATGCAAAACCCGATTTGTCCAATGATTTTAACGGGTTTAATTACGGTTGGAAGATCGGATCGTCTGGATCCGGGTCGGATCTGAACGTTTTCGATGATGGGTGGAAGAAGATGGGTCCAAATGGGTCGGGTTTTGGTGCAGGGCTGCAGAAGAACATGAACAACATGAGCCTTAATGAGGGGTTTAACAAGGGAACTTTTGGGTTTTCAAAGAATTTGAATGGATTGTATAGCAACAACAATAATAATAATGGGAGTTTTGGGGTAGGCTTGAAGAACAAGATTGAGGATTTTAATGGAGGGAAATACGGGAAGAAGAATGGATATGGAAATAAGAAGAACAATGGGAGTGAAATCAATAACGTTGAAGAGAAGGAGGGCAAAACTGGAAATGACAAGAAGTTTAAGACACTTCCACCAGCCGAGTCTTTGCCTAGGAATGAACCTGTCGGTGGTTATATTTTTGTTTGCAACAACGATACTATGCAGGAGAATCTTCAGAGACAGCTTTTTGGTATGTTTTCATTTCCTTTATTTATCTATTTATTTGTTTTTTTGGTGTTAATTTTGGGTATTTAATTTGGATGATTTATTTCTGGTTTTAGTTTGTATGAATTCTTTTTTTTTTTTTTGGCCAATAGTTTGTATAAATTATAAAGTAGGGTTTTTGATCATATGGGATCTATTTTTACTATTTTGGGTTAATATGATTACTCTTAGGTAGCTGATGATTTACCTAGGTTCCAATTAATTGACCTAACTAATGTTAATTTCCTGTTGCAAAAGAGATGTCGCTATTTTGTTGCGAATTGCTTATTAATATTTAGGTCGGCAAATAATAATGATAATTATAATAATAAACGGGTTAGCTAAATCTAAAATCTAAATCTCAAAATCGTTATCTGGAAAGCATAATTTAGAATTTAGGCAAATGAGCCAAAAAAAAAAAAGAAAAAAAGAAGAAGAAAATTATCTTCCATTTTTCTTTTTTTACTTTGAATGGTCAAAACACCTGTGGATAAATTAACCTCTACAACTAAACAAGAGAGACTGTGGATCTTTATCCTTGTCAAATGTTTCATTTTCTCTAGATAGATTAATCTACCCTAAATAAATGAAGTCAAAGATATAAATTTATCACCATATATAATTCGGGAGTCACATTAGTTGATAATACATAATTTCCATCTATTGTTGATTTTACTAAGCGTAAAACACTTTTTTTAAGTTTTCTGTTTTCTAACTCACTTACTTTCGATTTTCTTTCATAGGTCTACCTCCACGTTACAGAGACTCGGTCAGGCAGATAACTCCAGGACTGCCTCTCTTCCTCTACAACTACTCCACCCACCAACTCCATGGAATTTTTGAGGTTCGTGTGCTTTTGCTTTCCCTTTCGGTCTTAGCCTGTATCAAACTTACCGATGAAGAACAAACAGCTAATAATAATCTAGAATAACTTTGGACTTGCGAGTAAATCCTAGAGATAATGTAATAAATCTCGTATAGGTCCTGTCTCCAGTTCTTGAGTCGAAAGATACCTGTCTAATTGCTCCATCTTTAGGACTGCAAAGAAAAAAGGCAAAAAGGATCCTAGTAAAAGAATGCTGTGTTTTGTTCTTGTGACAAAGTCTAAGTGCTTGCTCTTGTATGTATGAATTCAGGCTGCTAGCTTTGGGGGCAGTAACATCGATCCAACAGCCTGGCAGGATAAGAAATGCCCCGGAGAATCTCGCTTCCCTGCTCAGGTTCAAGTCATAACCAGGAAGGTCTGTGAGCCATTGGAAGAGGATGCATTCAGGCCAATCCTTCACCATTATGATGGACCGAAGTTCCGCCTTGAGCTGAGCGTGCCTGAGGTGTGCATCGAAATTCAATCCTAATAGCGTGTATATTTTCATTGTTCGTTCTTCGGAACTTTTCCCGGTAGTTTGCCACAATTAATTCATGTTCTTGATGGATGTTGCAGGCATTATCTCTGTTGGATATATTTGCAGACCAAGACTCGAGCATCACCGGCATACTAGAGGATTTTGATTCAAACTACTGAGAAGGAGAAGAAACATAAGCTGATACAAGCTCAATAATGTTAAACGAAAGTTGGAATGAGAAACACTATAGCAAAATTAGAAAAGAAAAAGAGAAATGTATGGGGTATAGCTTACGTAACGTAACGTGTGTAATTTCAAAAGCATCTGATATATTGTAAGTGTGCCTTTTCTGATTAGCAATACACAGAAATAAGTTTAAGATTAAACCTTTGTGTAATTCTGTGGTAACTTATAAAGTACCTCCAGGTTGGAGCCCTAAAATCCTGAGGATATCGATGGTGAAGTTGCTTCTTCTGCTGCTGCTTCTTCTTATTCGTTTTCTTTGTTTGTTGCCTATTGCATATGAGCCTGACATTATCATCACAAGATTAGCGTAGTATTCGGAGGAAAAGAAAGTTAAGATGTATCTACATTTTGAACGCTTTCGTTCTTTCTTTCTTTTTTTTCTTTCTTTTTTTCTTTAATTAATTTATTAACACATAAAAATTTCTAACCGTATATAATATATATATATATATATATATATAAAGATCATATGAACATTTAATGGCACGTTTTGTTTACAGATTAGAATAAGATAGAAATATAATTGTAATTTTTTAAAAATGGAATAGATAAATAATTTTTATTCCTTATAGTTAATTTGAGATATTATATTCTTGAACATGTATGAGAATATACTATGAAAAGTTCAAAGAATGACTATTCTTTTAACTCTACGTAGGAATTGCAATTTTTCTTTTTTTAGTAATTTTAATTCTCCATAATCGTTACTTCGGAACTGGATGTGCATATATGTGGATAGGTGGGAGTTCCACCTTTATCAAGTCGGTCAAACGTGTCATTAGGAAATATGAAAATGGAGCTGTTGTATTTTTTAAAAGAGAAAAATTTTAAAAATGCCAGAAAAGATTATATCGTAGTCTTGCGTTGCTATTGGGCAATATAAGAAAGTTGATAGGTATCGACATGTGCAATTGATTTTCGCTTGGTTTGGAGAGACCTTCATCTATATATTGATTGGTCTATATCCAATCAAATTCAAGTACAAGAACAAAATTCAAATTTTGTGCCATTAGCTCCGAACTCCTTTTTATGTGTAACGTTATTTTTTTCTTCAAAAAAAAAAAAAAGAAAAAAAAAAGAAAGGAGTTTGAACACTGTGATTTGTGCCATTACCTCTGAATTCGTGCTAATTTTCAACTCCTTTTTCTGCAACGTTATTTTTCCCCGAAAAGAAACATCAAATATTGTTAGTTTACTTCAAAGTAAAGACACACTCATAACGCAAGAGAAAGTTAATTTGAAAAATATGATTTTTGGGGCAAATTCGGTGGTTTTGAGGTTAAATCCTCTCGTATGATATGTGTCAAACATACAAGGCCAAGGGACCTTGTAACCATCATTTTGTTGTTAAAATATGGCTTATTCTATAAATATATAACCACAAAGTGTTCAAATGATATTTAAAATAAAACGATAATTAGTATTTAGATTATAAGATTTGAAATCCTTTAAAGTTTTTATTTATTTTAAAGTTCCTAAAATTATAAATCAATGGTTGCTATTATTTAGATTTTTTTTTTTAAAAAAGATGACATTGTAATATTGAATATTAAATATTAAAAAAACTTTTATTAAATATAAGAACTTTTTACATTTCTACATATTTACTTGTTATAATCAATATTAAAAAAAGGTTGAACGGTTTTTCATTTTAGACTTTTAATAAATATACTAAGATATCGAATGATACGACGTTTATTTTAAAATTTATAACAAAAGCCATGAACAATGAAGATGAAACTGAAGATCACATGAAAGTAAAGAATTCATATTCTTGATTAGGTAACCGAATAAGCATCCGATAACGAATGATCTTAAATATGGCTTGCACGTCTCCTACCTCATCTTTTCTGTCGGGTCGTGGCTCGTGACCAAATGCAAGTCATTTTCCATTAGTTTTCACGTTTGGGTATTTATTTCTGGTAGGAAAGAACGAAGCCAACATATAGCATTCCAGTCTTTCACGGGAAAGATTAAATTAGGTTAAGGTAGGAGATATGCAAATTTTTTCAAAAGTCATTTTCTGGGGGAACTTATTGGCCAGTAGGTAGGAATCTTGTGAATAATATTCCATCTACATGACATGAGCTGACCGCGGATTTTCCAACTAGAGACTGTTTCCAAGTATTTGAAAGGTTCAATACTTAGGTTTTGAAACGAATAGGTAAATGCTGACTAATCTAGGGCGGATCAGAATAGCTACTTATTTTATTATCCAGCTCTTATCTGGGTTGATCAAATCCATGTAATCAGCAAAATTAATTATGTATAGCCAGTTATGCTTATGTTGGCAACCAAAATTCATAACCTAAGTTTGTCAAATGCTTTTTTTTTTTTTTGTCCTAATATACTCGGTAAATCCTTAAGGTATCGTTTGGTGGTATAAATTTTACGAAATTAAATAGGACAAAATTTTTTGTCGAATGTTTGATTTGTAATTTTATTTGTTTACTAAACAAAATAGGGTTTCAAGGATTGAATAAAATCCTTGACATTTGTTTCATTTAAAATATGGTTCAAAAGTTATCTTCACCAGACAAAAATATAAGTAGGTGTATAGACATAATTAAATACATATTGGACAATTTTCTGATCATATAAAATTGTAATTAAATAAATATTAGATGATATCAAGGGTATAAATATCAAAATATAATATCATATCTAATACTTATATATACCAATTAAGAGATATTACAAAAATCTATATTCAATATTATTCAAATCAAATATAGAAGCATATCATATGCATACTTTACAATTACATTACTAGGACAAGCAGTACAGTAGTCTATTGTTGCCGCTCACTTACTGTAATGTTGTTGCTCCATCAAAGTAACCAGCCATGGGCTTGAAAACATCACTTACTGTATCTATACAAGGCACAATAGATGTCAGGGCCTAGATACAAAATAGTTTTAAAATTTCTCATTAGTGTGGGAGATGTCAAGGGAACATATCATGGAGTTGAATAGATCTAGGGTTTTGAGTAATTCAATAGTACAAAGATCTAATTCTTGTCTAGAGATGGGCTGTGCTAAAACCTGCTGTCGAGAATTGATGCAGATGGAGGAAGGGAAGAAGATTGAAAATGAATTAGGTTTTTTCCTTTGAATTTTTCATAGTTGAGTTGCTTTGGAAATTTTTCTGACTTCTTTTTTCAGTCTTAATGGATTTCTGCTTGCTTTTTTTTTTTTTTTTTGTTAAACTTTGTTCAAATTTTATATATTTAGTTCAACTGTAATGCTCAAATGTTTTCTTTTATTTTTAACTAAACATCTAACGTGGCAATACATAAATAGATCTTTATACATGAAAACGACATGTATTGTGCATTCATTGAACCGAAATGCCACCTCTTCCAACGGCGTATAATGGAGTTACACTAGCTATTAATTTTGGCAATGGAAAATTCATCGATTGGATATTAAAATTAATATGTAAATAGTTAATCAGATAATTAATGGTAAAATGACTAAAAGTTTGGGTGCAAATTTGACATCAGCCCTTTATAATTTATTCCATAATCATTTTATCTCAAACAATAAAATAACTCCTTACACTTCTTTACTTACTATTATTAAAGCAGCAAGAAGCTTGTCCCAAACATATAGTGAGTGGATTGGTGACTCATACATGGACATTCTTTTAACTTATCTCAGTTCGATTGTCGAATTCACCAAATTTTTTAATGGGAGAAACCTTAGCTTTTATCTCTTTCTATTAGTCATTAATAACCGCATAGTACAACGGGCATATTAAAATACCCATATGTTGCCCCGACCTGATGAGTACTAAAAAGAAATCACATGAAAATTATTTCAGTGGTCGGTTAGTGACAACTAATGTAGCATGTCCAGGCCTCTCATTTTGTTGCTAACTTTCCTTTTATTACAAACGTGGTAATGATGTCTATTATCCATCCCCTTGCCTAAATGGCTGGATCAATAAGCGCTGCCAAGCAATGCACGATTGAATTTTATTGTTCATATTGCAAATTCTGTGGATACACTTCTTGATGGTAGGAATGAAACTTTAGATGACTCTGTTCAACCTGCTATGTCCAATTTTTTCTTTTTATTTTTTATTTTTATTTTGTTCCAAATATGTTGAATCATGTCTGTTAGACTTATAAGCCTAAATTATATTTTCCCAAGATGTCTCCGAGCTTAAGTTATTTTTAAAACTTTCCCTTAAAGTTTATTAGCTTTTACCCGCTAAGGAACTTTCCGAGCTTATTTTTTGCGTTCTCACTTATTTTTATTAGGGTTTTTTAGGTCCAAAATTGAAGAGATGGATTATTTTATATTCCGTAAAGGACTTTAAAATGCTAAAAGAAGGAATGTAAATCCTCGAGGAAACAAAACGTGAATCTTGTCACAGCTAATGAAATTTTGATAAAAATGAAGACCAGTTTCCTAAATCTAGCTATGAGACAATGGAAAATGATGGAAATAGATTATGCAGGAGAAACTTGACAAGAAATTCCTTAAAACTGAGAGAAAGAAGTATTAGTGCAATATTTACGTGAAACGTAAATCTGAATGCTACAGTAATTGTTCAAATTAGCTAGGCATAATATTTAAGTAGCTGAAGGTACTTTCATATAAGTCAGGATTAGAACTAAAAACTAAAGACAAGGCAATTTATACTGGTCATTTTAGCAGAATCTCATAAGTACTTAAAGTGAAACTATGATTTATCGGAAGCATGACCCTAAGAATGACAAACATAATTTCACGTGTTAATTTGTAATAAAAGCGGCATTTTATGTGAAACAAATGAGAAAGCATTCAATGGTAAACATGTTTTGATGAGTAGATGAATAAATATTAATATAATTTTAACATGTAAAAATATGATCCTATTATTATTAATATTTATCTAAATATAAGAAAATTACTTGTTTATTATAAAAAATTTAAAAAAAATTACAAAAATGCAAATTACATAAAAAAATTACCAAAATACTAAACTTATATCACATCTTGAAAATATAATATAAGCAATTTTAAGTACATCACATCTTCAAGATACGACACATGTATAATTATGAAATGTAAAAAATCAACTCAAAATTCCATTATTTCTTAAATAATTATTTGTAAAAAAAAAAAAGAAAGGACAAAAAGAAGATATTTAAACCTAAAAAGTATCCCTAAAACGGTATAAAATATCGCCTAAAAATAAAAGGGCCGATAATAGGCCTTAAAGGGTATTTTTTAAACCCAAAACAATATCAATCAAGCTTATTGATTACCCTGCTATAACATTAAAAAATCAGTCCTTGAAAACATATAAAAGAAAAATTTTTCTTAAATCAAAAGTATGCTCGTTTGAGAGTAACTAGGAAAAATGGCCTAATTTATCATAGACCAAGGCTATAGCATATTTATCAAATATGATAATGACTTAATATTAATATGTCATATTTTTTAAATGCAATATAATACTTGTATCACTAATCTTCTATCTAATTTTTTTCAATTGGACCAAACCTATATCACATTTTTAAAATGCAAAGTATTTTACCAGTATCATATTTCTTAAATGTGAGATTCATGTTGTTATCGATATCTCATTTTAAAGATGCGATATATAGTTATTATTTTTATAATTTTTTTTCATATAATTCATATTTATGTAATTTTTTTTTCAAATGTTGATAAATATGTGTTTTACCCCTCTAGATATCATTGGTAATTCTTAGCTACTCGTCAAAACACATGGTATATTAATATTAATGGACCTTTTTTCCAAATGAAAGGTGTCATTAATTAACAGAGGGATGTTATTCGCAGTATGGGACCCAAGTTTGTTTAGATACCAAAAGCTAAGTAATTTAATTTAAGTTGCTTGTAATGTTAGTTCTTTGGACATCCCAAAAATGGAATCGTAGGCTCTATATTGGGACATGTCCTATTGCATTTTGAGAAATCTACTTTTGGTTGCTATGTCTTCTTATCTTTTACATGATACTGTCAATCATAAATTTTCCAATCACAATGTAAACATGGCTTATAAAGTAAAGCTCTACTTCCTAAGGGGTTAGAAGCTTGAAGCAATGCTAAGGGAGACCAACAAGGCTGTTGATGCATTGGCTGGTTGCATATAGAAGGAGGATATAGATCTTATTGAATTTTCTATATTGTCAACTTTTTCTTTGAATTTTTTACAACAAGACTTATTATCATATGGCTTGTGCAAGGAGATGAAGACTCTTGGGTCAAACTTTGTAGATAGATCTTCTAGGCTATTGTCTTCTAATAATAAAAACAATGGAGCTATGAGCTTGTCAGTAATTGAGCTGGGCTCCTCAAGAGCTTCCTACTCAAATTTTGCTTAATATACTAAACACTAGTATGTGCATGTAATATCCATTTCACCTAAAAAACAAAAATAAAAACAAGCTATCAACTTTAAAGACAGTGTAGACCGTAACTTCTTTATACATTATACCTCTAAGTTTTCTAAAGTAAAAATTTACATGGTGGTATTGTTGCTTTTGATGATAACTATATAAGGAAAATCATCGATATTGGTACCGTTGTCTCTAGATTCTACCGGTATTGATTAGGATTTGAGTGAGTAGAAAAGCTTGCAAAATAGAAGATTGTGAGGGAGAACCAAGGGGTTGTCTGGCGCGGCTACTTAGATATTTAAGTTAATAAGAGGTTTTGGAGAATGTAAATGCTAGAAGGTAAGGAGATGGCTCAAGTTTGAAAAGTGTAAACTATTTTACTGTTACGTGGTGGCCTTGTATTTAAAGAGGAGTGGTGTCGACAGTTGGAGAGTAGTTAGTGAATAGAATTCATTTTCGCAAGTATGAGAGAGTAGGCATGTGGTAGCCAATGTGGTTCGAAAAGTCAGAAGTGGTTATTAACCTAGTCCTTTAGCCTTATTTAGATACTTGTAGCTGTTGGAGAGTTGTTTCAACTGGCAAGTCGAACTCTGGGCGTGGGTTAAGAGAGTCCATGGTTGTAGGAATGAGCCTGAGTAGTTTGGGTTGGGCTTGAGTCCAAAAGGCCTTATCAACGCTTATTCCCCTGTAGTCTCATTACCATAGTAAAGGCAATAAGAAGGAAGAATGGGCTTCTCATACGCGTGGCTGATCTGGTCAAGTAGGAGTCCTAGGCAAAGCCGCCCCAGCTTTAACGAAGTTGAGGTGGAGGTGTTCGACTTGTTGTGAAGTCGAAGTGGAGATATACAAGTTGTGGTGAAGCCGAGGTGGGGCGGTTTGATAGGCGTACCGAATCCAATTAGATTGCCTTTCGAGTAGAGGTTCATGAGACTATTCTAAGGTAAGGTACGAATGCTCCATCCTCTTAGGTTTGAATTGTATCTTCTGTTAGGCCGAGATAAGGTGTATGCCTTCCTTGTTAAGGTAACAGGCCGAGGTGGGTGCCGCGTGCTAAGGTGAGAACATTGTGAGCAATGGTCCGGAGTGTCTTTAGAGTATTGGGTAAGTCTCTTCTTGAAAGTTAGAGGGACCTTAGGGAAACTTCGTATGGAAGTGACTTTTCAAATCATAACTTTATCATGCTTGTTTTCAGTGCATTTAATTTGACATTATAGGTATCCTGTTACAGCAGGTAGGCATATAGTTGCATGTGTTTTGTCTTTTGAATGTAACCGTCTGATCACAGCTAACTCCACACGTCTACATCATAGCATCCTAAGGGATTCATGTTGATATGAATCCCTATAACTGTTGATACGATTCCCAAAGCTTTCAGTATATAAATACCATAATTTATCTGAAAAACCACTCTTTTGCATTCTTTTTACTGCAACTAGTTTCTTCTTCTTCATTGACTCTTCTTCAAAACTCTCTGTAAACTTCTCTTTGAAGCTTTTTGTCTGTCCTATCTCTAATCATCATGTAGGCTGGTATTGATGAGATACCTTCAAATGCATCCAAATTCAACCTCACCAACTTTAAGGCCACAAAGAGTGATCCACCCCCCATGGGAGAGGATGAAGTTTCATCACTAGCATAATTCGATGTCTTTACTAGGATGGCAGAGGAAGCCCTAGATAGAATAAGGCTTAGCAATGCCATCCCCAAGGATGTATACGTATACGCCCTTTGCCACATCCTAGGGATTTCCTCAATGTACCTAAGAGAGGCAAGGGATCAAGTAACGTATGAGTGGGACTAAAGCCTTTGCCTTATATTGGATTTTGGGCAACTTTGTCATTGGGCTAATCCTTGGGTAGACAGTGTGGCTGCCAAGCAAGGAAGAGAGGATAGCCCTGTTGGTGGGGAGGCGTTTTACGGTGTTTGAGAAGTGTTTGGAGTTTAGGTAATGCCTCTTTCCGAGCAATTTTAAGAAGGAACTCTTCAACTTTCTTTGGTATAGTTTGGCATAAGTCTTTACCCATGGGTAGAGTGTATTGAAGGCCTTTCAAGTGTTGTGTGAGTATTTGGTGATTAGGGCTACCTTTGAGCTTTTCTGCCACTTTTACATGTAGAAAAGCTTTTGGAGTCTGGTAGGTGGGGGTGTCTGGGGGTAGTTGTACCTTTAATCTCATCTAGGGAGGAAGTTGTTTTTCGGCCTCGTAGACTTTGTGATGGGCTGGTAAGACGACTACATAGTGGTCGAGCTGCTAAAAAAGGTAGATTTCTAGATGAGGTAGACGAACTAGGGCTCAGAAGGAGTTCGGCCCTAGCAATGTTGAGGCCATAAGGGAGATTTAGGCTTTCATAGCCCTTCGGAGCGACAATGAGATAAATGCTATGGAGACAGTGGAGCAATACTTCTGATATTCGATCTATGAGCCCTTTCCCAGCATGAAGAAGGACATGGTGAAGAAGTGGATTGAAGGTACAAGTTCAGTTTTTTACGAACACCTTTGTTAGTTGTGCTAGTGTGTAGTTGTGCTTCCTATGACAACTCTTTTCATAAGATGGGGGAAGGATCTTCCTTGTCCGTGCTAGTCACGGTGGAGTCGGTAAATGGTAGTGTTTTGTTTCTTGACTTTGTCTTGCTTTCTTTTTTCTTACTATTTGCTTATTTTTTCCTTTATAGGGAAAAAGTTGTCAAGGATGGCTACCTATTCCTCTGTAGACGACCTGATGAGGCACTGGCATGGTATAGCTTTATATGAATGGCCAACAGCTTATCCCTACAAGTGTGTTGATGAGGTCGGGGATGAATTTTTTGACCTCCTCAACAAATTCTGGTACATAGGATTGAGATACATTCATTTAAAGAGGTCTCATATGTCTCAATATATGAAGTGCTCCCCTTTCATACCTTCAAGGTTGAGACTAATAAGATGAGGGGAAAGATCTTGAGGTCAAAGTGGGAGATCCGGGGAAATGACATAATGTTGCGATAATAGACTCTCAGCTATCAAGCCTCACTAAGGTCTTATACCCCTAACGACTAGGTAACCTTTGAAGGGATATCAATGGTGGGAGGGGGTGAGCCAATGGAGATGGTAGGTTACCTAAGCTTGCTTATCCAGCAAGTGAGCCGTTGTTGTGTGTGATTGGAATCTTTCTTTATTGTCATCGTACTAACTTCAATTTGCTTTCTTTTGCAATATCATGGATAGGTGCTACTCTAGCTAAGTAATTATGATGTCGTCTGGAAGGAGGTAAAGGATGCTAGAGAGGCATTATATAAGGCCGGGAAGGAATTGAGAGAATCAGAGTCCTCTTTAAGAAAGTATTTAGATAAGTTTATTAAAGCTAACTGGCACCTACATTGCTCTTATGTGCTGGTGGCTAGGTTGAAGGGGCATCTAGAGGATGCGGAATAAAGGAAGTCCGTTGCTGAAGGTGAAGTTTAGAGGGCTAGCAACCTGAGGGCTCGGCTCGAGGAGAAACAGAGGATTAAGGCTCTTCTCTCCTAAAACTAGACAAGGAGATAGGGGCCAAGGTTGACCTTGAGAGGTAGAATGCTGAGCTGAAGGCGTTAGTCTCTCAGCTATAGACCAAGTTGGCGATGAAGGCATTATAATGTGACCGTGCAAAGGCCGCTTTGTTGGAGTTGGCCGGTTGCAAAGTAAAGTTGGAGCTAGAGATTAGGGAGCTCAAGAAGAAGACTACAAAGATGGAGGAGCTCATCTCCAAGGTGAAAAGTGGGGAAGCTCTCAATGACATCATAGCCGAGAAAGTTGTCGAGGAGTACAAGATAACAGAAGAATGGCTAGACAATCTCAAGGACCTTTCCTTCGATAGTGTTTGTTATACTAGGAGGGAGGTGCTTTCTTGTTATTCCAACCTTGACCTGAGTTTCCTCGACTTCCTAGACGTCCCAACTTTTATAGGGAGGAGGGCGGCCGAAGAGCGAGAGAGGAAAGTTGCTCCCATGGCTGATCACGTCTAAGGCGCTCCTTTTGCTACCTCATCCGAGCAACAAAAAAATACATCAACCTTGACCATGGTAGCTTGGCTGGAAGTTACCCCTGAAGGTACTTCTCAGGATGATTAAAGTCGTGGTGATCCTCCTGTTGATGCTAGCGAACAATCTTTGGTTACTTCAACCCAAGACCCTTTTTCTCGAGGACCATCGATGGATTGGCCCTTCGAGCAGATAAAAGCATTGGATTTTTCGAAGCTACTAGAGTGCTGATCCAAGGCATTGGTTTTTCTTTTTTCTTCTACTTATACCTTTAACTGAGATGTTGACCTAAGAATCTTGTACTTAACCTCATGAATGAAATTTGTCGATTCAATATTTGAACTTTATGAAATTTGCTGATTGGGTATCTAAACTTTCTTTCCTTTTTTTATGCTTAGTCTATTCTAATATGGTCTTGTTGTTGGGTTGGTAGCGTTTCGTCTTGCTTGGCAAATGGGAGTTCCTCTAGTTAAGGGGTGTTTCTCTGTATTGAGGTTACTTGAGGGGGTTAAGTCGGTAGCTTTTAACTTGCCTAGTTGTTGGAAGTTCCTTTATGCAAGGGATGTTTCCCTTTGTTGAGGTTACTTGAGGGGGTTAAGTCGGTAACATTTCGACCTACCCATTTGTTAGGAGTTCCTTTGTGTAAGGGGTGGTATTTTCCCTTACCGAGGTTACCCGAGGGGTTTAGGTTGGTTGCAATCCAGCTTACCTGGTTAGTAGGTTTGTTTGTCCTTTGGGGGCTGGGACTTAATGTGAGAGAGAGAATTGTAGATTAACTCATGCAAAATGTAACTTTCATTCATAATTCTAAGATGATTTACATAATGATGTACTAACCAAAATAAAGCTGAAGGTTATCGACATTCCATGTGAAAAGGATAAGTTTGCCATCGAGCCTTTCCAATCTATATGCTCCATTACCTAAGCTCTTTCTTACTCTTACCAAGTCTTCTTAATTGGGGGCCAACTTACCATGTCCTTCACGTAAACCTGTGGCTTCTAACTTCTCGTAAACCAGGTTGCCAACCTTAAACTCCTTATGTATACAGTAATATCGAGTTACTTGGTGCTAGTAAGTAATCACAAGGTCTTTGATTTCCTTTATAGTATTGATACTGGCTTGAAGTAGGGAGTCATTGAAAAGAGTATTGAAGCTTTGGGTGCGAATGTTAAGAAGCTCGAGTTCAATGGAGAGGATCATCTCTGAACTGAACGTTCGATGAAAGGGGGTTTTGCTTGTGGAAGTATAGTAGGTAGTCTTGTACCCCCACAAAATGTTGGGTAATTCGTTTGCCCATGCACCGTGGGCTCAGTCAACTTTCTTCTTTAAGTTGTCAAGGATGGCCTAGTTGGCAACCTTTACATAGTTGTTTAATTGGGGATGGGCAATTGTGGTAAAGTGTGGCGTGATATGGTGCTAGGTGCAGAAGTCCTTGAACCTGAGATTGTTGAATTGATGCCCATTGTCTATGATGAAGGCATATGAGACCCCAAATCGGGAGAGGATATTGTTTCAGATAAAGGACTCAATACTCCTTTCCATGATCTTCTCTACGGCTTTGGCTTTGACTTACTTGGTGAAGTAATTGACGGTGATAATAATGGATTGTTGACCTCCCGAAGCCTTGGGGAAGGGGTTAAGGATGTCGATTCCCCACTAGGTGAACGGCTATAAGCTTGCCAAGGGCTGGAGACTGTTATTGGGTGCATGGTTGATTGGAGCATGCTTCTATCATTGTGGGCACTTGTGGGCTATGGCTTTAGCATCTTGCCTCATGGTAAGCCAGTAGTATCTAAGCTGTAGCAACTGAATGTATAGGACTTAAGACTGAATGTGGTTGTTGCAACTCTTCCATGACACGTAGGCCCTTAGTTTCTCGAAAGCATCTAAGTAGGGGGAGGTTGACCCCTTATTTTATAAGACGCCATCAACCAGTATGTAGTTAGTAGTGTGATATCTCAACTTCTTTGCCTCTTTCTTATCTTCTAGGAGCATGCCTTGCTCTAAGTAACTTCAAATGGGATCCAACTAGCTCAACTCTGATGTTGTCATTGTTAGTTCTAGCATATCCACCAAGCCTAGAGCTATATTCTTCTTTGGAAGGTACTCTATGTAGATCTTCCTATCCTTTACCTTGGGTTCCCATATCCCCGTAGAGGTGAGTTTGAATAGCCAATCCACTTATGAATTCTTGAATTAGGAGATTTTTATGATGGACTATGAAGGGAATTTAGCTAGAAGACTCTTCACCTTCTCTAGGTACCTTACCATGGTGTTGTCCCTAACCTCATATTCAACTTGGACTTATTGGATGATTAGCATAGAGTTCAAGAAAATGTTTAGGTGCTTTGCACTAATCTCCTTAGCCAACTTGAGACTGGTAATTAGGACCTCATATTAGGACTTGTTATTGAATTTGAATTTGAATTTGATAGCATAACAGATAGTGATTTTATGCGGGCCGGTTATTATGAAACCTGCATGATTACCCCTTGAGATAGGTGATCCATCAACGTAGAGAGTCCACATCGGATTATCGTTGCCTAGTGGTGTTTCCTCTTCTCTGGTATATTCGACCATGAAATCGGCCAGCACTTATACTTTGTAGGTCGTTCGTAGTTGATACCGGATTTTGTATATGCTTAGCTCCATTGCGTACTTCATCATCTGTCCAGACGTATCTGGCTTTTGTAACATGGTGTGTAGGGGTTGATTTATAAGCACGGTGATTTGGTATGCCTAGAAATAGAGCCTTAGTTGACATGTTG
The DNA here is from genome assembly GCA_024138005.1 of Lumnitzera racemosa. Classification (NCBI taxonomy): domain Eukaryota; kingdom Viridiplantae; phylum Streptophyta; class Magnoliopsida; order Myrtales; family Combretaceae; genus Lumnitzera; species Lumnitzera racemosa. The sequence goes on from JAMXBC010000001.1 coordinate 17,269,024, forward strand.
ATATGACGATGGCTAGGACAAACTTCTCTGCCTAGGTGTATGTGACCTTAGGCCCCATGTAGTATATGGCTGACATAGTATACGAGCTTATACTCTCTTCCTTTTGCTTTAACCAATACAAAGGAGAGTACCTGGTTGCTCATGGCTAGATATAAGAATAGGTCCTCCATGTGGACAGGCTTGGAGAGGATTGGTTGGTGCTCGAGGAAGTCTTGGAACTGTTGGAAGGTTGCGATACACTCCGGAGTCCATTCAAAACTCTATAGATTTTTTAGGATCTTAAAGAACTCGACCCATTTATCTATACTTTTTGAGACAAACTTGCTTAATACGACCACCATATAGATGAGCTCTTATACGTCTTGAAATGAGGTAGGGGGCTTCATCTCCTTAATGGCATGTATTTTCTAGGGATTGGCCTTAATACCTCTTTGGGTGACCAGGAAGCTTAAGAATTAGCCAAAGTCGACCCTAAAGATGCATTTCTAGGAGTTTAGCTTCATGTCATGTGTTTGCATTTGGTCAAAAGTTTCTTGGAGGTCCTTGACATGATTACTCAGCTTCGTACTCTTGACAATCATGTCATCAATGTATACCTCCATATTGCTCTCGATTTAGGGTTTAAACAACTTCATTACCATCCACTAGTATGTGGCTTTGTCATTTTTGAGACCGAAGGGCATCATTGTGTAGTAGTATGTGTTGAAGTCTATGACAAAGGAAGTATGAACTTCATCTTTTGGGTCCATCTTAATCTAATTATACCCTGAGAAGGCATCTATGAAGCTCAATAAAGTGTGTCCCAAAGTAGAGTCAACCAGCTGGTCAATTCTAGAGAGAGGGAAGCAATTTTTCAAGTAGGCTTTATTGAGGCCAGTATAATCGATGCACATATGCCACTTCCTGGTCTTCTTAATTGGCACTACGTTTGCTAGTCAGGTCATGTACTTCTCTTTCCTTATAAAGCCAGCCTTGAGTAACTTTTGCACTTCTTCCTTAATTGCAGTTTACCTCTTTAGGGTGAGGTGCCTCTTCTTCTACTTGACAAGCGACGTGGTGGAGTTAATGTTAAGGTTATGGGTTACCAGGTCAAGCGAGATCCCCGGGCATGTTTGATGCAGATCAATTGAACCTATTTGAGTTGGCCTATAGGAGAGCAATAATTTCATCCTTCACCTTATGAGGAGTCTCGATCACGACCTTTGTAGTCTTATTGAGAGAGGGACCAATCTGGACTTTTTCAGTTTTTTCACTCGGCTTGCCCCTCTTCATTGGCTTCTCCTATGGGTCGGGCTCTAGAGCAAAGACTTCGTTGTCTGTGGTGGCCTTAACATATAGCTCTTGTGAGAGCTTCTGATCAAACCAACATATTCCCACCCCAATTGAGGTCAAGAATTTAGCCTTTAGGTGAAAAGAGGATGTGATGACCTCAAATGCATTCAGACTTGGTCTTCTTAAGAAAACTTTATAAGGAGAGGAGTAGTCAATCACGACGAACTCCGCTGGCTATCATACCACATGGTTGTCATTGCTAAGCTCCATGTCTAGAGTGATGTTCCCTTTGGCTTGAATGGTACTTCCATTGAAGTCAATCAGGTTATGGTGGTACGAATTTATTTCATTGGCAGCTTGGTCCTAATCTTTTTGTATGTGTAGTGGAAGAGGATATCTATAGAACTATTAGTGTTCACTATAATTTTCAGAACCTCGAAATTTGAGATCTTTGCCCCTATAATTAGGGTGTCCTAACCCCCTTGAAATCTTCATTGGAGAAGGAGATTGAAGTATCTAACTTCTGCCTCTTCTCCCTCACAGCCAACACCTTAGACGGAGTATTAATAGAGCTACTAGTGTTCGGTCGGCTCCCTGGGCACAACCCCTGAAAAATTATATTAATAATGCCATTGGAGGGCACGACTATTACGACAGTTATTATTTTACTTTACATAGGCATCCTTAGTCTATCGCTTTTGAGGTGTCCTATCCTTGTTGTCATTGGAATGGTCATCATTCCTTAGTTGGGCTATGTACTCATTGAAGAAGCCTAGTTGAATAACATATTTGATTGTGTTCTTTAACTAGAAGCATTCATCGGTGGGGGGCCATGATCGTTGTGGAACTGGCAGTATTTGTCCAAGTTTTGATTGCTAGGGTTCCCCTTTATCTTCGAGGGTTTATATAGCAGGTTATTATGCTTGACTTCAGAATAAACCTAAGTTATAGGTTTATTTAGAGGGGTATATTGTGTATACATAAGAGGGGCGAGCGAGTTTCGCTTGGCTTGACTCTTCTTATTTCTCAAACCTTCCCTTTTTGATTTGCTGGGCACCTTTTTACCGAAGTGATCTTTCATAGATAATCTTTCCTTTTCCCGCTTTCCACCCAACCTCTATTGGTCGACATTACACTTGGCGCGAATATTGTCTACCTAATCAATGTACTTCTGGGCCTTGTTTTAGAAGTCGGTTAGGGTCTTCGGCTTACTCTTCGTAAGCGATTGGAAGAAGTCTCTCGAAGGTTGAATGTCGAGTTGAGTGGCATGGATAGCAATTCCTTCGTCCAGCTGAGGGATTTCAACCGTGACATTATTGAACCAGGCTACGTAATCACATAAAGATTCACCTTCACTCTACCTTATCAGGTACAAAGATGATGTGTCCTTGGACAAGGGCTTACTAGCCCAGAAGTGGAGGCTGAACTTTTATGCCAGCTTATCAAAGGAGTTGATGGATTTCTTGGGCAGGTGATTAAACCATGTTCGAGCTACTTTCCTTAAGGTGTCCAGGAAAGCCTTGCACATTATGGCATCTCTATAACCATGGAGGTTCATGAGAGTATAGAAGTGGAGGAGGTGGTCGTTAAGATCTCTTGTACTACCATATTGGTCCAAGGTCGGAGGCTTACTATTAAGGGGTAACATTTTGTCTTGGATGCTCTTGGTGAATAAGGTTCTGTTATTGGTGACTAACCTAGTGTTGCCGGCTACCTTGCTCCCCTGTTGTTCAGAGAGCCTTCTTACCATCACGTGGAGCTCATTTAAATCAATACTGTCTAATGGGTGAGCTCGGCACGTGGTAGAGTGAGCCAATACTCCTTAAGAGTTGGCTGCTTGCTCATTTCCAGTTAGGGCTTAGTCGTGAGTAGCAGTAGACCTTATCTATTGTTACTACATCGGAGGATCATGTTGCTGGTCCCTTGCATCTTGCTGGTGGTGGTAGTAGATGTTCTACCCGATACGAGCGTTAGAGGCTTTGGGAGCGTGGGTTTGTGAGCTATGCCTCTTGACTTCTTTGAGGCGAGTGTGGAGTAACCTATTTTTAGTAACGAATTCCTTAACCAAGCGCTCCGAGCGTTGTAGACGCTCTTCCAAAGTTTCCCTTCGAAGGGGTTAGTTCTCAGCGGATTGGTTATTTACCAACTAACCGTTGTCTTGTTTGTTGTTATGAGACATAATGTCCAAAGATGGTGTTTGGGAAATGTGTTTAGCGTGTCTAGGTTTTTCGGGTTGTAATTTAATTCTTACAGATGGTGCCAAATGTCGTCTCTAGATTTTGCCAATAGTGATTGGGTTGAGATTAGGCTTGGCATGAGTAGAAGAGCTTATAAAATAGAAGATTGTGATGGGACGCTGAGAGATTATTTGATGTAGTTGCTCCAATACTTAAGTCAACAAGAGGTTTTAGAGAATGTGAATTTTGGAGAGTAGAGAGATGACTCAAGTGCGCATAATGTGAAGTATTTTATCATTGGGTGGTGGCCTTGTATTTTAGAGAAGTGGTACCGACAGTTGGAGAGTAGTTAGTGGACAAAATTCACTTTTATAAGTATAGGAGAGTGGGCGTGTGGTAGCTGACGTGATCTAGAATGTCAAGAAGTGGTTGTTGACCTAGTCCTTGAGCCTTATCTGAAGATTTGTAGCCGTTGGAGATTTGTTTTAATTGGGTAGGCTAAACTCTAAGCTTGGGCTAAGAGATGACATGGTTATAAGAATGAATCTAAGCAATTCGGGAAGGGCCTAGGTCCAAAGGGCCCTATTAATAGGTACGATTATCTACATTCATTCTTATACATAATTTATTAATTGTTAACTATTTAGTGGCAAATAATTCTTTATAACCTTAAAAAGTCAATGTTATTTTCAATGAAGATTTGAAATAAAAAATAAGTTGCAAAAAGACATTGAATTTTATTTTGGCATAAAGGTTATGTCATATGAATTTTATACATCTTTACGAAAACATTTAAAAGGAATTTTATAGGAGGTTCACATAAAAAGGATCATGATCTAGTAATGCTTGTTGATTTAATAAAATTCATAAGTATGCCAATCTGCCATATATTCCAATTTAGTAGTAATATACGAGACTTGTTTTAACACACTCAAAACTCCTAGTCCATTTATCCAATATCTAAATAAGAATTTCTTATGGAGGTAAGCTAATAACCGGTAGGCAATTACCATACAAACATATGAATACCATGTAACATGGTGTGTACATGCACAACCTAACATTAATGTAACAGACAACAGGTCGATCTCTTCATTTAATGGCTTAATATAACATAGTCTAGGCGTCCTCAAATCTAAAGTAACTCATGACTTCATGACACAATATATACATATTGCATTTATAGATTCCAATTTCGATTGCAAAACAAACTAGTCAAGTTATCCTAAAGTACTGCCCAATCATCTACTAGCACAATAGTCTACTATGACTATACATAAAGATGTCCTATGACACCAATATAACCAGACCATGCTTCAATTAAATGAGACAACTGGTTTCACGTTACCACAAAGGTTAGTAACCCATGGATAGAATTTCTGCCTATTTATTAAATCCTTTCAATATGAAACTTCACTTAGGATTATATGTTATACTGATCATCAGGAACCCTTCTAATTATAAGTAACCCTAAATCTTTCACTTGACCTAAACATAAGCAACAAAAATTATATTCCAATTCCACTTTTATTAATTTCATTTTACTTTTAACTTAGTGTGCACAAATATCAACAATATTAATCACATACCTAGTTACACTCAACTAACTCATAATCAATCAATTGCATTGGTATCCACTTTTTGTCTTATTCCTATTAACCTATACAATGTTCAATAATGAATTAATAAAATTACCTAAGTTTCACTTTACTTGGTTTTACTTATTTTCTTTTTGTTAAGGTTATGAAATTTCTTTTATCTATAATTATTCAAACTTCTAGTTCCTAAATTATGAAATTAGGGTTTAAATGATTTAGGACTGAATCAAAATTAGGTTTTTGGGGTTTTTTTTTATAAAAGAGAACAAATAATTAGTGTTTGATCCCACAAATAAGGTTAATGTTTGCAACATTTTATGAAATAAGACAACATAAGGCATTATATTGATGAATTTGTAGCAAAGTTAAGAGATTAGAAACAAAAGGAGTTTAAAAAAAAAAATTGTAACTTTGGTTTCTCTAACATGGGTTAAATTTAGGGTTTTTTTTTTATGTTAGGATTCGAAACAAATTAGGTTTGCATGATTTTATGAATTGGATATTGAATTAAGGTTTGGTTTTGTTTGTAAAAGTATTAATTTACTAACTTGTTGATAGGAATCAATACCCAAGTTGTGATGTTTGAAGGTGAGGATAAAAGGAGGCATGAATGAACAAAAAATATTAAGTTGGCAAGAATAATTATAATAGATTGATATAGAAACAAGGGCACTAGGCTTTAGATTAGAGGTAATTGCATCAGAAGCATCAAGAGAAAAGCAGCTATCTAAAACCAATCTCATAAAGTGTTATTAGTAAGAACACAAATCAGGAGAAGAGCAAGCTTAAGAAGTTCATTAGAAAATTGTAGGTATCCACAAAAGAGAAGACAAAACAAAAGTGAAGACAAAACAAAAGTAAGAAGTGAATGCCTTTGTTGAAGAGAAGTCTTACAAGAACAAGATCTAGATCTTATAGGTCAGAGTCTTACTTGACTTAACTTTTTATCAGAAGTTTTGACTTATCAATACTTTAGAAATTAAATAGCTTCTAACCTTAGTTACAAATGAGATTCTGAAGAGGGATGCTTGGATTGAAGTGTTCTAAAAGACTTATCTTGGAGATTAAGTATCATATTCTAGGATATTAGGCTATAATTATTATTTCATTCCTCATATAGAATAGATATTTGTTCCTTTTTTGATAGTTTTAGGATTAATAGATTATAAATAAACGAACTAAGGGATGGGACATAATAGTTTGTAATCAATAATATGTTTGTGATCTTTCATTGAATTGAAGTCTTATTCTTCTAATTCATCGCTCTCATAAGTCACCTTGTTTTGGTGAACCTTCAAACTTACCAATCTTTTCTAAGATTATGTTTTACATGTATTATTGTGATTCATATAAATTCTTTTTAACGATTATATTATTGTGACTTCCATAAGTCCTATTAGATCACTTTATTATTGACCTCATTGCTTGACAATTGTGAATAATATCAATTGTATCTAAATAAATCCCAATTTGTCTTACTATTCGTTAGTAATATTGAGTAGCAATATATCGATATCCTTTTTTTTCTTTTTAAATTCTTGTTTGCTTGTTATATCATAAGATTGTCAAACACACTTTGTTCTTCATATAATCCAATAAAAATACCAATGAGGTCCTATTTTCATTATTGTTGCTTGTAAGATTGCTTTGAATCCATCTTTGGATTCTAAGCACGTTTAATCTTAGATCATAAAAGAATAAAAAAGGTAAGTTTCGCGGTGTTCAAGGACTAACTTGATAATGAATCTCAATCTCTACTCTTTCTCCGATCACATTATCATGATAAATTTTTTTTTATCAAGAGTAAGAAATTTTAGAAGTTCTGAATAAATAGTTTTGATATATAATGGCTTTGAATTCATTATTTGATTATAAGAAGATGATGATCCAAACTGAAACTTTAAGGCTCCAAAAAATGCTCGCTAAGTACTCATATGAAATAACTGGTAGTAACTTAAAGCCTCCTTCTTCCATGAAAATTGAAGATAAAGGATAGTTTGATTATCCCCATCGAACATCAAACCATAATCTTTGACAAAATAAATTCTAGATCTCAACAAATGAGCTAGTAATAGTCATAGATTCATGTTATAATAATTAATTTGACGAAGAGGTCTCTTTTCTCGGAAAGAAAACTACCTGCATTGGAGTCAATTTTCATAACTTGGGCGCAACTATCTCTTATTTTAATCTCTTACTAAAACATTATTCTCCTTATTTGAATTTACTTTCAAACATTCATACTCTCTAGTGTAATTCTTCTAATGTAATATCATTGGTATAGTTAAATTGATGAAAGAACTTATCAAAAGATCAAATAAAAAACAACGTTACTACTTTAGTGTAACATCGTTTCATATAATTTGCATAGCGTGGTTAAACAATCATTTAGTTTTTAGGAAAAAAAAGTGATATTATACCTTCCCCTAAGGTAGCTAAATCAACCTAAACACCCCTAGTAGGTTATCAATTGGCAATGCGATGGCCATCCGCTACTAGAGAGGGATCATACGACCTCTACTTGGTGGTGGGTAACACCACCTACCCCTTCTTCTTCCATCACTTTATTTTTTAAAATAAAAAAAGAAGTAGAAAAAGGGATGAAAACCTTAGTAGAATTGTGCACTAAGGGGATGTCTTGTGACCCTCTCCGGTGATTGGTGGCTGTCCTACTATTGATTGGTAGGTTGATGATCCACTTTTTAAAGTGGTTTCTAACTCACCAAGGGTGCTTAGGTTGATCTGGCCATCTTAAAGATAGGAGGTGGTCTGTTTTATTTATTTATTTATTTTTTAATTTATTGTACTTTTTTTCCTTTTAATTTTTTATTAATTTAATTTAATTATATTATTATGCTATTATGCTTAAGTTATGTTATTTAGGGTTTTTATTTTTCTTGTTTTTTATATTTTTTAATTTACTTTTTTATTTTCAAATTTTCTTAATTTTCTAGTATATTTTTATTATTTTAAGTTTATTTATTATTTAAATATATATGTTAGTGCCATGTATATGTCACACATGTGCCATTGATTCCATGTGTCACTTAATAGCTATGTTAGACTAACGGTATTATAGCATTAATTTCCTATTTTAACTTTTTATTGAAATATTAATAATTTATTTAAATTTTTTGAAACTTTTAATCTTTTATTTGAACTTAATTTTAAATGATGATATCCGCTTTATCTCCCATATTACATTTTATAAGTGGCTAGATATAAGTCGGTAGAGAATTGGGCTTCAATTGCTTTGCACACTGGGCTCTTGCTTGTTCAAGGTGTGTGTTTTGTTTCCTTTTTCTTAATTCGAAAGTGGCGTGGGCAGGGATTCATCAGTCAATGGGCTTCAAAAAATTGTGGTATGACTTCCATTTGGGATTTGCTTGGACGTGATCTGCTTCTATTCTTGTTTTCCTTTTTCCCATGAATATCTTGCATATTTACGTGTGTTTCCTACTTCAGAGTATTCTTTAAAGCACAAAAATACACATAATATAGCACAAAAAGGAATATATAATTATAACATAAAGACGGAATAATAACATGTAATATTTACTGTTATTAAGACTCAATTAGGAAATGAAAAGCCTTCTAAAAAATAATAAAATGAAAACTTTGCAGCAACTTTTAGTATCATAAATGACTTATTAAGAACTGAATAAGGAAATTTTTTCTGTCTTATAAATTATGATAATTATTGTTGCTTTAGAAAAACCTACTAGCTTACTTTATTCAATTCTTATGCATTAAATTGAAAGAAACATTGTCAAAAAAAAAAAAAAAGAAAGAAAAAGGAGGAGTATGCCTCATCTAGTTTTTGATATATATATATATATGCATATATCTATATTTATATCTATATAGACATATGTATATATACATGTATGTAAATTAGTTTAATCAGTATATGTGCATTGCATATATAACTATTCGGTGCTCTCGCATATCAAGCAAAGTCAAGCATGTATGCTATTGATAAGACACTTTGGACTTAAGCTTCTAAAGCTCGTATCAACCTCTCTAATCTCATAGCATAACTCGACTTAGCAATATTTGGCTCCATTGTCCTTTTAACCTACCACGGTCTAAGCTTCTTAGATGGTCTGATTAGTTACCATAAGTTTACAACAACTAGCAAATAACAAGATAATGCTTGGGAAGTTAGTAAAGACCACTACTCAACAAATCCAAACGGTGTTGGATTGCTTACCCCCATTACTTCTGACGTGCGAACGTGATAAAGTGTTTCTTAAGGATCCTTACTTTTTAGTCACCCTCCTCTATAAATACTGGCCAACATCCCAACAGCATACCACTTAGACTTTTTGCTCATTTAGCTTACTTTACAGCATCCTTGCACCCTTATTCTCCATATATATATATATATATATATATATATAAAACACTAAGTTATTTATCGGAGTGGTCATGCCGGATAATATCTCGGTACCACTTACTATATATTGTCTTGTAAGCCCTTTAGATGAGAATAAAGTCCAAATTTCCTAATACATTATTGATAGAATCTTATAGACGATACAAGCGATTCTAAAATCATTAGATGTGTTTAGACAAGAGCTTGTCTAAAATAGAACTATATATATTGGACTCAATCAAAAAGAAATAATAGAAAGTTATTATTATTTAATGATATGGATATTAATATTTTAATATGATGAATTATGTTCGAATACCTCTTCTTCATTGTAACAAAAAGAAAGAGGGGAGGGACATCGTCACGTTCGTTTCCAGTTTCGAGGTCAAATGCATCCTCCTCAAGAAGTAACGTCCACACTCAATATTTATAGATAAAAACCAAACAAACTTTGAGCAAATCTAATAACGTTATGCACTTTTAAATGAATATGACGTTTACATCATAACTTCTAAAATAATGGCTATTAATGTCCTATTTTATAACTCCTTTTTTTTTTCCCATTTTATTTGCATAGGTGGAAGTGATCGAAGAGAGCATCAAGATTCTCTCTCATTAAAACCCTCAATATGATCTGTACATGACTAAATCTTAGTATCTATTTATGTTAATAACACCTTATATTAAGTAGGTGACAAATGAAAAGGTGTTTCCCCATGTAGTGCTAATGTGAGAATATTTTTGTATGTATTACCCCATTAAAGGAGGGTGTTATTAAGATAAGTAGATTAAGGATCTACCTAGCATTTAGTTAATCAATAATTTTTTCCCAATAAATCTTCATTAGTTTAACTAGCTATTATTTCATGGCTAGCGGCATGTCAATTGCCAAAATAAGACATCATTAGGCCAATTACTCATAGTACGTTTCTGAAGAAATTTTTTGAAGAACTTTGATAAATATAGATCCCAATGATTGAAGAAAGTTAACTCTATAATATATATTTATCATCATCACCATCATAATCAAAACTAATGACAGTATTAAACACAACATATTACAATTGATAAAAACCTAGTCTTCATAATTATTTGTTGGCCAACTATACACCTTAAGGGGGATGATGGAAGAAATTGAACCTATTTTAACCGAATGGAAGACCATAGCCATATCGTATGAGCCAAGGATCTGGGCCCCATGTAATTACGCAAAAGAAAGATGGAAAAAGAAAAAGGAAAAAGAAAAACCTCAAAATCTCAAACTTTTATAACCTTTTAACTGTTTCATTCCACGATGTTTTCTAAGGTGGATGAAAATGGCCTTTACCTCAGCTCCATGAAATATTCTGCCAAAAAAAAAAAAAAAAGGAACAAGAAGAAGAAGAAAAAGTCGCTGACGTTTCATTTTAACATGTTACGGTTTCATATTTGTGTACGTGTCATGTAAAAATAAAATATAATTAATTATAATTTTAATTTAATTATGCGTACATTCATCATTATAAGGGGAAGAAAACAAAGAAAAAAACTAAAGAACTCTTTTTGCTTCTTCCTTTACTAGATCAAAATTCAAAGATAACTCTAATTAATAATTATAATTGAATTGAAATCACAGCTCAAAGGCACTACTATCTGCCGCTAACCTTGTTGTGAGAGGTAGGTTACATAATAAAATTAAATTGATATTTTATATAGTAAACACCATTTTTTTTTCTTTCTTAATATTATATATATATATATATGTATGTATGTATATAGTATGAGAATTCTGCTAAAAAAAGCTAGATTAAATTAAGAAAACGAAAATTAAAAAGGCTTAAAAATGAAACAATAATCCTCCTTTTGTCTTTCAGAAAATCAATGGTCCCTGGAAAAAAGAGAATTTAAGAATGATGGGGGAAATAAAAAAAAAAACCTGTGAATTGAGAATATGATTTCGACAAACCGGTGATTTGGTAATTATGTTTGACTTTTGACCTTCTAGAGGAATAAGAAGAATAGGTCCTCCTTTTTTTTACAATTTGATATTTCTAACTTTAAACAATTGTAACTTTTATAGCTAATTTTTAAAGGAATTAACAATTATAATTTAAGGTAGGTTACATAATAAAACACCTGGATACATTAAATGTTGATATGTATATAAACAGTGATGACAGAAATGTTTTTTCCTCTTCTATTTTAAAGAGTTTAAACAATCAAATGAAAAGGTAAATGATTTGTGGCAAAAAAAAAAAAAGAAAAGAAAAGAAAAAAGGTAAATGATTTATAGGTTCAAATAGAAAAAGGCAATAAAAGTTGGAGAAAAACTTTTGTATTTTTCTTTAACCAAACAAGATGAGTAGAGAAAACAAGGCCATCAACATCACTTTTCATATAGAGTACAGCTAATATCGTAACGTCATTCCTCACTTTATGAATTCCTCAAGAAGCAAACCGAGAAAACCATAAAACCCAAAGTTGCTAGTCGTATTCTGGGAGGCATAATGGTAAACACACCCACGATGAAAATTTATGTCCCCTCGCTCGTATTCCTTGTTCTCTTTCTTCACATCAGTGAAGCCAAGTTTCCCCTTTTCAAGTCAATAAAATACCGAGTAAGAATAAGTAGTTGCTTCTCGAGTCAAAATGTCAGTGTGCATTGCAAATCAGCCGACGATGATCTTGGCTTGCACGTCCTTGCTCCTAACCAAGAATTTGGATGGGCATTCCATATTAACTTTTTTGGAACTACTCTCTACTATTGCCGTGCATGGTGGGTTAATGGGCATAGATGGTTTGATGCATTTACATGTGATTATTTGTTTATTAATAACAAGTGTGGATTGAAGGAATGTTTATGGAGACTATTTGAAGATGGGATTTACTTGTATGACAAAAAGAAAGAAGTGTGGGAGCTCGCCTTCACATGGGAGAAGTAAAATGTTGATATGGGCATTAGGTGATTCGTGCCGAAAGTATTATAATATATGTGATTTTTCGAAATAATAGAAATAAAAGTTGCGTCATTACCCTTTCCATGAGACTTTTCAATTATGCACAATTATTTTCATGTACACGCAATGGACAGGTCTACTATAAATTATAATTTAGATAATTTTTCCAAACCTTAAACAAAACCTTTAACATACTCATATGCAAAGTTTTGGTAATTTAAATTTTAAAGAAGGCTTAATTCTTGAATGATGCCGTAAAATCTAAGTTTAACTAATAATAAAAATAATTAATTAATTAATTTAAGAAAATTAAATGAAATAAGTAATTTTTATATCTAACCTTTGGTATGATATATAAATTGATATCAAGTGTTAGGGATAAAAGCAAAAGTGTTATAAGGAAATCTTCAAACATTAGTATGGCTTGTAATCAAGTATCAATTGTCATGGATAAAACTATCATGATAAAATTGGTATAGTATGTGATTATACCTTAATGTCAGGGGCATTTTGGTCTAGAGAAAAAGTTACACATCCTACTAGTTAACTAATCTTACTTGACAATGCTATAACTCCTTCTCACACAAAAACTTACAATACTTTTCTTGGAATTTGTAGAACTCATCTCAACTCCAAATCCTTAATCAAGATTTGTGTTCTTAAAAAAAGAATTCAATAAGAATTAATCTTTCCTCCATATTTAAGTAAGTATTTTCTCTACCTTAGTTCTACCTTTTCCAATTTATGGTTTTAAGGTTTTTTTAAGTTTTGGGAATGGAGATGTTGATATTGTTAGTGATGTAGTTGTGATGTAAATTACATCTTGTTGGTATCGCAGAGTGGTATTGGGATGTATAGTGTGCATGTGAGTGTGTGTATGTATTAGGTGTAGTGTACGTTATGTGTATGTGTGGGCATCATAAAGTATGTGATTAGTTGAGTAATAGATGTGATCGTATGGCGACATGCTGTGTGTATGCATGCACATGAAATCGAATTAGTAATGTCCACTATGTGTGTATGTGTGAGACGATATGTTAGGAGTTGTGTGAGTATCGGTGTCGTATGTGTATATTTTAAAGGTAATATTAAAAGGATATATGGAATATGATTTGGAAGCTTAGACTATGGAGTTAAGGGTGGAGTTAAAAAGAAAGAAGTATCGAGTTATGAATTTATTAAATTTTAAGCTAGCTTTTATATTTTGAACAGGCATTAAAGGATATGTGGTGTTAGATCAATTTGAGATAGGAACTCTTGGTACGGGATCCGTATTTGTTGAATGTCTATGTTAGGTTAGTGAATATAAACCAGATTAATTGAAACTTGGACCTAAATGTGTCGTTGGTTGTGCTTGGCTTTAACTATTTATTGGTCGAGTTCAATGGTGTTGGTAAGACATTGAGTGATCTTAACGCAACGCTGTCTCTAGTGGAGTCTCATAATAAAATGACCCAGGTAGATTTAGGTTGGTTTATAGCACTCGGGTATTGAGGAGTATCCAACACCAATATTATGTAGTATCTATATATATTGCGTGTTAAGGATCGTAAATAACTTTAACTCTCAAGATTTTGAGACTGTAATGGTTGTGGGCCTAAATAAAACATGTAAAACTATTACTTATTGTGTTTAATAGCGGTATTTGTGTGTATGTTTGACTGATACTTATGTATCATGCACATGTGCATGGTATCCTGTATCGAGCTTTGCCTCATCCTACGAGGAATGTTATTTTTCAATTACAAAAACAAGTTACGTGACAGATGATGAGGTTTATGTAGAAGATTATGGATTTGACTATCTATACTATTATGAGTAAGAGGATCACTACTACTTTGATGATGGAACTGGAGCATTATAGTTTAATTGTAGGGGTAGACTTAATATTGCAATTATTTTCTTTGAAATTGCTTATAGGTAAGACTTATGTGGTTATGGAGTCGCCTATGACTCCTATTGTTATATTTAGTAGGTTTAATTGTTGTTGGAGCTATGAAACTTGAGTTGATGATTTAGAGTCTTTTCATGTTTTATAGCATTTGAGTGGACGATATTTTACTTTTATTTAAAATTGAGGTTGTTAAATTGTGAATTGATAGGTTTCATGTTACTATTTTATAGATTTTAAACAAGTTGTAAGTTTATAAATGCTTAATGTGTTAGTAAAAGTTAGAGACATGAGGCAGGATTGTGGTGTCCTGAGTTCAAGGATATTATTGATGCATTAGTTTAAAGAATATTTTGCTGATGATTAGGTTTTCAAGACTATAGTAAGAAAATACAAGTTGATGGGATTAACATGCATGGAAGATGCTTATACGATAACGAGGAATTTCATGCAAAAATGGCAAACGCGTAAAGGATTTGCACGAAGGATTAATGTACAATTAGTAAACTCCTTGGTCTTAATTTACAAGAGAATTTTGCTTTATTGAGAGCATTTTCTACGAAAATATGGGTTGGTTTTTTATTTCACTTCATTCTCTATGGTTTTTTTCTTTTTTCTTTTTTTTTTTCTTCTGTTCAACGAGTTCCACAAAGCCTTGTTTGCTTAATTTTTTGATGCACAGAAATTGTTTGTGGTGAGCGTATGCATTAAGTTTTAATTTCTTTTTTCAAGAAAGAACATTTTTGTATATTTGATAAAATCATTTTAGTGAACATATAGTCTAAGTTTATTGGTAAGAAAATTCTTTTAAAGAAATTTGGAACGGTTTCATTGATTCTTTTCAAGCAATTTGATGAGAAAATTCTTTTAAAACTTTTATTTCCTTGATCCTTATGAGCTCGTTTGGATTTTTTTTTACCCTCATTCTCTTATATTCTTCTTAAATTGAAATCATTTATCTCTTTGTAAAGTTTTATGAAAATTTTTTTAATTATTCTTTTCACAATTTATATTATGTAAATCTAGTTGGTTATAATGCCTACTATGGCCATTTCATGGACAATCGGCATATTTTGTGATGTTAGGTCTTATTTTAGACTTTTTTTGTTTTATATTTATTATCCTCACAAATTGTTTGGTATCACTACGTACGCATTTAATGCTTGAGAAGATCAAGAGGATGATGCAAAGATTAAAGTTGTTTAATTTGTTTTAGAGCACGGTTCATGTAAGTGACATTTCCATATGGATTGTATTGTATATGGTTGATATATTTCATCATAATCTAAAGGTATAGAAATGTTCGAAGAAATCATATGGGATCCACACATTCAATGTGTAGCTTTATTCAAAATAATATCAACCATCGTGAGTATTAAAGTTCCATTCATATTTTAGTATTCTCATTAAACATGCAAGTTTTTCACAGAACATAGTTGTAATGTCTATTTTATATTAAAGAAAAAAAAAAATAGCCCATCCCTTGATTCTTTAATGTTTCCTATGGAGTGCTACTTCAAATGTGAGCAAATAAACTTCAAATCTACGTTATTAAAAGGGGAAGGACTTATTATGGTGCCTGAATCTCTTTTCACGAAAAAATTATATGTTATCAAGCATGAAAAAATTATATGTTATCAAGCATGTGTTATTAAGAGATTGAATATAATCAAACTAGCTTGTCCTAATTCTTAGGAGGATGGTTACATAACGAAGCTCTATCTCTATCAAAATGGATTTAAGTGCACAAAATGTAATTCTTCCAATTTAAAAATTCGAAAGAAAAAATTAGAATTATTTTACACCTACAACAGCACATTGTTGCTGGAGAACTTTATTTTCCATGCCCAAATATCTTCCATATAATTTCTCTCGTAAAGGAACTTACTTATCCTAAAACTAAAACATCATCTTCAATTACACATTTGTCGAAATTCTATGTATATATTCCTTTTGTAGTATTTAACTTTTAAATCCACAAACATGCACTTGGAAAAACAAAAACCACAAACATCCAAGAAAACAAGAAAAAAAGGAGTATAATAATAATTACAACAAGGCCTAGACCTATGAAGACTAAATTCCAAAGCCCCACTTAATAAAATCAAAATCAAACACAAAGAGGACAGTGGACCAGCCCATTCTCATTACACTTCTCACACCTCTCCTTCTTATCTCCAACCACAACCTTACAACTCCCTCCACAATCCAAACAAGGCACAAACTTGGCCCCACCGCACCCTTCACACGCATGCCTACCCAACCCTCTCTCCACACGTGCGAAATCCAACACCTTCCTGAACCGACCCGAATCGTTCAGCTCCACCAGTTCCTCAGCCCCACCCAAATACCTCCCTCTCATGAACAGCCTCGGCACGCTGACTCCCTCTCCCAGTAATTCCTTCAACTCCCCCAAATACTCGCCATGCAAAGCCACGTCCCGCTCGTCAAACACCGCCCTGTGGTATTCCAGGATTGCCCTTGCACGGTTGCAGTCCTCATACGTGCGGCGTACTCCTCCCAACGACGTCGTGTACAGGACCAGCGAGTCAGCTCCACCTGGTGGACACAACTCGGGGAAGTCACTGAGAGGATTTCGCTTCATTTGGTCGTAAATCGCCGTTTTCCCTTCTTTCTCTCTCTCCATCCGGTCCCTCACTATGAATATGTTGTCCTTCAACTTCCCTCCTCGCATCTCGGTCCTCGACTCATCTTCGACACGTGACTCTGTCTTCGACTCCGTCCCGCGCATCGACTCTGTCTTCCTCAACTCCGTCCCGGGTTTTGGCTTCGCAGACAACTTCGCGTCCAATTCTTCAATTGTATGAAAAGAGAAGCTTTTCCTGGGCGCGGGCTTCGGAGCCTGGGGATTCGTGTCGGTTTTAGTATTGGCTCCACTCTGACCCAGTTTGTCAGGCTTCGGCTCAGCAGGGTGTGGCTTATTGTCAATGGCTGGTTTGAAATCTTCGAGTGCTTTGCTAACTTCAACCCAAGATTGAGGCGAGTCAACCGAGTCAATCTTGTTGAGTTTCTCTAATAACGGAGCCGGCTCATTGGATGGCTTCTCTGACGGGTCTTCTGGTGGGTTGTCGACCACTAGCCATGGCTCCTGGATAGAGTTGATATCAAAAACCGCAAAGCTCGTGGGTGCAGGACGATATACGTCGACTTTGGCCTCCATACGTTTAGAAGAAGCACACCCCATTTTTTTCGGGATCCTAGACGAAACGGAACCCGATGATGCACGGTTTCTTTGTGTTCTCCTGAGATTTCCGGTAGCGTATATGAATGATGTGGTGTATGGAATTTTAGTTTCAGAGAGCAGGGTTTCGTGTTCGTGTGGTGGTGATGAGTGATATGAGCAATGGGATTGGGTTTATGTAGGGTTAGGATTAGGGTTTATATTTGTCCGATTTATTGGAGAGTTTGTGTGGTGAAAGGAGGGAGAATCACAAGTAGATGAATGGTGGGGAAGATAGACAGATAGGGATGTTTGGCTGTTCAGAGTGCCATGGGATGGGATTATGATGTTCGTGGATTATTGTTTGCCGTTGGATCTATGAGGATGGCGCCAATTAAATAAGTGGGTAAATTTGAACTCCACATTTATGGCACGTACGAGATGTGGGCTTTCGGCTCGTGTGTTATCATATAATTGTAAGTGAACCTGTTCCTCCGAATAATGTTTTTCTTTTTAATTAAGTAAGGGTTGATAAACATATTTTTAAATGAGGAATCTGTATTTGAAAGTGTTTTTTTTTTTTTCCCCTTTTTAACTAACGTATCGAGGTATTTATTAATAAAATCATTTTCTCTAATAACAAGATAATTTGGGTTAAATCCACATACTTTAGAAATATAAATGGTTAGGGTTGTTCATTAAATCAAATCAAATTAAATTGAACCAAATCAAACCGCACTAAATTGTAAAATACGATTCTTTTGTGTTTTGAATCAGTTCATGAAGTGTCTAAACGATTCACAATTTGATTTGGATTTCGAATCGAACTAAATCACTTAAACCTGAATCAAATATTTTTTTATTAAAAAATAAAAAAATAAGTGATATTTTTTTATTTTTAAAACCTATCAATATTTCAATTTACCATTTTTTTTTATCATTTTTCATTTTACTTTTAATTTTTACCGTTTGCTCATTTTCCTTCACAATTATCTCTTATTTTTAGTTAACTCACATATTTTGACTATCATTAAGATGAAATGCTATTGTTGTATAATGTTAGGTGATTTTAATTCTTATATAATATTCATCAATTCGAACATCAATATTGGTTAAGAACTTTAATAACTATTATTATTATTATTAAAAAATGGCTTGAATTAAATTGAACCAAATCACACTGCATTTAAAATGATTCAATTCAAAATCTTGAACAGTTAAAAGCAATTCAATTTATTAAAAGCTTAAATTGAATCAAAACATGAACATCCCTAATAAACACTAGTCTTCAAGCGAGTAAGAACCCACTTTCAAATCAAAACCCTACACCCAAAGGAGGTAAAGCGATCAAATTTTCAAAAGATGAAACACATGCCTTAAGAAAACCATGGACACGTACTCTCATCGTTAAATTATTTGGCCAATCCTTTAGATATACTCTATTGATGCGAAAATTAAATCAAATCAGGAAATTACAAGGTTTCTTTAAGCTAATTGCTATGGGATATAGATTTTTACACGGTTGTTTTACAAGAAATGAATGATCTGACATTTGTTATAAAAAATAGAACGTGGCTTATTGGAGGACATTTTCTAACAATTCGAAAAGCGTCCATTGCTCGGCTAAATTTGGTTATAATAGTATTGGAACGAATTCCAGAACTTCCCCAAAAATGTTACCACCCCTAGCATAAAAGAAAATTGGTTAAGCTATTGGACCAATCCTAAGGTATGATGTAATTACAATCATTATGGAGTGAGGCCGGTTTGAAGTTTTATATGTTTAAATTAATTTTAATGAGCCACTAATCCACATTTAAATTATTCAAAATAAAACCTATATCTTCTATTATGAAGTAATTAACGAAATGTGCTTCAAATGCGGAACAATTGGTCACAACTCCAAAAATTGTAATTGTAAGCCAAGAAAATCATCGAGGAGTTCAAGACCAATTACCCAAAAAAAAAAAAAAAAACATAATGGAAGGGGCCTCACTATCATGGTGAAAGAAGTGCATTAAGTTAAGAAATCATCGCCTGTGAGCAAGCATTAAATGAAGAGAACAAAAAAGACAAAACAACAACGAAGGAGCAAAAGGCTGCTTCTTTTGTAGTCAAGCTTGAATCTACTTCAACCAAACCGGAGGAGAATAAAAAAACATACTCCTATGGCAAATGGAATTTGGCATAAAAAAAAAAAAAAAATTGTCACAAGAAAAAATCTTTCAATCACAAAATACCTTTACCTCATGTTCCATCATTTAAGAAAAAAAAAAAAGATCGAAGAAATTTTTACCCATCACTAACTCAATCTCAACACCAACTAAACCTACTACTCCATTTTTCATCCCATACTAACACAATATCCCACACTCCAAATCCACCCATCAATGACCCATCGATACTCCATCACAAACCATCCCATCAAATTAATCCCAATACATATAACAAGCCATGTTTAAATGACCGATTGCATTCTAATCTCGAGTTAAACCCTCGTGTTTTCGAAGCCTCTACCTAAATCTCGAAAAAGCCTACATTAAAACACTTATAAGAGACTGAATCATATCAAAAGCTTAGCAAGACAACCGAAATGGACCGAGGCATCTTCGTTACAGTAAACATCTGTCTTCTCCATTGCGCTTCCGCCATTAGTTTTGTCTGCCAAAGCGTACAAAAACAAAAGTTGCATATTATGTCAAATGAGACATTTTTCTTCAAACCATTATATGATATAGCTTTTCTCATCTATTTACTGGGAAGATTATAAGCAAAAAATTACTTGATTAAGAAGCATTGAATATAAGATATTGTTATCCTAACCACAAACTCAAGACTTAAGATAGGGAGGACCTAGCAAAATACATTAAAGAAATTTACTTACAAAGTTATTATGAAGGGATAGTTATAAGTACGAATATGTAATATATTCATTGAACTTTGGTAATGTGCATTTATTAGATAGCTTCTACCTGTAGAAGAATTGATATTTGCCGATCAATATAAATTAAGAAGATTTGGTGGAAAACAACTTTCAAAATATTGTGGGGGCACTTTATTTATAGTAGCTCTTTTTCTTCAAACTTCAGTTGAACTCCATAAGATTTTATTTAATATGCTCTTGGGCCTCCTTTAAAGTGGATCAATCACCTCCATCTCATTAGTTGGATTCAAAATGTCTAAATTATTAGTCACTGCAAAAGCATTGATACTATCAAATTTTCTACTATTTGATCTGAAGAATTTAACTTCAGCTTCAAATTCATCTAAGGCTTGCCATTGCTTTTGGTTCATCAGTATCTGCATTGAGACTCAAAATGTTAAAGGCTTAGTGCATTAAATTCTTTAAAAGAAGTGTCTTTGAATTCTCTACATTCTAATAGCTTAAATCAATTTCATCAACAATAATCCTTTTCTTTGTAGTTTTTGTCCATCCATGATGAATGAAAGTGGCATTAAGAATATTAGCTAATATGCATGATGCATTATGACATAATCATCCCTTCATCTCAAACAATTTACAACCACGTGTCAAGCTTAAATCATTTTTATTGTAAAGCATAATATGTTCCCTCTGATTATTTTTAGAATCAAGACATAAGTATATAATAATCGTTATTGCTAACTTTAATTATATGCTTTGAAGCGATATGTAAGAACTTAAGTTGAAATATCGGGAAGATGGCATGAATACATACATTATATGCATGTCTCAAAATTCCACAATATTGAACAGGTACTTTTACCTTACGTTGGGTACTCTGAAAATCATTTACAATTTTAGCTTCATGCATTTGATCAACTTCTTTTTATAGTAAAAAACTAACTCTGTGAGTTGTAGTTTTACATGACAAAATATAAAAAACATTATTTTTAATCTTACTTCATTATGTCAATCTTATACTTATAAAAAATATATCATGACCAAAAGCAGCATATGGTGAATTTCATATAAATTATTTAGCCATTTATTTTATGTTAAATCTCACTCCTCATATATTTGCTTGTAGATCTCTTACATTTGAGCTTCTAATTCACAATTGTGCAAAATCTTATAAAAATACTTATTTCTGAATTTGGATTTTAATAAAAGATGAGAAATATGATGCATGGTACTTTGTAAAATATGCCAAATACATCAACGGTAGCTAGTCTAAGGATACACTATATTGATGGCATTTGCCATTACTTGGTTGTAATATGTGAAAACGGTTTGTGATTCTTTATTACCTATAACATCAATAAAAGTTTGAAACAACCAAATAAAGTATTGTATCATTTCATCTATCAAAAAAATACACAATAAAAATAGAACATTTTTCCAATGATGATTTATTCCAATGATGATTTATTCCAACGAATGGCTCACATATCATATTATACTTATTAGTCCTATAGATAGTCTCAAAAGGGACTACATCACCAAAACAAGTATAATATGCTTTCGGTAAGTTATCACACCAATGAGAAGTTTGTTATGTATTTTTGTTATCAACTTGAAATGAATATAATAGGCTGTATCATATGATTGTAAGTAATGCAAATTATTCAATAAACTTTAACAATCCTTAGCACCAAACAAGTCTGTTCTTTTACTTTGTAAAAGACTTTTGTGATTGTTATATGTATAACCAACATTTTGTGCTCTCTTAACTTCACTTTTGAAGAACAAGTATGCCTTGATTGCTTTGATCTCAACGCCGTACATGATGGAGAGAACACCTTTGCACATTTCAATTATCTTTTTATTAGGTTTAATTAGACGTATGTAGTGGGCCAAACTAGCCTTGGATTGCCGGTTAATGAGTCAAATGGGGGTGAATTAAGACCAACCCTTAAGGAGGTTGGTTCTGAGCCGATTCAGGTGGCTCTTGAACCATTTGTTTTTTTTTTTTGGAAATATGCCTTTATTTTTAAATGTTTTGTGGATTTTTTGTGTTTTTTTTTATTTAATCAAAATTTTTATTTTGTTACTCATGAACAAAAATTATTTTCTGCTCGTTTTTTTTTTGTTTCCAAATAATTCGTTTGGTCTAAGTGATATTATATCACAATATTGAATAAAAATGACCAAAGCAACAAAAAATAAAAAAAAAATATACAAAGATTTTTTATTCGAATTTCGAAATACATTGTCAAAATGAAAAAATAAATTATAATGTATTTATGATTATACATTAGAAAATATGATTGATCGATTGGAGTATAGTTACCAAACAGAAATATAAATTACAGTATCATAATAATACAAAAGAACTATTATACACGTGAAGAAATTAATAGTATTAGGGGAAAAAAATAAATTGTTTTTTAGATCGTTCTATAGGTATCTACGTATCTGTTAATCAGAATCAGATCGTTGTAGTTTAGTATAATATTTTAGAAAACTTTTATGGCTCGTTCACTTTACTGAATGGAATAAAGTCGTAATGAAATTGCTTTTCATGCAAAATGGAATTGTAATAGGTCCCAAATACATATTACGTTGCTCAGTTTGATGTAATTGAATTCCTATTATTTTGTTTAGTTCATAGGCTTGATAGAAGAATACAATTAATATAGGTACTTAAAATACCAATATTGCCCTTTTAATCATCTCAATGGAAACCTCTAACTCTAAATTAAAAAACTTATCCCCAAATTAGAACCCTAATTTGAAATTTAAAAAAAAAAATTCTCACACAACTAACATCATAGATAGATCATGGAAAAGAATCGTGAAAAGAAGCAAAGAAAACAAGTGTTCGTTGAAGGAGTTCATGGCTTTTTAAAACCCTTCTGTTACATTGTTAATTGGGATATTTGAAAGGAAGGATCGATAAGGCGATTGTGGAGCAAGAAGTTGTCATGGACTTTACGATTGTTGTCATAGATCTACCATAGGGGATTCCAATGATAGTGACCACATAGAACTCTTAACCACCATTAGAGAAAGTTTGGTTCTTTAATTTTTTTGGTATTGAATTTTATCTTGTGTATAAAAAAACCTATGAGAGAGAAAGTGGGATAAGTTTGGTTTTTCAATTTTTCTAGAGTTCAATTAAATCTAGTAAATATAGGAAGAGAGAGAGAGAGAGAGAGAGAGAGAGAAAGAGAGGAAGGTGATGATGTTGAAGGGTATTCCATTGTCATTTTGTTAATATGATAAGGGTAGTTTGGTAATTAAGAAAAATACTCTTGCATGGAATTCCTATTATGAGATGAGACTCGAGAATGGTAATTACATATTTTCATGTAATAACAATTACATTGAATTACAATCATTGGATTGAAAATTGAAGTGAACAGCGTAATAGCCATTACACGAGGAATAAGAAGGGAATAGAATGGCTACAATGCCAAAGTGAATGGGCTGTTAGTGCATTAGTCAATTTTAAATTAGGAAAAAAACGCCAAGTTTACTTTATTATTGATCTATATTTTTTTAAGAAAAAAACCTTTCATCGGTGTTGATTTGAAAAGCCTAAGAGTGGAACCATAGTTTTCATAAAACCATATCATTTCACTTTTTTTTTTATAATTAGGAAAACTATTTTTCTATGTGACAAAACATTTTTAAATGAGACAAAAAAGAATGGTTGATCGGTCTTACCTTACGTTGGTATGTACCTGAGAGTGGAACCTATGCTTGAGCCTGAGTGATAAGAATCAACTTCTTGGATTAGTCATGTGTAGCCGAGTTAGAGGATTACAATCACTCACATGGAGAACACTAGCTCCAAACCTCATTTAGGACGAGGATTCTTATTTCAATCTCCATCTTTTACACTACCATCGACCTGAGCATCGAGCTCTCATAAGTTTTAGCATAGTTTTCGAGCTACCAAGCAATCATGCTAACCTATCTAGTGTACATGCTAACTAGCCATATCTATTGCCGAACTCATACCATGATCCAGATAGCTCCTAAGTTGACCAGTATCCAACCTCTGTCTGAGTCGAGCTACTAAGACAGCCGATGACCAGGTTAGCTCTGACCGATGACACCCTTTTGACTATGTCTAAGTAGGATCCTACAACTACTAAGCAGCCTTAGCATTCGTGACAACTTAGTCGACCACATTACAAGCCTCTAACCACTCCTTGATATGTGTCTTTTAGCACAACATTTCAAAAGGATTCCTTATTTCTTCTGCCAAGAATATTCTTTGTATCTTTTATCCTTTTTGGTATATTTCATGTATTTCAATTATAAATTACTCTTTTTTTCTTTTCCATATATGCCTTTGTAACCTTAGTGGGGCTAATATATAAACCCCGTTTACTTGTACGCAAACAACAACTCAATATGTCGTATTATTATAAGTTTCTTTTTGTGAGCAACTCTAGTGTTCTCATTTTCCCTTTAACTCTTATCTATTCCATTTATCAAAGAGTAGTAGCAAGTAATCTTATAATTCGGATTAGTAAGTCGCATTCAGCAAATCATAAGCTGAGTAAGATTAATTATTGTGTCATACTTGATTGGTAGTTGCTCGGATTTCGCTAATTCCCCTTCGCTTTATTTCGTTCCTTTTCGTTATGGTACTCCTTTGTGTATATGACCTTTGAGATGCATTAACTCTGTTGGTATCAATGCATGGTTTTGAGAGAGTGTGAAGTTACAGTAAAGTTTTGGTTCATATTTGCTGTTAGTGGTTGTTGTATTCCTTCTGTAAATACCTAATTATTGCTCCCTTTTAATTTTTTTAGAATAGGTTATATGGTTCTAAATTATAAAAAACACATAAAAAAAGAAAGTAAAGAAAACCCCAACAAAAAAAAAGAAATTTAGAAAAAAAAATAAGAATTTTAGAAAAGTACAAAAAATAGGAAAAACACACAAAAAATAAGAAATTTAGGAAAAAAAAAACTAAAAAAAGGACAATTAGACTTGGACTTAGATTTGAATTTAGCTCAAGCTAACCTAGTCTATATGTACAATTTAAGGTACAGGCCAACGACCTAACAATTAAATATATGGACATTGCAATTGGGTTTAATTAGAGATTAGGGTTTCGACACTGATTAGAGGCATGAGGATGCTTTTTCTTTATCTTTTTCCTTTTTCAAACCACACATGGTTACATGTTAGGTCATTACTGGACTATGTATTTGAAATTGACACATGGCATTTTGTGATTGGACTAAACAACAAAATTTCTTCGTTTTTTTTTCCCTTCTTCCTTTCCCTTTTATTTCTTCACTTTTTCGTTCTAAAAAAAGACAAGACACACAAAGGGGATTTCATTTTTTGAATGAAGGTAAAGGGGAAGGGGGATTTTAAAAACACAGGGGACCCTCACTCTCTCTCTAGGCGTCTCTCTCTCTCTCTGGAACTGACCCCCTTCTCTCTCTCCACTACCTCTCTCTCGACCTCTCCCCTAATCATCTCTCTGTTGCCCTGGTCTTTATCCAATCCATAAAACACCAATACAGAGGACTACTCTACTACTGTTGCCACAGCATCCTCCCATACACCTACTCTCGACCTTCACTCTTAGCACAGCTACTCCACTGCACAACGTACGCATACACCGAACCCCAGCACATAAACCTCCCCTCTCGACCAATAGACCACACACCCTCTCTCTCTCGAATCTTCATCTTCTCTCTTTCGAACCCTCTCCCCCAACTGGTTAAACCTATGCACATACAGACCATCACACACACTCTCTCTAGGACAGACGAAGCTATCTCTCTCCAACATACTCTCTCTCTATGGTTACCCCCTCTCTTGATTTTCTCTTAGAGTTGACCTCCCCTCTTTCTCTTACCATAACCAAAATAGAATCGCACGTATCAACTCCCTTGGACGACAACACCACATGCAAAGCTAACACAATGGACACGTTCCTTAAATAGCGGTGGCACTCTTGACATACCCATCGCACGCACCCAACACCACCTAAGTGCCGACTACCACCAAACCACCACTTTAGGTCATAGCACTTGGGCAAGCCCCTAATCCTTAATAGGATTGCTATGAAAGTAGCCTTTCCTAGTCGATTTGGCCTCGAAATCCACCAGGATAGAGATCGCACGGGCGCCTCCTTCTTCATCCCTCGTTGTTCACGTGCATAGCATGTGTCGAGTCGATTTAACCTGTCTGACCCAACCCGACCTGCTGACTGACTCGAAGCTCGGATCCGATCTAACCCGATACCTACGCTTAGCTGCTCCAACCCAATTTGACAACATTGCTTAGTCCAGCCTTTTTCCAATTTAATTATTGTTGTTGTTGTTTTTATTTATTTATTTACTTATTTTATATCATTCTTGTAGTTTGTTGTAAAAAAGTAAAAAAGAAAAAAAAGAAAATGAAAAAATTAAAATAAAATAATAAAAAAAGAGAGAGAAAAAAAGAAGAGAAAAGTGATCTACTCATTTATTTATTATTTTTTTAGATAAAATAAAAAATAGGATAAGAAAATATATATAGATAAATAAGGAGAAATAAAAAAATGAGAATGAAATAAATAAATTAATAATAAAATTTATTTTTCAAAAATAAATAAAAATAATTGGATCATCTCCAAATTAGGATCACTTTATAATTTTCAAAAATAAAATCCAATTTGTGACCCTTTAGAAAATTTCTTCAAAATTGAAATGGGTAAAAATGTAAACCCGGATGTTTTTTCAAAATTAAAATCAATCAACTCGCTATATTTTTGGTAAATGAATTACGGAAGTCTGATCTTAAATAATAGGTATGTAGGCATCTATTTTTTTTTTCGTAAATACGGGGCGACTTAAAATATGGTAAGTTTTATTTTTTCCATTTTTATAAATATTTGTGCAAATTAATTAATTTAGTTACGTGTAACATGATTAGTTGTTTTAGAAATTAAAAAGGGTATATTTGAAAAGCGAAGTTAAATTTAGAAAGTTAAAAAGTGGTACTCGTTTAGAGTTTAATAAATTAGTCCGCAGATCTAGATCTCTAGTTTTCAAAAACTGTTTCATAAATTGGTTTAATTGATAAACTGATAGTTTAATTATAATCAATTCACCCAATTAGTTATGACTTAACTTTTTTCTTGACTTCAATTGGGTAGTAACTCTAAAGCATTTTCAAATTGAAAACCGATTTTCTTTAAACCCCAATTGAGAGTCAGTATTAAACGGGTAGGATTTAATACTGATCGGTTTAAAGAAGACTTAATTTTATAAAAGAACTGGGAAAGTAAAAAACCAGGCTCGATAGCTTAGCGACTTTACTGGGGAATTTAAAAGGGTTAACCACTTAAAAACATTCTAAAATTAAAATCTCTTTTCAAATTACTCATGTTGTTTATTTATTTATATATTCATTTGTTTATTTGTTATTGACCTTCTATACACATTTGTTTTAATTAGCATAATCATTTTGCAAATAGCATACACCAAGACATGGGGAGTTCATTTGTTGCTTAAAAGATGCATGGTAGATGCAGTTAGACCTAGGCCATCTTAAGACCTTAGAAGGGCGGTCATTATTTAAGTTCCGGGCGTAGTGGGATAACCACTGTTTGGGGCCTATTAGGCTACCCTACTTAAGCTCATGTAAACAATGAAAGTGTTTTCTAAAAACAAGTGAGGTCATAGAGCTTAAGGACCTGTTAAAACCCACCTTGATTGTATATACTTTCCTCTAAGCTTGAGTTAATACACTACCCTTAAGAAATTGCAATCTTATTGATTATTCAAGAGTTTTTGCAAACAAGTTTTTGAAAATTATAGTAGGGTTACAACTTAAAGAGTAATATATTAACCCAAGTGACTCTAACATCTGCATATTTCCACATTTTTTCCTTTATTGCATTAATGACTAATCCTTGTCCATGAAATGTGTAAACTTAGGATGGCAGACAAGCAAGCAAATAATTAGGCAAGTAATAGGCCACTAGACACCTCTAGGTTTTGCAAGTAGGTGTTGAGAGATGAAATTGCCTATTTGAAGGAAAAGCTCGAGTGTTTTGAAGCTCACAACCGGGCCTTAAGGTCCCTTTTGGCACAAGTCATTAGGGATACTTATGAGATGATAGAGGATCTTAAGGCCTGTATACTGGACTTAATGTAGGGTTTTTTTTTTTCCAAATTCAGAGCCTAGAATAAACATCAAATTCTTGAATAAATGTTAGGTTCTCTGCCTTTATTTTTGTATTCTGATATTTTCTTTTCAAAATAATAAAGCTTTCTTTAGTTCATCGTTCTTCATTCTTTAACATTCCTATCTTTGTAAATAGTCTTTCAATAAATAGTTATCTAACCATTATTCTATCTTATTTAGGGAAACGTAAATAAAATTCATAGTCTTGTAAACTAGAACCCTAAAAATCACCATCTTTATTTGTAAATTATTTTCTGAAAATAACAGTTTACCTTTCTCTCTCTTGAAATAAAAAGAAAAAAAATTAGAAAACAAAAAATATATAAAAAATGAAAAGAAAAAGTTGCTAATAGCTATAAATCTTTATGGGCCTAAGGAGCCAACACAAGCTCAAGCCTGTAGCCCACTGAAATAATCAACCTAAATACTTGGCCTCCAACCCACATAAAGCCCTTTGACGTATTAAGGAAGCCAACACTAGTTCCTTAGCCCGTTCAATCTAAAACACCAACTTTGGGCCCATTCGACCATTCAACCTAAACCTAAGACCCTTTGGCTCATTTGGCTAGGTGTTCAATTTAAACACTAACCTTAGGCTCATTCAAGCGACTCACCCGAACATAAGCTACTAGGTTAGGTAGTTAATCCGAACATGAACCATAGCCTATTGAGGCAGCTGACTTGAGCACAATCCTTAGCCCATAAAGTAACTGAACTAAGCCAGAACCCCTGGTTTATTTAGAAAGCCAAGCCCAATTATGATCTTAGATATATATTCAGTGTATATGTCTGAGATCGGATGATTTCGGCTTACAAGGAGAAGGGATTATTTATAAGTCCCTAGGGCAACATTACAAATAAAGAAATTACAAGAAGGTATATACAAACAAGGAAAAGGGACAAAAAACAAAAAGGGAAAAATAGTATAATGTCAGATGAAATGGACAAGTGACAGCGTGACATTGGTTCTGTACTAGGATTCTTTAAGCATAGCAGGTGGAAGGAGTCAAGATGTGTGGAGACAGGCCGAGACATGAAGGAGATACTGTAAGAGTTGGTAAGAGGCCAAGAGAGAAGTACTTGGTTAGGGAGGTAGATCCCTTTACTCGATAGTAAACTTTCGGCAAGTAAACATCCAATCACTCGTCACAAAGCTTTCGACTAGAGGATAGTCGGTATTGGCATAGGATAACGAACTGATCATAGAATAACCACCTGAAGCTCTCAGGGAGTTCAATCATCCTCCTTCAGCAAACTGTTTTTTGTCGTTGCTGGGTTGACGAGAAAGAATCCTTCATGTGAGGGACTAGAGGCCTCTGAGGTGTATGCGAGTGATTAGGCCAGTAGTTGGTAACCCATCATATATCGTAAAGTCACAAAGAAGTTTGTTGTAAAGAATGGTGCTCTACAACAACTCATAAGTTGAATTGCAATGGTAAACCACATCCATCTTGAATTTTCTAGGTCTTTTCCCCTTGTTTGATGTAGTAACTCCTCCATTTCTTGTAGAGAGATAGTCTTTTGACTATTAGTTTCACCATGGCCTTTATTAGGGAAATCTTGTCCTACAAAGCTTAGTATCATGATTGACACACAAATTGAGAATATGATATGCACATCTAATATGAAAAAAATATTCCACCTAGCATTAGTTGACAAAGGTTTTTTAGATTCGCTACTGAGGTAGAATTTAAGCTTGCATTATTAAATTCGATTGAGAAAATTTTCTTAACTAAACGATACTCATGTAGAATAACACTTATAACTATATATATATTTATTGTGCCATGTGGTGCTCATTGAATACCTTTAATGCCAGCAATCTTTTACACAATTGCCAATCATCGTTGATCTGGTAATAAGTTATGCCCATATACGAATTGTTATGAGATGGATTAGTTTATATATCAGCACATATAGACATGAATGTATGTAGAGAAGCAAACTTACTTACGGGCTTGAACTTACCTGTGAGCTCCCACTTACCTTTATGGTAGAGCTCTTAGGTAGGTTTGTTCAACATATTGTGGCTTACCTGGTACGTATTGAGATTGAGCATATCCGACTCATATGTGCTTTGCTACGGTATGTACTTGTGTTGAGGCATAGATGCATGTTTATGAGTACTATACAAGATTGTACTAATGCTTCTCCTTATTGTATTACATTAACATTAGTCTTGATGAGCCATTGCCCTAAGCAATTTGCTGTTGCGTTTTATCTATCCTGATCTCTCCATGATGCTTTGATTTTATATGTCTATTTAGTGTATCGTGACTCTTGCTAGATTTCTACACGTAGTGCATGTTGCAACAATTATAGAAGGACTATAGTTCCCTTACTCGTTTGTACCTTTATGAAGATTGAAGGTCCTGCATTGCTTGACTGCTGACCCTTTAGTTAATCCTCCATCTCCAAAATTATTTGAATATCATCCTACTCCTCTTCGAAGATGGCTATAGGCAACTCTTGCATGAATGTTCAAATCTTGGTGGTAGTGGAGATGTAGTTTCAATATCTAGCATCATGTTATCTAATCTCTCTTAGGTGTAGTTGTACTTCAAGTACAACAATACGTCCCTGAAGTACTGAAGTGAAGACAATGTGGTCGTGGCCCTCCCCTTTCCTTTTTAGCTTAATGAGGAAGCTTGCTTCTTTTTGAAAGAGGAACATTGAAAAAAAAAAAACAATCTGTGGAGATTTTTTTTTTAGTTTTCTTACTAAAAGAGAAAAAAGTGTACATGTAAAAAGAATTCTATCAAAGGCAGCAAAAATTAAACTTTCAAACATTAAAGGTAGTATGAGCTTATGAATGTGTCAATGAAGTTTATTTTAAAAAATATAATTTTAGAAACAAAAAGATTGAAAGGAGTAAAATACATAAGAAAGTTTGAGTACAAGAATAAATTATAGAGAGTAAATACTAAAAGTAGTATGAGTACATGAATGAAGCTTGATGAATTTCGAAAGGAGTGTATTTGTGTAAATTTTTATACTTGTTAGAGTAGAATGAAACCATACGTTAAGTTGTGAAATTTAAACTTGAGAATTCTTCTTCTTCATTCACATCTTTTCTCTAGATTAAGAAAATTGCAACGCGAAATTCATTGCACCATAACCTTACTTTGCTCTATTTTGTAGTGGATTGTCTTCTAAAATTTTTTAGAATAGACACTTTCAATTTTTAGTTCACTTTCTTATGAAGAGAAAAGAAGTCTTTGCATTGGCAACATCAATATTTCGATACCATCATCGTTCGTCATTTTATCATCACATTACATCACATCATGCCATCACTTTTACTATTCACCCATCATGCTTTGTCTTTACATATGCATAATGCATTAGTTGGTGTTTTTTTTTTTCTTTTTTTGCGAGGGGGGTGGGGAAGGGTGGTGTGGGTGGATAGGTGTAGGGGGAGTGAGGTGCCGTAAATGCTACCTTGTTACAATTGAAATATTCCTCTCATTATTTATTTATTTGTTTATTCTTAAGATAGCTTAGGCTCGAATCACCAGTTTAATTGGTGTTTCAACTTGACGATTTAAGGGCTTGCCAAACCAACGGTTTGATGTCTGATTTGAGTTAACCCAAGGCAGGCCTAGGCTGGTTCATTGGCCTATGCACAAGTCTATGTTTAATTTGACACTTGTGATTCTCATGAATAAATGGATGTTTCAACAACTTTCCATACACCTCTTCTATCTTAAATTTGATATAAGCATTACATCCACATCATTTTTTTGTCCATGGGATTTGTCTTTCTTCATAAGGTAAAACCTCTGAATTGAATCTCTCACTACAACATAGAAACTTACCTGTGCATGAGTCATTTTTACCATTGTAATACTTTTGGCCTTTATGCATTTTGAAGCCCAAACTGTATGTATAAGTATTAAATGTATTTTCTTCATTTGAAAATACCATACAAATTTTCAAATTGAAATTTGTTTTAGAGCAATGCACAACTCCTTCATCTGTATGCATTTCTTTTTTGCATAGCTACTTCAAAATTTGTATATATATATATATATATTAAACCATATCTCATGAATATTATAAAAGATAAAATTTGAATCACCTTTGGCAATTAATGTTATATCATTCTCTATAAAATTTCAATCAAACATAAGAGATGTTATCATAAAACTTGTTATCTTTGACAATATGGTGACATATAGGTTATTAGGGCTTTGTGATTACTTGCATAAGAACAAATGAAATAAGTGCAATCATAACCAAATGGCAATAACAAACTCTAAAAGAAAGTATTATGCTCAATGTAACTTAAGGAATACATGAGAAGAAGATATTTAAGTAAATTTATCTAACAAAATTTCCTTAAATTATAATATCAAGTATCATATGATAGGAATCATTGTTTAGGACCTATTACAAGATCCCAATCTAGAGATTTACAAGCACTAACAACCAAAATTATTATGAAGCAACTTGAGCAAGAAGAGTTGAAGTTCATTAATCTGTACTTTATGCCTGATTGTTTTAGTTTAGGTCGAGTGTTGATTTAATGTACAAAACCCACATTAGGTCATTTGTAATCCAAGAACAAGTGTAAGAGTGACAAAAGCTATCGCATGTCAGGCTCATATTGAAGTTGACCTAAACAATCCAAATGACTACTGGAGTGTATAATCGGCTTGCTAGTCCTATCTTATAACCAACATGATGGTTAAAGAATAGAATGCATCTTAACTTTTAAAATATGCCTCTATACTGACTTGAATATCGTTCCAGTTACCATTTAGCCAGTTCAAACATCTCTACAAACCGACAAGTGAACCGTTAGCTATCATCTTACTAGTTCTGATACCTTCCTCCATGTTTTTATTTGTTTCTTTTGCATTTTATTACGATATTGTCATTATACTAGTTTATATCATGTAAAACATATTATCGAAACAATCACATAATAGAATTTTTCATTTAGTTTTTTACTTTTAAGTATATTCTTATCAAATGCTAGATCGTGGGATTTGGATTCTCTTCATTTATCCTTCTTTCAATTTCCCTTGATTTACAAATCAATGTTTGAGATTACCCAAAATTTTTTAAATATCATGTAATATTATTATAACGTTATCATATTTTCTATAATTTCAACCGTTGATTACACATATCAACATTTTAAGGAGGTAAATAGAGAGAAATTGAGAAAAGTAAACGAAAAGAATTTATTTCCTAAATTATAGCAAGTACTAGAATCAATCTTTTATGCGTAATATCATTATATTATTCCATTGAACGAATTAATTTAAAGAGAGTCATTTTCTAGTTTACTCTAAATTTATCCTTTAAATTGAAATCCTAACTTCTTGCAAATTAGAAATTACTCAAATTCTTCGAGTTGTGTTGGTCCATTGTCTAATCCGCAATTAGGCATATCATCATAACAATCAAGTAAAATGGAAGTTTTACAAGATATTTGGCATGGTAAAATATTTACATATTGGTGATACCTATATAATTATCTAAAGGTGTGCACAAGGCAGCACTTAAAACAATCATAAGATGATCTCCTAGCATCATACTTATTAATGAGAATTGGTAACAAAGCATGAGAGCCAAAACGTTCTGCATGTCATTAGTATTGACTAGAATATCGAAGGAGGGCATAAAAGTTTCATTCCAAATGGAAGCAACCACAACATCATATTAATAGATCGTTAATTCAGAACTGTCGATTTCAATTCCTAATATGATATAATAATTTGACAATTAAAAATCATAATATTGAAGTATAATCACAATGGTTTACTGACAACATGAAATGAAGAAAAAAGAGGAGCTAGAACGACATATTTCATTACAGATTGAAGAAAAATGAAAGATTAAGAAGAGTTGGAAAGTGAATGAGATGATGCATAACAGGAAAAAAAAAAAAACAACAATTGTATATATATATATATATATATATATATATATATATATATAATAAAAGTACAGTAAAAGGTACAATCCTTGGATTAGAGACATGATACATATCACAAAGCTTTATTCCAAAAATTCTATACGAACCAATGACTGCACATGCTTTTGTTACTTTTGATTTTTTTATGAAGATACATGACTCATTTAGCTGTACAAAACAGCGCGACGTCATTCGGCTTGTTAAATTTGTCTTCAACTTTCGTAACATTAAACATTTCCGCTTTGATTATTCAATAGCTAAAGTTTGGAACTCCAACGTACTGATAATGACTGGGAGTGAGATAAATTTTCTCTTGACTATGAGGACTTCTATGGTCAGTTTTCCATGGATTATCAAGTCGGGAGGAAAGTGTGGATGGTGTAGAATTACTTATTTGACCTTGTGGTAAGTAAATGGAAGTTAGTATATTATGTATTGGTATAGGGTTTTAATTAACTGTTAATATGATAAAAATTTATTGGGAGATGCCAAAATTTATTGAGAGTTACCAACCACTAAAAAATCAGAGTGACACACTCATTGAATCTCCTCACCACCACCATCACCCCCCTTTGGAATTGATTCTTCAACTTGGAATTACAATTAATTATCTATTGAAGGTGCTTTGATGAGAAAATTTTCAGTATTATTGGCACATAATATGGATAGGTTGTAATTGCTAATAAAAATTTGATACATGAAAGTGTAATTGATACCTTTTTGGGGTAACATAACAGTTTGTACTCGGATTTTTTTATTTTTTTCAATTATACACTCAAACTTTTAGGCTCTATCATTATTCATTTAATTAAAATTTTACTTATCATAATATACACTTATGTTATTATATATACCTCCATTATCTTCACTTAACTCCACCAGCAAAGTCAACACAATTACCCTATAATTGAACATGTGTTTTCTTTAATTTTTAATTTCCTACTCACATTTTCCTTATCATCCACATCAAAAATAGAATAAATAAAATATACATTTCAGTAAAATTGAAAAAAAAAATATTAAACCTAAAACCAATAAACAAAAAGAAACTTGTAAACTTAAATGAAATCAAAGAACAAAAAGATAACCCCAGATCTCTTTCCCAAATCAAACATCTTCTTTCCCTAATCTAAAAAATCTTAAACAATTTGCCCTAACCTAACACATCATTTACGTAGAATACTTTCATATAGTCTAATAATGTTGATGGATCCACCCTAAGGAAGCAACTAGGCAAGTCGTAATAGGGTTTTCGATCCGCTCAATTTGATAAAAATCCTTTAGGGTATTTTTTGATGGGATTTTGGGATAGGTTTTAGAAAATGCTTAAAAACTTTATAAGATTTTGGGTGAGTTCTGGGTTTTTAAAAAATCCCGTTGGGAAACTTATTACTTGGTAAAAGGTAACTCAAGTATTCTATATTATAGAAAATAAAAATTATCAATCAGAAAACTAATAAGTTGCTAGTTTTCATACTTTTGATTAAGTATAGTTATGATGTCATTATATTTGATTATAGTAAATCTAATATAATAGAGTAAAAAGTTGATCATCTTAGGTTTACACTATTATGGAGATGGTACTATATTTTGACATATCAGCATCAAATTTGCTTTGTTTATCAAGGTAATTCTTTTATTTACGACTTATTTATTTATTTATTTTGTCAACAGGAAAGCATTTCTACCCCTCCCCTCTCATTGTATAGTAAAACTATGTAGATGATAATTGTAAAGATTTTCATATTATAATGTATGCCGTTCTTTTGTTTATATAGTATAAAAGTATTTTTTTTCTCAATAAGAAAGTAATGGGATTTGATCGAGTAATAGTTTTAGAGGTTTTCTTTGCTTGTAACAAGAACGGGGAGCTTATTGTTTCTTAAAATAAATTTTGGGCAATTTCTAATTTAACATTTCATTGATGAATTTTAGTAATACCTTGAATCTATAGATTTTTAGTGTTTTGCTTTTCCTAATCTTTATGTTACCTATTTAATTTGTATAATTAAATTTACATAATTTACCGTGAAGGGAAAAAAATAAAAGGAAAACAAATTCTGAGTTTGAGAAGTAGGTTTCCTAATAGGCATATTGGCTGGGTTTCGGGTAACACTCTCAAAACTCTATATGTAATAGGACAGATACTAAGATTGCCAAATTCATCCTAAACCCGCGCCGGTTTCATTCCTAATCCACCATCTCCAAGACACGATCAAAGGAGACCCATTTCCCAGATTTAATCTCACTTGTGTTTCGTTTTTTGGTTTCTAACACAATTCAAGGCATTTCAGTGAAATGGGCAGGTGTCATTATCTAACAAGTGTAGATATTTTTGGTTTGAAACCCATCTTCCATCAAAGAGGTTGCAAGTGGGTTTGGAAGTTGGGAGTTTTAGGGTTTTAGAAAGGTGAGTAGAAGATGGAGAAGTAAAAAGTATGGAGAAGAAGAAGTAAAGGAGAGTTTGGGTTAGGGCTATTAGGAATGTGAATTGTATGGATGGAAGCTTTATCAGTATTGTACAGTTAGATCTTCCATCCGTTATGTTTATAGAGAGCAAAAGGGAATGGTGAAAGGAATTAGGGCTCCAGTTTCTAGGATTCTAATTTATGGGGTATTTGGTGTAATTGATATGTTAGGGTTAGGGTAATTAGTTTGGAATTGTTTAGATTAAGGAAAGGAACATGTTTGATATGGGGAAAGAGGTACGGGGTTACATTTTGTTTTCTAATTTTATGTTTAACTTTATTAGTTTTAGGTAATGGTTTTTTTCCCCTTATTTTGCTGATGTGTATCTTTTATTTATTCCATTTCTGATGTAGAATGTGAATAGGAAATTAAAAATTAAAGAAAACACGTATTGTTCAATGATTAGATGATCGTGCTAACTCTACTAATAGAGCTAAGTAGAGATAATAGTAGTGTATATTATGACAAGTAAAACTTCAATTAAGTGTATAATAATACAAGCTTAAAGTTTGGGTGTATGATTGAAAAAAATGGAAAAATTCAAGGACAAACCATGATAATATCCCTACCTTTTAAAGATGAAAAAAAAAAAACTAATAGAAACACAAAATCTAAACTAAAAGTGCGTGGCACACTCCATAAACTACATGGAAAAAGAAGAAAGAAAGACCACTCAAAAGAAATAAGTCACACAAAAAGTTGTTTAGAGTAGTTCAAGTTATGGGTAGTTAAAATGTAGTGAAGTTATAGACCTTGTTTACTTATCTTTTCTTCTCAAATTTTCACTTTTTTTTTTTTTGTATCGATTGCTTTTTTCTCATTACTAGATAGGAGATGCATCATGTATAGTCTAACATAACGTTTGGTTATAAGAATTGTAAGGATTAGATTAGATAAGATAAAAAGAACTGAATAAGACAAGTAGAAGGAGAACTTGATAGTATGAGCTTATTGTATCATATTTGGTTTGCACAGTACTGAATATAAAATTTATATTAAAAAATTAATTATTTATATTATAAAATAAATATTTTTTATAATATTTGTAAACACTCGATTTTTGTTTATAGTAGTTATAATTTTTGTTTCTTGGGTCATAATTTAGAAAATAATAAAAAAAATGAAAAATAATAAAAAAGAAAAAAAAGAAAGAAAATTGTTGGAAGAAAAAAGAAAAAGAAAAAATAAAAAAGAAAAAAATTCGAAAAAATTAATTTGATGGAATCTTGATTAAATAGTTGTCGAAAAAAAAAAAATTGATACAATGACGTTAAATCTAATAAAATCAAGATTTGTAAGATTCGAATCTATTTTGGATCTCTATCAATTTAGATTCAATTTGATTTGATTTGATTCAATTCGATTCGATTGAAAAGATTTGTTTTCGAGTTTTATAAATAGGGGTTGCATGGTGTGAGAAAAAAAAAAACAATTACACATTTGTTAAAAACATGCTCGAACCCACTCCTTAGACCAATTCTATAGTTGTACGCGTAATAAGACTGGAAATCCAACATATTCCCTTCATCAGCTTTGCGTACTTTGCTTTGTAGGTACATAATAGTGGTTTTTAATTATTATCTACAGCTTGTCTTATTTATTTATTTTTATCTCAGATAATATATACGCAGTTATTTTTAAGACTTGTACTAATTTTTTTTTATTTTTATTATGTCTTTAATTGCTAATAATTAGTTATAGCATTAGTGTCTAGTGAACATGTGTTAATTTAAATTTTAGTTTTTTTTAATTATTTTTTTTTAGATTTCATATTTTTAAAATGACAATTTTATAAAATCTTATATTTTACAAAATCTCGTTCTTTGTATATTGTATTAATTTAGAAAAATTGCATTAGGCATGTTAAGGTTCTCTAAATAAAAAAATTATTTTGATGTTCATAAAATTAAAAAAAAAAACTTTAATTGACTTCTTTTTTACGGCGAGATATCTTTTCTATAGTTTAGGTTTATTTTCCATTGTTTAGATATTTTTTTCATAGTTTAGGTGTTTCTTCTATTGTTTAGGTTTCTTTTTTATGGTTTGAATATTTTTTCAATAGTTTAGACATCTTTTCTATGGTTAGATATTTTTTCCATAATTTAGGCTTCTTTTCCATTAGATTTTTTTTCTATGATTTAGATATCTTTTCTATAGTTAAGTATCTTTTTTATAATATAGGTATCTTTTTTATGATTCGAAATTCTTTTCTATGATTAGGAATTCTTTTTTTTTTTTTATTTTATGTTTTAAGCATCTTTTTTATATAAAAGATTCAACATGTAGAATATTGTATATTTCATAAAATCTTTAGGTTTTTCTTGAAAATAAAAAAATTATCATTTAGTTGTTTTTAAATAAAAATCTTAATTTGGGACTTTTCAAAAATTAGGTTTTTAGGTTTATTTTTTTTATATATTAGGAATAAAAATTAGGCTTTTAAGGATTTTTCTTAATAAAAATGAAATGGTTAATAAAAATGCAAATTCAACCAATTATTTTTTTTTTTATAAAAAGAACTAATACATTAAAGTTTTTGAAGAGAACTACAATCGTCTGATCTCGGCTAGCGGGTACGTAGGCATCTTCAGGACGACGATAAAATCTGTAGAAATTTAGGTTCTTTTTTCTTTTAATTAATTAATTATTTTTAAAATATTATAATAAGAAGAATAATCCTAATTTCGGTAAATAGATAGCGGTTCCCGTTGGGGTTTAATAGGTTAGTCCCCGAACTCGGAATTCTCTAGTTCTTCATTTAAATTGAAATCAAAGATCGGTAGCTAAATTGTAATCAATCCACCTAATTGATTATGATTTCTTTCCTTTTTCCCTTCTTTGGTCGGGTGGCGACTCCAAATATTATTTTTAATAAAGAAACCGAAATTTCTCAATTTCTTTAGTCGAGGATTAATATTAAATGGGTTAGGGTTTAGTATTAATCGGAAAATGAGAAATTAATTTGAAACAAAAGAAACCGAAAAATCAGGCTCGATAATATTTAATAAAAATAATATTCATTAACTAAATATTATAACATGAAGGGGTATTTTTGGGAATGCAAAACATTTTTTGTTTTTATCCAGTGAATTTTATTTTCGTACCATGGTATAAATGTAACAAAATTTAGACATTTTATCAAGCCCATTAGCTTAATTTTTATTCGGTCGTTAAGTAAATTTATAAATCAAATATAAAATAAAATTTTTGGTCCAATCTAGTATTATGAAAATTGTATAACCAAATGCTATCTAAGACTCACCTTAGGTATTGGCGCAATTTCAAATCCAATCTGAATTGCATGTATAAATTTAGTGCTTTAAGAGACTTCACTTTCACTACGTTTCAAGTGTCCAAATGAATTTGTGGCAATTACTTATTCAACTAAAACATTTTTTTCCCATAACAATTTTGATTTTATAGGTCGAGGCACAGGGAAAATAGAAAAGAACTATTTTAGTGAGCAAGTTTACATGAATAATAAGGGAGTAAGGATTTAAGTGCTTTTTATGTCAAAAGGAAAAAAGATTTTGTTTAGCCAGTATACGTAGTACCACAAAAAGATTGTCTTTTCTAGCGGATCGAGTAAAGTATTTACTGTTTTGAAAGCATTTAAAATGTTCTATTTGGCATCATAAATTTCAATAGTTAGAAACATACTTCGAAGTGACCAATTAAGAAACCCCTTCATTGGAACACTTCTTGCAATATTAGAAGGCTTTTTCCAACTTGCTAAAATGACTTGAAGGTTTTCAAGTGTAACACCCTAAAAATAATCAAAATTATAAAGAGATCTCAAACTTTTATAATAATGCATTTACACTGGTTGAAAAATATTACGGATCTCCTAATTTTTTTCTTTCATTACAATATCAAATTAGTCTTTTGCATAAATGCATATTTGTAATTATTTTTTAATCGATTCATAAACTAATTTAACAGTTTTCTTGACTTGATTAATATTTTTATAGATCAATAAAGATTAAGCTGAATAGTAAATAAACTTCAAAAAACTAGTAAAATTATGTATTATATTAATTCCATTTTACACTAGAGTAAAAAATTTCTAATACTAACATTTTTTGCAGATTATAAGTGTATTTTTTAAAATTATAGAACCATAACGGCAAGATTGTTAAACTAACGCTTCTATCTAAAATAACTTAAGAGTCCGTAGAATCAAAATATATAATCGAAATATAGAAATATAAGTTTCTATAATTATTGTAAAATAGTTAAAAAAAACTTTGGATATATTTATAGTAATTACTCAAAACTTGAAATATATTATGGAAATAGAGAATCGAAGAAATTAAGTTCTTTTTTCATAAAAAATCTCTATAATATATAATTTAACATGTATAGAAGAAAGGTAAACAAAATCAAAACTAAATTTTTTTCCATTATTTTTTTCGAAAGCAATGAATTAAAGATAATTAAACATTTCAATTTATTTTAAAGTATATAGTTTTTCTTATAATCATTATTATCTGAGCTGAAACTTGGATAAAGACTATGAATGTAAAATAAGGGACTAAAAGATAGAGAAAGAGGAAAATAACTTAAAATGGCATAAGGAAGATAATATAATGTCCTAAAAACTGATAGCTTATAAAAATATAGTTGTAATTTTTCATTTTTCAGCCTACTCAAATGAGATATGTAGAATTAGTAAACTCGGTAAAAAAAAAAGTAATTTTCTATTAAATTTATATATACACTTAATTAAAAAAGTAAATTTCTAAAGAAAAACGATTTCATACACGAATTAACTTTAAAGAGTTTTCTAAAATCATAAAGTCGTAAAATTGAACGAGTAGAATTGCGATTTTTATAACTATCCTTTAAAAAAATATTCGTAGTTCTCAAGGTACAGTTGTGATTCACCCTAAATTTGAAATCTTGAATATAAAACTCCTATTAAATCTATACAAAAGGGCTCTAGATATAAATATAATATTTGCCCCGACTTATATGGCTTTTCATTTCGGTACATCGAACATGCATTAGGAATACTTTCATTGATGTCATGAAGGGCTTAAAGGTGGAATCTGATGAAACCACATTCAATCACGGTTCACGGATCTTTGTACTTTAGTATATGTGAAATGGCTGTTCTATAACTATTAAACTCACCCTTTATCCTATTCTTTTAGCCATATATCGACTTAAATTTATATATATCTACGTTAATCCAAACAAGAAGTCAAAATTCACGTGCTGCCGCTAAGTATATTTGAAAATGAAAATGGAAAGTATCATCTTTATGTCATGTCCATTAATCTAAGAGATAAAATTCACTTGACCCATGACATAGAACGACTTTTACTTAAACTTAAAGTTCAAATTACATGATCTGTGCAAAACATATTCTATAAAACCGCATGGTGGCCTATCTATCCTGCTCCATGTCCCAGTTTTGTTTAATCGACTCGTGTCTGGAACATGAATGAGGATAAAAGACAACAGACTTTTGTCCTTATCAAACCCACTATTACTCCAATCTATCGCATGATCTGAAAATTTTTCACTTGTCCCCTGCTTATTTAAACACTAAGAATTCTCCTGCTCACGGAGCTCAGGATTATCTGATGGGAAATTGCTCACCAAAAGGTTCTAACTCGTCGGAATCGGCGAATACATTTCGGGTACTGACTGATGGTGGGCAGGTCATGGAATTTAATGGTCCTAGGACGGTCAGATGTATCCTTGATGACCATCCGGGTTATGCCATTTTCAGGCAAGGTGATGCATCAAAGGCATTAGCCACTGATGAATTCCTAGTGAATGGCCAATCCTACTATCTTTTTCCACTTGAAAGCCACCAGAACTTGAGCGACAACAATGAGATCATTGAAGATCAGCTGGGAAATAGACGTGTGTTTCCTAGGGAGAGTTCGGATATTGCTGAGAAGATGGCGAATATGTCGGGACTCGAGGTGTTTCCCTCTAAAGGGAATCGGAATGGGGTCTGGAGAGTGAAGT
Source organism: Lumnitzera racemosa (assembly GCA_024138005.1). NCBI lineage: Eukaryota > Viridiplantae > Streptophyta > Magnoliopsida > Myrtales > Combretaceae > Lumnitzera > Lumnitzera racemosa. The sequence continues at coordinate 17,311,914 of JAMXBC010000001.1, forward strand.
TGGTGATTGATCCAAAACAGTTAGGGGAGATTTTGTCTGAGCAGGGGAATACGGAGGCTTTAATTGAGAAAATGAGGATGGCTGCTAGCTGCAGCACAAGTTCAGCTAATGTCTCACCAATGAGTGACAAGGACATGTCGCGGGCAAGGCGAAAGGCGATTCTAGCAAGGACATTTGCTGCTACCGTCGGGAATTGCTAGCTTGCTGTTCTTGCACTTCAATCCTACAAAGGTTGTCCTTAGGGATATATTATAATTCCCATTTTAAGTTCCGTAACTTATCGTTAGTTGTATTTATATGAGAAGCTGTATTGTTATCTATGTAGGACTAACATGTAAGTTTCCAGGTTTCGTGACTGTATCTTTGGTCTCCTCTTTCAATTATTGTATCTTCTCTTATATAGTTACTCGGTCCATGTGTAACAATCTCGAGGTATGGATCTCCAAGATATTGATGAGAATGAGATGGAAAAAGCATGAATAGACAATGAACTTTAGTAAATACAGCTCGAATTATAAGGGATGATGTACAAACAGCTAATTTTTCCAGTAACTTGACATGTCTTTTGACATCGAGCATGAACGAATCGTGTGCGAAGCGTACTAATAACTGGTTTTACATATGCCCTGGCTTTAGTATCAATTTGTGTGAAAAATAGCAAATGAAAGATGGGAATGTCATATTTCAACCTGGGTGCACAAACACCATTTTTAGTGAAAACACACAGAGCATGGATAGCTTTAACAAATTTTCCATAAGGAAAAATTTCATGGGGAAGAACCGAAGTAGAATATATTCTCTAGGTTAATTCTAGATTATTCTCTTACTCCGAGTAGACTGGATTTTCCCTATGCAAAGGTCAAAAGAGCCAAATGTCTTGTATTTTGGGGAAACTTTCAGAATGCAATTTGTAAATATTACGAGTCTTTTTCTATTTATACACATGTAGTTAGTTAGGAGTTTAGTTAGAGTTAGTTAAAATGTCTCTTCATGTATATATATACTTCAGTTACTCTAAATAGATAAGAGATTTCCATTCATTTAATTTTCTGTTGCTCTACTCTCGACTACCGCTAGTATAGAACAACAATGGCTTCCACTACTGATTACAACTTAACTTAAATCAGTTTTTTCTCATGGCATCAGAGCACAAGTATTGATCTATAGATTCTTTCCTCAGTTTAATTGTGTGCCCGTAATCGTAAACAAACAATCATCAACAATTAGATCCAAATTGCTGATATGCTTTTTCCTCTCTCCTTTTGATAATCCTTCTATGGTAATTGAAAACATCATTAAATCTAATTACCTTTCATGGAGTAGATCAATCAAAATTGGTTTAGGTGCGAAATTGTAGTTAGGCTTTATAGATGGCTCAATCATAAAACCTAGTGAAGATTCACAAGACTTAATCAAGTAGATGAGGTGTGATTTCATGATTATGAGTTGGATTTTGAATTCTATGACAAGTGACATGTCTCAAAATTTCTTGTGCTCACAATTGGCCTTATACTTATGAAATGAGGTGAGAGATCAATATGGACATTCCCATAGTCTGTTCGTATTTCGGATACAACATGAAATTGGTAATCTTAAGTAAGGAAATGCATTGATGGTAATTTATTTCAATAAATTGAAAAAATTTTGGAATGAATTACGATCTATGAATGGGATGCCAAGTTGTACTTATGGTTTATGTGCTTGTGAACTAAAGGAAAATTTTGTTGAATATGAGATGCAAATCGAGCTAATGCAATTTTTAATGGGTTTGTCTAATTCATATGAAAGTATACGCAATCATATTCTGTCAATAGATTCTTCGCCCAATATGAATTACACATTTTATTTAGTTCAGCAAGTCAAAAAACAAAGATAGATCACTACTTCGTGGATAAGGGATTCTCATGCATCAGTTCTATATGCTGGTAAAGCTAATGTTAGAATGGCTACTACTAATAGGAAGAAAGTGAAATCTATAGGTGATTGGGTTGTATGTAAGCATTGTAAGGGTGAAGGTCACAACATTGACTAATGTTTCCAGATCATTAGATATCCGGAATGGTATAAAGGAAAGAGGATTAACAAAAATAAGACAAGTGCTTCCCATTGTTTTATGAATAGATCGTATACTAACTTTGCTACTTTTTAGCAGATGATGAGCAGGATGACAAGCAATTAGCCAATGCAACTAATGTCATCCATCTTGATATGGTACAAGCAATATGTCAGGAGCTTTATAAAATGAAGAAAGGGAAAGTTGAAGTAGATGAAAGGAGTAGAATAAGAGTAGCTACTACCACAACAAATTTCGTTGACTTTGCAAGTATTCATTTAGTTTCATGCTTTAATGTTTCAAGAAGAGTTAGGATCATAGATAGTTGATTCCGGAACAAGTGACCATATGACCCCTTTTCCTTCTTTGTTAGCTAATAAACAAGTTCTTTCTAGACCTATACTTATCAAATAACATGATGGAAGTGTTAAACTTGTAGATACTATTGGTTTAATCACAATTAATTCAAGTTTAACATTGAACAATGGGTAAACAAACTTTTGAAGGACCAGCATCTTAAAGTTATCTTTAATGCTTCTTATTGTAAATTTCAAGACCCGAACACTAATGAAACCTATGCTATAGCCCCATCTTATCAAGGCCTTTATGTGTTGCAATGTGAAGCCATAAGGAGTTCTTTAGAACTAGCAGTTGAGAATAAAGAAATATCTTATTGTACTATTTCTACCAATAAAAAAACAGACTTCTTTGTATTTGTTGCACGCCAGACTTGGCCATTAGTCTGTAGCAAAGATGAAGGAGAACAAATCTATGGCGCAAAACATAGTGTAATAAGAATGTCAAATGCAACCGTGATTTATATCTCAGAGAGAAAAATCAAAGAGGAAGTAATGCAGCAAATAAGATCAAAGTCCTCTTCGGTCTATATTAGGCGAAGTAACAATTTGATAAACCAAATGGCATGCTCCAACTGTAATTCCCTTTCTCTATAAAGAAAGTTTCAATGCCTACCTAGTAAAGGAGTGAAACACGGTGATGATATTTGCTAGTACTTTGAACATGATGTCTGTTTACTTCATAAATGTGTTTAACTAGCACTGAATAGTGCATTTCACATGAAAATATTACTACCTTCAACCATCTCTTTTCACCTACTAGTCTCCTAGTTATGCCTTTCTTGGACCTGCAATTCCAAGCCAAAATACTTTAGTCGCATTTTACTCTGCATATGTTACTCTCTACATGTTCCCTTTATTTGCAAAAATGAGTACGTGGATGCCTCGATCCACTTCCGAAAAACCTTGCAATTCAACTCGATAACGTTTGGTGGCAATGGGCTTTTTGGTATTCCTAGAGCATATATCCTGACCCACCTCGCCTTAAATTTAAAATAAAAAAAAATAGCCTAGACAAGCTACAACTTTAATGATTGCGTCGAATAAAATAAAAAGAAGACAAAAAGGGAAGCTGACAAATTAAAAATATATAAAAAAAAACAAACGAAAATGAAGTAAAAAAATAAATAAGTAATGGTTCACAGGTTTAGGACCCATCCCGTAAACCAACCAGCCCAAAATTGTAACTAGCCGGGCCAGGTACAGTTCCGTGATTTTGAAATGGTAATCAATTATTTGCTTTAGATCGATAGAGCCTTTTACTGTGTTTCGAAACTCGCCAGCTAAATTAACGAAAAATCCACAAACTCATTCAAATTTGCTCCATTGATCAATACAATTTTACTGAAATGCTTCAGAGTTCATATTTTGATGATTCTTTAATGAAATAAAAAAGAAAATATAGCTATTAAGACATTATTAACAGTATTATAAGCTTGTAACACATTATTTTTTATTATCAAAATAATAATATATATATGATAATAATGCTTGAAATATACATTTGTAAATATTAAATAAAATAATAAATAATACGTAGGACTTTAGCGGAATTTCTCTATTGAGTATTAACCACCCAAAAATCTAACCCAAAACGTTAAAGGGTTATAATATTTTATTCAAAACTCGTCTCACAACCTATAATGCGGGCAAATATTGGGTTTCGCCTCCTGCTTGCATCCTCAACTACATCTTCCAAGGACAGCAAAAGAAATAAGATTTGACTAGAAAACATTTGAGACTTTATGTATATAAAACTTTTAGTTAAAAAAAAAAAAAAAACACACACATGCGCGCGCACACACAGGTACTTTCTACTGTAGTCCCCTAATTGTGCACATCTAGTGCAACAGAACCTAGTGCAGAGTAGGAAAAATAGTCGGTTAGCTCTGAAACTCATCAAGCACACGAACAATCATTCTATGAAAGGGCTATATGCATTGCGATTTGTATCATATGTTGCTGATCTAAAAGAATTTCAAGTATCAGAAGCACCAATCGCTTATGTTTTTAAAACCACCAAGCTCCCTTTCCGGACATAGAGGAAATTGCTGTTGTTATTTGGCGATTGTTGCCTTCCTTGAAGAAAGGTAAGTCTTTTTTAACTCAAACTTCATACTGGCTTGAAGGAGATGTGATCAATCAAAGGGCCTATGGTGCTATACCTCATGAATTCTGCAGTAAATAAAGGCTACAGGAATTGACTGTCAGTTTGGCAAAAGAAGAATGAGAAGCGTCAGCATTCAGATACATGCTCATAAGAATAAGCTGAATGAAGTTGGAGGCAAGCGAAGTACAACACTTAAAGAGTAGTGAACCAGAACCTATAAACACTAGATTACACTAAAAGTCTCTAGGATCTATATTTTGATATCACCGACAGGAACCTACAAGTTGATGTTGGGAAATGATATGTATCATGGGATTCGTGGTTGCAAATCTATCCTTGCCAAGATTACTACCTCTTCAACTTCCTAGGATCTGTTCTTTTCTTGCTGCATTAATGATAATATCACCGAATTAGACCAACTGACTGAAGGAACAAGATGAAATAATTATTCAAGATAAGAAGTCAATGTCTAATTTACCTAGAGTCAGATTCATTGTCATTGCTACCTGCAGAAGTAGCTCTTCCACCCCTACCAAAGGCAACTTCATCCATGCTTTGTCCAGTTCGTCTATACCGGCCACCTGATGCTAGAAAGCCAGGACAAGGCCTGTAGGCCTTAATTGGCCACCAACCAAATCCTGGAACTGTTGCTATACCACCTTGTATTCTTCCCTCTCCATTGCATCCCCTCTCTATTTCGTCCCTGCCACAAGCCTTACAACCCCTGAAGAAACTGCCAGATCAGTGCACTATTGACAAAACTCTTAGCATAAAAATGAGGAAAAGGAGAGAAAAGGTAGGGATCTCAATAAGAGAGATACCATGATAAAAAAATGTTTTTACAATATGCATGTTTAAAACCAATTGATGCATGCATGAAAAGAATTTGTGATGTTTGTTCTATATCTGGATTGATTGTGTTCAGTGAGCAAGCAGTGTAATAATGATTTTTCCCTTTCCAATGCTTCCAAGGTGATCTAAACCTGGTTCTAGCATTTTGCTCAAAAAGAGAAGTTTAGGTCAATCTATGAGTTTTTAATGTTCTTTTTCTGGGTAATTTTACAAGTATGCAGCATGAGCACTGAATGCTGAATGATCTGTAAGAGTTCCACCAAAGTGATCCTGCATGGAATATTTCTCTGCAAATTTGGAATATATATTGACTGAGAAATGGAATACATACATAAATCATCAGACAGCTGAATCTTTTCTAGGTTCCAAAATCAAGCTAGCTCACAAACTATCGAGCTCCTTGATATTCATTCTGGCTTCATCTTAACTAGAATCAGGTTGACATTAATTCAAATCAAATGTGCGAAAGCGTGTTCTTTAAATAAAGAGCCAAGCCAAACTTGAGCGTTGTCCTGTCTCTAACTCAAAAACCTCCCCTATATCTGCCAGTACCACTAAATGATTTGACTCAAAAACTTCTCTAAAATTCAGAAGTCTGCCTTTTTCTACAAGTACAACCATGCATTTTGTTAGGCATACATGTTTAAACTAAGGCATAATAATGATGAGTGATTACAATAGAAGTTAGGGGTGAGGAAGGTAATCTACTTATTTTCAGCACTTTTGTGCAATTTGCAAACCTTTAGGTTGAAGTGAAGAGTTAAATCTTGGTTACAAGTTCCCAACCTTCTTTGATAAACCAAAACCTGGGATTTAAGACAACATGTTCGAAAACTTATGGCACAAAGTGATTACTTGTTCATGGAGATCCAATCTCAAATTTTATCCCCAACAAAATCCATGTAGGGTCAACACTTACCATATTGTTATTAATATGATGAATTAAGAAATGCCACTTAGAATGGGATATTACTCATACTGAACGTTGTTTCGTCAATCACATGCTACAAATTATCAAGGGATGCATCTAGTGGCTTAAAGCCTAAGAACTTTCACGACAATGAGCGTAAGAACTAAATATGCTTCTTCAACTACTCTTACATAACATAGTTATCCTTAATAGTTGCTCGTGTTGTTACTGGGTGGTTTATGTGCCAAAAGCTACCATGTCCAATTACAGACGCACCCTTCCAATACTATATTTATAAGCAAGGAGATTGACTAATTAACTGTTTATCAAAGGGCATCATGTGAAAAGCAGGAAAATGATCAAACACCAAATTATACTTGATTTTTACCCTAAATTTGTATAATCATATCGATTTTACGTTAAGATAGGTGGGGGGGGGGGGGGGGGGAAGATCGAGAATTTTAACGGAAAATTTTTTAAAAAGAAGAGAGAGAGAGAGAGAGAGAGAGAGAGAGGGGTATGAGTACCCTGGAGAGACCAGGAAGCCATCTTCAATGACGGCTTCTGGTGGTGGAATTGGATTAGGAATAACAGCCTCATCATCTTGTTCTTCCACTAGAGGAGTGGATGAAGAAGAAGAAGCGGAGCAGAGGGAAACGGTGAGCAGCTTAGCCTTAGAAGAAGAGTCTCTGAGGAGAAAGAGTGATGAAGGAGAATTCAAATGCAGTCTTGTGAATGTTAATGGATGGTGGTGGCTGCAGTAGGGAGTTGTTGGAGGAGCTAAGAGAGAGATTGTCATTCTCCCTCCCTCTCTCTCACCCCTTGCGCTGCTCGCTGTTGCTACTGGAGGGAGAAATTGGTTGGAGCCTGGAGGGTGGACGACACACACAAGCCTTTGTTATTTATTTATTTATTTATTTATTAAATTATATTTTCTGACAAATTATAACGACCTTATCTTTTTCTTCATGACCTTTGCAGATTTTCTCGCATCGTGTGACATCCCAAACTAAACCGTTAACGTGATTGTCAATTGATATATATATATTCTCTTATTACTTTCTTTTATTTTTTAATATATATTCATCTTAAAAATAAGAAAATTGAAACACTTCTTGGGATGATCTTTATTTTTATTTACGGTTACTTTTCAACCTAAGGCTTTAAAAGCCCAAACCGCTCATTCGGCACTCTCAAGAAATTATCTCACTCCAAATAAGTGATTTCCTCAACAAGTATACAAGACAACCTAAAATAAAGTATCAACACCACTCATCACGTTAACTGCCTAAGTGAGGGTCCAAGCAACACCTATTAAGGGTCTAATAGAGACCTTAGGTATCCTTGAGGAGAACCTAAAGCCTTCGAGCCTTTTGGGGTACAAGCTCCAAACTCTCAAGAAGTCCATCGCAATTGGATCTACAGCTCAATGGCCCCTATTTGACTATGAAGAGGAGCTAAGCCTATTATTCAAAGCACCCTTTGAAGGGCACTTCATCTAATGGAGCTAAGCTCCCGTTTTCCTCTCTCTCTCTCTCTATTAAATGCTACATGATGTTTTAACATATGACTTAAGGATCTAGCCGTCTAAGTTATAGTGGTCGCCCAATCCAATGTGATAAACTCTCTTCTCGAAGTCTATCAACTAGTAGAGAGGTGTTTATCTTTCTAGTATTAATAACATCCTCATCTTGGATTCCGCTTAGGCCAATCCTTACACGCCATGTGGCCAAGCAAATCAACTCCTTTTCTTATAAATAGGAGATAGGATCCTATGTAAGAGGATTGAATCCTTGACTTCTCTTAATAAGCCTTTGATTACACTTCCTTTACCTAATTCTCTTTACTAGCTTGAGTATCAAAAGGGCCTTATTGGTTATGCCATAACGGGTTTTTTACAAATCCACCACTGTTAATAGCTATAGGACCACTAGAACAACAAGCAAAGACCATACTTGTGATATATACTATCACCATTAGGTGCGCATTGTTTATGCAAACCCAACATCATGGAAAAGAGTAAAAACACAAACCCTTCTCTATCACTATGAGGTAATGGTGAACGTTCACCAACACCACCGCCACCACAAATGGACCAATAACCTTTAAAACTTGAGCAAATGAAAACAATGTTTTGCCAATTGATGGAGGCTAACCAAAAAACCCTTTAAGACAACTCCAACCTAAGATAAGAGTTAGTGGCTACATAGAAACTCAAAAATAAAATGAACCTTAAAGATAAGGTTAACTAGGAGGACATGTTTGCTAGCTCCTCCAATAGACTCATTAGGCATCTTAAGCGTTCACCAACACTTATAACGAACCCCGCAAGTGATGTGTCAAGTGTACCTATTAAATTGTAGTAAGCAGATTAAGTATGAATGCGAATCCCTCAAAGATTATGATTACTAGTACTCGCTAGGTCTTTATTATCTAATCGGAAAATTGAATTTCAAGAAACTTAAATAACCTAAATTAAATTGTAGCAACTAATAGATTAACATCTAATTAAGAATTATTCAAGAACTTAAATAAAAAAGCAATAGAATTATAAATTACTTCAAGATTCAAAAACTGTATCTAGATCTTTATTTCCCTTAAATCTAATATGTGAATTCAATTAAAGATAATTTATTCCTTAATCTTTCTTGATCGGGGGAATTCTCTATTAAAGTTGATTATTTTCTTAACTTAATTAACTCTAACCTTAAAACCCCTATTATAATTTCTTTTCAATAGCATGATTTAAGATTGCATTATTATACAACGAATTCTTTATGCTTTAATTTAAAATTCTAGGAAAGTCTTGTAAATTATTTCTAATATTGTAATAACTATACCTAGATCTAATGATGTGAACTGTGACCAAGAACAGGCAAAGCCAATCGTTGGATGAGTTCGAGCTTGCAGAAAGCTCGAAAAGGGTTCATGGGAAAGGTATGAAAAGGGTGAGAATAGAAGAATGAAAACAGTAAGCAAAACCTACGAACAGCTCTAAAGGATATGATACACTAATGGAACTTTCGAGGACTCATGACACAATTCGATATGATGCATGAATTGGTCCAATGAGATTACTTGCTACCCAACCTTACTTAAAGGAAATGATAAGAGTGATGTCAAGAGTAAACAAGTAGTGTTTACGCAAAAAAGAAAGTACTCAAGTGTATATAGGGTAATCTGATAATTTTACAACTACAAATATAGGGGTATTTATACTTGCAAACTAGGGAAACTTACTCAAAGGGGAAAAGACAAAAATGACATTTCTTAAAGAAGCAATGTACATGATACAAAAGAGTAAAAATGAATATATAAGGAAAACAATCATTGGTGTTACAAAATCTACACATGATATTGTATATGTGGCGATGCTGCATTGGTAAGGTTGTTAGGAGATGCGGACAAAAAAGTACAGATGGATGGGTTTGTTTGAACAGGGATGGCCTAGTTAGTTCGGTCTCTTTCTCTCAGCTTTTCGGCAAGGAAGATGCCAAGTAATTAGTTGACTCATCAATAGAGAGTAATCATCAACTTGACATACCGCATAATAATGGGTAATCATAAGGCACGATAGTAGAGGTGACTTGGTAAGGAGGTACTCAGCTTCGTCAGAGGTTGGTTAGAACATAAGGATTCGTCATGCTAGCCTCTCTAATCCTTGAGGTCGGTTGCGGGTCAGGGGCCTCGTAGCTTGATTCCCATTATTCCCTCCAGGTTGTTTTGGATTTGGGATTAAATCCGGATAGTATTCACTCAATTCTTTGTCAGAGTGATATGGACTAAGGTCGGTGATGTTGAAGGCATTAGAAACCCCATAATCCTCAAGCAATTCCAAGTTGTAGGCGTTGTTATTGATTTTCTAGAGGATTCTGAATGGTCCTTCTACTTTTGCAGATAATTTGTTTTTCTTTTTGTTCGGGAACCATTCCTTATTGAGGTATAGCCATACCAAGTATCTTGGCTGAAATTGTTTGGCTGACTAACCCTTGGTCTTTTTACGCATTTTTCTGGCAGCTTGGTTGATGTGCTAAGTGACCTTATCATAGATGTGCTGAAGGGATTGTACTCTAGCCAAGGCGTCGGGGTCCTCTTACATGGATGTGGGTACAAGGGCATAGTTGATGGGCAACTCAGGATTGAATCCATAGACCACTTCGAAGGAGGTCTGCTTAGTGGTGTTATATATGATTCGTTTATAAGCAAACTTAACCACTGGCAGGTGGATGTCTCAATCAACTAAGTTCTTGCTTACTGCAGCTCGGAGCAGTGAACCTAAAGTACGATTAACCACCTCTATTTGGTTGTCGATTCGGGGGTGGCATGAGGTGCTGAAGAGTAATTTGGTTCCCAACCGACGTTATAGGGTTCTCTAGAATTGACTCAAGAACTTTGGGTCTTTATTGGAGACTACACTTCTTGGTACGTCGTATATTTGCATAACCTCTTGTAAGAAAAGAGAAGCAACAGCTGAAGCGTCATTAGTTTTGGCGTAGAGCACGAAGTGTATCATCTTACTAAATCGATCCACAATGACCATTATAGAATCTTTTATTCGAGTAGTTCTTGGCAGTCCGAGAACAAAGGCCATACTTAATTCATTCCACAGCCTTGTCAAAACAGGTAGGGGTATTGCTTTCCCTTGTCCTACTTAGCACTTGGCCCTTTTGCACATAGCATAGCTTTCGACCACTTAGTGCACATCTCTTTGCATTTTCAACCAAAAGAATTGGCTATTCAATAGTTCACAGGTCCTCCTCTCACCAAAGTGCCCGGAGAGTCTTCCGCTGTAGGCTTCCCTAATTAATAATTCTCGTAGGGAACAAGTTGGCACGTACAGTTTCCTTCTTCGAAACAAATAGCCATCCTGTACATAATACTCGTCTACTGTTCTCCCATCCACGCATCTCAAAATTATTGGTCCAAAGTGTGGATCCTCATAGTACTGTTCTTTGATACTTGTAAAACCAAATAGTTTGGTCTACAGTTCTGATAAGAGTACATGCCTTCTTGAAAAAGCATCTACAACTACGTTGCTATTTCCTTACTTGTATTTGATCATAAAATTGAATCTTTTAAGGAATTCAACCCATCTCGCCTGTCACTTAGATAGTTTGGTTTGACTTCGAAGGTACCGCAGTGATTCGTGGTTAGGGCAGTAGATAGTGCTGTCATACTTGTAGTACATGGATTAGTGCCAAGAGCTATTTGTCATATATGGAGTAATTTAGCTGGGGTCCTTGGAGCTTTTCATTGCGGAAGGCAATTGATTGGCCTTCCTGCATCAGGATAGTGCTTATTCCAATGCCTGACACATTGCACTCTAGCTAAAAAATTTTGTCAAAATCAGGTAATATTAACATTAGGGCGGAGGTCAATCTCTTTTTAATCTCAGCAAAACTCTTCTCCCTTTCTCTCCATCGGAAGTCAGTGTTTTTCTTCGTTAATTTAATAAGTGGCATAACAAGGGTGTTGAATTAACTGATGAACCTTCGGTAAAACGAAGCCAGTCCATAGAAACTTATCACGTTGGCAAGAGTAGTAGGGGTCGACCATTCAATAATTGCTCTAATCTTCTCATCATTAACTTGCAAGCCTCCTTCACTGACTACATAGCCTAAGAATACCATTGCCTCTTGGTAGAAGCAACATTTTTTTAAATTGCCGAATAGTCTCTTAAGACGAAGGATATCCAGGACTGTTCTGATGTGTTCATAATAACTCGACATATCGGCACTATAGATCAGGATGTCATCAAAGTATACCATGATACACTTTCTAATGAAATGTCTCAATACATGGTTCATAAGTCTCATAAAGGTGCTCAAAGCATTCAACAAGCCAAAGGGCATGATCATCCACTTGTAAAGTCCATATCGAGTCTTGAACGCAGTCTTCCATTCGTCTCCTGGTCTTATGCAGATTTGATAGTAGCTAGACTTGAGATCAATCTTGCTAAAAATTTTGGCTTCACTTGGTTTATCTAACATGTCTTCTAGCCTCGGGATCAAATACCTGTATTTGATCGTGATTTTGTTCATAGCTCGGCTTTTAACATACATTTGCCAGGTTCCATCCTTCTTTGACACTAGAAGTGCAGGCACAACATAAGGGCTGAGAATCTCTCTTACATATCCTCTTTCTTACAACTCATTGACCTGACGTTGAAGCTTAGAAGCCTACTTGAGATTCATGCGATAAGTTGGCTTGTTCGGTAGTATAGCTCTGGGTACTAAGTTAATGTAGTGCTCTATGCCTCGGGAGCAACCCTTCTGGCAAATGTTCTGGGAGTAGGTCGGCATATTCATCCAACAGTTCCTTCACTTCTTGAGGTAAATCATTCTGCTTCTTTATTTCCAGTAGTCGCCTGATTAACAGGAGGGTTGACTTATTTGCATTAATGGCTTTTCGGAGCTCGGCTCTATTCATCACCAGAGCCTTCTTTGATCTATGAGCAAGTTTTGTTTATAACTTGTAAACTTCTCTCAGTGGCATTAGATTTAGTGTGATCTACTAATCATCCTTCTCAAGCATGTAGGTATTCCTGTAATAGTCGTAGATGACTTTCCTATCAAACAGCCACGGTCTTCCTAACAACACTTGGGTTACGCACATGGGTAGTACATCGCAAAGAATCTGGTCGGAGTAATTGTCGATAGTGATCAACGATAGTATTTGCTGAATGACGTATAAGGCTCCCTTCTCACTCAACCAGTGCAACTTCTACGGCGTCGGGTATGTAATAGTCGGCAACTTCAGTTTTGAAATAAAGTTAGTTGATGCCACATTAGTGCAACTCCCACTATCCACCATGAGGGCGTACGTCTGATCATTGACCTTGCAGGTGATATAAAATAAGTTCTCTCTCTATTTCTTTTCTCGTAGAGGTTCCACACTCATAGTGTATTTGATAACCATAAGTAGTTGGTGTAAGTCATCGGCATATATGTCTTTCTCAATCAACTCTTTCTCGACATTCTCATTTTCTACAGGAACCTCTTTCTCGGGTTCTTCATCTATACTTTCTACGTTTAACTTCATGATATCTTCCTTGATAACCATCATCCTTCAATTTGGGCACTGAGCAACTATATGTTCGAACTCTTGACACTTAAAGCACTTGATTTGGCTAGTCACCCCTTCTTATACATTCGGGTTGGCGCTGCATTTTCAGGTTGGCTTTTCTGCTCGGCTCAGACATCAGCCTTTCTACTCGACTTGGTACTTAATGTAGTTTGATGACTTGCTTGTCCAGGTCGGTTAGTTGGCGTTCTAGTCATTACTTGGCTCCTTCTCTGCTTCTCTACTCATTGGACAATCCTGATAGCGTCATCTATTGTGTCAAATCATTAGAGCTCCACAATGTCTTAGATGTCTACTCTCAACCTAGTGACAAACCTTGGGATTATTCAGGCAGGTGGTTCCTCCACTTAACTTCTTATCATAAGCATTTGGAATTCTTAAACATATTCATCAACAGTTCGACCTCCTTGTCTCTACTCCTAAAACCAAGTAAATGCATCTTGGAGATAAGTTTCCAGTACGAATCAGTTTCTAAGCACTCTCTTCATCTTGGGCAAGGTATTAATCTCTTGATACCCCTCTCTTCTTCTCATGGCTTGAAAATTCTTCTACTACACATGGCGGCATGTTCGGAGAATTCAATAGCAGTAGTCCTCACTTTCTCATAATCTTCATATTGATAGTAATCAAATACACACTCTACCTTTTTTCCCATTCTAGATACTCATTAGCATTCCTAGATCCATTGGAACTCAGAATATGAAGCTTCACATGGTTGGATGCTCTAGGGACTCGTATACGCTCTTCTTCAAAATACTCTTCTTCCTCCTTATTTAGCTCTTTGAAATCTATCCTTTGCCTTGCTTGTTCGCTAACTCCTTCACCTTGAACTGGTCGAGTTGGGTTCTAACCTCTAACAGGTTGAGTAACTTATGGAGTATTTTGTGCGGCCTTAATGAATTGATAAGATAAGGCATGAATGACTCGAGTCAAATATACCATGAGGTTAGCTACCTCATAAAGTTTCTCATTAGTACTTTTAGGAGTTCCTTGAGATTGTTGTCTATGGTGGATAACTCCACTGTCATCATCAGCATTAACATTCATACTTGAATCTATCATTTTTCCTTACAGATTGAAATTCAAACAAACACTTCAGAGAGTGAATAGGTAACAACACAGTAGTTAAATGAACATAATAACTTGCTCTGTTTCGCATACACAAAACAGAGTATAATATAAGTCAGGAAGAACTAACTACAACTCACACACAAAACCTTCGCTTTGATACCAAGATGATGCGAACTGTAACTATGAACAAATAAGGATGATCGCTGGATAGGTCTAAACTTATAGAAAGTTCGAAAAGGGTTAATGGGAAAGGTACGAAAAGGGTGAGAATTAAAGAATTGAAATAGTAAGCAAAACCTATGAATAGCTCCAGAGGATATGATACACTAATGGAACTTTCAAGACTTATGGTATAATTTGATATGACGCATGAATCGGTCCAATGAGATTACTTGCCACCCAACTTTACTTAAGAGAAAGATAAGAGTGATGTTGAGAGTAAACAAGCAGTGTTTACATAAGAAAGAAAGCACTTAAGTGTATATAGGGTAATCTAATGATCCTACAACTACAAGTACATGGGTATTTATATCCGCAAACTAGGGAAACCTGCCCAAAGGGGAAAAGACAAAAATGACATTTCCTAAAGAAGTAATGTACATGATACAAAAGGGTAAAAATGAATATATAAGGAAAATAATAATTGGTGTTACAGATTTTTCACATGATACTATACATATGGCGATGCTGCATTGACATGGTTGTTAGGAGATGCGAACAAAAAAGTACAGACGGATGGGTTTGTCTGAGAAGGGATATCCTAGTCAATCCAGTCTCTTTCTCTCAACTTTTCGGCAAAGAAGATGCCGAGCAATTAGTCGACTTAGCAATAGAGAGTAATAGTCAACTCGGCATACTACATAATAATGGGCAATCATACAGTGACTCCGCAAGGAGGTACTTGGCCTCGGCAGAGGTTAGTTGGAACTTAAGGATTGTCATGTTAGCCCCTCTAATCCTTGAGCTCGGCTGTGGGTCAAGAGCCCTATAGCTTGATTCCCATAATTTAATCTTATAAGAAATCTCTCAATTCTTTTATAAGATATCAAACCTTAGATTACTACTTGCAAAAATATTAACTTAAATCATGAAGCATACATAGTTGAATCAAGAAAAAACTAAAGAATTAAATAAATTAAATAATAATCACGTCACATGAGTAGATCTAGGTTCTACAAGGCCTTGATACTAAAGATCTACTCTTTATACATGGTAAAATATGAATCTAAAATCAAAGAGTAGAGAATTATAGAAAAGAAAATCATGAAGTCTAAATAAGATTAAATCTTGAATTCTTCATGGTCTTTCGCTCCTTGAGTGTTTTTCTCTTGAAAAGCTCTCAAAATCCATGCTAAAAAAAATCTTAACAAGGCCTTATATAGGAAGTGAATAAAAAAATAGGCTAGTTGAAAAAAACACAATCGAAGACATGACTGTGTGTTTTGGTCATGTCCTTGACTATAATACACATTACTTTTTTTTTTTTTTTCAAAACTAGAAATGATACGATTGAGACATGGTTGTGTCGTTTGGTCACGTACTGAGCTGTGATAGTTGAAAATAAGCTTCAAATTCAACTAAAAACGACACTATTATATCGTTTGGTTTTATTGATTTTCAAATCTTTATAACTTACTTATTTTAACTCTGATTTAAGTGAAATTTGTTTCTATCTTTTTGTTTTCTCATGTAGAACATTTCAAAACCTAAAAAATAAAATTTTACTCGATTAAGTATCATTATCTAAAAATAAACTCAAATATTAAGGGAAAATCATAAAAAATCGCTAAATAAAATATATGCATTTAGAAACTCATTAGTGAGCCTACACAGTTATGTCTAATCCAAGCGCCATCCTGTATAGGACTTGTATGACCAATTAAACATCAATTGTGGCAAGTCGCAAGTGCAGGGTGAGCTATGTAACATTAGTAGCAAATGAAAACACACTCATCCAGAATGCTCATAGAAGCAACTAGAAGAAATGAATGCATAGGAGCTCGATGCGCACATATGCCATGCTTTAAGCATAAGTGATCAAAAGTATCTCAAATCTTTTGCTTGGCAATCAGGGATAGCAGCAAGCAAAATCCCATTCACGCTAATCATCCTAGAAAAAACCCTTCC
Source organism: Lumnitzera racemosa (assembly GCA_024138005.1). NCBI lineage: Eukaryota > Viridiplantae > Streptophyta > Magnoliopsida > Myrtales > Combretaceae > Lumnitzera > Lumnitzera racemosa. The sequence continues at coordinate 17,328,476 of JAMXBC010000001.1, forward strand.
ATAACTGTTGATAGGCATTTTTAGATAATTGTTATATGGGTTTATATTAGTTGGCGCAATACTTGAACCTGATCCAATAATCCCGTTCGAGTGTAGTTTCCATTGACTTATTATAAATATCAAGCAAGACTCCTAGGTAGGGGAGCTCTCTTCCATTCTCTTATTTTTCTTAACCACTTGACATTTCTCTCTACATGACAATAAGGTTGATTTTGGCATCGGAGTGGCTGTGCCGAAGCACCCTTCAGTGCCCTTCAAGGTCATTTACATGTTTTGCAGGTCTTCACGCACCAGGACAAAAATTAACCATCAATAATTGGCACAATTTATAGGAACATGTAATTTATTGCCATAATTCTTGATGTTATTTGGAAATGGCCTAGTGAGATGTTCTTTCTTTGATGGATTCTTCCAAATTTGGGTTGTTGTACTTGCTTTTGTTCATATCTTTTCAGAATTCGTATAAGTCTATTCATAATTTATTGATTATATTGCATTGATTCAGATTTTTCTTCTTTGGCTTTAAAATCCGGCACTAGAGTTTTTCTTTTTTCTTACTTAATCATGATCCTTGAAAATGATCCAGTTCAGATTCTTAGTTCTTGTGAATATGTGATTATTTCCACTGTAAAAGTTGAAAACTGCCTAACTAACTGCTAGTTATATGTTGAATGACCCTACACTTTTTGAGATGTTGCTGATCTGAGATGTTTATCTCATCATAGCCATGCCGATTGCCGACCACACCGCTGTAGGCTGTCACCAGATCAAGCAACTTGAACTGTCATCAGATCAAGCCGAGTGTGTCCGAGTCAACAAGTCAACAAGTAATTGTCCATCGCGTCCCGAGTAAGTACAGCTGACTTAGTGACTAGCTTCGTGTGTCGTGCCGACTCGTGATGTTCGTCACATGATATGCCGAGCAACTCCAATGGCAAACTATAGTTGTCAAACTATGCACTTAAAGGCCAAACAATAATCTTGAGCACCACTGTAATTTGTCGAACTTAGTGTCTTAAACGCCGAACAGATGCAAGAAGTTCGAGCTTCGAGCTCTTTTACTATTTATATGAGGAATTAAAGAAGCATGGATTACAGAAGCTCACGGTTGGATTAATCGGCCCTTAGTATCGAGTTTTTCAATTGTTGGTGCCATGACATCTTGCAAGTCACTTGGAACGTGAGAAAAGATTAAATGATCAGCATACCAATCTCCGAGCTTTTCTCAGCACTACATACTTGAGTGGCTAAGAATTAAATATCATGAAATGGATAGGCGAAGTGTATGTGCCGAACTGTTAAGTGCTAGAAATTCCATTGTGTGTCAACTGCAGGACGCGATGTTTTAAAACACGTGGTCAAGTGTGAGCCGAATGTCGAGCTATTACCATCTAAACCAAATGATGAGCGAACTTTGGGCTGAACACTCCCATAACTATTGGGTTAAACTTGTGTGAATCCAAATTCAAATTTACCAATACACTAAGCTATGAAATGCCGAGCAGCCGAAAGACATTGTGACAAAAAGCTTTGGCCTAGCGGTTCACTCCGTGAAAGTGAATCCTATGCCAAATTGCCGAAACGTTTCTGGCTGAGCTATTGACTTCGCTAAAGGAAGCCAAGCCTACGCCAACTGGCCGAGATATTTTGGCCGAGTTATTCATTCTGCTAAATGGACACTCTAATGTCGAGTGTCGCATGGCAAGTCTAAATTATGTATGATATGCGCTCCGTTCTCCATAACAGTTTGGCCGCTAATTTCAAGCTCTTTGTCATGTACATTTTGGCTAAGACCAATCCGTGTGAGTCTCAGCATGCTGTGCCGGCCATTCGCAGCAAAAATCTAGAGATTACAGCCTAATACTAAGCTATTCACAAAGCAAAAAACCAACTAATTGCAGGTACACAGAAATGCTTCGTGAATGATTAGTATCAAGGCAAGCTCTAGCAACTAGTCCATTACCGAATATAGTAGCTTGAGCTATTGTCGACCTATGAGAGGTCAAGTCCAAGTTATTCTTCGTATGTAATGATGAATTCCCGTGAAACAATGACTTGACAACTGATGGTTTTACGAATGTCGAGCACAATAGAAATTCTTATCATGCCGAGATCCTGGTTATCTAGTTTTATTCAGCAGTTGTCCAAGTGGAGAATGGCAGGTTATGGTATGTTGAAGTATGCCACACTGTTCTTCATTAATTTTGCTAATCTGTTGTGCGCAAATATAATCAGGAAAAGAGCATGCCAATGTGTATAAAGTGCAGCTACACTCGAATAGTGTATGTTCGCTAGTGCCGAGCAATATTGTGTGTAGACCAAGTTCTGTTGCATGTGCCAAGCATTGTCTTTTCGTGTGCACATGGAGCAATTTCCTCTGTAAAATTGTTAGTGATCCGCCAAACTAAGTGCTAGTCAAACTTTGTGGTACTGATCTAAACTCCAGATGTTTGAGCCCTACTAACTAAGAAAAGATGAGTAAAAATCCTCCTTTGTCAGTCATGATTCATTCAGTCATTTATTTTTAAGCTACAAGCTTTACGTTGTTCTTTGTGCTAGTCAATTGTTAACATTCATACCTTGATTCATGAATGATGTATTATCCATCTACATGATGCTCCAATGAGAATTTAAAGATAAATTGGGGCTAAAGAAATGCCTCATATCTTTAGCCAATATAAAGTATAATTTGTTAATGGGCAATTCCTTAATAGCTCTAAGTCCTACTCACAATGGATGAAACAAGCCTACAATCCTATACATTATTGGACTAAAGACCAACTAGCCTATTTAACGGCTCTACTTAGCACAAGTCATTCCTATCTTAAACGACTTGCATACTTCCCCAGCATTTTCAGACACATTGGCCTCTTTAGACCTTCACCTATCTAGGTATTTCAGCTTCCTCAAGCATTTTCCTTTTCAAGCGGTCTTGCCACCCCAAGCGCTTTGCCTCTTCAAGCGCCCTTACCTCTTCATGCTCTTTCGCCTCCTTAGGTGCTTCAACATTTTCAAGCGTTCCCTCTTGTTCAAGCTTATTGGCCTATTTAAGCCTTTACTTCTTCAGGCTTTAGGCACTTTGGCCTCTTCGAGTCTTCGCCTTTTTAGGCATACTAATATTTATAGGTGCTTTGGTTACTCTTGGTTTTCACCTTTTTAGGCCTTTACTTTTTCAAGCACTCTAATTTCTTCAGGCTTAGATTATCAACCTTTCTAGAAATCCCACAAAATCAACATCCCTAAATACTCTCTTTTTCGACTTTGTCATCAAAGAAAGTGAAGGGCAAGTGTTGATAGGCATTTTTAGAAAATTGTTATGTGGGCTTATATTAGTTAGCCTGATACTTGAACTCGGTTCAATAATTTAATCTGGGGATAATTTCTATTGACTCACTTTAAATACCGGGCAATACTCCCAAGTAAGGGACTCATCTTCCATTCTTTCATTTTTCCTAACCACTTGATATTTCTCTCTACATGATAACAGGACTAATTTTGGCATTGGAGTGGCAACACCGGAGCACTCTCCGATACCCTTCAAAGCCATTTTCATGTTTTCCAAGTGTTCGCGCACTAGGACGAAAATCAACCATCAATAATAAGGTGTTCAACTTTCGTACTTAAACACTTATTATAGCCCAAGTGACTTAGAAGACCATCTTACGCACTTTTGCACCATAATGAGCTTACACACCTTCTTCGATGCAATAATGTGTAAGGCCTTCTTAAGCATAGTAACCAAAGCAGCATTGTTATTGTTTGACCAACTTCCAAATAGTTCCATTAGCTTATTTGACGACCTTGCCACTGGGTTCCTGCAGGTAGTAGCACTTCCTTAGTAGTAAACTATTATGAAAGGACTTTCAACATTGCATAACGTCTAACAAAGGCCCAACGAGACCCTGTGAGCTTACTTTAAGCATTTCAATCGCGCGAAGCTCTAAATCTTAAAGGTTGAGACCAGGTGTCCAGCCTTATTTTAGTTTCCTTAATCTAACCTATATTAAGCCTAGTCTGTTTAATATAAATTACTCGATATTAAATTAGAAAAAAAAAAGTTGCTAACTAGTTTAACTGGTAAAAAAATTAAAATTAGGGTTTTCGGGTGGGAAAACCTTAATTTAACCACTAGTCTGTAGGTATTTTAAAAAAATTAAATTTTAGAAAATTAAACCAGAAAACCGGGTTAGGGGGCTAACTTATTAAGACTAAGTTACCATGTGAAAATTTAAAAAAATTGATAGCCTTTATTTTTGTAATTTTTCTAAAAATATTAAAAATATGTCTAAGTTCACAAAATGTAATTAAAAATGATTTATTATCATATTTTTATTACAAATTTATAAAAAAAAATAGTTTTAAACAGTTACCCCAAAGGTATCTATCTATCTACTTACTAATTAAGATCAAATTGACTGTAGTTTTCATTATAAAACTTTTAGTGGGTGAGTCATTTTTATTGAAAACCGAGCCAGATTTACCTTTTTATTAATCAATTTATTGTTTAAAAAAAACCTAAGAAATCTAATTTTTTCGAATTAAATAAAAAAAAACCCAACTAACTAAATCTTTTTGGAAAAAACTCAATTTAAGATTTTTTATTTTTAAAACAATTATGTATCAAAAATGTCTTTTCTATTAAAAAAATATGATTTAAAAAAAACTTAATTCAATTAAATTTTATTGGAATGACTAAAAAAAATTGTAATAAAATAAATAATAACTAAAACCTGCACTTAAACAAAAGAAATAAATTAATAAAGGAGAAAAAAAATAACTAATAAAATAAATTAATGAAATAAATAAAAAAAATTAATGAAAATTTACTTAGTATCGGATCATGTTAGTATTGAGCGGTAGATTAGGCATTGTTAGGCGACGTTGGGCGATGTTCAGCTACAAGCTAAGCAATTTTGGGAGTTATTGGGCGATAGGTTGGGTGGTGGACTAGGTGATACTGGTCAGCAAGCTGGGCAGTAGGTTAGGTGACGCTGGGTGCTGGACTAGGTGATGTTAGGCATTATTAGGTGATGCTGACCAATATTGGGCGACAGGCTGGGCGGTCGACTGGGTGATGCTGAGTGCTATTAGGTAATGCTGGACGATACTGGGCATTGCTGGGTAACAGGTTGGGCGATATTAGGTGATAGGCTGGGCGGTAAACTGGGTAACATTAGGTGATACTGAGCACTGCTGGGCGACAGGTTGGGCAGTGGACTAGGCAATACTAGGCGCTGTTGGAAAACAAGCTGGGCGGTAGATTGGGCAATGTTGAGTGATAAGCTAGGTAGTGGACTAGGCGATGCTGGGCGATAGGTTGGGCGATACTAGGCGATGCTGGGCAGTGGACTGAGTAATACTAGGCGGTACTAGGTAGTGGACTGAGTGATATTAGGCATTATTAGGTAATGTTGGGCGATACTGGATGCCGCTAGGCGACTGGCTAGGTAGTGGACTGGGTGATGCTAAGCAACACTAGGCGATGCTAATCACTGCTAAGCGACAGGCTGGGCGGTAGACTAAGTTATGCTACGCGACGCTAGGTGATGCTGAGCATTGCTAGACGATAGGCTGGGTGCTACTAGGCAACAAGCTAGGCGGTAAATTAGGTGATGCTAGGCAACAGGTTGGGCAATGTTAGGCAATAGGTTGGGTGGTGGACTGGACGCTGCAAGGCGATAGGTTGGGCAATGCTGGGCAACAGGTTGGGCAATGCTGGGCAACAGATTGGGCAATGCTAGGCAACAGGTTGGGCAATGCTGGGCAACAGGTTGGGCAGTAGATTAAGCAATGCTGGACGATAGGCTGGGTGTTGTTGGGTAATAGGCTAGGCACTATTGGGCGATGCTAAGCGAGCAGACAGTAGCTCGAGTGAGAATTTGGGCAATGTTGTGGTCGTATTGTGATGGTTGTGCGGTGGTTGTTGCGATGATTATGTAGTGGTTGTGCATGGTGGCGTGTGTGATTCAAAAACCTCCCTAAATCACCCATCAACATGCTATTTATAAACATAAAATCATATCTTTCATATTAAAGATACGGAAGATACGATTATGATTCTATCAAAGATTTATCCTAACTTCTAGAAACCCTAATTATTTTGGGCTTTCTATTTCAAGCCCAATCCGATCCAATCAAACATAGCCCAATAACTTAATAAATCCTAATTTGAGCTTCTAAATTATATGAATTTTTATTTTATATTGGTTTGGCCTAAAATTAATTAATTAAGCCTATCTTATCACCTGATCAAATAATTCAACTTAATTCAACTTGACACGACTCGATTCGACTCAACTCATCTTGCTACAACCTGACTCGATTTTTATTTTTTTTTATTTTTTTCATTTTTCATTTTTTTCTTTTGATTTTGATTCTTTTATTTTTCTCTTAATTTTCATTTTCTTTAACCTATCTTAATTAATAAAAAAATGGTAAAAATGAGGTGTTTACATTTGCCTTTCTTTATAGTAAAGTTCGATTAGAACTTTGTTATAAAGACAAAAGAGATACCCGTTTTTACTAGACCCGACTTAGATAATCCGAATAGAATAGATCTATTCGAGATTTCAAAAAACTTATTTTGATTTGGTAGATGATTTGAAAAGGATAGATCTCACTCAAGATGAGTTGCTCGAAAGAGTAGATCTTTCAAAGACAAAATAAGATGACATTTGACAAAATTAGATAATGCTCTCATGAGCAGGTGATCTTTAAATAACTAAATGGTGCTCTTTTGAGTAAGCGATCCAAAAAGGAATAGATAGGACAACGTTCTTATGAGTAAGCGATCCTAAAAAGGATTAAGACAGCACTCCTTTGAGCAAGTGATCCAAGAAAAGATTGGATAGCGCTCCAATGAGTAAGCGACCTAACTAAGGATAGGACAATGCCTCTTTGAGTAAGCGATCCTAAAAAAAAAAAAATAGATAGGATAGCGCTCCTATAAGTAAGAGATCCTAGGAAGGAATATGACAATGCTCCTTTGAGTAAGTGATCTTAGAAAAGATTGGATGGCACTCCACTAAGTAAGTGACTTAATTAAGTGACTTAATTAAGGATAAGACAACGCTCATTTGAGTAGGTGATCTTAAAAAAGGTTATATGGCGCTCCACTGAGCAAGCGACCCAATTAAGGGTAGGACAGTACTCCTTTGAGCAAGCGATCCTATTAAGGGTAGGATAGTACTCCTTTGAGCAAGCGATCCTAAAAAGGATTGGATGGCGCTCCTATGAGTTAGCGATCTTAAAAAGGAGATAGGATATTGCTCCTTTGAGCAAGCGATCCTAAAAAAGATTGAATGGTACTCTAGTAAGTAAGCGACCTAACTAAGGATAGGACAGTACTCCTTTGAGCAAGCGATCTCGAAAGGATTTTGATGAGTTTTGAGAAAATGATCTGAGACTTGAGTTTGAAGGATTTTGATGATTCTTTGAAAATATTGTTCTTTGACAAATTTTTATTTTATTTTTAAAAAGGTTTCATTTTTTTTAAAGGTTCAAGAAATTCAAAAACACTCTTCGATAGAAAATTATATTGCTAACAAGTAAGAAAGTCTTAAAAACTCTAAAGACCATAAATAAGGGGTTGGCTTGCTCCTTACTCGTTGATCACTCATTCTCCTAGTCATATTTCTTGGAGCATAATTCATGATCTCTGAACTTTTTAGAATCATTGATGACCATTCACGTTTTTGACAAAGTACTTAACTCTTCAATTTTCCACTAAGGGGATGGATATCATTACTTGAAATGTTTAATCAAACTGGGCTTGCTCACACTCTCATAGGTTTGTTTGCACTCTCAACATCAATTCCAAAAATTGTAGCCTATCTTATAAGTGGTACATTTTGGTTAATCAATAGGTCTTTTCTGGGTTTGCAATATAAGGCTTTTGGTCAATAGTTTAAACAAATGGATATCAATGTACTTGGCTAATTTTGAAGAAATCATATGCAATTAGCATGCTGAGGAGAAGTGCTTGCCCTAGTCCGATTTGCCGAACTACTTTGCCCTCCATATTATCCAAGATGTTGCCAAGGTGATCAATTAGCATGCCGAGTTAAACCCTTTGCTAAACCGTAGTCCAAGCACCAAATCTAAATGCAATAATCTCTACTGTGCTGAGACTGAGCAAAACTGTCAGGAGCCAACAATCAGAGGTCAACCCCAATGTGAGCCATCCCTAAACCAACCACTGTTTAGCCTCTTTTGATGCTGAATTGGCCTAAATCGAGGTCCACCCCTACCCGAGCCACAATACTGTTAGAATTACAGTAAAAATGCATAAGCATTGTCCTTTATTGACACCTGTATTGTCCTTTCTAACAAAAGACGTTCGTATTCCTTCTTTTGTACGATTTCATAGTTTCTTTGTAAATTGTTCTTTTTGTTTTTAGCAAATAAAGACCATTCTTTTGTAATTTCTGTAACTTAGGATTTACCCTAACGGGATGGTATAAATGTTGTCATATTGTAAAAGTTAAGAAGATATTAGAATATAGAAAATATACTGAACTTTTTTTACTTTCGAGCTAAGTATCCTTCTTACTCTTGAGCTACTCTTATTTAGCCTATTTGAGCGTGGACTAGTGGCGAGTGACCTTCGGCCATACTTATGTATCATATCAAGTATGATCTAAGCTCATGTGAGGCGTTGGTGCATCATATCATTCGTTGGTGCATGAGAATCCCTTGCTCAACCTTCGACTATCATTTATTTTTCAAGCCATCTTATGGCTTGGACCCACCCCTTTGGTTACGCGTGATATTAGGTTCATATGTTCATCGACAGATCAACATCAAAGGGGGAGTTGGGTAGAGTAGGAATAGTCCTATAAGGACCATATGGCACTAAAGTCCTATACGTGCTTAAGTTTGGATTTCCTATTAGCAAAAACGAGGCTATGTACGAAGTGCTTATCGCTGGCCTTAAGATCACAAAGGATGTTGGGGCTAAGAAAATCAACATTCACAATGATTCTATGATAGTGATGTAGTTAGTTAAGGGGGAATACGAGACAAAAGGGGAGGCCATGTTTAAATACCTCTAGGTGGTACGAAACTTTACCTCCAGCCGCAACTCGTAGAGTATCGCCAAGATCATACTGGCAGAAAACTCAAAGCCATATAGGTTATACAAGCTCGCCTCCATGGTTATGCCTTTGCCTTATACAAGTGATAAACACATCCTCCTCCAGTATGTCACACAACATATCATCAACGAATAACTACATGAAGTCCTTGAGATCTACCCCACATCTATTGAGCCCTTATGGATGGACCCAATACTCAATTTTCTTTAGACTAATACCCTGCTCAGCGATAAAGTGGAAGCCAAGAGGCTTGCCTACAGTATGGCTAACTACACGATCATCAATGTGGGTATTCAAAAGAAATATGGGCACGAAGAATAGGATGGTTTTGATGGTAAATGTGAATTGATATAACTCACCAAGACATAAACATAATCACGAGGTTTGAGCTTGAAATAAAGTTCGATGTAACTTACGAGTACTAAATGTTGCTCAGGGTTTTAAATGAAGGTTAGATGCGACTCACTAATCAGTTCAAATGAAGGGGTTCACCACAATCTAAGAACAAGATTGATAAGAACGCGGGGGCAATTAAAGAGTCTAATCAACACTTGACAATCTAGCAAACGCTAACTCAAGTATTGCCTTGCTTGAAAGAGGAAAGATTCACTCTGTATGGGAATATACTTTATGTCTGTATGAGTCTCTCTACACCTCTGTCTAATTTTATATATCTATATGTTAGTACAAATGTTACTATTTATAGCAAGTCTTAAACCTTAGTAGCAAAATTATAAATAAAGTACAAAGCCTTGAACCTTAAAGAATTTGGCCTATAAATAAAATAAGGAAAAACATATATAAGAATACAAAACTATGCGTTTTACAGAGGAAGTCGGCATGCAGTCACTTGGTATGTCCTGGGAGTAGTAGTATCGAACTAGACGGGGTCGGTAATTTGATATACAGGTCCAGGAAGGAGTCCTTGAACTCTCGCGTGGCTTAGCTAAGATACTAGAGAGGTCAGCCTACAATTGTCGAGTTCTAGATTCAGTCGGCATGAGTCTCTCGGTGCCGTACCGAGTCGTTCTTGGCTTTCAAATCTTCGACCTTGTGGTTTCTCATTTTCTCGGTAGACGATAGGCTTGTTGCCGATTGGCTTCTTTTCTTCCCCTCAGCCTTCTGTCATTTGCTCGGCCTCAGCAAAAGCTGTTCGGCCTCAGCCTTGAACCGTTCGACCTCGGGTTAGAATAGGTCAGCATCTTCTTCTAGAAGGTTAGCGTTGGCTTCGGATAGGTCGGCCTCAGCTTGGATGCAGTTAGAGGTTAATTCCCATCATTACTGTGAGTTTGAAAGGAAGTCGTCCTCGATGTTAAGCGTTGAGCATGGGTCGAGATGCCGAATAAGCTTCTCTTCCCTTTTTTCTTCACCATAGGTGTCGAGTGTCTCTAGATTTCCTCAATACTTATGAGGGTCAAGCAATAGCTCTTCCCATCCTTCCAAACAGTGTAAGTGTTGAGGAAGCCATCATGAATCACTTTCCAATTATACTCTCAAGGTTGGCTAAGAAGTAAATTCATGGCATTCATAGGGACCACATTGAATTCGATCTCATCTTTGTATTATCCCGCCTTGAATGCAATCTTAGCATGCTTATGTACATGGACCATACCCTTGTTGTTAAACCACTTCAATCCATAGGGTTAGGGGTACGGGTAAGTTAGCAACTTCATCTTTTCCACTAACTCAGTAGAGATAATGTTGGTGCAGCTACCTCCATCGATAACTAAGGAACAGGTCTTCCCACTCACTAAGCACCACATGTGAAACAAATTTTCCCTTTATTCACGATCTGCCCTCAGGTTTGCTCATGTGGTTATAGCTAGGAGTCTATCTAAGTCCTCATGATAGATATCTTCTCCTATCAACTAGTCATCTAAGCTCCTGTCACTCTAACTTTCGATTTGAGCCTTAAGCTCCTTGCCCTTCAAGACCATAACCCTCTTATTCGGCCACTGGGACACAATGTGTCCGTAGCCTAAGCACTTGAAGCACTTCACTTCTTGAGCCTTGTTGTCGGGTACCTTTTCTTTCTCGACAATCTTTTTCTGGGAATGAGTTGGTTGGCTAGGTTCTCCTTTCTGTATCTTCTTTTCGTGCCTTCTCTCAGCATACCTCTCAAGTGTAAGGCTACCTTGTTGAGAACGGCTACTCAGCTTCTGATGTCTTCTTCTCTTCTACCTCTCTACTCTTAATGCCAAATTAATTAGCTTATCCAAAGAGTTGACCAGCTATAATTCAACTATGTCGGTAATGTCGTCTCGGAGTTTACTCAAGAATTTGGCAATTGTGTGGTCTTATGGCTCGGTAATCTTACATTTTGTTATCAAGGTCTCAAACTCTTGTGAATACTCTTAGACAGCATTTCGACCTTGTCTCAGGTGCTAGAAGGCATAGAACATCTCTTGCTTGAAGTAGGTCGGCACAAAGCGCTGATTCATTAATCGCTTCATAAGTCTCCATGTTCTAATTAGCTTTTCTCCTTTAGGATCTCGCTTGGTAACCAGCTTATCCTACCAAAGACTCATGTATTCAATAAGGGATAATGAAGTTAGCTTAACCTTTACTTGATCATCAAACTCGTAGCACTCAAATAACTTCTTGACTTGGGGAACTTAGTCAAGGAACACTTCAAGTTGGCAGTTTCAACTTGACATTGTTGAGTCCTCGGCCAGATGCTTGGGGTTCATCCCTTGCATTCTGAGCTGGTAGATTCACCTCGGTTCGACTACTTCTGTTAGAGCTCTGCTCGGCCATGTTCCTTCTCTACCTCGACTCTCTTCTTTAGGCTTATGAGTCAACACTCTTATCATTTCTTCTTCTCGATGCAGGTTAGTTTTCTCTTTTTCTTGGCTCAATAGCTCTTCTCAGTTGTTGATCATCATTTTTAAGCTCATTGGAACTACTTCTACTTGTGGGTGTTCGCGCCCTTCTTCCTTCTCAGCCATCACGTCTACGGCCTCTAACTAACCCAGTAAGCTCCTAAATAGAATCGATGAGATTCTGGATCTGCTATTCTAATTTGTTAACACATCACCTTAAGCTTCCATAAAGACTATCACCAGTGTTGTTGACACTATCCTCTGACATTCTTGTTCATACAGTAATTTTGTTCCTAGAAAATTGAAGAAATAACAAAATAGAATCATAATAACTTAGAAACAACCACTACTCAGCTTCTGTTACTACTACTAACAAACAACTACTACGAATAGTTCGCTACACTATAGAACAATGATTAACATAAATGTTAGAACCACAATCTACTTTGAAGAACACTAGCACGCGTGTTTCCCTAAAGCTTTGATAGCAATATGATAAGGAATCAAAGGATCGATCCAGAAAGAAACAGCAACGGATCTCGAATGAACAGGAATAGGTATTCAAAAGAAATATGGGTACGAAGAACATGAAGGTTTTGATAGTAAATATGAATGGATATAACTTACCAAGACACAAACATAATCAGGGGGTTTGAGCTCGAAATAGAGTTCAATGCGACTCACGACCACTAAATGTTGCTCGAGGTTTCAAATGAAGGTTAAATGCAACTCATTAACTGGTTCAAATGAAGGGTTTCACCACAATCTGAGAACAAGATTGATAAGAACGTGGGGACGATTAAAGAGTCTAATCAATACTCGATAATCTAGCAAATATTAACTTAAGTATGGCCTTGCTTTAAAGAAGAAAGATTCATTCTGTATGTAATATACTTTATGTTTGTATATATCTCTCTATATCTCTGTCTAATTTTGTATATCTATATGTTAGTACAAACGTTGCTATTTATAGCAAGTCTTAAACCCTAGTAGCAAAACTGTAAATAAAGTATAAGGCCTTAAACCTTAAAGAATTGAGCCCACAAATAAAATAAGGGAAAAACATATACAAGAATATAAAACTGTACATTTTACAGAGGAAGTCGACATGCAGTCACTCGATATGTCTTGGGAGTAGTAGTATCCGAACTGGATAGGGTCACAATTTGATGTAAGGGTTCGGGAAGGAGTCCTTGAACTTTCGCGTGGCTTGGTTGAGACACTAGAAAGGTCGGCTCACAATTGCCGAGTTCTAGATTCAATTGTTACGAGCCTCTCGGTGCAGTCCCGAGTCGTTCTTGGCTTTCGAATCCTTGGCCTTATGGTTTCTAGTTTCTTGGTAGACAATAGGCTTGTTGCCGAGTAGCTCCTTTTCTTCCCTTCAGCCTTTTATCATTTGCTTGACCTTAGTGAAAGCTATTCAACCTTGGCCTTAAACTGTTTGGCCTCAAGTTAGAACAAGTCAACATCTTCTTCTAGAGGGTCAGTGTCGGCTTTAGATAGGTCAGCTTTGGCTTGGACGTAGTTAGAGGCTGATTCCTATCATAAAGGGATTATAGCAATTACATCCAAGCCTAGGCCTTATACATTTGAGCCCTTTGTCTCGAGTATTATTGGCCAACAATAAAAGATGATGCAAAAGCCTAAGTGCAACAATGCCATAACTACTGGAAACATATGCCCGTTAGCTATGCCCTAAGCATTGATACCTACTCCATGACTAGTTCACGGCCTATTGCCTAATGGGGCCTAGATGTCCTCAGACCATTCTTGGCTCAAGGGACGCCATTTCATTTTGGTAGCTATTGACTATTTCGTGAAATAGGTTGAAGCTCAAGCAATTTTGACCATAATGGAGATGGTAGCGAAAGGATTAATGTTAACTAATGTCCTCACTAGGTTTAGAGTATGCTATGCCCTGATTACTAACAGTGGGAAACTATTTGACAGCACTCAATTTAGGGAGTTCTACGACAACACCACATCAAACTCCACTACACCTTAGTCACCCATCCCAAACTGATGGTCAAGTTAAGGCTATCAACAAGATAATTCTTGGTAGCCTAAAGAAGAGGGTAGAATAAGTAGGTAGCTAATGGACAGATAAGGTCCTTACTATCCTTTAAGGATATCGGACGATGTATAGAATGATAATCAAAGAAACCCCATTCTGCCTAGCCTTCGATTAGAGGTCATATTGCCCATTGAATTGGAACTCCTAATGAACATGGTTTAAAACTTTAATGTTAGTACTAATTGAGTAGCCCTGCAAGCTAACCTTGACATTATCGATGAAGTGCAAGATGTTGTTTGAGCTCGGGTAGTCGCTTACTAGTAAGAGTGGCCAAGTACAATAATACAAGGTCAAGCACAAAGTCTTCTAACCTAAGGACTTAGTTTGCCAAAAACTCAAAGCTACTAGGTCACAATAAGAGTCAAGTAAACTATCACTAAATTACGAAAACCCCATTCAAATCAATGAAGATGTGGGCAATGAGGCTTACAAGTTAGAAACCATGGATGAACAACTTATCCTAAGAACTTGGAATGTTGATAACCTTAGGCTTTATTTCTTGTAGAATGTACAAATAGCTAAGTATACTTTGTAAATATTTTGAAAATTTAATAAAAAACATGAGTTTTACACTTTTCTATCCCACTCGTATAAGCTGTTTCGCTCCAACATGGCTTAATCACCATCAAGCCCCAATATTGTCAATAGATGAGGGTAAAAAGCATCAAACCAAATTGAGTTGATCCTTATCCTCAATGTCTGGGCATTCTTATCAACCATAACATTCAAGGACCTAAAGCTTCGAGCCTTACCTCAAGTACCCAGTAAGCTTTTGCACCAGAAGGGCCACATAGGAACGAGCACATCAACTTGATTGGTACACTTGATCCTCAATAAAAAGTAAACTAAGCACACATAATGTCCCCAATCGAGCAATACTCAGACTTAAGCTGCTAAGCTTATGAACAACATAATATGATAGTTGAGCATAAGCAATGAAACAAAGATTGACAATAAGAAGGAAATTAAACTTGTCAAATTTTCATTACTAATATCCACTATAAGTACAATACAATAATGCTTGCATTCCAACCTATGGACAAAAAACAAAATTCAAAAGCTTAACATAAAAAACAACACAAAAAAAACCATTTACAAAGCCATTAATACCCTTTAGGTTCAACATTTCCCACATCATCATCTCCTCCTCCTCAGCATAATCACCAGTACGTTCAACCTTTACATTGGCTGCCTTCCTGAAGACTTGGGCCATACCATCTAACTAAGAAAGGAGGTCAAGGCTGAGAATGGGAAATTTCACCTATACCTCCTCCCTCACCAATCGTCCTTCCTTCAACCCAACCTTGTCAATGGCGACCTTGAAGTTGTCATCCTCCTTAAATTCAATGAATAGTTTCTCTAAAACTACATCTATTAAGTTACGCCATCCCTAAGCTCTGCTTCGCGATCTTTGAACTAGATCCAGGCACCTTAGCCTCATTCTTAGTAGCCCCGACTTCCCCTCTTGTTGCCTTTACCTCCTTCTTAATGGCCTCCAACTCCTAGATGATAGGAATCAACCCCTTAGACCGACTACAAGAAGTCGAGCTAGAGGATTTCAAAGGCTTGCACGGAAAATACTAACTTTAAGCCATAGCCGAAATGGGGACTCCCATCTCGATCCGACCTCTTACTGACCTATCTATTAGATCCTTACGTGTGTCTTTTTCCCAGCGGAAGGCAACCTAGGAAAGGTTAGCCTAGCTAAAATCTCTAACAGACCACTGGTGCCTAACTCCAATTCAGCTGACTTCCGAATAAGATTGATTGACTCTTGACTTTATCCAGATCAGGTTAGACCCTAACTATCAGTACTTCCCGTTTCTGCTTATGTTGTATCATACTCTTGACTTACAACCATCAAATGATATGTACTTTCTGATACAACATTCTAAAATGATTTTTTTCCTTTTTGTACTGAATATTCTTTGTCCTTTTTACCCCTTTTTAGCATGATTAATGCAACGTAATTGTAAAATATCTTTTCATCTTTTCATACTATAAAATAACCCTAGCGGGAAAGTATATAAACCTCTACTTTCCTTCTACGCACACATCCATCCAACTTTCAATACATAATTATTCTCTCTAAGTAACCTTAGTGTTCTCGTTAACTCTAAACTCTTATCTATTCTCTTTAGCAAGGAGTAATGGCAAGTAACCCTTCAATTCGGACTACTGTGTTATATCCAATGGATTATAGGTGAAGTAGGATCGAGTGATGTGTCATATCCATTCGGTAGCTACCCAAAATTTGCTAGCTTTTTCTTTGCTCTTTTCCATTCACCTTGTTATGGTGCTTTCTCCATGTGTTTGACCTTGGAGACACATCGGCTTCATTGGTATCAGAGCACAGTTCCGCGAGAGAGTGTGTGAAGTTGCAATGGAGTTTTTGTTCGCCTTAGTGTTTGTGGCTACTGTGTTCCTTCTATAGCTACTGCAGTGTATTGTGTGTGTTTGTAAGTGTGGTTTCACTAATACTCTATTTTCCATTGTGACAATAGAGCAACTTTGTTAATCTATTTGAAAAGGTATTACATTATATCAAATTCCAGTGTTCGAGGAATTATTAGTGACCAAGGTAATGGTGCTCAACCTGGTTGTGGTCATATGGTAGTAATACCCTAGGGTCTGTTGAGGACAAACTTGACAAACTCATAAACCTTATTGAGAGTCTAGTCACCGCAATATAAGTTAATAGGCAACAACCCCAAGGTATTCAGCAACATAACCTACAGGATGGTACCCCGGAGAGACACTATGGCCAAGTTAATCAAACCAATCACCCAATTCGACCTCTTCAAGCTGAAGGAGCTGCTTGATGAAGATTGGAGTTAGAAGAGATTGAGGAGGATAACAAGGAGATGGATGTTAGAGAGTTTGGTGAAGAAGAAGTTGATTATTATCAAACATAGGGACGAAGATGCTAAGTTCCTCGAGGGCTAGACAATGTTAAGGTGTAAATCCCACCCTTGATGGAAGTAGAGATGTAGATGAATACTTGGAATAGGAAGAGAAGGTTGAGAAGGTGTTTGAATGTTACGGGTATGAGGATGTAGTCAAATCCCAACTTGCTGCTTTGGAATTTACTAGACATGCCACCATGTGGTGGAAGAATTTGAATGCCGCTAGGGTTAAAGATGAGAGACGAAGTGTCAAAACTTAGGACGAGATGAAAAGGTTATTAAGGGGTAGATTTGTGCCTGAAACGTACCCAAAAGATAAGTTTTCCAAATTGTAAGAGCTTCACTAAGGGAGCCGATTTGTTGATGACTATGTCAGGGAATTCCTGATGCTTATGATCCGAACCGACATAGTAGAGCCAAAAGCACGTACCATATCGAGGTTTATTTCTAGACTCATATTTGAAATCTACAATATCGTAGAAGTATGAAGCTTTTATACCTTAGATAAAGCTATCAAGATAGCGCAAAGGGTCAAAAAGTAAAGGAGAAATGTTCTGAGCCGACCTGGGCAAACATTCTCTCGAGCTCCCGTATCATGCCAACTTGTTCAAGCCAACCCGAAGAGGCCATACCGAGTTAAGGAAAGGAATGACCAACCTGGGGAATGCCAAGCAGACTAGTAGGGTCGAGCAGGATAGTTAAATCAACCCGAGGCTAGGCCAACCTTAAGAACCTATGAGAAAGGCTAACCATCTAGTTGGAAGACTAGCGGGGTGAAGTATTTTAAATGCTTAGGCTTTGGACACATGGTCGCTGAATGCCCGAACTGGTGTATCAGGTACTCCAAGGAGACGTGGTGGATAATACCAACGAGAGCGACCCCGAGGAAGAAGCAAATGTTAGAGAACCTAAGGTAGAAGAGGAAAAGGAAACCTATGTCTATGCTGACTAGGGAGAAGTAATGGCCCTAGTTCTGAGGCGAGTCTTGAGTTCCTTGCCAAACTCTGAGGAAGACCAGAAAGAGAACCTATTTCATGCCAAGTATACCATTAGAAGCCAACTATGCACAATCATCATGGATGGAGGAAGTTATACTAAAGTTGTTGCACATTCCCTTGTGTAGAGGTTGGGTTTGCCAACCTCAAAGCATCCTTAACCCTACAAGTTACACTGGCTTTACGATAAGGGTACTTTGCACATGATCGAACAAGTGACCATATCGTTCAATGTTGAGAACATGTACAGAGAAGAAGTAGTTTGCAATATCGTTCCCATGGGAGCTTCACATCTACTACTTGGTTGTTCGACCAACATATTACTCACAATGGGTATAAGAACACTTATGCCTTTGTCAAGGATGGGAGGAAGATTGCATTGCAACCCCTAACACCGTCACAAGTGAATGGGGCTCATAACCAACTCACTTGAGCTAGTAAGAAGAAAGCTTTGGTGATAAGTCAAAGAGAGCTCTGTTCTACTAAAAAGGCTAATGAATCGATGTTCCTGTTGATTAGGAGACTCATAGAGATGAGGGAGTTATAGAATATCCCTAAAGAGATCCAACACTTGCTAAATGAGTTTTCCAACCTGTTTTTGGAAGAATTTCCCAATGGATTGTCGCCAATTTGAGGCATCGAGCATTATATTGACCTACAGCTAGGCACCGCCTTATCAAGCTAACCTGCATACAGGATAAACCTTAAGCAAGCTGCTAGGCTGAAAAGATAGGTGGACAAACTCATTGAGGAAGGATATGTGAAGGAGAGTATGAGCCCTTGTGCTGTACCAACTTTGCTCATCTCAAAGAATGATGGATTATTGTGTATGTGCATCGACAGTCGGGCAATTAATAGAATTATTGTTAAGTACAAGTACCCGATATCGAGGCTTGATGACATATTAGATGATCTTCATGGTGCAAAGATATTTTCAAAGATTGATTTGTGAAGCAGCTACCATCTGATTTGTATGAGACCGAAGGATGAGTGGAAGACTACCTTTAAGACTAGGCATGGACTCTATGAATGGTTAGTTATGCCATTCGGACTTACTAACGTGCCAAGTACATTTATGAGGTTAATGAACCATGTGATGCGCCCTTTGATCGAAAGATGTGTAGTCGTATATTTTGATGACATACTAGTATATAAGGTTAACCTGAACAACCATGTTCAACATCTTCGTGAAGTATTTGACATTTTACGAGCTGAGAAGTTGTATGGAAATGTAAAGAAATGCATGTTCTGCTAGAGAGAAGTGATATTCCTAAGGTTTGTAGTGTCAAGGGAATGAATCCTAGTAGATGAGGAAAAGATCCAAGCTGTTTTAGAATGGTCGATGCCGAAAAATGTCACTGAGGTCCAAAGTTTCCATGGCATATCTTCTTTCGATATGCAATTTATTAAGGACTTCAGTATAATAGCCGCCCCATTGACCGACTTGACAAAGAAGAATGAAGGGCTCAGGTGGAGCGATCAAGCTGAGTAAAGCTTTAGGGAGATCAAGAAGAAGCTCACCTCGACCCCTGCCTTATTACTATTAGATTTTGACAAGCCTTTTGAACTAGAGTGCGACGTATCGGGAGTTGGAATTGATGCCATCTTGATGCAAGAACAATGGCCCGTCGCTTACCACAGTAAAAAACTGAGTGGCCTAACCCTGAACTATTCTGTGTATGAGAATGAATTATTCTCCCTTTTTCGAGCCTTCACTGTTTGATAACACTACCTTTTGCAGCGAGAGTTTGTTATTTACACTGAACATGAATCATTGAAGCATCTGAGAAGTCAGAACAAGCTCTCGAAGAGACAAGCTAAATGGTTGAAATTCATGGAAGGGTTCTCGTACGTCATTCGACACAAGAAAGGGAGTGCAAATGTGGTTGCCGATGCTTTGTCACTACGGCAAGCTTTACTGACCACTTTGCAGATAAAATTATTGGGATTCTCACTCATCACGAAGTATATGGTGTTGAACCTCACTTTGGTCCAATTGTTAAATAGTATCGAGCAGGGGTATTTGTTAGAGAATATTATCTTAAGGACTGCTATCTGTTCGGAGACTGCAAACTATGTATTCCAAACTACTCCACACAAGAACTATTGGTCCGGAAAGCTCACAGCGATAGACTTTCAAGCCATTTTGGGAAGGTCAAAATAGCCAATCTATTAAAGGGCAATTTTTACTAGCCAAGCTTGGCCAAAGATGTCCATAAGGTAGTTGGTCGTTGTGAAGTATGTAAGCGCGCTAAGGGAAGAGAGAACCCGATGGGGAGTACATGCCTCTACCAATGCCTATCTTACCATGGGCCGATCTTAACATGGACTTTGTCTTAAGGTTGCCTTAAATACCTAGAGGAAAAGATTCAATCTTTGTTGTAGTGGATCGCTTCGGTAAGATGACGCACTTCATTCTATGCCATCGAACTAACAATGTTCTATATATCTCTAATTTGTATTTATAGGAGATTATCCGACTACACTAAATACCATAGAGAATTGTCTCAGATTGGGATGTAAAATTCTTGACCTATTTTTGGAAAACTCTTTTGAGAAGACTTGAGAATAAACTCGTATTCAGCTCCAATAGTCACCCTTAGACTGATGGCCAGACTGAAGTGGTGAATAGGACATTAAGCAATCTGCTTAGAGCTGTTATGGGAAAGAACTTAAGAGAGTAGGATCTGTGCCTACTAGCTGTGGAGTTCATCTACAACCAAATTGTTCATAACACTACTATTTGAGGTTGTTTATGGCCTTAACCCTACCATTCCCCTAGACATGATTGACGCCCCAGTAGTTATTGAAGAAAGTCAATCTAGAGTGGATCGAGCCTAAGAGTTAGATGAGCTACACCAGTTTATCATGAGGAAGATCGTCAAGTTCAATTAGAGACAACAAGAGACTGATAGCTAAGGCTACCGAACTATTTCCTTCTAGCCAGGAGACTTAGTATGGATTCGCCTCAGCCGAGAGTGATTTCCACACTTAAGACAAAACAAACTATCTCCTAGAGCTGATGGCCTATTCAAGGTCTTGAAGAAGATCAACCACAACGCCTACTAAATCTAGTTGCTTGATGACTATGGTGTCTCCTCTACCTTTAATGTGTCCGATTTGATTCCCCATCAACTAACCAAAGAAAACCCTGCAAGCGCCCCAGAAGAACGAGTATAAATTGCTTCTGATTTGAGGATAAATCTTTCCGACCCCTAGGCAGATGATAGGAATCAACCGTTGGACCTATCATAAGAAGCTGAGCTACAGGACTTCAAGGGCTCGCACGGAAAATACTAACCTAAGCCATAGCCGAGACAGGGACTTCCATCTTGATTTGACTTCTTACCAACCTGTCTATTAAATCCTCACATGTATCCAACATGCTTTTGCCCAACTGAAGGTAACCTAGGAAAGGCTAGCTTGTCGAAATCTCAAATTGACTACTGGCACCTAACTCTAATTCAACTGACTTCCTAATCAGACTGATTGACTCCCGACCCGATCTAGATCCGGTTGGCCCCTGATTACCAACACTTCCTGTTTCTGCCTATGTTATATCATTCTCTTGACTTACAGGTATCAAGTGACATGTGCCTTTTGACATAATGTTCCAAAATTATTCTTTCCTTTCCATATTGAATATCCTTTGTCATTTTTACCTCTTTTTAGTATGATTAATGCAAAGTAATTGTAAAATACCTTTTTATCTTTTTATACATATGAAATAACCTTAGTAGGCAAATATATAAACCCCTACTTTCCTTGTACGCACACAACCATTCAACTTTCAATATAAAATTATTCTCTCTAAGTAACCTTAGTGTTCTTGTTAACTCTCAACTCTTATCTATTCCCTTTAACAAGGAGTAGTGGTGAGTGATCCTTTAATTCGAACCGGTGTATCATATCCAACAGATTGTAGGCCGAGTAGGATCGAGTGGTGTATTGTATCCATTTGGTAGTTGCCCGAACTTTGCTAGCTTTTTTTTTATTCTTTTCAGTTCACCTCATTGTGGTGCTTTCTTTGTGTGTCTGACCCCGGAGACGCATCACTAAGTACGAGCATTAAGTACTGTCTCTATATCCTTAGTGTACTTTCTCGTGTCATCAGCTTCAACCTTCACCTTAGCGGCCTCTTGCTTGAACTTCTCTTTCTCTACACTTAAGCATTCATAGTCTTCTTATACACTGAAGATTTACACCCGCAGCCTATCTACTGCCTTCTTCAATTCCTTCTGCTTCGTCTCTAGCTCCTAGCAATGCTTTTGAGATGACTACTACAAGCAAAAGCCAGAACAAATTGGTAGCCACAAACACTTGAAAAATGGAAAATAACAAGGCCAAACCTTCTTAAGTAGAGTCCTGAGTACAAAGTCATACCTACACATGTTCATTATGTCCTTAGCTTCTCCAAAGTGATCAGTATGGTCTCGGAATATTCCTTACCTTAGAAAAGCACGACATGCTCCCGCTTTAAGGGCTACCAGGGAATAACCAGACCTAGCTGCTAACCAATTGATGTTTTGGCATCACTACCTACATCATCTTCCAAATCGATGACCTAAACAACACAACCTTTCGATAGTCCAGCCATACCTACAGCTTCCTCGATCTCTTAGCACCAAAGTCCTCCTTGGGCCCCCATAAGAACCCTACTTGTTGATGCCTTATCTTAAACTCGCTAGTTAGAGATGGGTTTCTCCAACTCCCTTTCTATAAGTGCCTTATGCCTAGGCACTGACCCAACTAAGCCTCCTTCTACAGGAACTTGCTACTTGGTAATAGCCACTACTCGCACCCTTATTGGGACGTCTTTTACCTCCTCCACCGTTGCCAGCCTCTCCTTTATTGATGTCCCAGCACTATCCTTCCACTTGCTCTTCTTACTTAGATGGGCTGCTTCCTACCCATTAGCAGCCTTCTTCCCTTTCTCTTAGAGCCTCTATTCCTTTGCTCGCATAATCCTCTCTTTGAACAAGTTCGCATAAGCCAAAATCTACAAACATAACAGAAAAGTTAGCATAGGAAAAGCAGCCCAAAGTACACCCATAATAGCGGCCAATGGTAGTAAACTTCTAGATACCCTCCTTAGCCACACACATATACACCCATACCTGTCTCCTAACAATATAACATATCCTTCCTTAGACAAAAAAGTTGAGCTATAGGTCTTATCATATAGAAAATAAATATAACCTCAAAGGCCAACAGCACTTGCCATGTGTTCGAATGGAAGGAACTCAACGTTACTTGAAAGTAATTAAACACTTTCATTTAGAATGCAAAGAAAGGTAATTGGAGCTCCATATCAAGTGCCTTTCAATATAAATAGAAGTTATTCTTACTTTTGAGCTTGTATGCCCAATCACTGGGCTCAAGCATTTCAATTTCCTAATAATCTGTTTTCATATGAACCTCCCTATAGACTTGATGCCACCACTCTTCATTATGCTTATATGCTACATTAGTTACGAGCAACCCCTTCTTTGCAAAAGGTACTAACTTCAGTTTAGTAAACTCATCCTATGTGTTAGGCGCATACTCTCCTTAAACCCTAAACTTCGCAACTGTCCTTCCTACCCCCCATGTCCATTAACCCTTGCCACTATCAGTCACTGCTACCGTTGTTCTTTAGAGGGAAGTAGGGTTAGTAGGGTTAAGTATGACCTCCCCTCGATTTTCCTCAATAGTAATAGCCTCTCCTTCAAATCTTCAAGGTTTTTGCTCTACCATTTCTCATGAAATTTTGAGAAAGAGAAAATAAAGTAGAAGAAAATTAAGGAAAATACTGTGGGGAGAATTTGACATAATTTTAACAAGAACAAGAATGAAAGTGAGAAGTGAATTGACCTTGGGAGCCTTATATAGGCACAGGTGAAGAAGCGAATTGTCACTTCACAATACCTTACCACATCCCCCTATATGTTATGACAAAGAAATCGACAGCTTAGATCCAACCGATATACAAATTGCTAACTTTGTGCTTGCATGTGCCCATGAGGTAACCTATACCCTTCAAGGGCCTTGGGCATCCCAATGGTTACATCAACCGTCATATTCTTTTAATAAGTAGTTAATGATGACATTCCTTCGACGAGATGAGCATTCCTGAGCTTAGCCTTCTATGTTCGGTCACAACTCCTTTAAGATTGTTCCTAAGAGGATTAGCCCCTCATTCATCGAGCTTGGATGATTGCTCCAAGTGCTCAGGGAATTGACCCAAATGCTCGGCATCAATTCCGAGCACTAAGTACATGATAATAAAAAAGGCGAATAAGATAATAAAAAGAACAGCAAGTGGTAATAAAAAAGGATAAGCATTTTTAGAAACTTCATTTTATTTATTTAATTCGAAGTTCCTACAAGGTTTTCGGGAGTTGCATACCAACCCTAAATACAAGCAAAAGTAAAGGTACAACAATAAAAAGGAATAGTGAAATTGATGGTGTCCTCATTAGGCTTATGGTTGATCACTTTGCTTTAGAAGCTCCTCAGTACCCTTGCTTCACTTACATGGCTAGCTTCTTCAAGTTTGTTGGGGAAAGATTTGATCTCATTTAGCAATACGTAGCAAGCTCTTCTTTCATCGAGCTTAAGGAAACCATGTTCAATGTTAGCAGCTTTAAGATGAATTCGTCGCTTATTAGAGTGACCAGTGGACACCCGACTTATTTGGAAGACTCGACCAACTCTCGGGAAAGATTCTTGTTCAATTAAAGCCTCTTAGACACCTATGAGCATTTGCAGTAGCTATCTTTGAATCACCACCACAAGAGCATGCAAACTTATACAAGGATGAGTACATTTGCACTAGTCTTCCTTGCAACGGTCATGCTCTCATGACTTAAAGCCTTGAGAGTTTCCATGTTACCCTTGGTCGAGCACTTCCAAATTATTAAGGTACCCCCTATCAACCTTCAAAAACACCACAAATGACAAGCATGCACAAGTACTTTAATGATGACATATGTACATCTACTGAAGTAACCCTATGCATGCGAGTACAATAGTAGTGTTAGAGCCACCATAACTGGGGGATGTTCTCTTGAAAACCTTCCATTGTGGAAACTAGCATAGCTTGGTGAAGGACTCGACTGAGAGGCTCATGTATACCCCTCGATGGTATTTGGAGTTTACCCCCCACTACAGGGCAATCCCTTACACCCTTCGATCAGTACTCAAGAACTTCACTTGTTACGATGGAGACATAGACAAAATCTATACACTCTCCACTAAAGCCTAATCTTTTTTTCAACTTAAACATTCCTCACAACTCTCAGTGTTAGAAGCTTTTCTACACTTTCAAGGGAATTAAGAGATGGCTTAATATAATGTTCAAGCAAGAATAGGATTCAAAATAAGGAAGAAAGAACTCTATTGGACCTTTATATAAGCAGCCAAGGGACAGTCTAGACCATCCACATGTCTTCACCAGCCCATCTAACAGCAATAATAGCACAGCAATAAAGAACACCATTAATACAACAGTTATCTTGTAATTATGGAGTTCCCAAGGCATGTTAATGGCTTCACATGTTGCACTTTACCCAAGGCACCGTCACTATGCTTGGGATATGTCCTCTTTGGAAAAGACCAAACGTCGCTAAGTCCAATTAGTAGTCATATCACATAGACGCTCAATAACTCCCTTCGTCCCCATTGTTTGGAGCTAATCATTCCTCCTCTTAGACTGTATCTAAAGCAGGCTTTGACCTCTAAAGCTCGAGTCTGCAATACTCTCCTTGTTACCATGATGACAAAGAGAGTAAGAGGGCAAGTGTTGACTATCACCTTTCAGCCTTTAGCTTTAAAGGCCAAGCCTATCACTAGACCCAATTAGCACCCTTAGGAGATTCTCTCGCCCTCAATAGCGTGATTTCCTTAACAAGTATATGAGCCATCCCTGATCAGAGTGCCAACACTACTCATTACATTAACAACCTAGGCGAGGGTCCAAGCATCCTTTGAGCACCTATTGAGTCTTGAGCCCTCTTGAGTATTAGATAGGTAGAGAGATCGGGCATCCCTTAAGAGAACCTAGAGCCCTTAAGCCTTTAGGGGTTTAAGCTTCGAGCCTACTAAGAAACCCATCGTGACTAGATCTATAGCCCAATGACCCCCATCTAACCACAAAGAAGAGTTAAGCTACTATTCAGAGCACCCTTCAAAGGACACTTCATCTAATGGAGCCGAACTCCCCTTCCTCTCTCTCTCTCTCTCTCCATTAAATACTACATAACATCCTAATGTATGACCTAAGGATCTAGCCATCTAAGCTATGGCAACTGCCCACTTCGATGTGACAAGCTCCCTTTTCAAGGCTTACCAACTAGTAGAAAGGTGGCTATCCTTTTTCATGCTAACAGCACCCTCACCTTGAATTGCATCCAGGCCAATCCTTATGTGGCCAAGCAGGTCCTCTCCCTTACATATGAATAAGAGGTAAGAGATTAAGTAAAAGGATCAAATCCTTGACTTCTCTTAACTTGCCTTTGATTATACTTCCTTTGCCCAATTCTCCAATACTTTATTCGCCAATTTGAGCATCAGATGGACCTCATTGACTATGCCACACAGGACTTTTTGTAGGTAGTATAAGCAAAGACCTTACTTGTGATATATACTATCACCAATTTTTAAGGAATCCGTTTCGTATCCTTAAATGCTATATTAATATTTTTAGAAACTATTTTCTTTAGGAACTTATCACTTTATTTCTAAATTATTTCATAAAATTTTCCTTAACATTTTTTAGAAAAAAATTGTAGACCCTAATTAATACTTTTAACCAATTAAAAGCTAAAAAAAAAAAAATTATGAGTTCCTCTAACAAAGCATGTTACCTTGTCAAGGAACTCCATTTAACGGTGAAGGAACTCTTTTCTAATTCCTTAGTATTGAGTGTTGTGTCAAGGAACCAATAATAAAGTTGGCTTAACAAAAATCTGGAAAATATTATGATTTTCATAATGTTTAATTTAAATAGTGATGATATATCTTGAGAAAAACAACCATCTACGAAGAAAGACGAATGATTCTAGTTTGCTTTTCATAACATATGTCCGGGATGAGGGAAAAGAAATTGGAAGAAAATGAGAGGAAAGAAATAGAGAAGAAAGAAAATGGAGGGAGAATACTTATTTAGATAGGAAAAAATTAAAAAAAAGAAGAAGAAGAAGAAGAAGAAATTATTGAGAATTTGAAGTGTATTGAATTATTTTTTAAAACTTGCTAGTGTCAAAATACTTTTAAAATTCAAAACTTTTTTTTTTTAGTAAAACATTATTAAGTAAATTTAAACACTTCTTGGTAGAGCTTATAAAAAAGGAAGTTTCTATATTCCAATTACTCATTTTAACAAGATCAGTTCAATCCTCCATCTAATTTTTAATTTATATTCATTAGATTTAGACTGTAAAAAATATAATTAATTCAATGATTTAAGTTAAACTGATATAAAATCAAAGATAGGATAAAGGGTTGAATCAATCCTATGTAAAATGTAGAATAATCCTATGAAAAATTTTGAGTTAAAATTTCCTTCCCTCCATTTTGTTCTTTTTCCAAATGAAAAAAAAAAAAAAAGAATTACGAAGGACTTATTTTTTCCCTCAATCCAATCCAAACATGGACATAGTGCCAAATGAACATAGACATAGTGCCAAATGAGAGGGGGGGAGGGGGGTTTCATAGGGCCTGAATAAATACATACTAGCATTTACAATAGACTTCGATAGCTTTGCAAATTTATAAAAATATATAAATAAATAAATTGAAATAAGAAAAATAAATAACAAAGCAAAGTTACTAACAAAATTGACTGAAAATTCATTATGAGTTTCGAAATTTTAATTAATATTTTCTACTCATTACATGTAATGCAATTAAAACTTCTCACAAATTCCCTTCTACGACCCTTAACAAGAAGTTACGAAGTCCAAATCGGCACTCCAAAACCCAGAAAGAAACAATGAAGAAAGCATGAAGTGGGGGCATTTTTCTTCTGCGATATGCAAGGTTGGATGAAAAGGGTACCTATTTTTCACTTGCTTCCTACATGTAGTAACTTAACTTACAGTACAAATTCAATTTCCCCAGTGAAAATGCTGTGGCTAACAACTGGTCTCCTATATGGTCGAAACTAGAACAGCTTGTCGTCAGGGAAACCATCTTCAAATTCAAGCTCTTTGCCCTTTCGATTCGGATAGAAGAGCATATTCTAATTCACCACATTCCTCTTGCTTGAAGAATGGAAGGCTTCCTGGATTTTCCTCCTCCAGAAGAAGACTTAGTGGAGTTTGAGGAGGGTATTGATTCAATATAAAGTTGATCTCCTCCCCACTGATTTCTTGCTGGTTGAGAAGAACCTGAATTTGCAGGTCAAGAGAAGCTCATTCAGTTTATTCTTTCCTCCGGTTTCAGTAACATAATCTTAACATGAAACTATGAGCCTTCCCTTGGCTTCTTCACTTATCATACAACAGCTAAACCGATGGCCAATAGCAGAAAAGAATATATGTACCAGCATAGCAACAAAAAATGCTGAGCTCAATGCTAACCATTAAAGGATCTTTGGTTACCTTCGCAGTTTTAAGCAGTGCTGTGTGGTGCCTCCTAAGAAGAGAAACTGTTTTGGAATACATATCTTTAACAAGTTTTTCAGTCCTCTGTGCAACTTCATCATCCAAATTGAAGTTGATCGGTGGTTCAATAAGGTCATAGTCTTCATAAAGGGATCCCTCAAAATCCAGCCTGGGACCTACAAATTTGACTTCCTTTCTCCAAGGGGGTGGCTCTCCATGAATGACCATTGGATTCTCCAAATTCCATCTTTATCATTTATCAATGTGCATGGAAAGGTATCAGTACACAGGAAGTTGAATTCAATGTATTGAATGGGATTAGAGTTGGGACTAACATGGTCAAGATTTTGCGAGCAAGCCAAGAAGCATCTGCCAAGTAGCTAAGTGATGCCCTTGATGTGTCCCTGCCATAAATAACCTCTTCAGCAGCACGTCCCCCAAGTAAAACCTTTCATTAAGGAAGAACAGTAGTAAGAGGCCTGATGCGGGCATTTCAAAAAGAGAAGAAGAAGAAAAAATAAAGGTCAGGCCAGTAGCCCATCAGAATGACTTGAGCCGTACTTGAAGACGGTGTAGCAACTGTGGCCGACGCTCAAACATGTACTTTTCATCATCAAGTCGATGAAACACAACTTGTGATAATGTCTGCAAGCATATGAGAGAACCTAACTGTTAGGAAAACTACAAGATACCATATCAATGCAATAAGTCCATTTACCACAAGTCTGAAAGCAATTATCAAAAAGTAGAGATATTTTTCTGCATATAGTCTACTGTTTTGTGAATAAGGATCCTCAGTCTACTATTATGTACTAGTCATCAGAATATTGAATATTATTAGTTCAATGTTCTACCCAGTGGCTGCATATTTGTAAAAATTTGCTCATTCTTGCCTAGAAAAAACTTCTATTGATTGGGAGCAAGTCATAACTAGTTTTAGCTTAATGCTAGTTAAGAATATCTAAAGCAAGAGAAGGACAGCAATTCATTGGTAGATTTTCTCTTTTTTACTTTCTGTGGAAAGCTCTTCTCATACAAAGGTACAGTTCATCAAACAGGGAGTAAAAAGAGGACCTGACCACGGGGGACCATTGAAATGCGATCACAGCATTCAACATCTGCATTTTCATATCGCCTGAGAAGATGAGAGGTCACTGCAACCCCTACTTCAGTTGTAGCTCTCCTACACTGTCCTTGATGACCTAACTCTATTCCAACACACCTTGGTCCTATGGTAAGTCTATCAACAGCATCATCCATATCTGACCGAAGAATTGAACTGTGGCCTTTCCTCACTGCCACAAGAGCAGCTTCCTGAACAAGCCGAGCCAACTGTGCTCCAGTCCATCCTACAAAACCACCAAAGGAGGATTTTGGAAACCAAATCTGTGTTTAATTTTTTTGTGATCCTTTTATTTTCTGTTCCTCTCTTTTGAAAGTAAGACATCTTTAAAAACTATAAAGAGAAAGATACAGAAGGATACGGTCCATCGATAGGCCTTCAGTGAACAAAGGGATATACCAGGTAAGTTTTGAGCATAAGAGGCCAAATCAACCGTCTCTGACATCTTTACTTTGCTTGCATGAATCTTTAAGATATCATGTCTTCCTTTAGCATTAGGAGGACGGATTTTGATCTGCATTATCACAGGAGAATGAGCATAGCAGTGGCACTAATAACAATTTAATAATAAAGAGTTGGAGAAAGAAATGAGGACCTTCACGTAGTGGACAGAAAAATTATTATTGCACTAATTTTTAAAACCAAGAAAATTATGAAAACAAACCTTACGATCAAAACGACCAGGACGAAGAAGTGCAGGATCTAATAGATCCCGACGATTTGTAGCAGCCAAAAATATAACACCTTTTCCAGTATCAAACCCATCAAGCTCTATTAGAAGCTGATTCAATGTTGTTTCTCTCTCTTGGGTGCCAGCATTGTACAAATGATCTGTGGATTCTTTGAATATTCCTTGACGCCTGATCATACGATAAATAAACAATGAGCTTTTTTGAGAAGCAGAGACATCATTAATACAATATTCAAAGAATCCCTAGATACCAGCAATCTGAGAAAAGGATTCTAATATCTTGATGCTGTTACAGATGAGATTGACATAACGAAAATGTAGTAATGTGGAGACAGTGGAACAATTCTCCCATGAATTGTTCCTTTGGTGGGATAGAGAAATGGAAAGATAACGAAAAGAAAGGAGGAGAAAATATTAATGATTCCCAGAAGTGCCAGTATGAAGACAAACCTAGTTGCAAGTGCATCAATCTCGTCAATGAATATAACTGATGGTTTGTTTACCTACACAAACAAAGCACATCAGATGCTCTCCAGAGGAACTCATTATCGAAGAAATAGCAACTAGGTCAAGCATATGATAAATGATGGATGTAGTTGCATCACTAGAAACAGATACATTCCATCACTTCAGCTTATACAGACAGGTCCAGAAATGTACAAATCTTTTCTCCAACAGCCAAAATATTCTTTCAGTTTGAGTATTAAAATGAAAATGAATGAAAATATCAGAACTAATCAACAAGATGTACTTTACATTTTTTAACTCTCCTTTTCTTAAATTTAGAGTCAACGGGCTGCAAAAGAAAAAAATGGCTTTCTGGTGCTTATTTCAATGTTCTGGGTCTCTAGTGTGCTCTTAGGCCATAATGAAAATCCAAAAAGAGAGAGAGAGAGGCTGAAACAGACAAGGTCTTTATGGTTCAATCAAAAGCATTCAGATTTCCACCCATCAGTTCTTTCACTAGAAGCAAAAGGCATACGAGCAGAATAGACAAAGTTACAAATTTCCCATCAGACAGTATGCACAAACAAGTATCTGAAGAAGCAGAAGCTCCAAACCATCAACTTCATTCCTCATCACAAAGTTTAGGATGGACATATTCACTCCATATATTGCGGTAAAATCACCTTGGCTCTCTTGAATAGATCTCTGATGCGAGCAGAACCAACACCAACTAGAACTTCAACAAATTCAGATCCAGCCATTTGATAAAATGGAACACCAGCTTCCCCAGCAATAGCTTTGGCAACTAAGGTCTGGAAGACAACGAATTCATCCAAAATTCTTTTCACAAGATCTTCATGTGAACCATAACTATAAAATTAGAATTTTCCACATCTTAGTAAACAGACTAGATAAAATATACCTTCCCACAACCAGGAGGTCCTTCCAAAAGGACACCATGAGGAGGCTTTATTGCCATTTTATCAAAAAGCTCTGGATTCTTCAGGTACCTCACCAACTAATTAACAATATATCCAAATAAGATCCATATCATGTAACATAAAGGACACAAATGCATTGAAATGAAGCGTATTGGCCAAAAAGTTCACAGATAGATTCAAACAAATGTGTGAGAAATTTCAGAAAATATACCTCTGAGCAATAAGTTAATATTACAACCAATAAAGAGCAAAACAATTGAAGCTTTTTCTCCATATCGGTAGGAAAAATATCAAGAAAACTCTTTGACTGCGTACTCAAGACGAAATTATATACTTAACTGCAGCTCAAAGGAGAAGGGACAAGAAGTTAACAAAACCTAAGACATTCATCATATGCATTGAAATTAATAAAATATTTAGGAAAAATGAGAAAACAACTGAAATAAAAAGCTTAATCGGAACATCCTTTAGAGGTGAATTATATCATACTATGTATTTGCCAAAAGTAAGAAAAGCTAAAATGCTACATACAAAGTTATTTACTTCAGGCTTCCCCTCACACCCTCCACCCCCCACCCCACCCCAACAAGACCCCGAAACCCCCCAACACAAGGAGGGGGAAAAAAAAAAAACAAGATCAATTTGATTGTGTAGCTAATGATGAGTGTATCATTGCAGGTTCAAAAATAGATCGGTAAAGAAATGCTATGTGATTATTAAGCAGCATCCTAATAAAGAAAAAATAAATTAATCTTACCAAAAATTCAAATTAAAAAAAATAACTTATCCTATGGAAGGTTGTCACTTCAAACCATTGTAATTTACTTATTAAATAAATTATACAATTCCCCACTTTATCTATAGATTGGTTTAACATGTACCTGAATAGAAACACCTCTAGTAGCAATGCTTAAGGAATATTTAAAGTAACAACATCAGATGGATTGAACACCAATAATACCTCTTGGAGTTCCTCCACAGCTTCATCAATCCCAGCCACATCAGCAAATTTGACTCCAGTTGAACCCTATAAATTTTTAATCCACAGGGGAAAAAATTGTATGTTAGAATTAACTTCAATACGATCAGGAAGCTTGATTTTTAACTTAAATGCACTTACATCAACACGAGCTTCTGCTTTGGATCTTGAAAAATCAATTCCTTGCCACAAATCCTGCACATTTTCAGACAGCAATCAATCAAAATTTTGATAGATACTCAATGGTAAACAACAAAAATAAAGAAAGTGAAAATTAGATATTGGTAATGGCAAACGGAGCAAAGCTTACCCATTTCCTGAAGTTCTTTGGTCTTCTAGAAAGGGTGAAACGAACAAGAAGAACCATTGTTAAAAGAACAATTGAGATAGGCTTCATCATCTCAAGGCTTGCAGATACACCACCAAATGTGTAAAACTCATACAATTTGGAGAAAATCCCTCCATCACTGAAAACATCAACAATATTGTCCCATACTCTTTCCAAAATGCCCAAAATAATACCAAGAAAGAGCTTGAAAAATGGTTTCGCTATAGGCCATGCAACATATACTGTTGCAGCAAATATAAAACTAGTGACAGCGAATGCTGCTGAAGCCAGAAACCCTCCAACTACTACTGCTGCAGCAACCATAACAGCTGTAACCATTCCAAGCTCCACCATCATTCTGCTGGAAATGGAAGATGCAACTGGATGAGGATATTCTGGGATTTTTCCCACCCACGACTGTAGCAAAGGAATATCCATGGTCAAGGAATATACATACACTCAAAACAAGGAACATTAAATTCTGATCATTTGTCCATAGAATCTATTACAATGTCCTGGCAACTGGAAAATTTGATTGTACATGATGTGTAGACAAATTAATTCAATGCACATTAGTTTTAGGGTGAAAAACTACAATTGCAGTGCAGAGAAGGCACAAATACATAAAATAACATGATAGAAGTATGCAACAAGGCTCAAGTAATGCAGAGTACCAATATGAGGTTTAATTACAGTCACTAAGAAGAAAACGTCAGCCTACTCTTATTGCCTTGGGCAGTAATTCTACACAGTAAAAGGATGATCAAGCATTGAACTAATTTTAAGGGCTTCAACTATGCATAAACTCCCACTGCCTACAGTGGAAGTGTACCATCTAGTAATCACAATATTTCGTAATTACTGATCCTCCTTCGTACTTATTGCATGAGGCTGAAGAAAATCCAGACAGGTGAATTGGTAAGAATCGATGTTTTTACAAGAATGAACAAATCACCGTAGTTTGCCTCTCTATTTCACACTGTGGCCCATGGTATTCCTCCAAAAGAGTTTGAACTTCATCCTCATTCAGACTCATTGCCCTACGAACAAAAATACCAAACAAGTTATATGAAATACTGCACCAAAGCAAAAATCCAAGCAACAAACACACTAAAGAAACAATACCATTTAGTTCTATGCAAGCTCTTATCACCAGGTATCTCTTTCAAGTCAACAACAAAATCCCTATGGCCAATAACATTTGTTATACTGCCCACCTCCTTCGAAGTCAACAATTTAACTTTGTCACTCTTTACTGCTCTCATAAATTCCTCAAAATCGATTTTTGGCAACTCCTCCAAATTCCTATCAAATTCCTCTTCTTCTGATAATTCCTTCCCAAAAATTTGCTCTGGCACATATAGCTTACCTTTATACTCTCTCAATATATCTCTTAAATAAACAGACTCTTGTTCTGCTACATTCTCATTTTGACTAAAAATCTCACTCTCTCTTTTCAACCTCTCTCTCCAATTCAACTTCTTTTTTATGCTCTCACCAATACCCACATCACTACTTTTGTTCATATTCTCTTTTTCTTTCAAAGTATAAAACCTTTTACCAATTAAAAACTTGGGTTCCACTTGGCTAGGGTTTTCCTTCAAAACCTTGGTCACAAAATCCTTACTTGATACATTATCATCCACAGAGGAACTTAAATTACATGAAATGGTAGCTAATTTTCGAATTAAAAATGTATGTGTGTGGATTTGTGGACTAAATTTTGAAGTCTTGAGCTGTTTTCGCGTGAAATTACAAATGGGTCGTAATTTACTGTGCTGAATGTTGGGTTTTGGATGAAAAACCCTAGGCGATACAATAGTATCAATGCTAGTCATGTTGCGGCGATTTGTGAGTAATGGATTCGTAAAATAAGTTTCTTAAGGGATTACTACAAGTGAGAGTGCATTTTGGAGGACTGAATGATTTAAGATCATTAATTAGGGTTTTAAAATGGAGTGACAAAGCCTTACAGATGGTGTGGTGAAGGAGGAGAAGGAAGAAACTTCATTGGGAGCTTGGTAGGCATGCTTGGTTTATCCTAACCTCAACTTCCCAGTTACAATGACGCCAACAAAAAAAAAAAAAAAAAAAAAAGAAAAAGAAAAAAAGAACGAACCATCAGGCTACGGGTCCTTCTTCGGGTCGACTAATCCCAATCGTTTCCCAAGGGGGAATTTTGTAGGACATAAGTACCCTAATAAGCGTGAGATAATGTATAATTATATATTTAAAATTTTAATTTATTTTATTATATATTTAATTTAATATTTAATTATTATGATTTATATTTTAATTAATTTTAATTTATACTATCAATTTAGTTAATATAGTCAATCAATAAAATAACTATTTTTAGACTGAAGAGAATTAAGCTACATTCATAAAACGTTGGGTGGTTACCTATGGTTACTAACTAGTCTTATGACTCATTTTTGAAGTTAATCATTACCCATTGTTTTACATGAGATAATAAATAATCATCTAACAAGGGTCGCATAATCTTTAATAAGCGTCACACAATTCCCCTAAGTTCTTAAGGAACCATCTAATTTGTTTATTGTGCTAACTAGATAAATAGTATAAATTATAATTAATTAAAGTGTACATGATAACACTAAATTGTCAATTGTGTGTATGATTAGAATTATTGAAATTTCATGCATGCATGTAATTATAAAAAATGATAAAATTGAAATATAAATAGTGATATTAACCCAATAAATAAACTAACGAATCTTGCACCAGTTATATGTGTACATATATTATACAATGATAAAAAAAAAATATAGTGAAAATTATACATATAATGTAATGAATAGAGTAATCCATGGAAGCTACGAGATGGAGATCGGAGTTTAAGAGATGGAGTACTTATTAGAAGTAGTAGACGAGACTAAGATAAGATAAAAAAAAAAATAGTTGGCCATTATTAAAAGTGATATTTATGTAAGGTCTATTAATTTATTTAAAGATATGAATATATAATACACCTATCTATGGTACCAAAAGTAGGCTCTTACCTAAATATTAGGGGAAATTATATAAATGCCCTCTTAATTTTTTATTCAAATACGAATTGTCCTCTTAAACTTTTAAAGTGTGGTTTTTGATACATAAATTTTCATAAATTGGTAAATAACCTCCTAAATTGAGAATAATACCTTAAACTTTGATTTTGATGTATAAATACTTTTTAAATTATGTGCTATTTAAGAGGTATTTATATACTAAAATCAAAGTTTAGAAAGTTATTATATACCAAAATAAAATTTTAAAGGGTATTTATATACCAAAATCAAAGTTTAAGGAGATTATTTACCAATTTATAAAAGTTTAGAGAGAAAATTTGTATTTGAGTTAAAGTTTAAGGAGGTTTCACGTATTTTCCTTTAAATATTATAGGCAATTAAAAGATAGTAAGGTTACTTAGATCCAGTGTTGTTAGACACAAACCGAAGGTTAAACTAGGAATAAACAAGTCGAGGGGGTCAAATTGTGTCAAGGTCAATAAAACTATTAGAATGTAATTGATCTTTCTTCTTAAGATAATAGATTTATCTACATTCTCGAGATTTAAAAGTTAATAATCTTTTACAATTTATTTTTCATTTTTCTTTAGTCTACATTTTTACTAAATTGTTGCATATTTTAAGGAAAAAAAAAAAGAAATTAGTACATTCCAATCCCGAAAGTCGAATTGGATCCTATAAAAACTAAGTTAGACTAGCCTGATTAATTTGTGGTTATAAGGGGTTGAACAAAGATTGTTGTTAATTAGGCTCAAAGAGATAACTTAAATTAGTTTTATAGATGATTTAGACTAAATCGAATTGGATTAGGTAGGTCAATCTGGATTTGACAATACTACTTAAGTCTTAATTATGTTTCCCTAATGTATACTTAACCTTTATCATTAAAATTAAGTATTTAAATCTCAAATGAAGAAAGTTACCATTTTTCCCTTAAAAATTAATTTCAAAATTAATTTTAGTATTTTTTTAATTATTACGTCCTTCGCAAAATAATAAAATACGATTGGAAAACACATTTTCTTAAAAATTTGATTTCAAGTACTCAATTTAAAAATAAGGGGTCGAAGTCTACATGAAGTAAATATAAAGAAACGCATTTAAAATTTACCTAGAAAATTATTAAAAAATAGTTCCTAAAAAAATTTCATTTGGTAGATAATAATAACTAATGAGATATTCAAAGAGTGTATTTTCACTTGTGATGGCTTTTGCAAAGAAAACACGCATGTATATTCTATGAAAACATACTTATCATTAAAAACGTAAATAACTTTTGCGCTTTTAGTTTTCACAAAAAAGTGTGTTTTTATCTAGATTTATTTACACCAAAGATATGTGTATTTTATGCATTTTCAATGTATATTCAGTATAAATATTATATTAGATATCAGCTGTCAGTAAAAATAAAACCAAAATAAACAAAGGCAATATCAATATCACACTTTATTTATAATTATAATACAAACTATCTATGAATAATTTTTACTCTATTGATTTACCAATGAAGATTACTTCATTTAGGCTTGTTGTAAAACAGAATACCGTTAGTGAAGCAGTGTGTACTCTGGTATTTAAGTCGTTGATGTATTCAAAAAGTGTAAACCCTCATCTTATTGATAAATCTTTTGGCACCCTGAAAATATTACAAGTATAAAACTCATTCCAACAACTAACTAACTTTTACTTGCAATATCTTCCTCTAAAGTTTAAATTTTTACAAACCAGTCACCTTTCTAACACAATGACGATATGACCCTCTAAGATATTTGTAATTTAAATCTAGCCCATGACTACAATAAAATATTTCTCATTAAAGTTCAATTAAAACTATTTTTATAGCCTCAACTGTCAATAATATAAGTTTCCAATAAAACTCCGCTTTTTTTTTTTTTGTTTTGTTTACGTTTAATATTTAGTATCTATCGCATAACACTTGTAAAGCATATTACTGATTATTGAATAAGAACAATAATTAAAAACTACAATACAGTTAGAAATTTAGTAGAATAGGAACTAGAGCAATAAGTATGAATAGCAGAAAACTGAGTTTATATATAATTTTTTCAGACTTACAATTTTTTTATTTTTTCCCTTATCAATATCACTTAAAACTTCTTTTTCACATCATTATGTCATAATACATTTCATAAAGATTGAAATGATATATAATACATTAAAAACGAATAAAAAATAAGTAAGATAGATAATTTTTAATGCTTTGCAGAAAATGAAGATTGAACCTGAAAGTTTAGATCTAATATATCTACGTTTCTTACCTTTCTATGCATACAATTTAGCATGATACAATGATATTACAATTTATAACAACCAAAAGGACATAATATGTTCAAAATGAATAGAAAACAAATAAGATATGTAAATGAATAAGAAACAAATAAGATATATAAGTTTCCGATATGTCAGAAGGACACAATCATGCCGGACGAAGGATACCTTGTCCTTGGCTTGCTAATTACTCAAAATTCTGAGTTTTCCAAGACTCAGAGTTCACCCCGCAAGAGCGGTCTGGAGGTCGGATGCCCATCAATTTTTCTTCATTTCAACACTTTCTTTTCATGATATCATATCATAATAAAATATTTCACAACGATTAAAGTGACATATAATGCATAAAAAACAAACTTAAAACAAATGAGATATGGCATATAAAAGCTAAAATGAGAAAATAGAAGATAATTAAGTTATATAAATTAAAATATGAGCATCGTAGGTAAAAAGCAAGAATAAGGTTTGGTGTATGATTTAATATGCATATTGAAATATAAAATACTTAGGAAACTTAAGAATAGGAGTCCAAGATATGTAAGTATTAACATAGCGATAAAAGCAATGAGAAAAATAGAGCAATAAGAGAAAAAGAGTAATTTTCATGAAAATCGACACTTGAATTAAAAGTGATAAACAACGTGATTAAAATATAAATCTTAAGGAAAAAAAAAGAGTCCAATGGGAATCAGTTAAGTTTGAATTAAAACTAAGAAGATACGAAAAACAAATGTGTTACACTTAGAGGAGCATAAACTTAAAAAGTGTACCTTTTGAAGATGAATCTAATTAAATCAAAATTCAAAAATAAAGATTAAATTTCGTAACAAGAACTTGAACACTAAAATCATCAGAGTTTGAGTTAAAATGACTAAA
Organism: Lumnitzera racemosa; assembly: GCA_024138005.1. Lineage (NCBI taxonomy): Eukaryota > Viridiplantae > Streptophyta > Magnoliopsida > Myrtales > Combretaceae > Lumnitzera > Lumnitzera racemosa. Next base: position 17,367,660 of record JAMXBC010000001.1, read on the forward strand.
TTACCATTTTTTTTTTAAGTATACTCATTTCAAGTGTGAAAACAGAAAAGTTAAAGGTAGCCGTAATAAGTTAGTTTCTTTTAAATCTAAAGAGGATTTTTCAAGTTTTGAGTAGTTATTAAAAGGGAATTTCAGTGACTGAAGCCATGCATCAATGAGTTCATTAGAACCTGTTATTTCGTTTTTTTTTATTTAATGATTAATACTTGAATTATATGTTGTTTATCGTATATTTGCAATAAGAAATTTTACGTTTATCACCTCTAGTCGATCAAATTCTTAAGGATGTTTATAAGATCTATAATATATCATATATTATATAATATAAAAGCTAAATAGCCGCTTATCTCTCCAAGATAATCATGGAAGAAGGAGGTGTAGCCTACAATGCACCTCCTTGATAACTAGTAAGTTTTATATATATTTATCTGCACTCATATGTTATTTTTATATTTTTGATAGGAAAAATATATAAATTACAAGAAAAATACATAAATTCTAGAAATATACATTTAATATAAAAATCGTATTGAAATCGGAGCAAGAATTAGGAAGCCCATATATAAATTGCAAGTCGCAATTGGAAATTCAATGCCTTGCCGAGCATAAATTGATGCCATGAAGCCAATGTTCAAGCAATTGGAAATCAAGTTCAGATCCAAAGCCCATCCATGATGTTTAAGTCCAGCCCATGTTCCGTTGCATGTCCAAGCCCATCATGACTTCATTTTTCATGCAATTTAAATTTCCATGTTCCATCACGTGGCAGCATCCCAATTCGTTGAATGAATAAATTAATTCACGTTTAGCCCATATTCCCTAATTTTCAGCCACGTTGATTGTAAGTCCAGCTAAGTAATTGAAAAGCCTATCGACATGCCGTACACGTCCCAGCCATTCAATAATTGGAGTCCACGTTTGTCTTGAATCTCAATGTCCAATCAAAGCCCATCCACCTGTTATCGCGTAACCGTAACGAGGGTTTATTCGGCTTTTCTTGGAGAAAGTCGGAGCCGCACGAAGAGAGCGCCTCACGAACGGGGCGCAGCAGAATCACGTACCGTTCAACAAAAGAAGAGCTTCTGCATGGGTTTGTACACATTTTATTTTAGAAACATTGGTTTTTTAATAATGAATATTTTCATGGCATATTTCTATTTTATTGTATGTTTTTTTATTAATCATGTGCTAAATTATTCTTATATGGGAGATCAATGAAGCCTAATTGATAATTGTGTTTGTAATTTTATTATAATATGATTAGATGCTTGGATTATTCTTATTAAATTTGATAGTACGATATTTTGTTTAGGACCCAAAGTATAGAATTATATAATGTCATTTTGAATTGGAAGGTAATTTTATGAATTATCAAAATTCATGTTCAATTAAGTTAGTGAACTTGAAAGATTGTAACTATCTTTGATTAAATTGAATTTGCACATAGGGCTTATTGAGATTGTTCTTGTTAATTTCTAGTTAAAGGAATTTAAGATAAATTAATTTAAGGCATTAGTCAATTACATAGTGGAAAAGGTAATAACCGTATTTTTGAATCAATGTTAAATTGACTAGAAGAATATATAAATTTAATTAGTTGGTTAATAATTTGATTATTCAAGAGATAAAATAAATTATTAACCCATAAAAAACTTTAAGACTAGCAAGGGAAATAAAGTACATAGCTAAGTAACCAATCGTAAGTATAATTTAGTTACGATGCAATTAATATGTTATGGTAGATTTAGTTTTCCTACTTCATTCTTGACCGAATGAGTAAAAGTTCTTTTTGTGATTGTTTTATTTTGTGTTCTTAGTCTTAGTTAGTTTTTATAATTTTGTTTAGTTTTATTTATTAATTTTTTGAGTGCTTGGATAATAGTAATTAATATTAGTCTAATATTTAATTTAATCCTCATAGGAACGATACTTTATTCACTATTTATTGCTTAATCGATCTACTATAATTGCTGGTGTCTACACTTGTTTAATATTTTTCTGGATCATTCCTTAAAGCCATAGAAGGACTTCGGGGATATATGTCAATGGCACAATGTCGAAAAGTTGGTCCCCATCACTTGGTTTGAGATAATAAAATGGAGACCTAAGTATGAGATCCCCCTGTTACTAAAAGACTAATGTGCAATGCCTGCATTCATATTAGTTACTCATATATAGCATCCTAATGCTAAGAAACGCTGTTGCATGTGATCGTTTTTTGGTTGATAATAACAAGGAGTAAGGATTGTCAAACCTTCATATAGAGGGTCTATAAAATTACGACATAAAATCAAAACTTAAAAAATATAAGTTTTCAAAACCAATGTAAAATACCTATAAAGAATTGTAGATATACTCACAATAATTATAAAAAACTTGAAATATATGATTAAAGTAAAGAAATAAAGTTTTTAATATATAATCTAATACGTAAGAAGAATAATATGCAAAGTTGGAATTGAATTCTTTAGCTATTATTTTGTTCAAAAAGAGAGATGAATCAAAGACAACTAAACCTTTTAACCCATTTTTGAGCTATTGGTGGCATGAATTGAAATAAATAGATTTCCTTACAAAATCCATTGTTAGAACTTGAACTTTTTTAAGACTATGAACATTGAACATGGAACTAAGAGAGAGAAAGAGGAAAAAAATGGAATGGGATAGAGAAGATGGTATAGTACCCTAACAATTGATGGGTTTGTAGAAGGTTAGTTGTATTTTTTTATTTTTTTGCCCCATCTAAATTAGATAGGTAAAGTCATTACACTTAGTTCAAAAATGTAAGTTTCTATTAAGTTTGACATGTAGATTCACGATTCTATCAAAGATTACATGAAAATAATTTTATACTTAAGTTAACTCGGAAAAGTCTCTTAAAATTATAAACTTGTAAAATTGAAGAAGCAAAATTGAGATTTCAACAACTATGATGAAGAGGGATAGATCTCATAGGTTAGTAGACTCATTGGTTTATAGTTTGGACTTATAAGATAATGCTAAGCTGAGATAGTGCTAGGATAAGGGTGGTACGGAGGACATAGGTCACTTCGTCAATCAAAATGTAGGTTTTAATATGAAATTATTTTATAATGTTTGAGAAAGATGAGAGATGGTATTTTATTAATACTTAATGTTATTTTATATTATTTGTAGTACTAATTTTATGTAATATTTAATAAATGTATGCTTTAAGTGACTTAAGTACTTTTAAGATATATGGTAGGTTGCCACGATCTAACTAGTCCATCTTTAGGATGTAGTACATCCAATCGGGACCTTTTTTAAACCTTAGGTCAATTGGCCTTTCTATTAGAAGGTTCTAAATGACTTCTTGTAGTTTCTAATCACCAATTAAGTTGGAAATCAATTTCTACACTTAGGTTTACAAATTATAATATAAGTAAGAGTTTAATTATTGTAGTATGTGTCTTATTAGGTTTTAATAATTGCATTAACATTTTGAGATTGTTGAGTGCAATTCAAGTATTTGATTACTTTGTTAGATGATTGTATACGTTATGATAGCAATTGAATGAAACTAAAGACCTTGAAACTCTAACTATTTATTGATTGTGTTTGTACTAAAGCTAAGTGATTCGAGAATATAGATGATTGGATGTCCATTAGGCTAGTAGCTATCTCATCCCATAAGGGATGGAGATCCAGAATGATGCCATGGTGTAAATTAGGCACCAATAATGTAATGTATGTGTTTCTTGGGTGTTGGGTTGTTGATCAATGAATTATTCACATACAAGTTAATTCATTGGAAGGAAACTTTAATTAGGCCATGCTGGGTATTTTAGAAAAATTTACCACAAAATTCAAAATTTCTCTACATAACATGACTTGATATTTATTTAAACACATTTATCATGGTTTAATTATTTAGGCTATTTTAGTTGGAATCGTGATTCCTTAAAATCATCGATTTAGGCTTTTGGATGGAATTCGGCTTCATCTTTAAAGAGCAAGAATCACAATTTTGTTGCATCTTGTTCATATTTGATTACATAAGTACCCCTACATCTACATATAAATGGTCTCTTAAAAAATAATATTACGATGGGAAAGAAAACAAAGGAACAAAGAACGATACTCTTTAGGTAATTAAAAAAGAAAGAAAAGGAAGAAGGAACAACATCCTACTTAAAGAACAATTGTGATCTCCAAGTATATTTTTAAGTATTGAAAAAATAAATTACTTTGAATCATGTATCACAATGTTTGTTGAAGATGTATACTTGTGCTAGATATATGTTAGTTTGTAAAGAAGATTAGGAGAATTACAATCGAGAGAATCAATGTTTGGGGCAAATTTAAATAAGGGATTAACATTTTATAAAGTATTTTAAATAAGGGATAAACGTTTCAAAAAGTTCAAATAAGGGATTAGCATTTTACAAAGTAGTTCAAACAACTTTATGGATTAGCTATTATAAATTTCTCATTTGAACCACTTTGTGAAATGTTAATTCCTTTTTTGAATTTTTTGAAACATTTATCCCTTATTTGGATAACTTTGAAATGTTGATTCCCTATTTGAACTTACTCTTAAATGTTGATCCCCTCTATTATAATTTTCCCAAAGAAAATTTGATGTATATGCTATTATGGTGTTTGTTGAAGATTTACATATGCTTTCTATTGTTAAATAGTTTGGTCCTTTTGTTTATTGCATGAAAATCAATTTTTCATCATTATTTTACTTTCACATGCCATCTCAAGATACTAAAGAAAAAAAAAAAGAAAATTTGAAGGAAGTAATATTTTAGGCGGTATGGTGGATGGCATTTGCTAAATATTTGGGTTGAACTAAAATTTTAAAAGTTTTCTTCTAGATTTTGTTTTTGCATTTCCATAGGTTTTGTTTTTGTAAATGAATTTCCAAAAGGCTTTTTTTTTTTTTAAGTGAGTAATTCTATCTTCATGATGAGCAAGTTCTCTATTATATGCTCTAGGTGATTATAATTTCCTACATATTGTAGAGAAAAGGGATTTGTGTTAATTCTATTTGCTCTTATTATGTTATGCAGTAAAGTTCAATATAAATGCTTTTATATTATTTCAAAGTTTGTTTCTTGCTTGTGAGATTGGTTTGACGATTTTGCTAAATTCTTCAAAAAGTGATGCAAATGTAGGCAAAAGCTACCTAATGTGATTGAATTTAATTGTTGCCATATTTACCATTTCCTCATATGAGAAATCTCTAAGAGATTAATAGGTGAATGTATTTGGTTGACTTTCTTTCATATGGATAGTGATCTTAACATAAAGCTAACTATGACCAAGTTTTGTAGGCCTTACTTGCAAATTTGTTACCTTTAAAAGGACAAATTTCCTTGTAGATGATCTACCTAGGCATTATAATTGGTGTTCTCTCTCTCTCTCTCTCTCTCTCTATACATACATATACATATATATATATATATTCTTTTTCTTTGGGATATATTTTAAAGTATATTATTCTTTGTATCTAATCATAAGTATAAAGGAGAGGTCTAGTTCTACAACTTATACCTCTCTTTGTTGAATTTTTATATGATGTGAAGTATTTGTTCAAGAAGATTAAAAATAAAGAATAGCAAATTTGTTTTGTGAGTAATCTTGTCTTCATTAAAAACTTGGTAATTTAATAATCTGAGATAGCAAAGTAATTAAACCTTATCTGAACGTTGACTCTTTAACTTAGTGAATCCACCTCCATCCATTCAAAGCCCCCGTTGCTTCATTGAACCAAATCTTTGAGCACTTTTATCCAAGAAGAAATGATGCTTTAAAATTAATGAATTGCATGATCATATAGATCATTCCTTCTTAGCACCTTCGAATAGTGCACAATCCCTTACACAACCTTCATTTATAGATGAATATTACTCCATACTGATTGAATAGGAAAGCTTAACTCATGAGCAGCAACTCCCTTCCATTCAACAGTATCAAGTTTCATCAAATCGAGCTTTAAGTATGAAATAAGCACAATTTATTGCTCCAACTGCAAAACAAATGAAGAAATCCTATAAGGATATAGTAGCTACCACAATCCTGGGGCTTATGCACATAATTTTTCTCTTCTTGATATGGAGGAAGACATGGATGAGGATCACATCAATTCCTTTGACATTGATCCAAACATAAGGCGTGAATCAGTTCAAGAACAACTTACTACAAAAGATCCAATAAATGGAACAACTATTATAACTTTCTCAAAATAAGAAAAATCTGTTTTACAAAAACCTTGGAAACAATCATTAATAATTAAGCTATATAGTAAAATAGTGTCTTACCTGATTTTATACCCAAAATTGAAAATGCTATGGAAAACATCTAGTGAATTTTTCCTTATTAGCCTTAGCTCGGGCTTTTATAACGTTCTCTTCAAAGACCCTGATGATCCAATATGTAATTAAAAACATGCCATGATTCATATTTGGAAAATTCCTTATGATCCAATGTCGAGAGCCAAATTTGCAAGCCTTAACAACAACATTCAACTCGATGACTGTATGGATGCATATTCTAGAGCTCCCTTTGGACTATTACTCTCTTATTGTGCTAAAAAAAAAAAATGGACATGTTATTGGACTAGTCTTATTTTTTGATGCGTGTACACTTAATGCAAAAAGAGGCCATTTTGCAAGATTATGCATCCAAATAAATCTCTTTGAACCTATAATAAACACTATTGTTTTGGACAGCATGAATCTCATAATACAATATGAGGGATCAAATAATTTATGCCTTACATATAGGCATACTGGGTACTCTACAATTCATTATGCATTTAGTAAAGAAAATTTACAAAGAAACAAACTCACCATCAACAAACAAACAGAGCTCATGCATCAGAAATTCTTCTCCTAAACCCTCTCTGGAGGATAAAAAATTCAAAGAGGCAGCGAATTAAATGAAAGCCATGTGATGTCTCTAAGCCATCATGACTCCATGCTCGTGCTATTAATGTAAGTAGCTCTTGAGCTAGAAAACTCCTATGGCCTTTGGATTCTTGTCTAGCCAAAGAAATGAGCACCTAAACCTTCTTCTTTTGCTTGAAATCAAGAAGAGCAGCCCAAACTTGAATTTTAGAATAGTACCCATCTAATGTAACAATCCAAATGAAACTCCTCCTACTGAGATAATGTCCACTTTGGTGTGGAACACTATACAGTTTTGTCTTTTGGTACAATAGTTTCCTAGGAAGTCATTTATCATGGAATTGACTTAGTCTAATCATGGTTAACTACGAAGTTTCGATGAACTCCAAGCTATTGCAACAAAAAGCACCTCAATGATTAAAGTTCCATCACTTAGCATTTAAAGGGTATGACAATCCACCCTCTATATAGAATCGACATCTTTGTCAATTTCATTACATAAGTCTAAGACTGCCACTAAATAGAGACTTCACCCTTTCGGCTGGTGGATTGCTTTGACACCATTCGTAATGACCCTATTAAAACTTTTTCCACTAAAGTATTGTCTACTTTGCCATAAAATGCCTACGGTTTTGTCTCTTGATATAGCACCTTCTCAAGAGGTCACTCATCCTAGGATTAACCTAGCCTTAGTATACTTAACTACGGAGTTCCAAAGAATTCTAAGCCACTATACTAAAAGACACATCGATGATTAGATTTTCATTACCTAACATTTAAGGGGTATAATAGTTAAGTAATAAAACTATCGAAGATAATTCTCTTACTATCGGTTGAGAACTAAATCTACTGTTAACAGACCCTCATTCCCTCACATTCGTATCTAACTACAAAGTAAATAACCCAATTCAATCAATTATTCCTAATTCCTGTCATGCCCTAAACTCGAGGAGTCGTAATAGTTTTGCCGTATAAACCAATTTACGCTGGAAGCTAGCTACTAATGTAAGTATAGCCTCCACAAGGAGTATACCACTCTACTACTTAGAAGCGTCTTATTCAGTACCTGGTGGGAATCAACCTAGGGTATAACTTTTCAAAAGAGCTACTAAAAATAGTTTTATAGCTTAAATATGTCAGGAAAAATCAAGTTTTATAAATTGTATAAAGAATAAAATCTTGAATTTACTAAAAGATCTATGAAAAATTTATTATAAACCACAGGCTTGGAGAGTATGGAATATATCTCATTATTTGAAAACAAGGGGTCACTCGAGGAGACCTTATTAGTTTTCCTATAAGTTTGTACAGTCAATAAACCAAGTAGAAATCCAGTTAAGTAATCTTAAATCTCACTCATTAACCCTATTCTCTAGTCTTCTAAAACTTAGAATTGTACTGATGAGTCTATTGGGGAAACCTATAAAATAACTATATGGAAATGAGTGATAACTTGCTTAGTAAGTGGGATGAAGAAAGTAGAACATATTCGATACCAAGCAACCAAGGTTTTCAAGTAAGTTTAATTAGATGCAATGTATGATCAAGCAAATGCTATTGTACAACGTTGATTGATTGTTGTGAGATCAAAGAAATTTCACCTACTTTAATTCGGGTTTCGAGGAGTTTAACACCATGCATTCGTAAATTTGGTCACCAAATTGGGCCTTATGCAATGGAGAATACTCTCTACTTGAGATTACCTTCGAATCACAAACCCCAATCTAGTTGTGACCTCCTCTTATGTCAATTAGTTCAACTCAAGGTGGGGAGAAGACCATTTCTGCTATCCTCAATGAAGGGGTCCAAGTTTGGCCTACACTTCCTTTGGTTGCGATGTAAGTTTGGCTAGTAATTAAGCCAAGTTTGTATTAGCTTGCTTTCAGGGTGATTAAGCAAATTCAAACAATAGCATTTAATATTATGAAGCAATCAACACATCAATCTAAGACTCAAAAAACACAACAGTATTCAAGCACACACGTTGCATGCGTATAGGCAACTAACTTACAACCATAAATAAGACATATACTAAGGTCTCCGAGTATTTTTACATAATACTTTAAAGTACGGTGAAACACTAATCCTACTTACCTGGACACTGATGTTCATTCTTCTCATGCATCACTCAGGTTTTCCTTTATTATTCCTAAATTTAGTATGCCATCTTTAGTTTCCAACCAATATCTAGCATATTTGTTCATTGTGAACATTTAAGTATGTTTTCAATTCTGTTAAGTAAGTTTTTTAAGATATTTATTAGATATTAATTAAGTAGGATACATTATGACCAAAGTTCAGATCTGATATAAGTTTTTGACTAAAGTTCTAGCTTCAATAAGTTCTTAAAAGTGATAGATAGGTGACTTTCTGATTTACTCTCCGACTTTCAATGATCCAATATTCAGTATTAACCGCCTTTAAACTTCCAGTTGCTCTTATATTTTGTATCTTCCATCGAATTACTTTCTAGCTGAGGTTTTAACTTAGGATCTAACCTAACTTCATGATATGGGCTACTATCCGAGTAGTTTCTGACTCATATTTTGATTTTGATAAAGATATAGAATTTATATACAAATCACTGGCCGATTTACTATTGAACTCCTAGTGTGGTTGTGGATATTCAATACCAGACAACATTATGACCCAATTTCTGACGAAATTTCTAATCCTCAGTCTAAAATTAGATTCTTATTTAAGAATTTCTTGATTTACAATTTGTCTTAGGGAATAGGGTAGAGTCCAAACATGAGCCACCTTTTAGTACAAATTTAATTTTCTTAGTGTACTTAACATGTTTACACCAAGTTATATTCTAACTTATTTTTTGGCATGTTTTTTGACCTTATTGCTACTAATGCATCTAACTACTTTACATATACTTTATTTGCCCTGCATTTCCAAAAGTGTAAACCTTACATAAATAGTAAGTATCAACTAATACTTTAATCATCTACTTTCTTTGTTCATCATACTATCCATTAGTACACTAAATACTTGAAAAATCTAACCTTAAATCACTAAGTACCACTTTTACTTAAAAATCATCATTTCCAAATTCATATTAAACCACTTTCAGTTGTTGCACATAGATAAATACACATTATAAGATGACTTTTATAAAGACTTGATTAAGCCCCTTGTAAAACAATGTCTGACGTACTATTTTGGAAGATCGTAAAATACCCTAAAATTTGATGAACTAATTTTGAAAATCCAACCACATAGAATCAAAACTCAACATATTAAGAGAATAACTTCAAAATTTTAAGTAGAAACTATATGAATTAATATTTCATAAAACTTGATTGAAAATTGTTATGCAGGACTTTTTTTTAAAGACTCCATATTTACATTCAAAATTTTGAAAATTTGATTGAAGATTTAAATTAGTCATGCAAAAATACGTAGAAAACTAAATTTCAAAATTTTTGGAGTTCATTTGCTATTTTTTCCCTAATTTTTGATAAAGATCGAAGAGATAGGCGACTTACTAAAAGTCTAAGCTTCGGCCACTGTGAGGAAGAGGTTGTCGGCCAGGTTAGGCACTGGCCACTCCTTCAACTCACCACCCTATTTTACTTCCAATTGATCATTTTTCTTAGGATCTTGCATATCACCTTCTTCGTGTACTATTTTTCCCCAATCTTGTTTTCTCATTTCTTTCTATTTTCTCACTCCAAAATTTTCCTTAGACTTATAAATGCCTAAACTTTGTCTTGGAAGATGGTTGTAATTTTTCATAACTCACTTAGGTTGCTTTTAATTTTTCTATCCTTATTCAACATGAAGAAAAGTTTGGTTTAGGTGTCTATACAAGATGATTCCAATTTTTTTAATTCTCCAACTGTCACTAAGGTTCGTTATGGTAAAAGGAGGTTTCCTTGATTATTTTATAATTTTTTTTAACAATTTTCCCAAATTTTTATTAATTATTTAGTAGATTTTATCCAATTTTAGGTATTTTTAATAATTACGGGTATATATATTTATATAATAATTATACCCGATGTGTATACATGTCTTTTATATATTATTTTATGTACAATATTAATTATATCACTTCTATATAATTTATCTCTAAGTGTTTATTAATTTTTAAGACTAATTTGCATGGTACTGATAATATAATAGTATATTAAATTTATGTGATTTTAGTTATATTTTTAATATTTTATTATATTTTTAAATTTTAAGCCTACGAAGACTCTTCAACTAATATCATGAAGTTCATTGTCAATTTTTGGCCTAATTAGGTTACTTTCTTGAACACCTTAAATTGACAACTAAACTTAGTCGTACAAGTACGGGTCTTTTAGTTCCCCTAAAATAAAAAATGAAAAATCAACAACCAAATATACAATCTAATCACCTTAATGACCTAAATCTACTACAATCATCACAATTACCCCCTCTAAGAAACCCTGGTCACTCCATTGAATTTAAATCTCAATCTAATCCCCTCTCCAAGCACCAAATCACATTACACTAGAAAATCTCTCTCATTGAAAAAATTAGCAAGACAAGAGACTTAACATGGATAAGAGGGTAAATATTGCAATTTCTCTAAAGATCCTTCATTAAGATTTTGACCTACCATTGCTCTCACTACGCATGAGAATGCTATATGTACCCTTTGTAAGATATCGAGGGTGGGGGGGATGGCACGGTGTGGTGGTGGTGACGTGTATGTGAATTGATATGTTTGGAAAAATTAAAATCTTTTGTTGAGTTTAATTAAAAATATCCCTCTTAATAGCTTCATATGACGTGAATAGTAATATATTGATTGTTAACTTTTAGGCATAAAAACAATAACTTAAATAATAAAGTGTAAGAAATAAACAGAGATAGGGTCAAGAGAATCAATGGTAAAGAGAATCAAGCAGATGATTTAAAAAGCTTTGGTATTTTGCCTACTACTCTCTTTCAACTCCATTATTGAAGACCTAGTCTTCTTTACTAGTACCATTCTACTGGTCTAATTCTTCAATAATAAAAAATGAAAACGTAAGTTTACAAGGATATCGGTCACTCTCTACCGTGTTACATTAGCTTCTTCTTAAGCTAAACACAAATCTATAAAAATCTCCCTAAACCTTACACTTACTCAATTACAGTTTCCTAACAAAGATTACAAAAGAATAAGACAATACAACAAGAATCACTCTAAAACTTTCACATAAATACAAAAAGAATTGAGTGAAAATTTTGTTTAATACAGTTTCTAATAGTTTGTACTTATATACAAGAGATAGCAAAATATTATGTTTTGAGCGTATGTATTTCTCTTCTTCTATAGGTAGAATTGTATTGTGTTGTTCTTTGGAGTATTAGCTAGAAACGACTAAATTCCTTGATTTTATTGAAAAAATATTACTTAAACTAATCTTCTTTTTATGTTGACGAAAAAATCCTAAGAAAACAAGATTTTGAATGTTCGAAATTTTTGAACTAAATGCTATTATCTCCTGATATAATTCACGCAAAGCTTGATCCCTTTTAATTGTTGTAGCTTGTAATATCTAATTTAGGAGCTTCAAAAATCTACTGACATTTAAAATTTTGAATCTATATATCTTGTAATATGGATAAGCTTAAATAGATCAAATCTTACTGAAATGGATCTATCCAGATATAACCTTGTTATTTCTGAATGTCGAGATATCTAAATGTCCACTAATGGAAAACTCCTATGTTGATCTTTATTTTGAAGTTTGAAAAATTCAAAAAATACTTTGATATAATTTGCATGTTATAAATTTTCCTCAAAATGCACATATGTATATCACTCCAAACTGAAATCTTCTTAAATATATCTTCTATTAAACTGTTCAAGACTTGTATTGAATTCCTTAAATTTTCGAATATATCAGATTTTAAGAAATCTGATCCATCCTTATTAACATGCTACATTTGAAAAGAACTGAGCCTTATTCCCCCCCCAAAAAAAAAGTATAGTTCAAATCTTTTTTAATTTGAGAAGTTATCTCCCTTATCTAATCATTAGATTTACGCTGCTTGATATATCTTATTTTACCCGAAGTTGTTATTTAACTATATGAAAAGAAAACAAAAACTTATGCTTCCATATTAACAACTTCACCATATCAATATACTCTTAACCCTTCTACCCATCGAATTTTGTCATTCAACCATATGGTTCCTGTTTCCTTTTAAAGAAAATAATCAAGATTGCTTAGAAGCTTTAAAAACTTCACTTTGTTGTTAGTTTAAGAATCTTCCACAAAATTACTCAACTTAATTCTTCATGTCTGATCTTAAAATGCTCTATGGAAAAGTACAATTAAATATCAATCCTCCTTAAAATCCCCAAAGACTTGAACCAACTTAATGGAATGGAATTGAGTGTATTTCCTTAATACACTCAATAAAAGTAGAGTTAGGTCTTCTTTAAATAATTTTCTTACTTAAATAATCCGAATTTGATCAATAATCTTAAGCTTTAAACATCTTGTTCACAACTGTACAAGATTATTTTTTTATCAACATTTTGAGCTCTGTTATAACTAGTATTATTTGTCTGTTGATATAGTTTTTGACCTACATTCTTCCATACATTTTGACCAAGTAGTTTACAAACTTCATTTTCTTTCTCAAATTGATTTCACTATAAATTGCCTTGTACACTTACTATACCTATTAGATCCATTTTAATTCTTTTTATTATCATCAAAATTTGTTAAGAGAGAACTCAACACCCTTCGTGGATGGATTTACTTGAACTTTAATGGAGCTCCATCAACTTACATTTGTTAACAAAATCTTCGCACTAATCAAGCAAGTTCCTCATAGAAAGGTTATAGTTATCTCAGCTAATGGTTAGACGATCTTAGGAATGGGGCAACTCTGAGAACTATCAAAGAGTATCTGTTGATCATCCTAAGCGTTGTGCCAAATTACATGACTCATCCAGACACAATCCCGGATGTATGGGAGATGTCATATGTAACAATAGTCCACATGCTCATTCAGTGACCCAACTTTGAGCTAACCCCGATAATCACTCTGATAACTCTAGTAATGTAAAGAAGGACTGCGATTCTCCTCATGTATTGCAGCAGGGAAGAAGTGGTTGCTCTCTTAACCTATGACTATCGGCTTTCGAAGTTTGATCTTGAAGCAAAAATAGTTCTCTATCTAAGCCATTAAATTACTTGGTATAAGGTTGCCATAACCCTAATGGATTTTGAATTGTTACCCATTTTAGTTAAACCTATTAAAATCCTTTCATGGAATGTCCGACGAGCAAATTTCATACGTAAACCCGATGCGATTAAGGAGATGGTCAATGACTTGTAAGTAGATATGTTATTACCATGTTCTTATTCTCTCTAGACGATTAAAAATAGCATCTGTAGGCTTAAAGATTTAGTTGGACACTAGATTTTTCAATTCAACCAGCTTATAAAACATATCTAGCATTACTTTAAATCCCTTTACTCTACTACAAAAGTCCAAGTTTCTCTAATTAGCTTTCTTCTAAACTATCTTGGGGGGGGGAGTGGGGCACTCACTCCTAAACAAAGTCAATCCATAAGCAAACTCTTATCATAAAAGAAATAACACATGCTAAAAACTTTATTAGATTAATAAAAACAACAGGAAATGATGGATTTCATGCAAAATTCTAAAAAAATTGTTGTTCAATTGTTAAAGACTCTATTCTTAATCTTGTCAAGAAAGTTTTTGAAACATAGTCCTCATCGACTTCGATCAATGAAACATTAATCACACTCATATCGAAACACCCAACTCCTACACAAATTATCCAATATAGGCCAATAAGCTTCTGTAACGTTACTAAAATCTTAACTCATCACCTTTGCCTATTTCTTAATGAGATCATACATCCATGTCAAGCGAGCTTTATCCCAAAACATCCCTTTTAGATAATATACTTCTAATACATGAGATTCTTCACAATTTTAATTTGAAAATAGGGGAAACTGGTTTTGATGATGAGAACATCAATCTTAAAAAAGCTTTTGATAGAATAAAATGAGACTTTATAGTAGCAGCTCTTGTTTATCAATAATTTCAACCTAAATCCTCTTGAATGGTTCGTATTTGAACTCATTCCAACCAACTCGAGGAATTCGCTAAGGAGACTCACTTTCTCCTTACTTTTTTTTATTTGACCTCTAAATGTTTAGTAAGTTGATTGATTGAATATCAAGTAATGCTTAAAAAGTTACGACCTATGAAGTTTCAAGACAAACTACTTAAACTCTCACATATCTTCTTTGTATGTGACATTATTTTACTAGCTGAAGCCAACTATTCTATAGCGAAGTGTATTTATTAAGCCCTTAAAACTTTTCAATTATAGTAAGGCCTAGGAGTAAAGCACTCTAAATCTACCATTTTCTTTTCTAAAAATATCAAGGAAAATGTGACTTGATAAATTTCCTTGCTACTTGGCTTGAAAGAAGCAACAAGCTTAGGAAAATATTTAAGTTTCCCCTTAAGTAAAGGCCTAAAACTAAAGTAAAGTGACTTTAAAGAATTGATAACAAAACTACAAAATAAGCTCGTTGGATGCAAAGGGAAATCATTAACTCTTGTAAAAAGGGTAATACTTATTAAAGCTACTCTACAAGCCATTATGAACTATTACATGTAAGTTACCCAGTTCTTAAATTTAACTATTAAAGCTTTAGATAAACTATGTAGAAAATTTTTATGTAATAATAACAAGGATGGTTAGAAAAGACAATGGATTTCCTTGTTGAGATTGTGTCAACCAAAATAGCTAGGTGGTCTTGGACTTGTTGACCTTAAGTTGAAAAATCGTACCATCGAATTAAAAAGAATTTGGAAATTTTATCAAGTGCAAGTTATGTTAGAAAAAATACAAAAATTACTTAAGGCGAAAAGACATCTTGCTTATGCCTTCCTTGTCCTCCATTTGGAAAGGTTTAGTACATGGGTATCAACTTGCCAAACTACATTGTCATATCACACTTGGCAATGGAAAAACTACTAATCTTTGGTACGATAGATGGCTAAAAAATACAACATTACGTTCTCTAATTCAGGGTCCCATAAATAGACATAAAGACTTGCTTACAATCTACCATGCTTCGAAAAACATAAATGATTGGCACAATGAGATCATGTCCTTTGAAATATTTGAAATAATTAAGCAAAATTTTGATCCCTATATCCTTTTAGAGGACAAACAAGATAACCAAGAACTCTTATCAAATCCACAAGCTTTTAATTCATAAGATTACTATAAACTTTGTGTCAAGTTGATACTAAATTATCCTCTAATGATGCTAACTTCTATTGAATTTGGAAGCCATATTTGCCATTAAAAATACAAATTTTCTTATGGAGGATTTGTTTGAATGCCTTGCTAATTAAAACAAAATTATTTTTAGAAAATAGTATATTATCTATTTGTTTTTGTTGTGAACATGAAGCAGAATTTGTGATGCATGCGTTGTTCTTATGCCTAAGAATTTTCTTCTTTTCAACTCAAGTATGATTTGTGTTTGAAGAGCCTTTTACTCCATCCTTATGGCTAGAAAAACATATAAAACACTCCTAGAAATGTAAATTTATTTCAAAGCCTCCTAATGAAGTCATCCTTGTTTTCTTTCTATGGTTGTGTTGCCATGATAAAAATGATATTGTCTTTCAAAA
Source organism: Lumnitzera racemosa (assembly GCA_024138005.1). Classification (NCBI taxonomy): domain Eukaryota; kingdom Viridiplantae; phylum Streptophyta; class Magnoliopsida; order Myrtales; family Combretaceae; genus Lumnitzera; species Lumnitzera racemosa. The sequence continues at coordinate 17,384,216 of JAMXBC010000001.1, forward strand.
CACAAACCCTTCAACTAAACTTATTTATATATGGTGTATTGCCAAACAGTTAGCCCATGAACACCGAGTAATTGTAGTATTTAGGAAAAAGAAATTACACCACATTGAAGTGTAAAGCTAGACTTGGGAACCACCTCAAGCCAATTCGATGAAATTAAGCATGAATACATCCTTATATGATATTGTAACTGTAAGTGGGTGCTAGGGGATGAACTTGGGAATTGAGTTGTTGGCTATACATGAAAACTTGGATGCGTAGAAGTACTCTAAGCAAAGCTTTGGAGCCTTTATTTTGGATTGATAATTAGTGGAAAACTTAAAGTTGAATATCTAGAAATCCAAATGGACTCACTCATTATTGTTGAATTATTAACATTTGACGAAAAGTCAACGTACTTCACTTCTAATACTGTTTCTATTTGTAGGGAAAAGTTTAGAAGTTTCAAGCAAGTTCCGGTTGCTTTTATACCAACATAGGTGAACCAAGTAGCAAATCCTATGGCTAATCTTGCTAGGACTATGTTGTAGGAAGATGTTATATTTGTTCCCCTAAACTCTATTTGATTTTGATGTAAGACCTTATAAGGTCACTACTAGGAAACGTAATGTATCTAAGCAGTTAGTTCTGGATCCTACCTTGTATAAGAATATAGGTATTGGCTAATTTTGTAATACTAGGAACTATATTTAGTATTAGCTATAAATAAAATTTTGCTACTTCATTGAAATAAAAAAAAAAACAATCTACAAAACATAGTTAGTGATTCCATAAACATCTAATGTAACAACTTTACTTTTTTGCTATATTGTATGAGAATATCGTTATTAGGGTTGGCAATTCGAGGCTTCGACCCATTGGACTCAAATACGATACCATATGATTTTTAAATGGGTTTGTGCATGGAAAAAATTAGACTATGGACACAAGCATGTTAGGCACATTGAAGCCCAATTAAATTTGTGTCTAAGTTTGTATTTAGCTCCTAAACTCACTTATAAACCCATTTGTTAAAATTTTTTTATAAACATGTCATAGGTTTAACCCAAAACTCATTTAACTTAAGGTTTTAATAGTTTTCGAATTCTCATTGACTTTAGCCACACCACATAAACCATAAGTTAGCACTTTTAGTTTTCAAATCTCATTATTTTTCTTATGTTTGCATTTTATTTCACAAATATATTCTTCCTAAGTTAGAGATTTTAATTAAGGTATGAGATTCACTACTCTTAATTATGCATATTTCTTGCTGCATCATAATTTAAATGGATAAAAACCTATGAACTTGTCTACGCATTTCATTTGTCTTTTTTAAAGTGTTTTTAAAGAGTTTTGAATTATGTTCCTTTTAACGCTTGGTAGATGGATTAATGTAAGCTATCAAGTTTTCTCTTTTGGGTGGTAAATAAGCCATGAAGTTTTTTTTTTTTTGGTAAATTTTTTTTTATAAGTTGGAACCTACATTAATTTGTGATTTCCTTGCTTGATTATATGTATACATATTGTCTTATTTGCTCAAAAGCATGTGCATTTAATTGGAATTAATATGCTATGAATTGCATTGGCTCGAGTATGGAAAATCCAAATGATCAATTATCTATATTTAATGAAAAATTTGTAACACTATGTGTGAGAAAAATATCTTTTCCCTCCGCCATTCTCTCTCTTTCTCTCCTTCTTCATTTAGTTTAGTTTCAATTAATATATAAGTATGAAATGAGTAATTATAAATGACCCACCCCACTATGCTCTCGTGTGTCCACATTTTTTATTGATAATTATTGCATGTGAAGTTTTTGGTGATATTTCTAAGTGGATTGTTAAGGTGTTAAATCTTGCCTACATGACTGAGCTAAAAGTTTTGAATTATATTGTTTAAGCAAAAATTGCTAAAATTCTATTGTGAACTCTTTTCATCCATAGTGATTACTATAAAAAAAACCATACTAATGATTATAAGCAATTTATGAATACAAAAATTGTTAGGGTACTTGTTAGATTTAGTTTTATTTAATGTTAAAGTACTTCTTTGTCCATATAGTGAAGATATGGAAAAGAAGAAACCTTAATGTTAGTGGTCTTATATAATTGTCTTGTTAATATGAATGCTTCTTTCTAAAAATCTCCTTTGTACTTGTAAGTTATTTATAGATATATTATCACCCTTTGTATCCATAAGTGTTTTGTATATTTATTTATAGCTTTTTAACAATAAAGGAGTTGAACCCAAACATGACACACGCTTAATAATAGGTCAGGTTATATATTTAAGTTTTCATACATAATTAGTGAACAGGTTATGTCACGAATTGACGTTTTACATATATGAACCCATTTAGACATATAAATAAGACAAAGCATGGTAATACTAATTGCTAGCCCTAATCATTGGTGATATTTTGTATAAGATTGCTATAAACATTAGTACCCATTCAAATAACATTTTTGATTTTATGAGTGAAAGAACTACTTGACAACTTCTATATGCAAAAGGGTTTGACAAATATCATTACAAACCTTATATGTGGTAAAGTAGATAAATAATTAAGTTGCTAAAATCATTAATAAAAATCTACTATGAGCTTGGAAGAAATAAAATTAAGAGATCATGGACATATTGTACATACTACCTATATATGCTCCACTGCCCTTTTGTTTTTGTTTTTGTCCATATAAGAATCATGATTAAGGATTTGAGAAATGTAGCAAAAACTCTAAGAAAATCTAACTAATTAGTTTATTAGTCTCTTGAAAGAAAGTAGTATTAGGTTTATTAGTGCATTTCCATCATTATGTTGCTTTTATACAATTTCATTTGTGTATTTTCTCATTGCTTTTGATGGTTCAAAATTTTTTCTTCCTTTCTAGGAAATTATGGAAGTGTAACTTGCTTAAGGTTCAATGTTACATTGAGCTTTGTTCTTGTGTTACTAACTTCCTATTTAATGCTTAGAGCTATTGACTTAAAGAAAAAAAAAAATGCTTAGAGCTACATATTATGTTGTTAAATGGCAAATAGACTGTCAAAGTCTTCTAAACCACGTAAATAATAGCATACATATGGATATTCATAAATTGAGGACATTTTAATCAAATATCAATGCATGCATATTCCATTCCTTTCCGAATATGACAAAATGAAACATAATATTGGAATGGAATCAATGATTCTACTGTAGTGTTGTGTTTTCAATATAGGAATGATTGATTAGTTTCATTTCATTCTATTCTAACCCACTTTTGCATATCGAATGTGATATAAAAGACTGAGGCAAATTCGACAAAAGACAGGCCGACATAAAAAGAAAAAACTTGAAACGTAGCAAATTAAAGGAAAGTGCTTAACTCTTAAGAACTACTTATGGAACATTTTGAAGTGATCTTATTATTGTCTAAAATTTAGAAGACATACCTAGAAACTAAAAGCCAACTTAGAGAATGGATATAATAGAGTTTTATATGAATACGAGGCCATTTTTGAAAAATATTATAGAAAGGGGCCCCTAGTGATAAATATTCTAAATATAGTATAGTGAAGGCTTATGCAAAGTGTAAAAAATTTTCTTAACACAATACCAAGAAGGCACACCAAAGGCATGTGCCTTCAGCGTATTGCAAAATAAGATAAAGGCATATTCCTTGGCTGTGCCTTTCAAGTCCTACATATTAAAACACCAAAACACAGAATAGAATCCACAACTTGTAAAATGTACATATTAAAACCCCCAAAAATGCACACTTTGCCTACATGGTTTTTAAATTTCTTCATAATTTCATTCCTATTACACTTTAAACATCTCTATCAGGTATGCGTATAGGTACCATACATGGCTACGAGAGCATTTCAGGATACTTCCCCATGGTGCAAACAACAAGACAGTCAAGCGGTATGTGCATACATACATCCTTAGCTTGATGAGAGGGTTTATCTCTATGGATAAATCCTCTAGCTTGATCCACTTGATGTTTTTGTAATTGTTGGAGGACTCTACAATTGCAGGGTAGTACAATTGGGGCTCTACGTACTTGGCGTGGTTGTAAAGATAGTTGTGTTCAGGCATATAGTCGGATGCGGATGAGATTGGAGGAGCTATCATCCTTTTATAAGTGTAGGCATGGAATATATTTCCATATATTGTCTTACTTAGTTGATATGGTTTCTCAATTGCTGAGAAGAGGCCATTAGCAGCTTAATGGAGGGTCGTGCAAGATACGACCTAACGTGCCAATCATGTTATAGATGCATACTGTACCACGTTCAACTTACATATGGTGCACCAGACATGATATATTAACTCTTCTTATATGTGCTTATGTTATTACACCTCATTCTCAACTCCCACATTTGTTGCTTATGCTAGGTGATTTGGGAACCATACTTTAAGGAGTTGTTGCAGTTATTGCCCTAATTTTGTAGTGTTGGATAGCATATTTGGATGGCTAAAGTCCTACTTATTTGTTTCCACATCGTTGAGTGGTGTTTCCTTTATCATGTCATTCGGCAATTCGGTGGGTATTGATTGCTACTGTAGGATGTTGACACCAGCGATTGCTTCTACCAGATTGACCTCATGGTAGGATCGATGTGGACTAAATCCACATCTATGACTATTATGTTTGGCTATAGGTCGACATGTACATAAGTGCAAATCTAGGGTCCCAGTGAAGTCAACCCTGGTTACTAGCCATGGTACTAGCAGATTACCTTTGGTTATATCACATATTAAAGAGCTATCATAGGTCATCTAGCAATTCCCCATCCCTTCATAAATTATATTCTTTGTACGTGCATACCTTATGTCATGTATATTGACATCTTCATGTCTGTTTATTTCAGGTAGACTCGCTTTAAGATGCATAGTTAGCTAATGACTATCCATCTACATTTATCATTGTAGATGGAGTGTTGTAGCTCATCAAGGAACATAACGGCCTCATACTCTACCCACTGTACAAAGAAGAGGAAGAGCAGCACTATGGAGAACATGACGGAGATGAGGGAGTACTTGTAGTAGAGGCTATTCTACCTCCTTTCCCACCACCTAGAGTCAAAGCCAGAGTTTAGGGACGCATTACTAGGCTGAGGCGTGGTTGTAATGGCTACAACTAGGAGGTGTTGTCATTAAGGTGGCATTATATGGACTTAGGCAACATCAGTTTCGTATCTAGGGTTGAATCCAGCTCCCAAATTGCTTCCAACTTAGGGGGCGGATCCATTTGCTACATGACTCTTGAGTTCCATCGTTAGATGGAACTCCTCACTCTACCAACCCCTAAAAAATGATGCCTGTACTATTTGTAGTCTTCTATGGGTGAGGGCATCACTCAGGTAGATCCGACTTGATGTGTCTTTGAGGTTGGACACATGGAAGAGCACCATAATAAAGAGAATTAAAAGACAATAAAGAAAAGCTAGCAAAGTCCAAGCAGCTACCAATAGGATATGACGCACTAATCAATCCTACTTTTCCTACAATCCATCAGATATGACTTACCAGTTTGAACTATAAGGTTACTTGCAACTACTTATTGCCAAAAGGAATAGATAAGAGTTAAGGCTAAGGAGAACACTAGGTTACTCATAAAAGAAACTTATATTAATTATAATGATTGATTTCTTGTCTGCGTACATTAAGTGGGGATTTATATACCCATCCTACTAGGGTTACCTTACATGAGTGAAAAGACAAAAGGGTAATCTACAAAAAGGATATATAAAACATAATTAAAAGGGGAAAAAAAGACGAAGAATGAATCCTTTTGAAATGTTATGGTAGAAGATACATGTCTTATGGTGGCTAGATGTTTTGAAATACACTACAAATCGAGCGAAATGAAGAAAAAGGGATTACAATCAAGGCCGACTTGACTTGGATTAGGATAGAGCTTAGTCAGTCAGCCGCTAGAGAGAACTCATCTTGGGTTGGGGTCAAACGTTGGTGGTTAACTCAAGGGATCGGCTTGGATAGTCGTTAGAGGTTATCTGCTTGGATGTTGTTTGTGTCATGTTACAGTTGTTTGGTAGGTCTGGTGCACATGATAGCTCGGTAGTCAAGTCAGCAGTAGAGGGAAACATAGAGGTTAGGATAGGAATTTTAGTCTTGGATGGAGCTTCGAGCTAGTATTCTTCGAGTAAGTCCTTGGAGTCCTTTAACTCAGCTGCGTATGATAGATCTAGAGGGTTGATTCCTATTATCTACTTGGGGGTTGAAAAGACTTGACCTCAAATCTGAAGTGGTCTCCAGTTCTTGTTCTTTTGGGGCACCTATAGGGTCTTCTTTTTCTAGTCGGTGAGGAATTAGGTTAGATACATTGAAAGTGGAGGAAACACCATAGTCATTAAGAAACTAGATCTGGTAGGCATTACGGTTGATTTTCTTCAGGATCTTGAATGGACCATCAATTCATGGACATAACTTGTTTTGTCTTAATTGTAAAAATTTTTTTCGGCTAAAGTAAATTCATACTAAGTCTCCTAGCTAGAAAGAAATAGTTTGTCATCTTCGATTACCAATCTCTTATTGTTTTTTATTAAACTTGGCAATCTTCCTAATCACAGACTAGTGTAACTCTTGCAATTCTTAGGCTTGGTTAACTTCGGATTGACTTTCTTCAACAACTATAGGGGTACCGATTAGATCTAGGGGGATAGTGGGATTGAGTCCATAAATGACCTTCAATGGGGTCTTCTTAGTGGTGTTGTAGATGATTCTGTTATATGTAAACTTCACAACAGGTAGATACGAATCCCAATCCTTTAAGTTTGTTCTTACAATAGCTTTGAGTAAATTGCTTAGCATCCTATTCATTACTTTAGTTTGGTCATCAGTTTGAGGGTGATTACTAGAACTGAACATAAGTTTAGTTCTGAGTCTTTTCTAAATTGTCTTCAAAAAATAGCTTAAGAATTTTGTGTCCTAATTTGAAATAATAGTCTTTGGTACTCTATATAATCGAACAACTTCCTACAAAAAAAAGTTAATAACATATAAAGCATCATTAGTTCAATTGTACGGAATGAAATGTGTCATTTTGTTAAAATGATCCGCTATAACAAATATAGAATCTTTTCCCCTAGATGTTCGGGGCAACCTTAGGATAAAGTCCATACTAAGGTTGGCCTAAGGCAAGGTTGGTGTTGGTAAAGGCATATACTCTTCATGTGGTTCTCTTATCTCCTTAGCTCTCTTGCATATTTCATAACTATCAATTACCTTATTGATATCCTTTGCCAAACCAGGTTAATAAAAGTTTTCCTTTAACAAATTAGCTATCTTGGTCTCTCTAAAATGACTAGAAAATCCACCATTATGAGCTTTCCTAATCAACAGCTCACGTGAGGAATAGTTTGGTATGCATAACCTTCAATCTTTGAACAAGTAGTCATCCTTGAGGTAATATTCTCCAACAACAAATCCTTTCGATACTGCTTAAGAATGGGACCAAAATGAGGGTCATAAGCGTACTATTTAGTGATAAGTGAAAATCTTAGTAACTTTTCCTACAAAGTGGTCAGCAAGATTTATCGACATGATAGAGTATCAGCAACTATGTTAGCGCTTCCTTTCTTGTGTCGAATCATGCTGGAGAAACCTTCATAAACTCTAGCCACTTGGCTTCTCTCTTTGAAAGTTTGTTTTGACTCTCAAGATACTTCAATGACTTATGGTCAGTGTAGATCACAAGCTCTCGTGGTAGTAAGTAATGTTGCCAGATAGTGAGAGCTCGAATAAGAGAGTACACCTCTTTCTCGCATACAAAATAGTTTAATGCGGTAACATTTATCTTGTCACTGTGATAGGTAACCGGTCATTGTTTTTACATCAAGACGGTACCAATTCCAATGCCTGATGCATCGCATTCCAGTTCCAATGGCTAGTCAATATTTGGTAATGATATGATAAGGGCAGAGGTAAGCTTTTCCTTGGTTTCCATGAAGCTCTTTTCAGCTTGGTCATTCCATCTGAACCCATCACTCTCTTAGTCAAGGGAGCAGCTATGGTACTAAAGTTTTCAATGAATAGCCTATAAAAAGAAGCAAGGCTATGGAAACTTCGAACTTCAATGACATTCTTTGACATTGGCCATTTCAAAATAGCTTAAATTTTTTCTCATCTGCTTAGATCCCTTCTCTTAGTACCACATATCCAAGAAAAACCACTTCACTCTTGTAGAACATACACTTCTTCAAGTTCCCATATAGCTTCTCGGCCCGTAAGATATTAAAAGCAACTTGGAGGTGTTGAACATGGTTGTTCAGGTCAGCATTGTATACTAATATGTCATTGAAGTACACGACTACGCATTGTCCAATCAGAGGGTACATCACATGGTTTATCAATGGCATGAATGTGCTCGGCGCATCAGTAAGTTTGAATGGAATAACTAACCATTCGTAGAGACTATGCCTCTTCTTGAAGGCAATCTTCTATTCATCTCTTGGCCTTATGCAAATTTGATGGTAACCACTTTCCAGGTCAATCTTCTAAAATACCTTAGCGCCATGAAGCTCGTCTAACATGTCATCAAGCTTTGGTACTGGATATCGATACTTGACAGTGATATGGTTAATTGTTTGATTGTCAATGCACATGCACTATGAACCATCCTTCTTTATGACGAGCTGAGTTGCTACAGCACAAGGGCTCATGCTTTCCCTTATATATCCTCGCTTTATGAGCTCACCTACTTATCTTTTCAGCTTGGCAGCTTACTTAGTGTTCATTTTGTAGGTAAGTCGGTTAAGCAGGGCGACGCTTAGTTGATAACCAATACAATACTCTATGCCTTGAACTGGGGGTAGTCCTTTAGGCAATTCTTCAAGAAACAGGTAAAAAAAATCATTAATCAGTATTCGAATCTCTTTAGGGACTTTTTTTAGATCTTTCATCTCTCGTAATCTCCTAATCAATAGAAACATAGGCTCATTGGCCTTTTTAATAGCTTGGACTTCTCTTTGGTTCATCACTAAGGCTTTCTTCTTACTAGCTTAGGTAAGCTAATTATGAGTCTCATTCACTTAGGATAAGGTCATGGGTTGCAACATAACCTTCTTTCTATTCTTAACAGAAGCATAGGTGTTCTTGTATTTGTCATGAGTAATACATCGGTCGAACAACTAAAGTCTTCTAAGCAATAGATGGGAAGCTCCCATAGGGATGACATTGTACACTACTTTCATCCCTATACACACTCCCAATACTGAATGATATGGTTACCTATTCAGTTACGTGTAGAGTACCCTTATCATGAATCCAACGTAGCTTGTAAGGTCGGGGGTGCTTAAAGGTTAGTAGACCTAACCTTTAGACAAAAGATTGCGCAACAACGTTAGTACAACTTCCTCCATCCACTATGATGGTGTACGGCAATCCCTTGATGTTATACTTCATATGGAATAGATTCTTTCTTTGGTCTTCCTTGGAGGTCGGTAAGGAGTTTAGTACTCGCTTTAGCACTAAGGTCATTACTTCTCCTTAGTTGGCATAGATACAAGTCTCATCTTCCTCTTCGGCTTTAGCCTTTCCAACATCCTTCTATTCCTCAAGTTCACTCTCGTTGGTGCTATCCACTACATCTCCTTGGAGCACCATAATACGTCAGTTCGGACACTTAGTAGCCATATGTCTAAAACCTAGGCATTTGAAGCACTTCACCTCGCTGGTCTTTCGCTTAGAGGTTTGTCCTCTCTCATATGTCCTCGTAGTCGACTTAGTCTCAATTCGGCTCGGCTAGCTTGCTTAATTATTGTTAGTTCAATCATTCCTCTCCTCGGCTTGGTATGGCCTCATAGGCTTAGCTTAAATAGGTTAGCGTAGAACAGAAGCCTGGGAAAATATAGGTCCAAGTTAGCTCAGAGCACTTTTTCTCTATTTTTCGACCCTCTACACTATCTTAATCGACTCTTCTAATGTATAAAACCTTTTCACTTTCACAATGTTGTAAATCTCATATTTGAGACTAGAAATAAACCTTGATACTATGTAAACCTCTGGTTCTTCCACATCGGCTCGGATCATAAGTATTTAGAACTCTCTCACATAGTCATAATAGATCTGCCTCTTTAGCGAAGTTTTTGCAACTTTGCAAATGTATCTTGTAAGTATGTCTCAAGTGTAAATTTACCCCTCAATAACCTTTTCATCTCATCCCAGGTCCTTATTCGTCGTCTTCCATTCCTTGCTTTGGATGCATTCAAATTTTTCCACCACATAGCGGTGTGCCCAATAAACTATAGTACAGTAAGTTAGACCTTGACAGTGTCTGTATATCTATAACAGTCAAACACCTTCTTGACCTTCTCTTCTCATTCCAAATATTCATCTGCATCTTTACTTCTACTGAAAGGTGGGATTTAAACCTTAATATCATCAAGTCCTCGAGGAGCTTATCATCCTTCCTTTCGCACTTGGTAGTACTCAACTTCTTCTTCCTCTTCATTGATCTCACATCTACTTCCTCATCATCCTCTTCTATTTCATGCAACTCTAGCCTTCGTCTAGTAGCTCGGTTTGTAACTCCTCTAGCTCGTTGGGGTTAAACTAGGCAATTGGCTTAGCTATCTTGGCCATAGCATCTCTCTGGAACATTCTTAGTAGGTTATGATGAGGCATACCTTAGCGTTGTTGCCTATTAACTTGCATCATAGTGACCAGACTCTCTATAAGATTAGTAAGTTTATCGAGCTTATCATCAATTGACCCATAAATATTAATACCATTTTGACTATGACCAGGCTAAGCACAACTATTTTGATCACCAATAATACCTTGAACACTTGAATTTGACATAATGTGATATTTTCCCTAATAGATTAACAACACAACACAACAACACTTTTACCTTACTACTCAAAATGTCTACTAACATACTCTTAGTAGCTTCTACACCCAATATTTACTCAAACAGGATAAAAATAAACTTACTCTATGTTCGTAATGGAAAACAGAAGAAGAACAGAGTAACAAGGAACTACACGTACTCACTCACAAACCTCAACTACATAGTTCACAACTCCAAGCTTACTCTATACAAACATGCTGCAACAGTTACGAAAAGAACATAGTAGCCACTAACAATAACTACGAGCAAAAAAAGAACTTCACTACAACTTCCTACATTCCATCTTAAAACTGTGCTTTAATACCAGCGGAGTTGATGTGTCTCCAGGGTAGGACATACGGAAGAGCACCACAATGAAGAGAATCAAAAGGAAATAAAAAAAGCTAGCAAAGTCCAAGTAGTTACCAATAGGATATAACGTAACGATTGATCCCACTTAGCCTACAATCTGCTGGATGTGACTTACTAGTCTAAACTATAAGGTTGTTTACTATTATTCCCTATTAAAGGGAATAGATAAGAGTTAATGTTAAGGAGAACATTAGGGTTATTCATAAAGGAAATTTGTATTAGTTTTGATGATTGATTGCTTGTTTACGTACATTAAGTAGGGGTTTCTATACCTATCCCACTAGGGTTACCTTACATACAAGAAAAAACAAAAGGGTAATCTACAAAGAGGATACATAAAACATACTAAAAGGGGCAAAAGATTTTTCAGTACGAAAATGTAAAGAATCTTTTTGGAATGTTGTGCTAAAAGATACGTAAGTGGCTAGACGTTCTGAAATATAGTGTAAATCAGGTGAAATGGGGAAAAAGGGTTTATAGTCAGGGCCAACCTAATTTGGATCAAGTTGGAGCTCAATCAGTCAGCTACTACAGAGTACTCATCTTAGGTTACGTTTGGATGCTAGTGGTTAGCTTAGGGGATTGGCTTAGATAGTTACTTAAGGCTGTTTGTTTAGATGTTGTTTATGTCATGGCATAGTTATTCAGTAGGTTTGGCACATGTGATAGCTCGGTAGTTAGGTTAGTCGTAGAGGGAAACATGGAGGTTGGGATAGGAATTTTTGTCTGGATGGGGCTTGGAGCTAGTATTCTCTAAGTGAGTCTTTAGAGTCCTCTAGCTCGGCTACATGTGATTGGTCTAGGGGATTGATTCTTATTATGACTCCTCCTATTAGTCTAGTGCCTTCCTATGATTTGGACGACACACTAGTAGAGCCTTTAGAGTCTTAAGAGCATCGGAGGCGTTCCATACTGTTCTTGACCATCAAAGCCTTCTAGCATCATAAGAAAGATTTGATAGACATGTAAATTATTGTAATTATTTATGTAGATATAAACAAGGACCTATTGTGTACATATACTTTTGAAATAATATATGTTTAGATTTTAATGAAAGTTAATATGTGTTGCATGATTCTTGACTTTCTTAATCTCTTATGCTAAGTGGATGTTTATCATGTATTTAAATTTTATTCTTGTGTCTTTTGGCAACTGGAGTTGGTTTATTGGAAGCTGAAGCTTGATTGTTCATAGCTTGTGTTGGTATTTGCAGGAAATAATGTCTTTTGGGTTTAACTTAGTTCTTTGGTGTGATTTGCAGGTAGGTACAAAAAAAAGCTTATGGGTTGCATGTGCCTTCAATACAATTAGGATATAATGAAGGCATACATAGTGCATGCGCCTTCTTTGTTCCATAAGTTGTGAAATTTTTTTTATAAATAAGGTGTATATTTTGCATGCGTTTTTACTATATCATATTGGTAATATTTGTTGCCAAGAGTCCTTTTCTATAACATAGTTTGAAAAGGGCTTCGTATTTGTATAAAACTTAGATGTAACATATCCATAAAAAGGTTTTTCAAAGAATATACCACATAAAAAAAAAAGAGTAAGGAGACAAAAATATAGCTACACAAAGATCATGAAAAAAAATCAATTCTAGAAGAATTTTGCTAAAGAACACCCGTTGAAGGAGTGAATGGAACGGGTCTTGTTATAGCTAAATATCTTTCTCTTGCATACCTTGGATTCCTTGTAAATATATTGTCAATTATATTTGTAAAATCAACATATGGAAAATATTAATGAAATAGGTAACTTAATTTTCTTAATTAACTAACTTATATGTATATACTAGTGGAATAAACAAAATGATAAGTAAGAAATATAATAGCACTTGGCCACTCTATTCTTCAAAAGAAGGATTCTATTATGATCATGTTCTATTCAACGAAGTGAAAATAAGATAAGAAGGACTTATCCATGCATATAAGTATTAGTAGATAAAGCTTGGCTCTCATTAGGTGTAGTAGATGGTAGGGTCTTAGTGGGGGTGAGCAACTTAAGGGTTAGTGGGATATGAAGACCTAATTGTCCCCTACCTTATATGTATAAGTTCACAAATTTTTAAAAGTGAAACTTATCTTGTAGCATCCTAAATTACCAAAAAACCTATATCTTACAAAACTTATATAGTATAAGATATCTTGAAGAGTTTGTAATTTTTTTCTATTTTTTATAATTTTGAACTTTGCATGTTCTTTTTATAGCAAATTTTAGTTAAAATTTTTCATACCAAAATATTGTTTTTCAAACATTATATGAGAAATTTATGCTGAATGGCACTATTTATTGGTAAAACAATTATAGGGCAAATGTATAAGGGTGCATGTACAAAAGAAAAGATAATATAAGTTCTTTGCAACTGACAACAAATATTGTCTCTTGAAATTTAAAACTACAATTTTAGGTTTTGATTGAAAGCTTTAGGTTTATGATTTGTATTGATTTTATCGATTTCTTTTTAACATCAATTGAATATTATTTTTTTTAAGTTTTCTTAATAGAAAGAAAATGTAAGGTTCTTTTTATTCATTAAATTATTTAATAAATTTTATAGGATGGATATAGGATACTTGATATTTGTATCTTGTATAAATATTAGAGTATAAGTTTTAGGGTGGTTATAAGGTATAAAGACATTATAAGCGTATCATACCATGTAGAAGTAGGTCTCAGAAAATTGATACCTATCCTATGACTCTTAATACTCATCTTAAACCTATCTGATCGAGTAAAGTATGAATAGATAACATATATAATAGGGTTAGTTGCTTACTCCTAAGTTATAATCAACATACAAATGGATGTCTAGGAGCCTAAAAACTACAGTAAATCCCATTTTTCACTTGATTAGCTACCCAATGAGTACACTTATTTGCTTCTTTATAACCAAAAGAGAACCAACAAGTCTAAAACTAAGATTTTTAGGCTAAAATATCATGTATAATGCAAAAAGTTCTGTAAGAACTCTTTGATGGATCCTTAATAGAATTCACAATTTACAAAGAATCAGTGTCCAATTGAATCTATTGCTATCCTCTATGAGTGGCAATTTTTAACCCTTCCAATACTGTACTAGCTCCATTTTGTTTATAATTCTTAGAATTAACCATCAAGGTTGTTGCTTGAAGTAATTGTCCAGTCTAATCTCTACAAACAATACCCAATCCTTTGTAACTCTCAGTTATATTAACTAATACAGTTGAGCTTTATATGTTGGATATGAGGTGCTACTTAACTCTTAGATGGAGGATTATTAATAGCACAAACATTAGAAGAAACATAATCTTGCACTACTAAATTTGTTGATGTTAAGGTATTCTGTAAAGCAATTGAACTCGCTAGGATTTCTTGTTGTATTCCTTAGATGCAACGATAAAAATTTGGCCTTTCATCATTGAAAACACAACAATTCCTTATTCTCCAAATGTGCCATATTGTAATTGTAGCTGTTGAAAGGAAATCAATTGTTTGAACGGATGAAACATATTGGTTCAAAATAATATCCTCCAACCATACTCAGTTAAACCTTTCTTTTAATAATTACTAGCCGGCTGTGCACTTGCGATGCATGTTCCAAAAAGGAAAAAAAAAAAAAAACACACACACATACACATACACATAGACGTTAGAAGTGTTTTAAAATTATTAGAATTTTTACAATCAAATTATAAGTTCTTTAATTTGAACAATTTATTTCTAGAATTCTTAGAAGATTTTTAACTGGATAAATTTTTTTTAAACAGTTTCTAATGTAAGCATTAATGGAAAGTAGGTAGATAAATAGGAGAAGATGATGGAAAGTATCCATACGATGGAAACGAAAATATTAAAATTATGAATGAAAGTTATATTTGTAGTGATATGTGAGAGAGAGAGAGAGAGAGAGAGAGAGAGAGAGAGAGAGAGAGAGAGAGAGAGAGAGAGAGAGAGAGAGAGAGAGAGAGAGAGAGAGAGAGAGAGAGAGAGAGAGAGAGAGAGAGAGAGAGAGAGAGAGAGAGGGGTAGCTATGATGATAGAAAGAGTAAAATGTGTGAGAGAGAAATATAATAAAATCTTATATTAAAGTCTATACAGTTGAATTATAGTTAAGTTAGTTATTTTTTTGTTTTCTTTTAAATAATATAGATGTTAAAATTACTAGAAAAACTTTGTTGTTTATTTAATTTTAAATTTAAAGATTGAAATTACTAAATATGTTAAACTTTTGCTTCTATCTAAAGAATGAAATTGCTATATAATACTCACTTTTCCAACAACCATCATCACACTTATACTCTTCAATACTAAGCATTTGTCACAATGTCTATTTAAAAATGATGGATGTAATAAATTTAGCAAAATGTGAATTTATATGATTGTAATATTTAATAACTTTAAAATCCAAGTATATATATGAAAAAGCAAACATTTAGTTATTAAATTTTTTCCCATTTGTGATGAAAAATAACATTCCTGTTGAATATCGTAAGACTAGCATGATATAGCTATCAATAATTCAATAATATATATACATCGAAAGTGGGTCTCTTTGTGTACGCGGCACAAGAAAGAAGAAGAGAAGAGAGAAGGAAAGAAGAAAGAAAGAGAAAAGGGGAAAGCCAAAAGCGAAAGAGAGAGAGAGAGAGAGAGGGGTAGAGGAAAGAGTGAAAGATGCGGTAGATAAGGCGTTGGATCATGCACAAATTTGCATTTTGTGTCGAAACCGTGTGTGGATAAAGTTATAAATAAACGAATTAAATGCTTTACTTAATTTACTATTTTTTATTACCATGTTGATCTATGTTTCAATTACGCTTAACACATTGATTCGTCGCACTGTATCATTTTTGACGTGGACGTCATTCATATCAACTACTTTGTCACTAAAATTCAGAATTCATAACTACCATTCAGTAATAATAATGCTTCTTTTTATATAACAAAAACTAGTCATATATAATTTAATTGGTCTAACTGTCTCTTTCCTTCAATGGTCAAGAGGGACCAAGTCCTACTAGCCTTTTTTAAACTTACTTCCGCCATTATTATAGAAGAAAGAAGAAGCCTAAGCTGGTTCGTTGAACGACTTTTTTTAAGAGCACATAAGGGTGGCTTACTAAAAAAGAGGGAAAAAAAAGAAAAGAAAAGGTAATTGTGATTTTTGTAAGGTATAATTGAAACCAATTGAGTTTGAGTTTGGATTTAACTTGAAAATCTAAATCTTGAGTTTGAATTTTTAAATGCAAACTTCACTCGAAATAGTATTCAATAAATACATCTTAAACTTAATTTTGCTTGTTTGATCTTATTTATCTTTAAAAAATTATACTTTCTAACATGATGTATAATTAAGCTTGATCTTTATTTAAAATTTAGGACCTTATCAAGTCAAACAATGTAAATACCAAGTTTGATTTGACTATAGTTGAATTGTACTTCAGAAAATATTTAAGATAAATAAGAGTAGTTGGTGGCAAATTTGTTGGATTTTCATCCACCGGTTTTCCACATGTTTATAAAGAATCTAAACTTAGAAATTGTGGAGTTGAATTAGTTCCCTTCAATATCCATTGGAATTTAGAGTCTTTATCAAACCAATGCTTGTGATGCCATATATATTTATATATTAACTTGTAATGCCATTTTTGGTATAAATATTAGACGCCAGCAGCACTGTGAGCACGCCAGATACAATAATTCATACAATTTCAATTCGTTTTGATGATTATAGAAGCATGCGTAGCCTTTTACTTTATCCTCATCAATCCACTTAATTTTTTCTTTTCCCACAAAATCAATCTAAATAGTTTTAAAAATACAAACACACGAGATTGTATGAATTAATAGATTAATAAACAATTGCATAGCATGAGCTTTCTTTGGCAAATTACAATTTCTCTATAGAACAATCAGATAGATATAGATATATTTTTAGATTTTCGAAGCATGTTTCTACGTTCAAAACATTTTAAAATATAAATTTGACTAGATGAAACTTCCAAATCACCGGTAAAAAGGATTAGTAATGATTTGGAAGCCTTAGCGATAATTTGTGGATGTAAACAACTATTGAAACTTTGGAACTGTTGATTTAAAAAAAAAAAAAAACAAAAAAGAAAAGGCCTCATTCACTCATGATTTAGAAGCCTTAGTAATGGTTCATGGACGTAAACATTTGTTGAAGATTCCAAACTATCGGTAAAAAAGGACCCATTTATTATTAAAGATTTGGAAGCCTTATTGATGGTTTATGATATCAACAACTATTGAA
The DNA here is from genome assembly GCA_024138005.1 of Lumnitzera racemosa. Lineage (NCBI taxonomy): Eukaryota > Viridiplantae > Streptophyta > Magnoliopsida > Myrtales > Combretaceae > Lumnitzera > Lumnitzera racemosa. The sequence goes on from JAMXBC010000001.1 coordinate 17,401,666, forward strand.
GCATCCAAACTGTTGATAAAAAGGGCTCATTTAGTAAAGACTAAAGAATCCAACTATTGGTTAAAGGACTCATTTAGTAATGCTTTGGAAGAATTAGTGATGGTTCAAGGATGTAAGGAGTTGTTGAAGCTTTCAAACCATTGGTAGAAAAGGCTCATTTAGCAATGGATTGGGCGCCTTAGTAATGTTGATGGATGTGAGTCACCTATCAAAATATTATGCGGAGGTCATAGTGTGTTTTTATGAGAATTTTGGAATGTATACTTACATTACATGAATGATAGTTTTTGAGGTGAAAATGGTCTACTTATACATGTAAAGCTAATTATTAACTTTGAAATATGCATTTGAGATATAGAAAAATACAAATAATTCCCTTGAGTTTGATAATCTCCCGTTTTTCATTAATTTTTTTTAGGAACAAAAATATGTGAATGAATACATTTGGTAACACAATTGGTACATGATTGCCTTTGTTATTATAGGAAATGATGAGTTTATACCTAAATTAAAGTTGTGGTTTAATAATCTCGAAACATATTCCAATATTATTTTTAAACTTATATACTTGTAATGCATTTCTTAAAAGAATTTTAATTTGAATTTAAAAGGAAAAATCTTACTAATACCTTGTAGGGAAGAATTCTAAATAAAAGTTATCAAATTTTTTTTTTTTTCCTATTCGAGTAGTTTCATATGCCATGTAAAAAAACCGAAAAGCTTAACATTTGTGGTAGAAAAGGCAACAACATTTTGAGGAATTTTTACGTCTTTTTTTCTTGAACATTAGTAACTTTGTAATTAGAAAATGCAGTAGCATTAATGAGTATTTTTTTTTTCTTTTTTGGATTTCACAAAGTTAGATGGATTAAACCTAAGAGACAATAGCTGTAGAACTCGAGCTGTAAATCAACAGAAAGCTAATGACCTTTTTCGGTTATTTATAAATAAAATAACAAGGCCTTCTCTTTAAGTCCGCCTGGAGAGAGAGAGAGAGAACCAATAAAGTTTCCCTTACCAAATAGACAAGCATATTCCAAGTTTCCAAGTTCCAACTACCTTGTACGTGGCACTGGCCGATTGGCCTATCTGATAAAACAAAGTTTTCTCTTTCCATAACCATTAAGACATTTGGAGGGGACAAACTGTCGGTACGGAATTCAAAAAAAAAAAAAATTGCCAGGATATTGCACATCCTCCGAAAGTCCACTTTCTTGTATTACCTAGGGCCAATATAAAATTTCTACTACAATTTCTTTGGCACCATATGATTGATGGCCACATGGCGGATACACTGAACATCCTGTATAAGCGTAATCCTACGTGCATAAATGATACATGCATAGATATATATATATATACATATATATACATAATTTGCGTACGAAGAACTGGAAAGTTGAATTCCTGTTTTCTTTTCTATTTCAAATAATTATTAAATATTAACAATCATGAAACTGCTATTTGTTTTTATAAGTTAAATGGAGTCGTGTAGTCAATTTTAAAATATGAAACAATTCTGAAATCAGACAATATACACGGATGATTTAATAAAATATTTATTCATGGATAGCTTAAAAAATGAAGAATGTATTATAAGTGTATTTGCAAAAACGACTAAAAAGCATGATCGACGGTTTTCTCTTGTTTGAAGGAGTAAGACAGAACAAGTATAAATAGATTAAAAAGTTATGATATTAAGTTTGTGGAGATGAAATAAAGTGGTATTATTTTAATAGAATAGATGTTATGGAATTCTAGATGAATACTTGTCAATGGTTAACAAAAGAACAAACTTTTCACTTCTTTTTTTTTTATTTTTCCTTTTATATTTTTGCTATTCTTATGAAGTATATAAAATATTTATTTCATTATAATCATTAATTAATGCGCCATCAACGGACACCAAAGAAGTCTTTATATATCGGTAATGTTGAGTTTGCAAATATGGAAATAGAGAGCCATAATAGAGGCTTTAACTTCAAATACATAAAGGCAAGTTGTAAGTTCTAAGTTGCAACAGACCTACGAGCAGAACCATAGAAGGAAGAAAAGGAAAGACTTACATTTGAGGTGTCAGAAAAAGTGACCAAACTGTACAACACAGATCTGAACACAAAATCATTATACGGGTTAGTATTATTTATTCATGGCATGCTCTGCTCTTTTTCATTGCTTAGTTCTGGTTTTGATTCGTCTTTGGTATCTTCCTCTGATTAAGCCAATATATGGTTTGAAAATGTTGTGTTGAGAATGAAACAATAAGAATAAATGCCCAGAAGAAGTAAGAACAAACTGCCAGTAGATTGTTGTATTTATATCTTACTGTTGAAGAAATTGTGTTCTGTGTCTTACATAGATCATTTTGGTGGAAATATCGATGCAACAGAAGTTTCCGCTAAGTTTCTTGTTTGGAGGGGAAAAAAAAGAAAAAAAAAAAAGAAGAAGAAGACAAACAACTTCTGATATATTTGTTTTTCCTTTCTTGGTTCTTCTTGTAGGGTTGTTTTGATCCTTTTGAGTTTTGACATCAAAACAATTTAGCTGCAGAGATTTTGTGTATGTGAGGTTCATGGAAAAAGGATATTGAATTGAAGCAATGAAAATTTCCCTGGAGAGGTTATGGCCATTCTTTGGTCCGAACCGGTCTGACCTTTTTATTAACTATATCAGGATTTGTAATCCGTCCGTAATCTGGTCACGGCATGTTTGAGTCCATAGGTCCCATGTCAAATTACCACTCCAAATGTTGACTTTAACAGAGGCTTATATTGTAACTTGCACTGAGGATGGATCTGGAAGTGTTCTTATCGCGTGCGAAGGGCTCATGAATGTATTCATGACTCACGCATGTGCTGGTGCAGATAGAAGCACAGGCACATGCAGGCAAGATAAAGTGGCCTTTCGACTGGAGGATGCGGGCAGTTTCCATCCATTCTTACTGCAAGTTCACATTTCAAAGATACATAAAATGACGTTTGATATTTGCAAATGCCGATTTTCCTCAATTAATCAAAAGGAATAATAAAGTGAAAAACCATGGTGTTCATTTGTGATGGTGAAACAAATTTGACTGACATACATGATGTTAGCGAAATGCTGGATTGTCCAAACAATTTGGCAACCTTTGTACAAGTTATCTGCAAATCGTAAGGCACAGGATTCACATTTTTTTGTAGTTTCATTTTTATAATGGCAGATCTAGTCCACATTTAAGTCATGGTTTCCCTAGCAAGCTGCTTTTGTCTGAAGCATGGTAAAAGAGAACGCGGTTATGAGGACCCTACTATACTTGCTTCTGAAACACCTTGTAAGTTGGAATTCTGGTGGTCGGTATACAAGTCAATTTCTCCATCTTAATTTTCATTTTTCTGGGTTTTGCCTCTACATATATGCTTGTGGATGTAGATTATAGGACAGAGAATTTGGATGTACTAGCCCGAATAGAACGGATGGACTCAACTTCTTTTTTCCTTTTTCTTTTTTCTTTTTTTCTTTTTTTTCAAGTCATGATCTAAGTTTCCCCAAAATCACATCCATGTATTAAAGTTGGTTCACTAAATCTATACTCATTCCTAAGTATGATTGTGTGGAAACTAAATCGGGAGGCATAACTCTAACAAAAGATGTGTTAATTCCGGTGCAATAATTTTAGTGCTACAATTGCGATTTTCTTGGTATCATCAGATGCTCCTTGGGCATGCTAAATGTTGTTTCTTTTGGTTAGTTCCGTTTGGGATCCACAAGCCTACTATTATTCTGCATATCCTGCTATTTTGCCAGAAGCTGGCTTGTCTTGTGCTGCATCTTTCTAAAGCAGCAGGAGGGGCTTCAAAATTAATCTACAATTCTGCTCTGCATTAGTAACTTTTGGGCCAGTTCTTGGGCAATGCCAATGAAATACGCGCCCATGGCTGGGTTACACCATTGGTTCTAGATGTCAATGGCCAGGATTAGGAATAGCCCCTCCAAAATTGCATTAATTTTTTCAAGATTCCAATTCACTATTAAGTTTGCATAAAGACGTACATGGTCCTGCCTTTAACATGAACGCTTTTGATAATTTCACAGTTACCGTGAATGAAGTAGAGGCGTTGTATGATCTATTCAAGAAACTGAGCCGTTCCATAATCAATGATGGCCGTATTCACAAGGTACTTCCTCAGAGACAGTTCCTTCTAACAATGAATAATGTTCAGCTGCTTAGCATCTGAGGACACTTGATCTAGGCACACTATCTTCAAGTACTGCTAGAATTGGCTATTACTGACTTACTGTCTTATTATCTCTTCAAACAGGAGGAATTTCAGCTTGCGCTATTCCAAAACCGTAGTAAGCAAAATCTTTTTGCAGATAGGGTAAGTATCCTCTCGATCAAGCAAATCTGTGTGTTTACAGGGCTGATTTTGTTTTCTTTCATTATTCATCGTCAACTTTTCGAGTGATTTAGCTACTTAGGACGAAGAGCTGTATTTTACGGGATAAAATGCAGGATTGTTTGATAATAAACTCATTTTGCATCATCAATTTTCCAGAAAGCCTTTTATGTACATTTTCATGTTAATGCTTTCAACATTGGAAACGGACTAGCATCATTAGCTGTCTTTGGGGGGAAATTGTTGAGACAAGCTGAACTTGTGCTTCTTTATTTAGTTTCTCACGAATGGTCTTGCCAACAGGTATTTGATTTGTTTGATGTCAAGCACAAAGGGGTAATTGAATTTGGAGAATTTGTTCGATCGTTAGGCATCTTCCATCCGAAGGCTCCCAAAGCTGACAAAATTGCCTGTACGATAAAATGAACTGCAAAAATAAAAATCTTTTTATTGTTTTCTTCATATTAATCTTCTAAAAGCATTGTGCACTTTAAGGTTTGTAGTTATGTTTTCAAAAGGGTTGATAGAGGAAATCATTCTTTTGCAGTTGCTTTTAAATTGTATGACTTACGACAAACTGGATACATCGAGCGTGACGAGGTAGAGATCTTTATTCTTTTATCAATAAAATTTCACTCTTCTCTCTGACAAATGAAATTTTCATTTTTGGGTGAAAGTAAGTGAGCATGTATATTTGCATGATGTTTTTCTTACCTCTCAATGTTGGGTTTCTTCATTAATTGTGAAGTTGAAGGAGTTGGTTTTGGCTCTACTGAGTGAATCCAATCTGATTCTTTCTGATGAGGTCATTGAATCCATTATTGACAAGGTGGGTGCATTTAGGCCTGCCTATTGATACTATTTATTCCACCATTCAAGGAAATTAAACACCGACGACTTTTTGAATCGTTTCTGTCATTAGACATTCGCTGAGGCAGATACAAATAGTGATGGAAAGATTGACAAAGAAGAATGGAAAGAATATGTAGAACAGAACCCATCCGTACTGAAGATCATGACGCTTCCATATTTGAGGTAGCTGAATTTCAGTTCTCATTGGTTCAATTTTTATTTTTCAATTCAAACATGGCGTAATGTTGTTTGAAACCTTTTACTTCCACAGCACTTCCTAAGTTGAGTTTTTCTCGATTCAGTTTCACGTACGCATTTCTTTCATTAGTAATGGGGGGGCTTGTTTCTACTTATAGGGAGATAACAATAGCGTTTCCAAGCTTTGTGATGAACACTGAAGTTCAAGATTAGTTTCATTAAGGAACCGGACTTTTAATGGAAATGACATTGAAGCACAAGGTTTCCAGTGCAGATAGGTATGGAATTAGGAAGTCCTTGCTCTTAAGAACAAGACCAAAGCGTCCATTCACCTGATTTTCCATTCGACCTTCAACGCAAGTGACATCTACCTAGTTTTGTACATAGGATTTAGCAGGAATTGATAATCTGGTATTGCTCATTATAGATAATCATGATTGAAGCAAAGAAGGTTGTGGCAATTCTACTTTGGCAGGTTTTCATACTTTTTGAATTTTGAGGATGTAAAGATCGAGGTAGGGCAATTCCAGTCATTCAAAGTGTACAGTATTCATGTCCTAAATTGTGCAATATAAGAAATACAACTGCGCCCTACCATTCTATGAAACTTAAAAGAAGATCGCAATCTGCCATATTCGATTGTTTGGAGGGCATCGGTTTCAAAATAGATAGAAGCCTAATGTAACAGTGAAAAGAAAAATGTATCGGTATCGCATGCCTGTTCTGTTGCTTCTATAAACTGGTATAATGAGTTAATGATAGAATTCACATTACCCTGAGATAGAGCTTCTCTCAAGCTCAAGTTACAACAATGAAATTGTAGATGTGTCTCCCCATTAGCTTTAGTGAGTAAATTTGCAAGTTGCGAGCGAGAAGTTACGTGCAAAGTCTTAAGAAAACCATTGATAATTTCATATAAAGTGCACATCTATATCGATGTGTTTCATGCAGCCATGAAGTCGTGGATTCATTGCTATAAGTTGATTTGTTATCACAACACAAGGGGACCAGCAATGAAACATGAACATCTAAATCATGAACTATATAAGGAATATAGAGTATATATATATATTTGTAGTTATGGCCAGCAAACTGAAAGAACTAAAGGAAGAATTGAACCAACCGGGTGAAAATGTGCCTTTTAGATAACATAGAACGTGAAGCAAAGCATGAAGACGCGGATTCAAGGCCTTGAAAGCAATTGACTTTACCTATGAACGACATAACAAATGTCTAGCCGCATCAATGTCAGGTATAACAACAGTCTATCAACAAACTAAGATAAAAAGGTTGGATCACCAAGTTAGTCTCCTACAGAATTATCAAGCTTAAGGTATGTAGGAAGAGAGAACTCAATCGATCAAGCTATTGTCATCTCTGCATAAGATAAAAGGGATAATGCTGAAATGCGTTTGAACGAACCAAAAGATAATTGGTGTGTGTAATCTGATTAGATGAGGAATGGTCAATAGAGCATGATGCAACAACTATTGATTAATCAGCATCTATCTTATGCACAAAATCCTGAAGCCAACTCTTTGTATAACTCACAATCTCAGTGTCCGCCATTTGGAAGATGGAAGGATATCATTCGGACGGTGCTGACACCATGAATCCATAGAATGGTCTTCAGTATCGTCCTGACAATGAGACAATCAAGCATTTGGTGGTAGAATCTAGTATTTAAATGATAGGACCCTGAAACTAGACGATGCATGATACACAAAATGCCTTTCCATCCTGTTCAAAAGGTAACAGCATTCCCGTGCATATGGTAACTCAATTTTTATTTGTATTCAGTTCATTACTAACCCCTAAGAACTTATTTTTTTAATCTAATCTTCATTGCATATTCTTATCAATCTTTTCATCGTGATAGATTGCCTAAGATGTTACCAACATCAATCTAGTTGTTTCTAGGCTTGGTTTCGTGTATAGTGAGTCATATTTATGCGAGACGGAGTCATATTGTTTTTATTTTTAACATCACATAATACTGAAAATTAGTAACAACACTTGAGTGTCCCTTGTGGATTGGGTTGGATGCTACAGGTTACATCATATTCAAGAACGAATCCGGGATCATGTAACTTGGGGTGGGGTCCGATTTAATTTAATTAAGTTGATATTAAAATCATTTATAGAAAATACATATTTATTATCGTAATTATATTGTATCTTTTATTTATATATATAATAATGATTTAACTTTGTAATAATTTTTAAAGTTCGATGGGATGGAAAAATTCTTCTAAAAATGATTAAGAGCAATCGATAGATTTTATAAGAAATTAAAAGAATTAAGATTTTACCTTTTTATTGTCTATATTTATTAAATGAAAATTAATTATTAATTGACAAAAAATATATATTGATATATAAAAATTATCTAAGTTTTTTTTTTAACAAAAATATATTAGAAAACATAATTGAATTGAAAATTACAAAATAAAGCAAAACGAACAACTCAATGTAGATGTAAATATTATACTATTTCTTTCTATAATAGCTTTATATGATTGTTACATTAGTAGTGCAAAAAAAAAAAAAAAAAGGTATCATTTTGAATATAAATTATTAGATAATAAATTATTCAATAATTCACATTCATTTTCATAACACTAATTGTAAATAAAATTATTAGATTAAGTCATATAATTAGTATTGCTTGTCAATAGTTCATGTGCTAAATTTGAATACTTGTAATATGAACTAAGGCTAAGCGTATGTATCACAAGATGGGAGGTTCACCTCTTCTCTATGTGCCTATGCAGCGCTCAATCCTCCTTCTCCTTGTCATATTTACTTTAATTACGGAAGGCGAGCTAACCTTTTCTCTTTCTATTTATCTAAGACTGTTCCGAGCCCCTCTAATTTAATCAGTGATGACTGATATTATCACTATCCTCTATGTGCTTGCGAAGCTCAACTTCTCTATTGGTTTTGGCTTATCATGGTCATCATCAAGAAAACAGTATCAACTTTTATCTAGTTTGCTCGTAGGAGGCCAACCCCACCTAAAGAGGACATCTAGCCCTACGAATAAACCACTAATTGACGTCACTTGCTTTACCTTAAGCCTCAAGTTGAACACCCCTACATCCCTTCAGAGTATGAATCGTGATATTCTTTCCCACCTAAATCTGTAACGCCTTCATTGTGGGGCCAATACTTTGCCATTACCCCTCCACATAAGATCACTTACCCCATTCCTTCACTGCTCAACTTCACACCAAGGTTATCTCTGACAGGACTTTCAGGCTCCCACAAGCATCACCTTACCCTTACCCTTACCTTTGCCCTTACCCTTGCCTGTGCCTTCTCTTCTTATCCTCCGAGATCACTTCTTATCGAGTGGCCTAACAGTAAGGTTTGCTCTTTAAGCTCTTTTCATTTCCTTAAGATTACCAACCTTCTTCGTTTGTTGTTTAACTCCACTTAAGATCACCTTTGATAGGACTAACGGCTTCCACAAGCTTCCCTCATTCCCTTACCTTCTCCTCTTGTCCTCTAAGTCACCTCTTGCTGAGTGGCCTGCTAATAAGGTTTTCCAATTGAATTATATTTTTATTTTATTTTTTTTAAGATTTAGGTAGTGTCTTGTCATAATGCTGCTTATGACATAGCTGTCTTCTCTAGCAACGATGTCTTCTACTTGATGGTCGCGTCTCCTCTCGAGTTTCATCTACATGAGCCCAGTTGTCAACAAGAACTATAATATCAGGCAAGTGTACTTATCAGTTTTAATATAGCGGATGTGAGTCTGAGTCGATTCCTCAGAGACTTCAAGTATTAATATTAACCTTAGCTTTATTATCTAACCGGAAAATTATGAAAGTTTGAATTAATTAAAAATACTAAAATTAACAAACTAACTTAATTATAAGACTTAATTAAGCAATTGAAAAAACGATAAAATCAAGAACGACTTCAAGAAAGCAATAACGTATTTAGAAATTATTTCCCCTAGAGTTTAACATGTGATCACTTAAAATATATTCAATTCGGTTTCTATATTTCTTGACCGGAGGGATTCACAACTAAAGTTAATACCTTTCTCAAGCATATTAACCCTAATCCTAAATTATTTACCAGAATCTCTTCACTTAGTAATATAATTTAGAATTGCATTAATGAATAATGAATTCCCACACAATTAATTAACTTTCCGGAAGAAACATGTATCTTATCTCTAAGTATACATGTAATCCTTTTCAATTATGTAAAGATCTAATTATACATGTAATTTCTCAATCAACATGCATAATATTATATATTGATATTCTAGAAATATCAATCAATAATTAACGACATAATTGAATCAAGTAAAGATAGAAACTTTATTGAGAATTTTAAATCAATCCAAGAATCACATGAAACCCTAGGTTCCATAATCTTAAATACTCGAATTCTAAACTATTATAATGAATCTAAAAATGAGTTTCATTAATAATATAAAATAAAACATGGAAACCCCTTTTGATTGATGAACAATCTCTTTAATCTTGAAGTTGATGTTGTTTCCCTCTTTCTTAATGTTGTTCCGTCTCTTTCTTGATGTTCTCCTTAAGTCTCTTCTTCTCTTGTGTCTCTCCGTTTCTGTAATGTCTCTCATGTCTTTTGAAACCCTAAGATATTCTTTTATATGTGTATTACAAAGATTCTGTTTTCGTCACCAGACACGGCCTGAGACATGACTGTGTCCCCAGGTCGTGTAACTTTCCATACTAAGGCAAAATTTTCTACGCTACTTAAAAATTTAATAACTTCTTCATTTGAACTCCGATTTGAGTGAAATTTGATTCCTTTTCTTCGTTTTCGATCCTAGAATGCGTTCAAACCTAGAAATCAAAATTTTACTCAATTAAGTATCAATTTCTTTAAAGAAAACAAAAAAGTGAGGAAAATACTATAAAATCACCCTATGAAATATGTTTAAAATCAGAGTTATCAAAGTAGCATTTTCATTTTTAGTATATTGGGTAATATTTAGGTGGCTCCTTATATGGTCATACCGAGGGTAGATAAGGGCAACCATATGGAAGATGCGTTTAAGCTCATTGAAAGCTTGATATAAAAGTAGGAATGCATGATAGGGAAAGTAATTAAGCAAAGGCTACGATTAGCTTTAAGGATATGACATACTACAGAACTGTTGGGGACTCATGAATCAACTTGATATGGTGCACAAGCTGGTCCAATAAGAAAACTTACCACCTAGCTTTGCTTAAGGGATATGATAAGAGTAAAATAAGCAAAAAAAGATACTCATGGAAAGAGACTTCTTTAAATCTAATGCATATTATGGCTACATGTTACAAACGGTATTTATACTCGGAACACTAGGGTAACTACTTAAATGACTGAAATGGTAACGTTTTAAATTAGTAATGTACAAAGAATGAAAAAGGGTATAAAAGGGAAAATCAAGAAAAGCATTCATTATGTATAGAAGATTCTATCACATGATTGCTTAGACATGTAGTTATTGATAAGTGGGTGAATTTCTAGCAAAAATAGACAAAATTGTATGGTCAGGTTGGCGACTGTTGAGTAGAGGTATCAAACAGAACTAGGGGTTCTTCTAAAGTGAGTTTAGCTCGGACGTGCTTTAAGTAGTTTATATTCAGGCTAGCTAAACTAGTGGTCAAGTAGGTTGAGTTGAGGTTTGAGTATATCTCAAGTCATCAGTTAGAGATCATTAACAAATATGGAAGGGTTCGGCTAGACAAGGTAATAGTTTAGTAGATTGAAGTAGTTTAGACTTATTAAGTGTAGATTGACACAGGAGAGCTCCCTTGGCCATACTCTTAAGCCCTCGACCTTGGGTTCAGGTCAATTTTGATGGCTTCATCTAGTGTGATAAAATGCCGTAATTTTACTATGTCTCGAATATCATACCCCAATCCAATAAGGAATCTTGAAACTATTCAGGCTGAAGTTCATCTATTTCACATTGAATCATAAGCATTTGAAATTGTCAAACATATTCATTAATAGTTCGGCTTCCTTATCTTTGCTCTTGGAGTTGAACAAAAGTATCCTGCAAGTAGGTACCCATCACAAATCTATTTTTGAGGACTTTTTTCATCTTGCGCCATGTGCTAACCCCTCTATATCCTTCTTTTCTTCTTATGGTTTGGAAGTTTCTCCACTACATTGCAGCATATCCTGAGAACTCTATAACAGCGGCTCTCATTTTCTCACGATCCTTATACTAGTAGTAGTAAAAAAATCATTTGACTTTCTCTTCTTAATTGAGATAATTAAAGCTTAGGATTTGAAGTTTCACAAGATCAGTAGCTAGGTATGCTTAAGCTTGTTCTTCTTATTTAACATACTCTTCTTCCTTATCCTCTTCATCTACTTCACCTAAGTTAATCTTCCTCCACATACGTTCTCCCACTGCTCCATCTTGATTTTGTCTAGCTAGGATTTATCCTTTCATTAGTTGAGTAGCTTGGGGAGTATTTTGAATAGCATTAGTAGGCCGAAAGGCTAATGCATGAATAACTTTGGTTAGGTCAGCTATCAAGTTAGCCATTTCATCGATTCATTCATACTTGCTCTTGGAAGTATTTTGGGGTTGTTGGCTATTGTGGACAATGCTACTGTTATCATCCTCAATGCCAACATTTACACTTGAATTAGTCATCCTTAATCAACTTTGTGTTTACAAGGACAAACAACACTAATGTTTCTCAAAGAACAATACATACTTCTTCACACAAATGTTCTAATTAACTCTAGGTATAACAACTATCCAATTAACAGTAGACCTAGTTGAAACTTGCCATGTTTTTGCATACTCGAAATAGGGTAAAATAGAGTGCCTTGTAACAAAGAACATCTCATAGCAAAAATAGAATGTCAAATACTCTCTAATACATTTAAACTAATTCCTCTCATACTTACAACACTCTTAAACAATAGCATTATACACTACTTAGTAACAATCATAACTGAACAGTAACTTGCTCAAATGAACCTCTGCTCTTATACTAAGATAGTATGGTCATACTAAGGGCAGCTAAGGGCGACCATATCGAAGATGGGTCTAAGCTCAATGAAAGCTTGAAATGGAAGTGGGAATGCATGATAGGGAAAGTAATTAAGCAAAAATCATAATCAGCTTTAAGGATATGACATACCATGAGGCCGTTGAGAACTTACGGATCAACTCGATTTAACTCATGAGTTGGTCTAATGAGGGTTCTTATCACCTAGTCTTACTTAAGGGTTATAATAAGAGTAAACCAAGCAAAAGGGAATGCTCGTAGAAAGAGACAATGTCGAATCTTTAATATCTGATGTATATTGTAGCTACATATTATAAAAGGTATTTATACCTGGAATACTAGAGTAACTGACTGAAAGGGCAAAGTCCTAAATAAGTAACATACAAAGAATGAAAAAGGGCATAAAAGGGGAAATCAAGAAAAGCATTCATTCTATATGGATCATTCTATCACATGATGCTCGGATACATAGCTATTAGTTGGCAGGTGAATTTCTAGTAGAAATAGACAAAACTGTATGGTCAATCTAACGACTACCGAGCAAAAATAAGGGTTCTTATGGAGTGAGTTCAGCTCGAACATGCTTTGAGCAATTCATATTTAGGTTAACTGAACTAGTGGTTGAGTGAGCTGGGCTGAGGTCTGAGTGTATCTCAAGTCAACTGTAAGAGATTATTGATAAATATGGGATTGTTTGGCTCAAATAAGGTAGTAAATTGGTAGATTGAAGCGGTTCAGACTCATTACGTGCAAGTTAACACAGGAGAACTCACTTGGCCATACTCTTAAGCCCTTAAGCTTGGGCTTAGGTTAAAGGTCTAGTATTCTGATTCCTATCAGCTCCTCTAGGGTAAAACTTTATGTTCTGATATCACTTGTTAAGAGATGGGAGGTTCACCCCTTTCCTATGTGCCCATGCAGGGCTCAACCCTTCTTTCCCTCATCATATTTACTTGAATTATAGAGGGTGAGCTGGCCTTTTCCTTTCTTATTTACACAGGACTGTTCTAAGAACCTTTAACTTTAAGAGTGTTGATCGACATTGTCATTGTCATTGTCCTCTATATGATTAAGAGGCCCAACTTTTCTACCATTTTTTTCCTCCTACAGCCATTATCAGGAGAGCAGTATTAACTCCCGACTAGTTTGCTCATGAGAGGCCAACTTTACCTTAAGAGGACATTTAACCTCATGAACAAACTGCTAGCTAACGCCACTAATTTCACATTAAGCGTCAAGTTGAATACCTTCACTTCACTTTAGAATATGGACTGTGATACTTATAACCTTATCGTATAGGATATCTACCTGGACCTTACTTGACTAGTTAGGTTCTAGGTAGGTAATAAAGGCCAAAGGGTAAGTTTTAGGCAGTAATTTTCCCAAACTTGTTCTTATAGAATAGGGTTAGAATAAAAAGTTAGGGTATCATATATCCATCTTGGAACCTACACTTTGAAGTATATAAGGTATAGATTCTAGGGTCTCTATCCTATACTAGTAGTTAAAAAAAATTAATAAATAAAGGTTATTATCTTATTAAAATAGAGTAAAGCCTAGCTTATCAAAATCCTTAAACTTAGCACTTATGAGTCCCTACCTTTATTATAGTGGCGTTTTTCTTTATATTCCTACCTATTTTGCTAAATCCATCATCTAGTAAAGTTTAAAAAAGGAAATTTAAGTTTTTAGTTTCTACTTCTAATTCACCTACAAAGCATAAGATATGTCCATTACATGTTTTCTATAGTGGAATAGCTTATTTATTTTATATTTGACAAAAGATTTGGTATTATTACTAGAGTGGAATCTAATTTTGTTGGAGTATAGAGAGATTATTGTAATGATGCATATACCTTGTAGAAGGAGATTATTTTAGTTTCAATTTATGTTTTGTTCCATTTCCATGTTAGGTCTTCATTTTCTCATAGTTAATTGTTTGATCCTATGTCATCATCACATCCAAATTATTAAATTATATGATTTTGTGAATCTTTCATTCACATTTTAATAAACTTTGTTCATTTTGCATTGAGTACAATGTTTATCGCTTTCACTTTTTAAAATGATGTGTTTAGTCCTTTAAATATCTCTATAATGTGATTATTACAAAATAAATATTTTATTACATATGGACTTAACTGTATAATGCTTCTATAAAAATTCATCTATAATAATAAATGGTTACAGAACCATGTAGATCCTATTTTTGCCCCCTTGTACTTTTCAAATTTTCTTTAAATAAAGAAATAGGTCTTAGTTCAGGAAAAAAGTAACAAAAAAAAACATAGAAAAATAAAAAAATTTAGAGAAATATAAAAAAAAATTAAAAAAGAGAGATATAGGAATTTTTAGGGAAATAGAATAAATAGATATTTTTTGGGGTAACAAAATAAGACATTAGAATAGATTGGGGTTAGGTATAGTTTGGGCTTGTAGCAAGTAATTTAACTTGGCCTAGGACTATTTAGAGTTTATATGCAATTTGTTTACATAACAAGGGAAGCTATAGGCCAAATGGCCTAATGGATACAAGCTTGGATTGAGAGACGAATTAAGTGTGAGTGCATAAGTTCAAACCATGCAATATGAACGATGTGCATTTTCATTTTGTGTCTAGCTTAGGCCACGTGTCACGTTTCTTTTAGATATGTGCCTTCCATTATGATATATGGTAAGCAGTTACAAGACCATGTAGTTGACGTAGTGACCACTTGGCACATCGTCAGTAATTTTTTCCTTCTTTCTCCCCAATTCCCTCCTTTCTCACATGTATCTCTCATGGGCAATCATGTTTCAATTCATTTTTTATCCCTTTAAATTTTGTAATTTCACCGAATATATGGTAAAATTGCAAACTAGGTTTGGAATAATTTGCATCCATATAAAAATCTTGTCTTGATTCACACATGAAATAGGTCAAAAATTGAATTAAAGTTTTGGAAAATGTTGAAAGTGCCTGTTTTTCTTCAAGTTTCTTTTACATGATTCAAGCTTCTATAATGAGATTTGAAGTTTATAATTGATATTTAGAGTAAAAATGAACATTCATGGACTCCATTTGTCTGAGCATTTCATTTAACATCAAGAAATTTGAATTGAATATTGTCAAATACCCATTTATCATGAAGTTCAAATTAACTTCATTTTTTACCTTCCTAAACTTAATCGAGTTAAGAATACTATAAAAGGGGATCTTAGGAGCTTGTTCCAACATCAAGAAATCATTCAAACACATGTACACAATCACTTCTCTCTCTAGCCATGACTAAGCTCTCTCTCTCTAGAATTGGTCTAAGCTCGAAAAGCTTTCAATCTTAACCCTTTTTATTCGTTGTTGTGCTCCTAAACAACAGCACCGCTACTTGGAGCTTTGAACTAAACCTTAGCCATAGTAGCTCTGACTAAGACACCCACTTCATTGTGTTTGTTGCACTCTAAAGCCCTAAACCCAATAACCAATTGTTGTCCAGTAACCATTGTATGAGATGAATCGAGCATCACCGTTGCCCATCACATTTGAAACCATTGAACTTGCTAGCTTAAGCCACCACACTTATCCCAAACCAACATTTTCCAATAAGATGTTCATGAAACCCAAAATTTCTCGCTTAAAATAGTGCTTAGAATAGCCTACAACAAGCCTTCACACATTGCTATTGTTGGTTCCCTAACCACGACTTGAGTACTTGCTTTAGACCCAGTACTGACCCGTTATCCAATCCAACTTTGACTGGTACGTGACCTGTTCCCTTGTACTAAGTCAATCCAGTTCTATCCTTTTTTTTTTAGTTATTATATTTTCGTTTAACTTTTATTTATTTTATGGGTTATTTGTATATAAAAAATAAAAAATAATAAAAGGGGATTTTCATATCAAATTTTCCAAAGCTTTTTTTTCTTTCTTCTTTCTCTCCTTAATAAAAATAAAAAAGAGAAATTGAATAAAAACATTTTTTGAATGCTTAGAATTTTTTTTTTTCAAAATGAATAAGAATTTTATCACATAGAAAAATATTTTTTTTCCCAAATAAATAGAGTAAATGAATCTTTTTCAAAAATTGGGGTTTCTTTTAAATCTTTTTAAATAAATCACCATATTAGGACCCTTTTAGAATTTTTCATAAACAAAAATAAATTGATAAAAACGTAAACCTGATTGTCTTTTCAAATTAAAATAGATGAACACGCTAAAGTTTTCCAACGAACTATGATAAATTTAATCTCAAATCGTAAGTACATATGTACCTATAAGGAATCACAGGGCAACTTAAATAGGGAATATTTTTTTATTTTCCCTTTTGTGTATAAAGTCAATTTCTTTTTTTCCCTCCTTTTATGAATAAAATTAATTTTCCTTACTTGTAAATTTAGAATAACTCATTTAAGTTAAAGAGAGTATCTTGAAAAATAAATTTAAACTTGGAAGGTTGAAATGGTAACTATTTATAGTTTAATAGGTTAGCACTTGAACTCAAAATTTGTAGTTTTTCCGGACTAAATTAGTTCTAACTTAACTGTTTCCCAACCCTGGATGGGTAGTGACTCTGAATGCTTTCTTAAAGTTTATTGGAAATTCAATTTTCCTTAATCTTAGCCAATGATTAATATTAAACGGGTAGAGTTTAATATTAATTAGATTAAGGAAACAAATAAACTGAAAATTTCAAGCTCGACAAACCATTTAAGGGGAAAAAAAAAGCATTTGGTAAAAAACAAACCTCAATGGACTCCATTTATTGGTGTCTTTGAAAAGATTGGCTAAATTGAGCAATTACTTTTGAAAGAAAAAAAACAAGGTTATGTTTGTTTTATATTTTGAAGAAATAACCATATTGAAATTTATAAAATAAAAAATAAAAAATTACAAGTTTTACGTAGTATAGGGTCTAGAATGGCTACGGTACGGGTAACAAAATTTTGGAACCAATATCCATAGAGTAGGGTACGGATAGAACTCCATATCCTACTTATCCTTTACCTGCTTACCCCTAATATGAACAATGTAATTATTTTTTATGGTATTGCTTATACGAAATAACAATTTGAGAGAATTTATTTAGTTAGATATAATTTATCATTAATGAATTTAATGTTATTACTACTCGTGAAACAAAAATAGTTTAATACATGCAAAAAGACAAATGTGATTTGAGTAATAAATGCATCTTAAAAAGCGTAATTGACAAATATGAGATTTGAACTCAAGACCTTATATATATAAAATAAATAACCGATCACTAAGTTATAGTTCATTTTATATCATGTTTTGCTCTTTAATATATATATTTTCCTTTTCTAAAATTTTTGAAAAATAAATTTTTCTTAAGCTAGGTTGGGGGGAGAAGGTAGGGTTGTTAAGGCCCCTATCAACCCTCTTAGACTTACCCCTAATCATATTTATTTGATATTATAGCTTTAGGCATGCACTTAGCATATGTCATTAAGTTGGCATGGAGAAGTCTATTACTATATATGAATAGTGATTGAGTTATTGGCATATGCAATGAGTGTATTTGTATGTATTTGATTGCTCTTCGTACTAAGAGGTTGGAAAAATTAAGATTTTGTAGCTTGGTTATCAAGGGTTGTCAAGTATACAAAGTGTCATAGAAATTGCTAACAAAGTTGCATGGTGTTGTTTTACTTTAAATGGTGGTAGAGTAGGTAGAATCCTTTTGAGGGATAATGGCTCTAGGAGAGGAATTAACAATGCTTCCATATGAAATATGGAGGAACAAATATAAGACTTAATGCATATGACGACTAACTTAGAAGCCTAAATGGTAGCTTAAGGAGGTCGTGGAGTTAGAAGGTAAAGAGGAAGAGGAGCTTGGATTTGGGTGGTGAGAACAAGATTAATTAACCTAACTACCATCTAAATAGCCATGGGACTAACATTCGAACGGTAGTCGTAAGCAATGCATAGAACCATGTCATCAAATATTTGAGCGCTAGAAGGTCGTTGGTCAATCGACAATGTTGGATGACTCACTACCAGTTAGATGCAATCAAGTCACAAGCTAAATGGAACCTAAGACCAATCTGACCATAGTGGTAGCAAACCTACTACCTAAATGGTAGTTACTTGATGGTTTGATGATCTAGTAATTAAAGACCCACATTTTATGTTATTTTTCCTTTGTAGAACTTTCACTTATTTACAATTATACCTTTAACATGTTTTTGGGGTTTAAGTCTGGTTTTATAACCTTTCTTTTTCCATTGGAATTGTCATATTACTTTATGAGTTCATATTTATTATTGATCTCTACTCTTTAGTTTTTTAATTCTTGTCAATTTAATAGGTTATGGAAAACCTAATATCGAGTTCTTTTGTTATCATTGGAATCCTTTAACACTCGTAAATCCCTTTCATAGTTTATTGAAATCATCAAATATTGATAGGGATTTAAAACCAATTAGTATTTTAGCATTAGTATGTAATATTTAATCTCATTTGCATCCATATTCCTTTATCTTCCTTTTAAAATGTATATTTTCTTATGAATATATATGATTTTCTAACATTATATGTAGATTTTGTATAGATCTTTAATAATTTCTTGTATTTGTACTTATAAATCTAGCACTTGTTTATGTCATTCTAGAAACATATTTTGATAAAAAATGACAAAAAATTGAAAAGCTATGTAGGCATCCATACAAGGTGCTAACTAAAAGGAAAACAATATCTAGGTTTAACTTAGTATGATATTTATCAATGTCAAAGTTGCATTAAATAATATATGTAGCAATGCCAAAGTTTAGGTATAAAATAAAAAGAGTACCTAAAATTAATATGGTAGTTGTGATATGGTGGTTGCGATATCATCTTGTACAAAATTCATCAAAGAAGTATGCTATGGAAAATATAAGATTAGAGCATGATTAAAGTTTGAAAATATTATTAGGTTTAAATTATCTCACTTTTTAGGGATGAGAGTTTGAATTGTACAAAGGTTACAAATTTCATTAATGAAGAATGGGGATATTTAGAGTTACACATGTTAGAGGATTCAGTTAAGGAGAACGAATAAAGGCTATTAAAGAAATACTTCTTAATGGTTATAGTGGCATGGGTCTAGTATGGCCTAATGGCAAGAGAGAGGGGTGCACAATAAAGTCTATGTACATATTATTGTTTAAAAGAGAACCAACAAACGGGTATTTCATGTAATGGATCATTCTCCCTTTAAAAAAAAAGAAAGAAGAAAAGTTGTTGTTTATAGCCTACCTTGTAGCATATTAAAAATTCTCCAAGATATTCTAGGAAGAAAAGTTGTTGCCTATAGTCTACCTTGTCGCGTATTAAAAATTCTCTAAGATAATCTAAGAAGGATGGATTGACTTTTATAGTGGGGCGCGGGTTATGGGGTAGGGGTGTAGGGGGGTAGAATATTTTTTTTGAGTGGGGCAGTAGCTTTGAAAATATAGATTGCCTATCTTTTCTTTCATCTCAAGCAAAGACTAGCTAGCTTTGGGTTTGAGTGATATTTCACCCCTAATCACAACTTATCTATTGATTCTTCAACATCAGTCAGTTCGGACCTTCAATTAGTTTCAAACCTATTTAAATATTCCTACTATTCTATATTTTCTTAAAAAAGGTGCTCAACTTATAGGAACTGTTTATGATATTTTAAACAAGGCAGGGTTTTTTTTATGAAATTTGTCGTCTTAATCAAATGCAAATCAATTAATGAAATATAAAAACAAAACAAACGAGGGTGGGACGATTCTTGTATAACTTTTTTGAAATAAAATAGCTTTTGTCTACTATACTATTGACCCCTCCTTTAACTTCTTTTACTTTTTTCAAACTTTCTTTTTTTTTTTCTTTTACCTAACTTTATTGAAATAAGGTTGATAAAAGAAATGAATAATTGGATCGGTGGGAAGTAGCAAATTTTGGTCTTACTACGATTTGGTTTTTGTTGAAACGTCATTATAAGAAGGAACTAAACTTGGGATTCTTTCCTATTTCTTTCCTAATTTCCTCTTTTACCTATGCTTTTCTTTTTCTAGTTATGTATATTGTATATCTAGTGTAAATCCAAGCCAATGTAAGTCTTTTATTATTTTTTTTTCAATGCATTTTTTATCTAAGCATTCATATTGACAATAGTGTATTGACCAAATATAATTTGATCATGTCGAAACTGATCTATTTATTTTTCCTAAGTTTGGTTTGTAATTTGACTTTGAAATTCACTTAATCAAATTTATATGTTTTCGTTCTCTTTCTATTTCTTATTCTTAGGATATAAGAGGTTGTTTTTGTATAAAAGAAAAAGTGTGGAAGTCTTCTAAACTTTCAAAAGAATTTGCAAAATTATTTTTATAAATAACATTAAGAGATTAGTCCTACACATCAAGAAAGTTTGAGAAGTGAAAATTCTACTAGTCTAAAACTTTGGAACTATTAGAATAAGAATGACAATAAATAAATGAACTGCAAGTTAGAGTTCAACTAGTTTGAAAACTTCTAAACTTACAAAATGAAAACTACAGCACAAGAAAGTAATAAAATATGCAAATGAAAATACATATATGTTTTACTAGTTAAAAACCTTTGAGAAAAGCTTGTAATGGATAAAAGAGAAGGGAGAAGATGAAAGAAGTCTCTAATGTATAGTGCAACAAGCCATTGGGCACCGCCCACAAAATTATCACTCTCCACAGTGCTTAAAATGAGAATTTCAAACTTTTAACACATGCACCTGAGTTTTCTTGAAAAACGTTCTCTTGCTAGGTTCTCTCAATATTTCAACGTGTGCTTCCTTTTTGATATTTGGTTTATACTTATATATTTGAAGAAAAATTTGTTGGAAGATATTCGTTTTCAAGTAAAAATGGGAACTTTGAGAATATAATAAAAAATGTGTGGCAAAATTTTCACACATCGTCACCAACTCATCCTGAAATTCATAATAAATTTCACAGAAATACAAATTTTGATCGAACAAAGTAGAACTTTAGTAACTAAAGGAAAAAAAATACTTAGCGAGTAGCTTGGATTGTCTAGTATAATGACTTAGAAGCAACTTGAGTCTAGAGCAAGCAACATTGGATTGATGAAATAGGATTTTATCTGGCGGAACTTAGTTCAGTTGAAGTTATCCCTTAAAGATAGCCAAATTCTTTGATTGACTTTAGCTGAATAAATTTTCACTTTAGTTAATTGACATCTAGTGCTTGGAGCCACCCAAAGTTACTGGTTGACTTTGGTTGATGAAGTGCTCAAAGGCCGAGTTAAGTCAGTCCACTAAAACGTACAACTCTCCATATGACTTTAATTCAAAATCCTACTTTATTTGACCAAAGTCCTATTGTGAAATCAACAGGCAATATACACACTTCTCTTGATGTAAACCCTAACCAATTTTCCTAGTTTTTATTACTTTTAGCACACTATAACTATAAACACTTACTTGAACTTACATCGGTAATTATTAGCGGTTTTAATACTTGTTTCAGATAATTTTTCTTATATTAGTCTATACCATCTTGAGCATATTGCATTCTTACGTTCTTGGACTTGTTTTGACTTCTTAGAGTTCTTGTGTAATATAAAGTATGGAATAGATTTTTTTTCCCTAATCAAAACAAAAAGAAGAGCTTTCTTAGTTGAGTTTGCCATCTACCTATATTTCTTTCTTTTCATGTTGCCAAAAGGCTAGTTAGAATGGCGACCTATAAAGTGGTCACCTTGCTTTTTCTCTTTTTTTTTTATATATTTATTATTACTTTTATTATTTTTAATATATATTATTTTCAAAATTCGAAAATTAAATTTTTATAAAAAAAAAGTTTGTAGATTTCATGCGTTTGTATCACTATTATTGAAGAATTTTACATTTTTTTATGTAACTTCTCGTGGAAAAAAAGAAACCATTAACTTTCCTTGTATTTATTCAATATTTATAACTATCATGATTTTTTTTAATATCCCTTCTAGATAATAACCAGTAGCTTTTAATAATTCTTTGAATTTGCACTCTTCTTACATTTCTTCTAAGTTCTAACTCCACTTTTATTTGGTAATATCTTACTTAAAAGTTGCTATTACCTTTATGTTTAATAATTTGTTTTCGTATTTTATAAATAAGAATATAAGTCAATCAAGTTTTTTGGGTCTCAAGTTAACTATTTAATTTCCGTATATTTATGTTAAAATTTAATGAAATTCTGCTTGTTTTAGTAGGTCATTTATATTATTTAAGCCCCATTTCTATTTTAGTATCTAAGATTTCAACCATCTATATTATTAAACCTAGAAATGCCTTAATTAACTACTTCTATAAAATTACTATTTAGACCTTGAATTGAAAATTATGTGACAAAAAAACCAATGTTAAAAACACTATGACTATATTATAATATAAGTAAATATGTTATTTTTCATAATTTTTCATTCCATCTCTCTCATCATTTTCATAATAGCTTAAATCATGGTCATTCTCATTCTTCCACTTCCAACTCCAATCTCACTCCCATATCTTAGATACATTCCATACAACTTTTAATTTTAATGTAAATTTAAAATTATACACATTCATTCATAGTAACTTAAAACTTCCTTATCTATTTATTATTTATTATATTAAGTAAAAATATTTATTTGTAAGATTTTTTTATAAATTTTTCGTAATAATTGATACCAAATGCAACCAAATAATCAATTAATACACATACCTATTCTTCATTCAAAAGAAAAGGAAAAATTTTTATTTTTTATATGTAATTGATTTATTTTATTTTTTCTCGATAAATTATTTTACTCATTCATTTATTATTTTTTAGCATTCGTAATGTGGGTACAGCGTTTGTTGATACATTATTTAAGTGCAAGCAAGGTGCTTGGTTTTTTTTTTTCCATATGCCAAAATTTCCTTTCTAATATATTTATATTTAATGCAGTTTACCATTTTTAATTTTATAATTCACGTCTAATGTGATTCACCCTTTACATTGCCGGTACTTCTATATTTACCATCTTTTATATTTATGATTATTATTATTATTAATAATTACAAATTATTAATTCAATAACTACATTTATTTTCATTAAATTTAGTAATCTATTGTTTAATTATTTATTTTCATCATATTACACACAAACTAATGGGTATGCATCTTTATACAATTAAGGAGAAATCGAACTACAACGTGATGAACTCAAGGTACAAACTATCCGATTAATCTATCAATGTGAATCCTTGCTTACATGCCGATTGTCATCCAAATAATGCATGAGCAACACCTGTTTCATTTGACAGTTTAATTATACGCAAATGAACAAATAGCATATACTAATTTTATTCGTATAAGTATTTATTCCTGATAAGATTTCAGCCAGGAAATATCTCTGTTGGACTTATTTTTTAGCATAAATATACATGTCAGTTGTAGAGATTTTATATAACGAAACTTAATGATTTAAGTTTTTCATCTCTTTTTTTTTTTTTTTCATCGTAAGGTGTTTTTGATAACGTTGTTTGCGTTTATCGGTTGGTAATTTAAGTTTTCAATATATTGTATAATTGCTATAGGATGGATATTCTTTAACTGACATTTAATTTACCCATAAGGTAAAGATTATTGTGGCCCTCTAAGATAATAGTACTATTTTTGTGTTTTTGACAGTATTATTATGGATGTTTAGATGGTGTAATGGAAATCAAATTGAAATTGTTGATTATTTGATTATTTTAAGCATTTTTGGATTATATATCATGCAATAATTCTTTTATATCATTTTTGTAATTTAGAGAATTTATATTTAAACTCGACTATTATTAATTCTCTACTCACAGGTTCTATTCCTACGCATTCGTTTGCAAGTTCTATCACCACAAGTTATGATACTCTTAATGGAAAATGAGATCATCATTCCTATTTATGATGTAGGCTTCACCAAGATAATTACTTTGATATGTATTTGTCCTTTGTGGCATTTCGATATACATGATTTTATGTGTATCCCAAATTCATTAATTAATTATTATATTTGAATAGAAGATAGAAATAAAACTATTATATTTGAATATGCTTTTATTTGTTTTTTATGGTCTATGCTCATTTTCTATCTTCTATAATATTAAAAAGTTATAAACATCTTCCAAATATTGTGACTTCTCCTACTAAATAAATCATATATGGTTTTAATCTATAATAAATTTAAAATCTATTTTAATGAAAATGTATAGAATATTGGTACAATTCTTCAATTACTTCTTACTGCTTTTTCTTTAATGTTCAACCATAATTTGTTAAAGGTTTGTGAATGTAATTTAAGTTAGTATTAAATACACCACCATAGGACAATGATTAAATGAATTAAAAAATGCAAGACTAGAGAGAAATTTATCAAGAGTAAGTAGGATTGGGAAAAGGAATTATATGTGGTCTTAGAATTAAAATTTCATTACATTTATTCATAATAACTATCAAATCAATAAAATTATTAGGTTATTTTATTTTCATAATTACATTTATGTTATGTTTGGTATTAAGAAATGGCTTGGAAAAATGGCTTAGAATGGAATAGTATAGACTGAGGATAAAACGAGAAATTCTTTCCTAGTGGAAATGATCACTAAACGGAATGGAATGTAATGACATTAAATGATTAAATAGTTTTATTTATCACAAATGCCTTAACTTATTACATGTTATAATTTCTTTAAAGGTTACAAAAGTAATTTAATTAATCATAATTATTGAAACTGAAGGGAATCACAATTTCACCTTTTTAAATGTGAAATCAAATTTCTCCTTAAAGCTAGAATCGTTGATTTTATGGAATCGCGATCTTGATTTCAAAATGTAATCCCAAATAAGGGGCATGGGAGTGGAACTTGGAATTAGATTCCATTTTGGCTCATTTTTGCATACAAAATAAGACACTAAATTTATATACTCATTACCATGAAAATTTAACCTTATTACCCAAATTTGTAACTTAAAATTTTATGAACAATGGGAAATTTAAATTTTATATATTTTTAGGTATATACATTACATGTTTGCGATATTTCTATCATTTTGATTGGCTATTTTATATGTAAATACTTTTACATCTACAACACAAGTATATCATCCGTTAGTTTAAACTATAAAAGAAAATACTTATAAACCAATAACAAGAATACCAGCGGTCATTCATTCCATCTCTCTCCACCATTTCATCGAGTTGTAATGCTAAAACGTGTACAGTCATAAATAATTATCAGATGTGATCATGAATGGGATAAGATATTTGTTACTATTATTTAGTATTCTATTACTCTCTTTTTTCTCTTAATTGATTTGAACTAATATTTTTATACCATATAAGTTGAAAGTTATGCATAAGTAAAAGTGACAAAAAAGACTTAATTACCGTAATAATATAAATATAAAAAACTTAAATTACTTGTTTGGAGCATAGATGACTGAAATTGATTCAGAGAATTTAAATGACTTATCTAAACCATTGCTTTGAGGACTTCCGGCGAAGTTTTTCCCCATGTAAAATAACCTTTTTCATCATGCCACATAAAGTTAGTAAATTTCGTTTTCATTTCATTTGAATAAAGCAGCATAATATTTCTTTAAACTTATTGCGTCCACCTGCTTATCATATTTGAGTAGAAATCACACAAAATCTGGTTTCCAGAGACCTATTTAACATTTTGTTCCCATCTCTTTGATCTACTGGCTACAGCTATAAAGGAATTCTAAGACTAATAAAAGGATGGAATTCAATACAAAAATTCTTTAATTAGTTAGAAATATTTAGTCTGGTAAGAAGGCAAGGGAAAAAAAAAAAAGTCTGGTGGCAAACGTAATCATTTGATCGTATCATTTCTACATATGAGAAGGAACTAAAACTGTTATTGAATTGGAATTCTGCATTTGGCAAACCCCATTGGAAGAAATCTTGAGGAGCTTTCGTTTGGTTAAATTGTAAATAAAATCTTTCAAACTATGGGCAAATGCAGATAAATCTTCTGGAACTTACAAAATAAGACTTCACCTTATAAGTTTTGAAATTGTGTGTACATGAATCTCAAACCATTGTTGAGGCCCCAAAAAATTATCACTATTCATTATTCTTTTGGCGACTATTTTAGGTTGCATCAATGAATTGGTTTATTTGCATATTTTTCAAATTCAGGATGACTATCGATCGAGCAAGTATTTGCGTTTATTCCTTTCTCTTTTTTTTTTTTTTTTCCCTCCTTTTTTCGTTTGACTGATTTTTTCAAGAGCATATTAGCATTTTCTATGATGCTGTTTGGGCAGAAATTTAGACAATTTGTGATGTCATTCTTTCTAGTATTAATGATGACTCAATTAAGAAAAGCGCAGCACACAGAATATGCCAATTGCGAAACGAACCTTCTCGTTTTCAATATGATGAAATTGCAGTTTATCAATATCTATGCCATGAACAACATGCGTGTTATACAAACAAAATATATCTATCTTCAAAGGCGTGCAACATCCTGATGTATAAGAAAGTGTCAACGTGGTGGTTTCAGGAATTGCTTTCCTTGCATGTAAACGTGATCGACTTTGTGTACAAGCAAACTTCGACATGCTGCATTACATCACCAATACTAGAATACTTCACGTGGTTTCATCCCCCAGCCAGCTGGTTTTCACTTTGGGACCAGTAGGCCCTTCCTGACCCAAAACTTCGCTTGGTAAACTCCCGATGACCTTTCCGAATGCCGATTTCAGGAATCCAGGCAAGAGCTTCTCCACTTTCTCGATCTCTTCAGCAATATCATAAGTAATCTTTGGACCCCATTCGCGGAAATAGTCAAGCCATGGCGGTGACACTATAGCTGCACCTAAATGATCGACCGCGACAAGTGAGGAAGCACCACCAGTATCCACGAAAATGTTACTCTTGGCAGTATCATTTCTGATTCCTATATTCCCACTGCCCTGTAAAACTAGTCCTGGTTTTGGATACGTCGCATGACCATGTAAAGAGGCATAGACAACAGGTTTGTTGCCATTTTGAAACTCCAGCTCTGAAGCATCAGCCCAAATTCCACTGCTGTGCTCCGAGAAGTACACCCTCCAAAGCTCCCCGTTGAAGTTGCTTATTCTTAAGGTCACATGCTCCCAATCCCCGACATGTTCTCCAATTCTCCCTAAGGAAATGTTGATACACTCAACCTTGGCTCTTGCACCTCCATTGAAAGGATAAAAGATCCAGATAGCTATGTCGGTGAATGTCGCACCCAATGCAGGTTTTACGTGTAAATAAAATTGGGAGCTCTGTAAATCCCCTTTCTTTACCCTATCCTTGGCTGCCCCATCCCTGGGAAGGTCCAGCCAGTAGGCACCATCATTTGAGCCGCCTTGTGGAAGGTTTGCGCCATCTGGTTCGATAGGACTAGGATTTGATTCTTCTCCCTTTTTGTACAATAGCGCACCATTGCTAAAGAACCAATTCACTGATGATGGCAAGAATGCCTCGTTGGGATGGAAGTACACCCAAGGAGAGTAAGCTTGAACCAATGCTTCAATCTGATTTAAGTTAGGCATAGAGGATGTATAGTTGGTGTGATTATTTTTCAAACATGTAATAGAAATAGGAGAAGCACTTCCATTTTCTGCAGCAAATGTTCCCACACTAACACCTAGAGCTTGTGCTCCTCTAACCTTAGGTCTCAGGCTATAGACATTAAATCCACTTGCATCACTTGTCTTGCCTGCCCCCCAAATCCATTTATCCGTTTCACATTGGTCCGTGAAATCTGTCCTGACACATCGGACTCTGTCAAGGGGTGGCTTGTTTTGTGAACTTGTGATGACATGTCCAATAGCTTCATAACCATCTGGAGGGACAGGAACCCAGACATAACCAATACCATCCTGTTTAATTTTCAAGGACTCACTACTCCAAACAAGAGTGTAATCAACTGGTTGTTTCAAAGCTCCCTTGGAGGGATCATTTGTTACATCTTTACCAGCAAGAACCCAACCATGAAGAGGCTTGTTGTTAGGTTGGCTGTAACATCCAACCATAGCGAACCCTTCTGGTAAAACAGAAGGTTCAAAGAATGTTGCACCAAGGTTATCTGGTCCACCCTCATGTGTGGCCCAAACCTTGTTTAAGGATGTGACTTGACACACTTCTAGTCCTCCTAAATCTATTTTTCCATTTGCAAAACCTGAACCTGCTAACACCAAAGAGTGAAACAAGCCTATTATTATACATCATAAGATGATAAACTTATATAAATAAGATCGCATATTAGTTCGAAAATCTTTGGCCAATATCAAACCATGTTATTGATCTTTCCAAATATTTAATTTGACTCCCATATTATTCACATTACATGCCACATGCCCTGTGTCGAAAAATCATCGAGTGTGAAATAGTCACAAGATTTTAGAAAATTAGTTTCGTAACTCAATCAAATTTTCAAAAAAAAAAAAAAAAAAAACGAATATTTAGTACTAAATTAAACATTGACAGAAATGTTATCTCCATAAATAGATTGGTGGAACCATGTTTTTACCTGGTGGCCAAGTTGGTAGAGGGGAGGGAAATTTGAAAGCTGTTTCAATGGGTATGGTTTTTCTCTTCTTGGAGGTATCAGTACCAGAGAGAGTCAGACAATTTCCCATTCTTGAAATTTTAGGAAGAAACATTAAGGTAATGGCTTATATGCTGTTATTTTTTATAAGGTAATACCGGAATGAGAATGAAGGTAGTAGTTATGAAGCATATTCGGTTTCATCATCCGGCTAGAAATATGAAGACATTAAAGAGCATAGAGGCACCCGTCAGCACATGAGTCGTGCAAGAAAGGTTACATTTAGGCAAATGCTTTACAACATTGGTCAACTTCTCTTCCAATTAAATCCAATGACGAGGTCGCTTTGCTTGCATCGATCCTCAACTTATATAAATTTGTATTTACTTTTCTGCAAACTGTTTCTTATCAACTTATACCATTTATGCAGTCATTGGTTTGGTAGGATAATATCACAACATACGTTAAATAACGTTTTGCTATTGGATGGTTTCATTGGTGCAACTCATAAGATGAGACACTTCGTGAATGTAACTACATGTTGTACGCCATCACTTTGCTTAAAACCTTTTTAACTTTAGTGTGTTTTAAACAACACTTTCATATATATATATATATATATATATGTGTGGGTGGGTGTGTGCGTGTGTGGATTTACAAAGGATGATAAAAGGGGAATTATGGTAAAACAATGTCGTCTTCAATATCTTCGCAACTGTCGAAATAAATGGGTAGAGTGTCAAGTTTGATAGGTAAGAAATTACGATCCGTCTATTACAAAAGTTATGAAAACTTAAGAATAAAATATTAGAAACTGTGTTAGTTATAGTTAAACTGCTTTTATATGCGTTGAATGATTTAAGAGCAAAGGATAAACAAAATGTTTGATGAATAGGATAAATATATATTAGAAATCTTTAAACAAGTTATTTAAGCATTTTAAACTTCTATAGGATTTAATCAATTCTTTTGTATTTCAAATGAATTATTTAATTTTCGAGGTCATGGCCAAAAAAGAAAAAAAAAATTCAGGAAGTCTTTTAATTAATATATTTTGCTGGTTTTAAACATAAAGGACTTGATAGGTATAAAATTATTGTATTTATTGCTCTCAATAAAGGCTGGCTAGTGCCTTAAGATTGTTCCTTAACAACTTGACATTTTATTTAGGGAAAAATATAAAAAAGTCATAAATGTTTACCTTTTTTTGTTTTCCCTATTTTAGTCCCTAATGTTTTAAAAGTTTAGTTCTAATTTGTTTGAAAAAAATTTCTAGATGAGTCATTCTATTACCTTTTTCATTAATCTTGACACATGGTGCAACTTTATTTGCTAGATAATTAATTTAATCAAAAAAATTAATGACATATATTATATAAGTAAAATTAATAAAAAATTTTCAAAAATACAAAAAAAAAAATAATTATATGATAAATTAAATAAAAATATTAATATGACATATTTATATATATTTGTATATTGACAAATTAAATAAAAAATTATCAAAATTCATTAAAGAAATTTGAAAAAATTAAACAAAGTCGAAATCCAACCACCTAATGATGAGGGGTGGTGAGTGGTATCTTGAGGTATTATTTTTTTTTGGAGGGGTTGGGGAGTGACCCCATAAGAGGTTGCTGATGGCTCCTCTTTAGATAGTTAGACTCCGACCAAATAATGGAGTTGGTTGTGATTTACTAGTAGTTTAAGGTAGTAGTTAGCCATCAAGAGGTATTAGGATAGTGGGGAGGTTATGTAAATCCCCTAGGTGGTGGGCTACCATGTGGAATCCAATAAGGTTGCATGACTCGATATCAATTAATTGGATTTTTCTTTTATTTATTTGTTTATTTAATTTTTTTAATTATCACCTAAGGAGAGTTATGCAATCTCCTATCTTAGGCTGCTAATGGGTCACGACTCACTTTACTCTTAGGCCACCTAAAGGCAGGGAGTAGCCAACAGCTTCCTTTGGGTAGCCAGCTTTCGACTTTGTTCAATTTTCTTAATTTTTTTTTTTTACGAATTTTCAAAATTTTTTATTCAAATTTGTAATATATAAATATGTACATATATGCTTTTTATATTACACATATGCATTTCGAATTTAATAGATTTTTTTTTCATTTTTCTATGTATTTATATGTTTTTTTCAAATATTTTACTATTTTTTATTAAAAAAATTACACGTGAACCAATCTTGTGCTATCATATGTATATATTAATGGAAAATCTAATGAAAGAACTTATTTAATAAAAGTTTAAAATGTTGAAGAATGAAACGAAACTTTTGAAATGTTAAAAACTGAAATAGAAAAAGAGATAAATAACTTTTTTATTTATTTTCTTTTTATTTACATGCTTTCATAATCCTTACCAACACAATCAATTTTAGGTTCAAATTATGCATTATAAAATGAGGCAACAAGGGGTTTTCAAGAAGTCCATACATTGTGAGTATATGTCCAAATTCCACTTAGCATAAGCATGTCATGAAAAATAATGTGTTTGGACCATATGCATATGGGCCTAGACAAAATAAGTATTCTAATTTTCAAAAATTTTCATAAGAAAAAGTACAAATTCAATCATTAACATTTATTTCTTTTATCTCAATCCTAAACCTTTTATTTTTTTCACATTCAAATTTTCAATGTTTGTAGACATTTACAAATGAGTCTTTTACAATATGTTTGAAAAGATGAAGAATTTGGTTTAGGAGAAAAGTAATAAAGGAAGGAAAATGGGGGATTTACTTCCATGAGCTCCACATAGGCCTACACATCTCTTTCTATCCCTCCCTCTTCTTTTCTCTTAAAAATGAAGAGAATGAGGAGGGAAAAATGAAAAAGAATTGTATTTTTCTGTTTACCCTTCTATTTTACTTCTTTTAGTGATATGTTAGTAATTTTAATTTATCTCGGTTAACCAAATGCATTGGAAGGATTCAAATAATTATGCAATTTCTTCCCCCTATATTCTTTCTTTCCTCATTCCTTCCTTCACACCAACTAAAGTGTTAATGATGGTATTAACTTTAACTTTAAGGTATTTGTGCATGATACAATTCCATTTTTGCCTAACTATATTAAATAAATGATATAAAAAAATTAAAGAAATTAAATAGAATTAACAAAATTTTTAAAAATTGATATAAAAAATTAAAAAGAAAAAGAAAAGAAAAAATGTAGAAAATAGATTTGATTATTGTTATCTATAAGGTCCTTACATAACAAATTCGTAATTGAGGATCTATATACTTTAAGAGCATATCAATTTTATTCACTTTTACAAAAGGTTTCCAGCATTTCTTTTTGAAGTGTTGTAAGTCTATATTATTATTGGTTATACACTAGTAGGAGTTAATATGTAGGTCCTGATTAAAAAACCTAACTTGTTCTATAAAAACCTTCATCAAAGAAGCATGCTATGGCAAATATAGGAAGAGAGCATGATTAAAGTTTGGAACTATTGTTAGGTCTAATTATGTGTCCTTGTAGTGATGAGAGTTTGAATTGTACCAAGGTTACAAATTTAATTAATGAAGAAGAGAGATATTGGGAGTTTCATACGGTAGAGGGTTTGGTTAAAGAGAAAGAACAAAGGCTATCAAAGAAGTACCTCTTAATGATTGCAGTTGTATGATCTTAGTGTGGCCTAACAATGTCAAGGAGAAACTCCATAGGGGACAACACCACTCAAGATCATTTGGGTACTCTCCAGGAAATTCTCATTGGATTGAGCCACAGACACACATATATAGCAACACATTATTAATGCTAAATATATGTTAAATTCATTTATATAATACTAATCCTAGCTATTACACCCAACATATACCTGAATCCTAAGCATAAGATCTATTTAATTCATAACTCGATTCAATAACTGAAGCGTAATGAATACATTCTTTTAATATCTACTTAGTCAGTCTTTCTATTCTTTTCTCAACACTACTTGATTTAAGCTTTGATAATAACTTTTCTAGAGTTCAAGATTTGTTTTAGGGTCTTAAAAGTGTTTAAGAAGGGTTAGAATAAGATTTAGAAGTAAGAAAACTTGAAAAATAACAGAGTAAGGACAAGTATAGGAATATGGCCAGGGTTCATGGCCTTGTTTGACTTTTCAACTTTACAACACAACCATGCCTAAGGACCATGATTGTGGTCTTAGGGTTTGTTCCCTTCTAACCCAAAAATTTCACTTTATGCTTAGAAATAAAAATTTTGTGAGGGGACTATAGGTGGGAATCATAGCCGTAGTCCTAGACTGTAGCTCCCCCTTCGACAACAACATCAAAATCTATGATTTCCTCTTCCCAAATCTCTTTTATTCAATTCCTAAATTATTCTATCATCTTAAAACTTCACTCAACATAGTCTTCTATCAACTTTCTTTTATGAAACATTCGATTACAAATCAAAAGCAACATCAACAATTATGAATATATAATTTTCCATGAGAGGACTTCTTACCTTGATGTTCTTAAGGTTTGAAGAGAGCAATCTTTCTAAAATTCCAATCTTTCTACTCAATTTTTGAAACCTTATAACAAAAACACATATTAGATTTTTGATTTTGTAATTACATATCAGTATCAAAGGGTTTACTTACTAATCTCTAGTAATTCCGGTAAATAATTTATTACTAAGTGAAGTAATTCCGGTAAATAATTTAGGATTAGGGTTAATATGCTTGAGAAAGGTGTTAAATTTAGTAGTGAATCCCTTCGGTAAAAAATAATAGAGATGGAATTGGATATATTTTTAGCGGTTACATGTTAAACACTAGGGGAAACAATTCCTAAATATGTTATTTGCCTTTTTGATGTTGTTCTTAATTTTATCGCTTCCTAAATTACTTAGTCAAGTCTCATAATTAGATTAGTTTGTTAATTTTTAGTATTTTTAATTCATTTAACCCATCACAATTTTTCGGTTAGATAATAGAGTTAAGGTTAGTATTAGTACTTGAAGTTTCTAAAGGATCAACTCAAACTCATATCCGCTATATTAAAATTAATAGGTGCACTTGCCTTGTATTGGGAAGCTTTGATAAACCTAAATTTCCCAAGCTGTTGGATAAAATTAATTGGCTTATACTTAGCAAGTATCTCTTCCTCTATTATCATCGATGGAGAGATGTTAAGGAATTTCAAAAGCTCAAGGGTTCTATGGTAGGGAGAGTTGATATCCCCTTATTTATTCATTATTGCAATGGAAATGTTGAGTAAGTAGATACAAACTTAGGTAGAAGGAAAATGGTGGAAACTAGTTGAAATAAGAGGGTTAGAGAAAATCATTTTCTTATGACATGTAAATAACAACCTAAGGAGAGAAATTAGATTGTGTTGTGATTTGATGGAAGCAAAGGAACTACGAATTTACCTTGGCTACCCAATTACAAAGAATGGCAAGATTACAAGAAAGGATGTAAACTTTATCATCATTAAAAAAAACAAGGAAGAAGTTAACTAGATGGAAAGCAAATAAGTACAATTAGGAGACAAGTCCTTATTACATTAGTTATAAAAGGAATTTGGGGATACTACATACAGGTTTATAAATTGCCTACTAGCTTTCTAAATGAAGTAGAAAAAATGACAAGAGATTTCTTGTAGGGCTTAACAAGGGAAAGGAGGAAATATCATGGAGTGACTTAGAGCAAATCAACAAAACCAAAGGATATGGGGGGTATAGAAATATAGACATGAAGAAAAGGCATAAGGCAAATCTAGTAAAAGTTTACTAGAAAATAAAATCTAGCAAACTCATATGGGTAGAATATTTGAGAAATAGATGGTTGAGAAGCAAGAGAGATCAAGGAAACAACTTGGTCAAAACAAACTTGCTAATGTTAGTAGATTACTTGGAGGCATAAAATTAGATGGAAAAATATATGGTGTATGGA
Organism: Lumnitzera racemosa; assembly: GCA_024138005.1. NCBI lineage: Eukaryota > Viridiplantae > Streptophyta > Magnoliopsida > Myrtales > Combretaceae > Lumnitzera > Lumnitzera racemosa. Next base: position 17,436,571 of record JAMXBC010000001.1, read on the forward strand.
TTGCGAAGTAGGAAAGATATAAGTTTTTGGTTTACATATTAGATAATGGAACCCTAAGAACACTAATGGAAGGACCCTTGATAGAGGAAAGTATGAGGTTAACTTTGGTGGATGTTTGAATTGATGAAGACAGGCGGGATGAGGAAAGTATTGAATATCCTATAATTGATGATAAAGGAATCTCCTTAGAAATCAAATCCTTATGAATAATAATGAGGAAGATCTGGTATGCTGAAGTTTATAAACCATTGGTGATGTATCAATTAAATCAGCATATCTAACTCTATGCAAAGAAGGAGAAAGTGAGGATCAGAGCTATGAATGGATATGGAAATAAAAAATATATCCAAAAATCCAATTCTTCCTGTGGAAATGGGTCATAAATGTATTAACCGCGAAAGATAACTTAAAGAAGAGAGGAATAAATATGGACACTCTATGTAGTATATATGGAAGAGAAGAAGAACCAATTAAACATCTGTTGATGGAATGCAAGAAAAGCAAACAAATATTAAGGAGAGTGAATGCCTCAAGACAATTTAGAGAAACATTTAAGCTAAGTTTCTTTGATTAGTTGAAGGTAAATATGATGACAACAAAAGGGCAAAAGGATTCTAAGTACCTATGGAACATTAACTTTACTTTCTTTCTCTAGAGTATATGGAATGAGAGGAATAGAATTTTGTTTCAACTAGGGAAAGGAAACTCTTGGCTATAAAATAATGATCTCAAAGTAAAATGAATTTTAAGCTCACTTAAAAAGAGATAAAGCACATGCAGTGCACAACGAACAAGAAATACAATGGAGACCACCACCAAAGGAGTTCCTAAAGATAAACTACGATGGAGCTTTTGAAAGAAGATGAAGGGAGCTATAGAAGGTAGTATAGCAAAGGACTAGAATGGGAAATGCAATAGAAGATTCTTTAAATATTTATCAGTTTCATTCTCTTTAGAAGTAGAGATCTAGGCTATCTATTGAAGCTTTAAATTAGTAGAGGAAAAAGGATGGGAAAACATCATAGTAAAATGATGGAGGAGATTAATTATATTATGTAATCTCATGATAATGATATATTCTTGCCTAACATTGTTACCATTTGCAGGTAATTTGTTTAGAGAAGGAACAATTGGATACTAAGATGGATACTGAAGAGGATGAATAAGGAAGCATATAACCTTGCAAGAATAGCATTGCTATAAAAGTTTGATTTCTTTTATAATAATGATGTTTTTTATTCTATTATTTTAGAGACAATTAAGACTTATTTTGTCAATGAATTGAATCATGAAGGCAGTTTGTTTGTGATTGGGATAAATTCCAATTCAATGGATATCTTTAGTTAAGAGAAGGAGATGTAAATGTTACCCTCTTGAACCATGGACCTCTGCTTTTTATTTCTTTTTGCAATCTAATTACTTTGAGTTTACCCAAAAAAAAAAATGAAAAGAATTTGCACTCTACTTAGATTTCTTCTAACTCTACTTTTGTTTGTAATATCCCACTAAAAAGTTGTTATTTACGTTTATGTTTTATAATTTGTTTTCATATTTTGTAATAAGAATATAAGTGAATTAAGTAGTTTTGGCCTCAAGTTAACCACTTAAATCTCTTATATTTATGTTAAAATTTAATGAAATTCTACATGTTTTAATGGGTCATTTAAATTTAAATCCTTTACTTATATTGTTATACCATATAAGTCGAATGTCACACATCAACAGAAGAGATAAAAAGAGACTTGATTACTATAATAACATAAATATAAAAAACTTAAATTACTTATTTAAAGCATAGATGACTTGATTGAATTTTGAAATTGACTTAAAGAATTTAAATGACTTATGTGAACCACTACTTTAATGACTTCCAACAAAGTTTTCCCCCATCTAAAACAACTTTTTTCATCTTAATGCATAAAGTTAGTAAATTCCCTTATTGAGATAACTTAAACCACTAAATAGAGATATACATACAAGTTAAATGGACTAACCTAACCTGGCTTTCATTGGTTAATGAGTTAAACAGGTTAGGTTATTTTAGCCTACTTTTAAATGGGCTAAATATTAGCTGGCCTAGCCTAACCTGTACGGTTAATGAGTTAAACAAGCTAGCTTGCCAATCCAGCCCATTTAGCCTACTAATAATAAATTTTACTGTTTTTTCCGTTTAATCTACCTTATTTTTATGAATTTATTGATCGATTTTTACTTATATAATTTTGTTAGACTTGAAATTTTCAAATGAAGAGGCTTCACGAAAAAGAAGCTCATAATAGATCCAACTTGTTTTCGTAATTGAAAGCATTTTTTCAACTCTATTTATGATCTAGATTACTTGGTGAAAGATCTTTAAGTACATGCAATATCTTCAAAGGCCATCTTACGAAAGTAAAATAAAATCATATCCACATATCAAGAAATATCATTCTAGGAAAAGGAAGGAAATTCCTAAAGTCCAAATACATTAAGTATTCATTATGTCCAACATTAATCATCATCAACAACCACATTTGAATCCTCCTTTGATAATGCTGTCAAGTCTTTTTTCACCTTCATCGACAATTAAAAAAAAAATAATTAGATGTAAATAATAAAAGTTTAATATTAGAAGAATCATGTTTTTAATATGAAAAAATCACCTTCTCAATTAAATCCTTGTTGGCAATTATAAGCACAAACTAAAAAGCCTCCACATTTTCAAAAAGTAGGCTACCATGGTACTTAGTAAGAACACGAACACAAATACTAAAAGCAAACTTAGAGACAGCTATAGTAATTGAAATACTAGGAACATCGGTAGCCATTATGCACAAATTTGAATACCTTTAATGCCGAATTTTTCAAAATTCCAACACCTTTAACTTTACATAAAAGTTCATAGCTATTACCGGTTCTTCTAAATAGAGATCTAGGGAAAATTTACTGGTATTTTGTACCTCAACTTAACAATATTCCTAAGTTATCATAGGAAAAGAAAAAAAGATTATCATTATTGCTCAGTAAGAATGCACTACTATTAAAAAAATAATTAAAATGACTATTGAACTTACATTAAAAGTGGCAAAATTGATACCCAAACTTTTCTCAAATCTAAGGTTTCCTCCAAATCCTCTCCATTAACCCCTACTTCCAAGTGTTTGAGAAGTTATAACTCGAGAGTTACTACAACTTGCATTACTTTGCTTACTCTTGTCATATTCCCCAATGAGTCTATATAACTTAGTGTTTATTCTATCCAACTTCTTTTCACAACTAAGTGGATCAATTTTATTGAAGCAAAATTAAAAAAAATTAAACTTCATTCGAGGATCAAGTACTGCTCTAAGTGTAAGGGTAATATTGTATTCCATCCAATATTTGTTAAATTTTTGCTTCATCTTAATAAACATATCTCTTATAACCACATTTTCACTCACTAAATTCTCATTCAAGAGACATTTTATTCTCCAAAGTTGCAAAAAATATAAATTTGAGATTGGATATGAGGATCCGGACATTAAATTTGTAATAGTGTAAAAAGGACTAAGAAATTTACACAATTTTTGTGCCCTTTCCTACTCCTTCACCAATGGATAATACTTGCAATTTGAATCATTCAACTGAAAGTAGAAAAATGCACATTGATACTACAAAGCACTCTCAAGTATCAAATAAGTTAAATTCCATTTAGTTGTAATATCTAAATGTGAACCAATATTAGTATCAATATTACCAACTTCTTTAACATACTCCTAAAACAAATTCATTCTACTTTCAAACCCCTTCACATACTTTACACTCTCTATTATCTCATGCAAAGCCTCATTAGTTAGTGCTAAGTCATCCTTAACAATCAAGTGAAGAATGTGAGTACAATGCCTAACATGAAAAAATTCACCATCACACAGCAAATTCTCCAGTAAATTAAGTTGATCCTTTAAGTAATCTTACATGCAATAATTAGCAGATGTATTGTTTAAGGTAAGAGAGAATATTTTTTTATCTATATCCTAATCTTTCAAAAAAATCATACATTTTCTTTGACAATTCAAGTTTTAAGTGAGGAGGAGCATATGATAAAAGGAAAGAATTTTATTGTTCAGTTTCCAATTCTCATCAACAAAGTGAGTAGTCAAACACATATATCTCTCACTCATACTAGCACTGGCAAATACTGTGTTGGAATGAAATCTTACATTGACCTTCTTTTCTTTAATTAATTGCAATTTTCAAACAAAAATTGGAGGTCTTCGAGATGAAATAAATTTTTTTCATTTGCCACATGTTAAATTAATCTACAATGCAATTGGACACCTCCATTTCCTCCTATCAAGTTGGTCTAGTCTATGCAATTCAAGCTGATTCACTATATGAAATTATCTAATCGATGCATTATCTAAAACATTTGGGTAATGTTTTAGCAAATGGATTAATTACTCTTTCAATAAAAATAGCAATCTCTACAACAAATTTACTTTAGTCCGACAGCACTATATTCCATTTCTAAGGAAAGCACACTTGTCATTATTTGTCGACAAGTCCCCATGCTCAACATGAAGTAGGTGATATAAAAAAATTATATAAACTAAGCTAGTTACTGCGTTGGAAAAAATAACTGTGTTGTGACGACGATCGACGGATGGCAGACGTTGGACGGCACATACTAAGGACTGCGGCGAGCGAGGAATGAGGAGTAAAGTCGGTAAAGTGGAAACAGGATTTTGGAAAGTAAAGAATAAAGACTTTTGATATTTGAAAGTAAAATATTATTATTATTTTGTTTATTTTATTATAATTTGATCATCAATCAATAGCCGTCACTTTTCAAGGTCTATAAATGCTGTTCCACCTGTGACGTCCCGCCTACTTAGTAACTTACATGTTGTTTGTATCGGGCAAAGTAATTTATAGAAAGGATAAGCCCATCCAGTAAAGGTTACCTTACTTTTACTCACTTTTTAAACAAAAAGTGGGTTAAATTGATTAAACTGTGAACCAAAATTTATTTATAGAATTTTAACTTTAACAAATATAAATTTTAATAAGCTTATAAAAAAGATAAATACTCATTAGAAATTGTTTATTTTTTGAAAACCTACTATAAGTTTTATCGATTTATGTTTCCAATTCATATTAGATCCGATTGTATTTTATCGAAATTGAGAGAAAAATTTAGTAAATTCCTTTTTATTTTATTTGAATAAAGCAGCATAATATTTCTTTAAATTTATTGCATTTGTATCTGCTTAGCATATTTGAATAGAAATCACACAGAATCATCTCCAGGTAAGATTGGACTGTTTCCTAGAGACCTATTTACCATTTTGTTTCCATCTTTTTGATCTAATAGCTATAGCGACGAAAGGAATCCTGATTAAAAGGATGGGCTTTAATGCACAAAATTCTTTAGTTTATTAGAAATATTTAGTCTTGTAAGAACCAAGGAAAAAGGGAAAAAAGAAAAAGGTCATTGATGGCAAACTTATTCATTTGATCGTATCTTTCTTCATACGCAAATGAATCAAAGGTGTTATTGGATTTAAATTGTGTGTTTTGGCAAACCGCAATTGAACAAATCTTGAGGAGTTTTTCTTTTGGATATATTACAAATATGTTGTTTAAACTTCCAGTTGATGTAGATAAATCTTTTAAAACTCATAAAATGCGATTATCTTCATTGGTTTTGAAAATGTGCACATACATTTAAAATTGTTGCTAAAACTCCAAAAATTACTATTATTCATTATCTTTTGATAACTATTTTGGGTTATACCAATGAATTGGGGGTATTAATTTTATACATGTAAAATAAAAGTATCTTTAGAGCATGACATCCTAACGTATAAGGAAGTGTCAACATGGTGCTTTAAGGAGTTGCTTTCCTTGCATGCAAACGTGTGATCGACTTTGTGTACAAGCAAACTATGACAGGCTGCATTACATGACTAACACTAGAATTCCTCACTTGGTTTCGTCCCCCACCCAGTTGTTTTTCGCTTTGGGACCCGTAGGCCCTTCCTCACCCAACACTTCGCTTGGTAAACTCCTGATTATCTTTTTGAATGCCGATTTCAGGAATCCAGGCAAGAGCTTCTCCACTTTCTCGATCTCTTTCGCAACATCGTAAGTAATCTTTGGACCCCATTTGCGAAAATAGTTGAGCCATGGCGGTGAAACTATTGCCGCACCTAAATGATCAATAGCGACAAGTGAGGAAGCACCACCAGTATCCATGAAAATCTTGCTCTTGGTAGTATCATTCCTGATTCCTATATTCCCACTGCCCTGAAGAACTAGTCCCGGTTTCGGATACTTTGCGTGACCATGTAAAGATGCATAGACGACAGGTTTGTTGCCATTTTGAAACTCCAGCTCTGAAGCATCTGCCCAAATTCCACCGCTGTGCTCCGAGAAGTACACACTCCAAAGCTCCCCGCTGAAGTTACTTATTCTTAAGGTCACATGCTCCCAGTCACCAACATGTTCTCCAATTTTTCCTAAGGAAATGTTGAGAAACTCAACCTTGGCTCTTGCACCACCATTGAAAGGATAAAAGATCCAAATAGCTACATCGGTGAATGTTGCACCCAATGCAGGTTTAACGTGTAAATAAACTTGGGAGCTCTGTAAATCCCCTTTCTTCACCCTATCCTTGGCTCCTCTACCCTTGGGAAGGTCCAGCCAGTAGGCATCATCATTTGAGCCGCCTTGTGGAAGGTTTGCACCATCTGGTTCGATAGGACTAGGATTTGATTCTTCTCCCTTTTTGTACAATAGCGCACCATTGCTAAAGAACCAATTCACTGATGATGGCAAGAATGCCTCGTTGGGATGGAAGTACACCCAAGGAGAGTAAGCTTGAACCACTGCATCAATCTGACTTAAATTAGGCATAGAGGATGTATAGTTAGTGTTATTGTTTTTCAAACATGTAATAGAAATAGGAGAAGCACTTCCATTTTCTGCAGCAAATGTTCCCACACTAACACCTAGAGCTTGTGCTCCTCTAACCTTGGGTCTCAGGCTATAGACATTAAATCCATTGGGATTACTTGTCTTGCTTGGCCCCCAAATCCATTTTTCCACCTCACATTGGTCGGTGAAATCCGACCGGACACATCGGACTTTGTCAAGGGATGGCTTATTTGGTGAGCTTGTGATGACATGTCCGATGGCTTTATAACCATCCGGTGGAACGGGAACCCAAACATAACCGATGCTGTCCTGCTTAATTTTCAAGGACTCACTACTCCAAACAGGAGTGTAATCAACTGGTTGTTTCAAAGCTCCCTTGGAGGGATCACTTGTTACATCTTTACCAGCAAGAACCCAACCATGAAGAGGCTTATTGTTAGGTTGGCTGTAACATCCAAGCATAACGAACCCTTCTGGTAAAACAGAAGGTTCAAAGAATGTTGCACCAAGGTTATCTAGTCCACCCTCATCTGTGGCCCAAACCTTGTTCAAGGATGTGACTTGACACACTTCTAGTCCTCCTAAATCTATATTTCCATTTGCAAAACCTGAACCTGCTCACACCAAACAGTGAAACAAGCCTATTATTATATATCATAAGATGATAAATATAAATCGACATAAGTAGCTGCTCTTTCACAAAATTTTTGGGCAATCTTGAACTATGCTATCGATCTTTCCAAATATTCAATTGTGTCTTATTTCACTCACAAGTCACGTGACATGCCACATGCCGCGTCTCAAAATATCAACATGCATGATGAATTAGTTATGAGATTTTAGAAAACTTTCATGATTCAATTGAATTATCAATTAAAGAAAGATATCTAGTTAGTAAATTAAAATATTGACGGAAAGATTCAAGATCAGATTTTTACTTATTTCCCAAAAGAATGGGGGAAGCCTTCTTTATACCTGGAGGCCAAGTTGGTAGAGGGGAGGGAAGCTTGAAAACTGTTTCGATGGGAATGGTTTTTCCCTTCCTGGAGATATCAGTATCAGAAACAGAAGGACATTTTCCCTTTCTTGAGATCTTACGAAGAAACATTATGGTAATGGCATATATGATTTTATTTTTTATTTTTTAACAGGTCGATACGGCTATGAGAATAAAAGCTAGTAGTTAGGAAGCCGATCCTGCTACATTTTCTGGCTAGAATTTAAAGACGTCAACGAGCGTAGAAATAATACCCGTCGGTCTCCCGATTCCAATTCACGTGCTTTGGTTCAACGAAGCAACTTAAACTATTTTTTTTTTTAAATATATTCTAAACTTAAAAGTGAAAAAAAAATTGAGTTAAAAACCATAAAGTTTTTCTTTTCACCATTTTCTAAAGAAGATGAAAAATATTTGCATTTATATACAAAATTACTTCCAAATTAAGTTGCAATATTAATAATATAGTATAAAAGTCTAGGCAAAAGGGAAAAAAAAAAAGGTTAGTCCCATATTATTAAAAAATGAGAATTATCTTTTGATGGAAGTTTTATATACTAAATGAGACTTACTATAAGAATATATTTATTTTTATTATTAATAATAACATATTAAATATTGTGAATAGAAAAGAGTTTATTCTAATTCAGATAAAAATTAAATAAATCTGTACTATTTCTAATTATTATTTAATGATTAATAACTTTTGCTTTTTAAATTTCTATTGAAGACTCGCTATTGACTTGCCGTGTCCATGGGCGGTTCAAGAACTACACATCTAGGATAGGGTCAACTCTCTACCTTATCGGATGGTTCCAAGCAAGTTCACGGGTAAGAATCATCCCTTGCCTAGTTATATATATCATTCTCGAACCTTTAGTAAATATAGATTTAGCTGGATGGGACTTATTTTTATTGATGCTCAACTCAACTATTCGAGTTAAAATAATTTGCATATCCCAGGTAAAGATTTACATGTTTTCTCCACATCTTTAGGCTGAATGTAGAGAGTGACAACGTCAAATTTTCAAATCGATCATGCTAGCTATGTATATTCCCTATTCCCTAAAGAGTTTAAGCCAACGAAACTATCAATGAGTTCATACATGGTGACGAAACAATTCCCAGATACTGAACAAAATAAAATTTTGAAATATTTCAGCCACAAGACCAAGAATGTTTTAGAGAGCTATGGTTCTAAAGCTTTATGCTATACAACTCGAGTGCTTTTGAGATCGTAGAACCTAAGATGAATTGAGTTTTTTAAATGTAGATTCCTATAAGATTGACTAAACTTGTGTGACGGAGAAGGGTCAACCAAAAGAGTGGCGCCGATTCCTTTTTAGAGCCAGACTGGAGGTTTAGACCGTCAAATTGAATCCATCGACAACCAGATTGTATGCAATCTTTGTTAACTGATATAAATGCCAGCTTCCTTGTGATCAAGTTTTATCTATCTTCCCATCTTTCGCTTTTTATCTCTTGTGTATTTATCCTTAGGTCATAGCAAATATAAAAATGTTCTTATCTAGGGTTGTACTTAAAGAAGGTTTCATTGTAACGTAAAATGTTATTATGAAGGTAATATGTTAAGTTGTGAAACTAGTGGTTACAGTTATTATTTGCAAATAAATGGTAAGTTCATTCAATGGACAAAAATCATTAATATCACCTATTTTGAGATTTTATTAGCTCATTAGTTATTCAATTCCATTCTTAAGAGAGTTTTATAAGAGAAAATTTTAGTTTTTCATCTTCATTATTGTTATTAGAGGATTTGTTGTACTCTTTATTTTATAGTGGAATTATATTGCTTTTATGCTATTTATTTCTTTTTAATTCTTCAAGTGATGTAATTCTATGTTTTTGTAATCGTATATACCTTAGCAAGAGAAGATTTTATGTACTCTCTGATTTATAGCGAAATTATATTGCTTTTATGCTCTTTATTTATTTATTTTTTTAAATCTCTAATTGATGCAACACTATGTTTCCACATGCCATATATGCCTTACCGAGTAGTATTAGGGCACTTGTTCAATTGAGAATTTGAGATGTCTACTATTACCAAACTTGACATGAAGAAGTTTAATGGAAAGATTAGATTTTTTATTTGGAAAATCCAAATGAAGGTCATTCTTGCTAAAAATAGATTAAAGAAAGCTTTAGATGAAAAGTTAAAGGAATTGGCTTTCTTGACTAATGGACAATTGGAAGAGTTAAATAACAAGGTGCTTTCAATAGTACAACCTTTCTTGTCTACGAAGGTTCTTCATGGAGTAGCTAATGAAACTATTACTACCAGATTATAGCTAAATTTATAATCTTTATATAGGACAAAGAGCCTTATGTTTAAGCTTCGTCTCAAGGAGCCTATATATAATTCATATGACTGTAGGTAAAATAACAAGGTGCTTTCAATAAGTATTGTTTAATCCTAATACACATATAACATATCTAGATCAATAAAATATCATTAAATATATTAAAAATACACTTTTTATCTAATCTGATTAGTATAAATACATAGAGTTTTTATTTAACTATTTATCATATTTTAACCTATTATTATTAGAATTAGGTATTAGTTTGTTATTTAAGCTATTTTACTATGTAAATTCTTAATAAATAGTTTGGGTTACTAAATAATTTCTCGAAAATTTCTATGGACTCTTAAAAATATGGGGAACTCAACTAGTACTTGATTTCAAGTTTTTGATCTATCGTCTATATATTCGTATTTACGATTATACCTTTAAATTATCTTAAATTATCTTAAATTACCTAATTATAATTCTTTTTGCACCAAATTGATTTCAACATATCCTAACATTATTATTATTATTCACTAGAAATTAGTACATGTCCATTTCATCATTTAATTTCATAATTTTCTATTTATTTCACAATTTCAGCTTATTTTCAAGCTATTTTTATGTTGAAAAATGCAATAAAAATTAAAAATATTCAAATCAGAATTTGGGTTACATAGAAATTATATCTATATCATAAGCATCCTACACAAAAAATTTGAGGTAGAAACTACATTATTTAGTGTATTTATTTTGAATTTCAAATTTCGGGTGAATAATACATTTGTTAAACAGGTGCATTAAATATTCCTAATTTTGTTAAAACAAATTTACGAAATGAAAGTACATCTAAAATAACCTAGGTATTATTTTTTTCATATTTTTATTAATTAATTTAATAACTTTTAGAAAATAGAGAAAAACAGAGCAAAAACTCGAAACCTGAATTTATCGGAGCTCCGGTCATCGTTAGCTGTAGAGGGGTTGTCGAATGGCTAAGATGTAGCGTGGACTAGTGGTGGCCGATTGAGTTCCATAGCAGACTCTTCTTTGGTTTGATTGCTAGCTTAACTCGGTAATTCTCCTATTTTTCTTATTTTATTTTCTATTTTTTATAAATTTTTCCAAAAATCCCCTAAGTGTCTAAAGTGTATAATCTGGTCCTAGGAGTCCTATTTATAGTAGTTTAGGTTGGTTGAGTTTTTCCTTAGCCATTAAGTAATTTTTATTTATTTATTTATTTATTCTTTTAAAGAATTTGCATATGTGATGTGTCAATTTTTCATTTATTTACTTCTGATGCAACTAGTTATTCTTTTTAAGCTGCTCCATATTTAATCTAATCACATTTTAGGTGTTTTTTTTATAACTTTTAGATAATATTTTAGGGTATTTTAGTATTTTATATTATTATTTAATGATTTTGTTAATATACAGATATATGTCCTATATATATCATACACGTAATGAGTAATTATATACGTATAATCATGTTTTTAGCATATTTTTTATTTTTAAGATACTTTCCCGACTTAATTTTGAGATTTTATTATTTATTATGCATAATTATATAATTTTAGGTTAATTTATGAATATATTTATTATATATATCGAGTATACTTATAAAAATACATGTATACTCATATATTATATTATTTTCTTTTATTGCCTAATTAACTTATCTCTAAATCCTTATTGCGTTCCCAGCTCGGTTTTAGGAGTTTTGATCATTTTTATACTATATTGAACAATCACATTTCTAATACTAAATTTGGGATTTTGGATTGTTATTTTTTGAAATCTAACCTTACTTAGTTATTTTAACTAACTTTTCTAATTTCGTGGTAAAGTTTAGACTTAATTGAATAACTTTTTCCAAAGCACTAAATTCTGGTATAATTGCTCTAAATTTGACTTTGGAGTCTCATATGGAGTAATTTCTCACTATTTTGATTGTATTCTTGATATTCTTATTATATTATGGATTTCCAAACGTATGAGAATTCCTCGATTAGGGTTATCAAGTTTCTTGTAAGTTTCTAGCTTAATCGGTTTATTTTCTCGAATGCCTTAAATCGACTATTAACTCTAATTGTACAAGGACACGGCTTTATCTTAATACTTATGTGTTCATGTTTTGATAGCTAATTTATGGGATATTACACACTGCACATACTGTATATACATTTATTTTGTATATAAATAGACTTACATGAATACTAATAATATTTGATAACTTACTTTAATGGTAATGATAAGGAATGAAGTCACTGAGCTAAAGTTTGCTCATTCCCTTATAGCTTCTTTTATAAGTAATCTTAACCTAGAACTAGGATAAGAGCTTAGTGTAAAGTGCAAATAGTGAGTGATGTATGGGGAGTTAGCAACTATAAAGAGCTTACATAGTTGGTTTAGAACATTTTGTATAATGAATATCTCTTGTTTAAAAATTTTGCAATCTTATTAAGCTTTAGAAGTCTAAGATATGTTTATCCTATGTTAGTATTTGATAGGAGATATCAATTTTCAACGGTTTTAACTAACTATGGAATGTTGGGTATTCATAGTTATTTGTATTCTATGTGAAATTGATAAATTAAAAACTAGAAGCCTTAGTAATTAATTAAGTCTTGTGACCTCCAAGTTGAATGGCGGTTTTCTTATAATAGTTATACACATAATATGAAAATTTTAAACAACTCTGCTAAACTCCCTTTAAGGTCTTAACAAGTATTATCATCAAAATCACAATCACTACTGTGATCATCAACGCTAAATTCATTAGTGGAAGAAAATATTAACATTAAGAGCTATAGACTTCAATTCCAACTCCGCCATCTCACTAGTACCCTACAAATTATCGGTAATAGTAAAGGAAAACAAAGAAGTTTGATATCCATAAGATAATAATGCATCTTCATTAAAAGTCACATCTCTATTAAGAACTACTTTTTGTGACTTACAATTTGAACACTATAGATTAGGATGCATAACCAAGAAACATACACCTAATAGCTCTTAGAGTTAATTTTCCATCATTAACATGTGTTTATGTAGGACATCCAAAATCCTCAAATTAAAATAATTGGTGAGATCATCTTACCAAGTTCCTTCTAAAATTTTGAAATCAAGTGACAAGTATAGATAACAATTGATTAAGTGACATGTAGTAGATGTCACCTTAGCCCAAAATTTATGTTGATACCATAACCCAGCATGTGAAAGCATATAGCAAGAATTCTCAAATAGAATCTTTTTCATTCATTTTACAACACCATTTTGCTAGGTTTATATGGGATGGTTTAATGTCTAGCAATACCAACAAAATTCATCAAAGTCACCCTCATAGAACTCTAGCCCATTCTTCACTTTAAGCTTTTCAACTTTTTTCCATGTGTGGATTTCAACAAGAGTTTTTCATCTCTCAAAAGTGGAGAAGGCCTCATTTTTATGTCTTAGAAAATAAACCTAGATCTTATAAGACGAATCATCAATAATAGTAATCATATGATAGCGTTCTCTATGAGAGGGAACTTTGGAGCACCAAAGATCAGAGTGATTATAACTGAAAATACCTTTTGTATGATGAGTTGTAATAGAAAATAGCTATTTTCTGTTTTCCAAAAACATAATTTCATGAAGCTCTAATTTATTAAACCACATTTACTAAGGAGACCTTACTTGCTTAGGTGGTGCATGCCTTTTTCACTCATATGGCCTAAGCACATGTGCCATAATTTCATGACATTAGTATCAGGAAATGAAGAAGACATGATTGCTATACCTATCATAACAAAGCCTTACAAGACATATAAACTACCAATTTGGTTAGCTTTCATCAAAACAACAACACCTTTTTATACCTTTAAAACTCCATGGCTAAGTATTTGTATCTAAGGGACTCAAGGGTGCCTAAAGAAATTAAGTTCCATTTAAAGTTAGGAATATATCAAATTTTAGTCATGGTCCTAACAATACCATCATGAATCTTAATTTTAATAGTACCAATTCCCACTACCTTGCATTAGGTATCATTATCCATCAAGATAATACCACTATCAATAGGTTTAGAGGTGGTAACCTTATAAGGACACATATGAAAGTACATCTAGAATCAAGAATTCATTCAATTTTACTCCTCTTATCAGAAGTGACGATAGATAAGAGACTATCACCTTCAAAATTAGTTTCAATATTAGTAACTTCAATGAATTCTGGAGGTTTCCCTTTTTTTTTTTTTCTTTCTTTTCTTGCTTTTTTCTTTAAAATGAGACAATCAAAATTTCATGCCCTAATTTTTTGCAATAATGATAAGTTTTGGTGGATATTCGTCTCTTAGATGTAGACTTGTACTTTTTGTTAACCATACTACACTTTTCTAAAGTTTTACCTTTCACGATTTAACCTTTACCCTTATCCTTGAAACGAAGTGTAAGGTCAAATTTTTCTTTTGACGATAAATTAGATTTAACATCTTCAAAGGATAAAATATTGTTGTTAGCATACAAAATGATTTCTTTGAAGTGTTTGTAAGTAGAAAGGAAGGAGACTACCAACAAATTAGCTTTATCTTTGTTTTCAATCTTAATATTAGTGTTTTCCAAATCCATGATGATGGAATTAAACTCATTGAGATGAGATCAAATAGGAGCACCTACAGTCATATGAATTATATATAGGCTCCCTAAGACGAAGCTTGAACACAAGGCTCTTTGCCCTATATAAAGATTCTAAATTTAGCCATAATCTAGTAGCAATAGTTTCATTAGCTACTCCATGAAGAACCTCCATAGACAAGCAAAGTTGTACTATTGAAAGCACCTTGTTATTTAACTCTTCCAATTGTCCATTAGTCAAGAAAGCCAATTCCTTCAACTTTTCATCTAAAGCTTTCTTTAATCTATTCTTAGCAAGAATGACCTTCATTTGGATTTTCCAAATAAAAAATCTAATCTTTCCATTAAACTTCTTCATGTCAAGTTTGGTAATAGTAGACATCTCCAATTCTCAATTGAAGAAGTGCCCTAATACTACTTGGTAAGGCATATATGGCATGTGGTAGTGTTGCCTCAATTAGAAATTAAAAAAAAAAATAAAGAGCATAAAAGCAATATAATTTCGCTATAAATCAAAGAGTACATAAAATCTTCTCTTGCTAAGGTATATACGATTAGAATTACATCACTTGAAGAATTAAAAAGAAATAAATAGCATAAAAGCAATATAATTCCACTAGAAAATGAAGAGTGAAACAAATCCTCTAATAACAATAATGAGGACAAAAAACTAAATTTTTCTCTTATAAAACTCTCTCAAGAATGGAATTGAATAACTAATGGGCTAATAAAATCTCAAAATGGCCACCCTCTTCTTTAAAGGTGATATTAATGATTTTTGTCTATTGAATGAACTTGTGATTTATTTGCAAATAATAACTTTAACCACTAGTTTCATGACTTAACATATTAGCTTCATGATAACATTTTATGTCACAATGAGACCCTCTTTAAGTGCAACCCCAGATAAGAACATTTTTATATTCGCTATGACCTAGGGATAAACACACATGAAATAAAAAGTGAAAGATAAGAAGATAGATAAAACTTTATCACGAGGAAGCTAGCATTTATATCGGTTGACAAAGGTTGCATACAGTTTGGCTATCGATGGATTCAATTTGACGGTCTAAACCTCCAGTCTGGCTCTCAAAAGGAATCGGCGCCACTCTTCTGGTTGACCCTTCTCCTTCACACAAGTTTAGTCGATCTTATAGGAACCCTCATTTACAAAACTCTATTCATCTTGGGTTCTACGATCTCAAAAGCACTCGAGTTGTATAGCATAAAGCTT
The DNA here is from genome assembly GCA_024138005.1 of Lumnitzera racemosa. Lineage (NCBI taxonomy): Eukaryota > Viridiplantae > Streptophyta > Magnoliopsida > Myrtales > Combretaceae > Lumnitzera > Lumnitzera racemosa. The sequence goes on from JAMXBC010000001.1 coordinate 17,452,627, forward strand.
TAGAGCCATAGCTCTCTAAAACATTTTTGGTCATGTGGCTGAAATATTTCAAAATTTTATTTTGTTCAGTAGCTGGGAATTGTTTCGTCACCATGTATGAACTCATTGATAGATTTTTTGGCTTAAACTCTTTAGGGAATAGGGAATATACATAGCTAGCATGATTGATTTGAAAATTTGACGTTGTGACTCTCTACATTCAGCCTAAAGATGTGGAGAAAACATATAAATCTTTACCTAGGATATGTAAATTATTTTAACTCGAATAGTCGAGTTAAGCATCAATGAAAATAAGTCCCATCTAGCTATATCTATATTTGCTATAGGTTCAAGAATGATATATATAACTAGGCATGGGATGATTCTTACCTGTGAACTTGCTTGAAACCATCCGGTAAGGTGGAGAGCTGACCCTATCTTGAATGCACGGTTCTTAAACCGCCCATGGACATGACAGGTCAATGGTGAGACTTTAATGGAAATTTAAAAGGTAAAAGTTATTAATCATTAAATAATAATTAGAAACAGTACAAATTTATTTAATTTTTATATGAATTAGAGTAAACTCTTTTCCATTCACAATATTTAATATGTTATTATTAATAATAAAAATAAAAATATTTTTATAGTATGTCTCATTTAGTATATACAACTTCCATCAAAAGATAATTCTCATTTTTTAATAATATGGGACTAACCTTTTTTTTTTCCCCTTCTGCTTAGTCTTTTATACTATATTATTAACATTGCAACTTAATTTGGAAGTAATTTTGTATAAATAAATGCAAATATTTTTCATCTTCTTTGGAAAATGGTGAAAAGAAAAACTTTATGGTTTTTAACTTAATTTTTTTTTTCACTTTTAAGTTTAGAATATATTTAAAAAAAATAGTTTAAGTTGCTTTATAGTAGATGTGGGCACAATTGGGTTCAGTACAGTTCGTAAATTTTTTGAATCAAATTCAAACCAGTTTAGTTCAATTCAATCCACAATTTGAACTGTTTGTATCAAATTTTCACTCAACATTTTTGTCTTCAATAACTATGAAATTTCAAATGAAATTTACTTAACTCAATCTTAATAATTAATACAAAATTATGATAAAGAATACAAAATATGAAAAATTTGATGAAATTTATAAAGATTGATAGAAAAAAATATAAAAAAGTACAAAATAATTAAATAAATTTTTTTATTTAACTAAACGGTACGGTTCAATTTAAAATGTTACGGTTCGATTCGCTTTCCCGAACTGAATTGCAAACCGTTTATACATAACGAACTGAATCATAAACCAAACGTTTCTTTAAAAAATTGATTTTTCGGTTTAGTTCAGTTTAATTAACAGTTCACGGTTTTTTTGCTCACCCTTACCTACCATGTAACATGCCCAAACGAACCTCTTAAAGCAGCCGCCCTATGCCCCGAGCCACCCCCTTCACTTGGGGTAATCGCAACACCCACAGGGATGTCCCTTATTACATTCTACACTACCTTTAGGAGAGTTGATTGCCTATCATCCTTCTTCTTCTTCTTACTCTTCTTGGAAGGAGGTCACGATGTCCTTCCCTCTCCATATATCGTAGGTTGCTTCCATTTTTGGTTAGACTCCATCACACCCTCTAGCTACTTCGCTCGAACAGTAAGTAGTTTTGCCTTTACCTAGTCCAAAGCTAACTACATAGCTACAAAAAAAAAAAATAATAATAAAATAAAATAAAAAATCAACTCAGCAAATTAATATGAGAGATAGTTGTACTTATGGCCAAAGATGAGCAAGCTCGATATCCCCTACAATGACGATGATGCAACGCGGTGGATACCCAACCATTCCCCTTCAACAAGGGTTAGGAGATACTTATCTCAAACTCGAATAGAACCTTGTCCTTGAAATACATCTAAGTGATAGCTAATAGATGGCTTACCAACTTGCCCTGAATAGGTATGATCCAAGCCGTTGGGATGTTTAGCAGCTCAAACATCTAAACACAGAAAAAATACTCTTTCCAATCATCCACCTTGTTTAACAGCTTATCAAAAGCAATGTACACCTAACCATCAGGTGACCTTTTCACATGGACAAAGTGTTTGAACAAGTGAGCTATCGGCTTTCATAGGATCCACATGCATAGTACTTTGAATGCAAGAAGCTCTATCCAAGCATTAGCATTGAGACTCTTAGAGGTAACCATGAAGTAGTTAAACACTTCGACCAAGAACTTTATGAATAGCAATTGAAGTCCTAACTTGAATGGTTTTGTACAAATGCAAAATGACTGTTCATCCCCTATTTTAAAGGCTCTTCCCCTACCCGTAAGGAGCTCTACTTACCACTTGAACACATTCTTGACCACCTAATTAACTAACCCCAACTTTGCCTCATTCTCATCGAAATATATATGGGTACAACCTTATTATTGTTGTTGGTTATATGCAATGCCTCCACTACTAGCTTGTCCTCCCTATCAGGCAGATAAATGTTGAAGGGCGTCCCTTATGCCCATTTCCTCTTCTCTAGCTATGCCAACAACACCCCATTACTATCACCACCCCACCAACTACTACTGTTGTTGCCATTGTTTTGAGGGGAGTAATGTTGCTACCCCTTTCAAGGACTATCTGCTCATAATCCTCATCAATCACCCTAGAAATGGACTCGTGCAAAGACTTACTTTAAGGACCTGATGTACCCTGATCGGCTAAAGTTGATTATGGTTAAGAAAAATAAGGTCAACTTGTAAGAAGAAATTTCAGCAGGGTTTCCTCTTATATTGATAATGTAAAGTGAAAAATAAGGGTCGCCCCTTTATATAAGCAAACCAAGGAGAAGTCAAATGGTTTCCCCCATTACCGAAGTATATACCAATTGCAAGGACGTGCACTAGATCTTGATTGTCCATGTGTCACACTTTACTAATTGAGGGCCATAATCGACCTATGTACGTAGATCATTAAGGTGGAAGGATACATAGGCACCTTATGTGCATAGCCATTTTTAGGAAAGTCATTAATCTACATTACACTTTCTAAAGAAGGCATCATGGTGCCTCAAGCAGCTTAATATTCACATCAACCTTGCCAAGCATTACTGCACGGCACAACAAACCTAATTGGATGTGTTAGATATCACATCTCCAAGCAATGAGAGCAAACTCCCTACTCGTAGACAAAGTAATCTTGCCTTGACTTGACTGTCCTCTCAAACTACTCTCTTTGTGTCCTTGACGTTGACTAAAGTAGGTGGGTAAGTGTTGACACCCAATTCTTATCTAACCTAAGGCCTAGCTTATAGATAAGCCCTTAGAGGCCTATTAATGTGCTTGTAGATAAGCTCCCCACTTTCTTTAAGTATTACAACCTACTTAAGCGCCTTTACCATAAGCAACTAGGTGACCACTTTGAAAGGACTTGCCCCCAAGTACGAAGATGCTACTGGAAGGTTGATTGAGCTTAGTGTGTGGTTTTCGCTCAGTTTAGGCACGACTAGCGAGGATACCCTTGCAAGCCCCTCTAAGGCTCAATTTGCTACTGGCCAAGCACTTTCTTGTCTCCCCTACATCCTTGCTCCTCCTTTGTCTTTAGCGTTGGCACCTAGCCAAAGCTTTGTAATTGCTATCTGAAATTCGTAGTACGGTTAGCACATTCGATAGCCTCCAAGGATGTTAGACCCCTAGATCACAGATGTGGCTATAAGTGCGGTCATAGTCAACTAACCTTCAAAGCTACCTTACTAGCTCCAAGGCGTATGTCGTCTGCCAACTACCAATACAAGCAAGTCTTGAGACAACACATGTTTAGGTAATCATACCCCTCTTACAATATAAATAGTGTAAGAGACCATCAAGTAAAAGATTAGCCCTTAAAACGTTGAATACCTTAACATCTTCTCACATTCGAGACTTAAAAAACCCTTAACTCCTCAAGCATTATCCCTAAGGACTACTAGTGCTCGATCACCCTTTACTTTACTCCCTTTTGTCCTCCTTGCTAACTTTAGTGTCAAAGAGCCTCTATAGACATACCTCCAAGGAGATTTTTGTAGGTATTGAAGAGCAAAGGACCTGCATAGCCCATTTGACATCCAGGCTTTTGCCCAATAAGATAAAGCTCAACCTACTACCTATCTTACCTAATTGATTCGATCACAATCAATGATTATTATCATCATTATTGTTATCATCCTTATTAATATTATTATTATTGTTGTTGTTGTTGTTATTACTATTGTTATTATTATCATTATTGTTTGTTATTATTATTGTTGTTTCACATTACTATATTATGGTCATTACATTTTATAGATTTGATCATTTTTACATATAGAAGCATATTTTCCTTAAAAATGTTTGGACTTTAAGTACATATATCTACAAATATTTATAGAACTATAATTTTCTAAATAATTTCACTTGTATGATTATGCCTTTTTTGTACCTTACAATATGTATTCATTAGTTTCCTTTTGTAGGAAATATATGTATATATATCTATAAATAATTACGTTTAGGATATTTATTTATTTGTTTGAGGATTATCCTAATTATCTATTTATAGGACTAAATTACTTGAGCAACTTAGTAGTTCTACTGATATTTCTTAGTTTCTCATAAATCTTTAATTACACACAAATATTTCGTTTTAAATTTGATTTTTATGATCATAGTCAATCTTTATCATTTTTAAATAACGAGGTCCATTTTAGAAGTTGGGCTCTTATTTTTTAGTATGGGCCTATTTAGTTTTGAATTTTATATAATTGGGCCCATTTACTTTTTAATTGCTTTTTATGGGCTTTTTTTTAGTAATTTTATTAATTGGGTTTCACCTAAATTTTATTAGTGAGCCTAAAATTATATTGGCCTAACTTTTACCTATTTTATTTTTGTTGAGTCTAGCCTTTCTTTTGAGATTTCTTTTTGGGCCTTTTTATATCCAATTTATATCTAAAAGCATATTGACCTTGTCTTAATGATTAGTAGACTTTGTAAATTTTTGTTTAATATTAAACAATTTTACTAAACTTTATATTTTTCTGGTGCTTTTTTCATTTTGGGTTGAAATATTTGTGTGTTAGCCCTAAATGGGCTTTTTCTTTAAGTTTTTCAATTCTACACTTTATAAGCTTAATTTACTTACATGATTTTGTTCTTAAATTATTTAGATAAAATTTCATAGCTCCTTTTTCTCCCCAAATCAGATCTAAAAGAGGGTCTTGGACGGGATTTCCAAGTCTAATTTTTAAAAATTAACATAATGGCCCTAATTTACTAATTATTTTAATTAATTTTGTTGTGATTGTTCTAAGATAATTCTTAGTTATCAATCTTCATAGTAATAAAATTAGGATTAGAATTTTGAAGGTTAGCTATGACTGTTTTAAGGGGGTTTCTTAGGATTTTTCTAATTTTTTTTACATAATTTACTTAATTATAATACATTTTAATTACATATCATATTAATATTTCTACAAAAATAAATAAAAAAGGAAAATATTTAAGATTACATTTCCAAATGTTTTAGCCCATATACATGCACATATCCAATATATATTCTCTAATGTTAAATTTTTAAGAAATGAAAATACACGCATATATATATATGATATTTTTTGAGTAAATATATATACATAAATATACCAATTTTTCATATATTACTATCTTAGGCTGAGAAAAATAAAAATAAAAATAAATAAAATAATAAAGACACATATAGAAAAATCTTAAATCCATGTACATGTAAGTGTAATGTGTGTGTGTGTGTGTGTATGTATGTATGTGTGTATACATTTACACTTGTATATTCGGAATATATATACATATCATAAATACCTATAGTTTGCATATTTATACTTAAAACCCAAAATATATAATATATATATATATATATATATATACATGCACAATAGTATAAGTGTATGTATGAATACTTATGCTCTCGTTTTGTATTCTTCATATTATGTATATATGTATTTATACTATTTTTGAAACTAATACATATATATACATAAATATATATGTATTCCGTATATGGACTATTTTAGGTCCAAAAAATTAAAGTAATAAATAAATAAAAATACAAATATAACCAATTACATATGGCATCCATGTACATATATACTCTTATATACTTACATGTATTTTTCAAAATATACATATATACATAATGTATACATGTTACATTGCTTCCTATACATGAGAAGCCATCTTACATGTAAATAAATCCTATTGTATTATTATAATACATAAAGAAAAATACATATAAAAAAGCATGTAAAGACACTTAATAAGATACCAAAAAAAAAAAAAATTATAAAGCGAAACAATGAAGGAAAAATGTATATAATTACTCTTGGAAGAAGATTTAAGAGAGAGAGAGAGAGAGACGGGTGAGAAGCTTCTTTGCCCTCACACCCCTTACCCCCCCTTGTTTTTGCTCCTTTTGTTATGCTCCTTCACTATCTTCTTCTTGGTTTAGAAATGAATTCAAAACTAAGCTAGATGTTTAATAGTAAGTGGAAGAAAATAAAGCACCTTAGAATGTGTGTGTGTATTGGTAAACATGATAAGAGAAAGAGGGATGATTTAGTATGTTTGAGTTATCAAAATGAAAGAAAATAAAAAGTAAGAAAACGGTATAGCAATGTGGTCGATGGAAATTGGAAGAAAAGAAAGTGTGTTGATTAGTTTTTGGTATTTAAAACTTGAGTTTTTCATTTGCTTCTTTAGGTCAGTCAAAAGTTAAAAGTGAGAAGGGATGAGGTTGTCCTTTTCTTTGTCAAATCAAATAGGGTGTAGGCTTAGGAAATGATGGAGTCTTGGGTTGTATATTTTGATGTGTTAATGTGTAAGAAAAGAGAGAAAAAAGATAGAGAAGGAATGGGGTCAGTTGTACATGTGAATTGTAAGCAAATGAGGGGATTTTATTTAATTTTTTTTTATGAAAAAGAAGATTTTTGGGAATGGTTGAGGTTTCAACCAAAAATGTGATATGTTAAGGGGATTTTATGGTCCTTTTCGTCTTATCCTAGGTCAAGGCTTAGAGGATATAGTTAGGAGTTTGGTTAATGTAATGGGATGGTTGAAGTGTAGTTACGTTAGGGTTTAATTCGATAAAATAATAAAATAGTTGGTTAAGGTACTTAATTAAACTAAATACACATGTATACAATATAGTAGATCATAATATTTAATATTAATGTAATAGTAATGATGATAATATTAATAATAATACTAATATATATACATTAAGAAGGAAAGAGATTACGCAAATAAAATATATATACACACTTGTATGCATGGCGCCACATGTAATGGCGCATAGGATTTATGTGTAATTAATTAATTTATTAATTTAATTGGCTAAAAGAAATTATTTATTATTATTTAAAATTTCCTCCAATCTTTCATTAGTAATTTTACGTGATTAGGCATATTTAGCGATAATTCGATTGTACTAGGGTTTCATTAGCATTAGGATGGCTTATAAGGTTTTATAATTTTAAGGTTTAGTGTTTAGGGTTTTTATTAAATTTAAGTTTAAATTTTAATCAATACGTGTACATAAAGTTTAGGGTTTTTTTACGTGATTAGGGTTTTCAGATCATATATTAAGGTTTTTCATATTTGTTTTAGATTTTGAATTAAAAATTTAATCGCTTTTAAATTTATATAGTTTTGTTGACTTAAGGAAATATCTAAGACACTTAGGTTCAACACTTTTGTTTAGCTACAACGAAATGATTATTCAATTGCCCAAGATAGATCAAGAAGACAAATTAAAAAAAACCAGCTAGATATGCTAAAGATGATAATTTAACCCCTTATGCATTGTTTATAGCATAAGAGGTAAATAATGGTGTTGAACCTACCAGCTAAATTGAAGCCATTTCTTGTGCTAATTCTTCAAAATGGCTAGTGACTATGAATGAAGAAATAAAGCGCCTTTATAAGAATAGTACATAAGATTTGATTAAACTTCCTAGGGCAAGTGACCATTGAGATATAAATGGGTTTATAAGAGGAAAGATGGCGTTGAGATATAAATGGGTTTATAAGAGGAAAGATGCATTCCCAAAGTTGAAGATCCTAGATGTAAAGCACAATTAGTTGCTAATGGATTTAATCAAAAGGAAGGTATTGACTTTAATAAGATTTTCTCACCTGTTATTCATCGCACATCCATTCGTGTTTTGCTTGCCTTTGTTGTCTTGTTTGATTTTCAATTCAAGCAACTTGATATAAAGACAGCTTTTCTACATGGAGAGTTGGAAGAAGAAATTTACATAGAGCAACCTAAGGGATTTGTCGTTACAAAAGAAATATATTGAAAAAGTACTTGGCAAATTTATTATGAGTAATTATAAAACTATTTCTACTCCAATTATTGCACATTTCAAGTTATCTTTACACCTATGCCTATAAATGGAGGAAGAAATGGAGCATATGTCATACTTTCCTTATGTTAATGCAATTGGTAGCCTTATATATGCTATGGTATGCACTAGAATTGATTTAGCATATGCTGTTAGTATGGTGAGTTAATATATGCATAATCTTAATAAGGATCATTTGGGTGATGTGAAATGAATTTTTCAATATCGAAAAGGTACTTTTGATATCGATTTGGTATTTGATAGAAACAATCTACAACAAATGATGTTGTAGGTTTTGTTAATTTAGATAATAATAGTGACTTGGATTGAATAAGATCTCTTCTTACAATATTTTTAGTCTTTATAATTGTGCTATGAGTTTGAAAGTTATAGTCCAATCTATTATTGACTGAAGCAGAGTATATTATAATAATAGAGGGTGTAAAAAAGGCTCTTTCTCTTTGAGGTTTGGTCAATGAACGTGGTCTATCACAGGAAGTTCTTGCTGTATTTTGTGATAGCCAAAGTGCAATTCATTTGACCAAGAATAGTCTTTATCACAACAATACCAAACACATTGATTTGAAACTCACTTTATTAGATTTACATGTTCGAGAATCTAGCAAATATGCTTGCTAAACTGCTTCAAATATCAAAATTCATCATTACTTAGATTTGCTTGGTCTCTATAACATCTAAGCATTTTTCAAGACTTTAACTAGATGAGCAATTCATCAAATTTTAGCCAAGGTAAAGATTGTTGAATGGTTCAAATTCCTTCATTTTCAACTAATGAAATTAATGGTTAAATTTTTTGTTTACATATAAACCATATGTATACTCAATGGCCGAAAATCATCAATATCAACTTTAAGAGGAGTGTAGCCATTTTGATTTTTCATTAGCTAATTAGTTATTTAATTCAATTCTTAAGAGAGTTCTATAAGAAAAAAATTTAGTTCTTCATCCCCATTATTATTATTAAAAGATTTGTTGTACTCTCCATTTTATAATTAAATGACATTGTCTTTGTACTATTTATTTCTCTTTAATTCTCCAACTGATATGATCATGTACTTTTGCATAACGTATATACCTTAACATTATATATAAAGATATAACAATTAATTATATGGTATATGGTGTAGCATCTAATATTAAAGGTTTGCATTTCTCAAGTGTTAGTAATATATCATATGTTGACCGATTTATAGTGGAATTTATATAGACTCAATCCATGTAAGTATTTTCCTATAGTAACAAGGGTTGCTAATGACATGCTTGTTGAGAGAGATAATGCATCATATCTTCTTTGTACTTATGCTTTAATATAGTTATTAATTCTCAAATTGTTAGGGTCGTCTTTTCCCCTAAATGGAATTTTTTTTAACTTTGGTGCACTTTTTTACTTATTTTCAATCATTCTTATTATTAGATTTGCTTGTTGTTATTTGATTACTATTATGCCATTGTATCATGCTTCTACACGACCATCACTAATAGAGAAAAAGAAAACTTGGTACTTTTAGTACAAACTAAGCCTTCCAAATTTTCTAAATGAATAGAAAAGTTCAAACAATTCAATGCACTAAAATGGGATTAGCATAGGCTTGACTTGAGACTTACAGGTCATTTACTTGGAGGTAATAGGAAGGGAATAGAATAACTATTCCCTCTTAGTGTTTTATTACCTTATATCAAGAAATTATTGATATATTGTTTATTAAAAGTAACAATAGAGGAAAGAATCACTACCTAATCATCAAGAAAAGGGCCTTTTGGAATGACTGATCTTTAAACACTAAGAAAACATAACCTACCACTATAATCATCAGGGATTCTACATTATAAAATCTTCCTATCGGGCTTTGTGCATTGAAATCTCCACCATATGGAAGCTGATCTATCGTACAAAAGTTTTTAGGAAATTTTTAGTCCTACAATCCATAAAGGAGTCTCTAAGAACAAATAGTACAGGCACAAGGGAATGAGTAGGATAGGAGATTATTGATGATAACATTAGTGTTGAAGAAGTTGAAGGAAGACGCGGTGAGTTGGGTCAACTATTGTTAAGGTTAAGAACGTTGTTTCTTGGGTGTTGGTAGTATTAGGAATGTTAGGATTTGGTGATGGGTAAATGTGTTTTCGAGAACATGGTAGATTTTTTGTTGGGTGTGAAAAAGATTAAGTAGTGAAGATAAGGAGATAGATTAGAAAAAGAGACAAAGAGAGATGGATGGACATTGCTTGAAAGATATGAGCTTAAGGAATTGTAAAAGAGGGGTGAGAAAAGTTGGCAAAGAGGAAGTTGTGAGTTAGGTGAAGGACTAGAAATATTAGAGTTTGATGACAAGTTGATGAGTTCTTGCGAACAAAGAAGGGTCTTTTGTTAGGTATAAGAAAGATGAGTTCTTACAAAAAAAAAAGAAAGGTTTTTTGCATCTTAGTTTTCTAGTCTAAAATTTTGAAGAAGAGTAAATATTTCTATTCTTTTTTTTTCTCTCTATTTTGACAAATTGTCATATAAATAAATAGAATGGGTGCATAGAATAATCAATAATCTTTTTTTTTTCAAAAGTAAAAATATAAATTAAAGTTGGTAAAGTGCTTTTTTTTTTTGTGAACAAACGTTATTTATTTATAATATATAAAGTAGCCTTTGTAAAGATAGTGGAGAGGCTTCCTCCCCTAAGGTTAAATGACATAGCACTAATATTTAGAACAACATTGCTAATGAGGATGCAAGTCTAATTTCCCTAAGGTCAATATATAGCCTAAGATCATCCAACAGAACTATACAAATATTTTGAAAGGAACAAACACATTGGATTTATCAACATCCCACTTGTAAGCCTCAACTACAAGATGATATACCACCTTGTTCATCTATCTACGAGGGAAAATGAGTTTCACATGTAGGAAATCCGCAAGCTTATCCCTATAAACACAAAGAGCATTAGAAGTTAGCTTATAGTAATTATCACTTGATGGAAATAACTCAACTAATATTTTGGAGTCCATTTGGATCTCTACTTGTCTAATATGGAGCTTTACACAAAGGTTAAAGACCAAATAAAGTCCCTATAATTTAGAATTAAATCTGTCCACATTACCCAATTTACAAATGTAAACAACATCCATTGTCTCATATCATTTCTTACCACTTCAATTGTGACTTCTCTACAGATTTAAACAACCTCCTTACAAAGGTACCGTGTTAAGCTTTCAACTCTTATAATTGTCCTTTATGCTTTCTTGTAAACTCTAAGGCTCTTATCTGAGACATGTTCTAAGAGCTATTAAGTCTTTAGTAGGTTGATGTGGGCAAAAAATGAGATTGTTTTGCCATTACCAACTTAACCAAGGCACAAAGATAAGTAAAACTCCTTTGGGTGGTTGTGGTGACAATATGGCATTGCTATGTTAATACGAGTTTTCTTATAGCTATGAGACTAGATCTCCTATATTATATAGATTCAGTCGTAGCTTACTATATAGAAGAGAAATGCTAGAACACTAAAGCAAATACATGGGCAATGTCTTTATTTGTGGATAAATTTCTAGAGTAAGTAATAAAAGGAAGATGTCATTAAATCACATTCGTGGCCATTGGAAGTGCATTTAGAAAGATATGCCATAAAAAAAAATAAAAAAGTTGAACATGAGGTGGAAGGTGTAGTTTCAATAACCATTTAAGGTTCAAAGCATTAGAAACATTGTGTAATATAATCGATGATAGAAATTTTTTAGGTTGAATGTGCCTTGCTCATTTGTACCAACTAGCCTATCTTTCAAGTGTTTTCATTAAACATAAGGTCCAAAGGCTTTGAAGATGATATTTGAAAGCACTAAAGCAATCCAAGTCATTTTTCCATGAATTACAATTTTCCCATGCTGCAGCCACTATTGTTAACTTATTGTTCTTGCCTAAAGGTCCTTGAATTAATTGTCGAATGTCTTATTATATAACCATCTGTTAAACAAAAAGTTATCTTAGAACCATCCCTAATATGATATACCCATGACGTGTAAAGTGGAAATGGCCTTGAACAACGCTTCTCCATAATAGGGAGGTGATGAGGCCAAAAAGAGGTGTTTTTCCCTAATATAGTTCCTATATTTCCATTTATATAATTTACTCCAAAGTCAATTTCCCTAGTGAAAGTGCCATGCTCTTTTATCACCAAAATCAGTATTTCTCTTCTCTAAACATAAGAACCGTAAACCCCTTGACTCTTTGATCTATATACTTGTTCCCAAGAAATCCAATAGATCCTCATACCATTACTTGAAAGCCTTCCAGTAGAAATGTTTTGTGAGGTTATCTATCGTATTGAATGTACTAGCTAGTAGGCTAGTGGCCTGCATGAGATGTATGGGTGATGCTTATAAGGTTGAGTTCACTAGTATTGCTTTTCCTGCCATATTAAGGAGTTCACCATTCGAAACATCTAGTTTTGCATGTATTCTTTAGATAAGATCCTTTAAGTCTTTAGGTCTATGTTGACTATTGTCATTTGGAGGACGACCTAGATATTTACTAAATTATAGGCCTAATATTGTTAGATATGTCTTCTATGATATGAGTTGGAATATATATATATATATATATATATATTGATAAGAAGACTAAAAAATTTTCATAGTTAACCTTTAGACTTGACCGTTACTTAAAGGTGTTTAAGAAATGGAAAAAGGCTATAGCTGATGAAAGGCACGCACCACAAAGAAAATTTGTGATAGGCATAAATTTTCTCCCTTATATCTGATGAGCTTCTAACGTTTTACAAGGACTTGGTGTTCTATTAGGCGACTAAAAATTTCTAACCTTATAATGAAAAGGTAGAAGGAGATGGATTCACCTTGTCATATTCCCCTTGTAGGAGAAAAGGGTTCTTTAGAGAACTTATGTTGAAACAGTAGAGATGTATGAGGCAAAGCTTCACCCAATTTTAGGGGAAGTTAAGAGCTTGAAAGGCCACTAACATGACGTACCATTTTGAGCCATCAAAAGTTTTTTCTAAGTCAAAGTTTTAAACAAGGAATTTCTAACGTCTTTTCTTTTTGAAATCATGAAGGTGATTATTTGAAAGCAAAATGTTATAAGAAGTTGATCTTCTTGGTTGGGTAGATTAGACCATCTAGAAAAGGCTAAAGGTGATTCATAAGGATTTTAGTCACTATTTTGTATAGAGTAGTGCAGAGACAAATAGGCCTGAAGTTTGTTAATTAGACTGCTTCTAGGTACATAGGTATAACAACTATGAGGATCTTATTTATACTTAAAAGGATGAAACTCATTTAAGAATATGGATTGTATTAAATTGGTAACCGAAGAGGAGACAATGGATCATGATTTTTTTTAAAAAAAAAATTTAAGTGAAAATCATCTTTGCCCAAGATCTTTGAAGATCCTATGGAAAGAAGTGCACGTGCTACTCATATTATGGAAAGGTCTTACCTTAAGGAAGCTTTCTATGAATTGGTGAGGCCACCAAAAAGTTGCTATAGTATGTGCTTTGACATAGAGGCTAGAAGTTTAGAGATTCTATAAAGTGAAAGAAAGCGATGTTAGATGTGATTGGTTAAGTAGGTTTCGTGGTCCAATTTCCTGCGAAGTCTTAAATCTCCATATGCGATTCTTGGTTCGTGAATTTATTGTAATAATATTTATGGTACGTTTATTTCATAGAATAAAATAAGGAGGGAAAGAAATTAAAATTCTGTAAGGAATGGAATAAGGATATAATATATATTATTTTATTGAGTTAGATTTATAAGTAATTCAAAAATAAATATATAATATATAACTTTAATAACTAAATTATTTTCGATCTATTTTCTTTCTCAATTAATCCTAATGTAATAGGTGGAAATAGTTGGCAAAGATGGTAATGACGATGGTAATGGTGGTGGCGATGGCGATGATGGTAGTAGTAGCGGTGGCGGCAGCGGCAGCGGTAGCAACGATGGCAATGGCGGCGATGGTGGTAGCAACGGTGGTAGACAGTGGTGATAGCGGCGGTGGTGATAGTCAATAATGGTAGCGATAGCGATAGCGATAACGATAACGATAACGATAACGGTGGTGGTAGTTGTGAGGAATTGTAATTCCGTGATTGAATTGAAGAATCTTTCAAATAATAAGATTTCGTATTTCTTGTGGAATTGCAATTCTATAATTAAAAAACCAAATAAACGGGATAATGGTGGAATAAAAAGGAAATAGAATTCTAATTTTATAAACCAAATGTGCCCTTAGTGTTGCCTTCTCTATCTTTAATCCAATTCACACGTAACTTTCATTTCCAAATATACTCTTATACGTGAATATCTCGGAGCTTGTTTTTTGAGAATTATTTTTGGACTGGCCTAGATTTTATGTTGGATTAGCGGTGAGTTTCAGCTCCACGTTGCTATGTTTTTTCAGGACACTTCTTTTCGTTGAACCTAGAAGGCCAAAGTCATCAAGATTCCACTAGTTAGGGACAACTTCTAATATGTTATCTTGGTTGCAATTTTAAATTGTATGGACTAGCTCAAAAAAAGAAGGTAGGTAAGCCAAATGGGCTGGAATCGAAAACGCCGATGGTACTAAAGTTTCGGGCTTGTGGGTTGATTTTAAGAGAAGGGCACATTGGTTTAAGATATTTTTGTTTAGGTGTCGAATATTGGTGTTTGAATAGTCCTTTTCAAGAATAGTTGGCCTATCCTCAATTAATTCGAATTTGAATAAGTTTCATTATATTTTTCTTATTAAGTCTAAGTCGATTAGTTCACAGGTGGACATATAGTTTCAATACAGTAGAGCTTTTATAGAGTTAAAATTTGCATCTATTATATTATTAAAATCCCCTATAAGCCACCAAGGTTTATCTATTGCAGTAGATTTTACGAAACCAACTTTTGTCATAATAGTTATCTCACAAAAGTGTTATTACTCATGTGTACAGCCATAAAATACCACAATAGGGTAAAAGGTCTAACATGGATGAGGACATAAATCTCTTGGAGCGATTGGCGAATGCAAATCACACCTAATTCAGTCTCGTGCCACAATAACGATAAATCCCGCATGTACCCTTTACCTTAGAGCACATTAAGCCATCAAAGGAGAGCTGAGCTGCTAATTCATAAGCTGTGATGACATCCATTTTTGTTTCAATGAGAAAGAGAAATTTCGGTTGGATATTTGTAAACATCTTATTTTTGTACCTCTTTTTATTTTTAGAATGAAAAAAAGGGTTCTAATTTAGTAAAGTACAAAAAAATAAAAAATTTAGAAAAAGCACAAGAAAAGAGAAAATTAAAAAAAAAGAAGAGAAAATTCAAAATAATAATGTTAGAATCATTTTATTTTATTTTATTGGAAAATAAATATCTCGATTCAATTTTAGGGTATTTGGGTTACATGAAACAGATCATCTCATTTTTTAGGGAAAAGAATGTATATATAGTTTTAACGATTTTGAGTTAAGATTAAGAATATTAAGTTTTTTTTTTTTAAATTTAATATTCAAACCATAATTGTTTTTAAATATTTTCAGATCGTAAAAATGAAATTAATTTAAGTTAATTATAATTTCAAACGGCATCTCGATTGGACATAAATTAATTAATTTATGAAAAAGTAATTTTTTAATTTACTGTGCAATTAATGAACTGAATCTTATAAAATTGTTAAAATTGGTTTGAAAAAAATCTAAAGTATGTGTAACTAAAGCTTGCTCGAGGAAGGCCTTGCAATTTTTAATTCATCGGGAACCAATTGAGTGGGCTTGGAATTGGTTTGAACTACGCTACTCTTGCCTCTCTCCATGGCTTACAACTCGACCGCCAACCACCAACGGTTTGGCCCTTGCACCACCATTCGAAAAGCCCTCGTGGCTGCTGTTCCCCGTACGAAAATCATCAAACTACGCTGCTCGACCACACTCTAAAGCCACCACCAACGTATTCCTTCACCTCCATGTACTCAGTTGCCGCCACTCAAAAACCACCACCGCTGGCCATCCACCAATATCTCGAAAATCACCACCTTTCACTGTGGCGTTCTCACCAATCTCATTTTCATTATTGAGATTGTCATGAAAATGCAATCAACCACGTAAAGCTCTTGCTTGAATTTGTCGTAAGAAAATGAGTTGGCCACTACTTTCTTCTTCTCCTGCTTCTATCCAAATCCAGTCCGACCCGATTCCAACCCGCATATCGCACCGATCCGTACCCCTGCTGCATCCTTGATCCAATAATTGTAACCCATTATTTGAGTTGTTTTTATTTATTTATTTATTTGTTTTTTTTCCTCTTTGTAAATTCCATTGTAATTGTAACCCAATGAAAAAAGAAAATAAAAAAAAAGACGAAGAAAGAGGAAGAATTTTTTTTATTTATTTTGATGTTTTAGTAAAGAAATGAAAAAAATATAAAAAATAATAAATATATATAAAAAACAATAAAATAAAGAAAATATATAAAAACCATTTTATCACTTAGAAAATCATTTTTCAATAAAAAACAAAAATAAAATGAACTTTTTAAAGTTAGGATTTCTTATAACTTTCCAAAATGAACACACCAATTTAAAATCCTTTTCTTTTAGGCATATTTTTTATGAATTAGATATCTTTACCATGATTTAGGCTTTTTTTTTTATAATTAGTCTTTTTTTTCATGGTTTAGGTTTTTTTTTTTTATAATTATGTAACTTTTCAATGGTTTAAGTATCTATTCTATAGTTAGGCATATTAGCCATAGTAATTGTATATTTAATAGAAAGTTACATTTAGGTATTTTAGGATTTTTTTAAAAAGTTTTATTACTTAGAATTTTTTTTCCAAATAAATGAAAATAAATGGATCTTTTTAAAAAAAAGTTAGGATATTTTAGAATTTTCTCAAAAGTAAGAATACTAAATTAGGGCAATTTGCTTTTAAGTGTTTTTCTTAAATAAAATTAAATGGCTAAAGAACTTAAAGTTGACTATTTCTAAAGTTAAAAGAAATCAATCCGCTTAAATTTTTTTAAAAAGAATTACGTATTTGATCTCAAATAGCAGATTTGTAAGCACCTTTTGAGGGATGTAAAAAAATGAAAAAAATTAGTTCATTTCACTTTTAGTTACTCAGTTTAGTAAAAATAATCTAATTTATTAAGTGACAATTTTTAAAAGATGATTTCAATAAATTAAATCCAAATTTAGGAAGTTATGGTACCCATAAGGGTTTAAAGAATCTAACTCCTAGACTCGTTTATCTGGTTTCAAAAACTTTTTCTCTAAAATTGGTTTTCCCCACACGAACCAGTATTTAGATCAAAACCAAATCTATTTGTTTGGTTTTGACCTAAACCATTTTCCGATCTCGATTGACTGGTGACTCCAAAACGTTTTTAAAATAATAAAAAAAAAACGGTCTTCTTTAAATCTTAGTCAAAGATCAATATTAAATAATAGGGTTTAATAATGATAGGTTTAAAGAAGACTTGTTTATAAAATGGGAAAAAATCAAGCTTAACAATGTCCAATACAACTTCCTTGATAGCATCAATCCATGCAAGTAACATGATGGGCTTGACAAGAAGGCATAATTTTAGAGTCCATTATTGCCGTTGCTACTTTGGATTGGTAAAGTGCTTTTAAATGTCCATCTAAAGCACCAACATTTAGCATTCCCAGTACCATTTACTATCATTCCATAAAATTGCAACAACAAATAGTCTAATGCTACATAACTTATTAAATACTAATAGTTTGTATTGTACCGCATATTAATATATGATATTAGGGTAGATTATATAATTAGTGGCATGAATGAAGTGACTAAGCTTAGAAGCTATTCTAGTAGACTCGATACTTGTTTGAGTTTGATTTCATTATAATCAAGCAAAACTCCAGCTTAAGCTATTCAAATAGCTTATTAGAGTCAAACTTAAGGATTAATCTATTTTGCTCTACATGTTCTCAAGCTTAATTAAGCTAGAATTGAGGTTGAGTATGCATCAAGTTTTAATTGAGTTTGAAATTTGACATAAATTTAACTAAAATTTAAAAAGTACTTTGTAGTCAAGCCTAAACAATCTTATTTAAGTTGAGCTCCAACTTGTCAAATAATACTTTGAGTTGAGCTTATGCTAAAAAATATTAACATTAATTTATCTTAAGTTATGCTTGGGCTCAATACTATTAATTTTGATACACTTGGCTTATACCCTTATATGTAGTGACCTTTTATGGCTAGATAAGACATTGTGAGCCCATCCATATGTTTTTCTCAGTCGACATAAATATTTTCTCTTTGTAAGTAAAGTAAGCTACATTAATTATTATAGAAGACCGTTTTGGTAATTAGGCCTGTGACCTAATTTCATATCATTGACAAGTTTCAAGAGATAAGGCCTAAAGAACAAAGCTAACTTTAAGGATGCCTTAGAAAGAATCATTAGGTTAGCTCATCTAATCATAGCTTCACTCAATTTTCTTATGCATGGAAACAAACTTAGAAGAAGGTCTATGGGCCATATGAGGCTTCATTTGGCTTATTTTAAGCCTTAAGAGGGTCTTATGCAAATTTTAGCTTTATTTTAAAAGGGATCGAAGTTAGACTTGTTTTATAAGTTTTATGAGATGGTGGGCTTAATTAAGCCTATTTGCAAAGCCTAAAGCCATGGATTATGTAAGGAGAAGAAGGCTTCCATATCGTTTGTCAGATCATCAAAAGCGATCCAAAGGTCATCTTCAACACTTGATCTCAGCTATCCATCTCAAAACTATCTATTGGTTGAGATTAGACTAAAAAATTTATAAATAGGAAGGACATTCTTCTTACTTAACGTATTTTCAATCTTGGTAAGAATAAGAGAAATGCCAAAACTTCATTAAAATAGCTCCATGGAAGATTTAAATGATCAATTCATTAAGATTAGTCCAAGAACGATCAAGAACATTAGCTTAATGCATTATCATACATACACATATGAGATACTGAGTTTGTGTATTTCTTCATTTTTTTAGTTTGATGAAATACATGTATGTGTATAATAACCTTCTTAAGAAATATTTGTATATGTGACACCATGAGGTTATGACACCTCAACAATAAGTTAGTTTGCCATGTGCTAATGCTCTATGTATAAGATATGTGTAATTTAGCTACTGTAAATGTAACTCAATTACTAAGTGTAATATTTCACTACTTTATCGGATTTTCTTTAATTTAAGCCAATGTTAATGATATCATTGGCCTAAGATCTAATTAGCAAAGCCAAAATGCTCCATTAAAGAACCCAATCTATACTTGCTCCCAGACACGTCCAAATTATCATTTGTCTATATAGCATGATGTCTTATCCCCTTATAATCACACATTCAACATCTTCACCAAACTTTAGTTCCCTTCTTCCAAGAAACCCTAAATTTGTCTCTATCCCATTTCACTAAATTCCCATGTACAAATACTAAATCACATTCAACATCTTTCATTTTCTATCCAATGCCTCACTTAACCCATGCTCCCCAAACTTTCTATCCTAGTTATTTAGGAAAATAATATTATTTGATATAATGGATTAAATAATAAACTGAAAAAAATAAAAAATACAAGAACTATCCAAAATGGAAAATGATACAAATTTTTCAAAAGCTTCTCACAGTATGACTATTCACCCTTTGGACTTAAGATGGTAGTTAAAACCATAGATTCATAGTAGGTGGCACCACCTATCTAAGGTAGTTAGTTAACACTCATCATCCACAGAAATCTTAAAGAAATAAAAGAAGGAAGAAAAATTGTAATACTCCAAAGAAAAAGAGAGGGTTATAAAATAATAAAAATCATAGAATAAAATCAAAGATAACTAAGTTTTGAGCAATAAGTATTAAGATCTTTAGCCATAGTTTAATGAAGGGTAAAGTTGGAATTTTAAGAAATTCTTGATTTAGTTAGCGCATTGTTGAGCCTGATTTTTTTATTTCTTTTATTTAAAAATTAATTTCCCATTTCCGATTAATACTAAACCTTAACCCATTTAATATTAATCATCGATTAAAGAAATTAAGAAATTAAGAAATTTCGGTTTTTTATTGAAAATAATTTTTTGAGTCGCCACCCGATCGAAGTCAGGAGAGGAAAAAAAACTGTAATCAATTGGGTAAATTGATTACAATTTGGCTATCGGTCTTTGATTTCAATTTGAATGAAGAACCAAAGGATTCCGAATTCGGGGCTAACCTATTAAACTCCAATGGGTGCCACTATCTATTTAACGAAATTAGGATTATTTTTCTAATTATAATATTTAAAAGAAATAAATAAAAATCAAAAGAAAAAAGAACCTAAGTTTCTACAGATTTTATCGTCGCCCTGAAAGTGCCTATGTACCCGCTAGCCGAGATCAAACGATTGTAGTTCTTTTTTAAATTTTTAGTGGATTGGTTGATTTTAATTTTTGAAAAACCGATTAGATTTACATTTATAATCTATTTAATTTATTCAAAAACTCTAAAGGGGTCTTAATTCTTGAGTGTTAAAAAAAATACTCTAAAAAACCTATTATTATTTTTTTTAAGAGGGTCCTTTTTTATTTTTTTTATTTAAAGAAAAAATGACTTTCTATGCGATGAATCCTTAAACAAAACCTAATCCTAAAAAAAAAAAAAACAATCCCAACAATCTCTAAACTAAAATAAAATATACATTCACTTAAATCAATACTTAATTTATCTAATCAAGAAAACTAATGTTAAAAAAAAAACCTAAATTAATATATATACATATATTATTATTATCAAACAATTATCTATATATAAAAGATTAAGAATAAAATCTCCTAAAACTAATATATTCATATTCATATATATTATATTCAATAACTAAATATCTAAATAATAATAATAAAAATATAACAATAATAAATAAACAATTAAACAAAAAATTTCGAAACTAGAAAAAAAGGTATCTGAAGTTCTTGATTACGTGGTGAAATAAGTAGCTAGCATTGTAGACTTATAGCGGAGTTGCTGTTCTACGGTGAGCCACCAGTGAAGTGTGTGGTTTGTCCGAATGTAGACAGCAGTGAGTGGTGTCTTGTTCTACTGTTCATCGGACTTGCAACATAGATCATTTAGTTTTATTGCTGATCACCATTGGGTGTCGTGTTGTAGACGTGCTCTAGGCGTTCTGCTATCGTGTAGATCCGTGCAGTTCAGTTGGTGAACGTAGCTATTGCAGTAGCGTGTGAGGATTGTGCCATCATTAAGTGTGTGGCGTTGTGGATTGCTGCTACAAAGTAGAAGGTGTGTGCTAATTGTGAATCAGGTGCTCGAAGCCTGTGTGAAGTGCGGTTGGTTGTGGACAACAGCTTGGATTCGTGACAATGTTATGTGTTCAGCGTAGGCTTTTGGTCGTGTGAGTGAATTCAATTAGTGACGTGAGACTAAATCGTTGGCTACGCGCGACAGGGACGTACAGGTGTTGATCGTGATAGTGTTGTGTATCCGTTGGATCAGCAATTGGCAGTGGCTTGTGAAAGATGAAGGAGGGTCAGTGGAGTCGTGGATTAGCTTGGTATTGTGCGTGTTATTCTAGCGTCGTACAGCGGATGAAGACAGTGGTTGTGGACAGTGTGTCGTCTGGGTGAGTCTTCATGCGATCTACAGCGCTGTAGCAGTGTCGTTGGCGTTGGAGATTGACACGCTATTGGTGTGTTCGTTGGGACTTTGGCTCGAGGCAATACAGTAGGCTTGGCTGTGGTCAGTTGGGCGAGTGTGCAGCGGTGATTAAGAAAACTGATGTATGGCCTGTTATTGTTGTTTTTTTACGTGAAGTGTAGTGGATGGATCTCAGATCCTTCTTCTTTTAAGAGTACGTGTATTTATATAAGCCAAACAAAATAATATCTATTGTATTTAATTAAATAATTAAACTAGATCTGAATTAATTCAAATCTGATTTAATAAAATATTTAAATGATTTTAATTAGATAAAAATCTCGTTTTTTGTAAAAGATAAAATAAAAGATATAGATGCCTAGTGAGATTCGAATTTTAGACTTTAAATTAAATCCAATCTAATACTTTAATACTTATCTGTTAGGCTATTGGCCTATGTCTTAATTTTTAATATAACTAAATTGTACTTAAAACATCTGATTGCCCAAAAATAATTTTTTTTACTAAGCTAAACTAAAATGATTAACTCTAAAATAATTTACTTTCTAAAAAAATCTAAAAAATCTTTTTAATTTTTCTTTTTCTCATCATTTTGTTGGTATTTTCATTATTTATTAATATTTATTATTTTTATCTTTTATTATTTTTATTTTTGAATTAGGACCTTTTTGTAAAAAATAAAAAATTAGGATTACAAAGAGGCAAAAATTAGGTATCTACATGCATAAAATGTTACGTTTTTATTTTCAAAAGACTCATTTGACTCCTTGTGCACTACCTCTTCTACAAACTTTAAAAACCCTCAAGATAAGTTGGGAATTCCATTAAATCTTATTAGTTTTTAGTGGAGGAATGTTGATTGATTTGAAAATCTTATGGTAGTGCAAGAGTAGTCTATGTGAAGAAGAGAATCTTAAGGTTTATGTAACTGCAAAGGACTTTGGTAAATCAAGAGTCAATTGTAGAATTGAGATTTTTAATTAAACCTAAGAATTATACATTGACCTTTTAGGGTTGTGCGTAGCTTAGTTAAGGGAAAATAAAGAAACCCTAAAGGACTATAAAAAACAAGGTAAAATATCTCATATAACGTAGATGTTCTATAATCTTTATTTCTTTTGACAAGTTTTGGTAACGATTTTATGGTTAAAACAATATAGTAATGGAAAATTTTAATGTTGATGAGTAATGTTGAATTTAAATCAAGGGTTAGAGATGTGAAATTTGTGAGGTGTTGTTGATGAGGTTTTGATATGGAGTTGGGGTGTTTTAACAAATTAAGAGTGTTTTGAAAACAAAAGAAACATGTATTTTAGTTTTTAGAGGTTAGATTAGGTTTAGAAAGGAGCATTTATGAATAAAAAGGTGTTTTTTGATGTACAAGAAAGTCGACACAGCTTGGTTGACATGGTCATGTTGATACAGGGCTGTTTTGGTGAGAGCACAGAAAATGACACGGTCAAATTGACTTGATCATATCACTCTTAAAGCTATTATTAGTGGGAACAGAAAGTGACATTGTCACTTTGACACGACTATGTCATAGGTCATGTCATTTCCAGTTACTAGAAGTGATCAATACATAAAGTGACACGGTTAGATGACATGACCATATCGCAAACTGTATCATTGACTATATCCAAGTAAGTCGACTTTTTCTCTTTTATTTGATATATTCCTTTATTACATCAAAAGTAAACCTCTTTAGTACTTTATTAAGTGAATTTAAAGAGAATTAAACGGTATAAAAGTGAGTTTTAACTAAGGAGAAATTGCTTACTCAAGATATAAGCAATTTAATGTGTATATAATGTTTCTAGATCCTAAAGCTAAGCATAGTTCGTTGGTGACAGAATTATAACTATTTAGATATGTAGCACGTGTTTGTTGTATGTAAGTGTTAAGAAAACAAAATTAAAATGAATTAAATGTATATTCAACATAAGTTTCTTTTTGCTGCTCTTGCTTGGCTCATCCTACAGGCCCCATAATGGAAAATCTCAACGGGGTAACCCTAATTATCCATTTGACGTGTTGTCTGATCAGGCGTATGCACCATTAATAAGCAAGCACACTTGATTAAGTTAAAGTAAAGTTAAAACGAATAAGAGTCCAAGTGTTGATCCCACAATGAACTAGTATGTGAGAATCTAATTACTAGCAAATTACGTAAAATTTCCAATTATCTAACATACCAATATGAAAATAATTGAGATCAAATAGGCAGGTTGAAATAAAGAGCAAAACAAGAACAATAAAATAAACTAAACTAATTAAAACAAGCAAGCATGAATCAATTAAAATAAATAAGACATGATTCTTGGTGAATCGTTTATTATTTACCCTCTAGTTCTATGTAACCTTTCAATCTCAATTATTCTCCAAACCATAGAAATTCCCAATCTTATTCCTATAGAAATCAGATTCTAAATTAGTTGAGCTCACGTTTCTAGCTAATTTCTAACCCTGAAACTCTCTTTACCTGCATTGCTGCTAAATAAAGCGTCGCAAGATGACATGAAGCACTTAGATCTCACCATTAGGTTTCCCTAATCCAAAAAGATCCAATACCTAATCTCTTAGAGCGTTAAAACTCTTTTAATTACATTTATCTATTTATTGTAGTCCTCGTAACTTTACAGCAAACTCATACATCAAATTAGTAACCTCATTAAATACTAATTGATGAAATAAGCTCGGTGTAAGTAGATCATCAAAGAATAAAATCATAGAAAGAAAGAAAGAAAGAAAAGTTGTTACAAGAGAGAACTATATTTCAATATTAATTCACTATGAGTAATTTAAAGAGACAACATAACAAGAAGAAAAGAAAAGTAATTTAGAGACCCCTACTATGATTCTAAGCTATAAGTTTACCTAAAGGAGGCTCTCTCTAAAAACCTAAACCTAAGTATCCATTTATAAGGATGTGGGGCTAGCTTTATAAAGAGATACTTTACAAAATAAAAGATTCATTGAATATTACATATCCAAAAATAAAAGATTCACTCATCAAAAGAGACCATGCCTTAGGTATACAACTGTAGCAGCTGAGCGTATACTTATTCTTTATGCGAAAACTTTGAAATTGAAAAGAAATTCTTGACAAGAAGTTCATGGGTAAGGATTACGGCATTGTTCCTTAACCATGGTCCTTTCTAGACCCCATTCTTCGATTAATTCTCATCCAAACTTCCTTTTTCTTTACTCTAGGATCAATCCATTTGTTTCAAATTACTCCAAAAATGGCTAAAAACCTTCAAATCTTCATAAAGTTCTTTAAAAGTCCTTGAAACTGAAATTTAAATGGAGTAAGCCCAAAATAACACGAAATTAAGTCAATTAAAGTAAAAAATAGGACAGAATAACCATATAAAATATATGTTATTTTTGTGTTATTAAATAACCCCACACTTAAGTTTTTGCTTGTCCACAAGCAAAGTAAAGAAAATCAAAGAGAAAATGTCTTATAGATAAGACAATTAATTGTAATTTTTGGAAAAGTGCACCTTTAGAAGTAGATTACTTAGAAAGAAATTCTCTTTAGAACCAACCTTATTCCTTAACCACAATGTGTTTAGAATTCTTAGATTACAAATTAAGAACTATTGAATTTTAATGATCAATTTAGAGGATTCAAAGTTAGCCATAATGTTTAAGCAAAAACTAAACTAGAGATTAAAACAGGCATAAAGTAATCAAGAAAAAGTTATGAGGATTTCCTTGCTCTAACTCAAGAGGAGTGAAATCTTCTTTAATTATTTTTATTTGAAAAACTAGACCGGATGCTTGTTACATCAACTCATCATCTAATTGTTTCTTTACTTCTGTCAATTTTTATTAAGAGGCTTATTAATTCAACTTTATTTTTTCTATTGAAGTATTGACTAGTATTGCGAAAGTACCTTGCTATTCTAAAAAATTGAGGTCGATCCTTACCAACTTAGCTTTTGTAATTACTTTAATTATTTTGAATTTTTAAAGGATAAATCTCATTTCTTCATCCAATTTAAATTTTTTGAAAAAGAAGGATAGATAACTATCCTTTAGAATTAGGCTCGAAAAAAAAAAAAAACTAGTCATTAGCTCGTTCATATTTATCCAAACCCTAAGTCTAAGTCAAAGCTTAAGAGAAGGGTAACTTTGAACTCTAAAGATTTAAGCACTCAAATTCACCAAAATGTTTCTAAATCCATAAAAGATTTGGGCAAATTTGAAAAAATAAAATAAAATTTACTTGCTTGTATAGGGGGTGCAAATGTCTAAAATTTAAAAGAAAAAAATTTGTCAAAAGCTTAAGTGTTCTAACTTTTAATATACAAATTCTGACTTCTCCCATTATACTTAAGTTGTACATTGTCTCTAATGTACATGTGAACAATACAATTCAATATTTAGGTGGAAGAAAAAAAATAACAAATAAGAAAATAAAAAAAAAAAGGAACTTCCTTGATTATGGCATTGATCTTGAAAATTGCAAAGTCTGAAACTAAGTTCCATTAACCAGTTAAGTGCATGAAGTTTTCTTTGTATTAAAAATTAGCTAACAAAGAAAAGAAAAGAAAAATTTAAGCTAAACAAAATAAACTACTATGATTAACTCAAGTATCGAATGTTAGTCTCCTATGGAACTTAGAAAACATAAACAATTATCTAAGAAGAAAGCAATAGTATATAAGTTATTACAATCATCTAAAATAAAAGCATCAAACCAAGTCTTTTGAAAGAAATAAAAATGCATTAAAATTTACTCTTCATCATCTTCTTCCTCCTCCTTAAGTTCATATTCTCCATTAGATTCTTCTACGAAGTTTGTCTCAGGCATCAATGGTGGTGATTGATAAGAATTAAGCAATTAGACCATTGACCTGAGCTTGAGCTCGAGGACTTGAGAGCTTTACAAAGGTCATCCTTTCATCACAACCTACACCTAAAGAATCCAAGTTACTCTTAACTGCCGACCAGCCATGGATGCCAAGTCGACCACCCTTACATTTGTCAATGATCGAATGCCGACTTAAGAAATGCTCTGTTAACAACTCGGCCAACTTATCCATCAACTCATCCATATCTATTCCAAGCTCCCTCAAACACGTCCAAGTTGACACCACTTTAGAGAGTTCATAGATCAGCTTAGCATTAATAATATCTTATCATGCCTTTTGTTTGTTTCTGCAGAGGCCTTCCTACAATAAATGCTAGCCATGTGTCCTAACCATCCACATGAAAGAATCTGCTGTATGAATCTTCTATTCTTTGATTTCTCTTTTGTAACCTTTTACATTCCTTATATAATGCTTATTTAGGACAATACCATTTTTGTCTTTTCCCATTTTTAACAAGTTGCTTGAGATTTTTAGGTATAAATACCCTTTTATTTTGTAGTTGCAATATATCTTTTTGCATTATCAAATATACTGAGTTTTTCTCTTCGTGAGCATTTCTTACTTACTCTTATTCTTATCCTTGAGTAACGTTAGGTAGTAAGGACCCTCTTTGAACTACTTGTACATTATATCAAGTTAGTTTGAAAGTCTTTAGTGATCCTTCGATGTGTCATATCCTTGGAATCGATTGCAAGTTTTGCTTATTCGTCTTATTTTCTATGCATTCATCATTCGTTTCAAGCTTTCTGTGAGCTTGGACCCTTCCCCCAGATACTGTCATCCTTATCTATTCTTAGTGTGGCGTATCAGTGGTGGTAACTAAATCTGGAAGTAAGTCATAATCACTATCTGCTGAGTTAAGGCTTGGTCTACCTTAAGTTGTAATGTCCTTCATCTCTTGAAAAGATTCCTCATAAATTTCTTTAAAGTTTCAATCACTAAGGAAGACTCAACTCATAGCTTGGAGGATGATGAAGTGGTAGCCTTACTAATTGGTTTAAGTAGGACTTTAAGTGGTGGTGGTGGTGGGAGCTACATGGCTTTAATGGCATCATATGTAAGAGGGACAAACAATGTTCACTTGAGTGGTGTATTAGGAAAGCTATGCGAACTTGTCACTAAGTAGGTGATAAAATGACATGTAAAAATAGACTTGGTGTGCCTACAATAACCTAAGTCTTAAAGAACTAAGCTACCTTAATAGCTAGATTGATGGGCTACCTCTTAGCAATACTATGCACATATAAAATGTCTCTTTTATTTATAACTCCATAACTATTCCCTCTACCTGTAATACTCTTAGCCAAAGCATAATGAACTAGCCTCAAAGTAGGGTTGGTCAATTTTGAAGCTTTGGACTTCCCTGGATAATAAACTCCTCTACCTTGTGTTAAATCACCCCATACAAACGCTTCGGCACTCTTTAAGGCAATTCCCTATACTCTTGCGTCTTGATATAATTAGTTGAGTATAGTCCCATATGAATGCCCTAATCATCAATTGACACACTAGTTTCATGGTTAAAACATCTAAAATGAATGGAATTCTACCTACCTAAAGAGAGATTATCAATGCCTAGTTTAAAGGTGTTGAGGAACTCTAAAGTCAATTCTTTATATACTAGCTCATTAATAGTCAAAAGCTAATCCTATCTTCTGAATCCTATCAATTGTCTAACTTTGGCTTCATAGCTAGCTTGAGCTATCGCCTCTTAGATAAAGTAAGTGAACTCACCAAATTCTTTTTGAAATAGGCAAGAGAATCTCTCCTCTTGTTGTGGCAGGTAAAATTGAAGAAGCAAGTGTGTAGTAAGTAAGGCAGGTGTTCTTATGACGTACGTACTTCTCTTGATGCATTTTTCTACAATCAAAAAGAGAAGGAATTCAATAAAAAAGAATAATTCTTGTGATATGAACAATAGCTATGTTAAGAAACTCAATAAAACTTAATTATCATTCCTATTTAATTGTTAGTTTACCCAACTAAGCAACATAGTTAATAATTAAATTAAAAGAAGATTTATATAATATAATGCCAATTTTACTAAAGTCATGGATTAATATATTTATAAGCTTAATCAAGTCCTAGTTGCATGATCTTATTGATAAAAATATATTAGCATTTAACATATAGAAATTCCTCAAATTTTGCTCAATATATGAAATTCTTGAAATAGCATAATATCTTATAATGTTAATTTCTCAAAACATAGATTCATAAAATTAAAAGGCTAATAAGATGTTAATTTTTAATATTTAATTTAATCTATAATTTCATAATCTCAATTGATAGTAAATATTACCATTCACAGTGGAAACTTGTTTTCACAATCCAATTGTGCAATTACCATCACTAAATTTCCTAATTCTATCGTGAATTTAGAATGTGTGCCTAAAATAAATCTATGTTAATAATTTCAATAAATTCATGGATTCATGGATTACACAAAAGTTTCAACATTCAACATGTTCCAATACATGACAGGAATGACATTCAACTACAAATTCCATCACTTTCCTTCACTTCCTCATCACTTTATCATACATTCTCATCACTTTGCTCGACTTTCTCTCACTTTCTTATTCACAAAACATAGACTTTTATGGTGTTACTAGTAAATAATGCTTAAGAAACACAATTCATTACATTATAACTCTTCGATCATTCCTAAAAGTCAAGATCTCAACACATGCATGCAAGAACAAAACCTTCATAAAAAATCACATTTTCTAACTAATCCAATTGCGGATCTAGGAAAGATGATGCATGTACCTTGATGTTGTAGTGTACAGTATCATATCATAGATTTTTGTGGTGATTTAAGGTGTTTTAAGAGAAGCAAATAAGAGAAAGGGGTTGTGTAGAGAGAAAAAGAGGGTTTGAGAATGAAACCAAATTGTTTTTCTTATGATGTTTGAATTTTATAAGAATTTAAAGGTCACTAGCACAGTCCAAGGCTATGTAATGTGGCCATGGTCTTTGTTGTCTTTTATTTTCCCTTGCTTAGGAACAACAACAAGCATAGTCCTTACTCATGGACCTCTCATCCATGTTTTCTTGAACATTTTTATGAGATCTTTTACAAGGGAAACACATATAAGGTCTATAGGCATGGACCTTAGCCATTTCTTCTCTAAGCCTCCAATTTATGTAATTTTGATTCATTAGATTTTATTTCTACATTTGTTTAAGAGAAAACCCAATGTTTAAACAAATTGAGTCACAAGAATTGAACGACTATCAAATCACTTGGATGAGAACTTTAAATCCGTTATTGTTAAAGCAAACCAAGAATTGTTCGTGCAGGGAAAAGACTAACTAATAATTCAAGATTTGATACTTAGATTGACTCATAACAAAATAATAAATTAACTAAATTAAAATAAACTAAACCAAATTTTAGGTTGCACCCTAAAGAGCGCTGTTGTTTTTGGTTATTGGCTCAATGGTTGAATCCATGCCTTATACAATTCCCTAACTAATACCTCTTAATTGGTTAAAAGCATACTAAGAAAATACCAAAAGAATCGCAGGAAAGATTATTATAAGAGTGTTAAAATAATTGAAAATTAAGGCTCTTGCTAGTTCTAATTAGGTTACTTATTTTAGCTCCTTGACAATGGTGCCAAAAACTTGATTTGGTATACACACCACTCTAGCAAGCAAGTGTACTTGATCAAGTTATAATGTAAAAGTGAGTTTTAAAATAAATAAGACATGATCCTTAGTGAATTGTTTATTATTTACTCTCTAGTTCTAGTAACCTTTCAATCTCAATTACCTTCTAGACCGTAGAGATTCTTAATCCTATTCCTATGGAAATCAGATTTTGAATTAGCTAGACTTGCATCTCCGGCTAACTCCTAGTCCTAAAACCCTCTCTACCTGCATCATTATTAAATAAAGCGTCGTCGGATCACATGAAGTACTTGAATCTTGCTATTAGGTTTCCCTAATCTAGAAAGACCTAATACCTAATCTCTTAGCACACTGAAATTGTTTTAATTAAATTTGTTTGTTTACTACAAGCCTTGCTACCATATAGAAAACTCAAATATCAAGTTAGTAGTTGTTGTAAATATTAATTGATGAAATAAGCTTGATATAATTAGATCATCAAAAAATAAAATCATATAAAGAAAGAAAAGTTATTGAAAGAGGGAACTAGATTTCAATAATAATTCATAATTCACTAAGAATAATTCAAAGAGACAACATAATAAAAAGAAAAGAAAAGTAATTAAGAGACCCCCACTATGATTCTAAGCTATAAGCTTACCATAAGGGGGCTCTTTTAGAAAACCTAAGCCTATGGATTTATTTATAAGGATGTGGGGCTAGGTTTATAAAGAAACACTTTACAAAATAGGACATTTATTGAATATTATATGTCTAAAAATAGAAGATGCATAACAAAAATAAAAGATTCGCTTGTTAAGGGGTGACCATGCCCTAGGTATATGACCATAATAGTTGCGCATGTACTTATTCTTCACACGAATACTTCAATCATATAAAGAAATTCTTGACAAGAAGTTCATGAGTGAGGACCACGACCGTAGACCTTGACCATAGTCCTTTCTAGACCCCATTCTTTGATTGATTCTCGTCCGATCTTCCTTCACTTCACTCCAAGATCAATGCATTTGCTTCAAATTACCCCAAAAATGGCTAAAAACCTTCAAATCTTCACAAAGTGCTCTAGAAGTCCCTAAAAATGAAATTTAAATGGAAGAAGCTTAAAATAACTTAAAATTAACTTGATTAAAGTCTAAAATAACACATAATAACCATAGAAAATGTATGCTATTTTTGTGTTATCATTGTCCCTTTTGGAGTCTCACATGGAAATAATTTAGGGTAGATCTAGATTATCGTAAAGGAGTTAGAAGAGGCATGTCCAACGTTAGGTTATAGTGGGGCCCGAAGAGGCATGCCTAAACATTAGGTTGTGATACGCTTTGTGATGTGATTAGGTAATGAGGATAGCTACTATGTGTTGTATAACTAGCTTAAAAGCAAAGATGATTGAATGAATTGTTTGAATATATTGTTTCGCATTTAAACTCATATGAATATGGATTATTTGATCACACACATATGGCTAGGTGTTACATACTAAGCTTCAACTTACTTTTGTATGCCTTTTTTCTAGCTACAACTCAAAATGAGGTCTATAAAGATTATAGTTATGGAGATGTTACTAGTTATGAGAGTGCTAAAGTTGAGGATTTGAATGATAGCTATTATTACCCAAATGATGGTTATGGAGACTACTATTATGATGATGGTCAACAATATTAGGGATAATAATGAGGATTGAAATGGAAATAGTTGTTGAGACTTGTTTTATGTTGCAATTGTTTGTTGGGACTTAGTCATTTGATTTCATGTACGTTATTTCCGTTATGAGGGATAAGAGAGTCATTTAATTTTGTTAGTACTTATAGAGTATTTATTGAGGAATTTGAATATTATGAAATGGGAGTTTTATAAGATTATTGATATTGGTGGTTATTGATATCAAAGTTTGAGATATCCAATTGTAGTTTTAGAGCTTGACATGTTAATAGGGGATTAGGGATTAGGGATACATGGCAGTCCATTGCGTTCTAGGCTGTAAGGTATTATAGATCAAGTGGTATTAGTACATAGGTTAAAGGATCTATAGAATACTTAAGTGATGAATCATTCAAGAAGTGAGATGAATTAGGAATGGGTATAATTTTAGATTGAATTAATAGTAATTTAGCTAAAGCTATTTTGCTTTCGTTAGTGTCTGCATTTCATTACGTATTTGCTCTAATTCTTATCCTATATAATCTTCCTATTCCTTTTCTTAGAAATTTAGTTGTATATCTCCTTTTGTTCTTATACTTCTTGTAAAATCCCACCTAAGAGAATCCCTATGCTTAACAACAAAGTTGGAATCAGAGGATTGGAGCAGCAAGGAAGTTAGTTTCCATTAGTTGATGTTGATATGCAAGGTGGTTAAGTACTAAAAGACGGACAGTTGCCCCAAGGAGGTCAAGGTTAGAATATAGTGGATAATGTCCAACTGCTTCATACTATGAACAACATGTTAGGGGTACTAGCAGGGCAATAACAAGAATAGTTCACCTTAGACCAGTTTGCTAAGCAAATAAACCCCTTCAAACCCTAGAAGGAGGATACAATTGAAGTGCACCACTGGATGGGAGAAGTAGAGAAGGTCTTTGTTTCTTTTAAAGTGCTAAGAGAAAAAAGGGTTAGTTATGTTACTTATATGTTAAGGGATATAGCAGCTTTGTGGTGGACCAATAAAAGCATATCAGTTAGGGGACTGGTTAACTGGTAGAGATTCAAAGACCTGTTCTATGATAAGTACTTTTCGAATAGCGTAAAGGATGATATAGAGAATGCATATTATAATTGCCATCAAGGCAACAAGTTTGTTGTTGAATATAAGGAGGAGTTGAACCACATGAGCTAATTTTTATTGGAAGCTATTCGGGCTAATGACTAATCATGGGCTCATCATTTCCTAAGAGGATTAAAGGTAGACTTAATATACAAATGACATGAGTTCTTTTCAACTGATAGCTTATGTAGATGTAGTGAAGAGAGCTAAATGGTTAGAGTAGTGCATAAAATGAAGAGAGGAGCAGAGGTCCCATAGGGAAGGTGTGCTCCTTGGTAAGAGACCTAGGCTAAATGTCGCTTATTAGGACTAAGGTAAGAGACCTATGTACCCAATGCTAGTAACTAAACCTATGGCGAATTTAGTTAGACCTTTCTAGCTAAGCTAACTCATCCATTCTTGCCTTTACCTCTACCCTCAACGGTAGCACCAGTATGGAGATGTTCACAATGTATAGGGCCTCATGAGTTAAGCTAGTGCGGTTGGCTAGAAGGGGCTTGTTTCTCATATTGTAGGTTTGGGCATTCTAATAAGAGATGTAATGAGAAATCCATTCTACAGATATTTTTTAAAATTAATAAAGAAGCCATAAGGAGGCTGATTGTAAGATAGTAAGTGGAACGGACAACTATAGTTCCCTAATAGGCTCGAGTGCAACGCCTAACAAGGGTACAAGTTAAATCACTAGCTGTTAGACTTCAAGGGCCGAGATAGAGAGCTCTAGCCCGAGTGTTTTCCTTTCAATAGTAATAGCACCAAGAGTATCTTAAACAAAACACCATAGCAGGTATGCGCCTTATATACTTTGCTAGTGCTTTTGTGTAGTTTGACACAGGGTGCCACATATTCATGTATACCTAATGTGTTTATGCACGCATGTGAATTGAAACTCAAATTGCTATGTGATCCCTTATGTGTCGGTACTCCTTTGGGAGTAGAGGCAATACTAGATCAACTTTGTAAAGATGTGTACGTAGAAGTTTAAGGATGAATATTACCTATAAATTTATGGGTTTTAGACATAATGGACTTTGATATGATACTTAGAGTGACTTGGGTATCCAAGCATCATGCTACAATAGATTGTCATAACATGGTGGTATATTTCAATCCTCTAAGACAAGAGCAGTTCTTTTCAAAATTAAAGTTCAAAGGCTTATAGGTATTCTTACATATGAATTATGGGGTAAAGGCAACTTGACTGCCCTAACTGTACAAGCAAATAATGATAAAAAAATTGAAGAAGTTCCAATGGTGAATGAGTTCATAAATGTGTTTCTGGACAACTTATATGGTTTACCACCAGCCAAAGAAATCGAGTTCAACATTGATTTAGTATTAACTACTAAGCCAATTTCAAAGCCTGCATATAGAACGGCACTAGTAGAATTGGTGGAATTATAGACTCAGTTAGAAGAATTACAGGAGAAGGGTTTTATTAAGCCCAGCGTATTGCCACAAAGCGCACTAGTGCTTTTCATTAAGAAAATGGATGGCAGCATGAGGCTGAGGATCGACTATAAAGAGCTAAATATAGTAACTATAAAGAACAAATTTCCTCTTCCTACAATTAACGATTTGTTCAATTAGTTGTTAGGAGCTTAGGTATTCTCTAAGATTGATTTGAGATTTGGATACTATCAACTAAGGATTAAAGAAGAGGATAATTAGAAGATAGCACTTAAGACCCACCATAGTCTATATGAGTTTTTAGTGATGTCATTTGACTTGACAAATCCACTTGTAGCATTCATGGATCTAATGAACAAATTCTTTAGATATTTCTTAGATAAGTTTGTGGTCGTTTTCATATATGACATCTTAATATATTCTAAAAGTCAAGAAGAACATTTGAGGATAGTGTTGAATAGGTTATAGCGGAGAAACTATACTCTAAGTTCAAGAAGTGCAAGTTTAGCTTGAGAAGGTGTTTTTTTCTCAGGCATTTAGTAAATAAAGAGGGTATCTTTGTTAATTAAAAAAAAGTTAGAGTAGTGATGGATTAGCCTAAACCTCAAACAGTGATTGGAATTAGAAGCTTTCTTAGGTTAGTAGGTTATTATAGATAATTTTTTGAAAGTTTTTCTAAGATAGTGGCACCACTTACCGGACTAACTTAATAGGGAGTAAAGTTTGCTTGGGATGATAGATATGAGGCAAGCTTTGTGAAACTGAAAGAGAAACTTGTGATGACCCCAATATTGGCATTACCTTAGAGTGGCAAGGAGTATATTATTTATAGTGATGTTTTTAGTCAAGGTTTAGGGTGTATTTTGATTCAATAAAGAAGATTAATTGTTTATACACCCTAGTAACTAAAGCCACAGTTGTTAACACTTGTTTTATGTTGCAATTGTTTGTTGGAACTAAGTCATTTGATTTCATTTTCATTATTTCTTTTATGAGGGATAAGAAACTCATTTAATTTTTTTTATACTTGTAGAGTGTTTATTGAGGAATTTGAATATTATGAAATGGGAGTTTTATGAGGTTATTGATACTAATGATTATTAATGTCAAAGTTTGAGATATTCAATTATGGTTTTAGAGCCTGACGTCTCAATAGAGTACTAGGGACGTGTAATGGTCCGTAGAGTTACAAAATACACTAAAAGTATAGTGGATTTTCCACTTAGTTTCTTTTCCTTCTTTGCGAAAAAACAAGGTAAGAGGTGACCAAGGCTCCAATAGGCTTTAAGGATTTACACAATATTTTTCCTTCCCTTTTGTAAATATTTTTATTTTTATCATATTAGTTAATTGAATATATTTCATTATATTAACCGATTATACTAATCATAGTAGATCAATAAAAAATGGGCCATGTATACTTTAATATTTAACGTTAGACTCCTCGACATTTTTTTTTTCTATCTGAGTCATCAACATTTTCAAAACTTTACAAAAATAGAACTTCTATTGAATTAATTGATCTTTCTAGCCTTGTTGAGCATAAATTTACTTTTTATTGACCTTGAGATAGTCGATTGAGGTAAATGAAGTATACACAAATATTTGTAGCTCTTTTTTCTTAGTTTTAATTATTTTTTGAACTTATCATTATATTACATTATATAATGAAATATATTTAATATTATTTTCTTAGTATATTATATAGTTATATATATTCAACATTATCATAGATAAATTAATTGTTATGGACTAACTCAAGGTTGATACGTGCAATGAATTTGACAAAAAATTAACTTATTCATGAAGTCTTGTTTTTGTAAGGATTTAGAAATGATAAAGACTTAAATAAAAGAAAAAGATAGTGAAGGAATTAAATAGAAAAGGTAGGGAAATATTAAGGGCTAAAAGTGTATCTTTCTTATGAAAAATTGACATGTGTTAAAGAATGATTGGAAATTTTAGTGGACTTAATAGAAGTCCTCTTTTATAGAACTTAGAAATCTATGAGTATTCAAAAAAAAAAAACCATAAAACATTAAAATCTTTATTCAAATAAAGAGATATGCAAATGGCAACTAAGTATCTACTTTTTTTCTTATTTTATTATCTACGCTAGATATCAACGTAGAATACTAAACCAACTTGCAGCAGATGCCCACACTTACAAAAGTATGTCTATTTCTCTCGGTGGTTTGGTTGTGTGTCACAGCGTACTTTATATTTGCAATCAATAATCCTTTGAAGAATGAGATGATGGGGAAGATAATTACAATTGTTGGTAGTTTGGCATCATATTGCATGTCTTTCTAAATCCTAGGTGATATAGAAGAAAAAAGGTTGTCGAAGGAAGGTCAATACCTATTCGAAAAAATAAATACGAACGTTACGTTGATCTAAAAAGATAGATCTAGCTATTTATTTGAAATGCAATAGGTAAGAACCAAGTTAATCATGAAATGCAATAGGACGATTTTGAAATAGCTAACGCTTGGTTCAAGAAAAAGCCATGACTTGTGTATAATGTTTCCGAGTTCCCATCCATTTATTTTGCTGTTTCTTTTATTCAGTCTATTGCTAGATAGCATATCATAAATAAATACCTCTTCAGTCAAGGACGTATTTATTCATGTTATATTGCTTAAAATATTTTAATTTTGGATTTATTAAAATAAGATAGTAATGTCATTTCTAAGGGAAAAAAAATTTCTCGTGTATCTTATTTTGACAGAGGGTGTTAAAGTTTTAGTAATGTTAGTTTGCAGATTTAGGTACCAGTTTTGGTGCTTTACATCATTTTCCTCCATTTCAATTGCCTATATATTTATATATATACATATTTGCACTTATTTTTTCGTCCTACTAAATTGATCATAAACATGTGCATATGTTATAATAGTTTAGGTAATCCTACTCACTGATGCCAAACAAAAGCAAGTAATGATAAAATTGGTACTCCCAATATGCATCATTTTAAAGTGAGAACATGCTCATGTTATTTGTAGATTAGGGTTTATAGCAAGGAAAAGTTTAGTATAGTGAAATTTCTATATCCATCAACTTATCTTGTTTTATTTCAATGCAGCATTTAAAGAATATATTGAAGTTATATTTCTCAGCTAGCCAAGCTTCTAGGGCAACAACCTCGATATAATTTAGAAAATATTTACATGCACAGACAATTTTAAACATCGTAGACCAAATGCATCCGGCAATTGTGTATGTGTGTGTGTATTTTCTCCTTCTTTTATGTGTTTTATTATTATTATTATTATTATTATTAGTTTTTCTTTTCATTTTTGCTAGACTTTATGTGGGTTGGTGTGAGTTGATGTTATATGTTTGGACTTGCAACAACTGCATGTAAGGATATGCCCCATTATCCAATTTGATTGAAATAGCTACGGGTGAGCATTTGATATAGTATCATTCATATATAAATATGTAGGTTTGAAAGGCATGGAGCGAAGGGGACAAATGTTTATTATATTTACATTAAGGCGCATATTAATATGCGCCTTCAGTTGAAGTTCACACATAAACTGAGGAAGTGGTTGCATGCATAAGTGAAAAATGCACATAATATGCATGTGCCTTCACCATGAAAATATACTCCTCAATGCATTTTCACGATTCTATGACTCGAAATACTTTTTGAATCACTTGTTTTAAGAGAATATATATACTCTCGACTGCGCAGCAACCAATAAAGGACATTAATTGACACCAAAGGTATGTACATTTTCCTAGTAGGAGTTGGTCACATTGACCATAGACGAAGTATCGTTATACCCATGCCAGCGGGTTGGTCTAATGTATAAGCATGAACATGAAGCTTTTGCAAAGTTTAGTAGACTAA
The DNA here is from genome assembly GCA_024138005.1 of Lumnitzera racemosa. NCBI lineage: Eukaryota > Viridiplantae > Streptophyta > Magnoliopsida > Myrtales > Combretaceae > Lumnitzera > Lumnitzera racemosa. Next base: position 17,491,220 of record JAMXBC010000001.1, read on the forward strand.
CATAACTCCGGGCATTAATTTTAGTGAGCTTGTGAAACTTTTGAATTTATTCTACCTCAATAAGTTTTTTTTTTTTTTTTTAAGCGTGTCTTGTGTTTCTCCTATCAATTAAATTTCATATAACAGAAAAAGAAAAACTTCAAAACTACATATTTGCACATTTTCATATTAAGATGCAGAGCACTCATTTTTCCCATCCGATCATTACAAGTTTAACTTTTGCATGATTGAAAATGATACAATTATATATCCTATCACTGTCAAATAGTTATTAAATCTTGGATTATTTATCAAGATCTTTATATCTCAATGGTATAAATATCACCGTCCTAATATAATGGACTTGATTCAATTTCTTTCTCCGATAGTGGTAATACATATTATATTATATTTGGAAAAAGAAAAATCTTAGATGATTTTATTGTGAATAATTACAACAAAATGAAGATTCAGGCTTGAGACCTCTTGTTTGTAAAACTAAAAACCTAACCATTAAGATATACAAATTTTCTATATTTGGCTCTTTGAAATATATATTTTTCCTTTTATAAACTTTTAAAATTTAACTTTTTCTTGAGCCTAAGGAGCTAAGGCCCTTATGGCCCCCCTAGACCAGTCTTATTAAAAATGATACAATTATATATCTAGTTACTAACAAATGGTTATTAAATCTTGGATGATTTTTCATGACTTTTATATCTTAATAGTATAAATATTAATCTCTTTATATAACGAAATATAATAGATTGAATTTCATTTCCTCCTTTATTATTTTAAAGTTGTGGTGAAAAGATTCACTCTTCAAGAATCCAACAGATATGCTTACTAAGTCGCTTTCAAATACCAAATTTCATCATTACTTGGACTTGCTTGGCCACTGTAGCACTTAAGCCTTTCTTAAGACTTTATCGCCATGAGTAGTTCATCAAATTTGAGCTAAGGTGGAGATTGTTGAGTGGCTCAAGTCCTTTCATTTTCAACCCATGAGACTAACGGTTAAAGTTTTTGTTTACATATAAACACAGGTTCATTCAATGACTAAAAATCATCAATATCACCTTCAAAAGGAGAGTAACCATTTTGAGTTTTCATCATCTCATTAGCTATTTAATTTCACTCTTGAGAGAGATCTATAAGAGAAACATTTAGTTATTCATCCTCATTATTATTATTAGAGGATTTGTTATACTCTCCATTTTATAGTGGAATCATTGCTTTTATGCTATTTATTTCTCTTTGATTATCCAAATAATATGATCATGTACTTCTATATAATGTATATACCTTAACATTATATATAAAGGTACAACCATAAACTATATGATACATGGTATAGCTGTCTAATATTAATGGTTTGTGGTTCATCGAGTATCAATAGTATATCACATGTTGATCGATTTGTAGCTAAATTTATATAGAGTCGATATGCACAAGTATTTTCCCATGGTCATAAGGGTTGTTAATGATACGTTTGTTAAGAAATTATACATTGCATCTTCTTTGCACTTATGCTTTAATAAAATTATTTATCCTCATATTGCTAGGGTCTACTTTTCCCCTAAATGGTTCTTTTTTTTCTTAACGTCAATGCACTTATTCTCAATCATTCATATTGGATTTGCTTATTGTTATTTTTTTACCATTCTGCCATTTTATCACACTTCCACACAACCATTACCAATAGAGAGAAAAGCAATCTTGGTACTTCTAGTGCGAATTAAGCCTTTCAAATGTTGTGAATAGATAGAAAAAATTCCAAACAACTCAATGCATAAAAATTGGATTAGCATAAGCTTAACTTGAGACTTAGTTATAGGTTAGTAAAGTGCTCTAATAGCGAATTTATTTGGTCTTAAGGTTATAAACTTAATTGGTAACGCCTTTGAATCATCTCTTCTTCTACCATACATAAATACCTAATTTATCGATTATAATTGACATTACTAGTAAAGTACGAAGAGAATGCTCTCCTCAACTAAAATATGTTGGATGTTTCAATCCCCTAGAAAACAACTTGTAATATGTTTCAAAGTTTTCTAGCTGTTTTAGGCACGATGTTAGTGTTAGCTAACTTAAGGTTTGTCCAAATCCAACTAAAGAAAGCATACTCAATGATCGGAAAAAGTTATGGAAAGAAATACTATTGCAACATTGGAAAATTTTCTCTTAGAAAAAGCATCCATAGGATCATTTGGCTTTGTGAAGTATCATGTCTTCTAAGTTCATTGGGTAGCACATTTTTGTATGCAGCCCATTCCACACATTATCTGCAAGAATGGCGTTTATTGCATCTGTAGGGTGGAACTGATCCCACCAAATGTGGTCAGAAGCATCATCACAAGCCATATTAGGTGACAAACACATTATGTGGCCGTTGTACTTTCCTAACCCGCAACAAGCATCTGCTGTGACATTAAAACCTGAGAAAGAAAGTCAAAGTATTAACTACATGACAATTGATTAGTAACAAACCAAAGGATGCTTTTAACTTATCTAACCGTATTGCTTATAATTCTTTATTATGTCCATGGATCCTTGAAGCACATCACAGAAAATGACGTTGATATCTCTAAGTTCTTGATTGAGTTGCTCTACTACACCTCTTGTGTTATAGTTGAATTGCCATATTATGTCATTAATCTCCTCAATGCATTCTCCATTCTTGCTATTGTACTGCCACAAGAAGCGAGGAGCACAACCGATAGGTGCCAAACCCATTACAACAATGTTCCTTACATGCATAGAGTGTAAATTCTGCAACACCAATATTTCAAACACCATTATTACATGAATAGCTTCAAATGAATGCAATGTTCTCAACGTTGAAATCGATTTATCGATGGGTTATTTAACCCAATGGATATTAAACTATATGCTAAGAAAGGAGATTAACCTTTATTCCTTGACTTATTCCTGAAGCAAGAAACTGGTTGAAACTCCATGGTAGATATAAGTTTTGAATATTTGATTCATTACGCAAGTAGTAATGTATGTAGTCATTGACTCCAATGGAGATGTAAATCACTGAATTTGAAATTAGATCAATTGTTGTATTCTCTCCCATTTCCAACGTAAACTGCTGTAAAGTATCTGAGAATTGTTGAATCTGCTGAGTGAACGAGACACGTTGGCCCTATAAAATTATTTTTCAAAACTCAAAAGCTATCAATAGTAGTTAGGTAAACTAAATTTCTCAACTAAAATTGAAGGCCAATTTATCTCTTCTTTTTCTAACTTATTTTTTTCTTAATTATCGTACTTTTACATACAATAAATTGTATATTATGAGAGGATTATGCGGTTATGTGTAAATTAATCAACTATAAAATAAAGGTATGGGATACCATTTCAGACCCACTTGAGAAGATTATGCCAGCACCGGCAGATGCATAATTCACTCCATGAATCATATCCTTAACAAATCCGGTTTGCCCAAGATAACTTGGAACAAAAGGAAGCCCAAGATGCAATGCTGAGCCAGTATCCAAGAGACAAAATATACATTACAAAATGCCTTCTCAACAATAAAACAATTGATTCTTAAAGACTAGAATATTAGAAAGTGTTGATATATTGTTTATTAAAAGCAACAATAGAGAAAAGAATTGCTTCCTAATCATTAAGAAAAGGGTATTTTAGAAGACTAAGCTTTGAAGCCAAGAAAACGCAACCTACCCATATAATCAACAGGGATTCTTCCGTTACAAAATCTTCCTGTTGGGTTATGTGTATCAAAATCTCTACCATATGGAAGCCGGTTAGCCCGTGCAAAAGTTCCTAAGAAATTGTTAGTCCCACAATCCACAGAGGAGTCTCCAAGAACAAATAATGCTGACACAAGCGGATGATTAGGATAAGAGTTTGTTGATGATAACATTGATGTTGGAGAAGTTAAAGGAGGAAGTAATATGTTAGGTGAGCTATTGTTAAGGTTTAAGGATGTTGTTTCTTGGGTGTTGGTAGGATTAGAAATGTTAGGATTTGATGATGAGTTGATGAGTTTTTGAGAACATAGAAGGTTTTTTGTTAGGCATGAAAAAGATGAACTGGTGAAGATGAGGAGGAGAATTACAGAAAGAGACGAAGAGAGATGGATGGCCATTGCCTAAAGAATAGAGAATGAGGGGCGGAAAAAGTTGGCAAAGAGGAAGTGGTGAGTTAGGTGAGCTATTACCAAGGTTTAAGGATGTTGTTTCTTAGGTATTGGTAGGATTACAAATGTAAAGGTTTAGTGACAAGTTGATGAGTTCTTGAGAACATAGGAGGGTATTTGCTGGGTGTGGAAAAGATGAGGTGGTGAAGATGAGGAGGAGGAGGAAGATAAGAGAAAGAGAGGAAGAGAGGAAGAGAGATAGATAGACATTGCTTGAAGGAATATGATCCTAAGGAATAGAAAAAAAGGGGGCAAGAAAAGTTGGTAAGGAGGAAGTAGTGAGTTAGATGAGTTCTTGTTGAGGTATAAGGATGTTGTTTCTTAGGTCTTGGTAAGACTAAGAATGTTAAGGTTTGGTGACAGGTTGATGAGTTCTTGAGGGCATGTAAAGTTTTTGTTGAATGTCAAAAAGATGAAATAGTGAAGATGAGGAGGAGGATTAAATAAAGAGATGAAGAGAGATGGATAAACATTGGAAGGAATGGGAGCCTAAGGAATCAAGAAAGAGAGGCAAGAAAAATTAGTAGTTAAATTCATTATAGGGAGGTAAAGAAGAAGATTTTCTTGCTTTGTCTTTTTATGATATTATAACGTAATAGAATATAATAATAATGGTCGTTATTTTATTTGGTTGTATTTAAAAGGGAAAAATACAAAATAAGTCCTAGAATGTTTAATATTTTTCTATTTAAAGCCTTCACGTTTCAAAATTTTCATTTAAGTTCTTAATATTTGCAAAAGCTTATATACTAGTCCTTTTAACTGACAATGTTAAATTATCATTGAGAAGAGTACAAAAAAGTTCTCAATGTTTACCTCTTTTTCTAATTTCAATTCTTTCACTTTAATTCTTTCACTTTAATTCTTTTATTTTAGTCCTTAATGTTTTCGACTTTTATCAAATGAGTCATTCATTACTTCTGCTCATAAGGAAACGTGGTAGCATATGATTGATCTATGCGCAATTGAAAACAAAAAAAAAAAAATGTCATAAAGACACATGGTAGTATAAGATTGGGGTAAAGTGGGTTGTAACCCTCTTTAGAATGATTTTTTTATTTTTCTAGTTATTTAATTTTTCAAATTTTTATTATTTTTTCATATTTTATTTATTTAACGATTACTTATAGACTAACCATATGCTATCACTTATCCTTACAAATTGAAGTAATGGAAGGGCTCATTTGACAATAATTGAAAGTGTTGAGAACTAAAAAAAAATGTATAAGGACTAAAATAAAAAAAAAAAAGAGACGAATGTTACAAACTTTTATGTACTTTTTTCAATAATAATTTAACGTCATCAGTTAAAAGAATTAGTTTAAAAACTCTTGCAAACATTAATGACTAAAAAGAAAATTTTGAAATGTTAATAATTGAAATAGAAACAAAGGTAAATAAATATTGTTATCCTAACACTATCAAATAATTATTAAATCTTGGATCATTTATCAAGATCTTTATATCTCAATGGTATAAATATTATTATCCTAATGTAATGGAATAGATTAAATTCCTCCTCCTGTATATTATATTTGGAAAAATAAAATGTCTTAATGATTTTAATATGGATAATTATAAGAAAATAAATATTTGAACCCAAAACCTCATGTTTATAAAGCTAAACATCTAACCATTAAGATATACCAAATTTTATATCAAATTTGGCTCTTTAAAATATGCATCATATATTTTCCTCTTTTAAAAATTTAAAAATTTTATTGTTTCTAAAGGTTAAGGAACCAAAGCCCCTAAAATGTGCCACACCACCCTCCCTCGAGAGCATAATATTGTTGAAAATGATACAATTATATGTCTTTTTACTATAAAATGGTTATTGAATCTTCAATGATTTATCAAGATCTTTACATTTTAATGGTATAAATAAATATCGATCTCTTTATGTAATAGATTGGACTTGATTTCCTTCTTTCTTATTGTAATATAGAGTTGTAAGAGAGTCAAGTTTACTCGTAAGTAACTCAGGTTTGACTCAATATTAGCTCAAGTTTAACTCGACTTCTTGAGCTCTAACTGCTAAAGTAGCTACTTAAGCTCAAGCTTGAGCTTTAAAATACTTAAATCGATTAGCTAACGAGCTTAATATTTGTATAGAAAATTTTCTTTTCCCATTTTTAAGGTGCATTTTCATACCTTCATCTCTTTTTCCATCTGATGGTTTGCATTTATTACATTTAAAGACTCAAGTCAACTCAAAAACCCTATTCTATTCTTAATTTCTCCATATGCAGCCACAATTGCAAGTAAAGGTGTAAACGAGTCAAATCACTTGTGAATTACTCAAGTTTAGCTCGACATTTACTCAAATTTAACACGAAAATAATCAAGTTAAGCTCGAGCTTTTTAAGTAGTTAGTTGAGTTAAGCTTGAACCTTATAGTGTTCAGCTTGACTAGATTGCAAGTTTAATCGAGCTTAAGTGAAATTTTAATATTAATATTATTATAATTAGAATAAAAAAATTAATTGAATCGAGCTCAAAGGAGCCTAATTGAGTTAAGCTTGAGTTTATAGAGTACTACTTCAAATTGAGCTTGAGTTTTAAAATTTCAAGTTGAGTTCAAACTTGAACTTAGTACGGTGCCATCTCGACTTGACTTATTTACAGCCTTAATTACAAAACCAAGAACTACCTTCCCAAAACAAAAGTTCAATAGTTAGTCTTTTTTCGTTAAAACAATATTTGGCCACCACCACCCATAAGCAAGAAATTTTGAAGTTTTGTGTTTAGTTTGTTAAATGTTTTACCATCAATAGGCTTCCTTTTGTCTACTTTTTTGTGTAATTGCATTATGTAGTGGGTCTTACATTTTTTTTTAAATGCTTCATCACCGCTATGTAATATCCATAGCGATTTTTGCAAGAACACACAAAAGTTCATTTTTATGTTTAGAAGTCTCAATCTTTATGTAGTTTCTAGGTTTTTGGTTTGTAAAGCTTGTCACTTTTGTTCATTTCTTGCTATTTCGGTTTTGATTCTGCGGGCTAAAAGCTTGTAAAAGAAGAAGAAGGAGAAGTAAAGGGCAAACTTGGATTTTAGAGATGTAAAAACATTGTTGCTTAAAGAAAATAATAAAGCTTCACAAAAGTTAAGGCCTTTTTTTTTTTCCTTAAAGTGAAAATTAGATACGTTCCAAATTAGGGATCATAGGGTACAAAAATGCGAGATGAGATCTCACCACAGATTACATCCCCTTTTACTCCTTCAAGGATAATGTTTATACGCTACTACTACATGCCAACCAAAAATTTACATGTACATGCTACTGTACCTTTCCATTTTAGATTCCACCTTTTGTTCTATTTCGCTCAGGTTTCATGCTTCCATCTCATTATATTCACATAATGTCTCAACTGTAAAGTGGATTAGCAAAGGTGAAAACTTTTTCCTTTAACTTTGCCTTCTTGTTATATTTTGTATTATTAAGCATATGTAATTGTTTAACCATTCCTAAAATTTACAAGTACATGCTTCTTTAGTTGTTTCTATGATTTGTGCTTATGGTGATTTCATGACAATGTCATGGCCTAAAAGAAATGGTTTTTCTCTTGACCCCAGAGATTCCAAATTCCAATGTTGCATGTTTGGATATTTTATGAACTATGCTACACAAAATCATGGCTTCTTATTTTAAACACATAATGTCTTATTTTAAAAATTCCCCACTCTAATATTGATCTCCCATTTGTGAAGGTGTACTAAACAATATCATGTATCTATGCTTATGTTAATCATAAGCATTTTTCTGAAACTTAATAGCGATTTAAATTAGGTTGCTTGTACTGCTTTTGTTTCATTTTTCTGCTAATGAATTTGAAAGAAGATTAACGAAGAAGGAGGGGTAAAAGCCAAAATCTAATTAGGCAGCACATTATGGAATTTTCACCAATCAATATTATCTTTACTATTCTTTTGGACATGCATAAATTTGTCTATAAGTTAAATATATATCTACATCTATCTATCTATCATATATATAGATAGATAGATTCAATGGTATGATGATTTACTTTAAGGAACATTTTGTATATAGGTAGGAATATAGTATTTGTATACATGTACCTTAGTGCACAATATAGTCATCAATGACGTTATATATCACCTTCTAACATAATATTGTTTATGTCTCCTCCTAATGCCCTTTTGGAAAGAAAAATTCTTAACTAGTTTATCAAAATTAATAAGTGAACAAGTTAGGAAAAAACTCAGAGAGGAAAATAATGGCGAAATCCCTTATGATAATTTGTCATATGGAAAATTAGCATCATATGTTAATGAAATTGGAACCAATTTGTGTATCACAATAAGATTGCAAAAACAATTGAAAAATGAACGGCTCCCAAAACACCAAAGCCTTGGTGATTTTTGTGCTCAATACGATCCCTCTTTTTTAGTAATAAGAAAATGAAAAATAAAAAAATCTTCTTAATCATCTTCAAAATTTCCTCAATATTCGCACAAGAAACCCCGAAGAAATTTCAATAAAAAATTTTCAAGGAAACTTGAAAAACTAAAAAAATTCAATAAAGAGAGAAAATGTAAAAAATACAAAATAAAATCATATAAACAATTAAGATATTATAAATGAAGAAAATTGGTCACATAGAAAATTTTTGCAAAATTAACAATAAACTTAATGAATTAAATCTTGATAAACAAATAATGGATAATATCTTACAAATATTTTGTGATAATGAACTTTTTTCATCAAAAAAATGATTGCAATGATAGAATTCAAGTGAATGACATGAATCTACGTCATCTGAAGAAGATAATGAAATTAATGTTTTAACAAATAAAGAAGAAATTTTTTTTCAACATTGATCAATTACCAAATGATAATGAAAAACTTGATTTCATTAAAAATGTTAATAAACCCAATTTAACTCTTATACCAAATTTACCCTATAATATTAATGAAATCCTCCAAAGAGGTAAAAAGAAACAAAAAAAAAAATCAATAACAATTGATGATCTATATAATGAAATTAATACTTAGAAACAGGAAATAAAAGATTTAAAAATAATGCAAATAAAACTTTAAAAGGATTTTCTTGAATTAAAATAAAAAAGTTTAACCCAAGAAAATAACCTTAAAATAATCAACGAAGAAACTTTGAATGAAAATATTTCACCAATTTTCAATAATTCTGATTATCTAATGCACCTTGTTGAAGTAACAAAAAGGAAATGGATAATTAATATTACAAACATAATTAATGAGGAATTCATCTTAGAAACAACTGCACTATTTGATACTGTTGCAGATTTAAATTGTATTAGAGAAAGATTAATTCCAACAAAATATTTTCAGAAAACCACTTAATCTCTCAGTTCTATATTTGGTAGCAAATTATGCATCAATTATAAATTATCCAATGCTTCAATAATAAAAGACAATGTTTCATATAAAAATTCTTTCATAATTGTAAAAAATTTGAATAAAAATGTCATTTTAGGAACTCCTTTCATAAATTTAATCTAACAATTTTCTATAAATAAAGATGGAATTGAAACACGATATTTTGAGAAGAAAATTGTATTCGATTTTATCACAAAACCACAAACCAAATATATAAATGAATTAAGCCATAATTCAATTTCTCAACTAAATTGTTCAATCCAATGTAAAGAAAACCATTTGATGTACTTAAAAAATGACCTTGAGTTTAAAAGAATTGAAACTCAACTCAATAATAAAAATTTCTAATTTGGAATTAGAAATAAAAAATTCAATTTATGCAACAATTCCAAATGCATCTTCAAATCATAAGTCGCACATTATAGACTTACTATACGAAGATGATTTCAACGAGAAAAATATTCTAACTAAGGCTAAACCATCCTAAATGAATAGTAAAGTCTTAAAACATTGCAAAAATGAAATAAATGATTTACTCAATAAAAATTTAATTCCAAAAAGTAAATCTCCATAAAGCTATTCTGTTTTTTATGTCAATAAAAATGCAAAAATAAAAAGAGGTGTTCTAAGGTTAGTGATTAAGTACAAGCCTTTAAATACCGCTCTAAAATGGATTAGATATCCAATACCTAATAAAAGAGATTTACTAAATATACTAAATAATGCTAACATATTTTCAAAATTCAATATGAAATTTAAATTTAGGCAAATTCAAATTAAGGATAGCGATAAATACAAAACTGTTTTCCCAGTTCCTTTTGGTCTATACAAATGGAATGTCATGTCATTTGGATTGAAAAATGCTATCTTTGAATTTCAAAAATTAATGAATGAAATTTTTAATGAATTTTCCAATTTCGTAATAATCTATATTGATGATGTGTTAATATTCTCATCTAATATAGACCAATATTTCAAATATATTAAATTTTTCATTAATATAGTTAGAAATAATGGTCTAGTAGTTTCTCCTTCTAAGATTAGTCCTTTTAAGACTAAAATTAGGTTTTTAGGCTTTAATATTCATATTGGTATAATAATCCCTATTCAAAGATCAATTGAATTTGTAGACAAATTTCCTAATGAAATTAAGGATAAAAATCAACTCCAAAGATTTCTCGGAAGTTTAAATTATGTTGTAGATTTCTTTTCTAATCTCAATATCATCTGTAAACCCTTATATCAAAAATTGAGAAAAAAATCCACTTCAATGGTCAAATGAGCATACAAATGCTGTTAAATTGATAAAACAAAAAAATTAAGAAAATTCCTTGTCTATACATTATTAATCCTTTTCTGCCAAAAGTGGTAGAAACTGATGCTTCTGATTTAAGATTCGAAGGAATACTAAAACAGAAACAAAATAATAAAGAATGTATAATTCAATCTGTGTCAAAAAATTGGAATGAATGCCAATACGATTATTCCACAATTAAAAAGGAAATTTTAGCAATTGTTTTAACAATTTACAAATTTCAAGGAGATTTATTAAATCAAAAATTTCTTTTGTAGATTGATTGTAAACTCGCTAAAAATGTTTTAATAAAAGATGTCCAAAATATTGCATCAAAACAAATTTTTGCTCGATAGCTATCAATTCTTTTTGTATTTGATTTCAAAATAAAGCATATTAATGGATCTTCTAATTCTCTTCCTGATTTTCTTGCTTGTGCATTTTTGTAAGGAGATGCCTCCCAAGAAAGAGAAGGATAAAGAAAAAGAAAAGGCTTCATTAACCTCTAACAAGGGGTTAACCAATATTAAATCCTAGTTAGATATTTGTAAATCATCTAACAACCCATTAACCATTAAAGAGGAATCCACTTCAAGGACCTCTAAACCAATTTCCTCAAATAACCAATTTTCTTCTAATATCCAAACACAATCCAATGAAAACCTTCCCCAATTAGCCGATATGGTAATTACTCTAGAATTACTAAAAGCAATTTCAATAGCCTTACAAGCAAAAAATGAAACCCTAATGCTTCCTGAAATTCCTCAACAATTGAATACCCAAAGGAAAAAACAAAATGTTGAAATTACTGAAGTGGTATCTTTAGTACCTTCCACAATAATATCTGTAAATCAAAAGTCTAAATTCTTTCCAAAACCTATTTCAAGATATGTTTTCTCTATTGAAAAAAAAAAACAATGATTTGAAAAGGATCCTTTTGAATTTGCAAGGAAAATTTTTACAAAATATTTCTTTTATTTTCCATATGATATTTACAAACCCATCCAGTTTTATAAAAAAATTTGACTGAAACTGGATCAATAAAATTCAAATATTTTGTAAAAGAAGGAATGGTTAGTTATTTTACGGTTAGAAACCTAAAGGTATTCAGTCTTAAAGAATGGCGAACCCATCTAACAGCCCCAATAAAACTCAATATAGAACATTTTTCAACACAGCCAGATTATTAAGCCAGTTATAATTATTATGATTATAGACGGGCTTCATGGAATGTTTTCTATCAAATGAATGCAAAAAGGTCACATACGTGGCTAATATTTTTTTATAATTGTTCTTCTGAGACTCTTCCCAACTGGTTTTTTCACTAGTGGGAACAATTTGGAGCAATCTTTGAGATTGTTCATGAAAATGCTAGAAATTGATTCAATACTTTCGTAAGAAAATATGACCTAACATCACATGAGAAAAATTTCCAGAAAGAAGTGTTTAATTTTCTACATATTGGTGTATCATGGTTATGACATGGTGGTTCAATTACAAGCCTGATCGAACATCAAATACAACCCATTTGGTTAGAATGTATAAGGTCAAATGATGGGACAATTATAAAATATGGAATAGGCTTGAAGAAGACTCAATTCTAAATTGGATCAAGAACAACAATTCTTTAATTACTACTATCAATATTTCAACTCCATAATTCCATAATAGAAATTTTTTTAGCTCTTCTTTGCCAATGCTAGTAACCCAGATCAAATGAAGCAAACTCTGGAAAGGGCATTGGCTAACATCAATGAATCAACCGAAGGATCAACCTCAAGCTTAGAATTAAGATCTCATCACAGCGAGAATTCAAATGAAGATGATTATTATGGGATAGATCTAGGTGCTCCTTGAATATTGAATGTAATTTTATCTTCTAATGTAATTTTTGCACTGTAAAAATACAGTAAGAATATAATATTTGTACACATATACCTCAATGCACAATATTGTCATCAATGACATCATATATCACCTTTTGACATAATATTGTTTATGTCTCCTCCTTTGTACTGTTTCTACAGTGTTCTGTTGGCCACAATACTGTTGTTCACTACAGTAACCGGTCGGCTCTTCCTATATAAATTGAGGCATTGGAGAGTAAGGTTAGAAACATAACCTCTCTTTCTTTCTCTCCTTCATCTCCTCCTTCCAAATCTCTTAAACCTTCTTTTCTTCTCACCTCTTCTCTACACACTACACCTCTCATATTTTGGTTTCCTTTTTTTTCTCTTAAATACATACTTTCTTCTATCTTTGATCTTACTTCTCTTAATAAATTTCTCTTCTCTCTGAAGCATATTGTTTGCTTCAATTCTGAGATAGAATACAATTACCTCTCAATATTCAAATATTTTCAATATTTTCTTTGATCTATATATGCTTTCGAATTTTTGTACAAATTGTTTTTAATTAATAATATTGAAAATATTTGAAAAAGATTTAGGAATATTGAGAGGTATTTATATTCTACCTCATAATTGAAGCAAACAATATGCTTTAGAGAGAAGAGAAATTTATTAAGAGAAGTATGATCGGAGATAGAAGAAAGTATGTGTATAAGAGAACTAAGAGGAAACCAGAATATGAGAGGTGTAGTATATAGAGAAGAGGTGGAAAGAAGAGAACGTTTGAGAGATCTGGAAGGAGGAGATGAAGGAGAGAAAGAAAGAGAGGTTGTGTTTCTGACCTTGCTGTCCTTAGGAGAGAATGCCTCAATTTATAATAGGAAGAGCAAATTGGTTACTGTAGTGAACAGTAATATTATGGCCAACAGAGTACTGCAAAAACAGTACAAAGGAGGAGACATAAACAATATTATGTTAGAAAGTGATATATGATGTCATTGATGACAATATTTTGCATTGAGGTATATGTGTATAAATACTATATTTTTACAGTACAAAAATTACATTGGAAGACAAAATTACATTCAATATTCAAGGATCACCTAGATCTATCCCATAGCGGTCATCTTCATTTGAATTCCCATTGTGATGAGATCCTAATTCTAAGCTTGAGCTTGATCGTTAGGTTAATTCATTGATGTTAGCTAATGCCCTTTCCGGAGTTTGCTTCATCTGTTATGGGTTACTAGCATTGGCCAAAGAAGAGATAAAAAAACTCCTATTATGGAATTATGGAGTTCAAAATATTGATAGGAGTAATTGAAGAATTGTTGTTCTTGATCCAATTTAGAATTGAATCTTCTTTAAGCCTATTCCATATTTTATAATTATCCCATCATTGGACCTTATACATTCTAACCAAATTGGTTGTATTCGATGTTTGATCAAGCTTGTAATCGAACCACCATGTCATAACCCACGATACATCAAAATGTAGAAAATAAAATATTTCTTTCTGGAAACTTTTCTCATGTGGTGTTAGGTCATATTTTCTCATGAAAGTATTGAATCCATTTCTAGCTTTTTCAAGACCAATCTCGAGGATTGCTCCAAATTTTTCCACCAGTGCTAAAACCAATTGGGAAGAGTCTTGAAAGAACAATTATAAAAAAAATATTAACCACATATGTGACCTTTTTGCATTCATTTGATAGAAAACATTCCTTGAAGCCTGTCTATAATCATAATAATTATAACTAGCTCGATAACCTAGCTGTATTAAAAAAGGTTCTATATTAAGTTTTATTGGGGATGTTGGATGGGTTCACCATTCTTTAAGACTAAATACCTTTAGGATTCTAGCTGTAAAATAACTAACTCTTTCTTCTTTTTCAAAATATTTTAATTTTATTGATTCAATTTCAGGCAAAATTTTTTTATAAAACTGGATGGGTTTGTAAATATCATATGGAATATAAAAGAAATCTTTTGTAAAAATTTTCCTTGTAAATTCAAAAAGATCATTTTCAAATAAATTTTCTTTAATAAAGAAAACATATCTTGAAATGGGTTTTGGAAATAATTTGGACTTTTTATTTGTAGGTATTACAGTGAAAGGTACTGAAGATATCACTTCAATAATTTAAATATTTTGGTTTTTCTCTAAGTATTCATTTGTTGAGGAATTTCAGGAAGCATTGGGGCTTCATTTTTTTCTTACAAGGCCATTAAAATTGCTTTTAGTAATTCTGGAGTGATGGCCATATCGGTTAATTGGGGAAGGTTTTCATTAGATTGTGTTTAGATATTGAAAGAAGATTGGTTATTTGAGGAAATTGGTTTAAAGGTCCTTGAAGAAGATTCCTCTTTGATAGTTAATGGGCTGTTAGACGATTTACAAACATCTAACTAGAATTTAATATTGGTTAACCCCTTATTAGAGGTTAAAGAAGCCTTTTCTTTTCCTCTATCTTTCTCTTTCTTGGGAGGCATCTTCCTGCAAAAATTCACGAGTAAATAAATCAGGAAGAGAATTGGAAGATCCATTAATATGCTCTATTTTGAAATTAAATATAGAAAGAATTTATTGCTATCAGGCAAAAATTTATTTTAATGCGATATTTTGGACATTTGTTATTAAAACATTTTTAGCGGCTTTACAATTAATTTGCAAAAGGAATTTTTTATTTAATAAATCTCCTTGAAATTTGGAAATTGTTAAAATAATTACTAAAATTTCCTTTTTAATTGTGAAATAATTGCATTGGTATTTGTTCCAATTTTTTGACACAAATTGAACTATACATTCTTTATTATTTTGTTTCTATTTTAGTATTCCTCCGAATCCTAAATCAGAAGTATTGGTTTCTACCACTTTTTTGACATAAATTGAACTATACATTCTTTATTATTTTGTTTCTATTTTAGTATTCCTCCGAATCCTAAATCAGAAGTATTGGTTTCTACTACTTTTGGCAAAAAATGATAACCAATGTATAGATAAGGAATTTCCTTAATTTTTTGTTTTATCAATTTAACAGCATTTAAATGCTGATTTGACCATTGAGGTAGATTTTTTCTCAATTTTTGATATAAGGGTTTACAGATGATATTGAGATTGGAAAAGAAATCTACAACATAATTTAAATTTCCTAAAAATCTTTAAAGTTAATTTTTATCCTTAATTTCAATAGGAAATTTGTCTACAAATTCAATTAATCTTTGAATAGGGATTATTGTACCAATATGAATATTAAAGCCTAAAAACCTAATTTTAGTCTGAAAAGGACTAATTTTAGAAGGAGAGACCACTAGACCATTATTTCTAACTATATTAATGAAAATTTTAATATGTTTGAAATGTTGGTCTATGTTGGATAAGAATATTAACACATCATCAATATTGATTATTATGAAATTGGCAAATTCATTAAAAATTTCATTAATTAATCTTTGAAATTCAGGGGGAGCATTTTTCAATCCAAATAGCATAACATTCCATCTGTATTGACCAAAAGTAACTGTGAAGGCAGTTTTGTACCTATCACTATCCTTAGTCTGAATAATCTGAATTTGCCAAAATCCAAATTTCATATTGAATTTTGAAAATATTTTAGTATTATTTAGTATATTTAGTAAATCTCTTTTATTAGGAATTGGATATCTAATTCGTTTTAGAGTAGTATTGAAAGGCTTGTAATTAATCACTAACCTTAGAACACCTCTTTTTATTTTTGTATTTTTATTGACATAAAAAGCAGAATAGCTCTATAGAGATTTACTTTTTGGAATTAAATTTTTATTGAGTAAATCATTTATTTCATTTTTGCAATGTTTTAAAACTTCACTATTCATTTGGGATGGTTTAGCCTTAGTTGAAATATTTTTCTTGTTGAAATCAGCATTGTATAGTAAGTCTATAATGTGCGACTTACGATTCGAAAATGCATTTAGAATTGTTGAACAAATTGAATTTTTTATTTATGATTCCAAATTAGAAATTTTTATTGTCAAGTTAAGTTTCAATTCTTTTAAACTCAAGGTCGTTTTTTAAGTACATCAAATGGTTTTAACTATACATTCTTTATTATTTTGTTTCTATTTTAATTTTAATTTAGTAAGAGGTTTTGCTTTAAGCGACGATTTTGTAAGCCTCTCATTGACCCAATAAGACAACGTCACATACCTTATTCTCTCCTTAGAAATAGGTTTATCTAACTGATAGATTTTTTATTTTTCATTTTCTTATTACTAACAAAAGAATGATCATATTAAGTACAAAAATCGCCAAGGCTTTAGCATTTTAGGTGTTGTTCATTTTTTAATTGTTTTTGTAATCTTATTGTAGTACACAAATTAGTTCTAATTTTATTAACATATGATGCTAATTCTCCATATGAAAAATTATCATAAGAGATCTGGCCATTATTTTTCTCTTTGAGTTTTTTCCTAACTTATTTATCTATTAATTTTGATAAACCAGTTAAGAATTTTTCTTTCCAAAAAGGCTTATTACAATCATTCTTAAGGAAAACGCTTTGAAAGAAAATGTTTTTATATTGCCTAAATTCTCCTAAGGATTTATACTTCATATTGGATAACAGATCAGAGATTTTATCCCTAATGTGTGAAGGATCACCTATGAAATATTGGTTGATTGAGAATATTAGAGTATTGATTACATCTTGAATTGGTTTATCATGATCATCTAAAACTTTTTTTCCATTTTCATCAATTTTACAAGAAGTTAAAATATTGATTTGTTGTTCCTCAGTAAGATAATTATCCTACCAACCTTTTAATTGTCTAGTAAAACCAGATATTAAAAGGAGTGTTACTTGATAGTCAGTAACATTTGGAATTGTTTAATTAATATTGGAAAACATTATCATTTGATTAAGGACATTGAGAATTTTTTATTTTGAGTATTTATAAATATTCTATTCATATGTGGATCCTATAGAATACTTATTTTGGTAATTATCAAACTTTTCTTCAATTAGTATATCAAGAAGTGTTGTTCTCTAATAGTACAATATTTGAGGTTCTTTCCAATTAATTTTCTTAATTTCATCATTTGATTCATTAATATTTAAATCTTTTAAAGAAATATTGGATATTGTGTCATTTAATGAATCATTATCAATCTCATCTAAAGCATTAATTTTTTCTGAAAGTGTATCATCAATGACAATACCTTTTTTTATGAGAGTTGGTGTATCCATATTTAAAAAATTAATTGGTTTTGAATATGAAGTCTCTTCTTTTATGATTTTATTTTTTAACATTCTTATCCTATCATCTAAATTTTTTAAAAATTCATGACTTAGATTTTTTGGCATTTCAAATAGTTTAAACAAAGGTGTATTTTTATTAGTTTTATTGATGACATTGATTTTATTTATCTCATCACTGATTGTATCTTCTATTCTATCAAATTGTTTTCCTATGGTGTGTAAATTTTAGTTTGTAAAATTATTTTGATTTATTATTTTCTTTATTCCTAAGCCTTCTTCCTTAACAGAATATTTAAAAGATGTAAGGGTTATTTCTATATTCTTATGAGTAGTTTTTATATTGTTGAGTGGTGGAAGATTTGATTCTATTATTTGTCCATCATTCAATTTCCACTTAAAACATTCATTAATTACATTAATTTCTTTAAGTTTCCAATAATATTCTTCAAACCATTCAAAGAAATAAATCTGAGAACTTATTTCATTCATAAAGCTATAATATTCATCTTTTATCTGTATTTTGATATTATTGAACGTTTCAAATTACCATTTTCTAATTTTTCTCATTTTTAGGTGAATTAAACTCTTTGTTTAGGATAATCCTATTGGGTTCAAAAGGTTTTTTTAAAACATTAAGTTCTAGATCACCTACTTGTAAAAATAAAGGTTCTCTATGTTTTGGTTAATTGGTTAGTTGGTAAAATGGTTGAGTTGTACCTAACCTATTATTAACTATTCCAGACATAGATGGATTATCTTGAACATTGAGTTGTATATTTGGTTAAGTATTGGATTGAGAATGAAATGGTCTATAAATTATTGGTGGAAGATTTGGGAGGTCTACTGATCTCCTAGAGGAAGACGGCATTGACCTTATTTCTAAAGGTCTTCTAAGTTGATCGAAAGATCTCCTATTGAATTGGATGGTGACTTTACCATCTAAGTGTTGACCAACATTTGATGGTTTAGTATTGTAAACTGATGGTTTTGAAAGTGGATTTTCTACTTCCCAATGTTCAGGTAGGTTGACTTAAGATCATTGAATCATTTTAGGGACAGAGACGTTGGCTTTGGTTAGGTCTGTTTGGATAAGAAGAGTATGACCTCTTTTATTTATTTTATAAGTTGTAGACCCAAAAGCAGTTTTCATTAATTTAAAATATATTTTGTATATTACAACCATTGGTATTGCTCCTTCTATCATTTCATAATTATGGATTTTTATTTGAAGAATTAAGGAAATCATTATTGTTTTGTCTCTAAGGCTAAGAGTGATATTTGGATGACATTCAAATTGGATTGGTCCACTATTATGGCTGGTATCAGAGCCAAAGAGGAGACATAAACAATATTATGTCAAATATAAGGGTTTTGTACAAAATGTTGGTATAAAACTACAAATGACTATTTAGTATTTCACAATCATATCTACATATTTATTTACTAAAACTCATTATTAATTATTTCTTTATTTTCTTGTAAGATTACAACAATGTCTTTTGTACCAAATGGGGGTGGTACTTCGACTCCAGAAGAACAACATCAATTGTCAACTGATGAAATAGTTTTAAATATTGAGTTAGATTATAAGGATGACAACTTAAATCCTAATACTTCGACTCATGATGTAGAAATTGATGAAGATTATGATGAAGAAACTAAGTTTCAAAAGAAAAAAAAAAGTATAAAACTTGAAATGGGTGGTTGCAATTCAAGGAAATAACTTATCTTAATGACATAAAGAAGGCTTAATGCTCACATTGTAAGAATAAGCTCTCAATTCTTGTAAATAGGAGCATTAGTCATTTCAAATGCCATTTAAAAACGTGTTAAAAGAAACATTTTTCAAAGTCAGCAAAGTAGACTTAATTTATTGTCGATTAATGCTAGCTAAGTGGCACAAGAAATGACCCCTGTAATAGTAAATGGTAAATTTGACATGGAGAAAATGAGTAAAGTTGCTACTCTTTGGATTTTGATGTATGAGCACCCATTTTCTATCATAAAAGGGGAGGGTTTTAAGATGATGCATATTACGCTCCGAAAGTCGCAGAATCGCAATAGTCCCATCGTGTAAACCATTCTATGATAGTAATTGGCCTCATAGTGCTTATCATAGACATGATCTACACAAGGCGTCGACGACTCCTCGCTTTGAAGTAAACAGTCTGATTAACAATTAAACTACAATTATGATAAATTGTGCAAATTTCTAATAACATGTACAATATTATATATATAAGTCCACAGAGGTTCCTAGGAAGTTTTACATAAACATAACAGTTCACTAGATTACATAATAACTATCAGTCTTTCATCCCTAATTACATGGTCACTCTAGTTACACATTATACTAAGTAACTTGATCCTCACACTCCTAGCTTCTAACGGACTAACCTCTAGGTAATTGTAGGGTGGCATAGTACTTGAAGTGTTCAGAAATCAGAACCTGCAAAAGGATCTATAAGGGTATGAGCAACTACAGCTCAATAAGTTGAATTGGAGACTCATAAATGCATACAAGTACAAACAAGATTATCAAACAATTATTTTCATGCAATGCAACAATCCAGTGTCATCGCACAACGTAGTCTGGTCCGTTGTGAAATCAGAGAAGTTTCACCCACTCCAATCCGGGTTAAGGAGTTTCCATATTATGCAGCAGCTCACAACCAAACCCAGGCTTGTGCAATGGAGACCTCGCTCCTCCCGGACTACCTTTGAACCATTGACTTCACCCTCGCCGCGACCTCCTCTCCTGTCACTTAGTTCGACTAAGGGTAAAGAAGGGACCATTTTGCAATCCTGCGCTATCCCTTTCGAAGGGGTCGGTATTTGGTTGGAGAATCCTATGATCCCCTAATGGGTTGCAATGCATGACATTTTTAGTTATTTGGGTCGACTAAGATTAAATTCCATTTAGGGTGTTCAAACAATTTTATACTAATTCAATTAGTCACAAAATCACTCACAATACAAATTTAACATGAATTCAGATACATCAAACACATGCGTAAACTACTTACAATCACAATCATATACAAGCCTAAGTCTCCGAGTACTACAAAACTAGTACTCTATTACAATAAGCAATAATCCAACTTACTTGGATTCGCTCGATCGCTCGATCCCTTAATCGCAAGCTAATTTTGTCTCTAGGTGTCCTATAATACAAATAGGTCTTTTTAGTACTTAGAATTTACGGTTTCACATCCTAAGTTATATTTTAATTCATTTTTTTCCGTGTATACCCATTATGTCCTAATGATTCGTTGTACTCTATTTCGGTGTTCAAATCCTAAATGAGATTTTAAACTTTGATTTCTAAGTCTTAAATATGCTTGAATCATAATGTGAAATTATTCACATTGAGCTCGAGTGTCCAAATATCCTATTGGGTCATAATTTGGTATTATAAACTATTGATACACGCTAACCTTAATTGCGGTATCGAATTTATTCCCGATGTGTGAAAATTTTACATTTTGAGACTTTTACTTAAGATTAAATGTTATTTTTAGATTTATTATTTTTCTGATTTCTATTATAATATTATCTAAATAACCCTATTTTTTTAGATTTATTAATTTACAATTTCACATATTATTAAATTCTTATATTAATTACCTAATTTCCTAAATTAACCATACTTAATACTCCAAATGATAGGATTAGAGTTTCATATCAGAGATTAACATCCCTAAACATCTAATTAATATCTAAATCGGTAATTAACACCTTAATTACCTAATTAACCCTAAATCACCCAATTTTTCCATCATTTTAGGGCTAAAATTAACTTAAAAATTTCAAAAATTAATTTAAAAAAATGGCTTCATAGCACTGTTCTATATCTTATAAGCATCCTACAGAAAAAAATTGAGCTCCAAACTATACTCCTAAGTCTATTTATTTTCCGTTCTAATCATACTCGGTTTTGAGCAATTTGTTAAAAACCCTATAATTGTAGATGTAATTAAACTAAATCAATATTTTTTCCTAAATCTACATACAATAAAACCTCAGAATAACAAGTTTCATAATTTTCTGGGAAAAATAACTAATTTTATAAAATTATTCAAAATCGGGAAATTTAAGAGACTAACCGATCCAAAGCTTTCTGGCCGTCCAAATCCGGTCTAAGGCTGTCGGCCGGCCTAGACGGTGGGGCTAGAGTGGTGTGGTGGTGGTGGCTCGGTCCTAGGTGGTGGTGAGGTATGGGTTTTTTTCCCTACACGAATTTGCACAGTTTTCTTTTTTTTTCTTTTTTTTGGATTTTCTCTCGATTTTTCAGTTTTCCTATTTTTTTTCAAATGTTAAACTGTCCAAATAACTTCTGGAAATTTTTCCCCTATTTATAGACATTTGTTGTAATTAATATGCATTAATTTGACAAGACTTTGCCTATTTTCCTTGATTTTTGGCTTTTATGTTGTCTAATTTTTATTGGCTGATTTTTCTTTTGCACATCCTGACATGCCATGACCTGATTTAGATCATCTTATCCTCTTCTGATTTTTTTTCTGATTTTTCCATAATTAATTTATAATTTTCTTTAATTATTTACTTAGTTTTTGGCCAATTTAGGTAATTTCGCGTATTTTTATCTACATGTAAATACATGTGGGGTACATGTGAACATTCTTAATTATTATTTTGGTCATTCTAAAATTTTTGGTATACATATAAACTATCTTTAGTAATTTAATAGTTATTAGATTACACTTTTCGCATTTTCGGTAATTAGTAATTATTATGCTTAAAATTTGAAAATTTTATAGTCTTCTATTTTACTACTTATTTTCTTAAATTTAAATTTACGGGGTCATTTTTACTAATATTCCTCTCAATAGTTTATAATTTGGGTTTGATCGGATCTTTTAACCGATCGTCCTAAACTTTGGGTTCTAAGTTCAATCTTACAGTTACTTGGCTTGGCTTTAAGGCTTACAATGCAAAGGAGAGAAAAGCTTGAATGGGAGAAAATATCATGTAATACTCTAAAAAAGGATTGCATCCAAGTGTATGAACTAGAGAAGAAAAAATTGTATATGTTGCTAAAAGATGTTAAAAAAATAAGTTTGACAACTAACTTATAAAAGTCAAAGAATCAAAATATAAAATATATGGTGTTAACTGGTCATTTTATTGATGAAAATTGAAAGTTACAAAAGTGTATACGTAATTTTATTCATATACCCCCTCCTTACCATAGAATTGATATTCCTGATTCTATCTATAAATGTTTAAAGGAGTGAGGAATTAAAAATCAGGTACAAACCATATCCATTAACAATGCATCAAATAATGATGTAGCAATAAAATCATTAAAGGATCCATTTTCCCGACTTAAGAGACTACTTTACAAGGGGAAATTGTTCCATGCTAAATGTTGTGCTCACATATTAAATCTTATAGTTTCAGATGGCCTTTCAAAAATCAAGGAAATAATTGAAAATATTCATGAGAGTACTTCTTATGTTAATGAATCCGATACTTGACTTTAGATTTTTTATGAGATTATGAAGTAGTTGCAATTGCTTGGAAGGAAACTTGTTCTTTATTGTAAAATACGTTGGAACTCAATGTATCAGATGTTGTTTACTACCTTGAAATTCAAAGAAGAATTCCCTAGTTTTGTAGAAAGTGACCTACATTATTGGTCTTATCCAAGTTTAGATGATCGAAAGAAAATCAAGAAAGTTGGTAAGGTATTGCATGTTTTTGGTGCTGCTATAAATATTATTTCTAGTAATGAATATTCAACATCTAACTTATTCTTACGTGAGGTGTATCATGTAAAGTTAGTATTGGATAAGATTGCACTTGATGATAATGATGAGTTTACCTAAGTGATGATAAGAAAAATGAAATGGAAATATGATAAGCATTAGGGAGAATACAATTTGTTGGTGGCTATAGATAGTGTCATAGTCCCTTGATGCAAATTGAGAGGAGCTAAGTTTTTCTTTCCTCGGATTCATCCTAAATAAGAGGTACAGGAAAATATTAGAAGAATTGGAGAAACTTTGTATGATCTTTATGAAGATTATGTAAAGGAGTATGAGTCTAACCATGATGAAGAAACTTATAGTTATATTCAAGCAAAGAATCATACTACTTCCCTATATGATGAGAATTAATCTAGTTGGAGAGAATTTACTCAGTTTGCGAAAAGTGTTGAGATAATTTTGCCAAACAAGTCTAACTTAGACCATTACTTCTAAGTAGGGCATCATGTGTTAAAAGGAGATGCAAAAGAATTTAATGTTTTCAAATGCTAAAAGGTGAACCATATGAGATGGTACATGATATGGATATTCGCATTACAATAATAGCTTTGGAAGCCACATTTAATGGTATTAGTAAAGTTATTGATACATATCATGCCTCATTGTCTCCAGAAACAACCTAAGTATTATTTTGTGGTGTTGATTGGTGTCACAACCTTCATGAGGTAAAGAAGTGTAAGGTAATCGTATTTATTTATTTATTTATTGTAATCTTAGTATTTGTTGTTACCTATGTTTTTAGTAATCTTATTACTTATGAACGTAGTCCTTTTCTCTTCTTTTTTTAAAAAAAAAAAAAAAAACTGTTTTCATGTTATTGTCTCTATGGAGTGACAAAAAGCAATAGAAATTATCCTTCCCATTAAATGAGTTTCTCAAGAATTTGGAAATGATATGTTATAATTCTATGTTCAGTAATTTATTGTCGATTGAAGTGATATTAATGAAAATTATTAATTATTTGTTTTGACAATAGTTATTTTGTCATTTTTTAGATATTCATGTCCTTGGGACTTGGAAGTAGGAAGTATTTATTGTTTTGGTTGAAAAGCTTTTGGAAAAGGTGTTGAAAACACATTGCATATAATTTAGTTGAAAAACTATATTTCTATGTTGATAGATTTAGATCCTCTCACTTTTTTTATCTTTCAATTTTTCATTTCTCAATTTATAAATCAATGGTTGAGATTATCTATAATTTTAGAATACTTTATATGTCATTATGATAATATTTTTTTTCTTGCAATCTTAACAGTTGATTATATATAGCGACATTTTAAGAGAGAAATTTGAGGAAAATATAAGAAAAGTAAATTAAGGTGGTAATTTCCTCTTTGGATGATAGTGGTGACTTTGTTGTTATTTGTGCTTATTTAATAGATCCTGTCTTATTGAATGGTGATGGATTATGGGTTTATCAATTAAATTTGTGTTAACGTATTATGTTTAATTTAACATCTTTTCTAGATGAAGCTCAAAAGAAACTAAGCCATTATAAAATTATGTATGTCATACTTATATTTCAATTATAATAGGTTAGAACAATCCAAGTGAATTAAGGTTCAGATGGATCTTAAATTCGTGCTAAAAACCTGTAAACCCTAAGAAATCAGTAGTTGAACCCTAATTTAAGTCCGAGTGTTCTAAACTGTACAATAAGTTGATAAGGCAAGTAACAATAAAAGTTATGAAATTTAATAAATAAAAAATAACACCGATAACAAAACTCGAGGAATTGATCGAAACCCTAAATCGCGTACTAAAACCCCAAAACTGATTCATGCACCATTAATCAAAATTGAACCCGAATTTGTTCGAAATCTTAAAATTATAAATATAAGCCTATAAAACAGTTAAATATTACTCAATAGTGATATAATTATTGTCGATTACAATTTTCGACTAAGTCACTTATTCGCATGAAATTTTAACGAAATCGCTACGATAACTTGTAAAAATTATAATTGTAACGAGTACCAATTAAATTGATAAATTTTCACAAAAATTTCAAAATTAATTTATGGTGAGTATTGTTATAATTTATATGTTTAGAAAAATTACATATTTTTATTTTTATTTTTTATTTTCTTTCTCTTTCTTTTTCTCTTTTCTTTCTTTCCTGCTTTTCCTTTAACTTGCCACGTCCTGCAAAACAAGGAAAAAAATCAGAAATATAGCAACCCATCTGACCAAATTAAAATGCCAAGTATTGAGTTTATAATAAAAGAAAAATTGGAAATGATTAATTTTGTCTCATCCTCATTAATGTATAGATTAGGCTATAATTATTTTTTCTTTTCTTATCCTAAGCTTGTTGTTCATGTCTGGAATAAAAGAGGAAAAAAAATTGCAAACAAAACAAAACAAAATCAAAAGAACCGAAAAGAAGAAGGAAAAGAGAAAAATTCTAAAAAACTAAAAACGTGAAGGAAAGAAGAAAAAGAAGAAAGAAAAGAAGAAGAAAAATTAAAAGAAATAGGTAAGTAAATTATTTTTTAAGTATAGATGTATATTATATAGTATATACATGTATAAATATAGTATTTGTATGGTATTTTTATAAATATAACATTACTATTACATGTATATATGCATGAATACTTAAATTGAATTATATATGTATGTATAAAGATATGTATGTATACATGTATGTACATAGGTATATTATACGAAAAGAGTATGTATTATGTATTTTTTTTAGAATACATATAATTAGTATAAAGTATTTTTACTAAATAACTATAGGTATATATATATGTATGTGTATACATGTGAAATATATATATATTGATGTATATATGTATAATTTATTTTCGTATATATATACATATAAATATGTAGTCATATAGTATATATGTAGTATTATATTTTTATAAGTGGTAATGTATGTTTAAATACATAATATATATAGGACGTATATATATATAATGTAGAGTATATGTTGTGGTATACTGAATATATCATATAATACATGTATAAGTATTTGTGTATTATTTATAAATATATCTATGTATCCGGTAATTATATTTATGTACACATGTAAACTATATTATATAAGTATACTTATATGTATAAATACAAATACATGAATATATGTATATGTATATAAGAGTATATTTGTTTTCATAAAATAAATATATACATACATAGGACGTATAACATATAGTATATATATGTAGTATACCAAATATATATATAGATGTAATATAATAATATTTATAAACTAAAATAAAATTATAATTATGTAAGGAGTAGGTGTATATATATATATATTACCGTAAATTAAGAATTTCTCAATAAATTAAAATTATAAAATTCATCAAATATATTAAAATTCTATATATATATGTGTGTGTGTGTGTGTGTGCATAAATCGTGAAATATAAATGAATAATAAGAAAATAAGAAATAATAAAAATAATAATAGCAATAATAATAATAATAATAATCATAATAAGGCTAAAATCTTAAAAATAGGAAAAGTATGCTCAAAATAATAAAAATATCAAATATATGGTTTAAATAATTATTGCATCATAAATATATTAAGAAAAAACGAAAATTAATATTTTATAATTTTTAAACTTAAATAGTAAATTTTGTGATATTCTTATATCACAATTTAGATTACAAGTCACAACGTCCAAAACGGACCTCGTTACGAGAAAATACGCTCGAAAACGATTAAAATAGACTATAAGTTCATAACGATCCGAGCCAAAACGAAAAAGTTACATGCAATTTAATAAAAAGCTTGAATCGAAAATTTCACATAACTAAGTAAAGTAAACCTTACAAATTATGATACTAGTTAGCTTTAAATTTCCAAATTTCTATTATTTCCAGTTGATTTTGATATAGACCTTGAGCTGCCACCAAATTATTACGACCCTTGAGTTGGCCATGACTAAATGAGTTTTTCCTAATAATTCTATACTTGTTTGTGTTTGTAGTTAGTGAATATAAGTTATGATCTATAAATGAATGTGTATAGAGTTGGGTTATGTTTGTGCATGATAATTGTTATTGATGGTGAATTTACTTTAAATTTCAATAATGTAATGATTGTTGCATAGTAAATTCACTGAGAATTGAATGATCGTGACTTAGAATGATTACTAAATAAATCAAACTTAATTTTATTCAACTAGAAAAAAGTTAACTTAGATTACGTATAATCATGTACTGTATAACTAATTCCGGCAGTTACATTACACGAAGGTAGCGAGAGGCCATACATGGGTTGATTATTGATTGTTATAGATTCCGTATGGTGCATACGTGCAATATGACCTTACCCTGGCCCGCGGGATGACTAGGCGTTGAAGGCGTCAATCGCCTAACTAAGGGTTGAGTCTAAAGGCCTTCGTTTAAGGGTAAGTGAGGGCTGCATAAACCTACTCATAATCATATGTAGAACTCGTTTTGATAAAACTGATAATGGATGAACAATTATATTTTGAATACGAAATACGGAGTTTCGTTATGAAATAAGTTCTAATATGATACCCGGATTTAACTGTATCGATGAATCTTCAACTCTGACTTCGTAGGGCGTTAAATCTGAGTTACATACAATATCTAGTCACCCGTATGTTTTTATTTGGTATACTATTTATCATACATTCATTTAATTGAACCTAACTATTGTATAACTCGATTGCTGTATGTTGAGGAAAATTATCTTATTAAGCTAGTTAGCTTATACCTTTATAGTTTTCTTTCGCAAGCTGATCTTTTTGTAAAGTCGGGTCGTCGCATGTCTGAGGTTAGTTTTCTACACGGGGTCAGTGTGAGAACTGGATGTGATTAGAGAGTATTTCTGATAGTTTATAGATCTGAATATATAATTATTGTACTGGTTCAACTTAAGACATGTTTTAGATTTCGTATTTGTAAACTTTTATATAAATAGACCATGCGTTATGTTTTTATAATTTTATTATTTATCATGAAATAATATTGTTTAAATTTACGCACTCTTGATAATTAGTAATAGTTATAGTCTTGTGTATTGTATAAAAGGATTATCGATTGTAAGAGAATTCAATTTACAATCTTTTATACGGTATATGGCGACTGTCATAACTAACCCTTTCAGATCATGACAAAAATAATTTATTTTTTATTCAAACTAGTTTTTATAATGTTAATAGAGTCCAATTACAATTAAGTTGAGCTTAAACTTATTGAGTATCGTTTCAAACCAAGTTTGAGCCTAAAAATTAAATTTTAATTAAATTTAAGTCGATCTCCAACTTTGAGTTTTTCATTCAAAGTCGAGTTAAAACTTAACATAGTATTGTACCAACTCGTCTCATTTACAATCCGATTGTAATAAGTATTTTATTTGGGAAAACAAAATCTCGGGTGATTTGAATAATTGTATTATAGGTTTCTTAATGTTAGCACGTATTCATGTAGAGTAACGGATACTCTTATCAAAGTGAACAGTAATTGGAAACTTTCTCTTGCTTTTGTACATGACACCATGAAAATTTGCCGACTAGCGGGGAATATTCCCAATAGCCACAGGGGCAGCATCGTCCTACGAAAGACAGAATGCCGCGTGTCATGTAGGGTGTCCTAATTCTATCGTTTCGCTTTATCTTATGAAATCGAAGCAATTTTTGTTTAGCGGTGATTGTTATTATACCTTATATTATATTAGACGTATACATAAGCAGCTTTTGTCTCTCTTTGCCGAATACCCAAACAATTTTAAAATGATATAACTATATAATTATCCACTCAGACATAAATAGTAACAGATACCTACGATTTGCAAATCACATTAAAACCATTACGTTCTAAAAAATTTACGAGTCGAATCTAACCATTTTTTTATCGCTTAAAAATGTTATGATCCAAGTAAACCGTTAGAAATTTTTAAAAAATGCAATAATTATTATGCTAATTATAAAAATTTGATGATAGTACGCTTCTTCATCTAATATTAAGTTTTTTTTTTTTCCATCAGTCATATTTTCACCTATAAGTAAGAATATCAAGGACTAATATGAAGCAAAATATTACAAATATTCTATTTATATTTTGTAGATTTCAAAAATAAGTGAAAAATGATTTTTTCCTATTTTCCCCATATTGATTTGGATACTCTAGTACCAACTAAATCATAGATGGATTCAGTAGCTATTTCTAATGTGCAATATGCTGATGAATTGTATTTAAAAAATGTTACTTTATGGAAAGTTTCAAGTCCTTGGTCTGAAACTACATTGGAAATATTCTTTTTCTATAAATGGTGAGAAAACTTCCTTCAAAATGTGCATATTCCTTCAAAATTTGCTAACGTTGTTGGTTCCAACGGTGAAACAAGTTGAATTAAACCTTTTCTTCAGGTTTGAAAAAATAATGAACCAAATAATAGAGTATTTAAAAAAGAGCCAAATCATAACATTACATTCGATTTAATTTGGATGGATGAACGATGTTGATTCGAGCCGTATCCGCCTTTACAATCAATAAACAACTTTTTATAACAAAACAAATAATATGAAATTTAAGCTATTAAAACCCACTATAAAATGGGAATAAACCATTAAACAAGTCTCAAAATCTATAAATAAGATAGAAATTTTTTTTTCTCACGACACACTCCCACAACAAAATGCTTGCTACAAATGATAAGGAAAGCATCGTCTTAAGGTCACAACAATTATATGTTAATATTCCGAACATTTTTTTTCTTCTACGCTACTAATTTCGATCACATAAGGTAAAGAAATAGTATATTCAAAACCCAAATTAAACCCAACACAAGGATTCATACAGGAGCCACAGCCAAACCTTAGAACAAAACCTTAACTCACCCCTAATTTTAAAGTCAAATGATGTTTCTATAATCTAAATATAGCTTCTTGGGATAACGTCAACATTCAATAAACTTTCAGATAAAATCGTAGTTTACCATTCTATAAAAAGAAATCAATAAATTAAAAACCCAACAGGTATGCTCTAGTTTCAAACCACTAACGAAAATTTATGAAATACCCTAAATCCAAAGGATACACATAATGCACTTAAAAAGCTCGCTCAAAGAGAGCGAATCCAATTTGTAGCTGTGGTGGATCCAAACTCTTCTCATCATCAAATGGATTTACAATTTTTCGGCTTCTAGCCAATTCATTTCTCCCGAACCCAGCAGCCATAGCTTCCATCCAAGTCTGCATCGTCGCATCTAGTAACCATCTGTCCCGCAGATTTTGCTAAGATGATGCGGGTCTTTCTTTCCCTGCTCGAAGAAACTAAAAAATACATTGATTTTTCGATTAAATTTTGTTGACGGGTAATTTTGGACTTGGTTTAAGACCCAATATGAGAAAAGGCCTAATAAGGCCCACTAACACTTAGGCAACTAAATACCTTGCCCCAGTGGGGCACTCCATGCCCCCTGAGCACTTTACCTACTTAGAGCATCTCGAGGATTTACTCTTTAGGTATTGAATCTCCAAGCACCTAACTATTTACTCAAATGTACTTAAACTATGTGGTCCATTCCAATTTTAGGGCACACCCTCATTGCCTTAAAAAGACCTCCTCATTCTATGAATGTCCCACAAAAGTCAATCTATGGCTCGTGGGCTTATTAGGGCCCCCTCTCTCTCTTCCTTAGAGTTGTTTGTCTTTTGCTCCCCTTGCTTATCTCTCCTTATTAATTACGGTGTAACATTTGTGGTAAAGCTAGTATACTCAAAATCCTCCTGAGAATGTCAGCTTTTTAGGTTTCAAACGTAGTTGCCAGTGTGTTTATAGGTGACCAGTGTTTAGAGCCACTCTATAATCCTTGCAACGCATGTGCCCTACAAGTGGCTCATATAGAAAAACCTCAAGTTGACGTCCTTGGTAAGTAGACTCCTCTCTCTCTCTCTCTCTCTCTCTCTCTCTCTCTCTCTCTCTCTCTCTCTCAACGTAGAGAGGAGCAAGTCATGCTCTCTCTTTTAAAGAGTTAAGGCCCACTTTCTCCATTGTATTTGGTTGATTCCTATAATCAATGAATTCTAATTGTACAATTAGCTTCATCATGCAACATAGTTTCAAGGATAATTAATCAATATACATATAATATCAAAATAAAAGAAATATAAAATATATATAGATGGATTTTTACATGTTAATGTCACCTTCGATCCATTTTATTTACAAATTAAACCCATTCCATAAACTGATCTTAACGAGTTAATAATGGAAGTCATGCAGTAGGAAGGAAAAAAAATTATAGTAATTAGACATAGATTATTATTTGATTTTTTTTCTCGTAATTTAAGATGAAAAGAAGAAAAATGAGAAACTAAATATCTAAAATGTTATTATATAATTATTATATATTTTTTAATACTAATGTTATGAGTGCATATTTTCTAATTTTTATTTGGGATTGTTATGAATGCACACCCTTAAAGTATTAACTAGGTGTGAATAAAAAATTTAAGCTTTTTAAAGTTTGGCATTTTTTTTTTTCATAACTAAACTATGTAAAAACTACAAAACCATTATAACAACGCCAAAATGCAAAAGAAACATGCGAACGGTTGTGAGACTTTATTGGTGGCTTGCATTATGTGAGGATATTTTAAAATTTATAAGAAAGTGAAGTTACGTACAGAACTTAAAATGTCTATCCACGTTCAACCGATTATATATACAATTTACTCGAATATTTTAATTGAAGGACTTTTGAGGGGGCAAGACCTACATTATAATGACCCTTGCTTTCTGTTGGGGCCGGAGGCCTATAATTATTTCTATGTGTCGGTACTCATAAGAAAAATGCACATGGAGATTCATAATGTTTCTACATGCCTTATGAAAATTGAAAAGCACTTCACTTTCTGATATGCTATTGAAATTTTTGTAATAATTTCATAAAGAGTACATTCTAACCACTTTAACAATAATAAGAAAATGCCCAAAAGAAAATCTGGCAAAAGGCTTAGACACACATGTCGAGCTCCTTTTCTTCAAATGATGAATTATAATGAGTTTGAATGTTTTGTGCTCCTAAACCCATAATATCCTCTCTTTATATTCAATGAAGCCCATATTAATTATTTGGAAACCCACGTTCAACGCACATTAACCACTTTTATGAAATGCATATTCTTTTGAGGAAGCTTCCTCGATGCACAAACAATCACATCTTCCAAACACATAATAAGCAAGGGAAGGCATTACTTTATTTCTTATGATCGTCAGAAGCTTC
Source organism: Lumnitzera racemosa (assembly GCA_024138005.1). Taxonomy (NCBI): domain Eukaryota; kingdom Viridiplantae; phylum Streptophyta; class Magnoliopsida; order Myrtales; family Combretaceae; genus Lumnitzera; species Lumnitzera racemosa. The sequence goes on from JAMXBC010000001.1 coordinate 17,524,152, forward strand.
TACGGTCCGATTTTTTATTTTTACGAGATTGGGACCGGATCCGATCTTTGTTTTTATCCTTAATTTATATTCTTTTAAATTTTAATAATTAAATTAATAATTAGTTTAATGATTTAGATTTTTAAAAAATTAAATCAAAGATAGGATTTAGAGCTAGACCAATTCCCTAAAAAATAAAAATAAACAGTAGAAAAATCTATATTGATGATTTGAAACAAATTATGAAGAGATATTTAAACAAGTAGACAACATACTGTAAAATTTTCATTACTCATTTTAGTTGAGTGTTTTCGGGTGTTTATTCGCATTACCATTGTTTGAAAAACTTATTGTGATTATATTATTTTGAACACATTAACTTTCCGAGAGAAGATACTAAAAGATGTTTTGTTGGAAAGAATGAACATTCCATTATACCTCTCCGATTTAATTATTATTATACCCTTAATCTTGTGTGAAAATAAGCATTCATTATTTAATTATACCAACCAAAGTTGAAAATTTTATTAACTACACCACCTTCCACACCACTGTACCGCCACCAGCACACACAGCCAAGAGCAACTACCTCCACCATCAATTCACCACCTTTCTTGTGATGGCAACCTAAGTGGGTTGCCCCTCCACTAACATTACCAGCTCCGCACTAATTAATCGCATAAGGAGTAGTATCTCTGACAATCGGACTTTCAATCGGATAAGAAATATGTCTCGTGATCGAATTCATGTTGTTCAATATGAATTGATCTTAAATCGAGGTTTCAAACATGGCAATGTCCAAACATAAAAAGCTAAAAGTAATTTGCAAAAAAAAAAAAGAAAAAAAACTCAAATTTCAATATTAGGGATTAAACTCACAAACATGGTATAATCTTAAATTGGTTCCTTAAGATAACATTTTGTTACTAGAACTTAATAAAATAAACAGAATTGAACAGTATGGTATAAAAAATATAGGACAGTATCACCTTATTATATAATATTTAGTGTCTATAGGACTGAATATAAATTTTTTATGATTAAAAAATTAAATAAAAATTAAAAATTAAATTATTTATAATAAAGTTTGATATTATAATTTGAAAATATGATATGGTGTTATTTTTTAAAATTTTAAAGATACGTTATGAAAAACAAGGTGCATAAAATTTTGAGCATTGGTCAATCTCTTTTATCCATACCATAACTAGTTATACAAACTGAATAGAGAATATAATATTTTGTCATCATAAAATATTAATACATTCTGGATGCACTAAATGCGAATCCCCGTATGCCCTAGAAGTGACATCTAGTTGTTTACGAGGTAGCTGAAGAAGAGTTTCTTTTACGTGAAGAGCTTTTTCTTCCTGGAGACAAGAAGAAGACACTTGGAAGAGTCCAAGCATTGAGCGGCTAAAGTGCTGAATGCTTTTGTAGGTTTGTCGTAACATCATGAGACCCTTTTCTACAGCTAAGGCATTGAACACAGTCATCCCCCCCAAAACCGCGTCTATGGAGATTATAAATGACATACTTTTAATGGTGCTTCATGAATTGAACTTACCCTCCTTTATTAAACTTTATGATTTAATTGTTTTATTAAATCATAAATTATTAAATTTTATAATTTAATTGTTTTATAAGGTAGCAGGGAATTTTTAGCTTAGCAAATACATGTATATGGTGCTAGAGAAGGTAGGGAGTTGATGTTTAACTTGAGAAAATGCAAAAGATGACTCGGTGGATATTTTGAATCAACCATTTCAATGCATTTGCTGTAACTTTAGAAGGCACAAATTTCATCATACTCTACAAACTTCTAGAATTTTCAAGTTTCTATGTAAAAGAAAAAAGAAAAGATAAAAAAAAAAAAGAAAAAAGAAAAAGACAAAAGGTATTAGAAATAGGTTTGAAAATTCGTGTTATTATGTCATGTCTTATTTTTATATTTAGATGGATTTGTGTCCAAAAAATTTAAACCCATAATACAACCTATTTCCTAGTCGTGTATGACAGCCTAAATCGTGAACTAATGTGTCATGTACTCTAGTTAGACTTGTTTATATTAAGAAGACAATTAATGTTACAATGTTGTATCTCATATATTTTAGGATTAATACTATTTATTAATTATAAAATTATAATTAAATCTATAAAATATTTATAAATATAAAGGGAAAAGGATGATAATCATATTTAAATTTTACAAAAATGAATGACACAATATACTTATATTTAATATAATATTATAATTCAAATAAAAGTTTTAGTAAAGTAAAATCTTATTAAATATAGAAAATCGAAAAATTTAAATTATATAATATTCCCTAAATTAAGTGAAATCATGGATTAAATGAATATTAATATTATGGCCTATGTCGATTTCTAAATTTATCACATTGCTTATTAGATTTTTAAGGGATACAGTTAAAAAATATATACATGGGTTTATAATTTTTTATCTATTTAAACTATGATACAATAAGAAAAAAAATATAATGTTACTAAATTTAAGTTACATAAAATTATTAAATTAAGTAAAACCATTACTTAAATGGATATTAGTATTAGTACCAGTATTAATTTCAAAATTTATCGTATTGTCTATTAGATTTCAAGGGAGAGAGTTAAAGAATCTATATATGAATTTATAATTTTTTTCTTATTTAAACTACAATACAATAAAAAGAGTATATAGCTAAAATTTTTCCATACTTTTAATTGATATTTCTAACTTAAAAAGAAATTATTTATATAACAAAATATACATACAAAAGAATATATAGCGTATCTTATGTTCTGTGTCAAGGTTTGAGTCTATATTCGAATATAGAAGATTGGCCCAAACGTGGAGATGAATATAACTGTATTCAAATAGATCTAATATATTTGTATCTCATGTTAATTTTTTTCATACATTAAGCCACTCAAATTGTATGGTATCGTATCTGAATCCTAAATTCGCAGCTCTGATTAGAAAAATAATGGTAAGTATAATTTATCTTTGTTAGTAGAAAATTTTAGAAGAGTTAAGAAGACAATATTTATATTATAATACGACAACATCTTCAATTCAAGTTGATAATTGTTAATTACGCTCCTTGTTACCCTAATGCACAATGTAATTCTCGAAAGGTTCGAGTAAAATGCAAATGGGTATGTTAACTTTGAATTACACATATAAGCCACTAAGCTTTGTTGAATGATTCATATGAACCCCTTGTTACGTTCTAATCGTGCAAAATGTCATTATGGATCGCGTATGTTGTAAGCTTCAATTTTTTAACCATAAGAATTTCCTTCGTTTTAGAAATAGTCGAAAAAACACTCGTTAGTATTAATTACATATAAGTTGATCCTCAATTATAACTCCGCTTTTTATAACTTTTGAAAATTTGTAAATATTCAAACTTTATTAGAAATAAAAATTCTTCATTAAAAGGACCATAAATAATAACAATTGTACCTAAAATATATTCTTAAGCTTTCAAAGGTTACAAGAAAGTGAATACATAATAAGCATTTAGGGAGGTCAATGTACACATAGTCAATGGTGTGATTGGCAGATTTGGAATTTGCCATAAGAAAAGTAAAAGGGTTGGATTAGGAATCCAATTTTTGACTTGTTATGAATAGAAGATATTTCTATGTTATACTATTCAATCATCCACAATGAATTGATTTGATAACTTCGATATTGTTATTCATGATATTGAATTGATTTAATTTCATTGAGGTGTAATTCATCCTATTGCATTTATAGGTGAAAGATTTATTATTTCTATTTCATTGAGGTGTAATTCATCCTATTGCATTTATAGGTGAAAGATTTATTATTTCTATGGGATTAAATCTTGAGTTATTGCCAAAAAAAGAAAATAATGAGATTACAGAAGTAGATATTCTCTCATACATATTCTCGTACCTATTGATATTGCATTCTTCTTTCTAATTCCTACTGCTTCCTTACTTATAATATACGTAAAAAAATAAAAAATAAAAAAGGCTAGTCAAAGTAATTGATTTGAATTAAACTTAATTTATTTTCTTAGTCAATGATTGACAAGTGGAAGAAATCAAAGGATTTAGTTTTAACTTAAATTAAATGACGAAATGAGTGGACTAAATTACTTATCTTTATTTAAAAAAAAAAAAACAAGGGCAAAAGGGTAAGAAGAAGTCTCAAAGCTTTATGTTTTTCATCAATTTAGTCCTAAGCTTCAATAAAGGAATGCATAAAGTCTTAAATGATTTTAAAGGACATCATTAGTACAAAAGCTATATTCTCCATTTAAATTGGTTGATCTTGTGATTCTTTTTATTGATTTTTTAGAAAAGTATAAATTTAGTTCTCAACGTTTATTAGTTTTTCTATTTGAGTCCTTATTTAAGGCTTGACAAAGAATTCAGATCGAAATAGACTCAAAAGTACTTTTTGACTAAGTGATCAAACGAACTCCGAACTTTTGGAGCACTAGAAGCATTCTTTAAGTATTTTATTTTTTAAAACTTCTTTAAACATTTTTCATTTTCTTTAATATCCCATAAAATTAATTCTTGTGTTGATTGGATAGTTGTCCAAGATAAATTTGAGATGACAAGTAGTTTTTAGTTTAGTAAACCTTATTCCTAATTTGCTTTCCTTTTATCTTTAGATTAGAATTCTCGATCTCTTGGGAATGTTTCTTAATTAATAATTGATTTCCTTCCTTAAAAAAAAAAAAAGAAAAATGAAAGAAAGTTCCCCATGTTTGAAACTCTTACAAATAAGTCCTCCATTAATTTGTCTTTAGTTTTTCCGTTAGTTATGATATGTGAAATATCTTATTGGTTCACATATTTTTTATTAAATAAATAATATAGCAAAATATTTGAAAAATAAATGAAATAATAGAGGAAAGTAAAAATTTAGAAAAATTAAAGAAAAATATAAAAGTTAGAAAAATATGTAAAAAAGAAATTAAATATAAATACATACATAAATATATATAATAATATATGCATATACACATCTCCTATTAAAATAAAGAAAATGGAAAAAGAAAAAAATAGAAAAAAAAAAGGTTCCAATCACCTCATGCCCTTAGAGTAGCTAAAATGGTTATAGGAAGCCATGTGAGTAGAGACCCATTTGAAGATGTTGGTCATTCAACCCATTACTAACTACGAGTACCTACCCATCTCCTTAGGGGGGGTGGTCTCTTGGCAAACCATAACGGCCAAAAATTAAAAAGAAAAGGAACAAAATGCAATCAAGTTTTGCTTATACTTTTTTTTTTCTTTTAGTCTATGGATAGCCACGCAACCCCTTAAAGGAGTTATGTATGATCACTCATTACTGTCAATAGTTCGAATGACTAACTTCCTCAATTCAATCTTCACTCATTTTACTTCCTTTAGCCATTCTAGTTACCTTAAGAAAGGGGGCAATCAAGACTCTTTTTTAATTTTCTAGTTCTTTTTCCTCTTCCTGTTCTTTTTTTTTATTTTTTGTACATATTTATGTACATGTATATTTATTTTTTAATTTCTCTACATTTTTAACATTTTTTTGAACTTTTTCTTTTTTTTAATTTTTAATATTTTATTATATTATTTATCTAATAAAAGTACGTCGACAAAGTAAATAATGCCACATGTCACAATTAATGAAAAAGTTGTATGTAAATGTTTTCAAATGCAGGGATTTGAATAGAAAAAATAAAATGTTTAGGAAAAAAAATAGAAAATGGCAAAAGTTATGGATTAAATTTGTACTCTTTCCTTAATTATTATTATTTATTTTGTGATTGCAAATATATCTCTTAAGATATTAATTAGCTATGAGTAGCCCTCCAACCTCTCCAAATAGTAATTTCTTTTCTTTATAGACTAAAACCATCGATATTTATGGCCTATTTAAGCAACGGTTTGGGGTTTTAGCAATGACAAAAAGTTATCCTTATATTTTCAAAAGTTATAATTAATTCACATTTTCGGAGTTTAGAGGATTTATTTGCGCTTAATCAATATTTTATGGGAAGTATATTTGCAATTGGCCCCCTTTTTAACTATATTAGCATAATAAATAAATAATTTGGATTCCCTTCTTCTTCCTCCTCCTACAATGCAAAACCAACCCATTTGAAGTTCTCGAGCCATTATAATTAAAAAATAACAATGAATCAACTAAAACATGTGTATATATCATCATTAGAAATAAACCATTACATCAACAAATATCATAGGGATAAAGCTAGTAAGAGTATCTGAACTTTAATATTTTTTCATATTAAAACCTCAATTTTTTAAATAAGACAAATCAGAATTTCCATTATAAGTACCATTATTATAAAGTAGTAAAATAATAATATAGGTACATCGGCTTTTATGTTATTTCTATTTTAATGCTCAAACTTTGTTTTCTTTTCATTTTGATACTTCAAATTTTTTAAATAAAAAAATAAATATTCTTTATAATAACCTTTTTAAAAAAATTATAAAAATTCAACAAATAATAATGAATAATTACAATAAATTTAAAGAAAAAGAATAACAAAGAATAGATCCGAGTCTTAAGTTTTTGTTTGATGTGATTTTTATAAATGATATGCAACTTTTACGAGCTTTTATATTGCTAAATAAAATATGACATATATTATATCATTATTATCATTAGTTAATAATAATAATAATAATAATAATAATAATAATAATAATAATAATAATAATAATAATAAATTGAAAATCAATTAAAATAGATACAAAGAATTGCTTTAGTTAATATAATATAAGTTAGAATTGAGATATTAAGTTAGATTAATCAATGTGAAGATAGAAGAGATTAACACAAGATCAATTTCATACGTACATGCCTATTTTTAATCCATTTTCATTTTTTTCTACTTATTATCATTGTGGTTTTTATTGTTGTTATCTTTTTATAATAATAATAATAATAATAATAATAATAATAATAATAATAATAATAATAATAATAATAATAATAATAATAATAATAATAATGGGAACAACAACAATGACAAATGACAATTTATTTAAAGATGTGAAAACTTGTAAAGAGTGGACTTTTTTGTAAAAACTACATGTGTAAATAAAATTTCAAAAATTGAACTTATTCTCTTATATTTTTTAATATTTTTTTACAATATATTATTATTTATTGCTTTTTTTTTAAATATTTTTACAAAGTATTATAAAGAATACCTATTTTTGATTTTAAAATTTTGAAGTACCAAAATGAAAAATAAATAAATAAATAAAGTTTGAGCATTAAAATAGAAATAAAATGAAAATTGATATACTTATATTATTATTTTACCATTTTATGATAACGACCATTGTCACGCCCCGAATAGGAAGAGTCATAATAGTTCCGCCGTATAAACTAATCTAATATAGAAGCTGACCTCATAGCTGCTATTGTAGATACAATTCATATAAGATGCATAACTTAACTAACTTGAAATGTTTGTTCTGACACTTATTAATAACCAAACCTGTGGTAGAGCTTTTACAAAATACCTATTCTATACAACCTGTTGTCTAGTATCACAACAGTATTTATATGAAATTTTTACATCCAAATTAAAATTTATAATCAGAGTTTATTAAAAATCACAAGTTTTGCAGTCTATATAAAATAAGTTAGGAAACTAGTGGGCTCTTAGGGAATTCTTAATTAGTTTTGTCAAAAACCCAAAGACAAAGTCAAAAGCCTAGGTTCAGTTGATTTCTCGATTCTCACTTTTCTAAACAACAGCACACTAACGTGAGAACGATGGTATCTGAACATCCTAACCTCACTCAACACTTGCAAAAGAGTCTATAAGGATGTGAGAAAACACTAGCTTAGTAAGTGGGAAGAAGTTGGAAGAGTACTGTATAAACATAAGTAAGGTTAATAATCATGATGAAATGCAATGCAATCAAACAAATGAAATAACGCATAATGTTATCCGGTTTATTGTAAGGTTAGAGAAATTACATTAGCTCCAACCCGGATTGAGGAGTTTCATTGCGACTCAAGTTAAACCAAACCCGGGCTTATGCAATGAAAAACACCCTCCTCCCATGACCACCTTCAAATCACTGCTCCCAATCTTGCAGCGACCTCCTCTCTTATCACTTAGTTTGGCTAAGGGTGGAGAAATGACTATTTCAGCTATCCTCATCGAAGCAAGTCAGTATTTAACCTAACACTTTTAATCGTTTCCCCTAATAGGTGCTATACATATCCAGTTTCATTTTAGTTAAATAAACGTTAGTTTTAATTAGGGGTGGATGATAAGTTCATACAACACAGAATCAATGTAATCATACAGAACAACATACCAAGGAGTTGAACTCCTGTCACAATTAAGTATCGTCTACACACACAATATGCACACAATCAATTAACTACAAACACAACTAAAACTACTATTGGGTCTTTGAATACTTTAAACAGTATCCAAACAAGCAATAAAGCTACAATCCCAACTTACTTGTTTAGATGTTCACTATTGCTGACTCGAATCGTCAACCATCTTTGTATTGGAAGATTCTATTTACACAAAAGATCCAAATTCAGTTTTTGTAATAATTACGAAAACATTAGGGTTTAATCTAAAATGGTTATATATATATTATTTCCATAATATATAGTCGTATTATCACTATATATCAAATTAAGTTATTAATTGTTGATATTGTACATCATACGCACTATTACGTATTATATATCGTTTTGATCGTACAGAAATGTACTTTTAATTTATCAATTCACGTTTTAATTCTAGTAAGGTTATTGAAATACGTACATTCTTGAATATGATAAAATTATAGGTTAAATTACTTAAGGTTATTCGATTTTAACAAAATTAGTATCATTGAGTTGGTGTAAACCTAACGATATGTTTTACAAATCTTATTTCTAAAGACGATTTTTAATGGATAATTCGAGTTTTTAATACAGTTATACGTAATTATATAAATATGATCGTATTATACATAATTTATGTTGTGAAATTATATTTTACCTAATTTGTTAATGTATCGTTACAATATAAGTATTATCTAATTCTAATATACCTAAAGTGTATCCTGATTAGAAAATATTAATAAATATAGTAAAAATATTCATTTAATCTAATCTGATCAGTAATCCCATATATAGTTTTTATTTAACTATTTAATTCATTTTAGTTTATTAATATTAAAAATACACGTCAACTTGTGAATTAAGCTACTTTACTTAGTAAATTCGTATTAAATAGTTCGGGTTATCAAATGATTCCTCAAAAATTTTTATAGACTCCTAAAAATATGGGGAATTATTTATCACTTGGTTTCAAGTTTTTAACCTATCGCCTATATATTTGTATTGACGATTTTACTCCTAAATTATTATAAATTACTCAATTATGATTCTTTTTATACCAAATTAATTTTAATCTGACTTAATGCTGTTATTATTTATTATAGATCAATACATGTCCATTTCGTTAATTAATTTCATAATTTCCTATTTAATTCATAATTTCAACCTATTTTCGAGCTATTTTCAAGCTAAAAAATGTAATAAATATTAAAAATATTCAAATCAAAATTTGGGCTACATAGTAATTATCTATATATCATACACATCCTACACAAAAATTTTCAACTAAAAAAAACATCATTTAGTACATTTATTTTACAAATCTAAATTCGGATTAACAGTAGATTTCTTAAGAAAGTATATTAAATATTACAAAATTTTCAAAAATAAAATATCACTTGAAATCATGTTCAAAATAACATAAGTACAATTGTTTTCATAATTTTCTGAGTGGATTTACTAATTTTTAAAAATTATTGAAAAACATGGTAGAATTTTGACCTAGTTATTCTTGGTGGCTCCGGCGGCCGTAGGGTGATGGAGGTATATCGGAACACGTAGACGCTGGGGATACTCCTTGGTGGTGGAGTGGCTCAATAGCAGATCAAAGGACACTCTAGGAACTAGCTCAGCTTGGTAATTGCTATGTTTTTCCTATTTTTCCATGATTTTTTTCTAAATTTTTCTCCTAGGTGTTTCTGATTTTTAAGTTGGCAAATGAAGTGGAGAGGCTTATTCATTCAATTTGTAGTCGGTTGCTGCCTTTTATAATTTTTCTTATTTTTTTTCTTTACTTTTACCTCATTAATGTAAGAAAGAGGTAGCTAATTGAGGAGAATTGGCTTTTTGACTTAGCTTGGATTTGCTTCCAGACTTGCCACGGTGATTTCCAAGAGTTTCAGCAACAATTTGATTCCTTTTGGATTACTTTAGCACATATTTTAGCTAAATAATAATATATATATATTATGTTCGCATTAGTTATTTAATCAGTATATAAGTATATACTCTATGTAAATATCACATGTAATACATAAGTTTACTCATACAATTAAGTTCTTAACATATATTTTATTTTTAGGATATGTTCTCTTAATAAATTTCACGATTTCAACACAATATATATATATATATATAATTACATAATTTAGGGTTAATTTACAGGTATAATTATTATTTATACTAAATATACTCATAAAATTACGTGTATTTTTATATAGTAAATTATACTATATTATCTCATTTTATAGTTTAATTAACTTATATTTAAGTTCTTGTCACAATCTGAATTTGATTTTAGGAGTTTCGAGTAATTTAGTGCTATATTAAATATTCATATTTTTTAAGAGCAAAATTGAAAATTTTGGTCATTATTTCTAAAATCTAACTTCATTTTGTCACTTCGTTTAACTTTTCTATCTTAGTCGTAAAGTTTGAACTTAATTAAATAAATTTCCTTAAAAGTCCTAAATTTAGGCTCGGTTGTCCTAAACACAATATTGAGAGCTTACAATTGTTATAATGGAAATACCAATTTATCTTATTTAAAAAGTTAAAATATTAAAATGAATAAGTTTAAATTTTATACATTAAAATGAAAAAAAATGTGAAAATTCAAGTATTTCTACTAATTTTATCCTAATGTCATATGACCATCATGTCACATTATAAACAGCCCAAGAAATAGCATCCTTATAACATAACTCTAAGTATACTCTACAAATCATCTCATTTATATGCAGAAAGAAAATACATTAGAGTTTAAACTACACATTTTCTTTATAACATATATGCAATTTTTTTTTTCATCTTTTTTCCAAATAAAAAAAAATATAAATAACTTCATCCCAAAGTAGATGTCTCCATATGCACTCTTGAAAGATTTTCCAAATGTGGTGGTGCCCTTAATCAAGCATCATTTTGACTTGAAGATATAATAAATATCCCCTTTGCACAATGTTAAGCTAAGTAGAAAAGCACACATATAATATAGCACAATTAAGCACATACAGATAGCTTACCATATAAATGTACATATGAGAAGTAACTTATCCAGTATTAAAATGGCTTTGCATATAGATGCATGCTAGGCTAATGTATATAGTATGCACTAGTTATAGCTTTGTAAAGAACTTTGATAGCAAATTTGATGTAGGATAGTAGAAATGGAAAAATTATAAAATATAAAAATTGTGCAAAATATTGCAATATACTAGAAAATGTAATCTAAACAAAAAATTATATTAATGATGTTTAAAAATCATCATAAACAAAAATAGAACCCTTTTAGTGTTCTTTTTTTGTGAAAAGAAACAATAATAAGAGAATGATATATCTAGTAGCCATAGGCCATTAAATTTAGACAATAACCTCATACTACCAATGATTTGTATAATAGTCCCACATATCCAATAAAAAACAATGGTGCCACACAATTAATAAAATAAGGACAAATTGCAAATATAGATCCTTATATTTGCTTCATAAGCATTCAGCCCATTTTATTTTATATTTTATACTTAAGTCCTCAATTTTTTTTTAAAAAAAAATAAAATGTATTTAGACCCCTAAAAGTAGTCAAAATGCATATTCTTAAAGGTTTGGGGGGTCTAAAGGCACGACTTCAATGATAAAGATGTCAAGTACACGTAAAACAACCAAAAAGGGTGTGCTTGCAATTTAAATTTTTTATTTCAATTTTAGAAAGAAAAGATAGCAACTAAAATTATTAAAAAAAAATACACACGTACACACAAGAAGGAAAATTACTAACTAAATAGTTCTCATGATGACATAATTTTAGTTAGATGCACTTAGTTCTCATAGCTATTTATGAATGTTTTGGGTACAAACGATCTAATGTAAAGATCAGTGTAGAACTTATACTAACCTGACAACTAGGGATAGCTTAAGGTAGAAAGCAAATCAAAAGGTTCACGATCAAGAATTCTAAACTTAAATAAACAGAGAGAGTAAGTCAAAGGATTCCTGGTTATAAATAATAAATTTGAACCAACTCAAAGGGTATCCTAAATAAGAATTTATCTATATGACCTTGATTCTTAAACACTATGTCTAAGTATTTCAATAATATAGAAGCAGTAAACTTAATCTAAAATACGATAATCAACTGATGTTTCCATAATTTGTATACACACAAAAGATATGAAATATAATATTTATATTTTCTATATTAAATTATATATATATCTATATTTACTATATAAAACATTCTGGAGTTTTATTTTAGATGGAGTATATACATGCTTATGGTTATAAGTAATTGGCTTTGCACATGTAATGTCTGTCTCTGAATAATGTCGTGTTATTGTGGTGACTAATTCTCTTGCTATGATTTGTCTTGTCACATTGTGTTCTCTAACTAAGCTTTTGTAATTGGTTGATTAACCCAGAAATGGACTTGCCTAAAGACAGAACTGAACCCTAACTTGACATGCATTACAACCTATTAAAAGAAGAATAGGATTCTCTAAGCTAATACTACCTCTTTGAAAGAGATAATGGGAATAGTTTCCTCCCCATCTTTAGTTGAACTAAGAGATAGTAAAAGAGGTCACTATAACATTGTGTGCACTAGTTCAGAGGTAATTGCAAGAAGAGTAAGATCTCCATTACACAAGTTTAAATTTGCTACGAATCATTGCATTGTGCTGAAACTATTCAAACCCTAATTAGAGCTTATGCAATTTCTTTCATTTCATGATGAACTAGACAACACCCTGTGAATGGCATGTTTCTTGTACATTTCATCTAACTAAATTGACTGGTAACCCTGTTTTGTTATGCTATGTATACTTTTGTCTTTATCTCCTACCTAAGCAGTAGTTGCTCATATCCTCACATATTTCTTTTATAGGTTCCAATAGATATGCCACGTTTCATCAACTCTCAAACATAGAAAAGATGGGCTTACGGGTTAGGAGTAAGGAATAACTAGAATTAGAGTCTTACTTTTATGTCTTTATTTTAGAGTCAGTTAGGTAACTTAGCTAACCTAGTCTGATAAGTAGTGTAACTTATATAAAATCTAGGAATTTCTTTACATATTTTCTATATTAAATTATATATATCTACATTTACTATATAAAACATTTCTTAAATTACTATTGTGTAGAATTGGAGATGCTTCAAAGTAGTGTACAAAGTATGTATCTTGTTTATACTTAAGTCTATGATAACAATGAGAAGTTAGTTTCCATTGTAAGTTGGTGTACATAATGAGACTATTACAACTCTACTACTTTCAGGTCATGATAGGATGCATAGTTAGAAAATGTAATATATGCAAATAGGGATACCATTAGGTACATCATTATAAGGTATTCTCCCTACCCAACTGAGTAGTTATTTTATAGGGTTTTGAGATGGGTTTTCAGTATTTTGGGATTTAAGTATAACTTAAGGGGAAATCCAAACTCGATAAAAATATATATATATATAATAAATGGCTAGTAGCTATTATACATATATGATAGACAAAGAATCATAAGATAATAATTTAAACAACTTTAGCCTCTCATTAGGTCATTATCTCTCATTATGTCATTATCTCTTGTGAAAGCTGAAGTGATTATTATGAAACTGTAGGTCATAAATAAAATGTAAAGGAAAAAAGAAAACAAAAATCATTGAGTCAAGTTTGATTATAGGTTCAATAGTATCCTTATAGGGGTAAATTTTAGGTAGAAGATAAAAGCCTTAAAGGGTTTTAAGATGAATTTTAGGAAGCCTTACAAAGTATCAAGTTTGATTCAGGTTTTACAAAACCCATCATGTGTCTACCTTGGTGGCATCCCTATATGCAATATTCTTAGTTCCATTAAAAACCTCTTAGTTAAACACATATGGAAAAGGTTTAGCTTATCATTTGGAGAGATGAAGACCTATGAGACATTTAGGAAATATTTCTGTTCACCTTGGATGATGAATGTTCTTTAAGTAATTAAATGGTGCAGCCTTTTTGAAGAGGCAAAAATAAAGGTTGGTCCTAAGAGTTCTACATGTGATTCATTTTAAATTTGCAAACAATGCCCTTCACATTATAACCTTTCTTCTAAGAAGTTACTTTACTCCATGATATGCCTTAGACCATTCTTTCTAACCATGATACCAAGTCTATAAAGAGATCCCATTTGACACAACATACAAGTTTAATTCTTTACTTGTCTTGACATAACTTCTTTTCCTTTTGATGAGTAAGTTTATCCCGATAGATAAGTAAAGGCAAAGTACATGAAAAGAATGCAACAAAGATTAAGGCAATTCATCATAAAGATAATCAACGATTCTAAGAAGTAAGATAATAAAAAATTAAAGCTAATTCTTTATTCCTTAGGAAGTCTAACATGGTTATATTTTAGATATGAGATATTCTCATACTAGTGCATATACTGTCTATACCATGTGGATTTGAGAGGATAATTCAATGTCCTAATTTCTTTCAACATGCAAGCCCTAACCACGTATCATAAAGATGAAGAATACTTAAATTTGAGAATAAATCCAAAACAACTTTAGGTTGAATAATGTGTATCAAGATCCTTCTCAACTTCTTGGACTAGCTTCAACAAGTCGTTTAGGATACTTAGGCATCACTTGGTCACATTAAAAATTAGAAAAGAGATTTAGATTAACCTTGCTATGGAAGTGTTAAGCGAGACATTTTGGTTTTAACACTAGAATTTGAGCAAGAATGAGGTAAAAGTTTCAATGGTCTAACCTAAAGAGCTAATGGAAGAAAGTGGACTAACTCATTTGAATCATGTTTAAGCTAAGTCTAATAGTAGCTTTAGAAAATTTCAATGACCATTTTGTTTGAATAAGGTTATAGTCAATTTGAATGTACTAATCTTAACCCAAAGTAGTTAGCATTTTATGGAACTTTATCCAAAATGGGTTAAGGATTTACTCAACGTAATAATACATAACTGAATTTTATGCACTGTATGACACTTCACTTTGAATAGATCATTGAATCATTTGAGCAATGTATCTTCATATGCAACTCTTTGTCATGATTAGACTTGGGGAAGAGTTGGGTCCGACTTGGAAACCAAACTGAAGTTGACCTGGTGGTTTGTTGAACTAGTCCGGAGCAATTGGGGCTAAGTCCGACTAGTAGGTGGACATACCGATTTAGGTAGGTCCATATAGGTCTTGAGTGATGACTCACCTGAATTGGTGGGTCGTTGACCTAAGCTGGTGAACCGGTAGTTCGGCCCACTGGTTCAACTCGAGTCATGTCTAAGAAAAAAAAAAAAAAAGCTTGTTATGTGAAATGGCATGTTTTTTCTTCTATACATTTTAATGACAATAGCAAGGGAAGAGTTTCAAATTTCTTGTGTTGTCCTTTGTAGGCTTTAATGAGAAAAGCAATGGAGGTATGCAGCTTTGTTTGACAATTATTAATACTAAAAAGAAAATATAACCTTTTTGAGTTCTAAAAAGCTGCAAACATTAAATTGTTTTGAAATTATCAAAATAGATATTTTCAAAAGTTGATTTCAAATTTTCACTATAAATGCACAAACTATAAATTGGTAACATCACTCACTCAACTCTCACAAAAAAATTATCTTACATACTACATGCATCTCATTCGCTATGTACTCATTTTTTAAGCTACAATATTTTGCCCAATAGCTGAAGTTTTGTTTACTGAAGTATATTTCTTTTCTTTATAATTTTTTTCCAAAAACACACCTACTATGCTTGCTATAATTTATTTTTGTTTAAAAAAAATACTTTGTGGTAATCTCTACTCTCTATTCAAAATATTTTCCTTACATTATAAATAATTTTTTCCATGGTTCTTCCTTAAGTTCATCTCTAAAAAGAATGAGAATTGAACTCGATGAAATCAAGATTCATGATTAAGTGTAAGAAGATACGATGATAATGCAAAAATTTTGCAATAACGACAAAGTGGGTGACAAGTTTGGAGACTAGTAATCACCTTTTGCCCATGTGTGTGAGTGCCAGCTTAAAGGAGGGATCTATCATCATGAGACAAATATTTTCCATAATGGTATAAACACATATGATATAAAGGAGCCTGTAACTGAGTGTGCGGCATGCAAGCACACAGATCAGATTGACAAAAAGGAATTAAAAAAACACATGAAACAGTACCACCCATTAGAGTCCAAGGTAGCAAACTCATGGTTTGCCGAAATGCAACTGGTAGAAATGTGAAAGAAAAAAATGAAGTCAAAAGATAATCATTCGGGATTATATGTGTTTAGTTGTACTTTAAATCTTCGTTGTTGCTTTTAGGTTTTCTGTTTAAGTTTCTATTGTTCAGTGCATACTAATCATTTATGTTGTTATGTCATATAAGGTATTTAATATGGCTACATCAATTACAACTCAACATAAGTGTTGTGTAAATAACATGTACTTTAAAAAACACATGAAATAGTACCACCCGTTGGAGTATAAGGTAATAAACTCATGGTTTGCCCAGATACAACTAGTGGAAATGTGAAAGAAAAAATGAAGCCGAAAAGTAATCATTCATGATTGCATGTGTTTGGTTGTTCTTTAAATCTTCGTTATTGCTTTTTGGATTTTTTGTTTAAGTTTTTATGTTATCTAGTGCATGCTAATCACTTCTGTTGTTATATCATATAAGGTATTTAATGTCGTTACATCAATTGCGACTCTGTGTTAAAGTGTTGTGTGAATAACATATACTTTAATGTGCATCATGCATTTTATTTCGGAGTTTTATTTTGTACGTAATAATACGCGGAATCGTTAATACGCAAAATTGTTATTTGGGGAAAGAGAAAAATTAAAAAGCTAGAAAAAAGAAGGAAAAAAAAAAAGATAATAAGTCACGAGTTGTTGAACTAATCGGTGAATCGATAGACCTCATTGAACCAACTTGGAATCTGCCTTGACTAAGCCAATCCCTATTCAAGGCCCCTAGGCTCATGACTCACCAAGTCTGGCCCGGCCGAACCTAGTCTAGTCTTAATGCATTTTATTCCTTTGAATTTTCAAATTATATTGCTTGAGGTTCGTAAAACCGCATACTACCTGTACGAAATGCTATGGTAAATCCAATCAGAGTCACCTAACTTAAGAGTTGTGTTAGGTCTGCAGGTAACTAGTAGTGGTCATCGTGAGTCGTATTTGTTTACCAAAAAATTGAATACCTTTAGCTTTTGTAATTTCCAGAAAATGTTGGATTCCAGAAAACTTAGCATTCTCCAAATGAAACACTTATGAGTTATTTGAGTGCTTTTCTCTTATCATTGATAGTCAAACGTAGTGACTGGGCATTTGAGTGCTTATAAAACCCGATTGTTTAGTGAATTTATGGTGGATCATCTAGTATTTTAGTTAATAATGCCAATATCTTATTGGATCAAAGCTGCTAGTATTTTAAGGAAATGTAACATAATTTATCTAGAAAGTTCTTACTATAGGCAGATTTCAAGTTTTACTAAAATTTACTGGCTACAAATTTCTCCCTAGCTCAATTAAAGTGCATTGTATTTGCATCACGACCTAGCCCATACTGTGGTCCTTCTAGAAAATCCATTTTTTAAAGAACTCTTCTGAAATGGGAGAAACAAGCGAGGGAGGAGAGGAGACGTAGAAGCGGAAGAGGTTGCGCTGTCTAAATTGCCTATGTGGCCCCTAACGTGGCATAATTTTTTTTTTTTGGGGAAAGTCATATTAACATTTTAAAGGGAAAAATTAACAATAGTATTCTTTTGGTGTTTTAAATCTGTCAAGATGTTATGAGTTTTTTAGACTAACTTAATAAAATTATAAGGATTGAAAATTTCTCTTCTATGAAGGAAAATATTAATTGCTGTCTCAAGAGCACTATTTACGAATAATAATAAAAAAAAGAACTCACATATTTTTATGTATTACTTCCTTCCCTTCCTGAAGTATGTAATTAATTTTATAAAGATAGAAGCTTTATTTTAAAACTTATTAATTAGTATCGAAGTGCTCGTTAACTGTATCCATTACACGCACACACATATATACATACAAATATATATATGAAATATTTTCATAAGATAACAAATGCATC
Source organism: Lumnitzera racemosa (assembly GCA_024138005.1). Classification (NCBI taxonomy): domain Eukaryota; kingdom Viridiplantae; phylum Streptophyta; class Magnoliopsida; order Myrtales; family Combretaceae; genus Lumnitzera; species Lumnitzera racemosa. The sequence goes on from JAMXBC010000001.1 coordinate 17,542,574, forward strand.
GTTTGTTGTGCAAACCAAATAAATCAATGAATGGTGATGTAAAATTGTGATAACGGAAGATAATTTTATTAGAGTCCCCCGATCTTGTAAAGAAAAACGAGAATTTTCCTACAAAATGCATCCATGATAAATCTACCATTATATTATATACATTATTGCACGCTTTTTTATGGATAAACTACATTTAAATTTTCAAATAAATATAGAGAATTCGACAAACAATCAGATTCCGTTAAGTAGGGAAAAAAAAGTATCCAATATAATGAGGAATTTAAAAAAAAAAAAAAGAAATCCCACCTGAAATTTTAGTAAGCTCAGGTTATTTTCGCTCGTAAATGTCTCCCATCCTTCTCAAACACTATACTAGAAAAACGATCAACCATAAAGCAAAAAAGAATTATTTTTAAATAAAACAAATGTACAAAACAAACGGACGTCAAAACTGTCTTTCGAAATTGGGACATTTGCCGTTAACCTCGTTGGGTCAATTTGCTTTATTTGTCTCCAACGGCTACATTTCCGCTCTCTCTCTCTCTAACCCTTCCATGTTGGTTATCTCTCTTTCTCTCTCCCTCTTTCAATCTGCTCATCGACATTCTTATCGGGAGCGAAATGATCGCGTCTTCAGGATCGAACAACTAGCTAACGAACACGCACTTCACTCGTCTCATTCCGTCGCCAGTTCATCCTGTTAATCCAAAAAAGTAGAACAAAACCTAAAAGAAAAAACTTGAGACAAACTCCATATAAAACCCCCATCCTGTTGTCTTTTTACTTTTCGATTCTTTCCCTGTGGTTGGAATCCACCCACATTCCTTTCCCTTTCTCATCTTTTTGAAATTTTGTCCTTGATCAAATCGTTCAATATTGCACTTAAGCCCTCTGTGATAAGTGTCCTCATTCTAGGGTTAGAAAAAAGTTGGAATCTTGAAGCTGATTGAGTTGCCTTTGTTTAGTTTCTGGGTTTAGGACCTTAGGGTTTCGAATATCTGGGTCAAAAGTTGTGATCTTTTGGTAATTTGGGTTTAGTATATGGTTTTACTGATTATTGGGGGAGAGAAAGTTTTAATCTTTGGAGTGATTTGGGTTTCGTTTGTTTCGCTGGTTTTCAGGTCAGAGTTATTTTTGTAATTTACTCAATCGGGTCATTGCTGATTTGATTGTGTGAATTGTGTTTCATGTGTAGTAAATGGGTAGCATTGTGACACCGTAATTGGGGACAAAAAGGAAATAGGATTTGAGGATCAGAGTCAGTTTTGCGCAGACGGATTGTGTAGATATGTCTCTCGCTGATGTTGCTTTGAGTCAGGTCCACCATGAGTCTGTGCGGTTTCCTGGGTACATTCAGAACCCAACCGGTTCACCTCCAAGTGAATCCATCCTTGTATACCTTGCTGTAGCTGGTTCGTTGATCCCTATGCGTGTTCTGGACTCTGATTCAATCGCATCGGTGAAACTTAGGATCCAGACATGTAAAGGGTTTGTGGTGAAGAAACAGAAGCTTGTTTATGGAGGCAGGGAGTTAGCACGGAACGATTCTCTTATAAAGGACTACGGTGTTGTTGGTGGGAATGTGCTTCATTTGGTCCTAAAGCTTTCTGACCTTTTGATCATCAATGTTAAGACTGTTTGTGGAAAGGAGCTTGAGTTTCATGTTGATCGTCATCGAAATGTGGCTCATCTCAAGCAACGAATAGCAAAGAAAGGTAAAGGCTTGGTTGATCTTCAGGATCAAGAGCTTTTCTGTGAGGGTGAGAAGCTTGAGGACCAGAAACTTATCAACGATCTTTCCAAGGATACAGATGCTGTAATTCATTTGCTGATTCAGAAATCTGCAAAAGTTAGAGCTAAGCCTGTTGAGAAAAATTTTGAGATCTCTGTTGAGGCAGGGAACTCAAATGAGAAGCAGAATGTAGGAAAACCGATTAAGCAAATTCAAGTTGTCCCTAAGGATCCACCAAGTAGAGATGTTTTCGTGGAGTTGATTGGCATTAACCCAAGGATCAAAATGCCTGCAGCCATATGGGATATGATCAACTCGACCAGTGGTGGCTTGGAGAAAGGCTATGCACCAATTAGGTCAGCTGAGGGCACAGGGGGAACTTACTTTATGCAAAATTCATCGGGTCAGGAGTATGTTTCCGTCTTCAAGCCCATGGATGAAGAGCCTAATGCTGTGAACAATCCCAATGGTTTACCCATGTCTGCAGAAGGGGAAGGCTTGAAACGTGGGACAAGGGTGGGAGAAGGAGCAGCAAGGGAAGTTGCGGCATACTTGTTGGATCATCCAAGGAATGCACCTCGGTGGTTGTCAAGTGAGGTAATGGGATTTGCTGGTGTGCCACCTACAGTGATGGTCCGCTGCTTGCATAAAGGTTTTCATCATCCTAATGGATATGATTCTGAGCCTGTGAATGTAAAGATTGGCTCATTGCAAATGTTTATGAAGAATTCAGGGAGCTGCGAGGACATTGGTCCTGGTAATTTCCCTGTTGAGGATGTACACAGAATAAGTGTGCTTGATATAAGATTAGCAAATGCTGACAGGCATTCTGGAAATGTCCTCATTGCCAAAGGGGAAGATGGTCGAACTTTGCTTATCCCTATTGATCATGGTTACTGTCTTCCTGAAAACGTGAGTTCCCTATTTCCTGCTGTCTCATGTGCATCTAGTATCTGGACTCAGCTTCCCATGACCTATTCCATGCATTCATTTTGGGTATTGTTACAATGTCATGACTTGGGTATAATAGGATATTTCATCGAAATTTTAGAAATTCAGCAGTTCAGGGAAACTCCTAAATTATACTCAAGCAGGTAACATGTTGTTTATACAGTTTCATCAATAATAGCTAGGGATGATGACTTGAGAAAGCCACAAAAAGAATAACTGGAGCAATAAGACATTCATATGTTGCTATTTGTTGCCAGCACTAGAATTTCCGCTATTTATTAGTTAGATTTTCAGATGCTTTTCCCTCCCATAATGAGATCAAAGTGGAAAAGATGACTAATATTCCATCACTCATATTATCCTGTTTAAATTCTGGTTAGTAAATTTAAGTATTTCTTTGGCCTGAATAATAGTATATGTGGCGTGAATGGCTTCGGCATTTTTAACAAGAAAGTTGCTGCATCTAGTGTACCAAAGAAATGAGTTAGCCCTTTGACTTGCTGCTACTTGCTGAATAGATATCTCTTGACATGCTGAGTTGGCTTGTCTTGAATAAAATTTCTGCTCTCTTCTCGGTTTCTCTTTGCTTGCATTGTTAGAATCCTGGAGTTTTGACTTGTTTCTTCTTCCATCTTGCAGTTTGAAGATTGCACTTTCGATTGGCTTTACTGGCCACAGGCTCATCGGCCATACTCTGCTGATACTGTAGACTACATAAGATCACTTGATGCCGGACGGGACATAGAATTTCTGAAATTTTGCGGATGGCATATCTCGGTTGAGTGTGCCCGTACACTTCAGATATCTACCATGTTGCTAAAGAAAGGGGTAGAAAGGGGTCTCACTCCCTTTGCAATTGGGAGCATCATGTGTAGAGAAACAGTGAACAAGGAAGCTGTGATTGAGGAGATGATTCGTGAAACCCGAGATTCATTGCTCCCAGGAATGAGTGAATCCGAGTTTCTTGAAGCCATCTCCAAGGTTATGGATTCCAGGCTTGACATGCTTACTGCATAAGCCAAGTATGGCTTATCGTATATACTTGTATGTATGACATAACGGTCTGTCCATTTTTGGATGGTCAGCAAATTTTAGCAGATGGCTAATATATAGTTACAGTATCGTTGTTCGTGAGCTGGAAGCCTTTCGTTTCCATCATTTTGTCAAATGGTTCCGATCAACCTTCCAGTATGTTGAACATAAGTATGGATGATGAATAATATTGTCGTTTTGTTTGGAAAAGGCACTTGTTAGATTACTCTAGGAAAACTCTGTTTGCAGAGTTTGTTAATGGAATGACACTTCTCTGGTGTGTAGCAGCACAATGTGTGTCATTGTTTAAATGTCGTATTACTATCCTCGGCTGAGGGTTTCTTAGATTTCCCTGATTGCTGGGTGTTGCCAATTTATCTTCTCTGCTCCTGTAGTGTCGTCACCCGTCCGAGGAACAAGGAAGTTGCTCCATTTATTTCAGTAATTCCCTCTCAACCAGAATGACATTGTGTTTACACCTTATTCATCTCCTTCTACAGAATAAACATTTGCTTTTCTCTGCAACACACTATTATATATTCTTAGATCGCTTTATGCCCATTTAAACATCAGCGCAATCTTTTAATGTACACAACTCTGTGGAGATAATGCAGAAAGGAAAAACGTCTATTTGCTGGTGCTCAGAATTATTAGAATGCATCCTCGGACTGTTGGAGTTTCAAGTGCAGCTAGATTTCTAGGAATATATTACACACCATACAGCAAGTAATCTCGGGAACGTCAAACGCACTTGATAAGAAAATTTATGAGTAACAATGTATAGAGGAAACCTGGTAACACCACTAATTTATTATCTTTAACAATTATTTAGTTACAACGTTGTGCAATCTACAGATAACAATTTGAATTGTGTTTATAAAAAGTTTTTCTGAAATACAACAAATACAATTATGATTTTATATATGTAAACTTCCTTTTGCTGCAAACATGCAATGGGAAAAGAGTGACTTCCACAGTTAACAATAGATATATTTAATGTTACCAATGCACATAGAAGACGGTATAAAAAAAATAATTTTTATTTTCCAATAAGATTATTCTATTTAACTAATAATTAAGAAATACTGCTCTTTTCTGTTTTCGATGAACTAAGGATATTTCATTACTTAGATAAACATAGTGCATACTGCATATATGCATTACATCATCCAAAATTAAATCATATCAGTTTATAATCCCGCATCTAGTGCATATCTTTGATAAACACATGGGCCAACATCTTGCAACAAAATATAATGGAATTCCTCCACAAGTTCAAAAGCCTAAAGCTCATCAGCTTCCGTTCTGATCCCAAAATTGGCCATTGCATCCACTGCTTGATTCACCTTTCTCGGGTGATGATAGATGCAGCATACTTCAAAGTGGGTTGTAAGTTTCCTACAACAAACAACAAGTGATGCACATTTCTATTGTATATTGGCACATTTATTCTCAATCAACTATTTAGAGGCAAGTAAGGAATCAGTGCATATCTCCAATTTCGACAACTTAAGGAGCATAGCAAATTTCAAACTATAGTATATGGACCAAAGTTCGGTTAATAGTATATCGACTCTCCCTGTTTTTTTTTTTTTTTTTTTTTTTTTGCAAACCCGAGAATCGATGACCCAACTTCATCTCTAAAAGCACCAGCAATAGCCACCTGTTGCGAAGATGCATCCGTATTAATTTTAACTATTCCTTCAGGTGGTGACCTCCACTTTACTGGTTGTGGAGTCGTTTTTCTTTTAAGCAAAACTGTTTCTGAGAATAAAGCGAGTTTTGTTGAGCTTTTGTTAGGATGATCTATGACAATTGTAGAGGTCACTTAGTAGGGTAATGTATTATTTGATTTCTATCAAACCAAATTAACCACAAGGAAAAAGGCAAATAACATTGCAGAGGGCGATCACTTTAGTAGAAGATTCACCCAGATATTTAAGCTAGTTTGACTATGGCTGTATATTTGATCAGCTAATCCAAGTCCATCCCAAGTTTGCTGAATAAATGGACATGTTCAAAGAGCATGTAGCTCATCTTCAATCTGCCCGCATCTTCATAGGCACGTAGCAAGTATGCTTGGAATTATTTTGTGAAGTCTTTCAGCGATAGGCAGACCTTAATTCAAAGCTCTCCACAAAAAATAAAAAATAAAAACCTTTGATTTTTGTGTAATCTCTGCTGACCAAAGCCACTTCCAAGACTTAAACAGAATTCTTAGTTTTTCTTAGCAGGCAACAATATATACTTGACTCAACATGCATGTCTCCTGAAAAAATGGAAAAAATGAATGTCTTCTTTATAGTAATTGAGAATGATTGGTTCAGAAAATTGACTCATAAGAGTAGTTATATCAAATCCAAATTCTTCATCTTTTCATTTGAGCTCAGAGATATAATCATCCTTAACAGTAATCTTCTCTGAATTACACATAAGGGACCATCAATTAGTTGCCTGAGTGGCTTATGCCCATTCCATGAATCATACAAAAAGCTTGCCTTCATTCCATCCCCCAATTGAACTATACTCTCATTTGTGATCCACCTTATTGCATGAGCAAGCTCTTTCCATAGTGGTGAATCTATACTAGTTGAGTGTAACTGATTCCATGAAATCTCTTCCTATATTTGAACCAATAGAAATCTGCCCATACGGCTTTCTTTTGATATAATTGGTAAGTCCTCTTACTCATACATGCCTGATTTCTTACAATTAAATTTTGTATACTTCAGCCCATAATTGTCAAAATTGAGATTTTATCTATGCGATTATACAAATTTATATAATTTCAGGAATTTTTTTTAAATTAACTTGTGTATAAAATCATTTTTATATAAAAATTTACGTTTTTAATCAAGTTTATATATAAGGTCAGTAGAAACTTACGTTTTTTATCGAGTTTATCGATTCTATATAACTGAGTCAAATAGACTAAAAAATGAAAAAAAAATAATAATAAAGCTTTTACAGTTATTAATTATTAGGGCATTATATTATGTTTACCATCCTATTTTAATTTTTTTCCTTCTTTCTCTCTCTCTCTCTTAGTCCCTTATTTTGTGTATATTACTTTTGTTTAGGTTTTAGCCCCAATAGCAAAAATTATACGGAAAACTATATATTTCACTTTATATTTTCAATAATTTAAAATGAATTGAAATGTTTAATTCTCTTTAATTTATTCTTTTGTTTTTTAAAAAAAGGAAAAAAATTAATTTCGATTTTATTTGTTCTTCTTCATACATGTTTATTTATATACTATTAGGAATTTTTTTGAAAAAAAACTTAATTTCTTTGTTTTCATCATATATTTTAAGTTTTAAATAATTATTATAAGTGTATCCATTATAAACTTATATTTCTACGTTAGGATTCTACCAACCCTCAAGTGATTTTACCTAAAATTGCAAATTTAACAACCTTACTCTAACCTCCATGATCTCTTGGCTTTATTCAAACTTGCCGGGATATCCAATGACAAGCTTTCCTCTCATTGCAATCTTGCCAAATAAAGCTTTGAACAATTGCTAAATCCTTAAAATCAAGTGGCAGCGTAGCTTAAAGATGATAATTTGGGATGGCATTCGAAAGTGAATTTGCTAGTACAATCCCACCCACCATAAAGCAATTTTTCTTTCCATCCAGTTAATTTAGCATTAACAATGAATTGAAAACCAATTAGTATTGGTTTCAACCCTCCTCCAATTGGATAACCTAAGTACTTATTTGTTGCTTTCCTTAATTCTTAGCCTATTCATGAATTTGATTTTACCTGCATGGCACATTTGGAGAGAAGTAAGCAACAGATTTACTGAAATTAACTTTAATCCCCAACCATTTTTTAAACCTAACAAATATACTCTGAATTGCTTTTTCCATCAGCATAGAAGCCTTAGAAATTAGTATCATATCATCTACAGACAACAGATGAGAAATTCTTAATTCTGAACTTCTATGCTTATAATCCTTCAACAAACCCTTATTTATAGCCTCAGCTATCATCCCACTCAAATATTCCATAGCTATAATGAACAAATAAGGCGCTAAGAGTCTTCTTGTCGGACTCCTTGTTGGTTCGAAAGGAGGCAGCATTAAACCATTTAGCAAAATTTGTGTTGTCAAGTTAGAAATACAACTCATAACTAACTCTACCCATTCTTTTGGAAATTCAAGACTCTTCATGGCCTAATAAATAAAGCTCCATTCAATTCCATCAAGAGTTTTTTCCAAATCTATTTTAAGAACCACGTACCCTTTCTTTCTTCTCTTTCTTCTTATTGAGTATATCAATTCTCTCATTAATAAAACATGATCTGATGCTTTTCTACCAGGTATAAAGCTACCTTGCGTCGGATATATCAACTAATCTAAATGTGGACGAAGCCTTAACACCAAAATTTTTGTAATTAGCTTGTATATTGTATTGCATAAACTAATGGGTCTCTACTAAGTTATCATATTCTATTTTTGAAACTAACACTAGAAATGTCTGACTTAATTGAGTTGCCATGCTTCTTGTATTAAAGACCTATGTGATTAATGAAACTATAGACTTACCTGTTGTTTGCCAGCAAGCTTGGAAAAACATGGCAAGTAGCCCAACCTTCATTGGCGCCTTCCAAGGGTCGATGCTTTTTAAAGCTTGAATAATTTCCCTCTCTTGCAAAGGTTTAAGCAAATCTAAAGCTTGATCCCTACTAAGGTCACCATGCATATAAGAAGGAATGGGGTTTTCAGCTTGGCTGCATTCGTTTTCTACGCTAAATAGCTTACTGAAATGGTGTTGAACATGATTTACCAACAGCTTCATCTCTATAATCCAATTACCAACGTGATCTTTCAACATTTTAGTTCTATTCTTTACTCTACGAGCTATGACTAATGAATGATAATACTTTATATTTATATCCTCTCCCCTTGTCAATTGAGCATGAGACTTAGTTTTCCATAAAATTTCCTCCCCAGTTTGAATTTGAAATAAGTATTCATGCAATATATTCTCCAAACTTGGAAGATAGGAATTTGGTTTCTACACTAATGCCTTCTCTATTCCTACCAACCTAGCCATTGCTCTAGCTTACCGAAGATTTCTTTATTTCATCTTCTGGCTTCACTGAGAAAGTTTAAAGAAGCCTTAAAACGAGAACTTTCATTTTCCCCCCATACGTCTTAGACAAGTCTCTGAAAAGTTGGATGGTAAGCCGCATAGGTTGAAACCTAAAAGGCCTATGCTCACTTGGATTAAATAAGATAGGATGGCTTTCAATCAAAAGTGCTGCATGATCTGAAGGTCATCTAGGTAAATGTTTTACTATTGCTTCCGGTTAGATGTGTTTCGATGCATGTTTAGCCCAAACTCTATCTATTCTTGTATGAATTAAGTTTTGTAGCTGCTGCCTATTAGTCCAAGTAAACCTTGGACCAATGAACCTTAAGTCATTCATTGAACACTCCCTCATACAGTCCACATAACATTGTATTCTTTTTTTTTTTTAGTCAAAATGTAACCTCCCCACTTATCAGTTAAAGATGTTATTTCATTGAAATCTCTAGCTATACACCATGCATTGTTCTCTATTGTTTTGCATAGTGCCTCAATTTTTCCTAGAGCGAAAGGCAATTGGCAAATAATGTATCAACATAAATGATTGCTAAATACCAAACATAAGGAGAAGAGTTAACTTGAACCACAAGCGTAATCTCCCGGCTGTCCAGTGACATTGGTTGCACATTCAAAAGAGTTAAAGAGTTATAAAGAACTATCATTCCCCCTCGTCTGTCATTTGCTGGTTGACACGCATGTTCTCCACATCCAGCATGCACATACAATCAAAGGGATGCATCCTCATCAAGCTTTGTCTCCAGTAAGGCAAAGACATCAGGCTTAATTGCCTCAATAACTCTTCTAATTGAATCCTGTTTAGCCGTGGAATTTGCATCTCTGATATTCCATATATCAATAGCCATGGTAACAACCCTATAGTATAAGACTTTAGACTCTTGCCTTATCCTGTCTCGTATTTCCAGAGAAACCACTCCCAAGGATTTTTTGGTTTCGAGAAAAGCCATCATCTCCTCCTCCTCGTCTGGAAAAAGCAATGTTCTCGGTTTGTTGCGGAGGAGAAGGAATGTCACCGCAGCGCATGCCTGGGTATGTCTATGTTCTATAGTACTAAAATAACCAGTCCTTGTATTGTTGGACTCCAATAGTCCATTATCGCACTTAGATCCGTGTTTTTGTCCAAAAATACTACTGTAAATTAGATCAGAAGATCCAATCAAGATGCAATCAAAAGACCCATAGGAGTTTCCTCGAAGACCCCATACAGTTCCTACACTTGCATTCGAATTACAGGGACTTGAAAGAGGGGTTACTATGGATGCAACATGTAAACTATCGCTCGATACCACTTGCTGCCGCTCTTGAGCAGATACATTCAGTAGTGAATAAGCCAGGGCATCTCTGAATTGGCATCGAGGATTTTCACTTGAAATGTTATAGTTACTTGCTCATCCATTTCTTCTTACAACTCACCTTGCAAGTTATTTGAGTCATGGTTTTTGTGAGTTAGAAGGAGGGTCTTTTTGTTTTGGGGATATAGTCTCAGTTGTTAAATCCATTAAAGGAGAAGTCAAAGAGGGTAAATTTGATGCGACAATGACGTTAATGCATTCATTCTTCTGCTGCAGCTTGGTAATGTCTATTACATCCATGCAATTGGCATTAGTGTCTCCAAATTTTTCTCTTTCTTTACCTTCAGTATTTTCATCCTTTTCCAGAGTTCGTGTTGGCCCACTTTTGTTATTGTTTGTTTCAACAACGGCTTGGGCTTTTCCTTTTGGTTGCACAGTATAATTACTTCCCCTGCTCACATTCATTTTCTCTTGTGATGTATTATTTATTTCCACACGTGGCTTTCTTTTCCTAACCAAGAGTTCTTTGCTACTGTTAACTTCAGCTATTGCCACTTGTCCCAATGTGTTAAGATATCTTGTACATCTGAGGCCATTTCTCCTTTGGCACTGTTGGAATGCACCGCTTCCTCCTTTCCATTGAATTTTTCCCTCGAAGTGCTCTTTGGAGCTAGCGTGCTCAATAGGCGTCGGATAGTAACATGATCAATTCTGTCACATTTAAAACAAACGCCTCTTATTCCCTCTTATTGTATAGAATATTCATTTCCCTCGATAATTAAAGTAATGTGTAAGAGGCTGATCAAGATCAATTTGAATACAGTCGCGCAAATTTGCCTCTATCCACTGTAATGGTAAAAGCATCTACCCTCAAAACTTTACCCAATACACTCCCAATTTTCTTTAATGCAGTGGGGGAGTAATACTCTAATGGTAATTCTTGATATTTAGCCTTAGATGGTTGAAATCAGGTTCCCATTGCTGTATTAACATGAAATGTCCACCAATCAACCATAGACCCTTGTGTATGGCATGATAGAAGTCATCCAACTGAGAAAAAGTGACAATATAGAATCCTGTACTGACACCAACCATGGAGAAACTCAAAAAAAGAAAAAAAATTCCAAAAAATTCTTAATTTTTGATATAGATTTTTATATCCTAATGAGAGTCGTAGAAGTTTTATAATTATCGAATGCTTCCATGGCTGTATTAAAAGATTCCTTTCCTCTGTAGTGAAACTAACTTATTTATAGCCTATAGGTAAAGACTTCCCTTGCTCTGCATCCATAGATTCTGATCGGAGATCTTCTTCTTGTAGCTTTTCATAAGATTGCTCTTGCATGCCTATTGTTGCAGCATAGGCATCATCAAATTGAGATAAGAGCTTCTCTTTATATGTTTCCCATTAAAAAGTGAAGATCGCAAGAGATTTTGTGACTTTGCTCCTTGAAATTTAGTTTGCTTAGAGAAGTTTGGCGCTAGACCATTTTCACCATGAGGAAGCTCCGTTGAATTAACATATACACTAGAGGAAAGAAGTGTAACAAACTCGTTCCCACACTCTTGATCTAAAGTGTTTGATTTAATTCTCTTTTTCCTAAGAACTAGGCTAGCATTTAGTGAAGAAGAGCATGACAGAAGTTGAGAGCTTGGAAGAGTTAGAGAGGACATAATAGAGAGAGTTCTTTTCACAAGAAATACCGCTCTTGCTAGAAACAAAGATGTCCGTTTTGGAACGATGTGGAAAAACTACATAATTAAACCATATATATATATATATATATATATATATATATATAAAACCTTTGAATTTAACGCTTCTAATAGTCTTTTGAATTTTATCTCTTGATGAAATTACTTGTGGTTGGCTAGTTGATTGAGATAGCATCATCTTTATTCTTCGAAGATTTTAGAAATCTACTGCTACTACTGCTGCTGTTATAATTATAACTTATAATTAAAAGGTTTTACTGGATTGATGTTATAGGCCTCTATTAAAAGCATTTACCATAATATAAAATTTTGAAAACTTTTATATTTTCATATTCTAACTCAATATAAGAGTCCCTAACCTTTAATACTCAAAACACTAGTAAGTGAATTAGTGAGTTGAATTGGTGTTGTTGTAGTGACATGTGGCTAGGTCTATATTGTTTTGCTATGTAGATTTTCTTTTTTTAAAAAAAAAAAAAAATTGTTAAGCTGACAAGTTAACAAGGCTCATAATAGGCTAAACTGCTTTAACTTGTAGTTAAATGGACCAAGTTCAATATGCCTATTTTTAAATGAGTTGAAAAATAATCCCTAACTTTTTGAGTGAGTTAAAATGGCTAGCACACAAGCTTGGATCCATTTGTATAGCTCTAGTATGCATACGTTACATGTATATTGTGTATATTTCGTAATTCACATGATAGAGATGAGCATTGTGCTCTAAACAATTCTAAACACTAAGAGATAAAATGGAGAAGAACCGGAAAGGAAGAATAAACAATCTTAGCAAGCTCTTGTATTACTATGACTAAGGCTATAAACGAGACGATTCGAGATGATCTAATACTAAGGGAGCTCAAGCTTAAGATTGACTCGAAATTTCAAAGCTCGTTCTTCATCAAGTTTACAATTTTGAGCTCCAACTAGACTTGAAGTGACACTCAACAACTCAAAGCTCTTAGTTAAGCTCATCTAAACTTGATTTGTTAAAAAATATCTCTTTTTTTACTTATAATAATCTTTATTTCTAAACTCCATTCAAATATGAGTTATATTAATACTTAACTCAAATTTGATTAGGTTTACAAGCTAATTGAGTTCAAAATTATGAAGCTTAAGCTCAACTCAACTGACTATTGGAGTAGATTGAACTTGAGGTTAACTCAACTATTCTAGAGTTAAACTTGAGTAAATATTGAGTCGATCTCAAGTAGTTTATGAGTAGTTGTTTATATTTTTAATTGTGATAAGTAATGGAGGGGAAGTATAGTTGACCAATCTTTGCATTGAATGTTAGAATCAAGTTGCCATATGAGAGGAACTAATGGGTAATTATTTGGGGTAGGCGTAGTTTAATTCTATTCAGTATGCTTCAGTCTTCCTTATTAATGGAACCTAATATAACTGCTTGAATTTTTTCTTTTCAAATCGAACAATATATGATTTGATTTGTAAATTTTTTAAACCTAATTAATACCGATTCAATTTGGTTCGATCTATTGTTCAAACCATTTATATTTAATTTTTGCTAAATATTTTTATTTTCAATAATATATTTTCCTTTCTATTAAACTTTCATATGTTTCCAAATAATTTCTTATACATTTATCACATGTAATGATACTTAGCAAAAAGTTATACAAGATCTTAATAAACCTAAATTGATTTTACGAGGATAAAAGACTTTATTCAGAAAAGGATAAAAGACTTTATTTAGATAAGGATAAGAGACTTTATTTTAACGAACAACAATGAAGAAAAAGAAGTAGAGCTACCTATTCAAAAATGATGAAAAAGACAAAAGTAACACACCAAATACTGGAGATGAGATGAAAAACTTGTAAAGAGTACTAAGGATAAACTCTTGATTTGAAAACATATAAGAAAAAGAAAATATAAAAAGGAAATTTTTTAGATCTAAAATTTCAAATGGAACTCATTTAACTTAATCTTAATAATTGATCTAGGAATAAGATAAAAAAAAAGAAAGATATGAAAATTTTGATAAAATCCATAAAGATTGACAGAAAAAAAAAATACAAAACAATTATATGAATTTTTTTTTGTTTAACCAGTTAGTTTGGTTTGGTTTGAAATGATGCGGTTTGGTTTATTTTCCAAACCAAATCACAAGCCTTTTATATATAATCAAAATGAATTGTGAATTGAATCATTTGCCAAAAAATCAAATTTTTTTATAAGGTTCAGTTCGATTCACAATTCACAGTTTTTTTAGTCAACCCTACTAATTATAAGGACAAGTGATGAATGAACACCTTCAAATTACTTTGGTTATCAATGATTTAGATTAACTAAGTTATAACCATAAGACATATGGGTTTTACAATTTCTACAATAGGCCTACGTCTTCATGATAGATCTTAATGAATATTATTTGGGCCCAAAAGTACATAAGGTGATAGGACTTGACTAATTGGACCTACAATTATTCTTAAGCTTGTAGCCTTATGCATCTTGTGTAAAGGATCCTGTCTAACTAACCCACCAAGGTAGAAGCCACCCTCTTATATGCTTCTAAGCTACATAACTCTCTAAGCTATAATGTAGCCTTGACAATTTCTCAGGTGGAAGCATTCGACTTGTTAGATAACCTCAACAATCGGGTGCATAATACCATCAATTCATCCAAGTTATTGCAAGCTACCATCAAGCTACTTGAACAGTTCTAAAAATGTTTGAGATGAACTAAGCCCATAAAAATTTGTCCTTTTACCAAAGAAGCATTCATTTCCTTGTTACTTGATGAGGCATATACCACATTAACAAGTAAGTGCACCTAGTCAAGTTATACTATAAATTAAAACAGATGTGAGTCCGAGTGTTAATCATACAATGAAACAGTATGTGGTAATCTAATTACTAGTAATTTACCAAAAATTTCTAATTATCTAACTTTACAATATAACTATTATTATGATTAAATAGGAAAAATGAACAAGAAGTGATAAATAAGAACAAGTAAAATGATAAAATTAATCAAAACTAAACTAATTATAATAAATAAGCATAAATTAATTAAAATAAAGAAGACATGATCCTTAGTGAATTTTTATTATTTATTCTCTAGTTCCATACAACCATTCAATCTCAATTATTCTTTAAATCGTAAAGATTCCTAATCCTAATCTTATTCCTATGGAAATCAGATTTTGAATTAGCTAGAATCACATCTCTAGCTAATTCTTAACCCTGAGACCCTCTCTGCTTGCATTGCTACTAAATAAAGTATCTTAAGATTGCATAAATCACTTAGATCTTGCTATTAGGTTTCCTTAATCTAGAAAGATTCAATACCTAATCTCGAAAGATTCAATACCTAATCTCTTAAGATTCGATACCTAATCTCTTAGCGCATTAAAACTCTTCTAATTACACTTGTCTATTTACTGTAGGCCTTACAACTCTACAATAAACTCAGACATCAAATTAGTAACCATGATAAATACTAATTGAAGATAATATATTCTGCATAATTAGATCATCAAAGAATAATATCATAAATAGAAAGAAGAGTTATTATGAAAAGAATTAGATTTCAATAATGATTGACTAAAAATATCAAAAGAAGAACAGCATAATAAAAGGAAAAGTGAAAGTAAATTAAGAAACCTCCGCTATAATTCTAAGCTATAAGTTTACCAAATGGGACTCTCCCTATAAACCTTAGCTTAAGGATATATTTATAACGAGTAGGAGTAGGTTTACAAAGAGAGTTTTAACAAAATAAAAGATTTAATGAATATTACATGTCCAAAAATAGAAGATGCGTAACAAAAATGGAAGGTTTGCTCGT
The DNA here is from genome assembly GCA_024138005.1 of Lumnitzera racemosa. NCBI lineage: Eukaryota > Viridiplantae > Streptophyta > Magnoliopsida > Myrtales > Combretaceae > Lumnitzera > Lumnitzera racemosa. The sequence goes on from JAMXBC010000001.1 coordinate 17,558,224, forward strand.
CAAGAGATGACTGTGCCTTAGGTGCACAACTGTAGTGGCTAGGCATGTATTTATTCTTCATATGAAAACTTTGAATTTAAAGAAATCACTCAACAAAAGGAAACATGGTTTGGGACTACAAGTGCGGTCTTTGGTTGTGGTCCCTCTTAGACTTCTTTCTCCACTCAATTCTCGCCTAAACTTACTTCGCTTCATTCCCTAATAAATGATTTTGCATCAAATTACTTCAAAAAGTGCTAAAAACCTTCAAAATTTCGTAAAGTGCTCCAAAAGTCTCTAAAAATAAATTTTAAATGAATCAACCTCAAAACAACATGAAATTCACTATATTGAAGTCCAAAATAGTACTAAATAATCATAGAAAATATATGCTAAATTTAGCATTATCATTGGCATATGTCCATTGATATTGTTTTAGTGTGTGCATATCAAAAGATATTCTCTTTGTTATTTTCTCTATTTTACCCCCTTTTTGGCATGCTTTAAGAATGTGTGTATTTAGATCTTTTGGAATATACCCTTGTGTCATTTCCTTGATGTATTCACCCTAAGGAGGCTTACAATAAATAGTGCTCTTCTTCTAATAATTGAAAAAAATTGAATCACATTACATCATTTTATTCTCCTATTCTTGCAAGTGAACATTCAAGTATCATCTAACTCTCATCAGTTCCCTTTAGTAAAGAATCACAATGAGTGACCATAACTATTTACTTATGCATTATATTAAGTAGGATTCTTAGGTTGTGTTATGCTTGTTTGGTATGTCATTTTTAAGTAAGTAGCTCAAGGTTTTCTTAACCTTCACTTAAACTCATTTCATTCTTTTCTATAGTTATAAGGATCTACCCCTATTTTATTGATTGGATTGATATCCTTGTGGTCATTTTCTTGAGGCTTATCATTTTTAATTATTGAAGCTCTTGGTAATGATAAGGGAAGTATTTAGGTGTAAAGGTAGGTTCATTTTTGCTTTAGTGACGTATTTGAAGTTGTTGTGGTAGTACTGGAGTAATTAAGTGTTATTGGTTGTGAATTTGAGTTCAAGAGCTATTTATGTGGCTATAAGGGTAGATGGACATTAAGGTGTTCACTAGTGAGCTTTATTTGAAGCTATTTGTAATCGTTATAGTTAGTGTCAATTGTTGCATTCAAGTGTGTTAGTATTGGAAATGTCGAATCCTAATGTATGTAAAGGTATCAATGATATGGAAAGTGATGCTCTTAAGCATTGAAAAAATGCCCCTCAAACACCTAGATCCATAAATGAGCAAATTTAAGATTTAACAACTATCGTGGCTAATCATGCAGTATCTATACAATAGTTGGTTAATGCTTAACTTGTTGACTTTATCCTTAGGGATGATTGGGCTAATCTAGACAAGACTGAAGTGCATGGAGATAGATTTAGAAGGCAACTACATAATGATGAGGAGAGAGTGAATCTAGATTGGATTGTTTGACCTGTCGAAATGGTAAGAGAGGATAGAGGAGCTTTAAGACAAATTGAGCTGGAGGAGATAGATGATGAGGAAGATGAAACTGGGGATTACTTCTATGAGTGAGGACAGAGAGGTGTGAACTCCTAGAGGATTAGATAATATTAAGCTAAGGATTCTGACCTATTTCGATAATGGAGATGTATATAAATATTTGGATTACAAAGACAAGGTTGACATGTTGTTTGAATGCCACAACTATGAGGAGATTGTAAAAGTACATTTAGCTACCTTAAAGTTCTTAGGGTATGCCGCATTGTGATGGAAGAACTTGTTAATTGCCAAGAGGAGTAAGGGAAAATGGTAAGAGCAAACATGGAATGAAATGAAGAGAATCATGAGAAGGAGGTTCGTACTTGACTACTTTCTGTAAGATGTGTTCAAGAAGTTACAAAATCTGAAATAAGGCAAAATGAATCTTCATGAATACACTGAAGAGTTTTAAATGCTGATGATTAATGTAAGGTAAAGGAGCTATAAGCCTGAATTGTCTCGATATTCATCTATGGACTAAAGTATGAGATAAGCTATGCAGTTGAAGTCCAACAAATTGACTCCTTAGATGAAGCCACTAGAGTTGCCTAGAGGGTCAAGAGGCAAAGGTGTAATAATCCATACCAAGCTCAATTGTGCTAAAATGTATCTCTTAAGGCTTAAAGGTAGAGGATGTTAGAGCTAAGTAGGAGAGAAGAGCCGATGATCAGGGCTAAAAGTGAAGAAGAGATTTGAAGGGTATGGCTGTAGAAAATGATGGAGCAAGGAAGATGGAGAGAGGTAAACTTTACTACAAAAGAGCAATGAGATCAAGTGCTTTAAATCTCCTAGATTTGGCAAACGACTACCAATGCTTGAATAGACAAGTTATGGTGTTGAAAGGGGAACAGCTTATCATGGAAGTAGATAGTACTAATGAAGATTAACTCATGGAGAAGACAATGAAGGAAGAGAAGCCTACAGAATTGTATGAAGAGGAAGAGGCCACTATCTTTGTCAATCAAGGGAAATTTCTTAACTTATTGCTGAGGAGAGTATTTAGCATAGCACCAAACTTCGATGATAAGCAATGTGAAAACTTATTTCACACTATTTGTAAAGTAAAAAGACAATTGTTTGTACTCATCATGGATAGAGGGAGTTGCATAATGATGTAGCTGCATCTTTAATTGAAGCTACCAACCTATAAGCACCTAAGAAACTATAAGTTACATTGGTTATATCGTGCCTTGAAAAGGTAGAGTCATAACAACCTACTGTATAAACCATCATAAGGTAAAAATTGACCTTACAATTACTATTGTAGACTTGGTTGACACCAACCTTACTCAACTCAATCGCTTTGAAGTATCCAATTTAGTACCCATTTAATATAAACATGTGATATAACCTCTTAAAATAAATGTTTAAACAAACTTATGGTTTAACATTCTAGAAGAGTAGTTGTAAAACCTATAGGTTCATCTTACTCAATATACAGACCGAAAAATCAAAAACTATTGGGTTGCCTAAGGAGACCTGATTAGTTTTTTTAAAAGTTAGAAAAGTCAACAATAAAGACTATTTTAACTATCCTCATAGAAGGGTTCATGTTTAGCTGAAGAATCTTAGCCATTACTTAATGTGTCTCCGGAGTCGCATACACGAAGAGGTACCACAATGAACCAAAATAAGAAAATAAAATGGAGGAAGAGGGGGGAGAGGGGGTGGAGGTAGAGGTTTAGCAATTTTTGGGTAGCTATTAAATAGATATGATGCACCACTCGATCCTACTCAATCAATAATCCACCGAATATGATACATCGGTCCGAATTGAAAGGTCATTTGCCATTGCTCTTTCCTAAAAGTAATAGATAAGAGTTAAATAATAACGAGGACACTAAGGTTACTCAAGTGAATAATTCTGTATTCATTGGATGTGTTTTGCATACAAGAAAGTGGGGGTTTATATACCCATCTTCTAAGGTTACTTTATATGTATGAAAAGATAAAGGAGTATTCTATAACTAGGTTACATAAATAATACCAAAAGGGGTAAAAGGAGCAAAGAATATTCAGTGCAAAAGAGAAAAGAATCATTCTGGAGTATTGTGTTAGAAGATACGCGTCACTTATTGGCTAGACATTAGGAGTATGATACAACGTAGGTGGAAACAGGAGGGCATTACAGTCAGGGACCGACCTGATTTAGATCAGGTCGAGGACTAATCGGTTCTTTTGAAGAGGAGTCAGCTTGATTCGAGGTCGGATGCCTATGGTTAGATTTGGAGCTTGCCTCGACTATTCTTAGGCTGTCTTTTAGGCTATAGCATCATTGTTGAACAAGAGCGGATTTGATACATGTAAACACCTGATAGTCAGGTCAGTAGGAAACTTGCTCAAGATAGGAATCCCCGTCTCAACTATGGCCTGGAGCTAGTATCCACCAAATGAGTCCTTGGAGTTCTTTAGCTCGGCTACGTGTGATCGGTCTAAGGGATTGATTCTTATTATCTACTTGGGGGTTGGAAAAATTTGTCCTCAAATCAAGAGTAGTCTCTACCCTTTCTTTTAGGGCACTTACAGGGTCTTCTTCTACTAGTTGGTAAGAGATTAGATTGGATACATTTAAGGTAGAAGAAACACCATAGTCATCAAGCAACTCAATTTGGTAAGCATTGCGGTTGACTTTCTTCAAGACTTTAAACAGACCATCAGCTCGAAGGGATAGTTTATTCTATCTTAAGTATAGGAATCGTTCCTAGCTAAAATGTATCCATACTAAGTCTCTTGGGTGGAAAGAAATAGTTCAGCAGCCTTAGCTACCAATTTCATGCTACCTCAGATTGAACTTGGTGATCTTCTTAGTTACAAACTAGTGTAACTCATGCAATTCTTAGGCTTAGTCCACTCCTGATTAACTATCTTCACTAACTGTTGGGGTGTTGATCATATTCAAGGGAATGGTAAGATTAAGGCCATAGACGACCTTAAATGGGGTCTTCTTAGCAGTATTATGGACAGTGCAGTTGTATGCAAACTCCATAACTGATAGGCACATATTCCAATCCCTCAAGTTCTTTCCTATTACAGTCTGAGTGTGGCTATTGGTTCCAAGTCTTCTCCAAAGATTCTTCCAAAGATAGCTCAAGAATTTTGCATCCCAATATAAAACAATAGTTTTTGGTACTCTATGTAGTTTGACAATCTCTTGTAAAAACAAACCAACAATGTATAGGGCTTTGTTAGTCCGATGGCACGGAATGAAGTGCACCATCTTACTGAAACGGTCTACTATAACAAAAATAAAATCTTTCCCTCTAGATGTTCGAGGCAACCTTAAGACAAAGTCTATGCTAAGGTTAACCTAAGGTACAGTGGGTGTTGACAATAGCATGCATTCTCCATGAGGTTATCTCTTCCCCTTAGCACGCTTACATAGTTCACAACTACTAATTACCTTATGGACATCCTGAGCTAAACCAAGCTAATAAAATTTTCTTTCAATAGATTGGCTGTCTTGGTCTCCTCCAAATGACCAAATAATCCTTGGCTAAGAGCTTTCCTGATCAATAGCTTACGTATGGAGCAGTTTGGAATACATAGCCTATGGTCCTTAAATAGATAGCTATCCTTAAGATAATACCCTCCAACAACTACCCATTCTCGGCATTGTTCAATAACAAGACCAAAGTGTGGGTCAGTAGCATACTATTTAGTAATGAATGAGAATCTTAATAATTTCGTATGTAAAGTGGTTAGCAAAGTTTACCGTCATGATAGAGTATCGGCGACCACATTTGTGCTTCCCTTCTTATGTTGAATGACGTATGAGAATCCTTCCATAAATTCCAACCACTTGTCCTATCTCCTTGAGAGTTTGTTTTGAATCTTAAGATGCTTCAATGATTCGTAGTCAATGTAAATAACAAACTCTCATGGTAGCAGATAGTGTTGCCAAACAATGAGGGCTTAAAAAAGGGAATACAACTCCTTCTCGTATGTAGAATAATTCACGATAGGACTACTAAGTTTCTTACTATGGAAGGTAACAAGTTATCACTCCTGCATCAGGATAACACCAATTCCCACTCCCGATGAGTTACATTCTAATTCGAAGGGCTTATCAAAATTTAGTAGTAATAGGACAAGTGCCAAAGTGAGCTTTTCCTTAATAATTCTAAAGCTCTGTTTAACTCGATCATTCCACTTGAATCCTTCATTTCTCTTTGTCAACTCAATCAATGGGCCGAATATTGTATTGAAGTCCTTAATAAATTGCCTATAAAAGGAAACTAGGCTATGAAAACTTCGGACCTCAGTGACATTTTTCGGGATCGACCATTCTAGAATAGCTCGGACCCTAGAAATATCACTTTTCTTTGATAGAACATACATTTCTTCACATTCTGTACAACTTCTCAATTCACAAAATACTAAATACTTCTCGAAGATGTTGAACGTAGTCATTTAGATTAGTACTGTATACCAATATATCATTAAAGTATCTAACCACACATCTCCCAATTAGGGGCCACATTACATGCTTCATTAACCTTACGAATTTGCTTAGCACATTAAACACTTAGTGGCCATATGTTTAAAGCCTAGGCATTAAAGCTTTTTACCTTGCTGGTCTTCCATCTAGAGGTCTGCCCTTTTCTCATATATCCTCAGGGGCGGCCTACTCTCAGCCTAGCTTGGATGATTGGCCCAAACCTATTGGCTTGCTTGGCTGTCTTCAGATTGATAATTTCTATCCTTGGCCTTGATTGGCCTTCTCAACTCAACTTGATTAGTTTGGTACGATATTAGGACTTACAAGAATGTTAGCCTAAGTCGACTTAGAACACTTCTTCTATGCCTTTTGCCCCTCTACATAATCTTGATGTTCTCTTCTAATGAATAAAACTTCTATACCTACATAATAGTGCAAATCTCATACTTGAGCTAAAAAACAAACCTCGATACTGTAAAAACCTTTGGTTCTTCCACGTTGGCTCGGATCATTAACATTTGGAACTCCCTTACATAATCATCAACAGATCAGTTTCCTTGGCACAGCTCCTACAATTTTGTAAACATATCTTGTAGGTAGGTCTCAGGTACAAATATGCCTCTTAACAACCTTTTCATCTCATCCCAAGTCCTAACACCTCGTCTTTCATCTCTTACCCTGGCTACATTTAGATTTTTCTACCACATGGTGGCATACCTAGTAAACTCCAATGTAGTGAGTTAGACCTTGACGGCATCTTCATACCCATAACATTCAAATACTTTCTTGACCTTCTTTTGCTACTCTAAGTATTCATCTACATCTCCATTTCCACCAAAGGGTAGGATTTTCACCTTGACATTGTCTAACTCTTGAGGGACTCGACATCTTTATCCTTGTACTCGTTAATAATCAACTTCTTCTTCTTTACCAAACCCTTCAACACCTAGCTCCTTATCATCTTCCCCAATCTCCTCCAACTCCAATCTTTGTCTAGCAGCTCAGTTTGCTACTCCTCTAGCTTGTGGCAATCGAATTAGGCGATTGGTTCGATTGCCTAGGCCATAGTGTCTCTTAAGGGCATCTTCTTATGGGTTTTGCTGTTGTAAACCTTGGGGTTATTGTCTATTGACTTGCATTGTTGTAACTAAACTCTTAACAAGGTTTATGAGTCTATTAAATTTGTTGTCAACCAGCCTTGAGGTAATATTACCATTATGACCATGACTAAGTTGAGCACCACTGCTCTGGCCACCAATAACACTTAAACACTTGAATTAGACATGATACAATACTTCTCAAGTGGATTAACAACTTGTTAACAACCTCAATACTTGATAGTTACTCAAATAAAATAGAAATAAACTTGCTCTGTTTTCATAATAAGAAACAAAGTAAGAATTAGTAACAATAAAACCACTTTAGCTATCACACCAATATACAGCAGTAAGAACATAGTAGCCACTAATAGTAAAGCGAACTAAAACTTTACTACAATTTTACACACTCCTTCCCAAAACCATGCTTTGATACTAGCAAAGCTGATGCATCTCTAGGGTTAGATACATGAAGATGCACTACAACGAACCAAAACAAGAAAATAAAAAGGTAAAGGGAAGGGGGGTATGGTGGTTTAGCAAAGTTTGGGTAGCTACTTGATGGATATGACACATCACTTGATCTTACTTAGCCAACAATCCGTCGGATATGACACACCGGTTTAGTTTGAATTGAAGGGTCACTCACTACTCCTTACTAAAAGGCAAGGGGAAAGGAATGTGGTGGTTTAGCAAAGTTTGGATAGCTACTGAATGGATATGACGTACTACTTGATCCTATTTGGCCAACAATCCGCCAGATATGACGTACCAGTTCGATCTGAATTAAAGGGTCACTTACCACTCCTTACTAAAGGGAATTGATAAGAGTTAAACGATAATGAGAACACTAAGATTACTCAAGTAAATAATTTTGTATTCATTAGATGTGTTTTCCATACAAGAAAGTAGGGGTTTATATACCCATCCATTAAGGTTACTTTACATGTATGAAAAAACAAAAAGGTATTTTATAACAAAGTTACATAAATAATACCAAAAGGGGTGAAAGGGGCAAAGAACATTTAGTATGGAAGAGAAAAGAATCATTCTGGAATATTGTGTCAGAAAACATATGTTGCTTGTTAGCTAGACATTAAGAGTAGACACAACGTAAGCGAAAGAAGGAGGGCATTGCAATTAAGAGCTGACCTGATCTAGATCAAGTCAAAGACTAATTAGTTCTTTTGAAGAGGAGTAAGCTCGATTTGGGGTTGGATGCCTATGGTCAAATCGGGAGCTTGCCTTAGCTATTCTTTAGTTGTCTTTTAAGATAAAGTGTAGCTATTGAATACGGGTAGATTTAACACATGTAAGGATTTGATAGTCAGGTCGGCAAAAGACCTATCTAGGATAGGAATCCCCATCCCAACTATGGCCTAAAGCTAGTGTCCTCTAAACGAATCCTTAGAGTCCTCTACTCGACTATAAGTGATCGGTCTAGGGGGTTGATTCCTATTATTACCCCTAATGGGTTACGATGCATGCCAAGTTAAAGTTTAGGTTATATCGTTTTCGAGGTGATCAACCAATCTCAAGCAAATCAATCAATGCAGTAATTACAAGATAAACAATACATAAAGCTCAAATCCACATAGTAACAAAACAATGATTACTTACATACGCTATATACATATAGTTAACTAACTTATAACTACAAACAGATATATATATATTAAAACCTCCATCTATTTTAAAATAATATTTTGAAACAGGATGAAATAGTAATCCTACTTACCTTGATGCATGATGCTTAATAATCTTATTAGTTAGTCTCATCCACTTTAATTCATTCTTAAATATTCAATACAATTATTTTAGTTCTTCGAAGAATGAAGTATATAAATTCATATTAATGATTCAAGTGTAGTTTTGATATAATTTAAGTAAACTTATTAGGCCATTTTTAAGTATCAATTTACTATTGAATTTTCTGACTAAGGTTTTGAAATTATATGTAATACCAAGTTTTGGTCTAAGAACCCTTTGACAAAGTATTTGACGTAAGTTTCCTTATGCTAGCAACTCTCTAACTAAGTCTTTGCCATTATTTTAGCTAAGGTTCTTACACCAACCAATCATCTGAACAAGTCTCTAATGTTATTTCAACTAAGTTTCCTTCACTAATCAACCCTTTCAATAAGTCTCTAACACTATTATAATCAAGTTTGTTTCATGAGCTAACCTTCTAAACAAATCTTTAACTTTAGCACTTAGTTTATTTTTCTAGTTCAACCCTCTAATCAACCCTCTAAGGTGACCCAAACTTATAACCTTACACTAAGTTATTCACTCATGCGTGTCACTTCCAGTAACTTATTTTCAATTCAACACTCACAACTATGTATCAATTTTGCTTTCCACCAACCTTATTAACACATCCCCATTTTAACTTTACTACTCCATACTCATTTTTTAACTAACTCAAGACTAACGTGCTAGTTATAACATATCCCCCACACTTCAATTGATATCACCTCAACTCCACATCACCATGCTTAACAAAATACAATGCAAATCTATTTTAGAATAGGTGCAAATTAATTTCTATGAAAATAATTAAATTAAACTTTGAAAAATAGCCCTTTTTTAATTTTAAATGGTTAAAAAATTCATAACATTATAGAAAATATTTTTGGACGAAATCTCTTCATAGCAATCTAATATCATGATCTCAGAAAATTTTTAGGTCAAAACTATACCAGTAAGAGTATTTAAAACAACTTCGAAATCGATGCAAGCTTTAACAATTTCTTATGGATAATGTATATTTATGTAAAATTTTAACAAAATACATTGTACATATAAAAATAACTCAAAACAAATTATTCTAAAATTTTCGAACCTAATGTAATATTTTTGGAAAATATAAGAAAATCGAGTAAATTTTTGGAGCTTATTGAAAGTTAGTCATTCGGCCATCACCTTCCGCTACCACTATGTCGGCAGACTTTGATGCCACCTCCATTATTGGCCAATGGTGGTGGTTTGTACTCAAGTCATGCGTAGATTCTCGCTCTATGATTTTGCTTTATTTGCACCATTTTCTTCAAAATTTTCTAGGAATTTTTCTAGCTTCCTTCCTCTACTTCCTTATTTTTCTTAGATCCTTACTAGTGAAAAGATGAACTTTCTCTCTCTTCTTGCCTTTTAAATCCCACTCAAGTCACTATTCTAAATGTCCTAAGCAGTAAATTTCCTCCATACCTATCTTTAAGCCATGCATGCCTAATCCCACTTAAATATCCTAACTCTATTTTTTTTTTACTATTTTTAGTTAATTTTGGATATTTTAGGTAATTATGGGTATAAAATAATTATGCTTAAAGTGTATATACTTCTTTTATATATTTTTTATGTTATTTTAAAATTGTATACTCTAAATAATTTATTTGTAAGTTTTAATAAATTTTCAATACCTAAATTACACATTTCTGTTACATATAATGTACTTTAATAAAATTAGCTATTTAACTATAATATTATTCTTTTATAATATTTTCATATTCCAGACTCGTTGAATGTCCTTAACTAACTCCTACAACCTCCTTATGAAATATCATCTTAATCTGACTATCTTTATGGATGCTCTAAATTGACTATTCGGAATGATTATGTAAAAATCTAGGTCTTTTAGGTTAAATGACAAGGGGTGCCTTACACATGACCAATAAGTGAAAGTTTCCATTACTATCGATGACAAATACTAAGATGAGATCTTATGCAATGTAGCACCTATGTATACGTTGCACATCTTATTGGGACAACCTTAGTTGTTCAACCATAGATGATATACCTTGAGGTCATATGCATAAGGATATCACTAAATAAAACAATAATATTTTTTGGGGTTTCTAATATATGTGATTTTAGGGTTTCGATGGGTTTTAGATAAGATTTTAACAACTTATGAATTATTTGAATGGAATATGACATACCAATCAAATACTACATGACTTTATTTATCCATCCCATATGATGTTCGAATGGGGTTTACTCACCATAATCCTTATTAAAAGAATTGATAAGAGTTGAAAGAGAAAAGACATCTCAAGAGAATTTTCATATTACATAATTTGTTCATAAGTTTGCAAACATTACATATATATACCTAGTAGCATTTTAGTAAAAAAGATAAAACATGAGGTGCCCTTAAGGCATTTCTATAAATAATATAATGTGAAACATAGTGGCATTTTAGTAAATAACATAAGATGTAAGAAGTCTTAGTGGCATAACTATAAATAATGTATGGATGATGAGTTGATGAGCTATTTTGATGAATTGATGAGCTAATGAGCTATTCAGGTGACTTGTCCTAAGATAAGCTAAGATTTGGTTGACTTAACTCGATTAAACTAACCTAACCAACCCGAAGAGGATGAGCTAATTTGGTTGACTAGGCTTAGTTGACTTAACCTGTCTAAGTTTACTTGATTTGTACAAGTTGACTTATTTGACTTGATCTATTTGACTTAACTTATTTGACCTCACTTGTTTGAGCTAACTTGATATCCATGATTGTTTTATATTTGGAGAGAGCAGACATATAGGTATCAATATGAGCTCACCGATATGTTTTACATGTGCTCACAAACAAGCCTTTACATGAGCTCTCTAACAAAGTATATTTTTAACTCCTTAAATAGGTCTTCAAATGAGCTTACAAAGAGGTCTTTGCACCAAGTGTTGTCCAATAGGTCTTTATATGAGTTGCTTATGAGGAAGTCCTTACTTGAAGAGTTCATAAACAAGTCTTTATTACATGAAGAGCTCATCAACAAGTTTCCTTTGCATCCTAAAATACCACTTAGTTCATGAAGAGTTGAATAATTTGCCAATATCTTCAAGGTTTAATGATGGAGTCTTTTGACTTATAATCTTAAGGTCAAGTTAGTACCTTGGAGCTCCTTAATGGAGCTATCTATGACGAATATAAGAATACATATGCCTTTATAAAGGATGCAAGGAAAGTCATACTACAACTAATGACCCTAAACAATTCAATGAAACCTAGATGTAGTTAAGCTAAGCTCAAAACAAAACCTTAATCATGATTGGTAGTGAACAAGAGTAAACTTTATGGTTAAAGGTGCTTATGTTTTTCTTTTATTTTTTAATAAGAGATTATTGGAGCTAAGAGATTAAGTCCAATTACTTATTGAGGTTCATAGTTTGATTGATGAATTTGAGGACTTATTCCCTAACTAGCTGCTTAAGGATTTGTCACTACTAAGAGGCATTGAATACTACATCAGGTGTTGCTTTACTAAATAAGTTAACTTAGCGCACAAACCTTATGCAAGTAATTAAGCTCTAGAGATAAGTAAACAAGCAAATAGTGCATGGATATGTACAAGAGAGCATTAACCTTTGTATTGTGCCAACTTTACTCGTGCCTAAGAAGGATAGATCATGGCTCATATGTGTTGATAGTGACCTATCAACAAAATCACCATTAAGTATAATTATTGATAGGGATCCAGTTCATAGTTTGATCATAAGGAGTTGAGCTTGAAGCTTATTGGAGATGAAGTTCCCTGTCTTATCCAAAGCCTAAATGATTCCCTTAAGCTTGAAAACTTGATACTTAACTAGGCAAGGACCACTTTCAACCTCTCTACAAGTAATTTAAGCCTTCCCCAACAAGACCTAAGCTATTCCCCATACTTAGGCCAACTTAACCCAAGTCGGTCGAGTTGATCTCTTGTATGTTCGCACCCCATCTGAGCTATTCATGAAAGCTGCCTACCTGTTTGAAGACCTATCTATTGTATTCTACCTAGAACAGAATGGATATTGATCTTTTACCTTTTTATCAAAGTAACCTATCAGGGTTTGACACATGTCCTATGCACAAATCCCAAGAATGATTCTTTGACACTTATTCCTTTTGTCTTTTATCAATTTTACCCTTTTAAGAATATACTAGGATATGCATTTTTGTTTCATTTTGGCAATTTACGTGTTTACAATTCCCATACTTATACAAACCCTGATGTTCGAAGTATATAAGGCCTTCTCTTGTAATAGCTGAATTAGTCATCATCTTCTTTGAATCTAGAATATAGTTTTCCTTATTGAGAAAATCCTCTCTTGAGTATTTTTGCTCTTATCTACTCTTTTAGCAAGAGTAGTGATGAATGCTCCTAAGCTAGTCTTTATGTAAAATATGGATAACTAGTTCACATCATATAGAGTTAGGTAGTGTATCATATCCCATCAAGTAGCTTACAAATTTTCTAACCTAAGACCCCATTTCTATTTTTGTTCTGTTTACAATTTGTCTATGGTGCCTTCATGTGTCCAATCCCAAAGTGCACTAAGTATCCCATTCTGAAGCTTTACAAGTTTCATGGTGCACATATATTTTTGAAGATTGATCTAAAGAGCAGGTACCACTAAATATGATTGTTTTTTCTTGGATTCATAGTTTATGGATAAGGTATGAAGGTTAATGAGGAGAAGATCTGAGCTATTATTGAAAGGCCAACCTCAACAGGTATAGCTAAAGTGAGAAGCTTCCATGACTTAGCTTCATTTTACATATGATTCATTAGGAAATTTAATACCATTGTGGTACCTTCAACTAAGTTGACAAAGAAGAATATAGAGTTTAAGTGGGGAGAAAAGACTCAAAGGAGTTTTTATCAGGTGAAGGAGAAGTTGACCTCGACCCTTGATTGGCTTTATCAAACTTTAGGAAGATCTTTGAGCTGGATTGCAACACATCAGGTGTAAGCATTGGCTTTTTGCTCATGCAAGAAGGCCAACCTATTACTTACTGTAGTAAAAAGCTTAAAGGAGTTGCACTAAACTACTTAGTACATGACAAAGAATTCTATTCCCTTCTTCAAGCTCTCAGTGTTTAGTAATATTACTTATTACTTAGAGAATTTGTTATTACATTAATGATGAGTTATTGTAGTACTTGAAGAGCCACCCCAAATTATCCAAGAGGTAAGCAAAATGAATTGGGTTCACAAAAGGGATTTCGTATGTAACCAAGTATAAGAAAGGGGATAATGTCATATGTAAGATGCATTGTTACATCAACATACTCTCAAAACTAATCTTCAAACCTGATTGTTAGGATTTATTATCATCACTAAACAATATGCTCAAGATTTGGAATTCACCCATTATAGCCAATTGTAATAGAGGAATAGTAGTAGATGGTTACTTTTATAGGGTTTGCATATTTATGATTTTTTGGTATTTTAATTGATTAGTTATGTCTAATACCTTTTTTAGTTAAATTTTTAGGCCATACATGATTGGTGTTGATAGGTTGTGAGCCATGTAAGTCATTATTAGAGGAGTTCCAGCAAGATTGGACAAGAAAAAAGCGAAGAAAAGTGTAAAATGAAGTGTATTTAGTAGATGTAAAAGGTTTTATGGTTGTTTTGGAATAAGCTAGTGACATGTAGTAGGCAAAGTAAAATCTTTCCTAAGTTAACTTTAAACATGATTATAGAAACTTCAGTAGAAAGGTTTTATAGTATAAAAGTTTAACCTAAATCCATCTAGAAGGTTATTAGAAGGTTCCGTAACATAGAATGTAAGTTACAACACTAGTAAAAGCTTAAGTAAAATGTCTTATAGGTAAATGATAAAGGTAAAGACACTAGTAAAAGGTTCTGTAGAAGTTACTATAAACTTAAGTAACCCTAGGAGAAGGTTAAGCAAAAGGCCTATACAACCTATATAGAAGTGGTAATACTTAATACTCATGACAAGCACTCGATGAATACTAAAAGAATGATAAGCCTAACTAAAAGTGTAACCATTAAAATGCTGCTATTTCAATGCATTATATGGAAATTGAAATATAATTTGCAATATAGGGATCACTAAGGGCAGAAGAGCTAACATTTCTTACTTACAAGAGCGACTACAAATCCACATAAATGGGATTAGTGCTTAGTAGCATTTTAAAGTAATGTATAAAAGTACTTAAAAGATGAGGTGTAGACTTATTTGTCCTCGTAGAGTAGTTAAATGTGTACATGTAGTGTATGGTTGAATTTTGCTATGCGATTTTATAACTATGTTACATATGATGACTATTTTACTATGCTTTGTTATCCTGATTTGAGTTTTTGCAATTGTTAGGTTACCCCGAAAATGAACTAAGATAAACTTAGACTTAAATACTAACCAAACATACATTACAACCTACTAGAAGATTGATTAGGATTCTCCGATCAAATACTGACCTTTTGAATGAGGCAGCATGAAATTAGCCTTTCCCTAGTCTTAATCAAACTAAGTGAGAAGAAAGAAAGCCGCGATGAGGATAAGGACATTGGGTGAAGGTAGTTATAAGAGGAGTTAGGTCTCCATTATACAAGCTTAGGTTTGGTTATAAGTTGTGGTATCGTAGTTGTTAAGTGCATCTCCTTCACTCAAGTTAAAGTAGGTGAAATTTTTCTAACTCCACAACAGACATGACAACGTGATACAAATGGAATATATTTATTTGCATTGCATTGTTTCTAACTAACATATTTATAACCCTACTTAATTATTGTGTTGTGGATCCTTCCATCTCTATCCTTTTACTGAATGGCGATTGCTTATATCTTTATAGTTCTTTTATAGGTTTCAGTAGATTGATTATGACCGGCGAGTTAATCCTTGCAATTCATATTTTGTGCCTACCAATCCCAATATCTTCAAAATATCCTTAGTCGATCTTAATTAGTCAGATCCTATAACATATCAAATAAAATTCGTGCATAAAATATGAACTTCATTAGGCTAAGCGTATCTGATATAGTGCTACTGTTTGTGTTTACAGGAGGAAAAGATGATGGTAAATAGTGCCTTAAAAGCATTTTGAAATTTACTCAGCATAGATTGAATATCGGCCTTGCTAATAGTATTTTCACACTAAACATTAACCCCTGAGTCACAATATTAAAAAAGAAGAAAAACTAGCCATTTTGTGCATAGAGATAAACATCTAAATAGATGGTTTGGGACTTCTTTAGACTGAAATTTCATTTCCACTTTTATTTCAAATACCATTTGATTTAGCTTAAAAGCAACCGATAATTCTATATGGTCGATTGTGCCTATACCCATTTTCTATAGTGATTACTAAGTATCGTTGTACTTCAAAGTTTCACCCTGAAGGGTCACTTCCATCAAACATAAGCATAGTTTATTATTCTATCATTGCCAGCATACAATAATTCTCTACAAGCCTAGTGACGTTATCATGATTTGTAAGATTACAATTCTAATGCTATGCAGGATGATATACTTACCAAGACTAACCAATGTAGATTGTAGTGACATCCTATAACCTATCCAAATAAAAGCTAACATATAATTAGGATATTATTAAGCTAACGCATTTGACATGGTGCTATTTTTATGTATTTACAGGAGGCTACAATGATGGTGCCTTAAAACATTTTGCAATCTTCTCGATATTGATTGAATACTAGGATTGTTGGTAGTATGTTTAGACGAAACACAAACCCCTAAGCTTAAGCTATAATATGAAAAAATGTAGCTATTTAATTCATAGAAAAATGTCTCAAACCATAGTTTGAGACTCCTTAAGGTTTGAAGGAAGTTGCCATCGTTTAAGACTTCTTAAAGTTGAAAGGAAGTTGCCTCCTCTAATTCAATTAGTACTTCATTCAATTTAAAAATCACTAGTAATTTTGTATAGTTAATTACAATAAGACTATGGTCCATAGCAATTATTATAAATTGTTGTATCTTTAAAATTCGTCCTAAATAGCCCCTTTTATCAAACGTAGACACCTCTAGGTCAATATTCTTGAACAAGTTAATTTATCACTATTAGTATGTGATAATTTCCTCTTAAGCCCTATGATGATTTGAAATATTAAAATTTTGATGCCCCACAAAATAATATGCTTTTAAAATGGATTAATGGAAGTTCTTGTGCATTCATCTAATATCTCTTTGACGTCAATTTTCTATTGATGCTTATGTTCCTCTATATGAGTCCATTGTATTTCCACAATTATGGTAACTCAACAAGGAGAGTATAAATGAAAAGAACAACCTAAGTTAACAAAGAGGTCCATTAATAGGTCTTCTATGCATTCGTTAACTAAATCCTAATAAAAGGATTATATTGTGCTTAAAGTTGTAAATAAGCTGAACTGCTCATGAGTTACTCGAGTTTGAGTTTTCTTAAACTCAGCTTTACTCGAGCTCGATTAGTAAATAAATTAATTTTAAGCTTGATTAGTAAACGAGTCAAGTTTAATTTTAAGATAAAACTCATTTATCTAAACAAATCAAATTTAAACTCCAATTCAAACTCGGGAGCTTAAGGTAAAAATAGTAACTAAAGTAAAGTCATAACAATAAGCTCGTGAGCCAGCTCATATAAGCTCATGATTAGGTTTACAAGCTTTTATATATATATATATATATTACAAAATTATATCATACATATTATATATTATCAAATTTTAAATACTAATATTTATATAATATATATATATATATATGTATATAACATGTTATAAGATAATATATGATATGTAAATTAATCTTTGTCTACTATTCATTAACCTATTTATTTATATATATTTTTTATTTTATATGTATAAGCTTATGAGTAAGCTTGAGATTGATTTGTTTTGAACTCGGCTCGGCTTGACTTAGCTTAAACTTAATTAATAAATTAAGCTTAACTTAAAACAAAAACTCGTTTATTTAAATGAATACGAGTTGAGCTCAATACTCAATTCAGATAAAAGTTTAACTCGAACTCAAATTTAATAATTTTTAAACGCGTTAAATTTGAGTCTTAAAAAATTTAACTCAATTGAGCTCATTTACAGCTCTACTCTGTTTCTTAAACATATTTCTTTCTCTTTACAATTGCTTCTATATTAGTAAAGATTTGTTGTTTTACAGATTTTTCGATTATATTAGATTGTTTTTATTGTTACAAATATTGATTTCTCTAGCTAATTTACTAAAGTTTTAAGACTTCGTAATCCTTAAGCCATGACTTCATCTCCATCCGTTTTAATGTTTGGTGGATTTGTGAGATATAACTACCAATAAAGTATTCTAAAAGGGAAAACTCCGCATTTCTCATACATTGATATTAATTAACTAGCTCTCTAGTCTCAACTCAATAGTACCGACGCTGTAAGACCAGACAGATAAGGGAGATTTAATCCCTTTTTTCCATAAAATTTAAGGAGTGGTCGCGGGGGGTGGGGGAAGAAAAGTTTTCCACTGATAAAGCAGAACTAAAAGTCCATGAACCACAGACAAGAAACCCACCATAATGAGACAAAAGTCACAAGTCCTGTAAAACATAACATAAAGTAAACAAAATTAATAATGCAAAAACCCAAAAACAAAGTCTCACTCTCACACTTTTCCATCACTTCCATCACCAACACTACTATCTCTCTCTCTCTCTCTCTCTCTCACTCACTTTCCTTTTAATTTTCCCAAATTATTTCCAACACCGAAACACACTTTCTCCCTCTCTCCAGATCAGATCAAACACATCCACTTCCATGGCAAAACCCCACAGGCATCCACAAAAGTCTGGCCGTACTAACCTAGCTTCATGCATAGTAGCGGCGATCTTCCTCCTCTTCATAGTCATAGTAATCTTGATCGTTTTCTTCACTGTTTTCAAACCCCAAGACCCCAAAATCTCCGTTAACGCCATCCAACTCCCTTCCTTCTCCATCTCCAACAACACCGTTAACTTCACTTTCTCTCAGTACTGCTCCGTTAAAAACCCTAACAAAGCCGTCTTCACTCACTTCGACAGCTCACTTCAGCTACTCTATGCCGGTAACCAAGTCGGCTTCATGTTCATTCCCGCTGGAAAGATCGCCGCAGGCCGGACTCAGTACATGGCTGCCACGTTTGCCGTACAATCATTCCCACTGACAGCAACCCCGGCCGCGGCGATGGCCAAGGCGATGGCGCCGGAGGAAGTGGCCGGAATGGGAACTGGGATGGGAGTGGGACCGGATCCGACGGTGACGGATGGATTTGGGTATGGGGGAATAGAGCAGGGAGCGGGTCGGGTGGGGCCAAGCTTGGAGATAGAGAGTAGGTTGGAAATGGCGGGTAGGGTTAGGGTTTTGGATGTGTTTACGCATCATGTTAGGGCTAGAGCTGATTGCAGGGTGATTGTTAGTGTGAATGATGGGTCCGTGTTAGGATTTCATTGTTGATTTTTCTTTTTTTTTTTGGGGGGGGGGGGGGGGGGGGGCAGGGTAAATTTGTAGGCGTTTTTGGAGAAATTTAAGTGTAAAATATTATTGATTCTGACATCCGAGAATGTGTTGATTTGATTACAAATTTGGGCTTTCTTTTGTAATTTTGCAAATTTGTAATTGTATCGATGTATGATGTAGCTGATATCATTATCAGAATTTTTTTTTCTTTTATTGTGCATTTGTTATGTAATATCTTATAATAGAAAGAGTAAAAAGCTTTTTTTTTTTTTTTTTCAACGTTAATAGGTTCCTTTACATATTTGTATCTCAATCTTAGATTATGTTTTCGACAAAAGGGAGGGGTAAAAAAAAAAAAAAGAGAGAGGAAGAAGATCTTGGATTATTTAGGCTTTTCGTTTTTAAAATTTTTCCTTTAAGTTCTTAGGTTTGGATTTAACTTGCAATGGAGTGCAAAGCATGGATTGATTATGAAGTAATGTTTCATAATGAAAGAGAATAGCGTGGAACTAAAGAGAAATAATGGTGTGGAGCCTTTTACCAGCGTTTCTACCATAACTTCCGCCCACTACTAATTTATCTGGGAAAAAGACAAGGTCAAAGCAATTATTTGTTGGGTTCGAAATGTTTCTGAAATATTGAGTATTTGGAGTTTTTTCTCTTATGTTTTTGTATTTAATAGAATGATTTTATTTTCGGTCATAATATTGCATGCCCATAACAAATGGGTTAGACATTTTATTAGAGATATCTAATGAGGAAATCGTTCCACACTTGTCTCTAGCATGAATCGTGCAATAAGTGGATTTGAAGTTATGACAACTTTTGCTTTTTTTTTTTTTTTTTTCCAGTAAGATTGTTATGGCACGGTGGCATTAACATTGATTTCTCATTATAATTTGAATTCCCTAATTTTGAACTTAAAACATAAATAACAAAAAAAACAAGAAAGAAAGAAAAGAAAATACCATGTTATAACCTTTTTATCTATATTATTGAAGAGAGAGGTTTTATGTAACTTTCTTACCTCTTTTCCACAAAATTTCATATTCCATTAAAAATTTATGCTGTTTAATACCATAAAAATAACTATACAAAATATTATGTTCAATGTCATAAAAATAATTATACAAAATATTATAGTAATTTTCAAAATAACCTTGTTTTAACCCCATAAAACTACCATCTCATCTCTATCTCTTTCTTCTCCCTTAACTTCTCACTTGATGCTCGCATTTTTTTCTCCTTCATCAATGTATTGAAATATCATAGTTGAAAATCTTATAATAATATAATAAATAAGCACTAAACATGTTATAATTAGAATAGAAATTACAATTTGAAAAGACATAAGAGAAAAATTGCATGTTTATGACAAAAATGAGAGATAAATAATCATATAATTATTATATTGATCTTTTCATACATTCATGATATCGGTGTATTTTTTACTAATGCATGTGTGTATATATATATATTCATATAAAAGGGATGCTCACTCAACACTCACAATGCTCCAACCCAAAATTTAGAATATTTGAATGATCATTACTATATATAAGTTAATCATGGAGAAACTATCGATTAATTTGTCATGGAACAATTATATGTCAATTTTGAACATTAAAATAAATAAAGTTCTAATGTGGATATATATGGAATTCCACGGAGATCTGTTTCAATATATACAAATACGTTGAAGAAGTATCTTCAGAACGATAAATTAGATGAGATGATATCGCATTAGTTCAAATTTTCAATCAACTACTTTTTTTTTTTTTTGGCCAATTTCAATTAACTACTTAAATTTCCATTTTCAACACCGATGAGACTCCGCCGAATATCATTTGTCTAGGTGTCTATTTCAAACAATAGTTAATCACTGTATTGCAAGCCATTAACAGTAGTAACAAGTAACAACTAGGATGTCTGCGTGACATGTCATCTAAAATTAGTAACATCTCTTCAACTGTTATTTTCATCCGATTTCTATCCAATTTATTTATCTATAGATATTATATGCTTAAAAACATGAATCATGTCTTAATTAATCAGAAAACAATCAGAAAATTAAAAAAAAAAAATCAAAATGCTCGAATTGAAATTAAGATTGCAACCTGAGTTTAAAAGAGAAAAAATTTCGATTTTTCTCAATCTTGACATTAATCGAATTCGACTTTTCATTGAAAACTTGTTAAACTTGAAGCCTCATCATTCTCTCTGTAGAAATTTGTATTCTTGAGCCAAAATTAGCCGAATTTGTGGCCACTTATCGAATCTCCATCATTTAAAGATCAAAAGTCCTTAATCGATTTCTAAAACAATCACCAATTGCATCCATGTAATAGCCAATTTTCCTTTACAAAATTCAATATTTTACTTTATTTATATTCAATATTTCTTAAGTAAAAAATCTTTGGAGGTAGGCACATTCTTGTAATGTTACCTATTAAAAGTGTCTACAATTTAAAAAAATACGATTATTTCTCTTTCTTTCTTTCTCTGTTTTCAATGTTTAACCCAATTTGTGGTGGAAATCAAGAATACTTCCATCATAAAAGAAAGAATAGCAAAAAAAGGAATGTTTCAAAGGGTTTGTGGAAGTTATGTAGTGGATTTTAGTGTTTGTAATGTTTAAGGGAGATAAGGTTTGATTTGGATTACACTTTTCTATTGATAGTAAGTGCATATTGTGATTATACTTTAGATATGTGTTGAAGAAGATCAAGACCGCAAAGTTTTAAGGAAACCCTTCGTTAGATATCTCTCATAAATTTTAATGATAACAAAAAAGAGGGAGGAGGGAAATGCTAAAAACAATTAAATACTGAACGTAAGTAAGCAAATAAACATGACAATATGGCAGTTTGCATATTATATCATTGTTTTTTAATAATGTTTCTTCTTTGCTATTTATTAAATATTGATTCGTATCATTACATATTTATGGACTTATAAGTACTTTGTTACTATCAAGAAGGGAGAGAATATTAGATATTGCTAATGAATTTTGATGATAATAAAAAAAGAAAAATGTTTATGTATTAACAAGTGTGTATGTATTCAAACGGGTCTTTATATTGTTTAAATTGTAAATTAATTTTCGTTTAGAGACTTATTCAGAAGATCTGAATCACTTAAAAAAAAATAAACATGTCTAAAAAGTATTCAGAGAATATTTCAAAAGCTTATGTAAGTAGAATCAGTTTAGTACTTCAAAAAATTATTCAAAGACTTTGAAAATAAAGTAAATTGAGACATCTTTATAAGGTTATTCAGATGGTTGGTCTAGAAGAGTAATTCTGAAAAATAACATGATATTAGTTTTGAAGTGATCAAGGCCTAAATCTATTAGATTGAATGTATTAAAGAAATACTTAATCTCATTTCACTTAAATTGGAATTAAGATCGACAGGGATTATTTTTTTAAGAGAATTAATCTTTTGAAATTAATTAAACAAAATATCTAATATTTGATAAGGGTGAGGATGAGGATGAGGGTGATTTCAATAGGATATCAATTTCAAAATTCAAGATTATTTGAAGCTTCTAATCAAACTATATCCAATAAAGGAGATCTGATCGAGGTAAGATTAGATTAAAATTCAAACTCTAAGATTTTCTCCAAATATCTATGGATTATTTTTTAAATGTTGAGATTAGATAAACATAAAGTAGAGATAAACATCAACATTCTAGCAATTGAAAAACTCCAGTATAAAAGAATAGACGATTAAACATGATTTTGAGAAGAAAAAATATATATATTACACTATGATCGTGATCATTTTTTACTATCTAAAAGAGTACAAAATACTTCTTAGAGACTTATTCAAAGAGTTGAATTGAAGCTGCATTTACAACAATCTTCAATTCTGTTTACGTACTAAACTATTTGAGATTTATATTATTGTTGTTAATTTTGTTTTATAAACATTGTTTATTCCTTGAAAATTGTTTGAGAGAAGTTTAATTGTACTATATAGATATGTAGTTAGCGTAGATTGTAAAGGGATTAGATAAGTGGAGTAAAGAGTTGTGAAGGCCAAATGTGGCGGATATATATAAACTTCTCTTGATTTGTTTTGGTATAGTGGATTAAGTAGAATGACACTGATGAAGAAGACTGGATCCCCAACAATAAAGGCAACAGGCCGAAGCTTTATAAATCGTAAGCCTAATTTTCTCTTCTCTATCTCTTTACTTTGAATTATTTATTTGTGTTATTAGTGTATTGAATTATTAAAGTATCATTGTTCACCAAATTAAGTTATTAAGAGGGATAATTTTGATTCACAATTTAAAAAGTTTCAAAATTTTTCTAAAGATATCAATTTACAATCCCCTCCCCTTATTCTTGATATCTTATACGTAATCAATATCCTTGAGTCATATGTCTTACATAAACAATTTGGAAAAGGATTGTGCTTTGGATATGTTTTTTAGATTAATTGATAAGAATAATGTGCAATGGTTTTGGGTTGATTAAAGAAGAAAAATGATTTATTCTATCACTTGTCTTTAATATTGCTAGGTTTTGAGGGTTTTTAGGTTGCTATAGAAGAGAGTCATTTAAACGACTCTACAAAATAGTTCTTTACATCAAGTATTTGAGTCATTTGACTAACTCCATAGTGTGGTTCAAACATCTCCTTACCAAGAGCACCTTGTGTTGCAAGGGCTTGTGTCATTTGAACAACTCCATAAAGTGGTTTAAATAACTTCAATTTGCAGATGATACTTTGGCTATGTTTTCTCTTCTAACCTCTTTGACTCTTTTGCTCTTTAATTCTTCCATCTATAATTTATACTTAGAAATTTCAAAGTTTTAAGTAAGACAAATCAGTAAAGAGTTGAGTAGAGCTAGGGATAATAAATAGGATGTCTAGTCAACTTGAAATAAATACTAAGTAAATTATATAGTGCGACCATATCAGGATTTAAGATCAAGGATCATCAGTTTCAAGTTGAAAAGCCTACTTCAAATACACCGATGCCTTGTTTGTTATACTGTTCTTGTCAAGATAGATTTCAATAGCCCTAATTGATGTTTGATTTTAATAAGTTTATTACCTTTACTTAGCTATGGTCAATGGACCCAGAGTACCTATGATATTGGTGTGGCATCACAAAAATTGAAATGTGTTGACAATGTTGTTGTCTTGAGTAAGGCTGGATACCGAAAGGATTTGAGTAGATCTAAGTTGACTTTTCAACTCATGGGTATTGGGAATTACCTAATATTATTTATGTATATAATTATATATGTGTATATTAGTGTCTATGTTACCCCAAGTCTTAGGACTATAAGATTATATTGTTTGTGACATCTAAGGAAAGATACTAACCAATTTCTTCTGAATTATACTTAAATTCATGCGTTTTGTGACTTGCTGCATCTACATGTGCTTTTCGTTTCTTATGTGCTCAGTTTCTACTAACCCCTCGTGAAAATCTTTTCAGCCATAGGTACTTCAGATGAGATTAATCCTTATGAGAAGCTAATATAGGACTTATTTTGTGATATAGGAGAGAACTGGGAGTAATGTTATGCTAGTGCAACATTTGATGATTCTTGTATTTGTAAATTAGACTCCGTTATTAACAATGTTTAGTTGTGTTAGTTATGTGTTGTTCCTAGTGTTTGTATTTTAGATGTTGTAGGAGCTTGTGTAAACTCCATTATCATCATGTGCATCTTGTGTTTAATTTTTAAAGTGAGACTTAGAGGAGGCACTCAACTATGTAAATGTTTGGAGATGTTATCTAGTGTATGATATTTGTAGCCATTATTGGGATTTTATTATCTTATATTCTTTAAATTACACAAGATGAATATATACCTAAAGTCCATATTTTTTAACTATACATTTATTAACCACTCTTACTTGATACCTAAGGTATCTAATTGATTTTACTTAAGATACTTCAAAACAAGTTCCTTAAGAACTGTGCACTGTAAGTCCTTAAGAAATAGTGCTCTAATACTACTTAAGAACTATTAAACCTCGAGAGTGGTAAAGTCATAACAGTTATGCTATGTACACCAACCTATGACAGAAATTAGCTACTTAACTGCTATCATAAACTAGGTATACTCAAGGCAAATATGATTTAATAACTTTAAAGTATTTTCAATTCAATAGCTAAAGTAAAATAAAGACATTTGGTACATATATTATTTTGAAAAGTAAAAGTTTGATTAATATAATTCCTTTGAAAAATATTTGAAATTTTTGTACAAGAAAATTTATAATGGAATCTAAAAATCATTTTTACAATAAATATAATATTATAAGTTAGTTTGGGTCATTCAAATGGCCCAATCGACTACAAAACAAAGATTAAAAGGAATATTCTAATTCATTTGCTCCTCACTTCAAACCCATTGCCTATCTTTCATGCATCTTGGAGTTGGGTGGTCTTGGTGTCTATCTTCTAGAACCTACAAAAAAATTATAGAGATATGAGCTACCACCACTTAGTAAGGGAACAAAGACAGAAACATACACCACATAAAAATCAAGAAAGGCTATCAATCAGTTAATTAGATGTAATGCAATATAATAAGAATATGCTATTTGCATGATGTTATATAGTTTGTTGTGAAGTTAAAGAAATTTGCGCCCGTTACAACCTAGGATGAGGGGTTTTTGCATAATAGAGGCATACTTTGGCCATGTTGCCTTCCAACCAAACCTAGGCTTTGTGCAATAGAGGTATGCTCCTTCTAAGACCTCTTTAAGCCCATTGCCCCTAATCTTACCACGACTTTTTCTCTTATCACTTAGCTAGACCTTAATAATTGGGGAAGGCCAATCATCGTTACCTCGTTGAAGGACTGGTATTTGGTTGGAAATCCTAACTGTTTTCTTTAGTGGGTTGCAATGCATGTTTAGTTAATGTTTATGTCTAAGTTTTAGCTTAGTTCATTTTAGAGGCGACCAACCAATTACAAACGATCAAATCAAGAAACAATACATAGCAAAGCAATTACAACATATAGCATAACAATTAAACAATATAGCAAACAATTTCAAAGTATACACGTCGCATGCACACAATTAACTACTTTACAAACACAAACAAGTGTTCACATCAGCCTTTAAGTACTTTTAGATAATACTCTAAAATGCCATTAAACATTGATCCTACTTACTTGGATTCTCATTTGCTCTTGTAACTCAAAAATCCCGATCCTTTTGTTATCAATGGTCCCTATATTTCAAATCATATTTCAGTTTCAATACATTTCATTAGAGTAAGAGTGTTTTAAGTATTTTCACTTTTGTTTTAGTTTAACATTCAAAATGCCTTAGGTGCTGGTTATGGGTATTGGTATTTAAGGGTTATTACTTTTACATATGTTATTTTGACCTTCTACTTGAACTTCTAGTAAGGTCTATTAGGTGTATGGTACCTTCTACTTGAGTTCCTACTAAGATTTTAACTTGTATTCTTTGATGTAAAACATTTTACATAACATTTTACTCAAGTCTACTAGGTGTGTAGTACCTTCAACTTAAATCTCTACTAGGGTCCTTAGTTATATTCCTTATTTATTAGACCTTCTATTCAGGTTTTTATTAGTATTTTAACTCATGTTTCATATTAAACAAACTTTTTACACAACCTTTTATAAGAATTTTGGTTATAGTTTCTATACAAAAAAACCTTCTACTAAAGTTTTTACTACTATAATATGATAGTCAACTTAATTAGGAAAGCTTCTGTAATAACTTCTATAAGTCAGCAGTTTACACCAACAACTACAAAAACTTCTACAGGCCTACTATAGCTACCAGCTCCCAACTCCTTCACCCGCTCATCTAAAGTTTCTACAATACCTTCTACAAGCACCAGATTTGCCCTAATTCATCAAAAACTCCCTTTTTCACACTTTTCTCTACTTTGTTCATGCCTCGAAACTCCATCGATATTGACGTGCATGATTCAAAAACTCATCCACATCGATATGTACAACTCGAAATTTAACCAAAAAGAATATTAAACATACCTAATTAACTAATACACCTAAAATACATGTATTAGGTTGAAAAATTATGGTTTTAAGGTGAATAAACTTCATGTACAACAACTAAAATACTTGATTTACTATTGAATTTTAAGGATTTTTAATAATAAAATGACTAATTAATTAACTTAGTGAAAAATTTTCATAAGCATTTAAGTAAAATCATCGAGTTTAGTTTTGGAAAACTGTCTTTTCATAAAATCTTCTATTTCCACTTAAAACTTAAGATCAACATGTTGCATGTAACAAATATTTACTTAAATAATATTTGGTGGTTAGATTTAAACAAAATATGTTGAAAAATAGTAAATTTCTTGTAAATCTCAACTTATCGGTTTTTCATAAATGAAAATTTACCCAAATAAAACAATAAGCTTTTAATAAAACAATAAGTTTTTGCAAAACTTTTTACATAGTAACTATATATATGATATAGGATGTCTACAGAAAAATTTTGGTAAAGAGACTACGTCATTTGAGTTTTTAAATATCAAAGCAAAAATCAGTCCAAGTAGATAATTTCTTAAGAGTGATATATAAAATGCAATGGTTCTATAAAAATAATATTTTTTTCATGAAAATACACTTAAAATTATGCAAGAATAATTTTTTCTAGAATTTTTACACAAAATTAGATATTTTTAATAAAATTTTAAAAATCGAGTAGAATTTCGAACTCACTTGTGTTTAGAGCTAAAGTGGCCAATGGTGAAGGGGACCTTATCAGCCTAGAAGGGTGTTCGGTGGGGCATAAGTGGAGGTGGCCTCTCATCATCAGATTGCTCCTTAGTTTGGAAATCATAATCTCACATATTTACATTTATTTTCTTAAAATTTCTAAGTTTTCCAAAGAGTCCCTTCAATTTTCTCATAAATTTGCACTAATTTATAAGCGCCTAAAAAGTGTACATAAAGTAGGTAAAGGGTTTTTACAATGATTTGATTAATAGTGGGAGTTGATGCGTGAAAAATATGCTTTAGGCATTTTAGATTTCCTATGCTAGGTAGCAAGTGATTTTACAAAACCATATGCAAATGTTATGGACTCTTATGGTTTTTGTGTACAAAACCATAGAAATGTGTGTCCATAGTTTTTTTTTCCATCGTTTTCTACAATTCATGGGTTGCATCCATGGTTTCTTAAAACCATGTGCTCTTTTCTATTTGCTATTTTTTTTCTATACACATTTTATTATATTTATTATTTTATATTAGTTTTAATCTTTACACGAAACTTTTACTAAATCTTCTACATCATAAGTTTAGTTACTTATACCATATTATTATTATTATTATTTATTTATTTATTTATTTTTAATAACATTTATTAATTTTCTTGTTTACTTAATTCACTACTAAATTCCCTTTCTATTTACACCGATTTTCGATATTTCGAAATTTTACTAAATAAATGAGTTAATTGTATCATTTCAATTTATACTAATATTTTAATATTCCGTTTTAAGATTTAAATATATGGAGTCTTTTTGACTGATTTTTGGGATCCTACAATCAACTTCGACCCTAAACAAATTGATTATAGAGACATTCGAAAGCTTAGAGTTTGGAATCTTTCTATTATAGTTAGTTAACCTATTTATATATGTATATATATATATATATACACATATATATATTAGCTTTCTAAGTGTTATCTCTTATTATTTTATTAAGTTTTATATTAGTAATTTAGATTCGAGGTCTCATCAAATAGGAACTCAAATTTCATAGTTTTCTTGTTTCGGCAATTAACAAGTGAATTAAAAATATTTTTAACTTTTAACTTGTATTATTATTTTATAATTCTATTTCGAATACTTAAATTTTAGGTCGTTTTACTAATTTGTGATTCTAATGTATTTTTCAAGTCATGACAATGTTTTAAACTTCTGCATGATAATGTCCTTCTTACTAAAATGTAGGTCTCACAACTATCACAAATATTTATGGTTATATTTAGACAGATTTTGAGTCTTTGCATGTCATTAAAGCCAATAGAGGTTGTAATGATGTTGGTTTTAGGGTATTATAATCCAATTGAGTGTTAAAGAAAAAAATATAAAGTTTAAATGATGAATACATCAAGTTTAAATCGCAATGCCCACATGGAACTGAAGCACTTTCTACTTACTACTTAGATCAACGTCCATTATTTCAAAGTCTATGATGAAATTTGTTCTTATTCTCTTCTAAAACCAGAAGAAACAAGATTAAATAAAAATATATATTAATTACACAACTCAAGAAATTCAATGAACTTGATATCATAAATTCAGCAGTAAATGCTATGGATTTTTTATCCTAAACTCATTGACGATGATGATGAAAAAAAAAAAAAAGCTATAGCTAAAATAATGTGCTGTATAGATTGCGATTTGACATTCAGTCTTTAAACTTATATTGTATTTTTATATTTTTAAACATATTTGTTAAACCTAAAGTACTCCTCATATATATCATGTAGAGAGTTAAAATCGTTTTTTTTAAAGGAGCTTTAAATCCAATAATGACCTAAATTTGGCTCTTTGAATTAAAATAATAGAACATAAAAAGTTAAATCTTTGAACTTGGGATAACATAAGGAAGATTTTATATAGTGGGCTTAGAGTAAGTAACGTTAGTCTCGTCAATTCACTTGCTAACTTTTCTTAGGAAAGCTCATATATTTATAAAAGCTTTTTATGAGCTTAGATTCAGTGCAAGTTAACGGAGGAATCTATCAATAAGGGAATTCATATTGGTCACCAATTGTTAACGTGATCTGGTGGACATTGTTGACAACCTAGCATTATAAATACTTAAGAATCCTTCTCCATTAACAACTCAAATATTTAGAGAAACAATTTTGTGCTACCATATTGCAATCTTGAAAGATCAAATATGGCTTTAAACTAAAAACATATACCACCTCTTATTCATAATAGTGGGTTGGTGCTTCGTAACTACTGCATGTGTTACTGGTGCATTTGAGTTCCTTGCTGTTGTTTACTCCTCATCCTTACCTCCTCCTCTCTAAGTCCTTCTTTACTTGTTATTCCATATTACATCTTTGAAATGAAATGTAATGGGAGATGTATATTACACCCGTGTGATTATTGCAATTGAATCACTTCATCTATAGATCTAATGTTAGATTCACATTAGGAAATCTGAAAATTGAAAAAAATAAAAAGAATCTTTTTCTTTTAAGCGAGAATTATATTGTTAACTCCATTTTGACTAATTTGATTTTAATTTCTTAATATTTATTGATTAATTAAAATATGATTCACGTAACTAAGTATGTAATTTACCCATTTTAGTCTTTGATGAATAAGAAAAAAGGGTAGAAATTGGATAAGAAGCAGAAGAAGACTTCAAGAGTTGTAACTAATACTACCTGGCATGCTGCGTGAACATTCTAATTAGTATACGTGATTAAATTAATGAGTTACGACACGTAAGATCATCTAACTATTGATTGAAAGAGATACCTAGATAAATGGTAATGGATGGAGGTAGATTAGGATGTCTGATTGGTGTGGAAAAGTTTCTGCTGGGTATAGGAATTAATAATTTCAAAGTTTATATAGTTAATTGAAAAATAAATCAAAGTTTGAGTAATAAATATGATATTATTTCTAATAAGAATATATAAGAAATTAACAAAAAGTATTTTCTTTCATGTGATAACATAAAAGATAATATAATATATGGTATGCAGGAATGGAATTTGAAACGAAACTGTGATTTTAAATTTTATTTTTGTTAGGTTTGGAAGTATTGCAAAAGATAGAATCATAATTTCTTGAAATTAATGATTCGAGCTTTAAAGAAGAATTAAATTTAGAGGAGAAATTGTGATTCCATTCATTTCTTATTAATTACATTAATTAAAAATTAAATATTTTTAATCTTTGATTAAATTATGATATATAATAATTAAAAATTACTATTACTACTATATATATATTTTATTCTATTACATTTCATGATTATTTCTAGATTAAAAAAAAAATTATTATTTCGATTTTTATTTCATTTTACTCTAAACCTTTTTTTTACGGCAAACATGATATAACCTACTGCATTAGTTTGAGTTGATCGGCAATAACATGCTTTTTGGTAAAGCATATTGATGACTATCTGCCGCATGTTAAATTTTTCTTATTGGAGAAGGATTAATGAGCCCGGAAGATGTGACGTATGACATTCAAGGGGCTATAAGTGTTTAGCGGGAATCATGGATCAAGAGACTTGAGTTGGTGGAGAGAAAGGGACATTGTGCATTTCCATATCCAGACAGCGAACATGGGTTTATCTTTTGTTTAACTTTTTTTTTTTTTTTCTTTTGCTTTCTAAGATGTGTTAGTTCTTTAATTTTACTAACAATATCGTAAAATAAAATTTGTAATTTTGTAGGCCCGTATTTTATTTCATGAATCGTTGATGGATGTTTTGAAACTAATATATATTTTCACAATATATCATTAATTTGAATTGTGTAATATATGTAAAATTGATTTATGTTGACAAGTGTTCAAAATATTTGCTATAAAACTATAAAAAGTGAGCATTTTTTTTAAAATACTTTTTTTTAGGATTTATTGCACATTTCAATATACAAGAAAAGACTAAAAAAATAGAAGAGACAGATATTTTTCTTCTAGTCTTTAGCTGGACTTCCACTGATATTTTATATTCGAATTATGAATTAGATGCAAAATGAAATGGGATAATTTTAGTACATGAGCTACGCATTTGCAAAAGCTTAGAAATATTATATATGTTTATTCAAGGTCCGATAATGAATACCCTAACTCTAGGACACTTGTTAATATTGATTTCACAATTTACAAGAAAGCAAGTATATGAAAAGAAGGTTTTTTTTTTTTTTTTTTTTAAATTGCTCCTAGGGCACACATTAACCTTTTACTATACATATGTGTGTGTATATATATATTCTTTATGTCCGTAAATAATTGAAGAACGTGAAAATTTTCCTATTTCCCTCGGAAATGCAAATCGAGTCGACTCGGGCCGGTCATGTTGGGTTGGCTTGGTCGAAGGACTAGCAAACTTGAGTCTTCCATGCCGTGCCATGCCGATTTCCCAACAAGGTCAATTAATTGTTGACTCTCCAAACCATAACAGGCAACAGCACATCGTACACAAAAGGATCCTACTGGGTTATTACGTATGGATTTTTTTTTGGTTGAAGAAAACACTCTGATCCATAAGAACCCCCAAAAGCATCTAAGCCCACAAGAAATCAAAGAAAATGTCACGGCATTACCGATTCAAGCCCATCATCTCAATTTATTGTCTCCAAGGAAGACGGCAAACAACACTTTTCATACCTCAATTTAAGAGGGAAGTAAACGGTAATAATAGTTTTAACTGTACGTAGAAGTTATAAGAGCAGCTACAACTATATTTGTGTTCTCGCCTAACTTTGCTCCAACCCTATACACAAATACTAACCCCACTCTACGAGCCACAAACATTAATTGGAACCTAAGCTGATGACAAGGACATTTTCATGCTAGCCACATTTCCTTTGAAAAATCCGAAGTTTGTTTCTAACTCTCTCTCCTCTATATTTATTTGGCAGAAAACACAGTTCACTGAACACATATACTTACTTGTTTGAGAGCGAGAGAGAGAAAGATGGCAAGTATTGCTGGTACATGCTCTTCAGGGCTGCTTGCTAGGCGTAGAGAAACTGGATGTAATGGAGCTCCTCTGATGCAATACAATGGTCTCCGCCCTGTAGAAAACATAAACATCCAAATGGGTGCAGCAAGGACTAAGCCAGTTTTTGCTGTGTCCAAGTCAGGTAAACGACATATGAAATTATCTAACGTAAAATATATATTACATGTACATGTGAACTTATATTACAAAGTACATTTCATTTCGTGAATGGTTTTTCATGAGCATTATTTTGATTATTTTATAAGCTTCTATATTCTGGGGGGGCAAAAAACAAAAGAAAAATCATTCTGCTTTAGCGTATAATAGTCCAATTCCTTATATTTAGAATGACGTTTTGTATTTTGAAAATAATTACTTTAGCTTATTGATACTTTTAATAAGGAAATGACAACAACAAGAATAAACACGCGTCTTTAGGTGGAAGTGTGACTCAAACTATTACAAAATGCTAAAAATATTGAACTTGGTGATGGTTATTTTAAGCAAAATTTGAGCTCCAGTCCAAGTAATTGAATTAGAATTATTGAATATTGAATTTAATGGGATAATAAAAAAGGGAAAAATATAAAGTTAGTCCATGATTTTTCATTATTTTTCTGTTTTGTCTCTAAATGTTTTTATTTTATTATTGTTATTATTATTTTTTTTATCTGAGTCTCTAACTTTTACAAATGTTTGCAAAGGAGGACAACTTTCTTTTTTCTTTTTTTCTTTTTTTAATACCATTTCATTTTCCATTAACGTACAAAACATGGCTGCCTTTCATATGTTCACATAATTAATTTGAATAAATAATAAAATATCAATAAATTAAATTATCAAAAATATTTTAAGAATTTGGAAAATAAATAAAAAAATAAAAAATAAAGATAATGAAATTTAAAAAAAAAAAAATTACGGCAACCTCAAAAGTCTGGGGTTGTCCATATTGGAGTGGCCTGTAGTCCACCTTCCACAAGTAGGTCGTGCAACATATGATCGCTGAATTGCACAAAAAAATGAAAAATGAAAACCCGATACGATTGCACAACCAATCGAGGTTTGTTTAATTATTTATTTATTTTTTTTTTCAAAAAAAAAAAATAGGCAGTGGAAAGCCAACCTCCATTAGTAGGGATAAGTGGGATAATTGACACCGGTTCAATGGGAGCAAGTGGGTGAGTCAGTATTGACAAAATCACTTGCATAAGGACTTGGAAACAAATCAATTTATACCTATATCATATCTCCTAAGTTACATGCCAGTAAATTTTGAAACCGGAACCTATCTTATATTATCCTAAAACTATCATGAAACTTATATCCTATAAAACCTATAAAATGTAAAATTCCTCATAGAACCCATAAATTTTATCTTCCTTTTTTTAAATTTCATGTTTCCCTAATATCAAAAAGTAATTTATACTTGATATTGTAAATTCTTCATATGCAAAACTTATAAAACCTATAATAAAGACTATAAAATAAAAAAATAATTTTTTTCTATTTTTATTATTTCAAATTTATGTAATCTTACTATTTAGTAAATAAGAAAGCATAAGAGACAGAATGGAAAGTTTAGGAGGAAAATGAGCAGGGTAAAGGAAAAAATAGAAAATGTAAAGTGAGAGAAATGGCATTAGGTTTAGCCACTTAGTGTTACTAACTTATGGTTTTTGATTTTTTTTCCCTTTATACTAAAATACTTATTGGTAGAAAAATATAATATAATTATTTATTAATACCATTTAGTAATTTTTTGTTATACAAATATAAGATACCATGTGATGCACATTCTTTATTCTTTAGAGTACAAGTTTTAAGGTGAGAATTAGGTAAGAAGTTTTTATACCTTTACCTATCTTACATGAGTAAGTTTAGAAAAACCTGTACTTAGAACCTATCATGTGAACCTTAATACTTACACAAAATTTACTTGGACGAGCTAGATATGAGTAGATATCTTATACAATAAGATTGCTCATTCACCGACACTTATTAGTAATGGGTTGAGTGACCCACTTTTTGAGCATATCGCAACCCACTTACAAAAAATTGGTGATCAAAATGACCATTTTTTTAAATTTTGCAATTTCTTTGTTTTTTCTTTTTTCTTTTTTAAAATTATTTTAATTATTCTACTACTTGATTTATTTTTTTTATTTTTTTATTGTATTATTTATTTAATATAAATACATGGCCCAATAAAATTATGCCACGTGTCTTCCTCTAATAGAAAATTTAACGATGTTAAAAAAAATCATCGTTTGTAAATGTTGAAGACTTAAATATAAAAAATAAAATCTTTAAGACTAAAATAGAAAAGTAGAAGCCTTAAGGACTAAATTTATACTTGTTCCATAAAAATATAAAGCTTACTTTGTGAGTAGATTGATATTAAGTTGGGTGTAATACATGTTTATCAATTCTATAAAAAAAATTATATAAATATGAATTACATAAATGTCAATATTAAATGGGATATAGAAGAAGTGACATTAATTACAAGAAAATTGTATATACAAGTTAGGATTTCATGTTTTCCCTACCATAACTATATAGCATCTCTTAATTGCAATATATATATATATATATATATATTAATGTTTTATGATAAACATGCAACAAATCCTATGATAATGTTGCACGTTACATACAATATATGTACAATCTTAATATCATATATACAAGGTTCGATATAGTATTAGTATTTCTGTATTTATTTTATATATTTAGTATCTATGTGATATTTATTTATTTTAATAATAAACATGCAAATTCCTCATATTAAGTTTAACTATATTCTGTGCTCAAATTTAAATCTGATAACGAGCAATCTATACAAACTAAACTATTGTGTGATTGACATAGAAAACCGATGACATGATCCAGCATCTCAGTCTTTGAAATTTAAGACATCCTTGTATCTGTAACTATTTCTAAAAGCTTTGATAGTCCATTGATTCAAGATAACGATTTTTGGTGGATGTTTTGAAAATATAGAGGATATTTCAAAATAGTTTAGGTGGCCTAGGATACCAAAAAGAATTAACGAATAACACAAGATTTTATAAATTCATTGTTTAATTTTTTTAATGCTCTTGTCATTTCGTAATGTAATGATTTCATAACAGTGACTTCTGCTGAGAAGTTGAAATGTTTGCAAAAATTACGACACATAAAATTCAAAACTAATGAGTGCAAATAAGTTAGTATAAATGATTACGTAAATATAGAAAAATAACAAATCTATAGGTAAATTATAACTAAGGTTTAGAATTTTCAACAATTCTGAAGAAAATTTTGCAATCATGAAAATGACCAAATATACTGAGGATTATGATTATAATTTAAAATTTATTTACTTAAGGAAAATAAGAAATAGAATACTTTACGTAAATCTATACCAAAATCACGAATTCTGCAAGCAAATTATGTTGAGTTAGAGGAATAAAGGATGCAGATATTCACATTTTTTGAAGATTACATTATATATATAGGAAAAGATGGTTTCAAATCGTGAATTAGTACAAAATCAGTTCACAGGTTTAATAAACCAAAACTGATCCTCCTATAATGAACCTCAATCGGCTGAAGACCTGTTGATTAATGTGAGTCTAGGCTAATTCAACCATAGCCCTATTCATAATCACTACAAATAAAACTTGGAGAAGCAAGAAATCTTAAGGAAAGTTAAGGAATATATTTGAATTCTTTCATATAACAAGTAAACTAAGGACATTGTTGGATATGAAAATGTTGAGAATAATATTTTGTAAGTTAATTGAGGATAATTGTGCAATTTTACTAAATATCAAATTATTGCATCGATTTTTACGTCGAATCATACATGCTAATGACAAGTGTGTATTACCAACTATTTGAAAGCTGCAAAATTCCTGCAGTATCTTTTTCTTTTTGGGTCACGTAGACTTAAAAGATTGGAACAATTATATAGTTAGTCTTTGACATTTAACAGGTTTTCAATTTAAATCCTAAACCTTTTATTTTTTGCATTCAAAACCTTAACATTTGTAAATATTTGCAAACCAATCCTTTTATTAAAAGCAATAAGTATTCCTTCTATTTATGACATGTGGTGCAATATTATTGGTTGAAATAATAATAATATATGCATTATTTAAGTAAATTGTTAATAAATTTAAAAAAATTAGGAACAAAAATAAAATCTAAGAAATGAAAAAAAAAAACAAAAAAGCAAAATAAAATACAAAGTAAGATAATTATATATACATATGTATATTATTAAAGTAAATTAATAAAGAAATAAAAGATTTGAAAGCAAAAGAAAATGAAAAAAAAAAAGTGAGAACAACAAAAGTTTGTTCCATCTACACCTTCACCTTAGAGTGGCGAAACTGCTCTTAGAGTGGTTAAAATGACTACTTCAAGTGAAGTGGATTGTTTAACCCACTAGTAGTTATGAATGGTTATTCGTTACATAAGTTGAGGGTTATGTGATCCTTTTCAAGTGGTGGGCAACCATCCATGGTTGATTCATTTAATTTAAAAATAAAAAAAGAAAAGGAGAGAAAGACCCATTAGATTGAAATTAAGCTATATAACCCTATTTTAAATTGATAGGTTTTTCTCTCTTTTTCTTTTTTCTTTTTTAAATTAAAGCAATTGTCGGTGCCTACTAATGTGTTGAATGGCCTAATTTTTGAAGGGTCTTAAACCATTTCACTTGAAGTGGCCATTCCAACTACTCAAGGCTTAGGAATAGCTAATTTTTTTTTTTATTTCTTTTCTATTTCTTGCATTTTTTAATTTTTTTTATAATTTATCAATTTACTTTAATAATATATGTATGTATGTATTTATATGTACATATCATTACTTGACTTTGTATTTTAACATGCATATTTTTTAATTTGTTTTCATTTTTCAATTTTTTTTTATTTTCCTAATTTTTTTATATTTTTTAAAAATTTGCTTAAATAAGATATATTATTATTATTATTATTTCAACCAATCGATTGTGTCACATGCTATACAGGGATGGAAAACTTAATATCATTAATAAAAGGACCTGTCTGCTAATGTTTTTAAAGATTCAAGTCTCCTATGCCAAAAAAACCAAAAGATTTGGAATAAAAATAGAATACAGTAAAATGTTGAGTATTAAATATATACTTTTCTCTAAGAAATTTACGCAATTCATGTAAAAGTTGTACAGGTTTGAGGTTTTGTTTGTTAAATTTTTAAAAAAGGAGAAAGAGGGAAAATAAAGGAAATTGAGAAAAAAAAATCAAGAGAAAAGAAAAGAAATGTAAGAAAGAGAAATTTCGTATCCTTTCATCTTCGAATACAAGGAACAAAGGATAAATTCTTGGGGTTATATTAACTTAAATCCTCCAAATTATCGCATTTGTATGCTTGCCACCTCAAAGTAATTTTAATTTTGCTTCTGAAAAACAATCTATATTGCTGGATTAACTCAATTAAACTCTTCAAAATAGCTATTGATATCCTTCACAAACATACAGTTTTCTAAGAGTTTAGAGGAGTACATTTTTAAAATTTAGGGGTTGATTGCAGCAATCCCATCAAGTAATACATATATCTATTATCAAGGTATAATTTCTATGAAGAGAGTACTTCTATTTAATTTGGATATGCTTGAATAATAAGCTATTGGCTTTTCCAAGTTTACAGAGCCTTATTATGTTATCAAAGAATCAAGAGCAATTCTCTTATGTATTTCCCATGACAACATATATATATTTTTTTTTTTACCCCACCGATGCTACAATTATATGAAAAAAAAAATTCATTAATAGTAATACGCTACATGTTTGGATTATCATATGCAGTATTCTCTATAAACCAAGTAGCAACAACTTGTATTATTTTGGCTTGATGAATTCATGTAACACTAAATAAAAGCTTTATCATATCAAGCAGAAGTACACCCGATATTTGAAGAACAAAGATTTGGTATAAATTTTCACTGCAGTAAACTGCTAACTGCAATAAAGTCCTAATATGGTTAGCTGTTGCGATAATTTTTAGGTCGAAAATGTGGAAAAATCATTGCCATGGCATCTCCAACAGTTTCTGCTCCTAAAAGAGAGAGAGATCCCAAAAAAAGAGTTGTCATAACCGGCATGGGGCTAGTATCTGCTTTTGGCACTGACACTGATAGGTTCTATAACAAGTTACTTGAAGGAGTGAGTGGAATTAGCAAGATCGACAGATTTGATGCTTCAAAATACCCCGTGACATTTGCGGGACAGATTCGTGATTTCACCACCAAGGATTATATTGATGAGAGAATTGATGGCCGCCTTGATGATTTCTTGAGATATGGTTTGTTTGCTGGAAGAAAAGCCCTGGAGGATGCTAACCTTGGACCTGAAGTCCTTGCAACTGTAAGTCAAGCTCTTGCTTCCTAAAATGAATCAACTTCCTCCACTAATCATGTATTGATATTAACATGCTCTTCTAACAAATTAAACTTTACATAATTGACAGCGTGTAGCTATATGTGCGTACAACGTTGTGTTTTGGGGTAGTTTTATCCTTATGTCGCATGAATTTCAAGTACCGAAAATTCCTACACTGGTGTTGCAAACTTACAGGGAAAATTTTACTTTGTACATGGTAGCAAATCTTGAAAATCTTAAATCAAACTTAAGGCCCATGTTTTGTTAATTTTTTTTGGTCTAATCTCTTCATGATTTCCTTGTGGATCCATCGTTTTGCCTCTGGCAAAAATGAATAATCTTAACAACTGAGGAAGCCCTACAGATGGACAAAACAAGAGCTGGAGTTTTGGTTGGTTCAGGAATTGGAGGAATCCAAACTAGTTCCACTGCATTGGAAAATCTTATCCTAAGAGGATATAGGAAGATAAGTCCATTTTTCATTCCATATAGCATCCCAAATATGGCTTCAGCACTTTTGGCTATAGATATTGGACTAATGGGGCCGAACTACTGTATCTCAGCGGCATGTGCAACTGCGAATTATTGCTTCTACGGAGCTGCTAATCTCATAAGACAAGGCGATGCTGAAATTATGCTTGCTGGTGGCACTGAGGGACCTGTGAATCCCATTGGTGTAGCGGGCTTCATTGCCTGTCGAGCTTTGTCACAAAGAAATGAAGACCCTTCTAAAGCCTCAAGGCCATGGGACAAAGGCCGCGACGGATTTGTATTGGGAGAAGGTGCTGGTGTGCTGGTAATTTCGTCAACCGCATGTACTACGAAATTCTTTTCTTTTATAAGTTGGGACTAGCTTTCAAATCCTAGGATTCTTAATGGCGAGCACGAGAGATCTGCCACTAGACAACATGAAAAGTGAAGAGCAAGTACTATAATTTTTGAATTTGCATCTTCACATTCTGTTGATACGGGGTGTTTTTCATTTGGAAAAAAGGTTATGGAGAGCCTGGAGCATGCATTGAAAAGAGGAGCCAATATAATCGCGGAGTACTCAGGTGGTGGAGTAACATGCGATGCTTATCACTTGACTAATCCTCGTCCGGATGGTTCAGGTGTGTCAACTTGCATTATCAAGGCTTTGGAAGATGCTGGTGTTTCCCCGGAGGAGGTGAATACAACTGATTTTAATTCACACGATCTAAATATTTCAACTTGAAATGTAATGAAATTTATGTTCATAATGGAATTTTTGCGGACAAGTAAAAAAATATTCCTAATTTCAGGTGAATTATGTGAATGCACACGCAACATCGACTGTAGCCGGAGATCTGGCTGAGGTCAGGGCAATGAAACAGGTCTTTAAAGATACTTCTGAGATGAAAATGAATGCTACCAAGGTATGATGATATATTACAAGCAATTGGTCTCTGAAACATTATATCAAAATGTAACTTGATAACGAACTAGAAAGAACAAAGAAGTCTCCAATTTGAAACCAGGTTAAATTATTCTGATGCTTCATCAATTCAATTTTTGTTGACAAATCCCGGTTACTTAGTCGATGATCGGACACGGGCTTGGATCTGCCGGTGCTTTGGAAGCCATAGCAACAATAAAAGCTATCAACACAGGATGGCTGCATCCAACCATTAACCAAGATGTATTTATTTTCTGAATCACCTTCTCTATATAATTTCTCTTACACCATTTTCCTAACTCTTCTTTATAAGACATGTTTATATGCTTATTCATGCAATGTAGGACTTAGAAGAGGAGGTAACCATTGACACAGTACCAAATGTGAAGAAGCAACATGAAGTGAATGTTGGTAAGTAAACATATAGGTCTCTCTTTTCCTTAAACTCCTAAATTGGACTAACAGTAGAATGCTTCTTGTATTGCTACAAAATGGAAAAATGCTTTTTGATTGTTTCGATTGATAGCTTTCGCATCGTTTCTAAACCGTAAATTTGACAAAATCAGACACTAGGAATCCTTATAAAATTATACATGTAACCTAAATAAACAAGAAAATTGGATCAAAGCTAGACGATCTAGGTACATTATTGTTTTGATAAATTTTTAAGGAATCAATGCGATGCTCACTTCAAATTCAATCATGTACAGCTATATCTAATTCGTTTGGCTTTGGAGGGCAAAACTCTGTGGTGGTGTTTTCATCCTATTCACCCTAAGGATATTACAATGCGGTCGACTAGCCATTCTGCTACAAGTCAGGGATGCTAGAAGAGTGTCCATAATTTCACTGCCACTGCATACGTAATCTTCCCAGGAGAATTTTCATAAAATATCGTGATTTTGTTTTCTATCTTCTGTACGTTACATGGAAAATTCTTGGCGTTAATTTTGATGAAATAAAGTCCATGTTGTAGATTTCATTACCCAAGCTCGACTAACATAATGAATCTGTTCCATGTCTTCCTCACCTAGTAAGGTCATGCAAGGCTCTATCCTACACTCGACTTTTCAAGCTCTAGAACTACCTGAAAAATATTTCCCAAGATGGGATAAGCAAATGCGTAATGAGAGCACAACTTAATAATTTTATACACAAGAATCAATTAAACAGCTCAATTAATTATATTATCTTTATTGTCTTCACATATCATTCAACAAATATTCATGGAATTAGACGCTTGCGATGATTCTATAAACATGGGTAATTTCCAATTCCAAAGTTTAAAAAACATTAACTTTTGTCGAGTAGAATCAACAGTCAATATATTTAATAACCAATCCATAGTTAGTCTATTCACTTTTTGAACCTACTAAGAGTACTTTTACTTATTTATTCTACCTAATCTATATTTCACATGCGTATCTTTTAGTTAGTAGTTAATGCCAGGCGTATATTTTAGTTAGTAGTTAGTTAGGCTGTTATTTTGTTTTCAGCTTTGGTATATAAAGGATTGTATGCTGTACCATTTACATTACTTTATAATAGAAAATAGAACATGTATACCCTATTATTTAAGGGATATGTGATCAATTACGAGTGCTCTTCGGTCGTTCTCAATAATCAACTAAACTAAAAGTTAAAGTTTACATTTAGAAAACGAATATAGTTTTTCAATTCAAAAGTTTATTATTGATAAAAACTCAAATACAAAAATAATGGACCTTAAGTCA
Source organism: Lumnitzera racemosa (assembly GCA_024138005.1). Taxonomy (NCBI): domain Eukaryota; kingdom Viridiplantae; phylum Streptophyta; class Magnoliopsida; order Myrtales; family Combretaceae; genus Lumnitzera; species Lumnitzera racemosa. The sequence continues at coordinate 17,600,778 of JAMXBC010000001.1, forward strand.
TCTAAAACCCTAAACCCTAGGATAATTAAAAACTTGTGACCCTAAATAAATAATTAAAAATATAATTTGAACAATCTTATTCAACTCTAGAAAATTATAAAATTTCTAAGAAGCAAATCATAACTTACGAATTAATTTAAAAGCTAAACCCTAAAAGAATTACACATAAGATAATTTTCTTATAAACTATGTTACATATGGATAAATAAATCAACTAATCACATTAAATAACTCATCATTTGAGAGTTAGAATCACATATTACTTAATAACCTATCAAAAACTACTGATAGGACAATTTCTTTATCTTACTATAACTTATACTATATTTGAATAAACTATGCAACTCCATTATCAACTCAATTTTAAAATATGTGAAGTGATAAGGCCCGTACCTTAAAAGACACCCTATAGTCGGTTTGAAAAGAAGGGACAAGAGAAGCCATATCATGTCGATCATCCATTGATCCAATTGTCTTTTACATTTACTATTTGCCCCTTATTACTTACATCATCAAATTATTATAAAGTATGGCTTATGTACTAAGAAAAAGACAACAAAAATGACTTAGTTGGAGCTCATATATATTCACTTCCAATCGGCCAATCTTCACTCCAAATATTCTCACTTTTATTCATCTTTCAAACCATTCCACTTATAAACCTAAAAGCGAACCAAGCCTTAAAAACCTTCACTTGCTACTACATATATACACACACACTCACAATACAAAAACATACTTTTGTTGCCTTTACTTTATCTACATCAAAAGTTATTTTAGGAAACCTTAGAACACTCCAAAATCGAACTTAAACATCAATACTTTGGTAACCTAAGGAGCAAAATAGGATTCTAAGTGCACAACCACCATTTATGCTACTTAGGACAAGCAAGTTATTTTTCTTGTTGAGTACTTTAGAATGTTTGCTTAGGAGTTTATATTTCTATGAGGATATTGACATATATATAAGGTAAAAACATAGCTAGTTTACCTTAAGTGATAAGTTTATGAATCTCTTATATGAAAATTGGAATATGAGCATACTAAGTTTGGTATTATGTAAGATACATATCTAACACTTAGAATAAAAGTTAAAAGTTTATAAGTTGAGAAAATAATAAAATATGTATATGGATGAGGGAATAACATGCTGGAAGTGGAGTGTTTGTAGAGTATTTAGGTATTATTTTTATAGTTATTAAGTTTCACATGCTTAAATCTAGTTTTAGGTTTTATGAGGGAATCAACTTTTTGAGATATAAACTAATGTATAGAACTTATGATAAGTATGTGATTCATAACTTTTACTTAGTACTTAAGCTAAATAATTACCTCATAAAAAAGAGGTTAAGTTGGAGTTAGAATATAAGTTGTATAGGTTCTTAATTTAACACCCCAAACATAGGAGAATGATGAAACAAGTCCAAAAACTAAGTTGGAAGCCCCTAAACCCAACCGACCAAATCTGGAACCCCAAAGAAACCTACATAAAAATTTAACAAAAGAAAGTAAACAAAGTGAAAAGGTTAACTAAATCAAGTATAATAAGTGTTTAAAGCCTAAAACTTAAAATCAAGCTTAATAACGTCTAAAACAATCCTAGAACTCTAAGTTGGACCTTCAAGAAATTTTGACCAACATCTAAATCAACCAAAAAAAGTTGCTTTAAGGTTCATAAGAAGTCCACATAAAACTCCTTAAGGCCAACAAAATCAGTAACTTTTGTTTAGACTAAAAACAAGCATATTTAACCACATAAGCCTACTTAAGAATCCAATAAAATATTGATAGCACTAAGGTCATGAGAGAAGGATAGAAATTTGACCTTAAAGATTGTTTTAAGCTTAGAGTAAAGTTGTAAGCTAAAGTCCAAAAGATTTCCTATAATAGTTAAAAGCTCAACAATTAAACTAACCCCAAAAGAGCACCAAACCTTGTGGATTGTTACTATTTTAACCAGTGAATAGATTTGTGTTCCTTATCTCAAAAATTTAATTACACCACGTTAAAGTAAACTCTAAAATAATGAAAATTGACTATTAAATCATAAAAATTGGATTTAAAACGAGAAACTTATACGCGATTAATGTTTTAAGTACAATTAGGAAGAACTTAAAAACTAAGTTAAAAGTGTAACTTAAAAGATTTTAGGAGAGCCTTCTAATTTTATTTCAAATTCTTATAATATCATATTTACCATATTTAGGGGACCCTACCGTTGGAGAAGACTTACCCTTGAACTACTACGATTGAGCTATGGTTAAGTAAGTGATTTTTGATGACCTCATGCTTGATTTTGTTTATAGTATAGTTACACTTAAATTATATAATGAAACTAAATATTTGTAGGATATGGGAAATGTATGTGTATGATATTTTGATTGAGTCCCATGATTTGATAATCAAATAATAATTTAGAAGTGTTTGTGATGATAGTTATGTACGTTGTATTAGAATAAGCTTGTTTGATCACAATGAAAACCAGATTAAGTAATTATTTGATTAAGAAAATATCGATCATGCATTTCTCATGTTTGCATCATAACTATATTGACTATTACCTTACGCAGAAAGTAAGAAGAGGCTCATAAGAGTAGGGGCTCTAATAGGGATTAGGCAACGATTATACCATTATTATATTATTAAGTCTATGTCTTAACTATCAAGCTTACTAGGTACTAAGCGACGTTAACCGTTAGCAAAGGGTTGTATCTTGTAACTTCCACTTCAAGTGCATGAAGTGAACTGTGGGGGCCACCATATTACTAAACTTAGGGATTTAGGCATAAACTTTAAATTCTTGAAAAGGAGTATATTTTCTATATGAAAAGTAAAATTTGTATATATTACATATATGTTTAAGTAAATTTAAGCACATTGGTGCAAGTGGAATAAAAATCTAAGTGTTAGGATGTGGTTGATGGTTTGTGTCGGTTAATTATTTTCAACCTCGACTATAGGGGTATAATTTTGAATCATGTACAGTTCTTAGATTATTGCATGTGTTACTTGATATTCTAATTGTTCATACATTTAAATGTTTGTGCATTTAATGAAATTGTTATATAGTATAATAAGGGGATTAACTTATTAAGTATAAGTTTACACCTCGATAGAAATCTTTTGCTACAGGACAATCTTTTCGTTCATCTAGGCCAAAAAATGTCTAAGGTGAGTCTGGTACGGGGGATGGGGCTATTTATGTAGATACCTTATTCCAGCTTATGATAGATCTTAGAAATTGTTTGGGTGGGATCTTAAAAAATTTATCAAGGCGTAATTGGTTAAAAGATATATGTATATATGTGTCCAACCAGATGACGTATTGATTTAAAAATGTACCTTAAAAGTTAAGAGTAATTTTTATCCATATAATCTTATATATAATTTATGGTACAATCTTGAATAATGATTTGATAACACAACTGTACAGCACAATTATCTATTAACATGGCATAGTCTGGGAAGGTCTAAGTGATAATATGAATATTAATAAAAATTTAACCCAAAACAAATATTTTAAGTACACATATTTATTGTTCTTTTCTAGAAAATTGTTTAATATTTTAATAGAACGAGCATAGAACTGGACTAGATTAATCTGTAGAGTTTAAGCTTAAAAAGAACATTTTATCAAAACGTTAGCATCTATACTTATTCTCTCTTCTTTTTTGTTATCTATATCTCATATATGAATCTTATTTGCATATGTTTTGTTCTAATCTGAATATGTTTGAAATCTGGCATTTGAAAATCTTTCTGATTTATATTTTATCTATTTTTATTCATAATTATGGGATGAATGTTGGAAAATAACAATTCGAGTAGTTTTAAGTAGAAGGTTTGAAAAAATATTTTATTAGTGGAAAATGAAATGTTAATTAGTTTTTTTTTTTATAGAAAAAATTGAAGGGTAAATAAGACTTTGTAAGGATTTGTTATATACATAATTTTATATTCAAGATTTTCAACTTTTCGAAAGTATTGCCAAAAAGAACCAAAAGATGGGAAAGAAAACGACTCAAACAAAATTTTGGTGTTTTAAAAAAAAAATTTGTCATATATTATATATTATTTGTTTTTATTTCATGATTTTAACAAAAATGGTTATTGGTGTAAGAATTGTAAAATGAAAATTTACCTACTCTTAGAGGAAAATGTTTATGAATACAAATTTTATGAATTGGAAACACAAATTTTAATTCGTACGAGTAACTAAGGCTAACTTCATAGTGATGTGTTAAGTACTAAATTTTATAAGGGATATATATATCTATATATACACACTTAAATTTCCATTTCTTTTTTTTTTTGGTGTTTCAAACATATAGATGCCCAAATGATAGGAAAAAATAGCAATCTTAACAAACTTAGGCCATCCTTATGGTTTAATCTAGCTTGACCATAAAGCTAATTTGATCTAACCTAAGAGTGAATGGATGCAAGATGAGTAGGATATAAAGACCTATTCAGACCGTATTTTATAAGTATAGATTTCCAAACTTTTGTACTCGGAACCTATCTTACGACACTTTGAAACTATCTTATATCATATACATTGTAAATTTAATAAGGTGTAAGGTACAATGTAGAACTTGTATTTTCTTTTTTTTTTCCCTTTTATTTTCATTTCAAAATGTTATATTGGTTGTATAATCAATATCAAACCTATGACTTCACTACCACTAGATCAGCTAGTAATAATTTGAAAGGAATTAGATCTTATAATGTAAATAAATGATTGCACAATCCATACATACAAGAAGCTAAGACATATCCTTTTTTGGCAAATAATTTGAGAATTGGGATTTTTTTAAGATCTTACTATACTAAGGTTATTAAAAGAGGAAAAGGAAAACGAGGTAAAAAATGGCATAGTAAAAGAAGAGAGGGTTTCACCTGAAAAAATTAAAAAATAAATAAGTAAAATGAAGAGTGACTAAACAATAGACATAATCGGCATGTAATCTTTAGGATTTTTTTATGAGCTGGGCTTCTATTATTATTTTCTTTAAAGTTGACCGGAAAAAGGCAATGTTAATTATTTATTTATTAATATTATACAATTATTATTATAAAGCAAGTATTAGGTACCTTAAAAGGTGTACTTAATATATATTAGAGTACAAGTTCTAAGGTAGATATAGGATACCTAAACTTCATACCTACCTTATTTTATGACATCAGGTTTTGAAAAAATTCTATTTTAAACCTCTCATGTGACCATCATTACCCACTTAGAACCCACTTAGTAGAGTATGGTCTTAGTGAGTGCCCTATATAATAGGGTTACTTACTTACTCTTGATTCAATTCTAATCTAACCTTAATTGAACTGCTATTGAACCTCATTCTATCCTTTCAACCTTTGACAATCTCACATGTCTAGATCAGCCATCTGAACCAAGTCTAACACATTGAAAAATAGATGAAGGGAACGAATACAACTTAAGTGGAAACATTATACTACCAAATAAATCTTTGTAAAGTTGGACTAATATAACCTTTATTTATTTTCACCTAAGTACTAATTAATATTTTGCTTTTCCAATCCATTAATATATTATTTAATCCTCTTAACTTGAAAAGTATGTGACTTTTTACTTCCTAACTTTTATACTTTAGTTACCATCTTTAATATAACCATGAAATAAAAATTAATAAGTTATTGAGCTTGATATTTCTCCTTTTTTTTTTCTCTACAAGTTTTCCCTATGCCGATTAACATTAAACCTTACTTATTCAATTTTAATTCTCAACTAGGGTTTAAGGAAAAACTTTTATTCTTAAAAGAATTTCAAGAATCGTTATTTGATTAGGGTTGAGAAATGGTTTAGGTCAAAATCAAATGGGTAGATTTGGTTTTTATCTAAACATTGCTTCATGTGGGGAAAAACCGATTTTTAAAAAGGTTTTTTGAAAAACTAGAGAATTGAGTATGGGGGTTAGGTTTTTTTAAACCCTTACAGATACTATAAGCTTTTCAAATTTGGAATTAGTTCCCTAAAATCACCTTTTAGAATAACATGTAAATTTATTGCTAATTTAATATTTTAAGCTAAAAAAGGGAATTTTTTTTTTCATTTTTTAGGTCATCCCGAAAGTGCATACATATTCATTATTTGAGATTAAACATATGTAATTCTTTTTATCCAAATTTTAGGCGAGTTGATTTATTTTAGTTTAAAAAAAGGTCGGATTTACGTTTTTACCCAATTCAATGTTATTTAAGGAAATTTTCTAAAGGGTCCTAAATTGAGTTTTTATTTTTGAAAAGTTCTAAAATATCCTAATTTTGAAAGCTTCAATTTTATTTTATTCCCATTAAAAAAATACACATTTCTAAGTGTTAAAATGGTTTTATTCATTTATTCTATTTTATTTTTCCATTTGATTTTTTATTTCCCTTTTATTCTTTTTTTTTTTCCATTTAATTTCTATTATTTATTTATTTTTTTCTTTGCTTGGTGTCCTAAAATAAAATAAATCTAACTTCCTAAGTCATTCTTTCTTTCTTTCCCTTTTTTTCTTATTTTTTGTTTTTTTAGGATTACATTTACAATAGAATTTATAGAAAAAAAAATTGAAAGAGCCTAAACACATAAGAAAACCAAACTAAGGAGCTTGCATGTTGTTAGGAATTGGGTACGGATATCAGATTCGGTCAGACGCGAAGTGAGTCGGGCTAATAGGCAAGAAGGAGCAATAGTGTACCGAGGGTTACTTCAAGTACTTTCAATCACCAAATTAAGCACAAGAGAGGGTCTTTATGAGCTTCTTATTGACTTTAGGGGGGTAGGAAAATAATGTCGAGGCGATTGGAGGCGAACGTGGTGGTTTTTGAAGTAAGTGATTGGCAATGGTAGTGATACAATCATAGTAGTGGCCATTAGATTCAAGAGGAAGGCATAGTTTGGGGTTTACGATAGTTATGAGTCTCATGGTGAGGTTGTTTTGACTTGCTATGGTGACTCAGGTAGTCTTTTACAAGAACAGAGGTCATAGGTTAGGGTTTGATGATGGTAGGTTCGAAGGCTCTAAGGAGTACGACAGTAGTTGGGCTTAGTGGTGTTGAGAAGCTTAGGTTTAGGGGGTTCAACTACTATAGCGGTGCAGTTTGAAGGTGATCGGAGAAAGAGAACTGTAGAGAAAGAGAACTGTAGGGAGAGAGAAAGGCATGGTGAAAGAAAGAGATCGTGGAGGAGGAGATTGAGAGATCGAGAGTTTGAGGGGAGTAGACCAGCAAGCCTTCACTCAAGAGAGAGTAATCCACTTATTGTCAAAGCTTGGTTGCCAATTGGAAAGTTTAGAAACACAACTTAATTTACATTTCAAATTAATGGGTAATTGAAAAAATTTGAATGTGAATTCATGTTGATTGGGGTGTAATAGTTATTCAAAGTCGTAGTTAAGGACTTCAAATCCTTCTAAAAGCAACCTTAGAAGCTTTGATTTCCAAGTCAACAACTTGAATTAAGCTCAATAGAGATTAAGCTTTAATATTAGGTCTAGAGTTGATTTGATCCATTAAATGATTGTATTTGGATGTGTTCTTGATCCCAATGCATAGCATCCCATGCGAACTTTGTGATTTTATGATTGATTTGGTGAAGTTGTAAAGAAAATCGGATAAAAAATGAGTTATTCAAGTTAAACTTGTATGAGAAACTAAAGGAAAGAGTTGGAACGAAGGAAAAAGAGAAGGAAAGATGTGTTGATGTGGCACTGACGTGCCAACTACGTCAATTAGTAGGAATGTACTGTGTATCCCAAAACAATACATGGTTAATGATATGGGTACTAGTATAGTGATATGTATCGTCCCATACATCATGCCACGTAGCTAACACTTGTCAGTACTTGACATGGTCCAATCATGAATTGCCATGTGTTACGACAAGACATATGGACTAATGGTTACTTAACATGTGGTAATGTATGTTGTGAGGGAAAAATAAAAGGCACTTTGTACCTTTAGTAAGATTCGAACTTAAGTCTTAGTAAGGATCAAATCTCTGATGCCAAGATGATAAAAAATCAAAGGATCAATCCAAAAAGAAGTAGCAGCGGATCTAGAAACAAATAGGAATGGGTATTCAAGGAAAATGGGTACAAAGAATAGGAAGGGTTTTGATAATGAATGTATATGGATATAACTCACCAAGAAACAAACTCGATCAAGGGTTTAAGCTTAAAATAGAGTTCAATTCGACTCACAAACACTAAATGTTGCTCAGGGTTTCAAATAAAGGTTAGATGGAACTCGCTAACCGATTCAAATGAAGGGGTTCAACACAATCTAACAATAAGATTGATAAAAACACGTAGATGATTAAAAAGTCTAATCAACACTTGATAATCTGGTAAATGTTAACTCAAGTATAGCCTACTTGAAAGAGAAAAGTTTCACTCTGTATATCTATTTGTCTCTATCTATATCTCCCTATATTAGGATAAATGTTGCTATTTATAGCAAGTCCTAAACCCTCGTGGCAAAACTGTAAATAAAGTACAAGGCCTTAAACCCTAAAAAATCAGGCCCATAAATAAAATAAAGGAAAAACATATATAAGAATACAAAACTGTGCGTTTTACAGAACTCGGCATATTTTAAGAGGATTAGTATTCAAACCACATGAGGTCGCCAATTGGATGTACGGGTTCGAGAAGGAGTCCCTGACATCTCGCATAGCTTGGCCGGGACATAAGAGAGGTCAGCCCATAATTACTGAGTTTTGGAATTAGTCGATGCTAGTCTTTCAAGGTTGTGTCAAGTGGTTCTTTCGTCTTAGGTACTTGGCTTTGTGGTTTCGCAACACCTCAGCTAACGATAAAGCTGATGACGAATGTTTATTTTCCTTCCCTTCATCTTTCTGGCTACAACTCGATTTCAGCAAGCATTAATAGGCCTTGGCTTGGATATGGTTGAAGTCCAATTCCCATCATTTCTACTGATTTAAAAGGAAGTCATCCTTAACGTTAAGTGTTGAGTACGGGCCGAGATGCCAAATAAACTTCTCATCCCTTTTCTCTTCACTATGAGTGCCAAGTGTCTTTGGATTTCCTCAACACTCATGGGGGTCAAGCGATAGCTCTTCCTATCCTTTTTGAACTGTGTAAGTGTTGAAGAAGCCATCATGGATCACTTTCCGGTCATATTCCCAAAGTTGGCCAAGAAGTAGATTAGCGGCATTCGTAGGGATCGCATCGAACTCAATCTCGTCCTCATACTGTCCCGCCTTAAATGCAATCCAAGCGTACTTATGTACATGGACCATACCCTTGTTATTAAACCACTTTAATCCACAAGGCCAAGGATTCGGGAAAGTCGGCAACTTCATCTTTTCTACCAACTCGACAAAGATAATATTGGTGTAATTACCTCCATCTACTACTAGGAAATAGGTCTTCCCATTCACTAGGCACTGCATGTGAAATAAATTTTTCCTTTGTCTGAGATCTGCCCTCAGGTCAGCTCGTGTTGCCATAACTAAGAGTTTATCGAGGTCCTCGGGATAGACATCTTCTATCAATTGGTTGTCAGAGCTCTTGTCACTTTAACTCTCAATTTGAGCCTCAAGCCCTTCGCTCTTTAAAGCACTTCACTTCTTGGGCCTTATTGCCAAGTGCCTTCTCTTTCTCAGTAATCTTTTTCTCGGCATAGGTTGGTTGACTAAGCTCTCTTTTCTCTATCTTCTTTTCTTACCTTCTCTCAACATACCTCTCAAGCTCAAGGCTGCCTTATTGAGGTTGACTACTCGACCTCTGATGCCTTCTTCTCCTCTACCTCTTTACTCTTAATGCCAAATTAATTAGCTCATCTAAAGAGTTGAACGGCTACAATTCGACTATATTGACAATGTTGTCTCGGAGTCCACTTAGGAATCTGGCAATGGTGTGGTCCTGTGGCTTGATAATCTCACACCTTGTCATTAAGGTTTCAAACTCTTGTAAATACTCTTCAACAGTATTTCAACCTTGTCTCAAGTGCTAGAAGGCATGGAGCATCTCTTGCTTGAAATAAGTAGGCACAAAGCACTGGTTCATCAATCTTTTCATGAGCCTCCAAGTTCTGATTAGCTCTTCTCCTTCAACATCTCGATTAGCAACCAACTTATCCCACCAAAGACATACATATTCAACAAAGGATAAAGAAGCTAGCTTAACTTTTGCTTGATCATCACATTCGTAGCACTCGAATAACTTCTCAACTCAGGGAACCCAGTCAAGGAACTCTTTAGGTTGGTTACTTCCATAGAAGGTCAATAATTTCAACTTAACATTGTTAAGTCCTCAGCCAAGTGCTTGGGGTTCACCCCGTGCATTCTGAGCTAGTCGATTCTCCTTGATTTGGCTACTTCTATTAGAGCTCTACTCGGCCATATTCCTTCTCGGCCTTGGCTCTCTTCTTCGAGCTTCTTAGTTTGTTTCAGAGTCAACACTCCTTTCATTTCTTATTCTCGGTGTAGGTTAGTTTTCTCTTCTCGACTTGGCGGCTCTTCTCAACTATAACTCATCATTTTCAAGCTCATTGGAACCACTTCTACTTATGGGTGTTCGTGCCCTTCTTCTTTCTCAACCATCATGTTTGCGGCCTCTGACTAACCTAATAGGCTCCTAAATAGAGTCGGTAAGATTCTGGATCTAGTATTCCAATTTGTTAACATGTTGCCTTAAGCATCCATGAAGACTGTCTCTAATGTTATTGACACTATCCTCCAATATTCTTGTTCGTACAATAATTTCCTTTAGAAAACTGAAGAAACTATAAAATAGAATTATAGTAACTTAGAAATAATCCACTACTTAGCTTCTGTTATTACTATTGACAAAAAACTATTACGAATAGTACGTTACACTACAGAACAATGATTAACAGAAATGTTAGAACCACAAATTTAATCTAAAGAACACTAACTCGCGTGTCTCCCCAAAGCTCTGATACCAAAATGATAAAGATCAAATCTCTAGTGCCAAGATGATAAGGAATCAAAGGATTGATCCAGAAAGAAACGGCAGTGGATTTGAAAACTAACAGGAATGGGTATTCAAGGAAAATGGGTACGAAGAACAAGAAGGGTCTTGATAGTGAATGTGGATGGATATAACTCATCAAGAAACAAATACGATCAAGGGTTTGAGCTTAAAATAGAGTTTAATTCGACTCACGAACACTAAATGTTGCTCGGGGTTTCAAATGAAGGTTAGATGCAACTCACTAATTGGTTCAAATGAAAAGGTTCACTGCAATTTAAGAACAAGATTGATAAGAACATGGGGATGAATAAAGAGTCTAATCAACATTTGAGAATTTGGCAAATGCTAACTCAAGTCTAGCCTTGCTCAAAAGAGGAAAGTTTCACTTTGTATATCTACTTGTCTCTATCTATATCTCCTTATATTAGTACAAATGTTGTTATTTATAGCATGTCCTAAACCCTAGTGGCAAAACTGTAAATAAAATACAAGGCTTTAAACCCTAAAGAATCAGGCCCATAAATAAAATAAAGGGAAAACATGTATAAGAATACAATACTATGCATTTTATAGAACTCAGCATACAGGCACTTAACATGTCTTAAGAGGAGTAGTATTTGAACCGAATGGGGTCAGTAGTTGGATGTATAAGTTCGAGAAGGGGTCCCTGATGTTTCGCATAGCTTAGCTAAGACACTAGAGAGATTGGCCCATAATTATCGAGTTCTAGAATTAGTTAACGTTAGTCTCTCGGGGTTGTGCCAAGTGGTTCTTTGGTCTCATGTACTCGGCTTTGTGGTTTTGCAGTACCTTGGTTGATGACATAGTTGATGTCGAATGTTCATTTTCCTTTCCCTCCTCTTTCTGACTGCAACTCGTCTTCGGTAAGCATTGATAAGCTTCGGCTTAGATATGGTCGAAGGTCGATTCCCATTAGGTCTCCTCTATCAAAGTGCAAGTCTATTACTAATAGGCTATTAGCATATACCTTGTTCATATGTACAATCAAATTGCACATATGGACTAGGTTAGGTTTGGCTACATTAAATTTAAGCCTATGCTCCGCATCTTCCTTTTATTTAAAGCCCTAAAAACACTAAAGTTTCTTTTAAAAAACTTATTTTATTAAATTATTATTTATTTTCAATTTTTTTATTTTCTAAATTTCTCCTAAATCTTCTACCTTTTGTGATTTTTTCTAATTTTTGTATTTTTGTGATTTTTTTCAATTTTTCGATTTATTACTTTTTTCCTTCTCTCTCTTTTTTTTTTTAAGAAACAAATTAGGACCTCTTACCCTATTTTAAAAATTTCAAAATAAAAATAAAGAATTGGCAAAAATGGAGTGTCAACAGCTGCCTCTTTTTGTGGTAGAGTTTAAGTAAAACTTTTATCATAAAAACAAAAGAGATACTATTTTTGCTTCAGGGATGGATTTATCCTACAAAGTATTATAATTAGCTAACTATCCTAAGCATGGTTCACTAAGGATTTGGTGAATGGGAAAAAGGTAAAATAGAGAGGAGGCAATCTAAAAGCTAGTCGACAAATTGAAAGGGGTTAACGCCCTTATAGGCTAACAGGAACTATAAAAGAAATTGAAAACTTGGTTGTATCCTTAGGGGCGAACTAATTTAAGTCAATGGGTGAAGCACTCCTTGAGCAAGCTAAGACGCTAAAATGAGAAGTTGGTCATGCTCTTTTTAGCTAACTAACTTAGGATGAAACATATATAGTAGACTAATAATCCTTAATTGGAATTGATTTAAGAACCTGGTCGTGCCGCTATAAGTTGACTAACCTAGGCAAAAACAGGTAATGTACTCCTTGAGATAGCTAAGGACCTAAATGAGAAGTTGGTCATGCTCCTCTAAGTTGACTGACTTAGGTAGGAGTGTTTCTAGTAGACTCGTAATCCTAAATTGGAATCAATTTAATAACCTAATCGTGCCCCTATAAGCTGACTAACCTAGGAAAAAGTAGGTAAAACACTTCTTGAGCTAGTTAAGACCCTAAATAAGAACTTAGTTGTGCTCCTTTGAGCTAACTAACTTAGGTTAGAGCGTCTTTGATAGAATAATAACCTTAAATTGGAATTGATTATATAAATTTTTGGGAGTGCTCCTCCAAGCTGACTATCCTAGGTAAATGGGCGAAGCACTCCTTAAGTTAGCTAAGACCTTAGGTGAAAGATTGAAACCTAGTAATGCCCTACTAAGCTTTGAGCTGGATAAGACTCTAAATGAAAAACAAAAGGTAAGCACCCTATGAGTTAGCTAAGAACCCTAATAGAGTTAGGATAAAGTCTTACGAATTAACTAGAACACTAAAAGAAGTCAGAAAGTATCCTAAGTGATGGTCATTATCCTATAAGATAAAGGTTAGATGCAAATGCAATGTTTGAAACCAATATGCTAACATTGTATAGAAGTACTTACCTAGTTTTGTTGATAGCACCCAAACCGTCAAACCCTGTTTTGAAAAGTCCCATCAAAACCAACTAACACATTCTTCAAAATAGATTCAAACCTAAAACTCCAATGGCTCTTTTGAGAAGTCACTTAAATCAGCCTAATATAGAATGCCATTCACTATTTTTGTTCATCAATTGATTATCTTTCAAATTTTTTTGAACTGTATCCATAACCAGTAAATATTTTCCATGAGGCATTTGCCTACTTGGATTTCGCTTCACACTAAAAAATAGACAATAAATCTCCTCATCGAAAAGGATCAACCCAAGATAAAGTATTTGAAATGCTCTATTAAATACTAATGTCCTATATCTCACTTTCATCTTTTCTCATGTTTTCAGTATATGGATTTCATTTGAATAGAGTAAGAGAATAGGACCTTTTAATGGAGCAGGGAAAGTGATGGAGGTGATTCCAATATCAACAACTGCTAGGGATATCAAACTTTGCTTATAGAAGATGAAAATTTAAGATCACTGTCATTTTCACATTCTGAGAAAAAATTTCCATATTTTCATAGGTAGTACAATTTTTGGCATTAACATTTACAGGATCTCTCAACTCTAGACCATCAATTTGTGATAAAATTAAAGCCCCTCCCAGTAATACTTGCTTTATGATATAAGGACCTTTGTAATTAGGTGAAAATTTTTCTCTAGAGTCTTGTGTACTGGGGAAAACCTTTCTCAACACTATATCACCCTCTTTGAAGTTTCGGGGCTCAAGCCATTCTTTGTTGGTTACACTAATTATGATACAGGATTATAAACCTTTTCTCATCAATCAATCTCAGCTACTCAATGCGTTTCTTTTCCTAATCAACCTCATTTAACTAAGTTTTGAGAGACAAGATCTTAATTTCCAGTAGTAATACCGCCTCAGTGCCATATACTAGGGAAGGTGTTGCTTCTATTGATGCTCTAATGGAAGTCTGATAAGCCGTGAATGTGAATAGCAACTTCTCATACCAATCCTTGTGTGCAATAGCTATCTTTTCAATTATTATTTTGAGGTTTTTGTTGGCTACTTCGATGGCTCCATTCATCTGGGGTTGATAATGTATAGAGTTTCTATGGATGATCTTAAACTGTCGGCACAATTCTAACATAAGCTTATTGTTAAGATTTGTACCATTGTTGGTGATGATCATTTCTGGAGCCCTGTATCAAGCTAAGATATCTCTCTTGATGAAGTTGAACACCACTCCTTTAGTAACACTCAAATAAGATGAAGCCTTGACCTACTTACTGAAATAATCAATAGAGGCTAATATGAAGTAATGACCATTAGATGCTTTTGGAGTAATTGGGCCAATGATGCCTATGCCCCATGTTGAGAATGGCCATGGTATAGAGAGTATGTGTAATTCTTGAGGCGGGGCATTTATCTTATTTACATAAACTTGGCATAGGTGAAAATACCTGACATGCTTGATGCAATCCCTTTCTATTATTGACTAGTAGTATTTTGGTGACATGGACTGGGACCAAGGACAAATGAGGCCGACCTTTGGGGTAGGTCCGATCCTACCAAAGGGAATGAAAAGTAAATGGAGTTGATGGTTTTGCAATCCCATACACTAACTATACGGATATGACACACTGTATAACTATGCATGGATCTAAGACTTGCTGGATGCGATGCACCGATCTAAGTTGTAAGGTTGCCTACTACAATCCTTGTTAAAGGGATTGATAAGAGCTGGTAAAGGAGAGAGAACTTTCTGAGAAAAAAGACTAAAAAAAGGGGGTTTTCATTAATATTCCATACATCTATGCATTGTTACAAAAGTTGCTATTTATAGTACGTCCTAAACTTTAGTGGCAAAATTGTAAATAATGTACAAGGCCTTAAACCTTATAGAATTGGGCTAATAAATAAAATAAGGAGAAACAAGTACAAAAATATAAAACTGTGCATTTCGTCGGGAGAAGTCAACATGTGGTCATTTGGCATGCTTTAGAGGTAGTCTCATAGTGCTTGGCTAAGACACCAGAGAGGTCAGCCTATAGTTGCCAAGTTCTGAAGTCAGTAGGCAATAGTTCTCCGAGGTGTGCTGAGTGGATCTAACACTCAAAGTGATCTCTTAACTGCTAAGTCGACAATAGACTTGAGCCGAGTGAATCCAACTCTCAAAAAGATGATACCTTAGCCTATTGGTAAGCATGATGCCAAGTAAGTGATTGGTCAGGTGTAGGTGAGGATTGGTCATTTTCTCAACCTTATGCTTCTCGGCACTCTATTTGCAATAAATAGTGTTATTTGGCTCGGTAAATAGAATGAGTTGATAAGTAGAAGAACTCGGCTTTGGTAGTCGGGTTGGTTTGGTACCCCAAAGCCTATATTTTCCTCTCCCTTAGAGAAGTTTCAACTCAAAACTTAGTAATTGGTAGCTTCAAATCCTACTAGGATCAAATACCAATCGATAAAATTTAAATTTAAACATAGTACACTACAATTCTTACAACAAGGGCATCACCAATAGATGCTTCCTCCACTCATCATGGGCTTTATCAATCATACCTTTTATCTCGAATCTTTCGCTCTACTCATCACGGATTCGATCAACTATACCTTAGTAATCCCAGCAACTATCAAGTACATGAAGAAATATGATCTCATGGTCATACAAAGAATTAGGACCTCGTAGATCTTGCGTCGGTGGGACATAAGATGGCTCTTTAATGGCAAGTGTAATTAGCATTCCCCCTACCTCTTCATAATTTGGCTCTTCCTTCTCTTTCCATCTACACATCTCAACTCTTTCCAATAGGAGAGTCCCATGGGTTAACATGACGTATCTGCAGTATATGTACCCATCACCTTGGCTTAGATAAACTCCAATCCACAATTGATAATAGCTCACAAGTGCGATGCTATATTTGCTCATATCGATGCCATGCAGACCTATCAAATGACTTAAATGCAAGATTTTGATATGAGGAAAGCAAACAAAGTAATTCTTGGGGCTACCATCTATGGAATTTATAGTAGGTAATGGAATCAATTCAGGAACATGGGGTTTTAACCACAATTCATCTCGGACTTTCTTGCCTCTACTGTTCATCTCTCCTGCAACTTTTACCTCTTCCTTTTCTTGGCCTTCCTTCTCGTCGGCTTTCGCTATTTGAGTATTCCTTTGCTACTTCATTTCTTCTTTAAGCTGCTCAAGTTGAACGAGTATAACCCCTAGCTGTCCATGTACATCATAATGGTCAGTACTAATGGCGGATTCTTCTCTTAAGGCTAATTGGATAGCTTCATTTAAGCTCCTTACTCCTGAGGGGTTAACACGTTGATAACCTTAGGGGTATGACAGTGTGGTACTTTGCATTACTTTAGTACTTCAGATTGAAATAGCTCGAAAGCTTAACAAAGTTCAAATTTGGCACTACTATTCCTAGTTAATCATCTCGGCAAACATAATAGTACTTTCTCAGCTACTATCATAATATTAAAGCAAAAAACACATTGAACAGCTTGAAGAAATGATATCTTGGTAAACAACCCAGATTGGAATTCCTAACCTTTAATATTTATATTCAATATAGGACTTATGATGTAAAAGAATTGCAATCCAAATTTTCACTAACCCACTTGAAGAAAGTTCAATTGAAACCAAACTAATATCCAGCAAACAAATCCTCGATATCCCAAACAAACCCAATAAGCAAGCACTTCCTCAAACACAAAATAAAATAGACATAATGAGTAAAACTTTCAACCCTATCTAGAACCTTGAGCTTTGATACCAAGCTGATACGGAATGAGGCTAAGGACAGACAAGGTTAGTCGTAGGGGTAGGTTCAATCCTGCTGAAGGGAACAAAAAGTAAATGGGAATCGATGGTTTTGCAATCCCGCATACTAAGTTTATGGATATGATGCACCATAGAATCACACGGACTTAAGACTCACCTGATGTGACATACCGGTCCAAGTAGTAGGCTTACCTACCACAATCCTTGCAAAAGGGATTGATAAGAGTTGGTAAGAGAGAGATAACTTTCCAAGAGAAAAGACTCTAAAAAGGGGGGTTTCATTAATATTCTATATATCTATATATCTAGGCATTGTTACAAAAGTTCTTATTTCTAGTATGTCCTAAACTCTAGTAGCAAAACTGTAAATAATGTACAAGGCCTTAAACCCTACGAAATTGGGCCTATAAATAAAATAAAGATAAACAAGTACAAAAATATAAAATTGTGCGTTTCATACAGAGAAGTCAACATGTGGCCATTCGGCTTGCTGTGGGGTAGTTTCATGGTGTTTGGCTGAGACACCAGAGAGGTCGGCCCATAATTACTAAGTTTTGAAGTCAGTCGGCAATAGTTCTTCGAGGTGTATTAAGTGGATCCAACACTCAAAGTGATCTCTCGGCCGCTAAGTTGACGGTAGACTTTAGCCAAGTGAATTCAACTCTCGGAAACATGATACTTTGGCGTATCGGCAAGTATGATGTTGAGTAAGTGATTGGTTAGGTATAGGTGAGGATCAGTCATTGTCTTGGCCTAATGCTTCTCGGTACTCTATCTACAATAAATAGTATTATTTGGCTGGGCAGATAGAATGAGTCGGCAAGTAGAAGACCTTAACTTTTTCAGTTGAGTTAGGTCGGTATCTCGAAGCCTATCACCCAGCCTCATAATCTTCTTGGCAAGCATGTAACTATTTATGTGGGGAACACATATTTCTTCGTGTACTTCCTTCATCAAAACCTTAACCTCTTTGTTATTTATATACCTTAAAAGCATACTATCAAATGATCGTTGGTATAAGGCAAACTCGCTTACTAGGAACTAGGTAACCAATCTCCTTATTGTCTTTCTATCCTTTCTCTCAGCTTCATTAGGGTACGTACCTTGTTGTTGGAATATTTTAATGTCATGGTACCAAAGCTTTTCGTCATGTGTATCTTCAATTGCTAGACAGAAGGCTGGCTTTTCTTTAGCGTCAATTGTGAGCAATTGAATTTCAATTCCACTAGATATTTGGATCATGGATGCTAAAGTGACTAATGTATTAGCGAATTGATTTTGAGTCCTTGGTATGCAAGTGAAAGTTATTTCTTCAAATTTCTCCATTAATTCAATCAAGTACTGATAATAAGGTATCGATTTAGGATCCTTCATTTTGTATTTCTCTTGAGCTCCAATAATGAACAAAGAATCCCCCTATACTTCTAACTCATGAATGTATTTATCTAAGGCTATTTTGAGTCCCATGCTATGGGCCTCATATTCAGCAATGTTGTTGGTATATGGGAAAATGTGCCTTATAGCTACATGAAACTACATACCTCTAGGGGATATCAATATTACCCTAATGCCATGCCCATATACATTAGCAACTCCAGTAAAGAAGATATTCCATTTCGAGACTTATCGTCTTTTTTTTTTTCATCAAAGCTACCTTTAGCTACTAAGATGTCTTTGTCAGGGAATCTAACTTGTACCTCTTAAGGGGTATCATCAAAGAGATTTTCTACTAACTGATTTGCTAGAGCTTGTCCCTTGACTAAATTCTGGTTTATGTACATGATGTTGAACTCTAATAGTAACATTTACCACTTTGAGATTATACTAATTAGAGTTGGCTTTTTCACCAAGTATTTCAGGGCATCATACCGAGTTAGCAATTCAATCTAGTAATAGAGCATGTATTATCTAAGCCGATGCATTACCTAAACCAAAACACAACACATTCTTTTTATTTAAGAATATTTCTACTCTCCTTCTATTAACTTCTTACTCAAGTAATATACGACTCAGTCCTCTCCTTCATCTTTCTGACCGAGCATGTACCCCATAAACTTTAGCAATATGGTTAGGAATAGAAACAACAGTTTCACAAGTTTAAGAGCTACCAAAATTGGAGGATTCATGAGATACCCTTTTTATTGTTTTGAAGGCTTCCTCACATTCTTTGGCCAATTTACCTTGGCATCCTTCTTCAGCAATTTAAATAAGGGATGACATTTATCTATAATTTGAGATATGGGTCGGCCTATGTAGTTTAAATAGCCTAATAAGCCTCTGACCTCTTTAAGTGAGCATGGAGAGGGCAAGTCGACGTTTGCTTTGACTTTATCATGAACCACTTCGATGCCCCTTTAGTTAATTATGAAACTTAATAATTTCCTTAAAGTTATTTCAAAGGCATACTTCTCTAGCTTTAGCTTTAATTAGAACTTTCTCAACCTATTAAACAACTTCTTCAAATTATCCACGTAATTTTCCCCTTCTTTTGATTTTGCAATTTTATCATCAACATATACTTTAACTTTTTTGTGCATTATGTCCTAAAAGATTATGACCATTGTTCTCTGGTAAGTTACCCTAGCATTTTTTAGTCTAAAAGGCATCACTTTGTAGTAGAATGTGCCCCAAATTGTAACGAAAGTTATCTTAGCCTTATCTTCTTCAAACATTCGTATTTGATTATATCTAGAGAAACCACCCATAAAGGAGAAGAGATGGTTCCTAGCTATATTATCCACTAAGACGTCAATATGGGGCAAGAGAAAATTATCTTTAGGTGTTGCTTGAATGACATCTCGTAAATCCATACATACTTTGACTTTTCCATTCTTCTTCATCATTAGTACAATATTGGCCACCTACTCAGGATAGTCAAACACTTTGTTGAAACTACCATCCTATAAATTTATGACTTCATTGATTTCAACAAGATATCTAGTTGGAATCTTCTTAACTTCTGCTTCTTAGGTTTGATATCTTCTTGTATAAGTAAGGATGGACTACAATCGATGGAATTAAACCAAGCATATCTTCATAGGACCATGCAAACACATCTTGATACTTAGCCAACTATTCGGTTATTTCTACCTTCTATTCTTCTTTTAAGTTCCCTCCAATCTTTAAACTCATGGGGTCATCATTAGTCCTAACATTAATTGTCTTAGTTGGCTCATCAATGGAGATTCTACCCATTTCATGTTTTTGCTATCTCTCTTGTATATCACTATGGTCATTGATATCACCTCAAGCAACTAACTTAATAGGGTCAAAAGTGATAACAATACTTTCATCTCCTATCTATACGAGGTATCCTTCGCTTTTATTCAGAGCATTGGATTTGGGCCAAAAATGTGTAAAGGAAAGAGTGTAAGTAAAGAAGAAGTGAAGTATGATGAAGAGAATGGAAACTAATCTTTTATTAGATTATCAAGTTTTTTTAAGAACATAATTGTAGAACAAAGGTAATTATTATAAAGCTCAAGAAAATACTAAATAATGATTCATCCTTGAACCTAGGGAAGACTTATTGCCATTGTAAGGACGAAGAACCAATTATTCAAGTGTTATAGGTTAGAGGATGGGCGTGCTAATTCATTATTGCTAAGGACATCCTCTTTTGCATATTTTAAGGTTAAAACATGAACTTGGATGAATATTTATGTCAATAGTAGAAAGGTCACTAGTGCATAATACAAACTGTCACCTTTCTTAGCCATTGCTTGTACGTTTCACAACTCTTCTATCGAAGTTAGAATGGTATCAATCTTCCCTTCCTTGAATTTTGGCCTCTCATCCTTCTTTTGATTAGTAATCAAGCATACCTCCTCAAACATTTGGAGCCCAAAGTCTTGCTATTCCTCAACACCTATAAGCCTTAAATATAAACCTTACAATCGTAGGATTATACTAAGTACACAAGGTTTAGGATGATCAGCTAAAAGATCCGATGAAACTGAAATTATCAATTAAAACTAGAAATATTAGTAAAAGTGACTACGTAAGTTTGAATTTAAGAAAATAAGTAATAAAATAAGATAATATAAAATTTGTATTACGTATATTACTTATTATTTATCAAAAATGCATATTTATTGATGTATTTCAATAACTAATAAATCGCTAGAGATAAATTATATATATACTAAAAATTATAGAATGACCTAAATAATATTTAAGAGTGTTTACTTATATCCCACCTGTATTTACGTATAGGTAAAAATACGTGAAATTACTTAAATTGCCCAAAAGTAGCTAAAAAATTGCTAAATAATGAAAGAAAATTATTAGAAAAAATTAAAGAAAAATTATAAAGGTTGAGAATAATTCAAAATCTGGTCATGGTAAGTTAGGAATCAAGAAACAAATTTTAGCCAATTAAAAGCAAGCAATAAAAAAGGTAAAAAAAATTGGAAGAGGATAAGTTAGTCTTGTTTAATTAATGCATAGAGTTTACTTTATAGCCCTATAAATAACAAGAAAATTACAAAAGCCAAGTTGTTTAGTTTGAAACCTCAAAAAATTAGCAAGGGTCGAAAATTGAGAGGAAAATTAGGGTTTAGAAAAAATTTCCCAAATATGTACAATATAAGCTTGTGAATCGAACCCACACATCATCACCATCTAGGAATGAACCACCACCACCGCCGCCCAACTCCAAACTGACCACCTAGACTGACCGATACACCTTAAATCAATGTTGGTAGCCGAAAGCTGAAAAGCTAGGTGAGTCCTAAATTTCATCCGATTTTGCAAAATTTCTTAAAATTATTAATTTTATCTAGAAAATTATGAAATTTATTATTATGATATTTTATTGTGTGTAGATTTAGGGAAAAATAATGATTAAGTTTAATTACGTTTGTAAATATAAGATTCTTAAGAAATTGAACAAAACCAAGCATGTTTAGAATTAGAAATAAATAGGCTTAAGAGTGTAGTTTGAAGCTCAATTTTTTTTTATAGAATACTTAAGTAATATAAAAAATGCTATGAAGCCATTTTTCAAAATTTAATCTTTAAAATTTTTTAGTAAATTTTTAGCCTTAAAATTATGAGAAAACGAGTAATTTTGAACTAATTAAGTAATTAAATGACTAATTACAGATTTAGAAAGTAATTAGATGTTTAAAGATGTTAATCTCTAATGTGGAAACCTAATCCTAGCCATTGGAGTATTGATTGCAATTAATATAGGAATTACATAGTAATGTGAGTAATTTAGTAATATATGAAATTGAAATTTTAATAAATATAAAATAATAGGTTAAATTGGATAATATAATAATGTTCGTACATGTCAAAAATGGTACAAAAATTAAATTTAGGTAATTATACAAAAAATATAAAATTTTCTTACATAAAAAATAAACCCGATACATTAATTTGGATTAGAATGTATCAAGTAGGTTAGAATACTGAATTAAGACCTAATATGCTATTAGGATACTTGAGCTTAATGTGATTAATTTCACATTAGGGTTCGAGACATAATTTTAGGATTACTCGTAATTGAAACTGAATTAGAGCCAAAATTGGAATGTAATTCGGAAACCGAACCTCGAATTAATGTAGAATTATCCATTAGTAAATAATAGGTATATAAGAAGAATTTAAGTTAAATCATAACTTAGAATATGTATTATCAAAGTATAAATACTAAAAAAGCGTATTTATATTATAAGATACCTAAAGATGAGCTAACCTGCAACTGAGTGATTGAGCGATCGAAAATTTCAAGTAAGTTAGGTTTATTACTCCACCGTATTTAGGGTACCATTTTAAAGTACTCGAAGACTTAGGATTGTGTATGATTGCGATTGTAAGTAGTTTTATGTATGTGTTTACATATCTGACTTCGTACTGGAATTTGTGTTGTAATTGATGACTATTATGACTAGATTGGTGTAAAATCATCTAAACATCCTAAATTTACGTAATCCTAATCAACCCTATTACCTTAAATCGTCATGCATTGCAACTCTTTAGAGGATTATTAGGATTCTCCAACCAAACACCGATACCTTCAAAAAATATAGCGCTGAATAGCAAATTGGTTTTTTCCTCATCCTTAGTCGAACTAGGTAACAGGAGGAGAGGTCGTGGTGAGGATGAGGGCATTAGTTCTAAGGATAGTCTTAGGAAGAATAGTGTTTCCATTGCACAAACTTGGGTTTGGTTGTGAACTACTACATAACATGGAAACTCCTCAACCCAGATTAGAACAAGTGAAATTACTTTGATTTCGCAACACAATGCAACATAACGAATCAGACTACATTATATGATGGCACTTGCTCGTTGCATTGTATGAAAATAATTGCTTGATAATCTTGTTTGTACTTGTATACATTCACAAGTCTCCAATTCAATTTGTTGAGTTGTAATTGCTCATACCCATATAAATTCTTTTATAGGTCCTGATTTTTTATCATTATGCCATGTTATAACTATCTGAATATTAGTTCCCTTTTGGAGCTATGGGGAGTGAGAATTAACTGGTCTATGATCAAGTTTTATTTAAGGTATTATTAGTATCTTTAGGATGAAGAACTTATATATGATATGTAAATTAGCTGACGGTTATGTTATGATATAGAATCTCCTAGGAATTCTATGGTAATGTACATGTACATATATATATATATATATAAATGATTGCTTAACTTTTATGTAAATTTTAGCTAAATTCTTAAATGAACTGTTTACTTTAAAGTGAAGAGTCGTTAACACCTTGTATAGATCGTATTTATAATAGGCACTGTAAGGTCAGTTCCTGTTATAGGTTTACGGTGGGACTATTGCAACTCTACGACTTAAGGGTGTAACAACACCAATGTAGGGTATGATTGTTTTTTTTATATATTTCATAATCTTAGTTACCTAGAATTGTTATGACCTGGTCATTTAAGATAAACTTAACCTTTTAATGTAAACTTGAAGTTATAGCCCCTATTGCATGAATCTAAGGCCTTTCTAATAAAAGATTGAAGGACCTTGGGACGTCTAAAACTTAGGATCAAACGTTAAAAGTTTGTGGGCTAATGACAATTGGCAAGTCAATCTCCCCTATAATTTCTCTCATGGATTCATCAAAGGCCTTGATTGTTGTAGAATTCGGCTTGATCATAGTCGCATCAATGCCTAATAGGTCTAGGTTGGTAAGAGGGCAAGCATTTAATGATGATCTATTGTCGATGAGGACTTTAGCTATTATTATATTGTTGACTCTTACCATTATGAAGATAGGTTTAGTATACTGATTACCTTCCTCACTCAATTCTTCAATGGAAAGTGAATCTAACCCATGGTAAAGATAGAGCTCGTAAATGATGCTATCTTTTCTGTTGATATTTCATAAGGGACCTTAACTTCCTTTGAAGTTCAGAATAAAGTTTCCCGATGTAGTTCAGATATCATCAATAGACTCATAAGAGATGTCTGTGCTGGAGTCTTAGTGAGCTAATCCATATCTTATATTCACTTAACTTGATCATCTTTATGAAAGCAAACAATCCTTCCTCACATTCAACTAGTTTGTTGCTTAATTCCTCTAATACGTTTTTCTTTTTAAAGTCTTCTTTTAGGTCATAAATTTTACCGAAGCAAGTAATCCCTCCTATGAAAGAACTCAATTGCCCCTAGTTAACTACTTAGTATTTGAAAGGGGAAGTTTTATAATTCTTAAGAGCTAAGGGTACATGGAAGGTATACCTCTTGGTTTTCTAAGCTTGCTTCTCCTCCTATTTGTAAAATTTGTAGACCTTGGCCACTTAGTTGGAACCAATAATGTTGATGGCAGAATCTGAATCGTTAAATATCATATTAATGATAGGGCTATGGTTAGGCAAAGAGTTATTGTTTATGTTTAGGACTTGAATTTTATATTTTAATCTCTAGCAAGAGTTAGTTGAATAGCCCACTGCACCAAATGATACTAACATGTTTCGATAGGATTGAAAACCCTTAGCTTGTATCTTTCGCTGGGCAGCTTAAAATGGATCAAATTATCTTTCCTCAACTTTTCAAGGACTAGCTAAGAGGAATTAATATCTTGGTGAACTATCTTGGGGCCTTGTTGACTTGAGGCTAGCTTCAGAATTGTTGTTGAACTGATGGAGGATTTGTTTTGAAACATACCTGAGTATTAGGCTTGGTGTTTGAATTCATTATGCCAATAGTTGCTTCTTTAGGTTTGCTAGTAGTAGGCTTCGTGGAGGATGGTCTTCTATCTAATAGCTCTTGTAACTTACTAAAAGAGATAGTTCTTTCAATCTGGCACCCTACTACTACTACCTCCACGAAGTTGGAGGAGGCTTACCAAATCAAGTGGGAGAAGTAAAGCCTTTCAAGAGTTTTAATGAAGGCTAAAGTTAGCTCTTTCTAGTTCATGGGGGTAGATACCCTTATTGCTAGGGATCTTTATCCCTGGGTGTACTCTTTAAACGATTCGTTATGCATCTTTCGTAGGCCAACCAAGTCCTTTATGGTTGGATTAATTAGGTGAGGTCCAACTCGAAAGGTTATTTCCTCGAGTACCCAGAAGTTGGTTAAGGCCCTAATCAAATTTATCTTAATCTTTACCTTAGGAAGTGATAGAATGGGCCTGATTTGGTGGGTAATGATCTCCTGATCCCTTGGGTTGAAGTGCTAAAGCCATTGGTCCAAAGCAAGTTTGGGTTTGATGGGCTTGTTAATGAACTTTTCCCTAAAATGGATGGAGTTGGTTGAACAGGCCATTTTTTGGAATAATTTATAAAGGAAATATTGTTATAAGACTTGAAAACCACTATTTATAGTAAAGTAAAAAAAAAAATTGAACCTTATTTACATCAGTTCTATGTTTACAACATGGTGAAATTACAAGGGAAATTAAAGAAACTTCAAGCCATCATTTCTTTTTTATTTCTCATCTTGCTTGATTATTTGTCAGTTCTGGATGTGGTGTATGCACAAATGGTAGGTTCTAAAAGTTTTTAAACTTATGTGACCTCACTTGTTTTTAAAAAATACTTTTATTAGTTACATTAAGATTAAGTAGGGATAGCCTAATCAATCCCAAGTGGTAATTACATCACAGCACCCAAAGCCTACATAATGACCCTCCGACCTTGAGGTCCTAATACAGTTGGGGTTTGATTGTTTCTACCATACAATTATGATATAGAAAGTAAATCCCCCTTAGCGTACCCCCACCCCCCACCCCCCCCCCCCCCCCCCCAACCCTTATAATTCAAAAAACTTAAATAAATTTAACCTTGAAAGAAAGGTTAGTACAACTATATAAAAAATAACAAATAAATAAAATAAATTCAGTAAGGTAATTTCAAAAATTAATTCTAAATTTAGAAAGTTAGATGACTAACCTTCTTGACATCTCTAGTAGAGTCCCCAAGCTATTGAGCTTCATATTTCTCTTGATTTTTTTTTTTTTTACCAGTTTTCCCTAAGCTGATCAACATTAAACCTTACCTATTCAATTTTGATCCTCAACTAAGGTACACGGAAAACTAAAACTTTTACTTTTAAAAGAATTTCAAGAGTCACCACCTGAACAAGGTTGAAAAATGGTTTAGGTCAAAACCAAATGAATATATTTGGTTTTGATCTAGACATTGGCTTATGCAAGGAAAAAACGTTTTTCAAGAAGTTTTTTGAAAAACTAGAGAATTAAGTTTGGGGATTTAGTTTTTTTTTAAACTCTTATGGGTAACATAAATTTTCAGAATTTAGAATTAGTTCCCTGAAATCACCATTTAGAATAATAACTAAATTTATTGTTAATTGAATAATTTAAGCTAAAAAAGGGAAAATTATTCTTTTTTTTTCCATTTTTTACGTTGTCCCAAAAGTACATACGTACTGGTTATTTGGGATTAGACATATGTAATTCTTTTTATGAAAATTTTAGATGATTTGATTGATTCTAGTTTAAAAAAAGGCTAGGTTTACGTTTTTATTTGATTTAATATTATTTAAGGAAATTTTTTAAAAGGTCTTAAATCAAGTTTTTATTTTTGGAAAGTTCTAAAATATCCTAATTTTGAAAGTGTCCATTTTATTTTGTTTCTTTTTTTGAAAAAAAAAATACGTTTCTAAGTGTTAAAATGGTTTCATTCATTCGTTCTATTTTATTTTTCCAATTACTTTTTATTTTCCCTTTTTTTCTACCTTATTTTATTTTATTTCTATTCCAAAATAAAATAAATAAAATAATCTAACTTCCTAAGTCATTCTTTCTTTCTTTCTTTTTTTTTTCTTTTTCTTATTTTTCAATTTTTTAGGATTACATTTACAATAGAATTAACAAAAAATAAAAAAAAAGTTACATTAAAAGATTCGAAACACATAAGAAAACTAAACCAAGGAGCTTTCGTAGGTTAGGAACTGGGTTCGGATCTTAGATCGAGTTGGACGTAAATTAGGTCAGGCCAATAGGTGAGAAGAAGCTATAGTTCTCGATAGGTTGCTTTAAGTACTTCCAATCACCAAATTGAGCGAGAGAAAGGGTCTTTATGAGTTTCTTATTGACTTTGAGGGGATAGAAAAAAATGCTAAGGTGATTGGAGGCAGATATGGTGGTTTTTGAAGTAAGTGGTGTTGTAGTCACAATAGTGGCTACTGGATTCAAGAGAAAGGTGTAGTTAGGGGTTTTCAACAGTTGCATGTCTCGTAGTGAGGTTGTTTTAATGGTGATCGAAGAAAGAGAATTATGAAGAGAGAGAGAGAGAGAGGCACAGTAAGAGAGAAAGAGAGATCATGGAAGAAGAGATTGAGGGATCAAGAGTTCGAGGGGGAAGCTAGCAAGCCTTCAATTGAAAGAGAGTATTCCACCTATAGTTAGTCCAAGCTTAGTTGCCATTTGGAAAGTTGAAAAACACAACTTAATTCACATTTCAAATTAATGGGTATTTGATAAAGTTTGAATGTGAATTCATATTGATCAGGTGTTATGGTTATTCAAAATTGTTGTTAAGGACTTCAAATCCTTCTAAACACAACCTTAAAAGCTTTGATTTCTAAGTCAATAGCTTCAATCAAGCTTAATTGAGTTTGAGCTTTAATCTCAGGTCTAACTTTTTTTTTTTTTTAATTTCAAGAGCCGATTCAATCCATTGAATGATCATATTTAGACGTATTCTTGGTCCTAATGTGTAGCATCCTATGTTGACTTTGTGATTTTGCCATTTCATCATTGATTTGGTGAAATCACAAAGAAAATCGGATAAAAAATGAGTGGAAAGTAAGCTGCCCAATTTGAACTCACACGAGAAAACAGAGGAAAGAACAGGAAAGGAGGAGAAAGAGAAGAAAAGAAGTGTTGACGTGGTACTGATGTGTTAGCTACATTTATTAATGGGAATGTACCATATGTCCTGAAACGACATGTAGCTGATGACGTGCATGTTAGTGTGGCGATACATATGATGCCATATAGCTAATATGTATCCATGGGTGTACGTATATGTGATACGCGTCAGTGGCTAACATGGTCCAATCAAGAAGTGCCATGTGTCATGATAAGACACATGGCGCAATGATTACTTAATACGTGATGATGTTTGTTGTGAAGAAAAAATAGAAGGCATCTTTTGCTTTTGGTAAAGTTCAAACCTAGGTCTCCTCTATCAAAATGCAAGTATGTTACCAATAGGCTATTGGCCTATACCTTATTCATGTGGATTAGATTAGGCTGAGCTAGATTAAATCTAAACCTAGGCCTAACATTCTCCTTTTATTTAAGGCCCTAAAAACACCAAAGTTTCTTTTAAAAAACTTATTCTATTAAATTGCATGAAAATTTATTTATTTATTTTCAATTTTTTATTTCTAATTTTTGTATTTTTGTGATTTTTTTTCAATTTTTCAATTTATTATTTTTTCCTTTTTTTTGTATTTTTAAATTAAGACCCTTTACCCTATTCTAAAAAATTCAAAATAAAAAGAAAGAAGGGGCGAAAATGGGGTGTATATATTAAGATTGAGGTTCCAAATACCTAATTTATTTCCATCCAATTGTCAATTGACTACAAATTTGCTTCTTTGGAAAAAGGATCTAGTGAATATAATTACATTTGTTACTTTTGTTTTTAGTGGAATCACAATACCTTCCCATGGCCACATATGCTAAAAAATAAATGTATTAGAATTACCTATTGTAGAAAGTTATCAGAAAATGAACTTACATTTCAAGTGTATAAGAAAGATAAATATATAATTATATGGTAACTTACCTCCCTTTTTTTAACAAAATACAAGTTCTCTCCCACTTCTTGTAATGATAACTTTGATTGTAATTGTAATTTCCATTTTGATTATATCATGTCTATTATTTATTTATTGCTGTAATGTTTCAACAATAAAAACACAAAATCACCCCCATTCTCTTCGATATTATAGCTATGACGTACAAATTAACCATTAGCTATTTCCATGCATTACAAGTAGATTGGAGGAAAAAGATAGAAGTAAAGAGTCATCTTAGTAAATGATATGGATAATGGGAGGAAACTATTGTAGGTAGTAAAGTTACATATAAAATAAGGTATTGAATACATAAAAAATACCAACAACTCACAAGGGCCTTAACATTATAGATAAAACAAAACAACCATAAAGGAAAATCGTCAAAAAGATAAAAATGCTTGTTTTTTCTTTAAAACTTATTATAGAGAAGTAATCCATGCTTTTCAAAAATATCATATTCAAAGATAAATCAATGCCAAAACAATTGTAATTTAGTAACATAAATACTGATCTCCCTAAAAGATAGTTGAATCCCCCTTCCCTTACGATATGATTTGTATTATAGTTAGGGGAAAAAAAAAGACAAAGTGAGATATTTTTATTCTTGTTAATAGGGAATGGTTGTTACATAAATATTTGGCGAATTTAAGATCAAAGAGATGGAAAAATGGCACGTAAATCATTTGTTATCCTTCATATTTTATAGAGCAATTGAAAGAACAATCACTTAAATTTACTTTCCCTTGCATAAAATTATTGAATATGAATATCGATAAAGTTGAGAAGGATAAGGATATCTATATACCACAAACCAAAATTACCCAAACATGGTAAACTATGCAATGAGCATTCCCTCTCCTTTCTTATCTTCTCTTTCCCAACAAAAAAAAAAGAGAAAAAAACCTTAGTGACGACCCTAAAGGCCATTTCCCTTTGTTGGCTTCTTTCTTTAAGAAAAAGGTAAGTTTTCCCTTTTTGGGTAAACTATTTCTTGAAATATGATTCTTGGCAAACTAATTATATAATTACCTTTATAAAGTTGCATTTACTCAATGCAATTTAAGTTTTGCCCATTTCTTACAATTTCAAGTTATAGATTTGTACAAAACTCACATTCCAAATATGCAATTTGTAAATCGCATATAGAAAATGAGATTTACCACATGCTCCACTACCCTCAGGCTAAGCGTATCTGATGTGGTGCCATTGTTTGTGTTTACAGGAGGTAAAGACGATGGTAAATAGTACCTTAAAAGCATTTTGAAATTTACTCAGCATAGATTGAATATCGGCGTTGCTAATAGTATTTTCACAGCAAACATTAACCCCTGAGTCACAATATTGAAAAAGAAGAAAAACTAGCCATTTTGTGCATAGAGATAAACATCTAAATAGATGGTTTGGGACTTCTTTAGACTGAAATTTCGTTTCCTTTATTTCAAATTCCATTTGATTTAGCTTAAAAGCAACCGATAATTCTATATGGTCGATTGTGCTTATACCCATTTTCTATAGTGATTACTAAGTGTCGTTGTACTTCAAAAGTTCACCCTGAAGGGCCACTTCCATCAAACATAAGCATAGTTTATTATTCTATCATTGCCAGCATACAATAATTCTCTACAAGCCTAGTGACATTATCATGATTTGAAAGATTACAATTCTAATGCTATGCAGGATGATATACTTACCAAGACAAACCAATGTAAATTGTAGTGACATCCTATAACCTATCCAAATAAAAGCTAACATATAATTAGGATATTGATATGAGGCAAGTGCACCTATCAGTTTTAATATAGTGGATGTGAGTCCGAGTCGATCTTTCAGAGACTTCGAGTACTAATATTAGCCTTAGCTTTATTATTTAACTGAAAAATTATGAAAGTTTGAATTAATTAAAAAATACTAAAATTAACAAATTACTTTAATTAAAAGACTTAATTAAGCAATTGAAAAAACGATAAAATCAAGAACGACTTCAAGAAAGTAATAACGTATTTAGGAATTATTTTCCCTAGAGTTAGTCATGTGATCGCTTAAAATATATTCAATTCGGTTTCACAACTAAAGTTAATACCTTTCTCAAGTATATTAACCCTAATCCTAAATTATTTACCAGAATTTCTTCACTTAATAATATAATTTAGAATTGCATTAATGTATAATGAATTCTCACACAATTAATTAACTTTCCGAAAGAAACATGTATCTTATCTCTAAGTATACGTGTAATTCTCTTCAATTATGTAAAGATCTAATTACACATGCAATTTCTCAATCAACATGCATAATATCATATATTGATGTTCTAGAAATATCAATCAATAATTAACGACATAATTGAATCAAGTAAAGATAGAAATTTTATTGAGAATTCTAAATCAATCCAAAAATCACATGAAACCCTAGGTTCCATAATCCTAAATACTCGAATTCTAAGCTACCATAATGAATCTAAAAACGAGTTTCATCAATAATATAAAATAAAACATGGAAACCCCTTTTATTGATGAACAATCTCTCTAATCTTCAAGTTGATGTTGTTTCCCTCTTTCTTCTCTTGTGTCTCTCCGTTTCTGTAATATCTCTCTTTTTTCTTTTGAAACCCTAATATGTCTTTTTATAGTGTATCAAAAAGATTTTGTTTTCGTCACCCGACATGGCCTAGGACACGACCGTGTCCCCAGGTCGTGTAACTTTCTGCACTTAGGCAAATTTTCTATACAACTTCAAAAATTTATAACTTCTTCGTTTGAACTCGGAATTGAGTGAAACTTGATTCCTTTTCTTTGTTTTCGAGCCTAGAACGTGTTTAAACCCTGAAATCAACATTTTACTCAATTAAGTATCAATTTCTTTAAAGAAAACCAAAAATGTATAGAAAATACTATAAAATCACCGTATGAAATATGTTTAAAATTAGAGTTATCATCTACCCTAATGATTCTCATGTGGGGATTTGCCTATATTTTATATATTTCATATTCATAAAGGCCCAAGAGCCTATTGAAAATCTTTGCAGGCCTAACCATGATATTTAGAACATACCCTTTTTCAATAAATGAGATCCCTAATAAATGGGAGTATTCCTCAATAGTCTATCTCAAACAAAGTGGACCAAAGCAAATGGCCGACATTTTGAGCTCCTAGAAATGGACTAAAGCACACACCAAATCTGAACTTTGAGCAGTGAAAAGGGCCCAATCTTATCTTATATGACTTCCTTTTAGTCTAGATTGAAAAACCAAAACCATCTTTTGAGTTTTCCCATAGGTTCTAAAGGCTCGTTGATGTGAATTTTCTTGAAAAAGGGCCAATATAAGAGAGTTACTAACCATTTCCTACAAAAAAGATGAAAATAAGATTACATCAAAACTATCCAGTTTACATAGGAATTACATCGAGACCTTACAAAGAAAAGAAAATTTATAGGGAATATATTAAGAAACCTTACAATTATATTTTTTTAGTCTTGCCACATCATATTTATTTTCCAACTTTAAGGAATAGTTTGTAAATGCAATTAAGGTAGGTTTTAAAGGTTCTTAAGCTCTATAACCTTATGTGCTTCCAAAGAGATGATTCATTAGTCACACTGAAGCTTAAGTAGAGTAGCCTGATCAGCCTTAGAAGGGGCCATCATGAACAATTTATACAATGGCTCCTCTCCTAAGGTCCTAAGATAGCTTGGTTTTGACCATTACTGATAGGAATCAAGGGCCCATCATACAATCTTGAACACATGGCATTGCTTCCCTAGTACATCATGCTATTGAAAGACAACTCACTCTTGAGGAAGAACTGTTCACCCTAGTTGATTCAATGTGTCTTCTAAGCTCCTTTGAACTCTCCATTATCTCACAAGTAGGAGAGGAAGAAGCCACCAATACTGTTGAGCCTAATCTAAACCAAACAATGCTCCCACCAAATGCTAAATTGAAATATCCCCAAATCCAAGCTACTGTGCTACCAAGTCGACCTCTACAACACATCAATCTAAGGCTAAGCACTAAATTTGCCTATTATTAACCTAACACGCATTTGAGGCCGACTTGTGCACTCTTGAGCCGACAAGCCAAGGCAGACCAAACAATCGGCTACTTATTAGACTAACCCTTCCTCAACCTAGAACATTTGAGCATTCGAGTAGCTAACACCAACCTAATTTGCTTAAAATCTGTTTTGCTCGGCATATAGCATCATTAAGACCACATAAATGGACAATTGATACGCGCCCTACTTTCTAACATCTGTACTGTCCTTTTGTAACCGAATATCCATTTTATCTATTTAAAATTTTGCCCTCATAAGCTATGTATCTTTCCTTTTTCAATAGGAATCTTTTTTTTTAATTTATGTAAACCTAGGACTTACCTTAATTAGGTCATATAAATACTTGTAATTTGTAATAGTCATATAATCAAAATAGTAATATTGAACTTCATGCATTTTACCCTTCCTTCTTTTCAAGCTTATGTTTTCTCATTAAGGATCAAGACCTTTAAGAGCTCCTATTAATCCCTTTAGCAAAGATCATGGTAAGCAACCGTAAGTCGAATGTTTGTGCATCATATCGACTACCGGCTTAAGTCCATGTGTAGTTCTATAGTATGTTATATCCATAAAGTTAGTATGTAGGACTGCTAAACCATCGACTTCCATTTACTTTTTGAGCCATCTTGTGGCTCAATCCCACCCCTTAGTTCACGTGATTCTGAACATCGTGTGTTCCTTTCTTGATGATTTTTACCATCCTAGTATTAGAGCTTAGCTATATTCAAGTAAGTCTCTATTACTTGGTAATCTAAGTAACATGTTACAGCATGTTGTGAAAGTTGTTTATCATTGTTGAGAGTGTTTAGAAAGCGTTAAGTGTTAAAGAAATTTAGTACTCTACTTTCCCTTATTTCTTGTTCCCAAAACAAAGTGTCAAGTGTTTAAGTGGTTTTTCACTTCATGGTTCTAATAGCCGTTGGTGTATTTGACATTGCTTTGTTGTAGTTTGTGGGAGGAAATTTTGAGTTGTGTTTCAACTGTTAATCTATAATAATAGACAACAATATCTGATTTCAATGTTCAAGGAACTCTAGGTAACCAACAAAATGGCGCTCAAAATGGCTAAGGTCAACAAGGAAGTTTCACATCCTAGTTTACGGATGGGCGTCTGAATTGACTTACTAACTTGGTGTCTAGTTTGGTGATTACCGTAAACAAAGAAAGACAATGAGCCAAAAATGATCCCTATAGAAGACGAGCCAATGAACAGCCCAAGAGAGGCAATAGCCGATACATCCAAGCTAATGCCTTAGCTCAACTACACCAAGCTAAAAGAGTAGATACAGTTGTTGGATACAAACTAGTCTTAGAAGAGGTTAAAGAAGAAGATGAGGAGGTAGGTGATGAAGTGGAAAAGTATTATGAACTGGAGGAGAGGAATGTTCGAGCTCCTACAGTGGAAGGTTTGAGGATACATATATCTAATTTTTCTAGGAGGGGTGATGCTGAGGACTACCTGGACTGGGTACATGAGATTGAGAATTAGTTTGAATGTCATGAAGTGCCTGATAATGCTAAGGTCAAACTTATTATATTGGAGTTTACTAGATATACCGCCCTGTAGTGGAAGATCCGCAAGCCACCCATAGAAGAGAAGGAGAACATGAAGTAAGGCATTGGGATGAAATGATAAAGTCATGAGACAAAGATTTGTTCTAAGCTATTATTTACAAGATGCATTCAAAAGGTTACAGGAGTTGAGGTAAGGAGAATCAAGTGTTGATGCATATGTAAAGGAGTTCCAAATGCTAATGATCTAATGCAAAGTGATTGAACCTGAAGAATAAACTGTATCTCGATTTATCAATAGGTTAAAGTATGAGATTGGAGAAATTCTAGAAACAAGGGATGTTAGTTCACTTGATGAAGCTATCTAAGCTACTTAAAGAATTGAGAGATGCCAAGCAGGAAGATTCTAAGCTTTTGTCAGTAGACTTATTACTAGCCAACTTATTTTGAATAGACTTGTGATAGAAACTAAGCAAAGTTACTGAGCTTTAACCTACCCAAACTACCCAAGTAAAGGAGAAAGTGATCTTTAGGAAGTTCAAGAAAGGCCAAAGCTTAAGAAGAAAAACAAGTGAGATCAATTGCTTCAAGTGTCAAGGTTTGGACATATGGCTGCTTAGTGTTACAACAAAAGAACCACAGTGATCCAAGGAGAAGCGCCATCCATTGAGGTAGATAGTATTGATGAAGTGGAAGAACCAAAAAATACCAAACAAATTGAGTTGTCCAAGGAAGAGGAGATTATCTATAGTGAAGAAGGCAATTTCATGCTTGCAACCATGGTGTTGAGAAGAGTAATGAGTATGATTCCTATGCCAATGGATGAGCAATGAGAGAATTTATTCCATATTCGTTTTAAGGTAACTAGGTCGTTATGTACCTTAATGGTCAATAGTGGTAGTTCCACCAATACAGCATCCACATTTATGGTTTAGCAATCGAAGTTGTTGACCAAGTGATGGGAATCAAGCTATGGGGCACTTGACCCACAGCCGGGCTCGAGGATTAGAGGGACTGGCACGACAAATCCTTATGTTTCAACTAACCACTGTCGAGGTCAAGTACCTCTTTGCCAAGTCAACTCTAATGTCGTACCGTATGACTATCCATTGTTGTGTGGTATGCTGAGTTAACGATTACTCTCTGTTGCCAAGTTGACCAATTACTCAGCCTCTTTCTTGTTGAAAAGCCGAGAGAGAAAGCCGAACTGACTAGGTCATCCCTGCTCAAACAAACCCATGCATCCGTACTTTTTTGTCCACATCTCCTAACGACCTTGCCAATGCCGCATCGCCACGTATACAGTATCACATATAGAATTTATAGCACCGATTATTATTTTCCTTGTATATTTATTTTTGCCCCTTTATAACATGTACATTGCCCTCCTTAAGAAATTTCCTTTTTATCTTTTCGCTTTTGGACAAGTTGCTCTAGTTTATAGGTATAAATACCCTTATACTTATAGTTATAAGATATCAGATAATCTTCAATACACTTTTGAATACCTTCTTTCCTGCGTAAATACTATTGTTTACTCTCGGCATCACTCTTATCATTTCCCTTCGGTAAGGTTAGGTGCTAAGTAACCTTATTGGACCAAATCATGCATCACATCGAATTGTACCGTAAGTCTTTGGAAGTTCCATTAGTCTATCATATCATTTGGAGCTGTTTGTGGGTTTTGCTTACTATTTTTGAGTTTTGCTTACTGTTTTCGTCCTTTACTTTCACCTTTTCGTACCTTGCCCCATTGACTTTTTTCGAGCTTTCTACAAGCTCAAACCCATTTAGTGACTAACCTTATTTGTTCTTAGCTACAGTTCGCATCACCAAGCCCTACCCCAAGCCTTATAAACTGCATTGGCTCAATGACAAAGGAGCCTTATAAATAACTAAATAAGTGACTGTGCTCATCAGTAGTTGAAACTATTGAGATGAAGTACTCTGTAATGTATTACCTATGAGTGCATCCCATATTCGTCTTGGATGACAACGGATGTTTGATTGGAATGTGATATAAAATGGAAGGAAGAAAACTTATCTTTAGAACATAAGGGCAAGAAGGTGAAGTTAAGCCCTACGATTATTAATCAAGTTAAAAGCATGTAGACTCAATTAAGCTAAGTTTTGAAGAAGGAGGCTTTGGTAATGACTAGACCTAAATTGAAGAGAGAAATGGAGCATGAGGACTTAACCTATCTACTGGTCAAAAGGTTACCTGATATGAGAGGATCAAAAGAGGAATTGCTTTTCACTGAAGTGAAAACTTTACTAAGTGAGTTTATTGACCAGTTCTAAACTGAACTGTTCGAGGGTCTAACCCCATCTGTCATCCGCCCCCCCCCCTCCCTCCCCCCCCCCCCCCCCAACCCATTCGAGGCATTAAACATGTAATAGACGTGTAACTAGGAGCCACCTTTCCAAACACACTTGCTTATAGGCTAAATCCTAAACAAACTGCTGAGCTGTAGAGACAAGTAGATAAGCTGATTAAGAGAAGGTATGAACAAAAGTCCTTAAGCCCATGTATCATACTAGCTTTATTGGTGCCAAAGAAAGATGGGACAAGAAGGATGTATATAGATAGTAGAGTAGTCAGTCGCATTATCATTAAGTATAAGTACCCTATACAATACTTAATAACATGCTCGATGAGTTGAATGGAGCAAGAGTATTCTTTAAGATTGATATCAAATTTAGATAACATTATATCCAAATGCAAGAAGGTGATGAATGAAAAACTGCATTTAAAACTTACTACGAATTGTATGAATGGCTTGTGATGCCATTTGGCTTATCAAATGCCTTGAGCACATTCATGAGATTGATAAACTATGTGCTTCAAGAATTCATTAGAAAGTTTCTTGTTGTGTATTTCGATGGCATTCTTGTATATAGTCCTAATTTCAAGATTCATTGTGAGCACCTCTGAACAGTCTTTTCAAAACTCTAAGCTAAGAAGTTTTATGCTAATATAAAGAAATGTGACTTCTACTAACTTGAAGTGATTTTCTTGGAATTTGTTGTAAGTAGTGGTGGTATGCAAGTTAATGATGAGAAGATAAGAGCAATTATCAAGTGGACTATGCCAACTTACTTAGCCTACATATGAAGCTTTCATGACCTACCATTATTTTATCGCCGATTTATAAAGAACTTCAGTACTATTATGGCACCACTCGTTGAATTGTCAAAGAAGAATGTAGAGTTCAAGTAAGGAGAGAAGGAACAAAGGAGTTTTGAAGAGGTGAAGAAGAGGCTAACTACTATTCCTATCTTAGCTCTTTTAAGCTTTGACAAAGTATTCTAAATAAAGTGTGATGCATCTACACTAGGCATAATTGCTATGCTGATGTAAGAAAGTCAACCTATTACCTACTTTAGTAAAAAAGCTAAGAGGAGCTACACTTAAATATTTTATATATGATAAGGATTTTTACTCCTTAATTCAAGCCCTAACTATCTGGCAACATTATTTGTTCCGAAGTAATTTGTGATCTACACTGATCACAACTCTTTGAGATATCTGAAGAGCCAACCTAAGTTGTCCTAAAGACGAGCTAAGTGGGTTGAGTTTATGGAAGGATTTTCTTATGTCGTAAAATATAAGAACGAAAAGAATAATGTAATGGCTAACAACTTATCAAGATGACATTTCCTCTTGAGCAAGTTGTAGACTAGATTACTTAGTTTCTCTATGATTAAGGATTTATATGCTAAAGATCCACACTTTGGCCCAATCTATGCCAGATGTAAAGAAGGCAGAATACTTCATAACTATTACAAGGAAGATGGATACTGGTTCAGAAAGAAGAGATTGTGTATCTCGACCTATTCTATGTAATAATTGCTAGTGTACAAAACACATGGTAGAAGGTTATCTAGATATTTTAGCAAGCACTGAACTCATGAGGTACTAACCTCTAGATTTTTTTAGCTAAGAATGATGAGAGATGTCTAAACCATACTGAAGAGATGTATTACCTACAAAAGGGTAAAGAGTCAATCCAGGTAAAGGCAATATTTACCTTTGCTAATCTCAACAAAACCATAGTCTAAGCTGAGCATGGACTTTATGTTAAGGTTATCGAGGATGTCTCGAGGGAAAGACTCCATCATGATGGTCATGGACCAATTTAGTAAGATGACACACTTCGCGCCTATTTTAAAACTAATAATGCTTCAACTATCTCTTTTCTTTTCTTACAAAAAATTGTCAGAATCCATGGAGTGCCTAGGACCATCATTTCAGACCGAAACTAGAAATTCATAACCCACTTTTAGAGGACATTATGGAAGTGATTGGGAACCAAGCTATTGTTCAACACATCCTACCATCAATAGATGGATGGACATACTAAGGTTATCAATAGAACTATAGGAACTTTACTTTGAGCTGCTATTAGTCAGAACATGATTGATTAGGATCAATACCTACCCATAATTGAGTTTACTTACAATAGGACCACCTACAGTGCCATGAGCATGTCACTAGTTGAAATCACGTATGGTTTCACCCTTGAGCTACCACTGGACAAGACGTCCCTTCCAAGCTAGAATAAAGATTAACTAACCATAAGGAAATCGAAGGCCACTAAGACAATATACCATAAGGTCATAGAGCAACTAAGCAAATTGCTACTAAGCTCGAGAGGCAAAGTAAGGGATGAAAAAATAGAGAATTTCAGCCTAGTGATTTGGTTTGGATACACTTTTGTAAAGACCGATTCCTAAGTTTAAGAAAGAGCAAGTTATCTCCCCGAGCCATTGTTTAAAGTGCTTGAAAAGATCAATCCTAATGCTTAGAGGATTAACTTACCTGAAGAATATGGAGTCTTCAACTTGTTTAACATTACTACCCTCCATCCATATGTTCCAGAAGATGAGCAACATGTAGCTAAGCCAAATTTGATCCCAAATCTCAAATAACCTGAAACAGATAATAGGAATCAAGGGTTGATCACACAATTTTGACCACATAGCCTTGGTTCCCTAGTATGCTACGCTATCTAAGGACAACTCACTCCTAAGGAAGAATTCTTCACTCAAGCTAATCTAGTGTGTCTTTTTCAGCTCCTTCGAACTATTAATTATCTCATCAGTAGAGGAAGAAGAAGCCACCAATACTACCAAGCCCAATCCAAGCCAAACAATGCTCTTGCCAAATGTCGAACTCAAATGTCCCCAAATCTGAGCTATTATATTGCCAAGCCGACCTATAAAACACATCAATCCAAGGCCAAGCAAATTCACCTAATGCCAACCTGACATACATCTAAGGTTGAGCTATCTAATCTCGTGCAAACAAGCTAAGGCTAACCAGATAATCAACTACCTACTAATCTTCAACCCAAAACATTTGAGTAGTCG
Source organism: Lumnitzera racemosa (assembly GCA_024138005.1). Lineage (NCBI taxonomy): Eukaryota > Viridiplantae > Streptophyta > Magnoliopsida > Myrtales > Combretaceae > Lumnitzera > Lumnitzera racemosa. The sequence continues at coordinate 17,641,175 of JAMXBC010000001.1, forward strand.
ATGTCAACTTGATTTGCTCAAAACCTATTCTGTTTGGTAAAAAGTATCATTAGAACCACATAATGAACATTTGACATACACCCCATTTTTTTTAAAATTTATACTATCCTTTTATAACCGAATATTCTTTTTGTTTGTTTACAATTTTGCCCTCATAAGCCATGTGTCTTTCCTTTTTTAGTAAGAATCTTTTTGTAATTTATGTAAACCTAAGACTTATCGTAATTGGGTTATATAAATACTTATAATTTGTAATAGCCACATAATCGAAATAGTAATATTGAACTTCATGCATTTACCTGTCCTTCTCATTGAGCTTGTGTTTTCTCATTGAGGATCAAGACCTTGAAGATATCTTATCAATCCATTTAATAAGGATTGACCTCATTTACTTTTCAGCTCATCTTGGGCAAAGACCTACCCCCTAATTCATGTAACACCAAATGTTGTGAGTTTCCTTCTCGATGATCCATACCAATAACTACTACGCAATAATAATGTAATAATCCCCTATATGTACCCCTAATTAACCTGTTTGGATTAGTACCATATATAAATAAAGAAAATATATTGTATAAAGTTATTTTGAAAAAATATTCTAATTTTAGAAGGTTTCAATAGCTAACCATCTTGAATATCCTTAGTGAAGTTGCTAAACTATCGAGTTTGAATTTTTCCTAGTTTTCAATATTTTTTTTTAACCTGACCTATATTAGATTCTATACTAATTCAATATAGATCCTCGACTAAGGATTAAGAAAAACTTTGTTTTCTTTTAAATTTGCATAAAAATATTTTGAGTTGCCATTCGACTGGAGTTAGGAAAAGTGTTTAGTCATAACTAATGGGTTTATTAGTTATAACCTAGCCATTGGCCTATGGAAAAACCAACTTTAAAAATGTTTTTTGAAAAACCAAATTTTGGGATTTAAGAGCTAACTTATTAAACCTTAAAGACTATCATCTTAAACTTCCGAAGTTAATTTTATTTTTCAATTACCTATTTAGCTAATTCTATATGCATAGTTAAAGAAAATTATTTTTTTTCAAGGTAAGTTTATTTTTAAAAAGTGAAAATAAAAATATTTTTTTTTTTATTTTAAGTCGCCCTATAGATACTTATATACCCTCTAGTAAGGATAAAACTTTCCATAGTTCGTTTTCGAAATTTTAAGTGTTTTGGTCTCCTTTAACTTTTGAAATTACTCGGGTTTACTTTTTATCAATTTATTTTCAATTATAAAAATTTCTAAAAGAGTCTTGATTTTTTAAGGGCAAAAGGAAAAAAATTGCAAAAAAATAAAAATTACAGAAATGCGGGTTCTAGGAAAATATTCCTAGAAATATGGTACTTGAAATTGCCCTTTCACCCAATCCAAGATGAAAATCACCTCTTTCAAGAGGCAATTTTAGATTTTAACTTCTGAATTTCTTCATCGATTGTGGCTTGTCTCTTAAGAGCCAAATGCCTTTTCTTTTGTTATACCACTTTAACATTAGAATCATTCTTAAGTCGATGAGTAATTACTTCCATCAAAATACCTTGTATGTTTGATAGGGACCATGCGAAGACATCTCTAATAACTTGAAGAAAATTTATCACGCACTCTCAAGGTCAGGCAGCATACTAGCTCTAATCTTGGTAGTATGCTCAAGGTTTTCACTTAACTAAATAGTTAAAGTTTCCTCCACTGGCTCACCTTAAACTTATAAGCGATGGCTTGTCCCCTATTCAATGTAGTAAACTTGATCTCTCTTCAAAGCTTTTAGGTATAAAGCCTTAGCTAGCTACTGGTCTCCATTACATGTTCCCATACCTATTGGGGTTAGGAATTTTTCCTTTTGATGAGCTATGGATAAGACCATCTTGAAAATGTTGATGGACGGTCAACCCATGATCCCATTATAAAGTGAGGCACCATCAATTATCACAAAGTCTACCACTTTCTCTACTATATTCTCGTCATCTATGATCTACAAATTTAAGGTAATGACTCTATAAACTTTAACCAATTGATTGTTGAAGTCATACAAATTGTACTTATAGGGTTGTATTCTGTAATTCATTAGCTTTGTTTGCATTTGATCAAATGCATGCTTGAAAATAATACCCTTCTAATTTTCGATGTCAACTATCAAGCCTGATTTTAAAGTTTTTATTTTCCTTAATTCAATCTATATTAAACCCTATACCCATTTAATATAGATTCTTGACTAAGAATTAAGGAAAAGGGGTTTTCTTCTTAATTTGAAATTTTTGGAGTCATCACCAAATTGAGGTTAGAAAAATAGTTAAGTCAAAACCAATTGAGTGGATTGGTTCTATCTTAACTATTAGACTATAAGAAAATCGTTTTTAAGAAGATTTTTTAAAACCAAAAGTTTTAGATTCAAGAGTTATCCTATTAAACCTTAAATGATGCTACTTTAATCTTCCAAATTTAATTTAATTTTTCAAAATATCTTTTAGACTTGGAAAAATAACTCTAGATTACAAATAAAGAAATAAATAAATTTTAATGTATAAAAGAAATTACGAAAATAATTTTTTTTTCTAAATAGAAAATAAAGAAAAATCCTATTTTAAGTTGTCTCATAGATATTTACATACTCTCTAGTAGGGATTAGACTTCCTATTATTCGATTTTTCACAAATACTTTCATGTGTTAGTTCATTTTAATTTCAAAAACTAACCAATTTTACATTTTTATCCACATAATTTTTTTAAGAAATGTTTCTAAGAGGGTTCTAATTTGGTATTCTATTTTTGAAAAATTCAACTAAAATCCTTATTTGAAAATAAGTTCACTAATGATCTTTTCGAAAACATTTTCTTCTAAGTAAAAAAACACTTTTTTTCTTTTTTTTTTGGAAATCAATTTGAAATAGTTTATTTATATATTTCAAAAATAAAACATAACTTTAAAACATTTTTACAAGTGGGAATTAAAACAAAATAAAAACTTTTTTTTTAATTTTTCATACATATTTTTCTTTTCATTCAGTTATTTTATTATATATGTTTTTATTTATTATTAACTTAATATAAAGAAAATAAAATAAAGGAAAAGAGAAAAGGAGGGTAACCTAGGCTACGCAAGCATATCGAGTCGAAATATGGGTCAACGGATGGGTATAGATCGATTTAGCAAGTCCGATTAGGGCCTAGGTGACTTATACGTGACTGAAAAATAGAGGAGAAAAGCAACGTTGGTAAAGAGCTCCTTGTGGTAGTTTTAGGTGGGTAACTTAATAGGGAAAGTCGATTTTCATGTCTTTTAGATTAGGAAATAAGGTGTTAGTGATGGGTTATAACCAAAAGGTGGTGTTTGGGTGGTAGGTTCAATTCGATTGACAGCAATGGTGGTAATTGCCACATATAAGTGATTTTTGGAGATGAGAGGATACTTAGGTTAGGTGCTATGGAGCATGACCAACTTAGTCATGTGTGTAGTTTTGGATGGGGTCATGTGGTGGTAGGTATTCGAAAGTAGTAACCTAACCTGGGTTTACAAAACCCTTAGTAGTTTGTGGAAATGGCTAGAAAGTGCAACAATAAGAAGCTTGGAGCTCTAGGAACATAGTTGTAATAGTAGTTTTACTCGAAAACCACCACATAGGAGTTCTAAGCTAGAGAGAGTTGGACATGTAGTTGAGGGTTTTAATGAGAGAAAGCTTGAAATTTTGCTCATAGAGGGGATTTTGAGTTGCGTTTGATGTTGAAATGCAATCCCCAACCCCTTCATATATTGTTTATAATATGAAAAAGTTTAGGAAAGTCTAAATTCACATTAAAAGCAAAATTTCAAATTAATGGGTGTTTGATGTGTTTAATTCAAAATCAATGTGATTTAACATGATTAAGTTATGAAAACGTATTCCTATGTCTTATTCATGCCTTAAAACTCACTAGGAAGCTTTGAAAATCAATGAAAAAGCAAGAATCCGGCTTCATTTACTCAAAGTAAAATCCACACATTAAAGGTTTTCCCTGATTTCCAAATGCATTTTAACCCTTTAAATTATCAAATTTGGACATGTTTTTGGATGGAATACAAATTAGGCCATGTGATTTACACGATTTCATTATTAATTTGTTGAAATTGTGTAGAAACAAAAAAGGGATAAAAAAAAAGGCCATGAAAAGTAAGGACCAAGCTAGAATGTAGGTAGGAAAGGGAGAGAATTAGAGGGAAAGAGAAGGGAAAATGGCATTGTCAGCTGATAAATGGCTAACACATATCCATTTTAGGTAGAAAAAATAAAAAACACACAAGTGCCTCAAGTGGGATTCAAAGTCCTAACCTTGCTCTTCTTTCTAAACATAAGTCCAAGTGTTACACCAATGGGTTAGTTAGCCCATACCCTCATTTTTTATTTGAAAAACGCTTCTAAAATTACATAGGTCAATAATGAGGTGTCTAACCCTCTTTATGGTAAATTTTGAGTAAAGCTTTACCACAAAGATAAAAAAGATGTTATTTTTTGCCTAATAATATACTTATACTAAGAAGCATTGTCTCGATTAGTTATCTCAGTTATCTTTAAAAGGAAAAAACGGCTATCTTTAAAAGCAAAGTGTGCTTATAAGTCCTTATGGAAGAAATGTCTTTGGTTTTAAAAGAAAATTTTCACCCTAAAGCTTGAAGGTTGATCAATATAAGAAAACCTAGTACACTCTAAGAGCATATTTTAATAAGTGGACATGGTTTAAATGCAACTAAAACAAAAAGGGAGGAAAGGAATCAAGATAGCGCTTCGAAAGCAAATGGTCTGAACACTCTAAAAATTAGGATAGCACTCTGAAAGTATGTAACCTAAAGGTTTCAAATCAGGATAGCATTCAAAAAGCATGCAATCCATAGGTAACACTCCAACGAGCAAGCAATCCTAACATTTTCAAAATCAAGATAGAATTTCAAAGAGCATGCAATCTGAAGATTTTAAATTAGGATAGCACTTCGAGACCATGCAATCCAAAGGTTTTAAATCAAGATGTGGCTCCTAAAGTATGTGAACCAAAGATAAGGTAGTACTCTAATGACCAAGTGACCTAAAGATAATATAGCACTCCAATGAGTAAGTGGTCCTAACATTTTCATAATCAAGATAACACTCCAATGAACGAACAATCTAAAGATAGGGTAGCACTCCAACGAGCAAGCAACCCAAACATTTTAAAGCCCATAAATAGTGCTCTAAAGAGCAAGCAATTTATGAGGAACATAGCAAAAGAGATTATGTAGACATTTTAGGAGACCGTGTAACTTGGAGATTTGAAATGACACATTTGTTGATTGGTAACCATCTAAGACAGAGCAAATGTTAAGGACAAAACCCCTCGATTGGAAAGAGAATCGGATGACATTAACCGTGATGGCAATCATGTTAGAGAAGATGATTCTAGTCTTGAAAGTCAACTTAAGGAGAAGAATTTCCAACTGGGAGCAATATTCTTGTACTTCAACATTAACAAGTAAGCTGCTTTGGACCAACTCTGGAGCAAAAAATTTGACTACTAAGATTTACTTGAGAAAAGAATGCTTGAATGAAAGATTTTTCAATTGAAAACTTAGGCCATTAGGGTAGCATGGGAAAAGAATGTTTGAATGGACATTTCAAATGAGACGAATATTACTGACTTGGATTGAAATATTCAAAGCTAAAGCTAACAAAATATGAGAGATGGTGAGATTTATGTAAGAAACTTCCTTATTGCAAAATTGTTTGTTCACTTTTCTTTTCTTTTCTTTTTTATTTTGAGAAAAAATATTTGCTAACATGTTTGAATTCCTTCTAGGTTCCAAGAAAGTTATACGTAAGAGATAGGCTTTTCCAACAACATAATAGCTTGATCTTCTAGGTACCCTTTATTAGAGAGAGCTCTTTCCTTCTTGAAGATCTTTGAATTTCATGGGGCATTTGACTTTGAACTAAAGGTAAATGATTTTATGCCATTAAGGATAACTTCTTTGAATTTCTTCTTTCTCAAGAATAGATATCTTATCGAAAGTATGTCTAATCTAAGAGAACTTTCTCACACTCTCAACTTAAACTTCTCTCTTTTGACTTCGATTCAAAAAATTATAATTTGCCTTGTAAGTGACACACTTTTAATCAATCTGTTAAGTTTTTTTTTTCAAATTATAATGTAAAATAGGCTTTTGGTCCTTGGTTTTAACATGGATATTAATGAAATGGCTTTTTTTGAAAGAATCCATTTATTTAACCCAAGTTTACAAGTCAAGAACCCTTTAGGTTAAACTAAAATTATGCTTGCTATAACTTCAAAAGTAATTTTTTTTTAATCCATGGAAAAACTATTTCCTTTAATTAGAAAGGTCTTTGAAGAAGGTTGAAATTGTGGACAGATTTAGAATGAGTCTACAAGAAGATTGGATTTTTGGGTGATCTTAGTGTTTACCCTGCTATTTCAGATTTTAGGATTCTTATTTCCAAGCATGGGCCTATCTTCAAGAGCAAGCTTTTTGAGCTATGTATCCCCTAGCCCTTTCAAGCTTTAGTGTTTTGGACTTAATCACCTTATCTATATAGACTACTTGATTTCTTTCTTGAGCAACTTCGTTTTTCCTTTCAAAATTTCTCATTCTTCTTCTTAGCCCTTTTCCTCCATTTTTTTTCTTTCTTTTTTTTTTCAGTTTGACCCAAGGCAAAGGTGATCATCCTTTCTTTTGGCATATGACTCAAAGTGTATGTAGTTTGTGTATAATGCTTAGAATGAAAGCCCTTCTTCATCTTCAAGGATATAAGTTATTAGAAGCAATAATTATAGTTGAATTGATGAAATTGGAAAAAGTACAAATTAGTTTTAACCTTTTCTACCAAGTAATGCCCTTAATCTCTCATTTTCCTTATTGTGGAGTAGTTTTTTATAGGATTTAGTTTTCAAAATACACCATTAAAAGGCTCAACGAAAGTGACAAAGAATAATTCGTGTTTAGGATACAAAAATGAATGCCTAATGTTATTATGATTAGAATATCAAGATCAAAATGGACCTCAATTAAGGAATCAGTCCAATAGTCTTATAAAGATGTCATGAACTCTCCAAGTGTTTTAAGGTTGGTGTTTAAGATTTGACTTACCTCTTTTCATCCAAAACCTTTCAATTAGTAAGATAATTTATATTTGCCTCGACTTTTACTTGATGGGACTTAATGGTCCATGTGCCCCCTCAAAAAATAATGCCTCTCAATGTGCCCCATTAGTGAAGGGCTTAAAACCTACCCCTAATTAATATAGGAAAAGACTGCCTTGGCATTGGTTGTTCATGTGAGCTTTTCAATGCCTAGAGACAAACTCTTGGCTTTCAAGGTTAAAGTGGGTGGAAACGCCTTATGTTGAGGTTCTTTAAACTGAAATCAAGTTGGAACAGGTAAGTAAGCCTTGTGTTTGAGTTGATAGGCATGTCTTATGTTTAGGTCTTTTGTAGATCTCATGTTTGGGATCTTTTGGGAATAGATGAGCAGATTGCTTAAGAACAACTTTTGGAACCTTCTAAGAATTTGTACTCTCTCTCTCCTCTCTCTGTTAACATTGAAAACAATAGCAAGAGAAAGATATCTAAATTGTGGTAACCATTTAAAACTTATGGAAAAATGAAGAAATATTTTACAAAATGAGGAGGGTAATATAAATTTGAACTTTCAAATTCTAATCTCTATTTCCAAAAATTGATTTATTTGAAAACCATCTTTCAAAAATTAAGAAGGTTAGAAAAGTGGTTAGAGGAGAAATAAATAAGAAGTTATTAACAACACTAAAAGGTAATAATTTATAAACTATCTATTCACATAAGTGGTAAAAAAGATAACCTTAGGATTTTACATGCAATAGAGATATAGATTATTTGCAAGTTTGAGAATCTCTAAAAACAAACATAAAATGAGAGGTCTGATTTGCTTAAACTATACATATATATATATATATATTGCAAATACTCCAATAAGTATACCTGGTCGGAATCAAGTGATATAAAGTAAGGTTGTCGATCCCTTAAGAACTATAATATTACTAAACCTATGATAGTTTTTATCGATATTCAAGCAATCAAAAATAAATTAACTAATCTAATAATTATACTAAAACTATCAAAAAGAAAATAACTATAAAATTTCTAAAACTAAGCAATCAATTAAAAATTATGGAAAAAACATAATCCACTCTAGATTATGCAAATCAAATTGTTATCATGTTATATAGATTATTACCTATATGGTCATTCAAGTGAAATTATTATGCCTTAAAACTTAAGGATTTAAACTCCTAATTAATTAGTTAGCTCTTGCATCTTCAATTAATAGTGAACTCTAAATTACAATCATATATCTCCTAATACTATGATTATCTAATGTCCTAAATCAATTATTCCTAATGTTTTAGTAAATAATCAATCACTGAACATCACATTAATCTCTAGATAATTTCTAATTAATTCAATTAATACTGCTTCCATATTAATTAATCAAATTAGCCAAGAATTTCTAACAAACCCAATATCAACTCCCATATTATTAGGGTTTTTAACAATTATAATCAATTAAACAACTATAATTTAAATCATAGAAATTGCAATCATGAATCATCTCTATATCTATTAATCCTATAACCCAAGCATAATCATCATCTTAGTTATCTAGGGTTTCATCAATTCCCATAAATAAATTTAGTCAACTATGGAATTTGAAACAAAAGCGCAACTACTAATTGAAATTGCAAGGAAATTCATAATTGAAAGTATGAATAATTAACAGAATTGCATAAATATAATTAAAATAGATGTCACCAATTCTGAATTAGAAAAGATAAACTTTGTAACTCCAAAACTTAATCTCCAAAGCAAAATCTTCTCAATGATCCAAGTGATTCTACAAAAGAATTATTCAAAAACTATCTAATGACTGTTCTACAACCCTCTAAGTCTAAGGAAAGTATATGTGTTTCAAAACAAGTCTCTCAAACGGTGAAACATAAGGCTATTTATAAGAAAAACTAGGATGGCTCGCATGGCGCTTCTTTTTAATGAAGGTCGACGGTGTAAATTTCAAGACTGGTGACATAGACTCCAAAGGCCGCTGGTGTAAGTGTAGGTCGGCTGTGTTGAATTCCAATTATGCCATAGCTCATTTCAGGCCTCTTTGTTTGCATAAAACTCCTCTAAATCATTTGTATTTCTACTTTGAATCTTTCAATTCCTAAAATGTCCAAATGAAAATAATTAGGTACCATTTCTTAAAGATTTCTATAAAAACTAATAATAATTCTATCTAATTTGCACATTAAAACATGAAAAATATGCCTTTATCAAGGTCTTAGAGATTAACTACATGTTAGAACTTATGACACTGGAGTAGTATTTTATAGAATTATTTACAAGCAGTATAGATTTTCTTACTTAACGGCTTAAAAAGAAAAACTTCATAGTAAAAGGGGGTCTAAGATGGTGATTAACAACTAAAAAGAGAAAACCTAAGAAACAAAAGAACATGTAGATGGTTAAAAAAAAATGATGATTACTTTATGAAGGAAAAGAAAAACTTCACAAGGTATTGAATAATGATTACTATTTTTTTTTTTTCAATTTTGGAAACCAAGATCCTGGAAAGAGAATGGGGCCTTTACAACTTTTGGAAATGGGGAAATTCTATGAAGAGATGTTTTATGAAGTGGAAATTTTCCAATAGTTACAAATAATTAAAAAAAAATCCTTCAAAATTTACTTAAATCCCTAGAAGTTAAGTGACTAATTTACAAAAAATGGGAGGAGAACTTGTTTATTATCACTTGTAAGCTACGAGAAAAAGAAGAGTTAAGGATGATAATGAAAGGATAGTAATAGGATTCTCTTAAGGGGCAATAATAAAATAAATAAATAAATAAATAAAGGTATTTCCATATTCAAGAAACCTTAGGGACCATTTCAAAATAAGGGAATTAGAGGTTAACCTACAATTGTAGCTTGAGTATTATATGAGACTATTTATAAGACTGTGAAATTCCTTAACTTAAACGTAAGCAAGTGGTAAAATGGAACTACCATATGAAGTTTACTATTTTATAAGTAGCAATTTTTATTTTTTTACTTGAACTTTTTACTTCATTTTTAATTAGTGAAGAATAATTTTTTACAAGAAGTGCAAAAATGATAATAGGACCATTCATAGGGCATGACTATTTATAAACCTAAGCAGGAGAAGCATAAATATTTTAGCTAAATAAAGAAAAAATATAGTATGAAGGCACATGGATGCTAATACAATAGATCGATGATTAAATAATAGTGTAGCAATATCAAGAATTTAGAGTTACAACTTTATCAGAATTTCATTATTTTGAAATTACAGGGAAATGGAAATTACGAATATTATTTACGGAGAACATTTCATACTTACGTACTTATAATGGAAAAAAACTATACAAAGAGCTAGTATATACGGTCCTTACATAGCTATTACAAGAAAATTAAATTATAAAACTTTTATAGACAAATTCTAATACATTAACAACCCTTAGTAAATAGCATGCCCCATTACTATTTCTTGACTAGTTCAATAATTGGTATATGCAAATGGATGAGCTCTAAAATTTTCTTAAACTCTATGTCCTCACACGTTTTTTAAGAAACGATTCATTGATCACATTGAAGCTTAAATGGGGTGGTCTAATCAATCTTGAGCAATGGTTACACCACAGCACTCGGAATTTACATAATAGCCCCTTATCCTAAGGTCTCAAAACGACCTAAGTTTAACCGTATCTATTATACATTCATGATTCAACAAAACACTCATAAATGCCCTTAGTATACTTGAATTAAGGTTAGTACAAATATACACAAATAAACAAAATATATTTACAAAAGAAAAATACAATATGGAACGGGGTATTTTAAAGAACAATTCTAATTTTGGAAGATTTAAGAAGCTAGCCCTCTTGATGGTCCCCTATAGAGTTACCAAGCTATCAAACCTGATTTTTCGATTTTTATTTTCATTAGTTCAGTTAATATTAAACCTTATACCATTTAATATAAACCCTTGAATAGAAATTAAGGAAAACCGGTTTTCTTCTTAATTTGAAAAATTTAGAGTTGCTATTCCATCAGGGTCAGGAAAAGGTTTAAGTTAGAACCAATTGGGTGATTGGTTCAAACTTGGCTACTGGACCACAAGAAAATAGTATCTAAGAAGATTTTTAAAAACCAAAGATTTTAGATTCGAAGGCTATCCTATTAAACCTTAAGCATGTACCACTTTAACCATTTGAATTTAATATTATTTTTCAAAATACCTTTTAAACTTAGAAAAATAACTCTAATTTACAAATACAAAAATGAATAAAATTTAATGTATAAAGAAATTGAGAAAATAAATTTATTTATAAAAGGAAAAATAAGAAAAATTCCTATTTTAAGTTATCTTATAGGTGCCTACATATCTTTTAGTAAGAATCAAACTTCTTATAATTCTTTTTTTTTTTTACGAAAAATTTAATGTATTAGTTCATTTCAATTTCAAAGATTAGCCAAATTTATACTTTTATCCATTTACTTCTTTAAGAAAAGTTTCTAAGAGGATCCTAATTTGGTTTTATTTTTGAAAAATTCTATAAAAAATGTTAATTTGAAAATAGGTTTACTAATAATTTTTTTGAAAAATATTTTCTTCTATGTGACAAAACCCCTTTTTTCTTTCTTTTTTTTTTTATTTTAGAAATCAATTTTCCATAGTTTATTTACATATTTCAAAAAATAAAATGAAAATTTGAAAACATTTTTACAAGAGGGAATTAAAAAAATAACTTTTTTTCTTTTTATTATTTATTTATTTTATTTTATATATTTTTATTTATTATTAACTTAAAATAAAGAAAATAAAATAAAAGAAAGGGAAAAGGAGGTCGAACTTAAGCTAGGGATGCGGATTGGATCGAAATATATGTCAACGAACAAGTTTAGATAGAGTTGACATGTCCAGGTGAAGTCCACATGACTCACACATAACTGGAAGCTAGAGGAGAAAAGAAACGTCAATAAAGAGCTCCTTGTGGTGGTTTCTGATGAGTAATTTAAGCGATAAAGTTGATGTTCATGTTTTTTATAGTGGGAAATAAGGTGTTAGTGATGTGCTGCGACCAAAAGGTGGTGTTTGGGTAGTGGTTGGATTCGGTTGTCAATAGTGGTGGTGGTTGCTATATATAGGGGTTTGCTGGAGACAAGGAGGTTTAGCTGCTTTGGAGCATAGCAAGCTCAATAGTATGCTTTGTTTTGGATGGGGTCGTATGGTGGTAGGTGTTCGAAAGTGGTGGCCACAACTTTGAACAAAATGGTTCGTAGAGATGTTTAGAAAGCATGGCAGTGATCAAGACCGGTATCAATAAGAAGTGTAGAGCTCTAAGAATGTAGCCTTGGTGGGGGTTTTACTCAAAAACCACCACACAAGAAGAGCATGTAAATGAGGGTTTTAGTGAGACAAAGCTTGAAATTGAGCTTATGGAGGGGATTTCAAGCAATGTCTGATGTTAAAATGTGATCCCCAACTCCTTTTTATATTGTTTCTAGCATGAAAAAGTTTTAGAAAGTCCAAATTCACATTGAAAGTAAAATTTTGAATTAATGAGTATATGATGTGTTTGATTCAAAGTCAATGTGATTTGAAGTGATTTGTCCATGAAAACGTGTTCCTAATGTCTTGTCCTTATAAAAAAAACTCACTAACAAGCTCTAAAAATAAATGAAAAAGCAAAATTTTGGCTTCATTTACTCAGAGTAGAATCCTTGCATTAATGGTTTTCCTTGATTTTCAAATCCATTTTGACCCTTTAAATCATTGAAGTTGGACATGCTTTTGGATGGAACACTAATTAGGCTATGTGATTTACGCAATTTCACCATCAAATTAGCAAAATCATGGACAAAAAGGGATAAAAAATGGCCATGAAAAGGGAAGACCAAGCTAAAGTGCATGTAGAAAAAGGAGAGAATTAGAGTAAAAGAGAAGGAAAAAAAGGAACTATCAACCAATCAATAGCTAACACGTGTCCATTTTGGGTAGAAAAATAAAAGGCACACAAGTGCCTCAAGTAAGATTCGAATTCCTAACCTTGCTCTTCTTTCTTAACACAAGCCCAAGTATTATACCAATGGGTCAACTAGCTCTTGCCTTGTCACCTTATGCATAGAAAATACATATAATGACTAATACCTAAGCTAAATTTGAATTTTACATCTATCTTACGCTAAACCAAAGCCTAACCTAAATTATTATTATTATTTTGTCCTAAAACCCATACTTTATTTACTTTCATAAAGTTCTTATCTTTTGTATTTTTTTTTTCAATTTTTCAATCTCTTTGTGCCCTTTTTTTTTAGTTTTGTTCAATTTTCAATTTTTTATATTCTTTTCAATTTTGAAGTTTTCTTTTGTATTTTTCTCTTTTTGTTGCATTTTTCTCTCGATTTTATTTTTTTATTATTTTTTAATTAAGACACATTTTTTATTAAAAAAAATTCTAAAATTATGGGGGAGCAAAAATAAGGTGTTTGCATTGACAATAACCTTCCTTAGTTTGAACTTAACTACTCTAGTCGCAATGACAAACACATCATCGTGGGAGAGTTATACCCTTTCCATATCTTTATCAGAAAAGATAAACATATCATTTACCTTATATCTATTACCTCGAACATTCATCATGTAATCTCCTTATGAATGTATTGAACTCGAGGTGATAAAGGTAATACCTCCTCTTAGCCTTCCTAAAATTACGTTAATCACCCCTCGTAGAGTTTGGCTATCACTTTCCGTATTATCTTAAGCTACCAACTCTCAATCATTCTCTAACATCGTTGTTACAAGGTTATTGTTTGATCTTCCTTCTCTAAGAAGGATGTCTTATCCTCTCTTCCTTATCAACAATATCTCTAAACAATATCCTCAAGTACATTCTTCAACTAAATACACTCATCTAGGTTGTGACCATGGTCATCATGAAAATCACAATAATTTTTGGAATTTTTCCTAAAAGGATTATTTCTCATTCTCCCTGGCCAAGCTAAAAATCCCCAATTCTAAGCTTCCATTAAAATATCTAACATTGGTAACTTCAAAGGTATGCATGCAACAAAGTTCAAAATTAGTCTTTTCCAATCTACCTAAGGTTGTCTTAGCCTATAATGCATATCGAACTTCTTTTCCAAACGATCTTTTACCGATCTTCTCTCCTTCTCTAGCATTCTTTCAAACTTCTCATTCTGAAGTTTCCTATAAGCTTATATTTGATCCTCTTAACGTATGAATTTCTCTAACCTTATGGTGAATTCATCAAGTAAGATTAAAGGGTGCTTAGCTAGGGATTTGAAGAAATCTGAATCTTCCATAGCACCTCAGCAAATAAGATGCGAAGCAATACTCTTATCATAATTGGTGATTTCAATCATCAACTGATTAAACCAATGCAAATAGTCCCTTATTTTTTTCCTAGGTTTTTTCCAAATAGAGGCCAAAAGCAAGGAATCCTTTGCAAGAGGCATGCTAGAAAGGAAATATTGCCTAAACTCGTTGGCCAATTGATCAAAAGAGGAGATGGAAATTGTTTTCAATGAATTAAACCAATTACTCACTAATTTTCTTAGGGTTGAAGGGATGACTTTACGAGTAATGGCATCCAAAAGCCTATACAATTCCTTTAAAGTATGAAAAGTGGTGAGGTGATCATCCGAGTCCTTTTCCCATCATAAGTGTCAAATAGAGGCGGCCCGACACTTAAAGGCAAGACTTCCTCCATGATTTCTTGAACAAAAGCACTTAATTTTCTTCCTTTTGTTTCGGCTTTCTTCTTAAAAGTCCCTTCGTTCACTAACTTTTTAATGTATTCCTTTAGTTCTTGCAAACTCAAATCTACAATAGCTTTCTAAGGAAAACAAGCAATTAAGTACTCAATCTTTCCCTTCATACGAGTAAGAACATGACCACAAGCTAGAACCTGTAACGGTGTTTGCTAGAAACCCTTTTTGGCACATAAATATCATCATGATTGTTGACCATCTTCATGTTCTACAAGAGCTTTACCATGTATGCAACATTAGTTGCCATCTAAAGGAACTAAGTTGACTTCTTTTCCCACTGCCTCCAAAGAGGGGTTCGAAGAGGATGTCGCTTCACGCCCTACAATTTTTTCCTCAACATGTGATTGTAAGCCTTAACTTCCTCCAATTCCATAGCAAATCTTGTACAAAAGGCTTTAAGTTGCGAAATGTGCAATGTATTATCTTGTTACATTTGAACTTTCCTTTGGGTATCATTAACTTCTACAGGATGCACTTCTAATGCGTACTGCTATAGTGATACCTCTTCTTAAGCCATGTAAGGGGCATTACTCCATATGGATCTCTTGTTCAAGTTTTAGTAACCATGTTAGGGTATAAGAAACAAACAATGCCAAACAGTTGACAGTCAAATTTGGTTTATAAGGAATTTTGGTCACTTTTCAATATTTGATTTTGCAAAATAGAAAAGAGAATTAGGCTATAAGGGGGTGCCGAAGTGACTCTAGAGTAACCACTCTAGTATCTAAGTTTCAGTAGGTGAAAATGTAAGAGAGCAAAAAAAGTATAAGGCTCTAAAATTAGAGCAACCAACAAATACTTACAGTAGAGTATCAAGCTCTATTTATAGTGGATGGCAGGCAACTATCTAGCAACTATTGCCTCTTAAACTCTCACATAGGGAGTTTTGAATTACAAACCGCCCTTATAATTCTGGAATGTAGGTAAGTTGTTAATAGTGTGTGAGTAGTTATTCGTGCAAGGATTCATAACTTTTTGTGCCTATATTTGAACTTAAACTACCTATAGGTTTGACTAAGTCTTTCCAAGCTCCTGGCTATTTAACCAAGCTAATCAACACCAGCTCGACCTAGTTCTAAGCATGTAGCTCTAATCCGAGCTCCTTAACTTCTCGTACTATTAAGTCCTCAATAATTGTGGGACTAATAAAGAAGTCAAATACCTAATCTATTTTCATCCCATAGTCAATTAGACTACAAATTTGATTCATTGAAAAATGATCAAGTAAACATAATTACATTTGTTACTTTTGTGTTTAGTGGAATCACAACACCCACCCATAGCTACATGTGCTAAAAATAAATGTATTTGAATTAGCTATTATAGAAAACTTTTTGAAAATGAAATCACACTTTAGGTGTATAAGAAAGATAAATACAATAATTATATGATAACTTACCTCCCTCTTTTTTACAAAATGTAACTTCTCTCCTACCTCTTTGTAATGATAACTTTTATTATAATTTAATTTCCATTCCAATTGTCACATACCTATTATTTCTTATTACAATAATATTTCAACTATAAAAACACAAAATCACTCCATTCACTTCAATATTATGGCTATGTGATACAAATTAATCATTAGTTATTTCCATGAATTAAGAATAAATTAGAGGGAAAAGATGGAAATGAAAAGTTATCTCAAGAAATGATTTGGATAATGGGAGGAAACTGCTACAGCTAATGAAAGTTATATATAAAATAAGGTATTGAATATCAAAAACTCTCAAGGACTTTAATATTATAGATAAAAAATAATTACAAAAGAAAATCATCAACAAGAGAAAAATGGCCTTATATTTTCATTAAAACTTACCATGAAGGAGTAATTCATGCATTTCAAAAATATCATACTCAAAGATGAAATGATACCAAAATCATTGTAGCCTCGTAGTATAAATATTAATCTCTCAATAAGATAATTGAATCTTCCCTCCCTTAAGGTATAATTTGTATTATAGTTAAAAAAAATAGACTGGGTGAGATATTTTTATTCTTGATAATAGGGAATGCCCATTACATAAATATTTGGCTAATTTAAGATCAAAGAGATGAAAAAAAAAAGGCACATAAATCATTCATCATTCTTCATATTTCATAGAGCAATTGATAGAATATTTACTTAAATTTACTTTTCATTGCATAAAATTATTGAATATAAGTATCAATAAAATTGAGAAGGATGGGGATATCTATATACCACAAACCAAAATTACTTGAATATAAAAACATGTGCAATGAACGTTTTTTCTCCTCCATATCTTCTCTTTCTCCAAAAAGGAAAAAAAGTAAAAGAAATCCCTAGTGAAGACCCTAGAGGCCATTGCCCTTTGCTAGTTACTTTCTTTTCTTTTAATTTTAGCTTATTCTTCTTACTAGAGCCTCACACAAAATTAAGATGGATGGCTATATCTATATACCACAAACTAAAGTTACCTAAATATAAGAATCCATGCATCGAAAGTTCTCCTTCTTACTTATCTTCTCTTTCTCCCTAAAAGGGGGGAAAAAAAACAAAAGGAACAAACAATCCTTAGTGAAGATTATAGAAGCCATTGCCCTTTATTTACTAGTTTTCATCTTTTCTCTTACTTCCATCGTATTCTCCTTACTAAACACTGCTCATTAACATCTTACCATCGCCTTTGTTAAACATTGCCTAGATTTATTAATGTTTCATCGTTAGCTCCATCACCACTCTTTGTCTAGTAACACGTGATGGGATGTGTTAGATTATTTTGTTTTTATTTTATGTTTCTTACTTTGTTTATTTGTTGTATGGCTTCGAAATATTTATTATATTTTTTGTTTGAATCCTAAACATTAACATTTTTCGTTTTTTTGTTTCAATCTTAGATGATTGTAAAAGTTTGAAAACAAATTTCCTATTAGTTTTGTCCTTTGTAGCTTATTTTTTTTTTTAATGATCCAAATTTCTGTTTTTCAAAGACCCAATCTATTTATTCTTTATTGGTTTTTTATTGTATTGGAGTAATTGTTCGTTCAAGAGGAGAAAAAATTAATGATAAATAAAAGGAGGAGCATCGCTGAACAGTAGTCTTGATGTGAAAACTTGTGAACATCAATCTTCACTCGAGACCAACCCATGAGAACATATTCAAGAGTGGAGTTAAAAAACTTTGTTTTGGATAAATTATAAATATATGGTCTGTGTTTTTATATTTATATTTTTCCAAATAACTGACACGTGATTAACTCCGTTTTGTCCTGACAAAAAATCTATTAATATAATCATATGCTCGACGTGTCTAGTAAAAAGCACTGAACCCAACCTCTTCGGTCGAATCCCGATCCTGATCGGAAAACATCAAAGCACCGTCATTCACCAGCTTGGATCTCCATTCAATTGGCGCACAAAGTTTGTGTTGTGTCCCGTCAGCCAAAGAGAACGGTTGCTCTCTTACTTACCGAAATGGAGGTTGTTCAAATTGAAAAAGAAAAAGAAAATTAAAACAAAAACAGAAGAAGGTTGCAGAGGTCAATGGTGGCTATTGGAGGAGCTTAGAATGCTCTACTTTTGTTCTTGAAATCAGGGGCTATTTTGGAAAAATAAAATGAAAAACGAAGTACAGTTATGGGAAAAAGGAGAAGAGGATAGGAGGAAATGGAGGAATGGACCAAGCGGAATTACCATTCGTGTTGTACGAGCGGAGGGGTTTTGAAAATCTAAAAAGAAACAAAGAAGTAGAGCAACTCCAGCAACTGGTCAGAAAGGGATGATGGAGACACAGTTTCGTGTTGAAGAAGAAAAGGTGCAGGGCTTGGGCTTCGGGAACCAATCAAAATGAAAGAAAAAGAAAAAAAATAAATAAATAAAAATAAGAAGTTCGGTGTCTTCTTCACTGGACGTCTCGGGCACATGACTAATACTAACAGATTTTTTGATGGAACATAATGGCGTTAAACAAGGATAAGTCATTTATCAAAATAAATAACTAGGTCGACTACTTATAAAAATACGAAAATATAGATTATGTATTTGTAATTTATCTTAATAATATAGAATAGGAAATTTAAACTAATTACTCTCATATAACCAGTCTCCTAACTATACTAACTATAGGATAAGCGTATGAATTGAAAATCCATTAAATATTCAACCTAATCGATTTTTTTATTCAACTTATTCCCAAAACCAAAGAAATAACCAAATTTTACTTCACATTTTGTCCATTAATATATTAGGATTATGTAAAATCTTGAAACTATTGTAAGCAAAGAGTGTCATGCTTATTGCACTTATACACGTTCATATGTGTATCTATATATACGATATAAAAATATGACCTCATGCTATTCGTTGCATGCATTGCAGCTCTATATTTGTTTCCCTTTAATTTTTATTTTTATCAACTGCTATACATGTTACAATTGTGATAAAAGAGAGAATCAAATATGATTTATTTTATTAATAGATTAGTGTTCATGATATAAGTCACAATCATATTGGCATGGCACAATGTTTGCTCCAATAATCCTTTTGCTTATTTTTACTTATTCTTATATTTAATATAATCTTTTCAAGCTAATTATTTTATGGTCAACTTTGGAATTAACGACGTTGATTACCGGATCTTATTAACAATTTACCGAATCTTATTAACAATACACTAAAGCACTTATATTTATTTTTCAAAACACGTGTTAGGTGAATTTATTAACATTTTTCATCTTGAATATTCACCATGGATGAGATCTTACTAATTATTAATATTAACTTAGAGAAACTAAAATAATAATAATAATAATAATAATAATAATAATAATAATAATAATAATAATACATTAATGGACATAACTATTGATAAAAAGTAGAACTGCAAATGAGTCGAACTACTGATAAGTTATTTAAACTCAACTCGCTTTAAACTCTACTTAACTTGATCTCAATTAGTAAACGAGTTGAGTTCAAACTTAAAATAAAACTCATTATATAAACGAGCCGAATTCAACTACCAATTTATGCTCGCAAGTTTGCTCATATAAACTCATAAACCAATTTATTTAGACTCTTAAGCATGTTCACGAGCGTTGATATATATTATATATTATTAAAATCCAAAAACTTATATCTATATAATATATATAAATATATAATATGTTAGAAAATAATATATAATAAATATCTAATCATTATTCAGTACTTATTTATCTATTTATTTATATATTTATTAATTTTATATACTTAAATTCACGAATATACTCAAGCATTTACTTTAGGCTTGGCTCAGTTTAAGCTCAATTAATAAATATGTCGAGTTTCACCTCAAGACAAAACTTATATATTTAAATAAGTCGAACTCAAGTCTCAATTTGTAACCCCAATAGAAACTTGTCTTAGGCTCAATAATTTTAAACTAATTAAGCCTAAGTTTGAAGGAGTTTTATACAAATGCGAGTTCTTTTCTAAAAAATATTACGAAAAATGGCTCCATATGAAAAATACACCTTCACTTTTTGGTATTTTTTATACTGCTTCAATTGTTTATAAAATACTGAAAGTGTATGTATTAGGTGCACCTTTAGTGTGTTAATTAGAACTAAAGGTACATGCACTACATGTGTCTTTAGTTTCAAATTTTTTGTGGACACTAAAGGCACATCTAGTACAGGCGCTTTTAGTGTTTTATTTTCAACTGTAGGTAGTGCATGCGCATTCAATTTTACTTATTTCAATTGAAAGCGCATGTAAGTAATTTCTCCCAATCCAACGCAATTAAAACATATACTTTCACCCGTATACTACAAACCCGAATGAAAAGTTTGCTACAGAAATCGATTATATAAAATAATAGTCGATAGAATTCCTAAACAAAAATAGCAAGTAAGAAAAAATTAGCACATTAAATTATTATCCATTTACCATAGAAGGTTGTTACAATAAAGAATAATTGAAAATTATAATGTCAGAGTAAATAAAGAATGCCACGAACTGAGATCTCTAATGAAAACTAAACTACATTTTGAATAATTAGTATACATACAAAATTTGTCATGACTCAATTTTAACATCGATACAAAGTAAAAGAAGAAAAAAAAGAAAAGGAAAAATAAACCAAAAAAATCTACTGCCTCCTATGCCATGTAAAGGTCCTCATAGCACGAGATAGAAGCGAACACCTATGGCTATCTTGTAACTACATAGGCTGAGGCAATAGATCATCAAGATCAAGATCCTTGGGAAGAATTGAGTTGATTGGAGGGGTCGGCTGTAGTTGAGTAATGCCTTCACCCATGGAGGACTATGTGGGGGTGGCAAGTCGATTTTGAAGTACTAGTGAAGTCATAAGATCAAGATGATGTTGGAACTCAAGAGTCATGTAATAGTTAGATTTGGCTCTCGAAATGGAGGCAACTCTCGACCCAAGGTATATGCCATATCCTTTGCTAATCTTCCTAAGGTCTATTGAATGACGTCCATGTGGTAGGGCATTGTCATCAAGGTCTACTCAACAACATCTCGATTGAACCCTGCCTTTGGCTTTAGCTCTGTCCTTAAGTAATACATAAGGAGCCAACACATCTTCATCCGTAGATGGTTCCTAGTCCCCATCGTAGTCTACTTAGGGTGGCTACTATACGCCTTCATGCTATAAGTGGAGAATAAGGCCACTGTAGTGCTCAACGAACTACCAAACACCTAGCATTATAAGAGAGTCAAGTATCAGCCACACACTCCTAAGTAAGTCTACTTGAAATAAATAGAAAAACAAGTGTCAAAATATATGATAGCAAGTATATATGAGTATAGAAACTAATAGATGATTTCACATGTACTTACCAACTGACCGATAGCAACTCCCTAACATGTAATGTAACACTAGATGATCTATCTGTACTACAGCCGATAACTCTTGTCCACCCTTTGAAGACCTTGAATGTATACCAAGATTCTATATCTCTATCCTCAAGCCTAGATATACGCAACGTGCATATTGATCGAATCAACATCTATCCTACTTCATAGGTCCTACTGGTGGTGCTACTCAGAGGTGTTAACATCCTGTGGGGGGTACTGGTATCATTCAAACCACCAGACAACACAGTTTGAAAAAACACCACTCAAAAATGTGAAACATATGAGTGGTACCCAAGCAATTCAAATGTGTCGCCCAATAATTCAAAAGTGAGGCAGTAACTCCTCCGTGTTAGGCTCCTAAACAACCTAACAGGAAAAGAAAAAAGAAAAAAGAAATCAGCGAAATAACGAGGGTTAGCACTTAGGTTTGACAAAAGGACGGGAAATAGAAGAAGTTATCATATTGTACCTGCTGCATCGTTTGCATATCAAACGTAATGTGGTACTCATCCACTACATGCATCAGATATTAAGTAGTATCTCGCACTACCCTCCATTTGGCCGCCAATAGCTCATCCCTATCAATAATAAAACAATATCAACTAAGTAAGGCGACATATGAAAATCTATCCCAAGCCCGGACTTAAAGTAAAATTGTAGCTCTGCTAAGCTCATGAGCATCAAATAACGAGGCATAGCATATATGTCGATACAACTATGCCAAGCAAGCGTCACCCCCAACTAAATTACCCAACTATAAAGAAATCCTCTAACAATGGTAGATGCATGAAGTGAATAAGACTAAATGATTTATTCGCAAATATGAATTCCCCCCATCAGGCCGAGTATGTAGATACGTACATACTATCAAACTATTTCATCGTTCACCCTATGGGGAAGTACCCGAAAGTGTCCTCTCAACTATATAAGAGATAAACAAGCACTTCTCATCTGAGAAGACCTGACACCCAGTAATCTCTCCCTTATGTTAGTCCAGCTCTCATCATCATCCATCTCAATCTGACCCGCTGCTACAGACTCTTCTATTGAAAGTTTGAATTAGACCTCAACATCCTGTAGCATGATGGTCGTCTCTTTAGTGGGTAAGTAGAACGTGAGTGTCTCAAGCCTCCATCTCTTAACTAGAGTTGTAATCAGATGCTAGTCTAACATGATAAATAAAAGCTATATAACTCCCTAGAAACCAGCCTCTCATATGTAAGGCTCCACCTTAAGATATATAGGAATATCTCGCTCTTCCTTACGTAAGAACATCTCGCTATGCCAGACTCGTAGTGCACAAGCAGCCTCCTATACAAACGAATAATGAAGTTGGCAAGTAATACAACTTTCATGAAAAATTTAAATGCACATGAGATTGTTATTACTAACCTACCCTCCCAAACGTACATCTCATTATGCTTATGCATGGAGTATAACATAATGCCTAGATAAAAAAACAATATGTACCAGCCCTATTAATCTCTATGCACCTCTTCTTATTATGTCCCTCCCGCCCACAAGCACTGCATCTAGTTCTATCTGACCGCTTTCTAATGTTCATCTACATGTGATCTGGCTTACACCTAAGTTTACCTTTCTTTCATAATAAGTCAATGTTCAGTTGGAGATAAGGGAAGCTAACTTGTAGTCAGTTCAGCTTGTCACCAATTGAGTAGAAATAAGCTTGGTAACAATCAATTTGGTTCACTCCATAGCCTTATTATCGATTTGTTGCCCACCCTTATACTTGCTGCAGTAGCACATGCATGGGAACATGAGATTCTATATACTTGCCACTTTTGACATATGCATGTGCGGCCCCTAAAGTCAACCGTATGTGTTATTTCTCTTCCCTTTAAGCCTATCCTGGACATTTTACTGCCAATCAAAATCTTAAAAATATCGTTTTGGAAGCTGAATGAAATGACTTTATGTATACTTGCTCACCTTCTCCACGTTTCATACATCCATATAATATAGTTAGCGTAAATCTTACCAAAATTGATTACCTCCCTAGCGTCCTTATGTCTCTTTTCCCAATAGGTAACACAATTATAAAATATCTTCTTTACTAATGCAGTGATGGGTAATCCACACGTCGATTTCAAAACGGAATTATAACTCTCGACAATATTTGATGTCATGTATCCAAAATAGTAATGTCCATCATATGCAGGCATCCACCTATCCAAATCCACATTATCAAACCATGCGAGACCGTCCTCCTTAGCTCGTGTCGATTGCTCTATGAGATATTTGAATTTCCTTCCTTGTGCTTAAACACTTGTAAACTAAACAAGTTTCTTGCATAATTGATTTTTTGGGCTGTGTTAAAGTCACTAATAACGTACCACAGGTAATATCTCTAAACTATAAATGGAGGCTACCACCCTACTAATGGTTCCTTGTACGCATAATCAATGCCGGATGCTTTGTCGAATATAAGACATAAGGTTTCTCCTTTCTAACAACTACGTGTACTTTAAGCTTCTACAGGAACTACCTCTAAGTTTATGCTAATTTTGTGTCAACAAGAACAAAATCTAATGGAATTATTGAATTGTCCCCATCCATGCTACAAGCCACCAATAACTTATATCCATACTTTTTATATAAGAATGTACCATCAACGCATACAATAGGCTAACAATATTTGAAGGCTTCCACATACGACCCGAATGTTTAGAAAACCCACTTCAATTAAGATTTACCTTACTTCGGCGAACTATTCTAGCCCCAATCCACCTTTATCCCCGAATTACTCACCTTCATTACATTTAATAGCCTTGGCAACTCATTATACAACTTCCCCTAGTTACTGTATACCATCTCAATAGCTTTCCTCTTGACTTCGAAAACTCTCCTTTACTTACTATGTATCTATACATATTTTGCACATTAGCTACAAGATTAGGTATCTTCACATCGGGATTATTTCGTACACTATTGATGAATATCCTAGCCATTATGTTGCTGTCAATCTGAGGATAGTCTTGGTTCATCATCGAATTCACATAAGTGTGCAGACTCTCTAGAATTATGATTTTGAAAGACCCTTACCTTCTTCAAACATGCCTCCACTTATAACCCTCTTCCTTTTTCTTACAGTAGATCACGTATACAGTTGGTTTCGATATCTCCACATGGAAATCACAGTGGTGCCTTATGCGGAATGATTTCACCGCATCTATGAAATCTTTCTTCGTATTGAAATGCATGTCGACACTTCATTGGAACTACTAATGTTGCTACACATTCTATTAATGTTTCTCTCAAATGTTACATATCTACCGCCATCATACTGGCTGTTGTAAAATAGGATAGGATATCTCACAAGCCTGTCTACCAGTTTATTTAATTGAGAAAAGTCTTGAAACTGATTGATAGACAATACTTCATGAGTATGACAATAGGGCCTACTTGAGCCGTCTTCACAAAATGGCCGAGCTGATACATTACTCTCGATAACATCTAGTCTCACTTGAGGTTCTCCTAAATCCTCAGAATGGTCATCTTCGAGTCTAACATTATCCTCATCACCACTCTATCTACCTCATCTTGCCTATCATCATTGACATTTATGTCTATATGTATTCTCTCCTTATATGGATCATAAGACTCTTCGTGGTCAATGATAAGACGCAATGCATCGTCAAGTTACTCTTATGTGATATCTACATTCCCATACTCAATGAAATATATGTACAGTTCATTTAATAGATCCACATTCGTTTGCTCCACACCAATCATTGTAGAATGTACATTGAGATCTAAAACAGTCAAATTGTCTAACTCATGTATTTCATGCTCCATTTGAACACCCGATTCCCTGATGTACCTTATGTACTCTTCCTGAATACTCTATTTTCTAAAAGACTTGACCATCTTAATGAAATTCTCAACATTTTCATTATCTCTAATTATTATCAACTTGTAAGCAACTCTAGCATCATAGAAAAAGGGATGTTTATACACAAGTTCAACACCCCTCAAGTCAACTTCAACACATCCACAAATTCTCCAAATAAAATGAGAGAAGTTCAAATCCTTTCTAATGTTCAACTTCTTAACAGGCTCCCTGTCATACTCTAACTCTTAGTTAACCATCATAATATTTATGTTCACATACACGATAACATTCACATAATTTGCCATCTCCACCTAAGTAATGCCACAATGAATCAAATATATAAATGACATAAAAAATTTCTTCTATACACCAAACGATAACTTAACAAAATGCACAAAATTATCTCATTAAACTGCATCCCATACTACTTAACTTTAACTCATTAATTCAAATACATTGCAAACACCAAAATACATATATATAACAATTTTAATCTACATACCAAAATTTTTCATACCTATATTCATATAATTTATCTATTGAAACATAAAAAATATCTTAATATAGATAAAATAAAATAAATTTTCTTGAAATATTAATAAATTAGACAACTTACGGTAAATCTGAGTACTCAATTTACGTAATATAGTAATAATTTTTTCTTTCTAAAAAAAAATCACACAATATAGATTACTATTAAAATTAAAAAAAAAATTGCAAATGTAAACTATGAACTATTATCTATTTTAGACATACATTAGTATGAAAAATTGAACAAGAACTTCAACTTTAGGCTTCCTATAGTTTTCTATACGTTTTAGATGTTTTAGAATTTGATTGGAGTGAAAATGAAAGCAAATTGAGATATCTATATGTAGTATATTAAAAGTACAGCTAGTTTAAGTATTTACAACTGAAGGCTCATACTTGTGTAAAAAATAAGAGAAAGTGAAGGAGCATGCGTTTGTAATATTTTTTTATAAAAAGCCCTTTTCTGTAATATTTTTTTAAAAAGTACTCTTATTCATATAAAACTCAAGTTTAAAGATCTCAACTCTCCTCTACTTGTTTGGAGCCAGAAAAAAAAGTGACAGATAGATTACAAACCAAGATTTCACACATGCATACAATCAAATGGCTACTGCCTATCTATAATTATAATTTACAAGATCTATTTCTTTTTAAGTACAGTTAAAAGGATAGGTCTCAGTCAAGCCCTCAAACCATTTTTTCAATGTGAGAGACTATTATCCCAATGGTTAGATCCCATTATTTCACATATCAACAGATGGAATATACAACTGCAACATATAACAAAGAAGTCGACAATATGCAAATAGATTATTGGATAAAATTTGTATATACAACCCTTTTCACATAAGTTCATGTGTGCTTAATTTCCTATTTTTGAAATTGTGTATTTAGACTCAAAATCTTTCAAAAAAAAAATATTACAGATTCCATTCTAGTATTTTTCCCTAAAAAATAAAAAAGAATTTCTTGAAATATTTTTTTATGAAAAAAAAGTAACATAAAATCCAACGCAAAATCATCATCCCAGCATGTTTCGAAAATTTGTCGTATAAATACTCAATTTTAAAGACAAGAGGCCAAGTACACAAACATAAAAGGATGCACCTACAATTTACCCCAAATCTTGCTTTCAAGATTAAGCGTGTAGAAGCTAACCAGCAAAGAAAATTATTCTGATCTTAACACTGATAAACTACAGAAGAAACTGAAATTATTACATTCCTCCATGATCACGTATCCTCCAAGGTAGAGGTATAAATAAGACAAGTCTAATCACGAGCTACTCGAGCTCGAAGCTTAGTACTATATGAACGTAACTCGGCTCATTTATAACCATAAAGAGCCTTGAGGTATTGGAACCTTATTTGAGAATTATTCATCCTTTCCAACACTGAGGAGTTAACAAACGAACATATAACATGGTCATTTCATCTTTCCTGATGGAAATTTCTTCTTTATAGAATCCCAAAATGTGGGTATGGCAATTTCATCCGGGACCTCCTTGAACGATGGCAGGTAGTTCACATCGACAATAACATGATCCCCGCTTCCTTCTTGGACCTACAAGTTCCATGTGAGACGAGGTGGGAATAAAAATATGAAGATAGATTTCATTTCAGAGAATTTTCAATCCAACAGCAGTAAAATTACTCCAAGAGATCCAAAGCCTTTCCTATGTAAATCATGTGCACTGCTTTAAGTGCTAGATGAAAAGAGGAATACATATACACTGGGGATCGGATCAGTTTCCAAAAAGTTAGACCTACTGCTGCCAAATTTATTAGGTTTCTCAGCGTATAGCAATCAGTTGTGATTGTTTTTGTCATTAAACTTCAGTGCCAGATAAAACATAACACTGACTTAAAGGTGGATTATTTGATCACAAGTCCTTTAGGACCGTCAGTAATAGCATCTGAAATTCAGTGCAAACAACAACCAATAGAGCTACATGCCTACTCAAATGGTAATGCAAGTCTTTGCAAAAACCTAGGGGAATGTAGAACTGGTGGTGCATATAACTTCCATCATTATTACAGGTTCAAAAGATTACCTAAACAGAATACAGATAAAACTAAACATGGATAGGAGCTAGTACAATGGATTGGTGTGCCTTTTCTTTTCCTTTCAATATGCGTTTTAAATTTTCAAGGCATACTAAAATGTGTTAGCTTGCATAATAGTTACTTTAGAGAGCTCGTATCAAGAAGCATGCTAGGACTCTCCAGGCCATGAATCTATGGTAAAGGAGACATGGTCTATTGCAGTCACACTTAGATCACTGCCAAAACTACCCAGGGATTTTTTTTATTCCCCACCCCTGGGCCAAGTTCTTTCGAAATTCACAAATCCCTGCAGCCAACATCATCCAAGGCTTTCTTCTCACTCTGTGTAAGCACACACTGACTTCCCGATTCAAAGAGGGCTAAATAACTGTAATTGAACTCCTTAAACAGTCACCAAACAGTCTGTGTTTGCACCAGCCCCAGGAAATTAGTGACCCTAGTGACCCATTTTAATAATATGGTTCACTCTCTTTCCAGCTAGTGGGAGGTTAAGGAGTCTTGATCAGATTTGACATTCAGTTAGCCACAACACTTGTGGCAGGAAGGAATTTTATAGGAAAATATCTATTCTACAGTGAAATAAGCACATTTAATTAATAAGAATGCCCTTGATTCCCATAATAGCAACAACAAACATTAATTGGCCTTACTTGAAAATAACAAAGTTTTCTTTTGACTTACAACTACATCAAAGCCAAAAATGGTGAGATCAAGCTTTGTCATAAGCCATGCTGCAGCATTATTGACCAGATCAAGGTCAAGAGACAGGGGAACACAGTTGGAGCCAGAGCCATCATTCGGATGAGGATTACCTGTGGCAGTAGGTAGGGATCTTAGGCTGCAAAAGAAAATGAAGAACACAACTGTGATTAAACGACCTATGAAGAAACTTAAAAAAGAGAGCAGATTTTACCTGTCAAAGAGTAACGGTTTCAGTCCATTACTTTCACACAACTTCATTAACACATGTGCATTAGGTAAGGATTTTTTAACTGCATGAAACACTTTTCCCCCAAGGACGTAAAACTTATACAAGGTAGAAGAATGGTCCACATATTCCTGCAGTTGTAATCATAACTCCATGTCATTTCATAATAACAGACTAGAAGTAATTCTACTGTCAAAATGATCAGGTTGTCATAAACAAATTTATATCAAAAATGAAGATGTCGTAAGGAAAACAGAAGACTAAGAAGCAAATACTTGCCAGGGACAACGACTGAACAGAATTTCAGATCATAAGAAATGCATATTAAGTCAAACTTCATACATTCTCTCAATTTACCTTTATACCTTTTCACAAGAGTGAAATTAATCCTACACCATTTCAAAATGTGTTCTTTAAGTCCTCCTTGTTGGCATGACATGTGACATGTCATGTCTAAGAGAAATGCATCCAAAACAAAGTATTATAACTTAATCAACACATAAAAAATCGTTTGAACCATTGGAGACTGATATACCCAATACTTTTATCCCATTACAATCATATCGCTCAAGTAACGTCTCCAGGAAATGCATCCAAGCAAAGTATTATAGCTTAATTGATATGTAAAAATGGTTTGAAACGTTGGAGCATAATATGTATCCAATGCATTTTTTCCATTATGATCGTATTGCTCAAGTCAGTTCCAGCATCCTCAGTTAAGAAGCAGTGACGATAGGGCATATTCGCCTTGGAAATACTATATTCTTACATACTATATCAGAACAAAGAGGTCAGTCAAACAAGAGCTTTGGAGGAAACCAAGTTCAACAAAAATTTTGAGGGGCATGGAATGGTGGTCACCTCCACAAGATTAACACTTGGGAGGAAATGGCTCATTCTGTTTCTGAGGATTTACTAATTACTACTGGACGGGGGCTAGGCATGATTGATTGGTATTGACACCAGTTACAAATGGTGATATCCCCATGATCAACCAAGAAGGCCCTTTGGGAGGCTAACTTAAAGCTTCAGAGGAGTTTGGCTGTATAGCATCATGATGTTGTCCCAAGGCACTCCATTATATGGATGGTATACTGGATCATCTTTCATACTTGGTATAAGAAGTTGAAATGGGGGACAATTTTTTTGGATGAATAAATAATTTCATTAATGAGGGATAAGGATATACAACCGCATATAGCAGGTAGAGAAGTCCCAAAAAAGAGGGCTATACAAAAGAAAGAATAGATCAAAACCACTCAAAGACAGAAAAAGCTAAGTGGATACATCAACATAGTTCAAAATCTGTCTAAGCTATACAAGCAGCACTAGGTAAACTCTTTCCTAACTTGACATTGTTCCATACTCTTCAAATCCAATAGACAGTAGCGGTGAGTGCAACAGCCCAAAAGGTTGAGAAACCAGGATTTGGCCTCATAGATATGCGAGAAGTCACACCTTACCAAGAAGATAGAGAGGGTGGACTGCACAAAACAAAGAGGATGGTACCCCAAACTTCCTGTGAGAAAATGCAGTTGAAAAAATGGTGCTCATGGTCCTCTAAGTCAACATTACATAGGAAATCCCCATTGGAGAAACTTGTCAAGGGTGTATAGCTTACAATCCCAAGCCAGCCAAAGAATGAAGGAATGTCTAGGCATAGACTTCATACTCCAAACCACTTTAGCCTACTGAACTTTTGTTTGACAGTAGTCTAAGGAGATGAAAACAGCTCTTGATAGTAAAATCTTTGAGATTTGCAAGGAGCCAGCAAGGAGTATCCATAATCAAGGGGTTGAGGATGATGGCATTAGGAATAGTCATTGAGCCTCAAATTCACCATTTGGTGAGTCTCCCTCAATAATAGAACATAATTTTGCATTTGGTGGCAACCTAGAACTAGCAATCAGGCGATTGCTAACTATCACAACTAAGAGTCCTGTTGGCAACCAAAAATTGGACCAAAGAGATAAAGTCCAGTACCAACATGCCATTGCAACCAAGGCCTTGCTAAACTTCGAATCTTTAAAAGTTTCCTCCAAGTCCAAAAACAAACAGCAAGGCTTTTCACATTCCAAAAACTTTTTCCACTTCAGAAACTTGAGTGGACCTAATTTACCCATAGGCTCATGCAGTCCCCTGCAAACAAGTTCCAAATATGCTTGAGTTGTGCAACTATAATCCAAATTTCCAAGCTAGGTACTCTGAGACCACCCTCATCTTTAGGCCAGCACACAAGCTCTCAGACCTTTGCTTTTGTAGCAATATTGGGTCTCCCACTCCATAAAAAAAAATTTCATTAATTGTTCAATCCTCTTGATTACTTTCTTGGGGAAAATAAAGATGGATGCCCAATATACTTACATAGAGAAAATAACAGATCTTATAAGCTGCAAACAGCCCATATAAGAAAGATACTTATTCAAGAGTCAAAAGCGTAAGGTAATCTTTGATACCAAGATGTCATGGTCTTCTTTCTTCAATTTTGAGGATAAGAGAGGGACCGAAGATATCTAATAGGTAATGCCTCTTCTTAGAACTGGAGGCAATTAAGAATAGTGGTTTTAACTGAAGGTTCCACATTACAAAAGAAAAAGAGAGTTTTTCATGGAATTTGCCACTAACCCAGATAGGTCTTTGAAACTATTAAGTGCCTCTTGGACAAGATTTATGGAGATTAAGTTCCCCTTACAAAAGATCATAAGATCATCTGCAACTAAGATGAGTTATTCTATCCTCTTTAGTATGCTAATGGAAAGAAAAATCAGCCAAGTGGAATTTTTGGCATAACAAACCAAATAGTACCTCCACCACAAGCACAAATAGATAAGGAGAGAGAAGATCTCCTTACCGCAAACCCCTCGAATTTGAGAAAAAAACCCATGAGTTTGCTATTTACATCAATAGAAAATCTTGGAGTAGAGAAAAATCGCGACATAAGATGGCAAAAATGTGCTAGAAACCCCATAATCAATAAGACTTGTTCCAAGAAGCACCAATGAAGAGTGTCATATGCCTTTATGATATCAACCTTTGAAGAACACCTGGGTGGTCCTCTATTTAAGTGATAGCCATGATCTAATTCTTGGGTAATCAAGATGTTATCCTTTAAGCAATGACCTGGAATAAAGGCAAATTGTTTTGGACCAAGGAGTGTAAAACTTCCTTTAATCTCAAGCTAGCAGCTTTGAGATGGCTTTATATAGGACACTGCAACAAGATATGGGCCTGAAATCTCCTATTTTTGAGGGGTTTGGGACTTTAGACACTAAGGTGATGGTGTTGTTGTTGATCTCTTTTAGGAGAAACCCTGAGGATAAAAATTCCTTAACTACAAGGATGAGGTCAGCGCCACAAATTTGCCAAGATGCCTTGAAAAGTTTCACAGAAAACCCATCTGAGCCAAAAGCTTTTCCATCAGCTTAGGAAAAGAACACTAGCTTGATATTTTCATCACTGAAAGGGGCTTCAAGGAAGCAGATTTGGTCATCATTTAGTCTCCTTGGGACCAAATTCTAAACTTCAGCATACATTCTTTATAATTCTGCAAAATAGAAACTAGTAAGTAAGTTTTTAAAATAGCGAGTTGCCTCAAGCTTCACTTCATCCTCTCCATAGGCAAGGGAAACCATCTTCTCTTTCCAAAACATAGAAAGAGTTTTTGTTGTGCTGTTGCAAGACTAATTTGTTAAGAAAAGAGTTATTTTTGTCCTCAAGTTTCAACCATTTCATCCTCAATTTATGTTTGTAGAAACTCTCCTCAGCGCCTCTTAAAAGATAGTAATTTTTGAAAGCCAATTTCTCTTCATGGACTAGACTAGTGTCCCCTCCTACTATGGATTCTTGAAAACCAGAGAGATGGTCCTTTGCAAGAGCAACACGAGAGGAGATATGGGAGAAATGTCTCTTATTTAATTTCTTGAGCTTCTTTTTTAAAATTTTCAGCTTGACCACCACTTGAAAGCACTTCAACCTAGTAATATCGCGCTTCCATACATTTGCAACAATAGGCAAGAAATCCCAGGAGTCGGCCCAAAAGTCAAAAAATTTGAAGGGGACTCTTGTCGAGGCAGAAAAATCCATTTTGACTAGAGCTACAAAGTGATCTGATAGTAAAAAGGAAGAGAACGTACCAACTGATCTAAGAAACTGTTGCATCCACCCTTGATTTACCAAAATATGATCTAAACTTCTTTAGGTTTGGATTATTCTCTAGCTTATCAGACTAAGTGAAGAGATTGCCCAAAAATGGAAGTCTTCTAGTTCCGCTTCATCCAAAAAGACTTTGAACTCTTCCATTTCAGGAGTCAACCTTGTATATCCTCCCTTACGCTGAAAGAGCAGATTTTCTGATGTTAAAATCTCCCCAAACTACCTACTGCTGACTAGATGAAGAAGCCTTGAGATCAAGTAAGCTTTGCCAGAGGTCTCTTCTTTCAACACTAGAATTTGAAGCATAGACAAAAGAGGCATAAAAACCTTTATTCCAGCATCTATTAAGACAAAAGCAATGAGAGAACTACTTGTACTCCTTTAAGACATTAACAGTCCAAAGATTTCCATCCCAAGCAATCCAAATCTGCTTAGATGCATATCGATTGATAGCAACAGTCCAGTTAGGATTTATTAGTGACATGAAAAAATCTACGTTTGAGTAGTTTACTCTAGTTGCTGTCAACCCCAAAAGAGTTATATCCTTCTCTGTACAAAGTTTTCTTACATTCCAAGCTGTAATGGGGTCACTAATATCCCGTACATTCCATGAAGCAAAATTCATAAATAAACATAAAATAAATTAACAAAAGTGTGTCAAGTGAACTGACGCTTCCTCTTAAGAAATATATTCCATTTACCACCTGAGGAGCTTATACCACTTCGAGAACTAGACCCACCACCTAACCAATTTTTTCGAGGATGTCTCCAGGAAAGAGCTGGCAGTGGGGTGGATGCAGCAGGATGCTCAGAGTTAAGGCCAACTGAAGGGTTAGTGGCCTGTTTTGGAGCGAACATTACAGGGGAAGCACAATCCAAAGGTGTTTCTAGGACATGTGAATCACCCTCAACCACAGGGTTTTCCTCAACAAATTCAGTACTGTTTGCAGCATTACTCTGCTCCTCTTCAGAGGCTGAGTGAATGTTATAACCATTCAAGTTTTCTCCTTTGAGAGGAGATATGGCCTCGTCAACAACCCCTTCAGATGTTTCAGGCTTAGGAGTGGTAGGTAGTGAATCAGCATGTGAGGAGATGTCCACACCACTGGTTTTTTACCTCTACCTTTAACTTCTACCCTCACCATAAGGCTTTTTTTTACTAACCATCTACTGAAGTTTAGAAGCAGGAGAACAGACATGACCAAAGACTTTGCAAGGAGGACAGAGGAGTGGCAACCACTGATATTCCACCAAAACAACCACAGAAGAGCCATCCTCCCTCTCTATTTCCACCTTAGAGACTAAGTCCTCTTTGTGCATCAATTTCAACAAGAACATGAGCATGGTTGGCACAAGAGCACAGCGCAGTGAGAGAATCAGCCTGAAGAGGCCAGCCAACCGCACTCACAATATAACTAATGCCCTGGGCATGTAAGAACTCACAAGGATGCGAGAGAAGACCACCCAAGCTAGTATAATAGTAGCTTGTGGTTTTTCTAGAGACATACTAGGTCTCCATTTTTTAAGAATCAAGAGCCCTTGGCCAAAAACCAAGGCTTCATCAAAATCTAGTCAAACTCAAACTCAAAGTTAGCAAAAAAGTGAAAGTAAAATAGGCCTTCATTACTTCCTAGGATCTCAAGCATACCAAACTTCTACCAAATCCTCAGTCATTGAGCGTACCAGAGAAAAAGGCAATTTTCGACTCCTAGAAAGAACCCTACAAGTGTGGAATCCCAAAACTTTGCTCCTGCTAATGCTACCTCAGGTGGGGGTCAAACTTTTGCAACTGCTCCTTTAGCAACCAGAGGGAAGTAGTGAAGCTTGAACTCAGGAACTAAAGGAGTAGCAAATGGTTCACCATAAACCACAGCATAGGACTCCTGGTGAACCATGGATGGTGGGTGCTTTTTTCTCTCCAGATCATCCACAAGGTTGTTTATTTCCTGCAAGATGCTATTACCCAAAGGGGAAAAACTTGCTGCTGTCTTTTCTGCTTTACCAAAAGAAGAGGGCTCCAAATGGTTAGGAACCAGTCTAGAAAAAACATGATGTGGCCTTATAGGAGCACACTACTCTAGATTTTGCCCATGCATGTTACTCTTAAGGACGTCAGAAAAAGTAGGGTCTCCTTTTTTTGATAGAAAGAGCAATATTGGGACCAAGCCCTGGGCCCACAGGGGTCCACAAGAAGGATGGTTTTCACCAAACTCAAGCGATAAGGGGTCTCCAAGGGAGCCTAAAGGGGGTTTTTGCCAGTGAGGGAACAGTTTCCAACCATAGGGAAGCCGAAGAGACAAGGAGGACAGTGGACAGAAGAGAAAGAAAAGATCACAGGAGAGAAAAAAGAGAGAGAAGGGGGAGGAGGGGACGCCCTGGGAAAAGTGGTTTCCTAAGGGGGTGAGGGGGAATTTCTAGAGAGGAGAAAGCACTCTCTCTAGAAAGACACTGCAAGACTTATTCATTTTCATGGCAACATGGTGGGATAATTTCCACTAACATTTGTTTCATTTGCATTTCCTCATCAAAAACTATAGAATATCACTCCTCCAATTATGAGCACTAAAAAGGTACATCGAAAAAAGTTCAATTAGCCCCTGGTTCATTGCAAGGCCCCACTTTTCTTGGCAGCACAAGGCCCTGCTGAGTGGAGTACTACATTGGCTTTCTCTAAGTCCCTGCACACTTTATGTATCCACACACCAACAACCTGATCCACCGTGCAGGG
The DNA here is from genome assembly GCA_024138005.1 of Lumnitzera racemosa. Taxonomy (NCBI): domain Eukaryota; kingdom Viridiplantae; phylum Streptophyta; class Magnoliopsida; order Myrtales; family Combretaceae; genus Lumnitzera; species Lumnitzera racemosa. The sequence goes on from JAMXBC010000001.1 coordinate 17,677,123, forward strand.
ATATAACCCATAATTAAAATTGGAAATCAAAATTAAAAAAAGAAAAAAATGCTTTGCTCTTATCCGAACTGAAAATGCAAGGACCAAATCAAATGCCTTCAAAATCTTTAAGGATATCATTATGATTTTTATTTTATTTGGTAGCATATCTTTCATTATTATCTCTTCCATTGATTATTCCCATATGTAGTATTTCCTATTTGACAGCTAAGACTGCCTATTTTATTTCCACTTCCTAAAATTTATAAGCACGTGCAACTTAAACCTATCAAAAACGAAGATTAACTTCTCATTAGATTATTCACGTGGAACTTCCACGTTCTTCATACTCGAGACATTACAGTAGGCATGAAAGTAATTGAACCACCGAATCAAGCATAGAACACAAAGTAGTGCATCCAACATATATCCTGAAGCTTGCTCACTGACCAAAACTGATCCAATTCCCAAATTATCAATTGAATAAATGCAGCAATCACAATAAAGCACACTATACTGCTTATGCACCAAATGTTCAACTATGACACCAAAATTCAATATATGGAGAAACGAACATGGACATAAGTGCATATTAAGAAAATATTTGCAGTTTATCATGCCAGAAAGCAGCAAAGAAATGCCTTTCTCTCTCTTCACCATGTAGAGTGAGAAAATTCTCTCTAGCTTTCCCCTTCTCCTTTTTATGCCCCTAACCCCCTTCACCTCTTCTCTCTAACCCCTTTCTCCACCTAGCCTCCCTTCCCTTCCCTCCCTCCAACCTTGTTTTTCTTCTGTGCTTTGTTCATTCATTTTGTCCTTTTTCCATTCATTGTTGTTTAGTTTCTTTTCTTCCGAGTTTCTTTTTTAGTTTAGGGTCCCTTAAGTTCCATTTTAGTGGTTTCTTGGAATTTGGTTTCACATGAGAACTTTTGTTCGAAGGAACAACAAAGTGTTCTTTTGATGTTGCTGCAGGAACTACCATGGTGCTGAACTCAGTTGTAGGTTCGTCACAAAGTAGGAGGAACAAGAAGCCACCTCCTACTCCATCGTACTCCAATAGAGTCTCCAATGCAGAGACAGGAGCATCTATTGGAAAGAATAGCAAGAAAACCAGGGTGGTTTTAAGACTTGAGCAGTGTACCCCCGCTGAAAAGTCTACATCCAAGACAGACAAGGTGTCAAAAAAGCAAGCAAGAGACCATGCTCAAGTTTCCCAACAAAGCAAGGGTTAGAGTTCCCAAGAGAAGAGGCATTCTAAAAACTTTCCTCATTTGGAAGAAGGTCAAAGCTCCATAGTGAATCCACTCTAAGGGCTATGACTAAAGTTGTTGAAGACATTGAAAACTTGGCCACCCAAACAAAAAGCTGTTTGACACCGAAGTTTTACCAGGCTTACCTAAACCACGATCCTTCGCTCAAGTGGTTTCTCACAATTCCTCCCCCCTCTTCCCCTCCAGTGAATGTCTCTCTAGACTTCTACCCTCCAACGATGCTTGGCAATCTTGTTTGTGTGGAGCCTCCACCCTTTATTTCTAGTTTTTGCGAACGAATATGGCAAAACACTTTGATGGGTTATTTTTTCAGTAGAAACCTTTCTTTTCTCTCCATTCAAAAGTTTGCAAGGAACTTTTGGAAGGACGAAGTGTTAGTAGAGGTTCTTGCAAACGGCTGTGGGTTCTTCTTTTTCAAATTCAAGGACAAGTCATCTCTAACGAAGATTCTGGGCCAATCTTGGTTATTTGCCAACCAACCAATTATTTTGGAAAGATAATCTATTTTGATGGACTATGATAAAGTCATACCTAAAAAACTCCCAATATTTATTAAAATGTGGGGTGTTCCTATGGAAGTCCTTCGTAGAGAAGGCATTGGGTATGTACCTAGTGCTATAGGCCGACCTTTGCAAGTGGACTTGGTGTTGGCAAGGAATGAACGTATTAAGTATGTGCTAGCATCAGTGAAGATCACCACTAACACTAGTTTACCTCTCATGTTCACATTAAGGAGATCAAATGGGAAGTTGGCCATGGTTGATGTTGAATGCCAGTATGTTCCCCCTTATTGCTCTGTTTGTAAAGTGTGTGGTCACACTGCAAACCAATGCATAGTAGAGAAGTGTAGCAAACGTGAGGATACCACTGCTTAAGTTGAGCCTAGGTTAAAGGAAGGAGAGGATGCTGTTGAAGGGAATCCAACAAAGATTGTACCCAGCTCCAAAGGTGTTGTTACAAAAGAAGGACTTCAAGCAAAGGCTCAAGTAAAGACAAGGTTTAAGAAAGAAGATGCTATTAATGGGAATCCAACAGGGATTATACCTTGCTCCAAAGGTGTTGTTATAAGAGAAAGGCTTTAAGCAAGGACTGTAAGCCTACTACGCCTAGCAAAACCAAGGATAAGCATACCGCTTTAGTGCAATCATCTTCTGATAGCTCTTCAGCAAACTCTCCAAAGTTTGTTGGTGATTGCTCTAGCCCTACTCCTCAAGGAGCAAATCCAACCCCCAATGAGTCCAACAAAGAGGGTGCAACTTCGGAATATGTCCAACCCATGGTAGATTCTTCTGAATCTTTTGTTCTTGAAACTCAAGAGGTAGTACAGTCCGTCGAAGACGCCTTGTGGAATACAATAAAGAAAAAGAAGTCTAGGAAAAAGAAGAAAGTCTTGGCTAAAGCTAACTCCAGCACTCCCTCCACATAGTTGGGCTTTTGCCTTAAGGTCCTTTTTATCTTACCTCTCTTTTTATAATGTTAGCAATTTAGAATGTCAAGAGGCTCAATAACCCTCAAAAAGCTAGGGCAATTAGAAGTTTTTATAAAGTAAATCATCTTTCCATATTAGGTTTGGTTGAACCAAAAGTCAAAGCAAATAAATCTCCCATAATATGGTCTAGAATTCTTTCCTCTTAGAACTTGGAATTCCACCAAAGTGGTTAGGTTAAGGTTACTTGGAATCCATCACAATAGCAAGTAAACATCATTTATGTCAATAGACAATACATAAACTGCCGTTGCCAACGGAATGGTGAAGATGTTTGGTTCTAGTTTACTTACATTTATTGTGCAAATTTAGAAACAAAAAGGTTGGCCTTATGGTCTCAACTGTTGCAAATAAAAGCTTCGATCCAAGTACCTTGGTTATTAAGAGGAGATTTCAATGAATGCCAAAACATGGAAGAGAAGTTAGGGGGTAATGAGTCCTTTTCTACCAGAATGGCACATTTTAATAATTTTTGTCTAGAGGCGGAGGTAAAGGAAGCTAAAACTAGTAGTACTCTCCATACTTGGCCCAACAAGTGTGCCTCCAACCATTTTTTGGGAAGGTAAGATAGAGTTTTGGTCAATTTTGAGTGGATGCAATCTTTTCCTAGGTCCGAAGTTTTGGTTGGACCTCCGGGAGTATCAGACCACAATCAACTAGCTATGAATCTAAATATTGGATTGTTTAAAAGGAATGTACCGTTAAAATTTTTTTATTTCTAAAGTAAGGATTTGGAGTTTCTTTCTATTGTGGAAAGGACTTGGAGAAAGAGAATTATAGGTACCCCTATGTTCAAAGTGGTGTCTAAATTAAAGTTGCCAAAAAAGGAGTTATGAGACCTCAATAAGAAGCAATTTTCGAATTTAAAGAAGGTCACCTTGGCACAAGTATCTTTGTAGAACATTCAACTATCAAACCGTTCTGATCTACTCAATGCAAATTGGGAGTTCAAAAGAAGAAGTTTAAAGAGCTTTACTACATTTCAATTGTAGAGGAGTTTTACTTAAGATAAAAATCAAGACAAGCGTGGCTGAAGTCAAGGGACAGGAATTCCTCTTTTTCTTCTGATCCTTGAAGCAAAAATTCATTAGAGACAGCATACACTCTATCATCCTTGAGGATAGGTCTAGGACCTTAGATAAGAAAAGAGTTCAAGAAGCAGCTATTACATACTTTGAGAACATCCTAAGTGTACCCTCTTCTCAATCTCCTAAGTTTGATAAAATTGCATCCTTAATTGAACAAAGAGTTCGAGCAGAAGAGTGGCCAACCCTCATTAGACCAGTAGATGATGAAGTAGTTAAGTGTGCTATCTAGTCTCTTGCAAAAGATAAAGCCCCAGGGGCGGATGGCTAAAGTGCAAATTTCTTTACATTAACTTAGCATATAGTTGTAGAGGAAGTGAGCTTGGTCATAAAAGACTTCTTCGCATTAGGGAAACTTGTGAGGTCCATCAATTCCACCTATTTTGTTCTTGTCTCTAAGGTTAGCACCCTGACATCTTTTAAGGATTTCAAGCCCATATCCTATTGCAATATCCTATATAAATGCATTTCTAAGATCATTGCTAATCGCATTAGAGTGTCTTAGCAAGGCTTTTAAGGAGAGAGCAAACCGCTTTCATCAAAAGTAAGAGGATAGTTGATAATATCCTGAGCCCAAGAGCTCATGCAGGGGTACCATAAAGGAACTCATAAAGCAAGATGCGCTATGAAGATAGATATTATGAAAGCCTACAATCATGTTAGTTGAAATTTTTTAGAGAAACTTCTCATAACTCTAAATTTCCCCTCTATTTTCCTACGGTAGATCATGGAATGTGTTACTACTCCTAAGTTCTCCCTAAGCTTAAGTGGAGAGTTGGTGGGATTCTTTGCAAGTACTCATAGATTAAGGCAAGGGGATCCAATGTCCCCTTAACTTTTTGTTTTGGTTATGGAAGTATTGTCTATCCCTCTTAGGAGATTGAGCTCTAATCGAGCTTTTAAGCACCATTGGCATTAAGAAAAAATAAAGTTTAACCACCTATGTTTTGCTGATAACCTTTTTATTTTTGCAAGAGAAGATGCTACATCAATTAACCTCATCAAAGAATGCTTCAATAAGTTCTTTGCTCTGTTGGGTCTCAAAAGGAGCCCCTCCAAAACTCAAATCTTCTATAGTGGGGTTAGTGACTTGGTCAAGGAACAACTTTCTACCATCATTAGCTTTAATGAAGGAAAGTTCCTGATCAAATACCTCGAGGTTCCTCTCATCTCTTCTCAGCTCTCTAGAGCTCATTGTCATATCCTTATTGAGAGATTCGCTTCCAGAATTAACAGTTGGACCATCAAGCATTTATCCTATGCTAGAGGTGTTCCATTGATTAGGAGTGTTCTTTTCTCATTGTAAGTTTATTAGGCATCCATCTTCATCTTCCCCAAGAGCATTCTAAAGGAGCTTAAAGGCAAGATGTGTAGACTTCTTTAGAACGAATCCAATGAAGCCAAAGCAAAGACCAAAGACCAAAGTTTCTTAGGAACATATATGTTTTCCTAAGGAGGAAGGTGGTCCAGGCATCAAGGATATCACCTTATGGAATAAAGTAACGCAACTAAAGCATTTGTGACACTTATGTGCCGATAAGGATAGTTTATGGCCAAATTGGGAAACGAGTTCTAAAGTAAAGGAAGTTACGAAGTATTCCAAATCTCTCACAAGGTTCGTGATCATAGCATAAGATCCTACAAGCAAGGAGTTGGGCACATCCTTTGTTTGCCTAGAAAATCAAAGATAGAAGTAATATTTCCCTTTTGGTATGATCAATAGCATCCAAATGGACCAATCGCTAATTGAATAGGTGAAAGAACCATTTATTCAATGAATTATGACAAAAATACAAAGCTTCGTGAAATCATTGATAGTAATGATTGGGCATAGCCTGCTGGAATAGCGTAAGACTCTATCAGAGCTAATCTCCCTCAAAGCATTACACCTCAAACAGAGGATAGGGACTCATTTATATGGTTAGCAAATCCAACAAAGGGATTTTCCATAAGATCTGCTTACAACCCTTTGAGGTTGAAGCAACAAAATTCTTCTTCCCACAAAATCATTTGGCATAAAGTAAACATACAATGCCACTCTTTCATTTTGTGGTTGGCTTCCAAAGAGAAACTCCTAACCCTAAACAAATTGTTACAATGGGAGATAATTGATAGCAATCGTTGTTATCTATGCACTAGCGAAGAGGAAGACCATAAATATATTTTCATATCTTATGAGTTTAAAAGAGTAATATGGGCAAAGATTCAACAACGTCTACTGCTAGCTTTGTCTTCATTCAGCTCTCCTTCCTCAATCTCCTTATTTGTGGAGCAGTTTAAGAGGCTACGATCTGCTAAATGGAGTAAGTTTCCATCAATCTCCTAATCTGAAAAGAAAGGAATTCTAGACATATAGGAGCTCAACAAATTTCAGCTCTATCTTTGGCTAGTGTCATTTTGTCTTATTTTGATGTATAGAAATACATGTGCTTCCCCAAGTTTATCATCCACAAGCCTATTGTCTTGTAGTTGAGGATTGTAAACTAGGCTATTTTTTCATACATCCTAGCTGTATATCCTTTTATATATAATATATTTACTGACCTTACCCAAAAAAACATGGACATAAATGCAGTCAAAACTTCAAGAGGCCTATTTGCAGCGTGAAAAGAATTTCAAGATGTATGTAAAACAACAGTTTGCATTTTTAAGTTGGAAGACCCGGACAGAGCAAAAAAGAGAAATGTCCCACTCATTTCTAAGTGCTGATAAGATCAGATTCCAATTGAGAAATAAAAAACAGCCTTGGACCACTAACCCCAGTCTCACCTGAACAATTGCTGGAAGAGGAACATGCAAGTCCTTGAAATCTTCTACCCTGAATACAATTGCCTGCAACAACCAGCTAAGCTCTCTCAATCTCACTTATTCAAATTCATTCTTCCCCAAAAACTTCACAGCTTTTCATGTTTTGCTATATATCGAAATTCAATTGCTTTTACAATAATTTTCAATCCAACTTAAAGCATGTATTGTATTAAACAAAAAGAGATAACGATTTTTATAGTATTGATTGCATATTGACCCCTGCATTTTATACTAATAAAACAATCTGAAACTTCAACACTCGATCCCATAGTAGGATTAAGCTAATGCAGGAGCTTTCTCATCTATGTAGCTGGTCTTCAATTACCAAATTAACAATCTTTCATTAATGGGTCATGTGACTCTCATATAGCGTTTTTGTAAATTCTTTCCCTTTTCTTCATTGCTAAAGGCAGTTCCTATCAACTAGAATCTTAATGTAAATGAGATACATAGGATAAACAAAAGGTGAAAAAGAAATCAAAGACACAAAAATCAAATCAGTGTAAGAACATTTATATCAAGAGCTAAGGCAGCCATAAACATGAAAGAGACCCAAAGATTGCAAATAAAGGAGATTCAAACATAATTGTATATGCTCAAATTGCCTTCTCCATAATGTCAACATGATGCCGGAGGAGAACAACATGAGAGCTTCTATACTAAGGGTTTACACTAGGGGGCCAGGGGGTATCAAACAGTGGGGAAAATAGATTGAAATGGGGGGGCACTTTTGTAAATAAATAAAGGTGTAAGGGCAGTAAGCATTTCATATATATATATATATATATATATATACACACACATACTATAAGGAAATAGCAGAGGGGCAATTTTGTAAATACAATCAAAGAAGAATTACAGGTTTATATCTTACTTTGGTAGCATAGAGAGGAGACTATCAACTTCATTTTTATTTAAAGAATCAGTTTACTCCTAGGAGCACAGTGCTCTGGTACTTCCCACTCTCTCTACTTTCTTCTTCACTGCATTCTCATTCCACACACTAATTAAGCACATTGACACTATCAATTGGTCTGACCTGCCAGATCTCAAAGTGCGCAAGTATGACCTGCATGGAAAATAGAGTGGAAACCCAAGAACAAACCTTAGCCAAACTCTCAAACGAGTTTAAAGCATTTAAGGCAGGGCAACTACAACTTCAAGAGGACATAAATAAAAAAGACACATCCAGAATCACTGAGTGCGTATATTGGTGGAGCAGATATTGAAGAAGCAAGGGGAAGAACAGGGAAAGGGGTCAGTTATTGAGCCCGAGACCCTCTAAGAACTTGACCCGAAGAGAGGAGCCTAGGGTTAGGGTCAGAGGTGCACGACCAAACATGCCAAATGACAAACCAGCAACATGGAGGGCATGTGTCTGCTGTACCAAACCTGACCAGTGATGAAGACAACCCAGTTGCTGAACATTGGCGTACTAATGTACGCCAGGTGGAGCTCCCAATGTTCAATGGTACAGACTTGTTAACTGCATAGCTAAGGCTAACGTTACTTTGACATCCATGTTACACCACCAGACTTGAAGGTGCAGCTCACCTATCTGCACCTATATTAGCATGGAAGGTCAAGAGATTTTATTAAGGTATGGAGGACATAACACCATTAATCCTTATGAGCAGCTTGCTGACCTCAAACAAGTGGGTAAGGTAGACGACTATATTGATGATTTTGAAGCTTTGGTGGCTCAAGTTCCACCGTTATCAGAAGAACAATTGCTGTGGGATTTTTTATACATGGGTTGAAAGACGAGATTCGGTACCAAGTGAGGACATATACTCCTGCACTTTTGAAAGCCATTGAATTGGTGTTGCCATCGAAGCTTAGTTTGTCAGATTTGGATCGCAAACAGGGGTTGAATGAACAGTGTATGGTGCTGGTAGCACTTCAACCAGAATTAGGAAGGAGAGTGCATTGTCAAGTAGATGGCAGAGCAGTCATGGGGATAGTCTACAATATTTTCAACCTTACAATAGTGGGGGAAGTGGTGGAACTCAGACCAAGTTACAAACACCAGTACAATTACTACATTTCAACCATACCCCTAGCCTAAATAGTAGGGCATCCAGCTCAGGAACACAGGGCACTAAGGGAAGTCGACACCTACCTTATGCAGAGTATCAAGCAAAAAAAGAGAAGGGGCTATGTGTAAGATGCAATCAGCCATAGCATCCACCTCACCAATGTCCAAATAAGAGCTTAATAGTAGTGATTTTAGACAAAGGAATTGAAGAGGGTGATGAAGAAGCCATGGCTGAGGCTGTTGTTGATGATGAAAACAGCCCAAAAACAAATTCTCCACCACTGGACACACGGCTAAGTCATGGAGCTTTCATTGCTAGCAATGCATAGATTCAACAGACTACGGACAATAAAATTACAAGGAAAAATTGTTGGAAATGTAGGGATCATCCTTATTGACAATGGAGCAAGCCATGACTTTATTTCCAACGAACTCCAAAATTTGGTGTGTGCTTAGGCAATAGTCATCAAATTTCTTCTAGTGGTGTTCGTAAACAACCAAGTGTGGATCTTCATGTTACACAAATAGTTGTGGATTGCTATCTAATGGACCTTGGCAGAGTAGATCTGATTTTTGGGGTGAAATAGCTAGAAACACTTAGTGAAGTATGAGTGAAATGGCAAAAAATGACTGAAATTTAAGAAGGATGAGAGAAAGATTCTCTTAGATGGTGAACCCTCTTTACTACGTACTACCACAACATGGCATTCCTTGTTAAAGTTTGATCAAGTAGAGTTTTGTAGCCTAGTAGTGCCAAGTGAACAACCAAGGGAACAAAAGGATAGTGTAGACAACAGAGAGGATCTCAAGCATTACTTGGCCAATTTGACTAGGTCTTTATTAAACGAGAAGGGCTCCCACCCCATCGCACAACCAATCATCGAATTCTCATTAAGAAAGGCCATGGACCTATCAATGTAAGACCCTATAGATATGCTCATGCTCAAAAGGATAAAATTGAAAAACTAGTGGTGGAAATGATGAAAGCTAGCATCATACAATCCAACACAAGTCGAGACTCAAGTCCAGTTATCTTAGTGAAGAAAAAGGATAGCTCGTGGCACTTTTATGTAGATTAACAAGCCCTGAATCAAGTGACCATACCTGATAAGTATCCTATCCTAGTGATTGATGAACTAAAAGATGAATTAATAAGAGCACAATTTTTTTCTCAAATAGATTTGCGCTTCAGCTACCACCAGATAAGAGTACATGCTGATGATGTCCACAAAAAGGCTTTCTAGACTCACCAAGGCTATTATGACTTTCTCGTTATGCTGTTCAAACTCGCTAATGCTCCGTCAACATTCCAATCCACCATAAATGACTTGTTTTGACCCTATTTACGCCACTTTATGCTGGTTTTCTTCAAATGACATCCTCATATATAGTGACACATGGGAAAACCACTTGTCGTACCTGCATTTGCAAACTACTCCTAGATAATCACCTTATATGTTCATTTGGATAGACCTCTATTAATTACTTTGGGCATGTGATTTCTTCATTCGAGATCACAATGGATACAAGGTTCAAGGTATACTTGATTGGCCTACCCCTACATCAGCAAATGGAGTAGGGATTCCTGGGACTAACTAGCTACTACAAAAAGTTTATGTAGACTATGGGAAGATTGCTTGGCTTCTCACCAATTTACTCAAGACAGAAGGTTTCATATGGAGTAAAAAAACCAGAGAAGCATTTTGTGCACTCAAATTGGCAATGACATCACCGCCAATTTTTGCCTTAGCAAGGCTTTATTTGATCAAAATCTTGCTTAATCTACTTATGAAAAAGAGTTGATGGCATTAGTACTAGCCATTCAACATTAGCTTATTAGGTCAAAGATTTATTGTGCGGACCAATCAAAGAAGCCTTAAACACCTACCATCTCAACTCATCACTGCTCCGGACCAACAAAATTAGTTGTCTAAGCTATTAGGATATCATTTTGAAGTCCAATATAAGGCAAGAAGAGAAAACAAAGCAATCAATTCCTTGTCAAGGAAATTTGATGAGTGTGAGATTACTAGAATAACTAGTCCAATAGGGGCTGGTTGTGATGTGCTTCAATCTAAAGTTGATGAAGATTCCATGTTAAAATCTATCAAAGCTAAACTTACTCAAAATCCATCAAGTGTATCAGGATACACCTTGTGCAAAGGTAAGTTGTTCTATAACAAACGGCTGGTCATTTCATCCCACTCTTCTTTCTTTCCTGCACTTCTACATGAATGCCACGCTTTGGCCATTGGGGACCATTTAAGGGCCTTTTGCACATATGGGCGGCTAGTTAGAAACATATATTAGATAGAATGAAAAGGGATGTCTATGCATTTGTGGCATCATGCAATGTTTGTCAACGAAACAAATATGATACTTTGCCTCCTGTCAAGTTGCTTCAACCACTTCCTATTCCAACACGAGTTTGGGAAGATATTACTATGGATTTTATCACGGACCTTCCCAAATCAAAATGGTATGATGTCATTCCGATTGTAGCGGACAAATTGAAGTGTGATCATTTTATATTTACTAAAACATCTTTATACAACACACAGTATAGCAGAATTTTTTGTAAAAGAAGTGGCACATCTCCATGAGTGTGTTTGTCAAGAATTATTCCTCCTCCAAGGCACTAAATTCAATGAGCACTACTTATCACCCTAAAATCGAGGGCCAATCAGAAGTTCTTAACAGATGCTTTCAAACAAACCTTAGATGTTTTGCTTTTGAGCAACCTAAGGAATGGTCAAAATGGATTCCATGGGCTAAGTATTGGTACAACACAAACTATCATTGTTTAGTAAGATAAACACCATTTGAATGTGTGTATGGACGTGCAACCCCACCTCACCCAAGTATGTCCTTGGTGAAACCCAAGTACAAGCAGTTGGTGAAGAGTTGATGGCTAGAGATAAGTCCTTGCGCCAATTGCACTATCATTTGTTATGTGCACAGAATCAAATGGTCGAACAAACCAATAAACATAGGAGAGAGGCCAATTTTCAAGCAGGTGATTGCATATATCTCAAGTTAAGACCTTACTGCCAATGAAATGTGGCCAAGCACCTCAATCAAAAAGCTTTCCACTAGTTATTATGGTCCCTTTCAAATCAAAGCTCGCATGGGGCCTATAGCATACAAACTCCACCTCCCTTCAAGCTCTCAGGTACACACAATTTTTCACATTTCCAAACTTAAGAAGGCCATTTGTGAGCACCAGCATGTTACCCACTACCAGTGGACTTTACTGCTGAAACTCCAGCCCCTTTTGTCCCTCTTAAAGTGCAGGCCAGACAATCCAATCCACAGTCAAGCACCCATACCCTTCAATACTTGGTACAATGGCAGCATCTGCCCCTTGAAGAAGCCCCCTAGATTGATGCCCAAGCATTTCATGCTCAATTTCCGCCTAGAGGACAAGGAAAGTTCCCAAGGAGAAGGTATTGATAGACCCCCTATAATAAGGTTTTACACTAGGAGGGCAAGGGGTATCAAACAATGGGGAAAATAGATTGAAATGGGAGGTACTTTTGTAAATAAATAAAGGTGTAAGGGCAGTAAGCATTTCACTTGTATATGTATATGTATGTATGTGTGTGCATATATATATATATAAGAAGGAATAGCAGAGGGGCAGTTTTGTAAATACAATCAAAGAAGAATTAGGGGTTTATATCTTACTTTGGCAGCATAGAGAGCAGACTATTGACTTCATTTTTCTCTAAAGGATCAGTTCACTCCTGGCAGCATAGTGCCATGGTATTTCCTACTCTCTCTTCTTTTTTCTTCACCACATTCTCATTCCACACACTATAAGCTGATTGACACTATCAGCTTCTATTCCAAAACAAAAAAATCAATTTGGCATCAGCAAAGAGGTATTCGGATACTTGAAGATGTGAGATTTAGTCTCTGAAGGAATAATATAAAAGAAGAAGATTGATCTTTCAACAAAACACTCTACATAGTGCACCAATCCAAATGATCAAATTTCGCTTTCTCATATTGAAGCTTTCAGCAGGAAAAAAGATATCCTCAGGAAAACATTAGAAATATCAACATCCATGTGGTCATACAAACATTAAAGTGCATGAAAACACTGCTAAGAGCTAAATTATAATACACCAAGTAATCATCGCTAGGTTTCTAAATAAAAGTTTATATGGTTCTTCTTGGTGTGTAGAATAAAAGAAAGAGGGAGACAACGAACATCAAGCTTCCAATAGATTAAAGTTGCATTCAGCTTACTGGAATAGAATTGTCATTTTGCCTTTATTATTGTGCAATAGTTATTCTCTTATTTGGTTTGCAGAAAGTTACATCATAACTAATGTCCATTCTATGTAATATGGAATAGCCAAGGAATTTCTATTCCTTCCCTTCACCAGAAGAATCACTGTTCCTTGAAGAATGTAATTTTTATTCCAAAAATACCCCAATCATAAAATAAAACCTACCAAAAGGATTGTTATCCCTTACTAGCCTTTATTCCATTCAAGTGTACCAAACGTATTGCTAGTAACTTACATAAGAGACACATTTTAATCAATATAACCAGTAGGACAGAGCAAACTCTTAGGTGAAGTATATCCACATTAGGCATTCTACCAAAAGCTCACCATAATACAATCCTCAATCTCAAGAGTAATCCATTTTTAAGATGATTCTAATATTGTGATGCACACCATCTTCAAGTAAGAGTGTACAAAGAGGCTGATCAGACAAGTCTCGTGCAGATAGACAATCCTACATCAGGATTTGTTCTACAAGGAGGAACCTGATTTCTGGGAAAGGAAAGAAAGAGAATGTTGTAGCCAAATCTGGTGTCAAGAAAAATATAGAGCAATGGCACTTGCAAGTGGAGAGCTTATTTGACTCAAACAATTGCTGAGTAAGTTTTAATTTAGCCAGAACCTACAAAGGTGTATCGTGTCAATCAAGCCACAATGCACATTGTTTATAATCCTTTCATCCATGAAAGATCCAAGATAGCAAAAGACTTCCATTTTGTCAATGAGAAATGCAGCTTAAGAAAATTGTCACATCTTCTGTAGTTCAAATAACCAATTAGCATATTTTTAGCTAATTCATTGAGAGATTCTCAAGTTGGGTATATTTGTAACAAGTTAGGCATTAGGACTACGAGATACTTATGCACCAGCTTAAAAGGAAGTAATGGCTGTAACCCAAGAGGCTTCTTTGCAAACATAAAGTAACAGAAAGGGCTGCCCATTAAATTGACTCTCCCCCTCACATGGTGAATTACATAAATGTTTAATCCTCGCATCTCATAAAAGCCAGTACAACACTTTCTACCCCAGCAAAGGAAGAGAGTATATACTCCAGATTTGATGCACTTGAGCACCAAGTTACTTCAATATATCAAGGACTCATGTCAACTTATATTAAGCCTCATATAACCTGACAACTAACAAACAAAAATAAGTACCATACTGTGCGCATCAGCTACACCACATGCAACTTGGGGTTTGATAATGCATGGAAGAGTTAATTCTGCTTCAGCTAGCTTTCTCTCCAGTCCCTGCTCACTAAAATGCTTGACCTGCATAATGTATCAAAAAGTGATTACTTCAAAGATCTACCTAAATATTATGAATTAAAAGATATCATTATCACTATCCAGCACACCAAAAATGGTAAAAGAACATTGCATATCCATGTCCTACCAGACAAAATTGACCAGAAGGCCGTTATAAAATCAAGAAAATGTAAACAACAGATCATAATTACAAGATTCCAAAAGTTGCTATTTCCCATATAGTAAATGTCCTAATATAGGCCACAACCTGGTTATATGCAGTAAATGGCCAGAAAAAGAGATGATCTACTTTATACATATATAAGCCCAAGAGAAAAAGAACCCAATGCATTGTAAAAGTCTCTCATTGTTGCATACTCCCACAATTCATGCCTTGGTAGATTAGAGGCACCTGCATTCTACAAAGATGGCAGTTACCAAGCTCATGAATATATAGAAGATATCAAAGAGGACGTCCATCCACATTACTTTAATAATTTACATCAACACAATAACAAGACTGCTAAATTATTAAAGTAATGTGGATGGACGTCCTCTTTGATAACACAATAACAAGACTGCTAAATCATTATTTGCTTGACATAAATAGCAGTTAGATCTCAGTTTAGCAACATCATGACCATCAAATGCATCTTCAGTTTAATTAACCTTTTAAGGAGGAGCATAAAAAGCTCTCAAGCTAGGAATCCCTGGTTAAACGATTCCTTTCAATGTTATCGAGAATGCAATGTGTTTATCCTCTGTCAATATCAAGGATGAAAAGAAAAATACAGAACACTTGCATTATGAACAGAGAACTAAATTTTTCTGAAGCCAGAGGCCAGCTAGAATTTTTTAACAGGGGCAATGAAAATCTTAACTCCACAAAAAATTCAAGAAATAAGACAGAGAGCCATGCCAACAGATAACAGCTTAATTCAGTTCCTGTATTCAAGATCAACTGACATCTGCTAATAGATTGCTTACATCTAATGCAATAAGCAATGAGCAAAATATAAATACCATTGTTACAAAAGACCTTGAGAAAGCGGGGTCCCCTAATGTTAGGGCAGCCTTCCCTGTTCAGATACTCTATCCCACAAAGGATGTGTTGGATTTTTAGCCGATCCAGTACAGGAGATATGTTATCAAATGGATCGATGATGCATTGTCCTGGATGTTGATCAACATGCCTGCAACAAAGTAAAACTCTGAAAAAATGACAAGCTTCTTCATCAAGCATCTAGTTGTTTCCAATTAAATTCAAATATGATGTAAGAAATAAAACGAAAGCTTAGGAAAAGAGATTGACAGGCTGCAGAAAAGGAGGACAGATTAACATTTGCAAGATTATTTTAGTATTGCTACATTCTTTTATTTAAGATCCCTTCTGCATCTTTTCAGAAGAAAGATGCCTCTCACTATCATAATGTGATCCACTCCAATATGATCATGTCCCATCTTGTTTTCAGATGTCAAAGCATATGAAGGAAATAACTAAGTGTAAGCATTACATGTGAACACTACTTTATACCAACTCTCCATCTAGTTTTGCTTTCAACAATAACCAGAATAATTTGAATATCTTCCATAAGAGCAGGCTCTGCTTTAATTAAATAGAGGAGGAATTAAAGCAATTAATGCCTCCTAGAGCAGTCATACAAGATGAAAATTTTTCTGCACAAGCCATGTATTGATAATGATGATTTGATGTGAGAGACTGCAACAAGAAACTAAAGTTTACCTTCTAAGTTCCTCCATGCCTTCACTGTAAACTATTCTGCTAGAAAAATTTGAAGAGTTACTCAAGTCAATGGATATGATCTCGTCAGTGGCTTTGTGAAGAACAATGTCAACTTCTTGCAATTGTGATGACAATGGGAGTTCAAAAGTAAGAGGCACAAAACATAACCCATTCTGTGAAGGACACATTGGGAATGCCCCCCTCTGCAGTAGTTCAAACATATATTAATATTGCCACAAAAGTAGGCCTAAGAAGACAGTAAATTCACGGATTAAGGATGTGGAAAGACCAGTGATGGAAATATATTCCAATACCAGTAGTTCAAACATGTCAGTATTGCAACAAGGTCAGCCTTAAGATGACAGCAAATTTGCAGAGTAAAGATGTGGAAAGACCAATTAAGGGACTACAATCAGACATAAAACAATAGCATCACTAATTGTTCTACCATGAGGAGTTGGCTAATGTAAATCCTATCCCTCCATTGTACTCTATGACAAGCCATCTTGCTAGGATACCTAAATGTGACGTCTTTTTTTCTTAATTTTTCTGCTCCAACACGTTTTTCTTTGTCTCTTCTATACCCCCAATCAATGTGAACAGTCTCAAGGATACTGCAATGCCTAACAAGTGTCCAAAGAATCTTCTTTGCACATGGCCAACCCATCACAAACATGTTTCCCTCATTTTCTCATTAGTGGATTATAGACCAAATTCTTATGTTTTTTTCTAATACATTCAGCATTCTTACTCCACTATTCTCACTTTATTTCCATGCAGTTGTAATAAAGAATGATGGTGAAACATCCCATGTGTCCCCACCCATTTAAATTTTACTTTTCACATCCTGCATATATACACATTTATCATATTACATAATGGCCTTCATTTTTAAAATAGAAATCTCACCTTGGCAAAATCTTCTCCACGTGATGGCTTCATAATATAACCCACCATAAGGACATTTTGTGCAACAGCCTGCAGCAGACAAAAAAAACCCCAATACGAAACTACATGATTATCAGCTGTGAAGTAAAAGGGAAAAGAAAATGATAAAATCAAAGTCCTGGGTCCATTGACATGACCCTCATATTAACCTTCTTATGTAATCGACAAAGCATCAAGGGCAGCTCTAATAGCATCTTTATATGGAACAAGCTTGAATTACCATGTTCACTGAGGGAATCAACATCTGAAATTCAACAGTGTCACATGGAAAGATATATATACGTATACATATATTTATCGGAAATGCCAGCAGAAGAAGAATTTTCTAGGACTCTTTTCTCATGCTAGTTGCATCCAACTCAAATGAAGATAAGAGTTGATAGTAACTCTAGCAGCAGACAGCTTTTTTAAGCCAGCTTTTGTGCATATGATCTCTCAAAATGATTTTAACTGGAAAATCAGCATTCTACCACTTTCTATACCTAGTATAATTTAACAGTTTCAAGTCACCTTCTGCACCAAAAACTAACATGTTTACAGTTACACATACGATAACAGATTATATTTCCACTTAGGATTTTTATCCTTGCTTTCCACAATTTAAAGAACTGTAGAAAAAGCAAGATTCAGCAAGCAGACAAGAGAGCACCTAAAGCAGCCTTTGTCTGCATTTTTAAGCTTGAATGTGCCATTTCTAGATGCAAAGCAGAGGCAGGACACCTGCACCTGCTTAACCTAGTATTTGGCTATAGGATGCAAAGGAAGTATTTTAAATGTTTTTCATGGAGAGAGCAAGATAATGAAAGGGAAACATTTAGCACATTGGTAACTAATACTTAAAGACAAATATTATAAAACATATATCAAATGCTCAAGGTCAGTAGATATAACATAGAAAAATTTCCCAATGTATGCTACATTTACAATTTATATCCAAACATATCATTATCCGGTAACCATCAAAACCACTACTTTAACTCAATTCATTGCAACCAGCGCAAATTTAACCCAACTGTCAGGCTTCCATTTTCAATTTCCAGATAAAGGTTGTTAGTCGTCTTGCTATGCCATGTTGTTAATCATATTCTAAGCCAAGGGGACTACTTGGAGACCAAAAAGCGATCAAAGTGAGATAGTAATTTTGTTTCCATCTTCCAGTTGAAAGTTCCCAAATGAAAGGTTGGAGTTGCATTATTTTACATTAACTCCAAGTGAATCAACCTTGCCATATGCTAGCACCTCCGAGCAAGTATAAGTTGATCCACATAGGCCACAATCCCAGACATTTATTACAGAAAAACTAGCATATGCATTAGTGTCACTAACACAGCCTTATTCCAACAAGCTGAGCTTATAGATCTCCAATTGTCCTTCCTTTTTTGTGTGGTAACTTGTTCACAACAAGTATAGCCTTACATTCTCAAAAGCCAATGACAAAATAAAACTAGCCCCTCACACACGCTAATAATAGCCTCACAGCATCAAATTACATTTTCATGTCCTGACTCTATCCCATAAAACAATCCCCAAAAGTCTTTGATCAATCTTTCATAAAATAACAAGCATGATGGATTTTGTTGAGATATGCTACCATCTGGTGGTCACCTAGGAGTAGAGTCTTTTAATTCCACCCCTCACAATTGTTAGAAAAACGGTAATTTCATTCATTGTCTGCTTAAGGAACTCCATTACTGAATCTCGCTGACTAATATATTAGGTTTTGGTTCCCTAAGATAACGTTGCTCCATTTAAGAATAACGCAAACTAAATCCAGGCAAGGTATGCTAGAATTTTATGCTTTAAACCAAGGTCTCAAGTGTAGATTATTAATCAAATGAGAAAGGTGAAAACTAAATGTTTAAAGATGCAATTTTCAGATGAAAAGAATGGGAAGCACGTACTGTTCTTCTGGTCTTGATCAAGCTCTCCTGCAGGGATGAAATGAAAGGAGCAATCAGTACATACATCACAGACATTTCTTTTCTCTGTTGAATTGTTAATGGATTAGTTAGGTGATCTCTCTTATGATGCTCTAACACCTATGATAACCGGACCTACAGAAGCCCAATTTCTCCATGTAGAAGTCCCTTATCCTAATTGTTAAACAATAAACGCAAGGACCACCAAGTTGCATCTTCTGCTCATGGAGATGACATTCCTTTAAGAAACCATTCAACAGAACAAGCAATCAATGAGTTTTCTTTTTCCCCCTCTTTTTTCTTAAATTAGGATTAAGGGCTTAAAGTGAGACTTACCGAGAGCAATGAGCCACCATGCATAACTTATAAGTTGAGGGAGTGCATTGAGTTTGTGGTGGGACACAACATAGACAACATTATTCCCTGGGTAAGCCACATTAATCTCACCAAAGCTTAAAAAGCACGACATTGAGTAAGACGCAGCCATGTCTTTGAGAAAAGACATCTACAACAACAATATAGAAGATAATTCAGGAATCGCACTTAGCGTCAGATAGTAAGCAAATAGAAAAAAGTAGGTAGACCTACCTTGTGAGGTGAAAGACCCTGATAACAAAATCCCTAGACAAGAAGGGTCAGTAGGATAGCATGCATGCAATTGAATTAACTAGTCATTGAACTGGGAATTAAAGAGTAATGGATAATTACGGTGGAGATGTTGGAATAACGAAGGATGCGGAGGAGATAATCAACTCTTGGTTGGAGTTGGATGGTATCATCCGCCGTGGTGGATAATATCACTGACTCGTCCAAGACCAGTACCTTCAATATGCTCTCCTTTTCCATTTCCGCTTGTTTCACTCTTTTTAGTTGGGTATTGCAACTGCAAGTGCAATCAAAGAACCTTATCAGTACATTGTGAGATCATGCAAGTGCAGAAACAATACCAGTTGGTGACATTACTGATTTTCCTTCTTTTTCTTCTCCAGAAAACAACAACATTTTGAATTTGATCAAAAAGTAAGGTACAAAGAGCAGTTCACGTTTAATCTCCAAGTAACAATTGATATGAAAGACAAAGGAGGAGGAGAAGAAGCTAGTGGCGGCGGCATTTAGCTTACCAAAAAGCTAGTGGACCGCTTCAACCGGTGTCGATGATGGCCTTCACACTTCAGTGAGAGAAGATGGCATTGAGACTGGATCGACTGACGCGAGGCAGAGCGCTAATCTAATGCTATGTTTGGCAATTTGTGATAGAAAAGGGAAAGGGAAAAGAGCCAGACGAAAAAGTAAATTGTTCGATTCATTTTGAATGAGTGTTGTTATAAAGGACCCTTATTCCCATTTATTTAATTATCTTTATTCGTTGGAGAAAAGAAATAGACACTTTTTCTTTGACCATACAAAAAAATGAACTCTAAAGTGGAAGACTCCTTTCCTTCTTTTCTTTTCTTTTCTTTTTTCTTTTTCCACCATTTCCTATCTTTACTTAAATTGCCGAACAATAATTTCTTTCTATTTTCACGGTTGTTCGCCTACACAAACACAAGTAAGGTAATGACAATTTCATGCATCACATTCATATTAAATTTACTTATTTTAATAATTAATTATCTAAAATTTAAAAGCATGAATTTACTAATAAATTTTTTGAAATTATTTATAGTGTTTAAATTAAATTAAGTAGTTAATTATAAAAATAGATAAAATTAAAGTAATCAATTGCAAAAATGCAACTAATTAAATATAGATAGAAAAAGTTCAAGTATGAAATTAAGAATTTTAAAACTTTAATTAGATTATTGTAAAAATAGGCAAAGTTCATATAGCAATTATGACATTTAACCTCTTAAATATTTCGTATGTTATCTAATTATTGGGAAAAAATTTTAATATATATTTATTAAATCATTTTAGGGGCATGAAGGAGTATTTGTTGCAAAGGGATCCTCCTTCCCACTCCCACGTAGTGTACCTATTACTGCTCAGTGCATTCTACCTACATAAGCTTAATAAAGAAATAAAGAGGACCTAAAATAAGTATGAAATTCGATTATTTAGAGAATCAGATCAATTCTATTAAGAACAGGAGCTATTGATGATCAAGAAAACTCCAACTATCTCATAAAGTAATTATTATATGGGAATTATTGTCATTGAATTATATATTTTTTTCAATTTATATAAATGGTTATATTAAAATAATATCTTACAACATTTGTTTTGTGATAATTAACTTAGCTATAACCTTGAATTAAGTTAGTTAATTTTTATAATAATATCACCAAAATTTGGAGAAAAGTTATGAAAAAGCCAAAATGTGTTTTGAAACTTTGCAAACAAGTGACCTATTCTTTTTTTTTTTTTAATAAGCACATAATACTGGTTCTTCTCTGTTATTCCATCATCAACCACTTTGTTAAATTCCTAAGTGGAATGTGTATTACAAAAGAAAAAACCATATCCACACCAATTTAGAAAATATAAAATAACAAACCCCAAATCACTTGCTTTTGTCAAATTGAACTTTTTTGCATAGAGGTTTCATGAGATTTTATACTCACATGAGTTTTAGCAAAGTACTTGACGATAATGTATATACATAACATTACAGTAAAGTTGCTTTGTGAAATATTGATTTTGAAAACGTATCATGCTAACTAACTAGTGTATCGAATCGTATATAGTAGTAAAAACTAGTAAGTATTCACTAAGTTATTTTCACGAAGAGAAAAAACTCATCTAAATACCAAATTTGAACATGCTACTCTAATCGAGGCTGATAGGGACTAAGGACAGATCACGTACTCTCGAGCCCGAGGATTTTTTTAGGTGGTTCGTTGAGTTGTTCGAGGTGAGTTAAGTATCAAGGAGCAGTGCTTACCCTAATCCAACTTGCTGAATTACTTCACTCTCCATGCTATCCAAGGTGTTGCCAAGGTGACCAACCAACATGCTAGGCCAAACCCTCTGCTATGTACTATTCTAAGCACCAAATCTAAATACAGCACTCCATAGTGCTGAGGTCGAATTGACAACTGTCAAGAGCCAACCATCCGAAGTCGACTCGAATGTGCATTGTCCAAAGCTAATCCCAGTCCAACCCCAGCAATATGGGTGCTAAACTGCCAACGCCGAACATACCTAATCAAAGGCCTACCCCTACTCGGCTCATAATATTGTTAAGATCACAAACTCAGTGAAACGTATGTGTGTTGTCCATTCTGACATAGGACACATCTTATACACGATTTCATGCTTCTCTTATAAATTATTCTCCTTTTGTTTAGCAAGTAAGAATCCATTTTTGTAATTTTCTATAACATAGAATTTACCTTAATAGGGTACTATAAATAGTTACATAATGTAATAAACACAACAGAATATACAAAAGAATACACTGAACTTTCTACCCTCTCTTGAGCTAAGTGCCCTCTCACTTACTCTTAAGCTACTCTTATCTAGCCTATTCGAACATGGACTAATAGCGAGTGACATACTTGTGTGTCATATCAAGTGTGACCCAAGCTTATGTGAGACTTTAGCGGGTCATATCCATTGTCGGTGCATAAAAACCCCTACTCATCCCTTAACTATCATTTACATTTCGAGCCATCATGTGACTTGGACGCACCCTTTTGGTTATACGTAATATTGAATCCGTGTATTCATCCACCAATCCGTATCATCTTAGTATCAAAGCTTAGCTACGTTCAAAGTTGGATTATGCTATTGTGTTCTTTGAGTAGTTTATCACTACTTTCATAAGATAAAAGTTCTATTGTTCACATTGGAGATTAGTAGCTGAGAAGTACCTTATACTCTATTTTTCCCTATTTTCGATATGCAAAACGGAGTGTAATTGACTGTTCGTTAAATTGTCGTTGTGAAGTAACCATTAATGTCAGACTCAAGTATTCAAAAAACTTTAAAAAACCAAGAAAGTGGTACTTGATATGACCAAGAAAAGAAGGAAGCTCTATACCTCAGTCAATGGATGATCAGTTGGATGGGCTTACCAATTTGGTAGCTAGTTTGGTGACTATTAAATAAGAGGACAGGCAACAAGCTAGAAATAGCCCCACAAGAGAACATAAGCAGCAGCAGCAGCGAGGCAATGGTCAATTTAGCTGAATTAATGCCCTAACTCAACAACCCCAAGCTGAAGGAATCGGTAGGGATGCTAAACGAAGACTAGCGCTTGAAGAGATTGACGAGGACACAAAAAGAGATGACAAGGCAAAAGAGTATTACGAACCTGCAGAAAGAAATGTACGAACCCCTAGAGTTAAAGGATTAAGGATGCGTATTCCAAGTTTTTCTAGAAGTAGTAATGCGGAGGACTACCTAGATCAGGTAGATAAGACTGAAAAGCAGTTTGAATGCTACGGAGTGCCCAATAATGCAAAAGTTAGACTTATTGTGTTAAAGTTCACTGGTTGTGCCGCTTTATGGTGGAAAAACTTGCAAGCTACTAGAAGAAGGGAAAGAGAATGAGAGATTAGGAGTTAGGATGATATGAAGAGAGTTATGCGAAGGAGATTTGTGTCGAGTTATTATCTGTAGGATACTTTCAAGAGACTATAAGAACTAAGGCAAGGAGGATCAAATGTAGATGCTTACGTCAAGGAATTCCAAATGCTGATGATCTGATATAAAGTTACAACGCTAAAAGACTGAACTGTGTCTCGATTCATTGGCAAATTGAAGTATGAGATTGGGGATGTCTTAGAAATCCTGGATGTTAGAACACTTGATGACGCAATCTGAATTATCCAAAGGATAGAAAAGCACTAAACAGGAAGATTCCGAACCCTTGTTAGATGACTAAGCAGCAACCGAACTATTCTTAGCAGACCAATGTGAACGGAACTAAGTAAGGTTATTAAGCCAAGGAGAAGGAACCTCTGAGGAAGTTTAAGAATGGCTAGAGTTTAGGAAGAAAGACGAGTGAAATCAAGTGTTTCAAATGCCAAGGATTTGGACACATGGTCATTCAGTGTTCGAATAAGTGAACAATGGTGATCCAAGGCAAGGTACCAATTGTTGAGGCCAACTGTTGAGGTCGACATACTGATGAGGAAGTAGAGGAGCTGAAAAAGGCAGACGAACCGAGCTATCCGATGAGGAAGTCATCTATAGCAAGGAAAGGAACTTCATGCCGACCGCTTTAGTGTTAAAGAGGACAATGAGTGTCAGTCCTGTGCCTGAAGATGAGCAGAGGGAAAATCTCTTCCATATTAGATGCAAGGTGAATGAATCACTACGCACGCTAATCATTGGCAATGGGAGTTGTACCAATGTAGCCTCTGCATTTATGGTCCAACAACTGAAATTGCTGACTATGCCCCATCCGAAACCTTACAAGCTTCATTGGCTTAGTGATAAGGGAATGCTGCAAGTAAACAAGTAGGTGTTTGTACCAATCTGTATTAGCAAGCATTGAGATAAAGTGCTTTGTGATGTGTTGCCCATGAATGCATCCTACCTTCTACTTAAATAACCATTGATATTTGATCGAGCAATTATGTATGACAATAGGAGGAACACATGTTCTGTAGAGCATGAAGGAAGAAGGTTAAAATTGAGTCCCATGACTACTAAGCAGGTAAAGGTCATGCAGTCCTAGCTTAGCCAAACCCTGAAGAAAGAGGCTTCAGTATTGATTCCAGCATAATTGAAAAAAGAAAAGGAGCTAAAAGGACCAACTTATCTGCTTATCAAGAGGCTTCTGGAGATGAAACCTAGGGAGGAAGAGTTGCCGACCAAAGTAAAAACCTTACTAGAGGAATTTGCCGACCTATTTCTAAAGGAGCTACCGAAGGGCCTACCTTCAACCCAAGGCATTGAGCATGCAATCAACCTACAACCAAAAGTCTCATTGCCGAACAAGCCTAACTATAGGCTGAATCCTAAATAAGCTACCGAGCTACAAAGGTAAGTAGACGAGTTGATGGAGAAGGGGTATATGCACGAGTCCCTTAACTCCTATGCCATCCTGACCATATTAGTGCTAAAGAAGGATGGTTTTTGGAGAATATGTGTGGGTAACCGAACGATCAACCGAACTACTATGCCTTCCCGACCAAACCATGGTTCGAGTTGAGTATGGACTTCCTGTTAAGATTGCCAAAGACATTCCGAAGGAAGGACTCCATCATGGTGGTTGTGGATCGATTTAGCAAGATAGTATATTTCGTACCCTATTCCAAAAATAACAACACTTTAACTATCTCTTTTCTTTTCTTATAGGAAGTAATCAAGCTGCACAGAATTCCCAGAACCATTGTTTTCGACTGAGACCCCAAGTTCATGAGCCACTTCTAGAAGACGCTATGGAGGTGAATGGGAACCAAGCTGCTGTACAACATGTTTTGCCACCCATAAACCAATGGATAAACTAAAGTTGTCAATAGAACCATGGGAACTTTGCTTTAGGTTGCTATTGGATGAAACACAACTGATTAGGATCTATGCCTACTAATCATTGAGTTTGCTTACAACAAGACTGCCCATAGTGTAACAAGTATGTCTTCATTCGAGGTCACCTATGGGTTCAATCTCTAGCTACCATTAGACCAAGCGCTCCAGCTGATATTTGATGATGACCGGCCAACCGTTAAGAAAGTTAAGGCCATTAAAGCCATGCACCAAAAGGTTGTAGAGCAATTAGGTCGAGCTAATATTAAGCTTGAGAAGTGAAGCCAAGGATAGAGAAAGAGAGAATTTCAACTAGGCAATTTGGTCTGGATATACCTCGACAAAGAACGATTCCCAAACTTGAGGAAGAGTAAGTTATCTCAAAGGGTCAACGAATCGTTCGCAGTGTTTAAAAAGATCAACCCTAATGCCTACAAGAGTTGCCCGAAGGATATGGAGTCTTAGATTCCTTTAACATTATCGACATCCAGCCTTACACTCTTAAAGACAAGCAACCTGGAGCTGAACTAGATTTGATCCCAAATCTCAAACAATCCAGAGGAGATGGTAAAGATTAAGGACTGATCACATGCTCCCGAGCCCAAGAGCTTTCTCAAGTGGTTCACTAAGCTATCTAAGGTGAGTTAAGTATTGAAGAGCAGTATTTACCCTAGTCCGACCTGCCGAGCTACTTCTCTCTTCATGCTATCTAAGGTGTTGCCAAGGTGACCAACCGACATACCAAGCCGAAACCTCTGCTATGCACTAGTTCAAGTGGCAAATCTGAATACAACACTCCACAATGTTAAGGCCAAGCTGACAATTGTCAATAGCTGACCATTTGAGGCTGACCCAAATGTATGTTGTCCCTGAGCCAATCCCAATCTAGCCTTAGCAATTTGGGTACCGAATTGTCAACACTAAACATACTTAATTAAAGGTATACCCCTGCTCGGCTCATAATATTATTAAGATCACAATCTGAATGAAACACACACACACTGTCCTTTCTGACAAAAGACACTCCTTATGCACAATTTCATGCTTCTCTTATAAATTATTCTCATTTTGTTTAGCAACTAGAGATCCATTTTTGTAATTTTCTGCAACGTAAAACTTACCCTAACATGATACTATAAATAGTCACATAATGTAATGGCCGCAACAAAAGATACAGAAGAATACACTAAACTTTTTACCTTCTCTTGAGCTAAGTGACATCTTGCTTGCTCTTGAGCTACTATTATCTAATCCATTTGAGCATGGACTAATGTCAAGTGACCTTCGACCATATTTGTGCATCATATCAAGTATGACCCGAGTTCGTGTGAGGCATTAATGCGTCATATTGATCATCGGTATATGGGAACCTTGCTCATCCCTCTACTATCATTTACTTTTTGAGTCATCTAGCAGCTTAGACCCACTCCCTTTAGTTACACATGATATTGGGTCCGTATGTTTATCTACAAATTTGTGTCAAAGGCTATTCGAATAAAGAGTTCAGGAATTACAATTGAAAGTAAAATGCAAGAGCAAAAATATAACAACTAACATAAAAAACAAAGGCGTGCGATTGTGACATGCTTATAATGTAGTAGTATAGTTATGTCGTTAAGATATCAGGTATGGTTTTTGAGTGGGTTTTGATGAAATTCACTTAAGTTCAATCCAAGTAAGGCATCTCACTTAACTTTGTAGCAAAAAACTCCCCTTGATCTCATTTTCCCATACAATTGACTAAACACCTAGTTCTTATCACAAATTAAGTGTTCTAGTTCTAAAAATTAGGGGGTCAATCTCCTTTCAATTTCATAACTTATCTTAATTCGCTAAAACCATATAAAGTAATGTAAATTCAATGAAATCTCTATTCCTAATCTCTTCTTGGTCTCTTAGTTGTAAAAACCCATTCATTAGTACTCTACAAACTCATTGACATATGTAGGAATATAAATAACTAATCTCCTTTCAATCTCATAATTATGCAAATCCATTTAACTCTTAAAAAATTCCTATGACTAATATCATCTCAATCTCATAATCATAAAAAACCAATTAAGAGAATCCGTTTTTAGCACCTCAACAAGCTTACAATAGAGCATCAAATGCCAAAATCCTAATAAATACACATACCCATGTCTAAACTACAACATTTCACCAGCCATATCATCTATATTATTACAAACCAACAATATTCTACTTAACTATACATTATATTAACACAAATCATAATAAGGCAACAGCAAAATGATAATAAAATACAGATAGATATCAATAAACATATTAACAAAATACCTACTATACAAAAATGAGTTTAGAAGTCACCCATTAAAATTACTAAAAGTTCTTCATAAAATGTACCAAAACCATAAACTTGATGCATTCCTTTAACTCTACGATACCTACTTTAATCAAATATAACAATAAGAAAAAGAAAAAGAAAACAACATAAAGAAGGCAATCCCAAACACCCTATTAACCCTGTTACTTTAGGTGATATTCAAGCAACCAGTAGTACTTCTCGATCATTCCTAATGATCAACTAAATTAAGAACTTAAAGTTTACATTTGAAAATAGTTTTTCAATTCAAAAATTCCATAGTATCTGAAAACCCTAAAAGTCATCCAAAACCTTAAACGTTAGAATGAGCTAAAGATACTTAAGACTATTAAGACCCTAGATAAATAATTAGAAACTCAAACTTAACCAAATTTTACACGACTCTAGAAAACTATAATTTCCTTTAAGAAGCAAATCATAATATATGAATTACTACAATAACTAAACCTTAAAAGGACCATACATATAAGACTTCTAACCAACCAATTATATTTTAACTTGAAATTAATTGAAACTAAAGACAACAGTAAGAGTTAGATTGACTTATCACATAATAACTTCTTATAGGTTTAAGATAAGACAATCTCTTTCTCTCCATAGAAGCCATACCACTTATTGATAAGTGATTCAACTAATTACATAAAATAATCTATTAAAATGAGATTGAATTGATAAGCCAATGCCCTTAAAGGACAACTCCATACCGGTTTGGAAGGGAAGAAAAGCAACCTATTCTTGGTTAATCAAACATCTATTCACTTGTTTTATCACAGTCATTATTTGCCCTCTTATGCATATATTATCCAATCATTATAACACTAACTTAGAAGTAACAAAAAGACTTGGAATTGAGATGCATTTCCACACATACACAATTGACCACTTCCATCCTAAAATCCTCTCATTCTCTCTCATTTTTTAAACACTTTTAGCTTACAAAAAAAAAAAAAAAGAAAAACCAAGCCCCACATCTCTCCCCTTTACTGCTACTCAATCATACACACACAGCATAAAAGTAACTTTTTGTTAGCTTTACTTTAGTCCACACAAAAGAGCCACTTTAGGAAACTTATTACAACTCCATTCAAGGAAACTTCGGAACACCTAAAAACACTGCCAAGAACTTAGGCTTTGGGAACTCAAGAAGCATACAAAAAGGAAGGGAAACAAAGAGCTAAAGATGGTAATCTAAGCGCAAATCTACTCTCCATTTCACTTGGAAAAAGTAAACTCTTAACTTAAGCACCCTTAGGATACCATGCCTAAAAGATTATACATGTTTATGAGGATGTTATTATGTATATAAGATGATAACCTAATTAGATTATACTTAGTGATAAGCTTTACGAATCTTTCATAAGAATGTTAGAATATAAGTAGGTTAGATTTAGTTTTCTTGTAAAATACTTACCTATTACTTAGAGAAGAAGCTTATGAATTGAGAAAATCATGAAACAAGTGCATGAAAAACTTGAAAGCATGCTGAGCGTAGCAAGATTAGAGTATATTTTAGTGGTACTTTCACTTTTACTTAGTTTTACATGCTTGAATTTCACTTTAAGTGAAGGAAAAATCATAATATAAAGCTTTAGTGTAGAAATCAACTCCTAAGGACCTAAAACAAGGTATAGCGCCTATAATAGGTGTATGATCTATAAATTTCACTTAGTACCATAACAAAATAATCCTCGCACTAAGAAGAAGTTAAGTTAGAATTAGAGTACAAGTGGTGCAAATCCTTCATTTGTCACTTAGAGTTAAGAAAGTGATGAATTAAGTTGAAAAACAAGTTGGAAGCTACCCAAACCAAGCTGATCAAATCTAGAACCAAGGAATAATACACTTAAAAGACACAATAAAATAAAATAAACAAAGTAAAGTGATCAAACAAGGCTAGTAGGATAAGATTTAAAAACTTAAAACTCAAAACCGATCCTAAAACACTAAAAAACGATCCTAAAACTCTTGGTTGGGCCTTCATGAAATTTCTGACTAGCGCCTTAACTCCTAAATAAAAAGTGTTATGAGGCCTATAGGAAGTCCACATAAAGTTTCTTAAGCCTAACAAAGTTACAAACATTGATTTGTACAAAAACAAGCCCATTTTAACTACATAGCCCACTTAAGAATCTAAGAAAATTAAGATAGTACTGAGATTATGAACAAGGGATGAAAATCTAACATTGATGGAAGTATTAAGTCTAGGATAAAGTTCTAAGCCCAAGCTCAAATTATTATACAAAGTAACGAGAAGCCCAACAACAATTTCAAGCCCAAAAGACTAAAACCTAAAGGACACTACTTTTCTAATTAATAGGCAAAATTATGGGCCCAATCTCCAAAATATAACTATACCATGTGAAATTACACTTGAAAATGATGGAAATCGATTATAATATCATAAGAATCGAATTTAAAACGAGAAAGTTATACATAATTGAAGATGTAGTATAATTAAGAGAAATCTAAGACTAAGTTAAAAGTATAACTCAAGGGATTTTAGGTTAGCATTTTATTTTCATTTCAAATTCTTATAATATCAGTTTTACAATATTCAGGGGACCTTATTATTAGAGACGACTTATGTCAAGACCTTAAAGGGAGCCTAGTAGAATTATCTAAAATTTCCATAATATATGTACACCTATGATATGAAAATTGCCTTGTAAGTTAGAGATTGCAGGACTCTAAATAATAAATCACTACAATTACTGATTTTCAAGCAATTAATTTATCGTAACATAACATATCATATAAATATAAATGACTATAGATATCCAATATCTCACAGTTCCTTAGAACCATAGAGAATCGATATCCCCTACCAAATAATAAGATAGGATATACTAACATATAAAAATAATATACGAGAAAAATTAGATTATAGTAAGTTTTACCATATAAATATTTTCTACAAAGGATGTTTATGTATTATATAAAGAGTACTCAACTACTTCTAATACTAATATATATATCTTCATCTTGCATTCAGCACTCGAGACATATCCCAATCCCATCGTAAGTAAACCTGCAAAGGAAACTAAAGAGGAGTGAGCATGAAACAACTCAATGAGTTCGTCCGTCATCATTACCATTTAAGCAAGTTATCACATATTATTATCATACATGTAAGCAAGCTATCTACAAACAAAATGAATGCAAGCGCGATGAATGCAAGCAACACATCCATAGGAGTCCGGAACTATGGAAGGTGTAGAATTACGTCGTCTACACTTTGATTATCTCCTGTATTTACTCGCATAAGGCACCTCAGTTTACTTGCATGAAGCTACTTAGGGGCACCACCCTCTAGGTAACACTCGACTATTACCCTAGTCGAGAAAAGAATTTCAATCCAAATTGGTAGATCCCAAACTAGGACCATCCACCATCCAAGTCCTCTCGGGCACAAACATGTGAGTCCTCTCGTAGCTAAAATTATCTAAGGCCTTACAGGCATAATAAAGTGAGTCTTCTCATTATTAATTGGAGATCCCATGCTAGCTTTGCCTTAACATTAAAATATTATTTATGACTCCACAAGCCCTTATAGAGATCATACAAAAATATGTTTAAGAACATAAATTTTTTTTTTCTAAAAATACTTTTCTCAAGATTTTTGCAAAGCTAACACTCTCCATTCATACCTTTATCAAGTTATAGACATGCGACGAGTATAATTGGTTATTTTGGTCTAATTCTTATATTTATCAATTTAAAAAGGTGATCACACAAATGATAGCAAACAAGCAAAGCAGTCATTCAGACATACAAGTAACAGCAAGTAGCAAAACCTCATACAAGTAATACGCACAAGCAAGTAACAGGTTATTAGAACTTTCTCACCTGGATTATTGCTCATTCTCTAAGCCTTTAGGCTTTCCAGAACTCGATATTAAATGCCTAAATCAAAATAGTAAAACTTATAAGTATTCTAAGAAGTCAAACTCCTTAGTTAACTAAAAGTTTATTATAGTTTATCTAGTTTCCCCCAATATAACCAAAGTATAATGTCTATAGGGTTACCATACTCAATGAGATTAATAGTAACTATTTTCTTATATTAGTAAGTTATGAGACTTACTTTATATATTTTATAACTTTTTCATTCTAATTCTGATAGTTGCGAGCTTATAGTCGTTTTTCATCATTTTCAGACATAAGTTCACATGGTGATGTCCGTTTTGGACGTTAAGACCTGTATTTTACGATATAGGCTAAGCTTATTAAAATTTTAACTATGGAAGCTTAATTATTCTTATTACTTATATTTATATCCTAATATCTCATGTTTTAGGACTTAATGATTTAATTGGCTATTAGATTCTTACACTTAAGGAATTTTACCTTAGTATTAGTGATTCATGTACTTAATTAAGTTTAATCCAATTTAAGAAGTATATTAAGGTTTACTAATTCATGTACTTAATTCTTATGTAATATTCTTATTTCTTATTTTACAAACTTATGCTTATGTTATTGCTTACATCATCAATCGTTTGTGTCATTGCTTATGTTATCATTCGCTTATGTCATCACTTGTGTCATCGCTTGCGTCATCTTTCAATTGCATCATTGTTTACCTCATGCTTTGCTTACATAAACCTTACCTCATGCCTAAGTGTATTAAGTACACTTATGTACATTTATACATATGTTAACTATATACTTACACATTTTCTATACTTATTTGTATACTAGTATACTTATACATATACCCATATACCTATATACTTATATGGTCATATACGTATTTTTGTACAGATTTCGTATGCTAAATTTTTCTCTTAAGAAAACTTCCTTAATTTCATTCTTTTTGTATTTTAAGAGTGTATTTAGCATAGTATAAGTATGTATAATTAGTATTTGTCTTAGTTTAGGTTATATACGTAGTAAATACTTATGTACAAAGATCTCAATACTCGTATTCTTCTAGTATATCCTTATGTACATATACCTAAAAACATATACACATGCATCTCCTTCCTCTTCACTATGATTTCTATCCTTCTACACTTAAAGGAAGAAACTTTATGCATTCTTCAACATGGATACACATAACACCTAACTACTCATCTAATCTACCTCTTCACCTAACTAATAAGTAATATAAAGCAATACATAATAACATAATTACATACCTTAATTTGTTCTTGAAATATGAAGACAAATTTGCAAAAATTTGAAAGTGAAAGGGAAAGGTTACAGTTATGGAGGAAGAGGAAGGGACTTGATTTTGTATGTTGTTTTGTGTTTTTTGAAAATAAAAGCAAGTGGGGTCTTAAGGGAAAAGGAATGGACGGCAAAAGAAGAGGAGAAAAGGAAGAAAAGTCTAAAAGAAAGGAAAAGAAAAGAAATCATTAGAAGAGTTAGATATTTTCTTAAGTGAAAGTGACTTTTGTTGACTTTTCTAAATATTGACTTTAGTCAACATGTGTTGACTTGGTTAACTTTCCAAAAATAAATGCCATTTTGTGTACATAATGAAGTAAGGAAATGAAAGGAAATAAGAAGTTTAGTGAATTGATTAGTAAAAATAGATAATGAGATCTTCCATTAGGTATTTATATCCTATATATACCATTTGGTAAGCTACTTAGTATAATCAAGATAAAAAGTGTCATTTAAGGTATTAATGTTCACTACATGTAACCTAAGTATCAATTAAACCCTTAACTCTATGTAATACTAAACTAATTATATACTTAGAAGATGAACGTGATCTATGATGTAATATCTTAGTTTCTAAGGGATCACTTAATTATTCTAAATATTTATGCATGATTGAGAGTTATCTTTAGTCGTTTACAAATGAAATGGCAAAATATGAAGGATATATTATCACTTAAGGTTTTAAGATAAATTATAGTGAATTAGTGTTGTTATATTCTTAAAGTTATAGTTTTAGGGTTTTTATTACTTCCAAGTACAATCTCTAATGTTTTTACGCATTTAGGGTATAATATATTCATACGCGATTAAGTCTTCGATTGTTATCTTAGGGTTTTGATGAGGCTTGAGGTTAATTTTGGCAGTCACATATACTTGAGGTTTTAAGGTCTTTGTATGCAGTTAGAGGTCCAATTGATAATTTAAGGTTTTTCATATTCACTTTAGGTTTTGAATTGAGATTTTAATCGGTTTTAAATTTCACTGACTCTATTGACTTCAGGAGATCATCTACAGTTTGAACGTTTGATTCTATATTTAGAAAGCTAAATTCACGAGGTTTACAACTTACCCCAGCACTATTACGACTAATCAGCCATAGCCGAATAAGTGATTCTCGATGGCTTCATGCATAATTTTATTTGTAGTGTAGATGCACTTAAATTGTTATATCAAACATGAATGCGTGTGGGATTTAGGAAATGCATGTATGTGATATTGTGATTGAGCTCCATGGTTTACTAATCAGATAATAAAACGGAGTTATTTATGATATTAGATATATATTATTGTTATGAAATGCAATTGTCTGATCACCATGAAAACCGAATTTAGTAATTATTCTATTAAAGAATTCAATGAGTCATGTATTTCTCATGTTTGCATCATAAGTATACTAACTGCTACCTCATGAGAAAGGTAGGAAAGAACTTACAGCAGTAAGGGCTCTTGAAGGGATTAGGCAAAGGTTATGTCATATATTGTTATTAAGTCTTTGTCCTAGCTTTCAAGCTTACTAGGCACTAAAGGACACTAACCATTAGCTAAGGGTTGTGTCTTATAACTTCTACTTAAGGTATGTAATGTGGATTGTAGAGGCTATCACACCGTTAGACTTAAGAATTTGATTTTTGAAAAGGAAAGCGTATTTTTCATATGAAAAGTAAACTTTATATATGTTATATATATATATATACATATGTTTGAGCATGTAGGTACAAGTGGATTAAAAACCAAAGTGTTAGAACTCGATTAATAGTTTGTGTTAATTAATTATCTCCAACTACGACTACAGGAAGCGTAATTTTATGTTGCATGCAGTTCATAGGTCACTATAAGTATTGTTTGGCATTTTAAGTGTCTTATGCATTCATATGTTGTGCATTTATATAAATCATTTATGTCCTCTGATGGAAGGATTAGCTCAATAAGCATAAGCTTACACCCCAATAGATTACTTTTGATGCAGGACCACCTCTTTGCTGATCCAAGCCGTGGAATGCTTGGGGCAAATCTCATGTCGAGATGGGATTGTATGCTTGAGAGAGAGAAATGGGAATCTATAGTAATGGTTAGAAATTATTCATTTATTATAATTAGCATAATTTTGTAGTTAGACAGACTTATCAAAGACTTATATGGATTTAATTTGTACTATAATATTTTCATCATAGAACTCTATGTTCCACACTTTAGTTTTAGTAATTTACATAGTTAATTAGTAATTTCAATTAATATGCTTGATATTACCGGTCTGCATACTTGAGGGTAATATAGAGTGTAAGGAGCTTTATGTATCATATAGAAGGCCCATAATCAATAAGGGGATTGATTGTCGACCATTATATGGTGTACGGAAATCTACTATGACAATAATACTATTTGGATCATGATATGCCCTTGCTTGTTAGATGGAAAAAACTAAAGAAGAAAGAAAGACTAATCCTAAAACTATTTTGTATCGGCGGATCGAATGACCAATTGAAGTATATATTATTCTCTAAAAGCAAAAGATAAGTTGCTCCAAAAATCTAGCCCCTTTGCGTATCTTTCACCAAGATCCATTTAACAAGCTTCATTTGTTTATGTACCCTTGAGTGAATGTTGAGAATTGTAGCATAATTCAAGCATGGGGAGCTAAGTCATGTGCTAATCATTTAATGGACAAAATAAAATATAAGGTTAATGTCAAATTCAGTACCTCAATTTTACCTAAATTTGCAATTACTACCTAAACTTTAAAATAGTCATTTTCTTAATATGAAATCCACCACATTGCAATTTATGCTTACTAGATATCATTATTGTAATTATATATTAATTATTATTATTAATTTCATGTTGACATTGCATCTAAATGGTACCCGCATGGTATTATCATTACATGCTTATTATTAATGTAATAATTTATTAATTATTATTAATTTTTATGCCTATGCTCACATGGCATTATTATCACATATTATAAGTAAAATATATGACCCACTAAGACTCGCATTCTTTTCCCTTTACTAATGGTTCACTCAATTACTACCCATTCTATATCACATCATATAGTAGAATAAAGTCTATAGAATGAGCCATGTGGGATGATAATTAAAAATGTGTTATTCACTTTCTTCATAAAGAAATATAATACCAACTTTTCAATTATTTATTTTTCCTTACTCACTTATATAAATTCTAAGATAATACTTTAAATAGAAAATACTCTACATCTTCTATTGCCCCATAACCACCAAACACCACCATCTTGTCAAAAAATACCTGCAAGGTAGACCTGTTAAATTGTTTTTAGTAGTTAAAAAAATAGGAGAAAATGCATAAAACCCTCTTAAACTTTGACTTAGGTGTGGTTCGGCTTGCTAAAATTTCAAAGTATAATTTTGACCCCTAAACTTTCATAACTTGACAAATAATCCCAATAACCCACTTAAACTTCGATCTTGGTGTGTTAATATCCCCTAAAATTTTATTTTGGTGTATAAATACTTCTTAAACTTTTATTTTGATGTATAAATATCCCCTAGTTTAAGGGGTCATTCTCAATTTAGAAGGTTGTTTGCTCATTTATGAAAGTTTAAAAGGCCAAAAATCACACTTTGAAAGTTTGGGACAACAATTCGCACCCGAATCAAAGTTTAGGGGGCTTTTATATAATTTTCCCTAAAAAGATTCTAAATACTATAAATAGTCCAATCACGCCACTTTGAGTTGTTACCTGTCTTTTGATTCAGTTTGCTGCCCTATTAGTATATGACATATCTCTTAGGGGTTTTGTCTTACACCTGAGCCCAATTCTTCAACCTTTTTTTTTTCATCTTCTCTTTACTTTGCCCTACTATCTCTTGCTATTCTTTTCTTTCCTTTTGACTCCAATAATGATTATTGTCAAGTTTTTACTTTTCAAGTGATTCAGGGCCCTAAATCTATGGATTTCTAGTGTATGGGCTTAAGGTGTTTGAAAAGGAAATTTGCTCTTGTTCATTTCAAAGAAAAATAATTTATCAAAAATAAAAGTCGTTTTTTAATTAATGTTACTTACATAAGCATAAAACAATCTTAATCCTATCTTCTAATCAATGACCCTAGCCTTTGAGTTGCCCTATTGTAAGGTGGTTCTTGATAAGGTTTGATTTTGAAAATTCTCCAAATAGGTCCAACGGGGTGAACAACAAATATTGTGTTTAGGATTTAGAGATGAATACCTAACTTTATTTTAATCTACGTATCCTATTC
The DNA here is from genome assembly GCA_024138005.1 of Lumnitzera racemosa. Classification (NCBI taxonomy): domain Eukaryota; kingdom Viridiplantae; phylum Streptophyta; class Magnoliopsida; order Myrtales; family Combretaceae; genus Lumnitzera; species Lumnitzera racemosa. The sequence continues at coordinate 17,714,118 of JAMXBC010000001.1, forward strand.
AAAAGTAGACCTCTTTTAAAGGATGAGTCCAAAATATCCTCACCATTATGCTGCTCAACACTCAAAGTGTTTCAGGTTGGTGTATAGGATATAGCTTACCTCTTCTCATCCTAAAGTTTTCAAAAAGTGAGTTACCGATTTCTTAAGGAAGAGTCCATATTTATTTGCCAAAGGTAAAGATTGGTTTTAACCCCCCAGTTTCTCAAATCATGCCCTCCAGTATTTGACTTTGTGGTTTTGGTTGGTTGATGATTGAAATTGGCTTTCTAAAGAGATTAGGGGTTCTAGCTTGGCTCAGTTACTTTTAAGGGCTAAGGATTATGCTTATGTCGGTTGCCTCGATGGGTTATAGTTCATGTTTAGATTAACTGCCTAGCCTATGTTCAAGTAGGTCACTTGAATGAGCCCAAGGTTAGTGTTTAAATTAAATGTCTGGCAAAATGAGCTAATGGGTCTTGTGTTTGGGTTGAATGGGGCAAGGGGCTAGTCTTCATGTTGAATGAGCTAAGGGGCTCGTCTTCATGTTGAATGGGCCAAAGGGCCCACGCTGGCCTCTTTAATAGATCGAAAGATTTTATATAGGTTGAAAATCGAGTGTTTGGGTTAGTTACTTGAGTGGGCTAGATGCTTGAGCTTGTGTTAACTCCTTAAGCCCATAAGGATTTATAATCGTTAATAACTTTTCTTTTCATTTTTATATTTTTTTTCTTTTTTCATTTTTTTAAGGGAAAGAAAGGTAAGGTTTTATTTTTAGAATACAAGAAAAATTATGTATAAATACGGATAGTGATTTTTTGGGTTCCTACTTACAAGTCTATGAATTTTATTTACATTTCCCTTAATGAGAATGAATAGTAGTTAAATAAATGTTTATTGAAAGACTATTTACAAAGATGAGAATGTTAAAAAAAATTGAAGACTAATGAACCAAATAGAACTTCATTATTTTGAAAGAGATCAGAATACAGAAACAAAGGTAGAGATCTTAACATTATTTTGAAACTTTTTTTTGGGCTCTTTGGATCTGAGCTGGAAAAACCCTACATTAAGTTCTGTATACAAGCCTTAAGGTCTTTTATCATCTCATAAGTATCCCCAATGACCTATGCTAGAAGGGACCTTAAGGACCAGTTGTGAGCCTTAGGACATTCGAGTTTTTCCTTCAAATGAGTAATTTCATCTCTCAGCATTTGCTCACGAATCTTAGAGATATCCAGTGGCCTATTGTTTACTTGATCATTTGCTTAGTTGTCTACCATCTAAAGTCGACACATTTTATAGACAAGAATCGGTCATTAATGTAATAAAAGAAAGCATGTGGAAATATGTAGATGTTAGGGTCGTTTAGGTTAATACATTACTCCTTAACTTGCAACCCTACTGTAATTTTCAAAAACTTGATTGCATCAAAACTCTTGAACGATTAGTAGGGTTGTAATTTCTTAAGGGTAGTGTATTAACTCAAGTTTGAAAGGGAATATAAACAATTAGGATAGGTTCTAAAAGTCCTTAAGTTGTGTAACCTAACTTATTTTTTAGAAAACACTTTCATTGGTCGCAATGAGCTTAAGTGGGGTGACCTAATCGGCCATAAACGTTAGTTATCCCACTACGCCCGGAACTTATATAATGGCGCCCCTCCTAAGGTTTCAAGACAGCCTAGGTCTGACTACACCTACCCTATATCTTTGATGTGACAAATGAACCCCTCATGTCCCAATGCATGTTGTATGATAATTAAAACTAAGTATATACACGAAATTAATAACAAATAAGCAAATAAACACACAAATAAATAAACAAATGAACAAATAACATAGGTATTATGAAAAGCAATTTTGATTTTGAAAAGTTTTAAAGTGGTTAACCCTCTTGACGTCCCCAATGGAGTCACCAAGCTGTCGAGCTTAGTTTTTCACCCTTTTAATTCTTTTTAAATTAGGTGTTCACTAAATCGATTAATACTAAACCCCTACCTGTTTAGTGCTAACCATCGATTAGGGTTTAAAGAAAACTGGTTCTTTTTACATTTTGCAAAACATTAGGTGTCTACACTTATGATCATAAAAGAGCTTAGATGTGATGATCACTAAGGAGCTCGACCTAATGGATGCTCAAAGAGTTGAATCAGTGGAACCTAAAAGCCTAGGTTGGAGGATTGTAGAATTGCATAGGGGATATATCATAGGAGGACTTAGGTTAATGGATTACTAGTGAATTAGGACAACTAATCATAGATATGTTTAAGTTGGTTGATTTTAGAAAAGCTTAGGCAATTGATCAAAGTGGAGCAACAAAAGTGTGGTGAGCCATTAAAGGGGAGAAAAAGCGGGTAGGTAGGTGTTTGTGGGGGGATTCGTGTTGTAAAATTCATATTTTATCTAGACAAAGAGTGAGTCATTACCCTAGCCCTTGCACTTGTAGGTCTAATCTCTACCTTTTCCTCTTAATTTTTACCTAACTTATCTTCCTACTTATCCTTACTACATTAATTGTGTGATTACTTACCTATTTTTGTTAACCATCTCTCCAAACTATTGTTTCCTTTTGATCCTTGTTAATCAGTTGTGTTGTAGTATGCTTAGGTGTTAAGTTTTGAAGAAGGAAGAAAAAGAAGTAAGATAGGGGATGGTAGAAGGATTAGAGAACTTATCACCCCTGACATGATTAAATTAAACCATAAAATCCAGAGTAGACGTGAAATATTTAAGGAAACTTAATCCATAGGAGTAATCCTAATAGAAAAGAGACAATCTTGGGAAATAAATCACAACTCATAATTTTACACTCTCTTAACTTATATAAAATGGATGAAACTATTAGAGCAATAAACCTGACACTTATATATGAATTGCACAAACATGAGGCAACTCACCAAACCTTACGTGGTGAGTAGCAACACATAAGATTCAAATGTGGAGTAAGAAACTAATTTAAGAAACTAAATAACGAAAAAACAAATTTGTTTCATTTCAAAACTTAGGATACTAAAATAAACGAGTTTAAAGTTTATGTATTAAAGTGAAAAAACATCAAAGTTTAGGTATGCATACTAATGTTACCCCTAATCAACACTAAAACCACTTAACTTGATATGGGGATAGGTGAAGAAATCGGTAGTAAATGATCTAAGAGTAGAGTATATAGTTAGAAGATAAGTATGGAACTGGAGAATCTTTAAAGCTAGGTGTGATTAGAGATGATTAAAGGGTAAAGGATGAAGTAAGCTTTAAAAAGAACTAATCTAGTAGCTTGATATATGTTTGGTGTAACATCTGACTAGATTCTTAGAGGCAGGTTTTGGGAATTCCTTGGTGATAGATAGTTTAGTTAAGATTTGTGGATGTTTCATGTCTTATTTTGCTTCTACATAAAGTATTGGCTTAGAGCTAAAATTAGAGTTTTGATCTGATCTAAAAATTATTTTCTTTTAGGAGATGGAATTCTTTTAGTAAATAACATAGACGTGGCGGAATTCGTAATCACCTTAGAGTTATAGACTTGTTTAAGGGCTCATGAAGACCAGTGATAATGCGATTTTGATCTTTCAACAGATGAATTTTGTATGGAAGACATAAGATGATAATTGTATTGCTGCCATATGTTATGATTCTATGGCATGGTGGGAAGGTAGAATCGATCTATTGGAGTATAACATATTAATATTATGGTCGCAAAAACCATGAATTAGAACATAGAGGTTGATATGTCAGTAAATATGAAATGAATTGATCAATCTAATAATGAGAAAGCAAGTACTTTATTTCCTTAAAGTCAAGAATAGAAATGCATGAATCAAAAGAGACCATGAAGGGAATAAAACAAAAGCAATTGAAAGTTGAAAGAGTTGAATTGGGAATAGAGGGGCTTGCTAAGAGTGTGAATGCTGAGAAGTAGACCCTAGGAGGTGAATTATTAGATATGTAAAATACAACTAAGTGAATAGCTTGAAGAGAAATAAATTTGAAGTATAAGAAATAAATAAGGAGAAAGTGCTTAGAGTCATTTCAAGAATTAGGTAACTTTCGAAAACCAAAGTTATTTTAAGGGGGAATATAATGTAATGCCTAAGAAAATTTAAGAAAAAAAAAAATTAAAGTAAGTTGCATTGGTATAATCTCTTCTATAGGCTAAACCCCATTTACCCTAAAGCCTACTCATATTGCCCCTTTATCTAAAACCCTAATGTATTAAACCCTATCAAAACTCTTTTAGCATACTTATTTTATTTCCATTTTTGTCACCCCCTTCCTCCTAGCTAAAACAAGCTCTTAAAGCTTTAAATACTAAAAAAAAAAAAAAAAACCATCTTTGAGCTCCTCTCAAGGTATGGTAAGCTTCTAGTATTTTTTTATAAGTTTTTTTTTTAGTGAAAAACCTTCATTTTCATGGAGTTTTTTTAACATTTCTTAAGAAATTTGAATTTAAATTGTTTATTATTTGTAGTTCTTTCTTAGGTTTTGCCCCTTAATTGTATTATAAGAAGTTCCATTTATTCTAAGAAAGTATTCTTCATTCTACTTCTTACTCTCTAGCTTTAAGTTGGTTTTCTTGAAGTTATTGGTAGGTTTGATGATTAAATAGGTATTTGAGTTGAAATTTGAGATTTTGATAGATTAAAAAGGAGTTTTGGTGGTGGGCAATTGAGGGTTTAAAGTATATTGAAGGTTTGGTTGAAGATTGGGAGGGAAAAAGTTGGATTAGAGTGCCTTTTTAAGGAGAAAAGATTGCTGGTTTGTTGTTGGAGGAACACGACCAGTGACATGATCGTGTCACTAACCATATTTGATAAGGGGAAAAAGTATACAGAAAGTAACACAACTAGATGACATGGTCATATCATAAGTCATTTTGAGTGGTGAACTATAAGTGTGCTCTTTTCTTTTGATTTTCCTAACCAATCTTACTCAAATGTTTTCTTAAATTTTATATTTAATACCAACAAACTTTATGTTGTAAAAATTCTAACTTTTGTAAAAATAGTTGGATTTTGACACAACTAAGCAACATGGTCATGTCACTGACCATGTCGAGATGTGAACTTTATGTGAAACATTTTCTTGTTATTTCTCTTAACCAAATTCAATCAAACATTTTCTTAATCTTAATATTGAGTTCTACTAAGCTTTATTTTGAAAAAGTTTCAACCTTTACCTATAATTTTCAAGTTCGTTAAGCTTAATTTAGTTTTTTGACTAGTTTTAAACATATTTTACTCTCAAACGTTATTTTAACTAATTTTAATGAGCTTTACTTTACTTTGCCACTCCAATACAATAAATATTATTTGTCAAGCTATACTCCATCTAAATTTCCTTTAATACATTAAGTTTTTTATTCTTTTTTCAAATGTTTCCTCTTATTTATTCTTAATTAAAGTTTCAAATTTTATCCTTAACCTTAGTTGTAATATCCTTAAGAGTTAGGACGAAGTTTAGAGTGTTGTAAATAAAGTTAAGTTAGGAGTTTTAAACTAGAAGTTCTATGTTGAATTGGATTTATGATGGATTAAGGAAGGCTTATTATTCTACTTATTAGGTTCTTTATTCAGGTTTGTTATTGAGTATGATTTAGACCTTAAGATTGGATTCAGACTTATGAACATGATTTGGATTTTGAGTTTGGAGTTGGGCTTTGAAATTGGTTTTGATTCAGCTTTCCAAGTATGTAGTGCTTGTTTGAAATTTAATCAGTTAGATCATTTTAGAATCGAAAAGATCTAACTGATTGAATTTATATTCAACTTAAAATGAATGTTCTACTGATTGTGCTTGACCCCCTTATCTTAGGAGCCCGTAATGGCAGATCCTTATAGGGTAACTATTGATCATGTATTAGGTTTCCCTAATGGACTTGTATATGGGACAATACAGTTAGAAAACTAGGTTTCAAGAATTCTAGACTCTGGGCTCTAGGCGTAAAGAACTTTAAGAAAAACCTATAGGTATCGACATATGTATGTGGACAAAGATTATGGTATGGTGGGGTCATGAATACTCCTTTGTTCATTGCTTGCCTAAATTTAAGATAATTAATTGACTATTTGCTTTATAATTGATGTATCTTGCATTATACCTATGTGTATGACTTAGTTTTGCATCTGTGTATGCTTATGCAGTACGTACTAGGCTTCGGCTCATTCTTTTATTTTTTTAGAGTTGCAAGTCAATTTGATAAGTTTGCAACAAGTATGGGAATTGCTATCATTGAGTCGAAATAGAGAGACGATTAATTCTATATGCTATAGAAAATTAAGATCTAGTTGTTGAAAATTTTATGGTTGGAATGACACTCCCTTTAGTCACTTAACTTGATGTACTTGGAGAATTGATGTATTCTACTTAATAAGCGATAGTTACAAGTGAATTTGGAGATAGTAATTAGTTTTAGAGCCTTAACGTGTCATTAGAAAATTAGAGATACGTGACGGGATATGGCACTCCTAAAGTTTTAGGGTGTTTACATTTCATCTGTGTAAGATCCCCTTCTAATGGATATTATATGGATGAATCAATGAGAATTTAATAATAAGGATGACTTTCACATGAATGGCTCACCTAAAAACCCTTATATGAAAGGCACTCGAATTAACAATTAAAGCTTGCACAATAATGGAATACAAGAAGGCTAGTATGAGATATTTCAACTGAATGCTTATTAGGGGCATTAAGATGAAGCCACTTCATTTGAATGCCCCTTCAATCCATTTGAAGGGAATCACTTCTTTCAAATACCTCTAGAGATATTAGAACGAAGTCTCTATGGTGATAAATTTTCATGTTTTTTATCGCTTCATTTAACCTTCTTTCATGAGTCTTTTTGAAAAGAACCTATTATATATATAAACCCATATCTTTTCTCTTAAACTCTCTCTAGGATCTAGATGACCTCAAAATAGACTTAGTGAGATTGTGAATGATTTTACTTGCTATACTCTATCTTAGCTCTATATTAAGTATTGATGTTGATTTTGTTGTTATATGAGATTTCAATGTTTTATTTATAGATATTATGATACAACAGTAGGCCTCAAATCAAAATAAGTATTTAAGGATTCAAGTAAGTATGAAGAATAGGAAGTAAAATGAGAGGTTTTGATGGTGAATGTGTATGGATATTACGTACTAAGACATAAACATAATTGGCGGTTGAACTCGAAATAGGGTTCAATACAACTCATGAACACTAAATGTCACTTGGTTTTCAAATGAGAGCTTAGATGTGACACACAAACTCGCTCAAATGAAGGGGTTCACTACAATCTTAACAATCTTAAGAACAAGATTGATAAGAACGCAAGAAAAGTTAAAGAGTTAGTCAACACTCAATAATCCAACAATGCTAGCTCTAAGAACTCAAGAACAACTTTGCTTGAAAAGAGGAAAGTTCTAAGTATGGGTATATTCTTCACTATGTAATTATATCTCTACTAATTACAAATGTAGCTATTTATAACAAGTCTTAAAACCCTAGTGGTAAAATGGTAAATAATGTATAAGACCTTAAATCCTAAAGAATGGGCTCATAATTAAAAATAAAGAAAATATGTACAAGAATACAAAATGGTACATTTAACAAAAGAAGTCAGCATGCAATCATTTATCTCGTCTTAGAAGGAGCAGGATCCGAACTAGACAGGGTCGATAGTTGGATATCCGAGTTTAAGAGGGTATCCCTAAAGTCTTGGAGTGCTTGGCTGAAATGCTCGAAAGGTTGGCCCATAATTGTCGAGTACTAAAGTTAGTCAGCATTAGTCCCTCCGTACCGTATCGAGTGGATCTTTGGCCTATAATTCTTGGTAGTGTGGTCTTTTGTCTTCTCAGCAGACTACAGGCTTAATGCCAAGTGTTTACTTTTCTTCCTCTAACTTTCTAGCATCACCTAGGTCTTAGAGAGAGCAAATCGGCTTCAACTTCATATTAGTTGGCCTTGGCTTGGAAATAGTCACAGGCTAATTCCTATCATTGCCGTAGGCCTAAAAGAAAGTCATCCTCGACTTTAGATAATGAGTATGGGCTTGAATGCTGAACAAACTTCTCTTTGCTTTTCTCTTCACCATGGGTGCTAAGTGGCTTTAGATTTCCTCAACACTCATGGGGGTTAAGCAATAGCTTTTTCCATGCTTCCGAACTGTGGAAGTGTTAAGGAAACCATCATGGATCACTTTCTGGTCATACTTCTAAGGTTAGCTAAGAAGTAAATTTGCGGTATTTGTAAGGACCACGTCGAAGTCAATCTCGTCTTTATATTGTCTTGCCATGAATGTTATCCCAGCCTTTTTATGCACATGGACCATACCCTTGTCATTAAACCACTTCAATCCATAAGGTCGGGGATGCGGGTAGGTCGGTAATCTCATCTTCTCCACTAGCTTAGCAGAAATGATGTTGGTGCAGATTCCTCCATGAACAACCAAGGAATAGGTCTTCCCATTCACCAAACATCGAATATGACAAAAATTTTCCTTTTGTTCGGGGTCTGCCTTCAAGTCAGCTTGTTAGCTCGCCATGGCTAAGAGTTCATCATGATTCTCAGCATAGAAATCTTCTTCTATTAACTCCTCTCCTACACTCTTGTCATTCCGACTCTTTATTTGATCTTCAGGTCCTTTGCTTTTCAAGACCATGATCTTCTTATTCAGACATTGGGATGCAATATGTCCGTAGTTTAAGCATTTGAAGTAATTCACTTCTTGAGCCTTGTTGACGAGTGCTTTTTCTTTCTCGACCCTCTTTGTTTTGGCTTGATCAGGTCGGCTAAACTTACCTTTCTCCATCTTCTTCTCTAGCCTTCTCTTAACATACTTCTCAAGCTCAAGGCTAATTTGTTGAGGTTGGTTAGTCGACCTCTGGCACCTTCTTCTACTCTGTCTCTCTACCCTTGATGCTAAATTGATCAAGTCATCTAATAAGTTGAACGGTTGCAGTTCGACCACATCGGCAATGTCATCTCGGAGTCCACTTAGGAACCTAGCAATGGTATGGTCTTGGGGTTCAACAATCTCACATCTCGTCATTAAGGTCTCAAACTCTTGTAAATACTCCTCGACAATGTTTCAACCCTGTTTCTAGTGCTGGAAAGCATAGAGTATCTCCTACTTGAAGTAAGTTGGCACAAAGCATTGGTTCATCAACCTCTTCATGAGCCTCCAAGTTCTGATTAGCTCCTTTCTTTTGACATTTCGCTTAACGACCAACTTATCTCATCAAAGGCTTGCATATTCAACAAGGGATAATGAAGCTAGCTTAATTTTTGTCTGGTCATCACACTTATAGCACTCAAATAACTTCTCGACTCGAAGAATCCAATTTAGGAACTCTTTAGGTTAGCTACTTCCACTAAAGGTTAATAGCTTAAGCTTGATGTTGTCAAGTCCTTAACTGCATGCTCGAGGTTCATCCCTTGCATTCCTAGTCAGTTTGTTTACCTTAGATTGATCACTTCTATTAGAGCTCTGCTCGTCCATATTTCTTCTCAACACAGGTTGGTTTTCTCTTCTTCTTGGCTTGGCAGCTCTTCTCGGCTATCGCTCAACATTATCAGCTCATTAGAGCCACTTCTATTGGTGAGTATTTATTCCCTTCTTTTACCTCTGTAAACACGTATGTGGCCTCTAACTAAACCAATAAGCTCCTAAATAGAGTCACTGAGATTCTGAAGCTGATATTCCAAGTTATTAATGTGTCTCCTCAAGCTGTTACGAGGACTATCACCATTGTTATTAATACTATCTTCAAACATTTTTATCTATGCAATAATTTTTTTTAAAGAGAATTGAATAAATACGATCTATAACAAAACAAGACTTAGTGACCCAAAAATGACTACTAATTGACTTTCATATCTACCTACGACTGTTAAACAGTTCTACAACAACTAGAACCAACTACTGAAATTGTTGTCACTCGACTCAACAACGACACGATACTATAACTACTAAAAATACAAACAACACACGACATTAAAGAATGACAACTAACAGATGTTCAATTAATGAAACAATCTTTGAAAAACATTAGCACACGTATCTTCTCAAAGCTTTAAGACTAAGATGATATGGCAGTGGGCCTCAAATTGAAATGGGTATTTAGGGATTCAAGTAGGTATGAAGAACGGGAAGTAAAATGAGAGGTTTTGAATGTGAATATGTATGGATATCATACACTAAGACATAAATAAAATCAAGGGTTGAGGGTTCGATATAATTCAAGAACACTAAATGTCACTCGGTTTTCAAATGTGATATACTAACTCACTCAAATGAAGGATTTCGCTATAATCTTAAGAATAAGATTGATAAGAACGTAAGAAAAATTAAAAAGTAAGTCAACACTTAATAATTAGGCAACGCTATCTGAAAAGAGGAAAGTTCCAAGTGTAGATATATTTTTCACTCTGTAATTATATCTCTGTTAATTACAAATGTTGCTATTTATAGCAAGTTGTAAAATCTTAGTGGCAAAGTGGTAAATAATGTACAAGACCTTAAACCCTAAAAAATGGGCCCATAATTAAAAATAAAGAAAATATGTACAAGAATAAAAAATGATGTGTTTAACAAAAGAAGTCGGCATGCAATCATTTGGCCTGTCTTGGAAGGAGTTGGATCCAAACTGGGTGGGGTCAATGGTTGGATATCCAAGTTTAAGGGGGTGTCCTTGAAGTCTCACAGTGCTTGGTTAAGATACTCAAAAGATCAGCCTATAATTGTCGAGTACTAGAATTAGTCGACATTAGTCCCTTTGTACCATACCGAGTAAATCTTTGGCCTATAGTTTTCAATAGTGTGGTCTCTCGTCCTCTTAGCAGACGACAAGCTTGATGCTAAGTGTTTACTTTTCTTCCTCTTGGCCTTCTAACATCAACTAGGTCTCAGCAAGAGCACATCGACGTCGAGGTCGACAATTGACCTCGACTTGGAAACAGTTACAAGCTGATTCTAATCATGTTAGGTTGTAATGTTATTTTTAATGAATTTCTATGTGTTATTATTCTACTGTTGTTATTGTTAATCTTCATTGTATCTATGTTGTGCTTAATACATTCCTTGTCTTAATCAATCTTGTTAAATGGATAGTATCTTTAAGGAGGGTTACTAGTTTAGCACCTAAGCATGTAGTATATGTAAGCCTCAAAACTAAGTCAATTGGCCGTAGGATTGAACTTAGAACATAAGTTTTGGACGATCAATTAAGAAATCCGATTAAATCCCACATTATAAACTATTGAGAGAAATATTAGTAAAAATGACCTCGTAAACTTGGATTTAAGAAAATAAGTAATAAAATAAGAGACTATAAAATTTTTAAATTTTAAGCATAATAATTACTAATTACCAAAAAGGCAAAAAGTGTAATCTAATAACTAATACATTGCTACAGATAAATTACATATATACTAAAAATTATAAAATAACCTAAATAATATTTAGGAATATTTATTTGTACTATATATGAATTTACATGTAGGTATAAATACGCGTAATTACTTAAAATACGCAAAATGTGCTAAAATTATACTAAATAATTAAAGAAAATTATAAATTAATTATGAAAAAATCAGAAGAGGATAAGATGAATCAAGATCAGGTCATGGCATGTCAGGATAAGCAAAAGAAAAATCAACCAATAAAATTTGGACAACATAAAAGCCAAAAATCATGGAAAATGGGAAAAGTCTTGTCAAATTAATGCATAATAATTACAAAAATCATCTATAAATAGCAAGAAAAATTAAGAAGCTCATTTGGCCAGATAAAAATCATAGAAAATTAGAGAGAGGCAAAAATTAAGAGAAAAATTCGGTTTAGAAAAAAATTAGAAAAAACTGTGTAATTAGGGCCTTTAACGGGAACCCCCACCAGACGAGTAGATGAGAGTGGACGGCCACCACCACCACACGGTGGTGGCAGCGCCCAGGCCGGACAATAAGGCCACGGCGGCCGGAGACACCTAGATCGGTGAGTCCGATTTCCATCCCGATTTTATGTAATTTTGTAAAAATAGTAAATATCATTATAAGATTATGAATTTTGATATTATGAGATATTTTTGTATATAGTTTGTAGGAAAAATATTATTTTGATGAAAACATGCCCCGTAATATATGGTCCCTAAGAAATCATGCAAAACTGAGCATGTTTCGATTTAGAAATAAATGACCTTAGGAGTGTAGTTTCAAGCCCAAAATTTTTGTGTAGATTACTTAGATGATATAGAACAGTGCTATGAAACCCGTTTTCAAAAATTAATTTTCAAAATTTTAGATAATTTTTAGGCATAAAATGGGTAATTTAAGGTTAATTAAGTAATTAAATTATTAATTACTGACTTAGTGAATAAGTAGATGTTTAGAGATGTTGAAATTTGATGGAGAATGATACTTGTAGCATTTAGGGTGTTAGATGTAATTATTAGGTTAATTATGTAGTAAATAAGTAATATGGAAAAATAGTACATTTTAAGTTAATTTTGTAAATTAGGGTAATTAGGAGTAAAATCTGATTTAAGATGAATTTAGACATTTTGAAATGATAATTGATGTTTAGAGATGATAATTAGAGTGATATAAATATTAGAAGTGTAATATATACATAAAAGGTAATAATACATAATAGGTAATTATTGGAAATATAATAATAGGAAATATTATAATAAAAATTGATATTGTGATAATAATAAAAATCTACAATAAATCTGATAGGAAATTTGAATTTATGTAATTATATGAAAAATGTAAAAATTTCTCACATTAGGAGTGAATCGGTACACTAATAAGGATATAAGTGTACCGGGTGAAATAAAATACTAACTAGAGGTAATGACGGTATTTAGGAGATCGGAAAATAATGTGATTAATTTCACATTATGGGTTAAAACGAATTTATAGGGTTAAAATATAAAACACTACTTAGAAAATAGAACTAGAACCTAATTTAGAAATCGATGTAGAAACCAAACCCGAATCTAATCCTAAACCTAGAATAATTGTAAAAGACTTAAGACCTAGATAATTAGGTATCTTAAACCCTAAATAAAACATAACGATAAGTGTTATAGGATAAAACAAACTTATAATAGTTATATGAAAAACTGAAACCACGTTTGTGTTATAGGGATGATAGGCGATGGCCTAAGCAAATCGGACCTCGAGTGAGTGAGCGAGCGAGGAGTCGAGGTAAGTTGGGATTAATACAATACTGTATTTTGGGAGGCTTGAGATTATGCTTGGTTGTGCTTGTTAGATAGTTGGATGTGTGCATGTGCTTGACTATGGGTGATGCTATGATTCTGTTTGTTGATCTAGTATGTATTGTATGAATTGTATGAAATGATTGATCACTCTAAACTAGACTTAATCAAATATATGACCAGTAATCATAATCGGACATGCATGGTAACCCATTAGGGGAACTTAAACTCTTCGGCCAAATACCGACCCCTTCGAAAGAGATAGCATAGGATTGCAAAATGGTCCCTTCTTCATCCTTAGTCGAACTAAGTGACAGGAGAGGAGGTCGCGGAGAAGGTGAAGTCAGTGATTCGAAGGTAGTCACGGGAGGAGCAAGGTCTCCATTGCACAAGCCTGGGTTTGGTAGTGAGCTGCTTTGTATTAATGGCAACTCCTCAACCCAGATTAGAGAGGGCGAAATTTCTCTAATCTCACAACGGGCCGGACAACGTCGTGCAATGGCATTTGTTTGCACATGCATTGCACCTAATAAGTGATTGAAAACCTTGTTGTGTGTATGGTATAGGTTTAAGTCCTCTGTCCTAACTTACTGAGCTGTGGTTGCTCATATATCCCTATAGACGTCGTGCAGGTGCTGGCTAAGAAGCGGTAACAACTACTCTGAAGCTAGCAACTGCTGAATCCTGGGGAGTAAGGAAAAACATTGAAGAATCAACACATATGTTATTGCTTTTCATTTCTGAATAATGTAATAACTGAATTATAGTATATATATATATATATATATATATAAATTTTCTCACTTTTTTAGATAAATGTTTTATCTAAATTACAAATTGTTTACTTCAAAACGGATTAGTCGTGGACGCCTTGTGTAGATCAGGTCTAAAATAGCGGTTGTAAGGTGGGACTGTTACGACTTTACCGCTTCGGGGCGTAACAGTATACTTTAGCAAAGGATGAGACTTAAGAGTATTGTAATTGAATCTACAATCATTGTAATCCTTAGGAACCTTAAGCATTAGATTAGCTTCCATCAGTTACCATCTTATTTTTAAGTATTTGGATTGATGGCTTGTATAGGCAATGAGAGGGGACATTAAATATATTAGTGGTTTGATCAAGTTTATTAATCAACATGACTGTAGTTTGAAATTTGGACTTCATTAAATTCTAAATATTGAGGTTGGACTACATGCCAATGATTATGTTTAGTAGTTTAGTGTAGTTTGGTTAAGTTTGTTAACTTATATTTTTATCTTTATTGCGTTGTCTAAGATAATCTTAAGAGGTTATAATCATTAGCCACTCCTTATGGGTTTAACATTTTTTAGCTTAAAAACCTCATTTTTAAAACAAAACACCCTATATGCACTAACACAATCATATTATGTTAAAGTCCCCATCCTTATTTTATGATTTAATTTAATTGACTCCCATTTCACATTCTAACTCATATTCACTTTAGTAAACCTAGGTTTAAGGGCAGAGTATTTTAGCCTCAATATAAAATGTATTTATGCTGTTTCCGCATGTTAATAAGTGATTTCTACTCTTCCTAGATTTCTTGGTAATTTTCATATGTTGGTATTACTTATTTTAGGGTTTTTATTATTTGCTATTCTTGGTGGTTTATATATGATGTTGTTGTTGTAATTGAGGCTACAATGTAGTTAAGGGCCCTTAGAATTACTCTTACAATAGCTTTTCCTGTCTGCTTGGTAAATCCTATAAATGGGTAGGCAATGGATGCCCATCAAAATGAGCATTACCACATGTACACACAATGCATAAAAGCATGCACGGCTTAAATGAATATGATGCAACAACCATATGGTAGCATGCCACGTTTAGGACATCATTTTAGTTTGGTCAATTAATAACAAAAGCCATTTTACTCAATTTATTACCAATAACTGACTGTAATAGTCATTACTCAACTTGCTTATTCTGATTAGTTTGTGACCTTAGTGCATTACACTGAAAAGTAATCATCTTTGACTAATTTCTCTACCTTATATGCCTATTGGTAATTTGATTCACTGCTTATGCACTTAGACACCTCCCATAATAACTAAGTCCCATTTATCTACGTCTCTTCGATTTTTCCATCTTGATACTAACCATGAATAATTAGTTAGTCTATGACCTACTAATATGCATAGGTAGCATAGACAATAAAAGAAATATACTTAAGTGAAAATAAAAATATATATATAATTCTACACTTTTCTCCTCTCTAATTGATATTTAAATCTTTTTTTTTTTTTTGCCATGTAGTGCCTTAGAGAGTTTCTAAAACTAAGCATTTGGTGCCCAAAAGACTGTATGCCATATTGTCGCTAAGATGAGGACAAGATTAGATTGGAGTCGAGCACTTATTTAAAACACAATTCTTTTCTTTTTTTAAAAAATTTTTTTTTGACAGCTTAAAGTCCAAGGCAACTTACTATCTATATCACCTAATATTAAATTACTATTCATATACTAAAAATTTATTTAATTACAAAACTTACATGAGCCCTACATAGAACTTTTCCAGTAAAAGTCGTAATAAATCATGCTCTCATTTCTTGTTCCCATGCATCCAGCGTCTATAGTGGCTCCATCCTTGTTGTGCACATCTAAGGCTAGTAAATCTAATCCCTTAGCTCCTTATACAGCTAAGTAAGTACAGAACTAAGAGAAAAGCATATAACCATAAGCTAAAACCAAGATAAGCATACCCATATATATGTTAACACCCAAGCACATCAATATTTGCAAATGCACCTTACGGATGTCATGAACAGCACTTTCCCTATTATCCAATGGTCATAGAGTGGCACTTCCTTTATTAGGGTTACCTAAAACGATTAGATCTAGATCTCTTCATAAACCGAGTGATCTACATAATCAAAACCGAGCAACTCTAGAGATTTATAACTAAAGAGGGAGCTTGAAATATATATGTAATCTATATGCATAAACCAAGCAACTGATATATATTAAGCAGCCTCAAACTGAGCTTCCTTTTATTTAAAAAAAAAAAAAGCTTCCTTTTGCTTTAACAAAATTGAGCTCATAAAATATGACCCTTAGGTCCACGATTCTTTTCAATATAGAACTTTTGTGCCGTGCCATGCCATGCCATGTCTTGAATATGGTGATGCCAATAATCCAAATTCTATAAACTGAGAAAATGAAATCAACTTGTGATATAGTCGTTTAAGCTGAATAGTTATATTAAGCATGTTAAAAAAATTCCTACTGATGTGTATTAACAAAGGCATGCTTCCATTATGAAACATCGTAGCAAATCGATATATCAAGCTTCCACATGATCATACTCAATCAAACAATTGAATATCAAATTCCCCGTATACTACATTTTAAATGCATTCATGAGGTTCAACAGCCACAAGCGGGTAGCCTACGTTTTCCATCATGCGCATACTAAACAAAGAAAAGGGTTTTCATATGGCTTTAGTTTCTTTTCATTAGTAAGCTTGGGTTCGCTTATAATGGAGCCTATTAGGTCTTCTAATTTGGTTTTAATAATGACAATAAAATATGTGTTAAATTATTTGTAACGAGTGTGTAAAGCGTGCAATCAAGTTAGAAGAAGAGACAGTGGAAAAAACAGACGTGTATGAGCCATATTGAAGAATTCGATAGACTTAGATGTGGTCAAAAAGTATATTAGATAAAAATTTGCAGAAGTATATTTGGTAGCTTTCAAAAAGTAATGAAGATAGAAGAAGGAAGATTGCAGACCAATTGTTCAGATTATTAACAACATTTTAAGTTGGAAAAATTGAAAAGAAAACCCAACTTTGATTTATTGAGCGTACTTGAGTGATGAAGTTGGTTAATCATATTCATACGGATTAGTGTTATTTAAATTAAAGCGGAATATTTCATTGAGTAAAGTTAGACTATATCATGAAATTGATTGTAGCAACCAATAATTTTCAAGCAACTGTCATATGTATCAAAGGATTAATATTTAGCAAATAGACATGATTTATTAAACTCCATATCAGCTTGTAACATGGCATGGGAACTTCATGTGTTCAGTGCGTAGCGGCTTGAGAATATTTTTTATTCAATGATATAGCGGCAGCTGAAACTTTTAATTCCGAAGTGCTCGGAATTATCAGCCATGGGGTTCAAGATTTATGGCGCACGCGATTAGCTTCACAACACGAGAGTAGAATATCTAGGATTCAAATTTAAATCAAGAGATTAGAGATAAGCATGGAGATAACGGCAAGGATAAAGTTGAAGAGATATTTCCAACCATAAATATGAATATTCAAGAGATCTCATGGGATTTCAAATCCAAGTAAACACATATTTTAGCATGGGATAAACTTAGAGCAGATTTTTCAAAGTTTTTTTTTTTTTTGGTGAAGATTACAAATTGAAAAACCACAGCAGAATTTTTGGATAAATTTTGCAATATTTGCTTTGGGATTTGAATTTCGAATATGAGGTAAACTTCAAGTGTCGATGATATCCCTATTCCTTCTCCAACTAGCCTTTTCCTGCCGTTCATCCAATATATTTCGTGAAACAGAATGGAATAGAAGATAAAGAGGGAGATCATAATTTTTCTGCAAAAATTTGAGAACCAAAATTGCTCTCAAAGACTACCTTGGAAACTGCTCATGACAAAGTTTTTAACTTCTTGTTTTCCTGTGCGTGCTAATCTTTTAGAGGGGACTATTACATTGTATTTCCTTTTCTTTTTTTTTTTATAATTATTTAAAAGAGTTTGTTCTTGAGTTTGAAAAAGATTTAAGAGTTTACTATATAGTATGAGTAACTTAGAATGAAGCTAGTGAGATAGGACAAAGAGTAACTATTACCTATTTGTAAATTGTTTTGATTATGGAATTGAATAAGTGGAATGAAAGTAGCATGAAATATTATCAACGGTGGAGATAAAAGAGAATAGTAGGCGCATAGTCAAAATTCTTTTAATCACCTACCTTATTTTCTTTTATTTCCGCTCTCTCTAATTACTTTCTTACATAATTGTTTTATATTTGTTTTGCACCTAAAGAGTTAAACTCTTAAATTACTATTTTATGCCCTAATAAACTTATTACGAGGGGTTTTTATTGCACTCACAAAAATTTTAATTTTTGATAAAAATATCAATTCAACACTCTCCATCCTCAACCCCCTTGATATCTTACACAAGGAGCATATAGAGCCTACCGATGATGTTTGTTACGTTGTAATTTCCTTTGTGTCCAATTCATATGTAATGTAATCAACCTTTTAGAGTTAGCAAAGCTACAGAAATGTTACGGTCTATTCAATCAATTTATTATACAGTTTATATTTTATCCAACTATAATGAACATTATAGTGTAGTTTATCGAGTTCCATCGGCACCTTACATATTTAAATACCATCTATATGAAGTATAAATTAGAATCGATCTTTGATATTTAATTGCTATATGCAATAGATATTCATACAGCGAACATGCAGTAAGGGTATAATACTTTAATATATAATACTTTAAAATACCATATAATAGAATAAGTATACATAATTTAGGCATAAAGATAGTCTTCAGCGTTTAACTTCATATAAGATACAAATGCATGTGTATGCTTACTTAGATATATATATATATATATATATATATATATGTTACCAAGTACGTATGAAAAATTAGTATGTATGTATATGTGTATATATATATATATATATATATATGCTTATCGATGTATAGGCTTACTTATAAATATTGTCACTTAGATCAATGTAATAAATATAACTTGGAAATTAAAATTAGTAACGGGGTATGATTTCAAATGGTCCCCCGTACGTATGTATACATACATGTATTATATATTATCCTTTATATATTACAAAGAAAACAATATACTAAGCAACTTTCGATGTTGTCGACAAAAGGCATACCGTTTAGATTGTTACGAAGTGTAGACTTGGATAAAATCACGTTTAAAAGTTTTGGAATATTTGTCATATGATGATATCTTCCATAAACGCCACTAGTTATCCTTTTCATGCAATATATATTCCACCCAACCCGAGAAGTACCATTCCTGTAATATTTTTATAACAATTACATGAATCGTCTATATAATTTGACATAATTCATATAGCATGTTTATCCATATTAAGCTTGGCTCATACAAATTAACCATTTTCAACTAAAACAATCCATAATAGGAGAGTGGCAACTAGCCAGTTGTTAAAAAAAAAAGAAAAAGAAAAAAAGGGAGAAAGTTATTAATTAGGTATCATTCAATTGTTGGCACATAGGCTCCATAATTAAAATGACTTTCTAAACCTGGAATAAGTACTTATTATATTACACTATTTTGTGTTGGTTTGCTAGTCTAACACCTAGGTACCTTACTTTCGCAGTCTTATTTGGACCAAAAAGAGAATATTCCAACAAGTTTGGAACTAACACCGTAGACCCGATTAAGAAAATGAACGAGTGAAAGGGTAAATGAAGTACCTTGTCTATGTCATACTTCGAAGGTGATTGTTAATCCCACCGTAACCTCCTATGTTTCCATGGGTTGTATACATCATTTTACGTCCAAATTCTGCACATGCAATTTGATTCCAGTTTAATCAACATTTTTGATATGGAAGAAGCCACCTGGTCTGATGGTTACATAGCAGCCACATGTTATCGTGAGAATTCCGCCGGTAGGGTAACGAATCCTATTTTTGGATTTGATGAATTGTGAGCCTGAGTTTGTAAAAGAGAAAATGGCTACTCGGTGTCAAAAGGTTATCCACACGCTCATTTTAATAGTTAAGTCAATGAATTGTGGGATTGAATAGTAAAAGAAAGTAAGAGGGTTCAAAAGTACATGTGTAAAAGTGTTCTACTTGTAGGGTTTTATCATCTATTTATAGATTTAAGAGAAGCAAATTTATATATATTCATATCTTATCCACATAGGCAAGTATATCTTTTTAATAAGATATGGTTTGATATCTTTAGAGGTGATATGATACCTCGATAATTTTCATGGGTCGGTGCTTCCATAGTGTTCCCTTAACATCTAACCTTCAAGCTTCCTAAATAGACCCCAGCTATCTAGGGTTCTTAGGAATTGATGCCACGAGCCAAGACCAAAGATAAAGTGCTAAGGTCCCAATCTATGATAGGTCGAGCGTATAGTGAAGCTTAATCATGGGGCAAAGGATCTAATCGGGGCCAAGAATTGGACTTCATTAAATTAGTTATGGGTATAACGAAAATGTTTGACGGATTCTCTAACATCCATTGTAGAGTGGCTTTTGAGATGTTGTCATGCCTCCCCTAGCTTTTAGTATTGAGCCAGCCTAGGTGTCCTGACATGTGGACTATAAGTATCTACTTTTTACGCTATAAAATTTCGTATTAGCTAAGCTAATGCTCAATTCCCGAGCTTCATTGGCCTTACAAGTGGTAAGGGTCTTGGGATCCTATGATACATTTGATCCAAGGCATTTGTAGCTTCCTATGGATGATTCTTTGAAACTTTAACTTTTGGGTGAGATTATTTCTGCACACTAAATGTAAGGGAGAGTTGTTGAGTCGCAATTGGTTAGCCTTTACACATACCTATCACGTCTGGGACATCATAGCTGTTCACTTTACATAAGGGCTATGTGGAGTGATTTAAAGGCTAGATACGTTGCCTTTCGTGAACTTCCCATAACCATCAATGTTCCCACTTCGAGGTCGCAACTATAAAGGAGATTTTCATCACCATTTTTTCACTTTTGCATAAATCAACTACTTTGGTCTCTTCTACATTCATGAATCCTTCGTGCAATTTCCATTCCTCTCAAAGTTTCTAATCGATTTAATTTCCTCACTTCGAATCCAAAAATGGATTATTTAGGTAAGTCTTCAAACTCTAAATCTTATGGGTCTTTTACGCTAACAAAGGTAGAGTCGACTCAAATTGATGCTCGTAGAGAGGTCGTAAAGAGGGTAGCTCCCCTTTCAGTAGTGGTAGCAACATCCTTCTATGTAGTGGAGGCTAATAGCGACTATAGGAGGTTAATTAAATATCAACTAAAATAGATGAAGATCTACGCTCTCCCTTATGATGAGTATTAAGGGAATGATAATGATGATGAGGAGGAGTTGGCCATGACTATCTATAAGGAGGCCACAAATAAAGAACAAACCCCTTACAATTAGGTTAGTGAAATCTCACAAGTAGGGAAAAGCCACTACATGACCATGTATTATGCGAACAAATTGTGGGGTTTACATGCTTGCACACATGATGTAGATGACAAAGTAGCCTTGATCCATATAAACAAGTTTTTCCTCTACCAAGAGTAGTTTTGGCTTTGGGGAGTTTCCTTTTATTAGGTTCTAGAAGAGATTCTTCAACTTCCATAGCATCTATTTGGCTTAACTAGTCTCAAATAGCATCCATCTCCTTATGGCATTCAAAGCCTTATGTACCTAACCTAAGGTGAGACCTACATTGACCTCTATCGGTACTTCCTTACCATAAGAAAGTAGTGAAATGGATAGTGATATCTATTGGCTCACAGAAGCAAGAAGATATTGGAAGGACTAGAGTCTTTGGTCCATAGGTGGAAAGAAAACTTCCTGGTCATCTTGGTGGATTGAAAACTAGAATTTTGGAAGAAGTGGACTGTCTTAGCCCAGCTTGACAACATCAAATACCTAAGGACTCATGACAATTACGTGGTTAAGGTAATTTTGAACCACTTTAACTGCTAATGTAGTGTCGTGTGGGATTCCAAGATATTGGTAGAGTAGATTCACTATGATGAGCCAATCCTCTTCAATTATGAGGAGGCAAAGAGCAATAAAGGGGCAGAAGGTACTCCTTGGAGTTGTATCAAAGTATGGTTATTTCCGTAGAGCTATGGTTCTTACCTAATGATACTAAGAGAAATTTCTTCAAGCTAATGCCCGTATCAACATGTTTTACTCAATGAGATTTCTTATTCATATGCATTCATCTCTTAACAAGGTTTTGATCTTGTAGGTATCACTCTCCCAACTTAAAGTGCGTTTGGCTTTGTTGTTAAACAACTGGTTGAGGGGGAATGCTAGAAAGCTAAGTGCACCGTAAAGAAAGTCGAAAAGGAACCTAAGAAAAAGGCTACACAGACTACCACTAGGGATGTTGAGGTTTAGAAAGCCACGGGGAAGAAGAAGAGGTCTTCAAAGAAGTCTCCCCAAAATGTGATGCTAAGGGGAGGTTCATCAAGATCGGTTCTCAAGGAGCTGACCAGGACAAGTAGATGTTCAGCAATGGCCATATCACTATGCCCATGAAGCTTGAAATTAAGTTCGGGAAAGATGCCCTAAGAGGAACTAGTGATAGTGGATTCGACAGTCAAGTAGATAGGGAACCAGTGTCACCTCACCCCTTTACCCCCTCCCTTTAAACAACATCATATATGTAGATGAATATGTCCTAAAGGTGATAGGCCCAAGGCAACAGGTGATCTTAGCTACAAGAGACCCCAATAATCCCTTTCATACCAGTGTAGAGCACAATGCCCATTAGCTATGTTTACCAACTTAATTGGTTAGTAAACTCCAATAATGTGAGCCTTATCAAGGGCGGTATGAGTAGGGAGTTGGTAAGGGGCACTATTTTTCCTCGGGATCACACCATGGTAGATGAGATGTATGCGAAGATGTTAATGAGCAGATCAAGCTCATGATGTTCACCAAGTACCACAAACTAAGTTAAGAATTTTATATGTCAAGATTATCCTTGACTTTTCTTAACATAACTCTCACGATATATCACATTTGTAGGTTGGAGTCTACATGTTTGATAGTATGGGCATAGCTTGGATTGGTTTACTCTTCTCTCCAAACCAATCTAAATAATAAAAATGTGGGTCGATTTTTTATAGCTTTGAACCAAACCTTACAATTAAGATTATTAATTTTTCCAAACCATAAAATTTCAGTTTTGGTTCAGTTTTAGTTCTCGAATAATAGCATAGTTTTTAATATAGGAAAGTATATTTGCATAACAAATATTGTTATATGAAAGTATTGAATTTCTTTTATAATAATGATTATTGATATTATATTAGAGGTTAATGAGTCAATATTCGTGTAACTAAGAAACTAAGCATTCATTAATAGCTAACAAATGGCATATATTATAAACTTTAGATAAAGTGTATATGTATATATATATTCCATAAATTTATGGTAATAAAAATTCAATAAATGTAAACTAAAAATTCTTTCAATTATTATATTACAATAAAAAAAAACTTCTTTACTTGCAAGTAAAATATTACTATATTTTTTATAAAATTGTTTGGTTTAGTTTTATGAATTAGTTCAATTTATCCTTCCAAACCAATAGTAAATTAACATTTTAGTTTAGTTTAGAAAATTTCTAAACTAAACCACAAAAAAAAGAAAAGAAAAAAGAAAACTATAGTTTTTATTTGGTTTGGTTCGATTTGCGAATTGGTTGGTTAGTTTTTTGCCTATTCCTAATGTCCAAGATGTTGGATTATTGGTAGCCTTAGAGAGAAAGTGTAGCTAAATTTATGGCTAAC
Source organism: Lumnitzera racemosa (assembly GCA_024138005.1). NCBI lineage: Eukaryota > Viridiplantae > Streptophyta > Magnoliopsida > Myrtales > Combretaceae > Lumnitzera > Lumnitzera racemosa. The sequence continues at coordinate 17,737,875 of JAMXBC010000001.1, forward strand.
CTTTAAAGTTTGTCTAGTGATCTAGACTATGCCTTTAACTCCAAGTCTTACATGTTACAAAGGTCAAGGGAAGTTGAGAAAGAACTGGCCCAAGTCGAAAGTACAAGAATTGAGGCCCTCAAGAAGCTTTAAGTGATTGATAGTAAAGATAAAGGAGTTAGAGGGTAGGCTGGAGTCTTCCTCCAAGGAGATCGAGAGTGCTTGGGCTAAAGTTAAGAAGGTGGAGAAAAACAACAAACAACTTAATTTTGAAGTTGTTTAGGTGCAAAAAAAGGTAACTCTATAGTCTGCTGCTATGAAGGAGAGGTCTAATATCGAGGAAATTAACTATCTTCGCAAGGTAGTTGCAGACTTGGAGTTTGAGGATGTTGTCACTCTCGTAGCTCGATAGAAGATCTTTGACTTAATCTTTAAGAGTAAGGAGTGGAAGGAGTTAAAAAAGAAGCAATTCTTCAAGAGGATCTAAGAAGCTAGGGAGATCGTGAGGAAACTCATTCTAGTCTCATTCTAGGGTTATTGTCATTTGTGGACTTACCAACCCAGAGTTAGAATTCGAGGATAAAGACTTTGAGGATGAAGACCTTGCTCCAAAGGATCTTTAAGATGCTTAGGGTTGTGACTAAGATTCTACTCCTTCAACCCTTGCCATTCCTCCTATACGGACTATTCTTACTATACGGACTATTCCTACCTCTAACCAGTTTGGCTCTAACAGCATAAGGAATTTCTTATTAAGGGACTTATAGAGGCATCTGAGGCCTCATTGCAGGTTAGCATTTGAGAGCTAACTGATTCGATTAAGTTTTGTTTTTTTTTTCTTTCTTTGAGATGTTATTTAGTTGGTTTTTGTATGGACATGTGCAAAGTTGTAAGACATACTAATGAATAAATTCCTTTTCTTCCCTCTCCTTAGTAAAATATGTTGATGTGTTTATATATTATTTTTAGTTCCCTTAAGCTTATGAGCCTGCAAGGTCCAATCTTTAAGCTTTGTTGGGTCAAGTCGAAATGTCTTGACCTAGGGATATTTCAAGCTTCAATGCCTCGAGTTTCGCCTACCTAGTAGCCTTACATCATCCAAGCTTGTGAGCAGCAGATGTATAAGAGTTATCTGAGGTCAGTTGTCTTCAAATATGCTTATTAGGCCTAAGCATATTAACCTTGGACTTATATGGAATGTTTGAGGTTTGCTACCTTAGTTTTACCAAGGGTCACCAAGCTTTCAAGATGACACATTTCTACCTTCCTTAAAAATAGTTTCATCCTTAAAAGTAATACATAAAACATTTAAATTAAGCATGCTAATCAAACAACATCATAATTTAGAAACATCACATCACAACAATAGATTAGTAGAAAGGTTCTTGAGTCTAAATTTGTCTTAAGTTTTGCTAGAGGATTTTAAGGTGAAGATAGAAGATTGAACATAAAACCTACAAAAATAATAAAGAGAATTAAATTTGAAGGCAAGGGTAATTAAGTAATTGGTATATTTTAAATAGGGATAAAAAGGGTAATTTAAGGAGGAATGGAAATCCGACTTATAAAATTAGTGCTATTACATTGATTTGAGACTTTTTGGCCAAAATCTCTAACACTATCACCAAGAGAACTTGGAAGGGTGCTAAGAGAAATGGAGGTAAGAATTCTTCTATCCTATGATATTAAGCATAATGGTTACATCTTTAATCATAGTTTTGATGTAAAAGGGTATGAGAGGCAAGGCGCAAAATGTTGATGATTCTTTTCTTAGATTTAAACCGATCAAGCAAATGATTAAGGTAAAATTTCCTCCATGATCTATTGGTGTGTTGTTAGTTTGTTTAGAATGGAAACACATTTGAGTCTTCTAACATTAAAGTGGTAAAAAAGATAAAAAGAAGTAGAAATTTTATGGTGTAGGAAGGATTATGGTTGAATTTGTGGTGTGATCTTAGAAGATTGGGTCAAAAGAAGGGAGAAATTGTCAAACATGAGAAGTACAGGTGAGATTACGGGTGTAATCGTACTCATGAACCCTCTAGGATGTTGTTTTCAAGTCTATAATGAGAGTTAATTGTAGACAAGAGGATCACTGTCAAAAGTATGATGTGATTCCTGACTATGAACCTATAGAGTGATATATCTTAAGAAACGTGAGCATGAAGTAGGTTAAGAGAGGTTTACGACTGAAGAGTACGATTGTGATCCATACTATGAACCTTAAAATGCTAAGTTTAGAGAGAAGCATGTCTAAAAGGATGATTGTGATTCTCTCCGTGATTCATTCCTTTCTCTTTTCATTTGTTTTATGTTTACCTTTTCATTTCCAAACCTTAATCAAACCCCATTCAAACATTTGGGAGAGTTACTAATGATCTTTAAACCTTACATAAGGTTAATGACTAAACTTGATGAACCAAGAAAGATATAGTGAGAAAGATTCGAACTAGGATTGAGTAAAATGAAAGTAGAACTCTAGAAAAGTTATACTCTATGTCGAACTCAAGTATAGATTTATTTGAAAGTAATTTAAGTTTAGACATAGCTATATTTACTCCTCAGAATCTAGATACGTGTTTACCTTGTGTGTTAGACATGCTTGGTAGGATTAGAAATGATATGAACATAATAATTATCTAACTATTAACAACTTGCCTTATTGCTTATGTGTGGCTCAACCTAGTGATAGTTTCTTGGGGGGTGCCCCTATGATCCTTGAGTAGCACTATCCTTAATGGAGTCATGCTTAGAAATGATTTGGAGTGGATTTAGGAATATAGCAATGTAAGATGGTGAACCTATATCAGTTTAGGAAGGTATCAAGATTGTATGATGGTAAACCCATGTTGCTAGAAATTGAGAGTTTAGGAAGGTATCGAGACCGTGTGATGGTGAACCCATATTAGTAATATAGACACCCCATTTTTGCTCTCCTGCAATTTTGTTTTTTAGAATAGGGTAAGGGGTTCTATTTGAGAAAAGCCAAAAAAATTGAAAAAAAAAGAAAGAAAAGGAGATGAGTTTAGAAATAATAATTTTAGATAGTTTAGAATTTTTAATTTAGATAAAAAAATAAAGATAAGGTTGCTGGGCTTGAGCTTAGATTTGAATCTAGCCCAAGCTGACCTTGTCCATATGTGTAATTTAATTACACATATAAATAAGGCACACGTTAACAGCTCAATGAATAAACATTTGAGTTTAGCAATGGAATTGACATGGAGGTCTGAAGTCATTAGGTACAAAGTGCCTTTTTCTTTTTTGAAAGGAAAAGTAATAATAATAATAAGATCTTAATGTGCATTTAAGATAGGATTTTTTTAAAGTATTTAATTGTAGTTTTTAGTTCTTTTTATTTTTTTTTTAAAGGAAAGAACTTAGTGTGGACCAGAATTTGGTCCGTAAATTTTAATAGGGCATGAAGTCCTGATTAAGATGTAGCAAGGGGTGCACTTGAGTCGTGTGTGTAAGGGCTATGGCACATGCCCCGCATGTGACCTACACCCCTAAACTTTCTTCCTTTACGATTTTTTCCCCTTGTTTTCCAATTTTTTTCCCTTTTGGTTAGGCTACTTTAAGCTATTCTTTTAACCACTTTTATTACACAATTTCATCAAATTAATGGTGAAATCGTGTAATACATATGGCCTATTTTCGAATTTACCTCAAAACCCATCCAAATTCAATTGTTTATGTAATTAAAATTGAGCTCAAAATTGGAAAAAAATTCATTACACGTAAAAAATGCTACCGATTTGATTTTGCTAATTAATGGTTTCCTTGACTTTCTATGCATGTTCAAGTTTTGTTTAAGTATAAATAGGGGTCGAAGAACACACAAGAATAAACAACTAACCTTTGAAACACACTAGATAAGCAAAAATTAAAGCTTTCTCTCTCTAGCACGATTTCTTTCTCTACGATAGCATCCTTTACGATGCTTTTCAACGAAAACCACCACCACCATGAGCTCTAACACCTTTGAAATACCAAGACCCAATTTTTTTTTGCCTCTAACAACTACTACTGTAGACACCCATATCCAACCGCAACCACCTAACTTTGATCACCACCCAAATAACCATCGAACATCAAGGCACTGAGCTTAACTCCCCCAAGTCCAATTAGAAACTCATAAATCTAACTTTACCCACTCGATTTGGTACTCGTATCGTCCCAAGAAACACTACCTTATTGCTACTCCTTCTTCATTATGAGCTGACTGAAAGCCAACCCGGTTTCCATCATTTTTTTAAAAATTTATTTATTACTCATGTATTTGTAAATGAGAAAAAAAAATGAAAAAGAAGAGAAAAGAAACAAAAAAGAAAAAAAGGATAAAATCGGATATTTTTGTTTTTTTTTTCTGTTTACATAAAATAGGACAAAGTAAAATAAAATAAGGAAAAATGAAAAGAAAAAAGGAAAATTAAAAATAAAAAATTTATTTTCCTACTTAGAAAAAATCAATTTTCCAAATAAGTAACCACGAACCAATCCCTTTTCAAAAATTATGATACTTTTAGAATATTTCAATAATAATAAAAAAAACCCCAATTTAGGACCTTTTAGAGTTTTTTTTTTAAATAATCTCAAATCAATTCAAAAAGTAAATCCAACTATTTTTTAGAAGTTAAAATCAACTCACCTACCTAAAGCTTTTTTTCAAAATGAACTATGGAACTTTGATCCCAAATAGTGAGTACATAAACACCCACAAGTATAGGACGACTTAAAATATGAAAATTTTTCTTTTTCCATCTTTTGTAAATAATTGATCACTTCATCTTTTTTTTTTTTAGAATTAAATTAACTAGCACGTAGATAGTTTTCATTATAAAGGTATATTGAAAGGCAAATTTATATTTGGAGAGATTAAAAGTGGTACTTGTTTAGGGTTTAAAAAATTAGCTCCCAAATCCAGATCTTTGGTTTTAAAAAATCGTTTTAACAAAAATCAGTTTTATCAAAAGATCAGTAGTTAAGTCATAATCAATCCACTTGATTAATTATAACTTAACTCTTTTTTTCGACTCTAATTGGGTGATAACTTCAAAAATGTTTTTGAAGTAAAAGAACCGTTTTTTTTAAACCTTAGTCGATGGTTGGTATTAAATGAATAGAGTTTGATATTGATTGGTTTAAAGAAGACTTATTTATAAAAACTGCGGAGAAAAAACTAGGCTTGATAGGTAGTAATGATGAGCTTAAGCCAAGGTATTAAGACCGTTAGATGGTAAACTCATGCCGGCAGAGAGTGTGGTATTAAGAAGTCATCAAGTCTCCAAGAGGTGAACCTATGCTATTGTTTGGTTTAGACCTTTGATGGAGTTTTCATTTAGAGAGCTTGTGATTGTAATCATGAGTATCCCTTTCTTATGTATAGAGTTAAAATTATAATATTAATTTGTGGTGATTTTATACTTGCATTATTATGTGAACAGTACAACTGCTTGTCATTCATATGTGTTCGTAGTATTCACATACTGGCCATTAGCTCATTCTTCAATTTCTTTTTCAGCTGCAGAGATTTATAAGGAACCAATTGTCTATGAGAATCCTAATAACACTTACCATTATCTGGATTTAGTGAGTGAAGATTTTTATTATTACTATAAGGAAGATCATTAGGCTTAGTTGCATATATGGAGTTAGACTTCAACAAATTTTTATTTTGTTTCTTTAGAATAAAAAATATATGATGCTTCAACATTAGTTTTATTCAGATATTATGTAGATTGAATTTATTTGTGGAGAATTGTAATTACGCGCATTGGTGAATATTTAGTGTTTTGATGGAAATTTTAGACAATTATAATACCTGACGTATTATTAGATGATTAAGGACACGTGACAAGTTGTGATATTAGAGTTTGGGGCGTTATATTAATTCTAGAATATTTGAAGATAGGGGAAGATTTTCATTGAGATACATATCTTGATATTTTAAGAAACAACATAATTTCTTTCCATTGTTTTGTTTATGCTATTTCCCTATTCATTTTCTTCCTTTATATTGATCTTTCAAACAATAGCATTAGAGTTAGTTCATAAATAATCACATGTAATTGTACGAGGAAATATTATTGATCCTTGACACAATTCTCTTTTGATTGAGTTTATCTATTTAGGCCTTTTTCTTATCAATCTCTTTGACTATAGCGATCAAGCCATTTGGTCTATTTGTGAGTTTAAGTGTACTTTGACTTTTTTTGATAAATCATATCTAAGGGGAGTATCATTGATATTATTTTTCTTTTGTTTGTTATCCATAAAATCCTAAAATACGTATTGATTGTGATCCAGTGGTTGTATTCTTCCTTAACTTATTGTTTAAACCTCCTATTTTTCATTGTTTAGTAGTTTATCTATGCTAAGCATATCCTTAAGGGGAGTTGGGTTATGATTGAACTTTCTTTTTCAATCTTGGCACATCATTAGTACTTACTCATCCATATCAAGCATCTAGCCATTATTGCTTGAACTTATCCACGAAAAAGAGTTACCATAAAATCTTCTGTTCAATTATCATAAGAGATTTAAACCAGTATCAAGGTAATAACAAGTATATAGGGTTTCTATGGTAACACTAACAAAATAGTGTTGTCATAATATTGGACAATCTAGGCCATCCATTTAGTAAAACTCAATCTAAACCATTACTTTTATTAAAATACTATAACCCGTAACCTGAAGTACAAGTTAATAAGTTTTGAGAATTAAAAAACAACAAATATAATTAAATAATAAGAAAATAACAAAACCAAAATAAATTAAAGACTCGAAAACATAAACCTAAGAAGACAAATACATTTTCATTCACTCTCTTAAAGTAAGAAGGAACTGTATCACAGTAAAAATGTATAGATAATAGTATAAAAGAGGCTTTTTGTGTTCTTGAATAATATATTCCTTAAAGAACTCATTCTAATATGTTTTCTCATAATTTTTTCTTACTACTTTCGTTAAAATTTGCTTTTGTTTGTTGGGGTTTAGGGTTTTTGTATTTTGATTCAACTGTCGACAATGAATGTTCTGGTTATTGTATATTTTTATTGCATTGTTAGGTTTTTCTATCTGGGATAGCATTAGGTCCTACGAATCATCACAAGGGGTCAAGTAAGTTAGGGTTTAAAAAATTTGTAGTAGGGTTGCTACCGTCGAGTAAAACTATTGATAGTTGCAGATAACTGTCAATAGTTAGAAGGGGGGGAAACACAATTTTGATTTAATGTTGACAGTATACGGTAAAGGAAGCTCATTTTACCATAAAAGAATCACATTTTACTATGATCCAAAACCACTTTTATCATAAAAGAAGCTTACTTTACTATAAAGGAAGTTCATTTTATTATAAAGAAATCACATTTTATTGTGATAAAAAACTACTTTAATTGTAAAGAAAAGCTTATTTTACTATAAAGAAGGTCAATTTTATCAAGAGTGATATACCATTGACAGTCCCCATAATCTGTCGATCGTACATGCTATTCATCTGTTTCCAAAAGTAGTATACTATCAACAGAAACTGATATACTATCAACAGTTTGTTGTAGTAAACAACTGTTGATAGTAGCAAGATTAACTGTCAGCAGTTTGATTACAATTAGTTAATATTTATAATTGTTTCATCATCTAAGTTTTCTGTAATGATTTAAAGGTTGCACTTACTTTGAAAAGTAATAAGACATCGCAACTTTTGTTTTTTTTATCTGCATTATAAATTCATGAATACTACTTTTCTTTAAAAGTGGTTAAGTCTTAACTGTAGTTCCCATTGACCCCATTAAATGGGATGGAATTCTAGCAAGTTTATTAGGGGAAAAATAAGTAGATTGTATTATTGACCATTTATTTTGATTGCAACAACATTTCTTTAAAATTCCACTTATAAAATTGGCTAAACAGTTCATTACTAAATATTTTGACAAGAGATTTGGATGGTTTATAGAATTCTTAAGTGAATACCACCTTATAGGAATTACACACATACTAGCAAATTGGAAACCAAACTGAAGACTACTAATATTCAAAGTAATTCTAATTCCAAAACTTACAACTTGTCGTCTAACCTCAGTTTCGGAGGCTCATTGATTATTCAACAAATTGAAATAAAACCTATCCCAGACCATGTTGATCATAGTGGGAGAAGCTATAACTTGTTCTGGAGTCATAATCATTACAACAATACATGATAAAACTGGAACATGATCCTTATAACTACATTAACCATTAAATGATAAAAACTAAAACATGGTCCTTCAAAATGCCCATCCTAAACTACAAACAACTATGAGTAAATCTTTCTAGAAACATGTCCTTTAGCATTGCAAAAAATACATTTAACCTTGCAAAACTAAAAAATCAATGTAAGTCCAATAATAATACATGAATTAGATTGTAGTTGATAGTATTGAACATTATACCTTCATCTACATCTGTAATCACTCTTGATTATCTTCTTCAGCTGATGGATTGGATGATGGTGGTTGTGGTGGCCATTATCCTCTTCAGCTGATGGACTGGATGATGGTGGTTGTGATGGCTAAGGCATGTCAAAATGTTTATACAAACCAGCCAACTCTACATCTTGTGTATCCCTAACTTGACAAACTTCTCCCTAGATGCCTTTAATAGATATCTCCAAATTGTCAACTTTCTAAATAAGGTTGTCCACTTGTTCCTCTAATGGAGTTGCATGCTCATTCTCCTTATCTTCTTCATCTTCATCATCTGACGAGTCCATACTATCTATAGGTTGCTGGTTAGAAATCCATCTTCCGTCCTAATCTTCTTGGTAGCTTGACCTCACAAGAGTTGACCTGTCAATTAACTCTTGATTTTTTTCATCAATGGCCTCATCTTCATTTACAAGTTTTTCTATTTTAAGAAAATATGAAATATGAGCACTTTCATAGTCAACCTTCAGTTTTATATATCTCAAATTAGATAACACTCCCTCAATGTGCTAAACTACTTGGTACATCTAATACTGGTTTCCCTTTATAAATGAGTGGATCCCCTTACATATCTGCATACTCCATATACCAAGTGCATATTTGTGCCTTTTATTTTTTCTAACCATGTAACGGCCACATATCGTTGTGGTACCGGACCACGTATCGCCGACACATGGTAATCGTGGATTGGATGCCTTGCTGATGTAGTGTCTACTTGGCGCTATGTCAACGTTTTTCTCTTTCATTCTACCCCCCTTTCCATTCTTTTCCCTTTGTTTCTTATGTGTACTCTCCTTAGTCAACCACATTCAAACATCAATTTCATCCCTTTAATTTTGCAATTTCACCAAATTAATGGTGAAATTGCAAACTAGGCTTAGGATACTTCAAATCCAACATAAGAACTCATCTAAATTCATGCTGTAAGATAGTCAAAAATTGAATTAAAAGGTGGAAGAATGTTTAAATAAGCTTATTGAACCTAAATTGACGAAGCTTGATTCATGCTTCAATAATGAAATTTGAAGTTTCTTTAGCATTGTTCTGGCAAATTCAAACATGAATCATTGCGTTTTGAGTATCAATCACTCCAAATTTACATTAATCTCGGATTTGCGTTGAAAGACCCACTTAATTCACAATCTTCAAATTGACTCTGATTTTGAACTTGTCAAGTGAAATCAAGCCTTAATTTATATAAATAGGTGTTTAAGCATTAGTCCCTATTAGGAATTCTCATTCAAATCACTCAAGAACACACATACACAACCACTTCTCTCTCTAAGCTGCGACCAAACTCTCTCTCTCTACAATTGATTCAAGCTCGATTCATTTCGAGCTAATTTCATGCTATCACTAAGTTTCCTACAGCAAGAGCTTTCCAACTTGACCACCCTTATTCATTATCGTACCTCTCTGTCGCCTCCACGAACCACCTTTGTGAAGCCTTAACCTTAACTATGACCACCATTACTAAACAACTACTACTACTTGACTATACCCCAAACTAATACTACGTCCAAACTCGACACGCTTGAAAACCATAGGAGACACACTCCTTTCGCCCCCAACCATCACTGTTGATGTTACCCAACTACAACCATTGCCGTACATTTACAAACCGTCACCAAACAACTACCAAACACAATGGTGCCTGGAAAACCCGCTCATTTCCAATCAGATTCACATGGAAATATGATTTCCTTGAAGATTTGGTACTTGGATCTACCTCCGTAGCGTCGGAGCTACTGAAAATTGTCCCTTAGCCTATGCATGTGTAGCACACCCTAAAATCAGACCCTGACCCGTGCAAATGCTCCCTAATTCGGCCTTATTGGTTCCTTTTTTTTTATTTATTTCATTCTTTTTTTTTAGTTTATTTCATGTAAATATTGTAATTTATCCAAAAAAAGAAGAAAATCCAAAAAATAAAAATAAAAGAGGAAAAAAAAGAAGAAAAAAAAAACAGTTTTGCTTTATTTATTTTTATGCTTTGGTTAAAATAAAAGGAAAAAAATATAAAAAATAAATAAATATAAAAATGAAAAGATAATAAAAATAGAAAGTTTTATCACGTAGAAAAAAAATCCATTTTCCAAATAAATAAAAATAAATCAATCTCTTTCAAAATTAGGACTTTTTAGAATTAAAAATACTAATTTATGACCCTTCCTTAGAATCTTTTCCAAATAAAACAAAATGGTTAAGAGACGTAAACTTAACAATTTTTTAAAATTAAAATAAACCAACTTGCATAACTTTTTTTCAAAATGAACTACGGAAAGTTTGATCCCTATTAGAGGATATATAAGCACTTATGGGGCGACTTAAAATTGGGAAATCTTTTTATTTTCCCTTTCATAAATAATTTCAATTTTTTATTTTTGTTTGTGTAAATAGAATAAGTTTTAATTGTAAATTTAAAATTAGTTAAAAAGGGTAATTTGAAAAATAAACTTAATTTCGATCCTCAATTAGGCTTTAATAGGGTAACCCTTAGATCTAAAATTTCTAGTTTCAAAACCTCTATTCAAAACCTTTTTTCAAAAAATTAGTTTTAGCAAAATACCGATAGTTAAGTAATAATTAATCCACTCAATTGATTATAACTTAACTTTTTTTCTCAACTTTAATTAGGTAGCAACTCTATCGGATGGCAACTTCGGTCGGGTGGTGACTTCGGTCGAGTGGTAACTCCGAACAGTTTTTAAAATGAAAAATTAAGTTTGTCTTAACTCTTAATTGATGGTTAATATTAAATGGGTTATGGTTTAATACTAATTAGGTCAAGAAAAATATTAAAAACTGAAAAAATTCAAGCTCAACAAACATGCTTCCGATACGGACTTGGTGGAATTTAAGAAACAATTCTACAACAGTAATATAAGCTTGTGATTTGCTCGGTATTTACAGTTACAACCTCCTAAAGTCCATCATCCTTGTTTAGTTTTACTTTAAATAAAGCTTCACAACTGGTTCTAGTCAATGCCTTTTCCTCTTTAACTCAGTCATTCCTCCCAAGACGTTGTTGACCCCTATAATCCTCCTTATGGCAAATCCATAGACACAATCTCACCTACTTTTGCCCATTCTTTTTAGAATCATATAAACAAATATTGAACTCGTCTATAGTTGCATATCTAGTATAGAAATCATAAGCTTCCGAAAAAGATGTAAACTTTCTACTAACTAAAAGTTTAATCGAATGCAAACTTGTATAGGATGACAAGTCATTAATGGTAATCACATTGTTTTGCTAAGAGGAATCGCCGCTTCCACCATCACCAAAGATTGCAATATCATCCAATTTATCATATGTAGCATTGGTTTTGGTATCATAGTCATGAAAATCATATCCATCTTTATTATCAGAACCCAAATCGAAGGCATGCTTATTAGAATCCATATTGTGATTGAAAAAGTTGTTAGTTATTGTTTTCTCTAGGTATTAAAGGAATACTTAGGGTTTTAGTGTTTTTTTGGCCATGTAAATAATCTCATGCAAAATACTATCAATAGTAGTGAAAATTTGTTGATAGTAGTGAAAATCTATCGACAATGATGTGCTCTATTTAGATAAAAAATAACTCCTTCGTAGTAAAACAATAATTGAACATGGTAGTATTATTTCGATAATGATAAACACAACTATCGATGGTCTTGCGCTCCAAACCAATATAACCTAACTCCTTTGTAGTATGAAATGATCAAGCTTGGTTGGTTCTTTATTGTTGATGGTAACATGAGCTATCAATAGTTACAATATACCGTCGGTAATTTTGTTAAAAATTATTTGATTATCTTATTTAATTTTGATATACATGTCACTGAAAAATTTTACATGAAAAATTTTAGTATGTTTCATGTAAAATTTTCATGCTACATATGGATAATAATATCATGTCGCACAATTTTCGAACACAATATTACATATATTCTACTAACATTATTTTTAAAGAACTCATGTATTATCTTAGTGTAATGGCATATAATATAATATGGTGTACTACCGATAATATATACAAACTATGTATATATTATGTGCTTTGTTAATATATGGATTATAAACATGTACTTTGTCAACATTAGTATTTTATATATAATATATACCAGTAATAATAAACATAATATTTTATATCAACAATAATATATTTAGATTACCAATATACGAATTATATGTACATATTATAATTATATCCAAAGTAAGATTGTCAAACTCACAATTCTACCTAGAATCGTTAGAGGATTTGTAAAATCGGAATATAAAATCGAAACGTAAAAATATAAGTTTTTACAACTTATGTAGAGTAACTTAAGAAAATATCTTAAAAAAAGTATGAATATATTTATAGTAATTATTCAAAACTTGAAATATATGATAAAAATATAAAAAATGAAGAAATTGAGTTTTTCTTTTCTTTTCATACAAATTCTTAATATATAATCTAACATGTATATAAAAATAAAAAATAAATATAAAAATTTATAAATTAAAAAGAACCAAATATTTCAATTCATTTTAAGTTATTGATTATATAAAATAAAGTATATAGTTTTCTTTGTAAAATTTGTTATTAAAGTTAAAACTTGGATAAAAGTTATGAACATAAATAAGAGATTGAGAGAGAGAGAAAGAGGTAAAAAATTAGAATAGGATAAAACGGATGTTTTAATGTTTTAATAGTTGATGACTTGTAAAAGGCTAGTTGTATTTTTGTTTTAATTTTTTAGTTCATTCAATTCAGATATATGGAATCAGTAAACTCAATCAAAAACGTAAGTTTATACCAACTTTAAATGTAAACTTGGTTAAAAAATGTAAGTTTTTATATGAAAAAGGATTTTAGATCCAAGTTAACTCGGAAGAATCATCTAAACCATAAACTTATAAAATTGTATAGATAAAATTACGATTTTGACAACTATGATCTAAACTATATGGTACGTATGTTTTAGCTTTAATAAATGGAGACTCTAATTGTATGAAAGAAAAATATATATATATATAATATAGTTTATAGACAATGGTACATATGGATAGTATTCTTATGAATTTCATGTGCAATTTATTGTATTATATGAATTATGTATGGATTTAATAAGTTGTCGTTAATCATAATATAGTATGTGGACAATGGTATGTACGGGTTTCATCTATATAAATTATACGTGAAATTTATCGAATTATATAAATTGTGTATAGTTTCACTAAATTCTAATAATTATAAAATTAATAAATGAAATAAAGAAAATCACAACAAATTATCCATTTCTTATATAAAACATATGAAACATTTAATTACTTCTACTTTATATGAACTTCATAACAAATGAAAATGACAGATGAAGAAAAACTATGTAAATAATAATTTACTATAAAATCGATAATAATTCTATTAATGGAAAAATATTTTGATTAAAGGGAGGTAAAGAAAAAAAAATTAATACATATGTATAAAAAGGAAGGAGACATATTATAAAAGTAGATATATTAGTATTTAATTGTAAAAACGAAGAGTGATATTAATTAAATAAGAAAATAATCAAAATATAAAAAGGAATATTGAATAAATTGAAAATAAGAAAAAATAAAAGGAAAAGTAAAAATGAGAAAATATAAAAACAAATGAGATTATAATTAAATGAAAAAAGTAATTAAGTTGACAGGTCATGGAAGTGACGAGATTGGATGACTGATCGGTGGTGTTGAGGAAACAGATCCTACGGCTGATAATTCATGGCATTTAACAATGAATTCCCAGAGTTTTGTGCAATCGAACAAGTTGACGATGACGATAACAATTGATTGCTACATCTGGCAGCGTTTCATGGTTCCTGTCTATTTGGTATAAATTTTCCAAGAAAATCTTCTTGTCTTTTCCAATGATTAATAAAATATCCAAGCTATCAAAGTTTGCAATTGTATACAAGGGTTCTTTTTTCTAATTATGTTTGTTAGTGTTCATGAAAATGGAATAATTGTATTATAGCGTACATTTACACTAGAATTATTAAAGGAAGTTACCTTTGTAAATATTGCAATGTTCTTTTCTTCTTTTTTACCAGATGTAAACATTATAATTCAATCATTTCATCTATACTTCAAATAAGTTAATTGAAATCTTCTGATTTACAGCCCCATGTCAAAATACTCTAGTATATTTGTGCTCTAATATTATTGGTATTATTGATAGAAGAATGTATTAATATTTATTGTATAAATGAATCAAACTAACTTGTAAACTATTTAAGTTTGATTTGAATTTTACTTGAATTCAACTAAATAAGAGTTGAGCCAACCTTAAGATCGAGCTCCAACTCAAAATACTCAAGTAATAAATCATGCTAAGCTTATTGAGCTCGAGTTTTAGAGTACTAAACTTATTGAGCTCGCGAGTCTAATTGAGCTTGTATAATTTTTAATTTATGTAAATATAAGTGAGTTTGAGCTTGCTTAAACAAAATTTATATAAAAGTTTAAGTTTAATCGAATTAATTAAGTCGAGCTCAAACTTAACTTGAACTAATTGAATTGAATTCGAACTTATCGAATATATCTTTAAGTTAAGCTTAAGCTTAAAATTTAAAACTTAAATGAATTCGAGCTTAGCTCAAACTTCGAATTTTTAAGTTGAGTTTGAGTTTGAGTTTAATATTATGTTAGTTCAACTTGATCGATTATATATCTATTGATATTATAATATAAGTATGTGGTTCAAGATTCAATTCAAAAGTCAAATTGAACCACTTACTTTAAGTTGAGCTCAAGTTTGAGTTTAATACTGTACTAATTCAATTCGATTCGATTATATCTCTATTGATATCATGATATAAGTATGAAAAATTAAGGCTATTTAGGAAACTAAACTAAATTAAATCAAATTGAATTGTACCACAAAATATGATTATTTTATATATCGATTTTATAGTTTGACTCAAAGAGGGTCCAGATGATTCAAGATTCAATTCAAAGGTCAAATTGAACCACCTATTTCTTATTTATTTTCAACTACTTTTTATATGATCTTCTACTTATGTTTAAATTTCTATGATGTAATAATATATGCATTCAGTTGCTCTTTTTCCTCCTTATTCTGGTCTTTATAAAATTTTTGAATATTATAAATTTAAAAGCATGGTTAAAGTCAAACACTTGAAGTTGAATGGAGAGCTCAAAGGTTGCATGAATAGTGAGATCATATTTCATCAATTGTTTGAGCTAAACCCTTTTTTTTTTTGGGGGGGGGGGGGGGGGGGGGGGGGTTGGGTTGGGTTGGTTTAGAACTTTATTCCATAATGTTGTCGTAACAAGTAAAGCTTTCCTCTTTTTCTTTGTTCAATAAACTACAAGTAGTGTGTGTTTTGGGTAAGCATCACATTAAGCAACAACGAAGAGCAGAGCAACTTCTTTAATAATTTACTGTTCTCGAATTCTTTCTCTACTAAAGTGTTGCTTATCAAATAATGTTGAAGATGTAGCTGAGTTTTTACAAAATAAGCTTAGATAACATGTTAATTTTGTTTGAGAGGAATTATCTTTCATTATTCTTTTGCTTTGGTTTCCATACATGTGGTTATAATCTGATTGTTAAATTTTTTCAACTTGAAATCATGCATCGAAATATACAAGTAAAAAAATATAGTATGCTATTCATTAAACTAAACCAAACTAAACCAAATTGAGTCAGACAGAATTGAAAAATACAATTATTTTATATTTTGATTTGATTCGTGATTTAGTTTGGAGATGATATAAATAGTTCATGGTTTCGTTCGGATGTAGAATGGAATTGACTCACTTAAACTTGAATTAGGCCACTTCATTTCAAAAATAGAAAATAAAAAATAAAAAAGAAAAAGAAAAAATGAGCACAATTCTTTTTAGTTTTAAACCCATGAACATGCTAGTCTAACTTTATTTACTTTTTTTTTTCTTTTGTCTTCTCTTACCTCACTCTTGGCTTTTATAGTTAAATTCCTTTTTCTTCATCATCATGTCTTATCTTTCAAGTAAGCTTACGCGCTTTATTATCATGTAAGATGCAATTTTACTATAATATAATGTTATGTGGCTTAATCTTGTGTTATGTTCCTCTTCTTAAACATCAATATTTAATTGAAAACTTTAATAACTATTAGAATTATCAACTAAAACAAGGTGATTTAAATGCAGTTTGAACTAAACTAAATTGTAAAAAGTGGTCAATTCATTAAGGATTTGAATTGAATAGTTTTAAATGTAATTCAATTCGGTTCAATTTTTAAACAGAACTATTTTTTTAAAAATAAATTGAACTAAATTAAACCATGAACATTCCTAAAATATAATGAAATGTGTATTTTGTGTAGAAGAAATGTGATTGGAATAACTAGGTTTTCTTAAAGCGATTAGAATTGAAGCGAACCACATATGAAGAGATTTGTTCATTATCTCGAACTGTTAAAACCGACTTTATTTATTAAGGATTTTAATCAGATTGTTTCAAACATAAATTATAATTAATAGTTATTTTGTGATTTGTTTCTTTCTATATTGATAATGTATTCTGAGATTCGAATACGTTATCTTTCTCCTTTGCAATTCCTATCGCTTTGGCTAATTTTATTCAATATTTTAATATAATATCACGTTTACAAGATCTAAATCAATTATTTCGGAGTAAAAAAAAATATAAATAGAAAATAAAAGTAAATCATTTACGTGTCACTACATATACACATAAAGTTTTAGAATTATTTAGAAAAAAAAAAGAAATGCAAGAGTGAGTGAGAAATTATTTATAGTAATTTAGAGAAATACAAAAGAAAAGAAAGAAAAAAAAAATCGAACATACAATTTAAAGGTTGTCAAATTAAGCTTTTAACGGCCCATTCAACTGAGTTGGTTTAGGCCTGTAGCTTTAAGGGCCAAGCGCAATTCAACTTATCGCTGGCGAATTAACTGGTAATTCAGGAACGGTTTGGGTCATTTTGTAGCTCTAATTAGAGCAGTACACTACTTATTCTATCACGTAATAAACAAATTATATTATTAGCTTTTCCTAATAAAAATGACAACCTACCTCCTCACCTTCCATCAATAATCCATTTGTATAATATATAATTATGAAAAAAAAATTAATACCGTATTTGATATCTAAACTGTAGACTTATACTTCATCCAATTCAACTTTTTGTTATCAAAACATTAGTACCTGAGCTAATTTTATTAGCTTCCATTACTTGACGTAGCATTTATGGGCCAATAACAACATAACATATGCCACTATATAGGTCAACTTATTGCCATATATATGGATTTTTCTTATTTTAATAAATTAACTTACACAAAACCATACGGCATTACATCAAGCACCTTCTTAGAATACGCAATTTTTGAAAACCCAAAATACATATCAACCAACGAGAAACAAGAAGTAAATCAAAATTCAAACCTCTAAATGATTACTTACTCATGAAGCTAACCCCCAATTTTCTTCATTCCCAAACCCGATAAGGCTGATATAGCAAATGACTAAATAAAGTTATGAAATCTAGAAAAAAGTATGATTCCTCGAAAGGGTAAATAGCAAGATTAAATATTTAGGTAAATTATTGTTGGAATAGCCTTTAATAAAGATAATGAAGAAGAAAATATTAGGTTTTAGAAGTGAGAGGAAAAGGTAGTGTCCATAATTTAAGTCCTTTAGGTCACAGGGCATATAGGTGAGTTTTGTTATAATGGGGATATTGGTTCTGTAGATGTTTATGATGATTTGAGTATGGGTTTGTGTAAGTGAATTTGGTCCTTCCTGTTACTTGAAGGGGGATGCAGGCGATGAAGAAGAAGCAATACCAACAGCTTTGATTTTTTTTTTTCTTACTAACTTTCTCTTTGGACGGCATATTAGATTAATTGAGAAACTGCATATGTTTGAGCTGGATTGGAAATTTACCCTTTGTTTTCTTTCGAAGTAATGACGTGTCACATGCCAAATGGTGCCTTTTGAATATGTAAGGACACGTCTTACTTTGCTATTAGTTAATAATACCACATCATGGAATGATAGCTAATGGAGTTAACCCAAGTAATAGTGCTGGCAGCGAAAACCGAAAAGTTTAATTTTACTTAATTGAAAAATCACACAAAATCAAGTGTCAAATGCAATATTATCTCTTAAATAATGATCTTGGTAAATCCAATATTAGATGGTATAACAAAAAAATAAATAAATAAACAAAAGCCATGTAAATTGTTAAATGTGGAAGACCTTCCTTGAAAGTGATGTTGTTACTAGCTAAATTAAATGCAAGAGAAACAAGCCAGAAGCATATTCCGGCGAAGAAAGGAAATCAAGTCCACTTAAGGGGGCTCCTTGCCAAATGCCTACGATGAAGTGAGTGTGTTGATTTAGAAGTTAGCATGCTAAGAGTTAAGGCCATTCATTGTTCACTTTCCACCATATGATTTGTTAAAACAATCATTTAGCCACGACTAATCATAGTTGACAATCTCTGGAGGCACAATAATAAGAAAGCATGACCACATAAGTTCCATCGACAGCATGTAAAAAAAAAAGGGGTGAAGCTAATCACAAATACCAGCGACAACAATCAAAAGATACACAGAAACCAAGGATGTAGAACGATTGTGAAATAACAGAAGACACGAAGAGAAACCAAACTTGAGCTTCGACAATACTAAGTAAACATCGATTCAAGGAAAAATATTTTTCAAATTTGAACATATTGAAATTAATAAAACCTAACAAAGATGATAGAATCAACCGCTAAAACTGAAGGAAATTTGATGGCATCTCGTAATTTTTGGGTAAAATACTGCGATTTCAAAATTCTAAATAATTGATTATGTTTTGAAGTTTTTGTTTGATTTTGGTGTGAAAAGTTGTTCTCCAAATAATTTGGGCCTACAATGAGGTAGCTAGCCACTCCTAGGAAAGGTCAAATGAATGAGACTGTTGGCGGCTATTGGTTGTGCCAAAGAAATAGAGAGAAAGGGGGGAAGGATGTTTTTTTTTTTTTTTTTTCATTTTTATCTATTTTTAATAAATTTAATTGCTTAAAGTTAAAATATTAAAGAATAATTGAATTTTTTTAAGTCAGTTAATTCCAAGAAAGAAACGTCATACTATCATAATTGAAAAACTAAATTTTAATCCTTTCCTTATCACAAAATTCAAATCTGAGTGCTTTTTTACCTCTACCAAACCATTATTGCTTAGATACCCCGGAAGCCTTTTGTTCAATCATCATGTGGGAAAATAAAGTGTAATAAGCATGTTAACGAAAAGAATAATAGGTAACCATAGGATTAGGGTTTTTAAAAGAGTTATTTAGGATGCTGTATCAGTATTTTAAATACCTTTTTATTTAAAATATTTTTTTTTTATTTTATAAAAGAGTACTTTAAGTAAAAGTTTTTTATATTTATCTAATTATTTTGCGGATCATATAGCCAATTATATAAAAAAAAAGTAAAGTAAAAGATTAATTTTAGATGAAACATCTTCTTCAAGTTAAATAGTTATAAGTATAAATTATAAAAAAAGAGAAATATTTAATATAAATATTTATGTTAAATATTATTTTATAAACATGATCTTACGATTTGAATAGAAACATACGAGGCGACGTAGTCACTAATTATTCCCAACGAAGAAAAAAAGACAAAACCATATTTTGCCTAAGTCATGGAAGTGACGAGAGTGGATGACTGAACGGTGGGGTGGGGCTACAGTTCCTACGGCTGATGACTCACGGCATTTTTTCAGTCCATTTCTAGGGTTTTGTGCAACCCAACAAGTTGAAGATGGGGATAACAATTGATAGCTGCTTTATGACTGCGCCATTGATATTGCGATCTATATTGGTTGGACTTTTCCAAAAATCATCTTTGATAGTTTTAGTTTTTAATGTTTTAAAAAGCTCTAAAAGTGGACGGGTGTTTACTTTCAATTGGTTTATAACACTTAACTTAATAAAATAATATTGTTAAAAGTTTTAATTAAATTAATTTATAAAATATACAAAATCAAGAAAGAAAAAGATAAAAGGACAATGAAAAATCTGAAACCACTCCTCACATCATCTTCTTCATCCATTCCATGCCAAAAGAGAAGAGATATCTATGATAATAGTCATCGTCTTGCACATGAATTTATAAATACAATCTAGTGCCATTCATTCCCCATCATAGTTATCTACATATGGGCTAGTGAGATTCCTGGGTATTCATATCGGTGAAAAATGGATGACAATAAAATAAAATGGTGAAAATGGGCATAGAGTAGCGACAGATGCACTTTGAAATGTGAAATAAAAAAAAAAAAATGAAAGAAAGGAAGAGAGGTTGAAGACAAATATCTAGGATAGATGATATCACAGGAAGAAATTAACTCATTAAAAAACAAAAAACATATGAAGCAGTATCTATTAAAATTAAACTTATTTTCTATACTAACAAAAAAAAGAATGGAGACAATGACACCATTTACGCCTTAATTTTACATTTTTTTTTAATAGTACACCTCAATTTTAAACTTATTATTCAATGTATCGGATTAAAACTTTATTTGTTCCAATATACAACTCCATTATCTATCTACACTATTAGTCCAACAAGCATGATTAGCTAACTATTATACGATACTTGTATTTTCTTTTCTTTTCTTTTTTTCTTTTTCTTAATGGGAATGTTACTTATTCCATTCAACGTCCATGTAGGTAAAAGCATCTCCATATCAGCAAAATTAAAAAAGAAAAAGAAAAAGAAGTAAAGATTAAGACAAAATAGAAAATAGATAAAATAAACAGATCCCTCATTGTCCCCTTCCCTTTCAATGAAACATGGAGTGCAGGTAGTAAAGTAGAATTGAAAATGGCTTATAAACTAACAAAGTTGTAATATAATACATGCATAATTGGTCAAATAAATTTGAAAATGGTATTTGTAAAACACATGCCATGAAAATTAAAGCAACAGAGTGAAATTTGAACCATCTTCTAAGTACATATTGCATCTACACGATTTTATATAATAACAATATTTCTACTAACTCAATTTTCTACATTACAATAATATTGCTCGCAATCTCCTTATAACCTCTACTTGTTATTCGATTTTTTGCAGCTTCAATTTGTCTAACTTGAGAACAAAGATTTAAAAGTTACTTTTTTTCATTTCACAAAGTTAAGGTTTCAATTTTTATATTTCTCCAACCAATTAATTTTTTGGGTAAGGACTTTTAAGATTAGGGTTCACTTTATACATAAGAAGGGGGAAGGGGTTTCAATTATTACGTTTTCAACAATTAGGGCTATGGTTTCAAATTGTAGGGTTGGGTTTCTTGGAATATGAAAGAAAGGATTGGTTTCAATTCAAAATAAAAAGGAAGGAGACAACAAGTGATATGTTCTTTTATCTATTTTCTATTTTGGCTTAATCTTTGCTTCTTCTTTTTTTTTTTTTTCTTCTTTTGTTTAATTTTTGTTCCCTTTATTTTGTTAACATTGAAATATTTTATCCCATATGGAAGTTGATGGGAATAAATAACAAGAAAAAAGGAAAAGAAATACACTTGTTGTATAATAATTGGCTAATTATGCATATTAGACTAACAATGTAATAAGTAGACAATAAATGTGTATACTAGGATAAGTAAGGTTTTAATTAAGTACATAACATAACAAGTTCAAAGTTGAGGTATATTATTAAAAAAAAAAGTGCAAAATTAGCATGTATGTGGTGACATTGCCCTAAGAAGAATAAGATGGTAAGACTTTTTTTTTTTGGTTTCTCTCTCTCTCTCTCTTTTTTCCTCTCATTTTGGATTCTTATTATTAATGGTCTTTTTTCTTCCATGGGCCTCTAAGCACAAGGTTGGCCCAAGAAGCACACCCAACATCAAGAGAAGAAGACAAGGAAAGATAGGTGGCATGCAAAGAACAACCATGATCCGTTAACCCTATAGTATTTGCTCCCTATAAGCCATTAAGTTTACTGGGGATAGGATCATGGTTATCAGCCAATAGTAGCTCACCCTTCCTCCTCCCTTTTTTAAATACCCTTAAGTGGGTCAAAGCAAAAGGATCACAACCCTTAAATCCTAAACCCTTATTCTCTCGTTGTTGCCACTTTTGCTTAACTCTCTTAAAACCTTCTATGACTCGAGTGTTGGAGTGACTATATTGAAATAACCTTTGGTGTCCTCTTATTCACATTTACTTATTTGGTAGGCTGTTTAGCACTCCTAGTGTACGAGAATATCCTAGGCTTAGCTTAAAACCATATAGTAAGAACTAAGTGACAACATTTATTATTCTTCATTTGCTTTCAATAGAATTTTCAATGAAGTTGACAAGTGTTTTGAAACATTGAGAACATAATGAAAAAAAAAATGAAAGATTGATGCCTCATATTCAAAGATGTCAAATGTTAAAGACTAAATTTCCCTTAATAAATTATTTGATCTATCATATGTTGTATTTTTATGAATAAGCTCTTCTTCTCTGATTATGCTTATTCGTGTTTAGAAAATTGGAATAATTACATTAGAGACTCGTGTTATTTATAAGAAGTTATATAGGTAAATATTAAAATTCAATCATGTTATTTATACTTAAGTAAAATAAAAGGTTTAACTAAATTTCAGAATAAATATTGAGTACTTAAATAGTTTATGGTATAACACAATAATTCGATTTAAATAACTCATCATGGTTTGATTGCATAAAAATTGTCACACTTTTCTTATATTTTTCAAAGATGTAGCAATCACATGATATGTCATGATGAATAATTCAAATTATCAGCTTTTCTTTTTTCTTTTTTTCTTTTAAGTTACATGTTAGCTTTAATACTGTTCATCAAAATAAAATTGAACCAAAAATTATGGTTCTTTTATTTTTTAGTTTGGTTTGGTTTGGTTCATGGTTCAATTTAATGGTTGAATCGAATCAAGCCATTTAAAACTGCACTAAACCGTTTCTTATTAAAAAATGAAAAATAGATGATATGTCTTAGTTTTAAAACCTGTTAATAGTTTTGTCTAACCTAATTTATCTTTTTTCTTATTTATTTTTTTACTCTTAACTTCTACAATCCACTTACTTTCCTTTACGGTCGACTGTCTTCTTTAGTCAGCTCATGCACTTTCATTATCATTTAAAATGAAATGTCACATGATATGATGTTATGTAGATTCAATTCTAACTTAATATTTCTCAATTCAAACATCAATGTTAAGCTCCAATGGCTATTATTATTATTATTAAAAAGAAAATGTTGTTTTGAAAAAGTGGTTTAAATCAAGTTAAACCAAATTGAAGTACGTTTAAAACAATTCGATTCAAAATCCTGAACTGTTACATGCAGTCTAGTTAATTAAGACTTTAAACTCAACTGTTTCAAATACAGTTCGAGTTGATTTGATTTGGCTCCTAAATCGAACTGAATTAGACTATAAACACCCATTTGCTTTTCAAACAATATGATAAAGTTCAACACTCCTCTTTACACCTATATCATACATTGCCACATATGTAGAACTTCAATAACAGGCCATTATATTTATTTACCTTAGATAAAAAGATTGAGACTAGAAAATGGGCCTATTCGTTCATTTAACTTGAGAACAATTTCGAATCATCTAAAAGGAAAATTCGATGAACGCGAAAGCATTGCCGCTTCACTAAGTACAAAAATCTCAATTAGTGAAAGCATCACGCCCAATGAAATCATAGGCCTCATGAAGAATCCACCGCTCTAGTGAAATACAAGCAAAAACTTGAATGATCCCATTATAATCACGCCCTATGCTAGTCACACAACGAATCATCTTTTCCCATTTAAATATTATAAAGATATTCCAATTGAATTCATGCATCTCTCTCACATACATATGCAAAACCTCCTTAACAAGTGTGTCCTTCTCCTTTCAAATCCTTTCCCCTTCCTTTATTATTCTAAAATTGTAAATCTACCATTCATCTCAATATTTATGAATCCTTACTTTTCTCTTTAAGTGATCTTACTTCTACCATTATCCTGTGTTTTCCACCATCACCAGTTCATCACATCCATCATCATAAGTCTACTCTTATAGATCTAGTAAAATTGAAAAGATCGTGCTAGTCGATATATTGGTTTCTCAATAACTTTTATAATAAGTAGTCTTATCTTATAATGTTTGTTACATTTTATTTTTTTGTTTTATTGACATCACTTATCCAAGGTTATATCATCCCTTCTACGAGTTTTTTTTTTTACTCAACAATTAAGTGAGTTCCATATGTATATAAGGTTATACCATCCCTCTAACTTTTCACCTGTAGTCCTTTTCTTGTTAAATTACTGGGGAAAAGAAAAAATCGTATTGATATTTCAACAGTACCATTTCCTTTTACGAACATCACCATAAATTCTTTATTCATTTTTACATCTAATTTTACTTTCCAATCACAACCCCAAAATAACTCCATATTTTATTTTATTCATACTCATAGTCTTCAAAAGAAGGTCTTACTTTCATTTCATTATTTAATCACAACCTTCAAATGAAGATCTTGGCATTCATTTTCGCTTTCTAATAATAATAATATCCATTGTAAAGAAACCTCAAAGTTAAATCGTGCAAGTATAGAGATAACAGGGTTAAAAACACATATAAAATCGTGTTTAGACCGACATTGGATCCAAAATCGAAAATTTAACTCCTACTCTCAACGTTTTCTCATGAAGAGGAGAACATACTTTTTTTTCCTACTCTCAACGGTTAAAATGATTTTGTCGATATTTTCGTTCGTGGGAATATATATATATATATATATATATATATATATATTGTTTTTTGTTTTTATGATCTTGTTATAGTCAGGTTGGGTTCTATTATTGTTATTAATTTATTCAGAGTGGAAGTATCCCCTTTGTGGAGCAGGATGACTTTTGAAGAGATGTGGTTGCCGTTATTCTTGGATATTCGGATATTAATTTTTATAATTTATTTACTTTATAGAATGGAATAGAGAGGGATTGGAATAGTCATGCTTTGTAAATGATAATAATAATTATTATTAGGAATGTATTAAAAAAATCTATTTCAGTATTTACTTCGTGTAAATTTTTGAAGTTTTTACTTCACTTCATTAATTATCATATTAAGTTGAAAAAAAAACTAAAATTATCAATTTACTCTTATTTGGTCATTCTAGAAAAGAACCAAAATTTATTTAATTGTAGTGTCGATGAGGGTACAAAAGTCACAATATTTGTTTTTTTTTTGTCTTTTTTTATTCCATTTGTTGTGAGAATAAAAATTTCACATTTATTTTTTAGATAACAATTATTCTTAATGGAGTGTGAATTGAAAAGGCCCCAAGGATTAACTTTCCTTATCCATTTTTCAAGTGAAGAAGGTAAAGGAAGTTAAGAGGGAAATGTTGTTATATTCCTTCCATATTATCTCCATTCTTATAAGTTTTCTTATATCAACGACTGTAAATGGTAATTGTTTTAGTTCGCAAAATTGATCTTCACTTGTGAATAAAATTGGCAAAAATGAGCTTTTCTTTTTCAATTAGTGTAATTAGAGTGTTTACCTCATCTTGCTAAACTATTCCACATAATTTCTATCACACATGATGATGTTAAAAAAGTAACTTCAACTCACTATGTGACAGTATTATTATTAGAGATGTAATTGGATAGGTTGTTAAAAGGTATTTGATTTGCTAAACCTCATAAAAACCTTATAGGGTATTATGTTATAGGATTTAGGGTCAGGTTTTGAGATATAATTCAAGACTATATAAAGTTTAGAGTCAAGTTTTGAAATTACAAAAAAACCTAATAGAAAACCTAACATGATTAAAATATATATTAATAAAATATTTACTTTTAACTAACATACCATGCATTTTTTATACAAGTTTTATATTGTAAAATGTATTTGATTGTCAATTTTTATTATTATGAAAGTTGGTAAATGTAATTGCAATTTTATTTAAGTTCTTTCTACTCTACTCTCTTCTCTATTCCATTAAAATCCTATGAAAATCTACCCTTGTAACATCTTTTAAATTCTATAAAGCTTACTCTTATAAGATCAGGTTTTCGAAATATATGATAAAACCCTATAGGATTTTCATAGAGTTTTGAAAAACATCGGACCCTATAAGGTAGGTTTGAGTTCATAAAACCTACCTTGAACTCACCACAATTGCATCCTTAATTAATATTTTACTTATCCTTGATGAGATGTCGTGAGATCTCAAACTTTAGTAATTTTTAGTATTCAAAAGCTCAAATACTGAATTCAAAATCGAATTTATAGAAGAAGCACAATAAGTCAAACATCAAACATTTATTCAAAGCAAAATAAATATTGCGTCGATGCAGAATATATCTTGATTTTTGGCATCCCAAGAAGATACTATTTAAGAAGAAGAAGATACTACTATCGGCATTGATTGAGTTGTATGTTCAGTAATATGCTAATAGTTATCCTCCCAAATAAAGACAATGCACCATTTTGTCTCTTTGAGTTAGGTAGTCTCAAAATCCTCATCTCTGTTTGACTGACTATGCTTTTTAACTAAATTCCCCTAATCCATATTACATCATTGCATTAAGGAAAAAAAAAAAAGGAAAGAAGGAAAGAAAAAATTGAACCAAAATAGTTTAGTATTTGATATTTTTTCAATATACATTTTGTAGATATGTACAAATTATGGTATGATATAATTGGTTATGTTGGTGAACAATCTTAAATACTAAGTTTTTAAGACCCATTTTGACCTACATGGACCAAATGTCTATTTAACTTAGCCCATATCCAACCTATTGGAAATATGAGTCTAGGCCTTGTTTGTTATCTCCATAGTGGGGTTGAGCTTCATTGTTGTGTAGGTAGGGACCCAGTTGCAAGCTCGGTCCTACTTATGGCTTCCATGCCTAAGGTCACGGGAATGAGGATACTAAGAAGCTCGAATGATAGACATTCGTAGACAAACCATGTACATACCAATCTTTAGGGATTATTAACCTATCATGTCACCTTTGGGATTTCAAATCTTACCTAAACTAGAAAGATTCATTTTCTTACTAAGGCGAGACATGAATATATCTAGTTTTTAGATATATTGCTCCCCAAGTGCTATAAATAGGGGTTTAGCCCCAAAGGTAAACCACCTTACACTTCCAAGCCTTTTTACTATTGACTCAAGTATTGCAATGGCCATATTGGGTAACCTTCTGGTGTTTTCTTATGGTGTATTATTTTGCAGATATTGTTCTATGATGAGGGCTTAGACCATGAATCTCTACCAACACAATTCTTGAAACAAGTTAGATTTATAATATATTTGTTAACTTCACAAGGATAAAATAGAATAATTAATTTCTTATAGATCTATTCCTGAATTTTGGTTGACTGGATAAGTATTCCATAAGGTTTCTATTGTTGTGAGATGAGGAGTTGCAAATCCTTTATAGGATCAAAGGAAAAACTATCCTTTAATTATTTTTGTCATACTTTATGCCTATCCATGAGATTTTTATATCATATTTTCAATTTTAGATTATGAGTGGAACATTATACTATAGCTATTTGCACTATAATGATTTGTTCAACCCAGTCTAACATAAATTCTATGCTTATTAGAGTTTGTGGTCTATAGACTACATATTATAATATTTTGACAATGGTACAAATTTTTGGCAAATGACAAGTGTAAATGCGAGTGATGTTGGTGTAGTTAGGCTTGAAGAAGATTTTGGTTAGGCACTTGGAATCGGTCAAGGAATAGTCATGGGCAAAACTCGATGATCGAGAAGGCTCTAACAATGATCCGATTAAGTCTAACAAATAGTGTATTACTGGAATACCTAATTAATAGAGAAAATGGTTGCAAAATTATGGAAGAAATCAGAAGCGTTGTACATGACGGGCCTTGCGGACCCGTGTTTGAGTAGAGATTATTTTTGCTTCGCACGGGTGAGGTGTCACCAGCAAGATCATATTTTACGCATCATGTTTCTTATTGAAGATTTGAAAAATATTAACGCCAAGGATGAAAGTTTATGTTAAATATTGATCCCGCTACATTGTCAACGATCATTATATATATATTTATTTATTATTAATTACGTCTTTAAAACATAATATAACTTTGATTGTTGTCTTAAGATGAACACCAATTATTTTAAGACGTGGATTTTACCTCTAATACCCTCCCTTAATAAAATCAAACGCTTGTATCAATGATGAGGGATGACATTTTATGGAAATTTCCAAGTCAATTCCTGGGGACTTCTATCACCCAACAAGTGCGCAAAATTAATGGATAATATCGACCATTCGAGTGTGGTAATGACTAATAAGTTCCAACTCGAGCTCAGTTTTGAACTCGGTTTAAATTCTCTTTTAAGCTCAATTGTTTTGGAAAGGGGGAAAAATATCGTGTTTCTTTTCATTATATTTAAGCTTCAAAGTTTTTTAAGTTTGCTTGGTTTGAGATGCACACCGGTATGATTTGCCTCGAACTTGTCATGCAAGATAGGGTGAACTGGTGATGCTCGAGCACGACTTGAATAAATGCATATTAATCAAATTTGAGTAATCTCTTATCAATTTTGCCGTTTACATCCCTATTTCTAGTTATGTATCACAACAGCGCAAATGATTATAAGGTGTTTGCTTAGACGAAAAAGCAAATATGCTTTTTCACCTTCCCTATATACTGCTTTCCCCCTTAAAATGAAAGATAAATCTTGAAAAGGAAAAAAAATTTCTATATAATAAAGAAATAACAAAATCACATTACACAAATGCCATAATTAAATACATTTGCATAAATACATAGACCAAAAAATAATTTCAATTGTTATTGCTTTTATTATAGCAATTCCTTGTAACAGATAGTTTTCTACTGTAATAATAATAATAAAAAAAATGATAAGAGACTTTTCGTACACTTAGTAAAAATTAAAATATATACGAATATATATATATATATATATATATACACACATCTTTTCCTTCTATAAATTTATTTATTTTTCCACAAAGCATACCATTTAAAAAAAAAAAAAAAAAACTTCTAATAAGCTGTGTCTAGTAAACTTCAGTGGCCGGACCCATAATCCAACTAGGAAAATTGAAAGAAAATAACGGCCGCCCGTCCACTTGGTTGCAACTTGCAAGTGCCATGGCAACCGCATAATGATATTATCGTTTATGATATTCTTTTTCATATATGACAAAAGAAGATTGGTCAACCCTTCGTGGCCGCGATAGGTCTCGACTTCTTGACTTCTTATTACCTTCCAAGAACGTATAAATGAATGAGTGTTCCGTGGGTTGTTTTTAAAGGTTTAAAAATAAAGCTAACTTATTTATATATCTTTCTTAAGGTCCATTATACATATATGAAAACGAAAGCACAATAAAAGGAATAGTTACTTAGAGTGGTCCCTAAAGAAAGGGTGTATCCTAATGGAAGGAGAAATGTCATCAATGGAAACTCAATTTTATTTAGATATACAATTAATTATTTAAACTTAAGAAAAAAACAATATATTATTCAATTAAACTTTTTGAGACATCATTTATCTCTATTAGCATATATAGATCTATTAATTAATTATGTAGTGAAACATGAATTATGAGATTAATTTAAGACAATTTAAGTATAAACAATATCACGTGGATTATCTTAAATTAATCTCAAAACTTACGTGTCACTTCATAATTGGTTTTGACGGATCCACATATCCTAATAGAGATGAAAGGTATTAGTATGGTTAGTGTAAACTAACATCAAAAAGTTCAATTTTATAGTAAATTTATTTCTTTTTTTAAATTTAGATAGCTAACTATATATTTGTACAAAGTTGAGATATCGTCTTCTTAATATCGGATGTAAAGTATATATGGCTGTTATGTGTCTCGATTTATCCATAAGTCTGGATGCATAAAAATGTTTTCCCGACTAAGAAGTGCTCGGAAACTCTCGCTACCATTTACTTTTAAGAATTGATTAATATGAGAAGATTATTTTCGCAATGGGTATGAATCCTTTCAAGGCATATTCACCCTACAATACAGAATACTCAATAGACATATAGGCATGTAATATGTACGCACCCTAAAAAGTGGTATTGACACATCCATTAGGATATCTATTCTTCATTTTTTGTAAGTGTAAGCGTCTTAAATATGTGGGGAAGCATCGTTTTCCAGCATTTATTACTTGGAAGTTCTAATTGCATATACAAGGTGTTATAACCTCCAATGGCTTGGGTTTCATGATTATTTACTGCAAACAATACATATTTTAGTTTCCTTTTCCCAAAATGTTACTCCGTATTAATAAAGCGTTGGATTACTGGAAATAAATGTGGAGGGAATGATACTCATTCCACGGAATACTCCCGAAAGGGTGGGATATATATATACATATATATATATATTTAAATAATTAAAGGCAATCAACCCAATTTTGTTAGATATAAAAAAAACGTAAGATTTGAGGGAGACATGAGCTTTACCTCGTTTGGTAATACCAACAATAGTCCAGACAAATGGAGACACAAGAGAGTAGAAAACTACTACTCATATATAAGAAGGTAAACAAGAGGACGCTGTATTCCCTTCGGACTTTAACAGTTGTATATTTACGTTGCCCTCAAGTCTTCTTGAAATTCTTTTCCGCACTTCTTTCGTCTCATCCAAATAATCTATGAATTATTTACATGAAGACGAGAAGGCCAAAAGAGCCCCCCCAACATCCTCACTCTCAGACTTAGCATTCATAGTCTTATAATCAGAATTATCCTTTGTAGGAATTTCAGTATTAAGTACATAATTACCTTCCATAGAAACCAAATCGTTTACTTTCCAAACTTGTGATTACTTCAAGCGACCTAGCATTTTCCTTACAGCACAATTAGCATCTTTATCCTTATAATTTTCTTCCACTTCAGCACTTGATTTTAGATCACCCTAATCTTAGATTCTATTATTTAACTCCAGAGGAGCCAAATTCATTTTAGAGTCCTCAACATTCTTAGAGACAACAATCCATAATAAAATTAATATCAATGTAAACTGCTTTACTTTTACCTGACATTTGTACCCCAATCTGAGGTACATATTTCTACTTAACTATCTTCGTGCTTTGTGTTTTGATCAGCCTTTATTTTTTACTGATTGTGGTTCTTTTGTAGCAGATGCAATATTTTGTTCAGCTAGAGTATATATAGCACTCATCAACGCAGTGACCCGTTTTGAAACAAAAAGGAGCAATATATTTGTAAATTTTCAAATAACATTGACTAATAAAACCCTTGCTTGCATTCCTAATCTAGACATGATGTTCATTTTTTTCTAGAAACATCTACCTCTATAAGAAGATGAGCCACTGAAGGCCTCAAAAGATATGCAGTAGAATTATTCAATTTCAAAGATTTTCCAAATGTAGAATCCAATGCAAAAAACTTTGATTTTTTGAAAATAACGAACATGAAGACAAGGGAAAATGATTTATACTGGGATGACGAGTGGTTCATTGGCTAAATGAGTGAGTGGAGACCATTTCACCTCACCCAAGATGGAAGAGTTCATGTTCAGTGTCTTTCTTTTTCAAATATGTGTCTAATATTTATGAAACATTGGTCGGATAACAACTTGTTTTTTTTTTTTTTATTAGGAAGCCCGATACTCATCCAACCCTTGGAGCCTATAGTAATAAAGAAATCGCGAGTTTAAGACAATTTAGCCAATAAGAAGTAAAACAACCAACCAAAACAAACTCTGAGCGTTAACATAATTTTTCTATTTCATCCATCAATAAAAGCAATGTTGGATCTCTCCTAATGGTTGTGGTTTTTTTTTTTTTAATTATTTCTTTAAGTCAAGGATAGATTGTGAATTAGGAAGCAATTTTTTTGGAAAAAAAAATTCTGCAGGAGAATTTGATTTGGCTTTAATATTCAGGGAAATATCCCCAATGAATTTGCCATCCCAAAACATAATGAGCACTGTCAAGCTTTACTTTTGAAAACACAAACGAAGAACAAACAAGCACAAGAAAAGCTTTACCAGAAAGAAAGAAGTGAGACTTAGGCTATCCTTAACCCTTTGGAATTCTACATGATTCTTACACTGCGACATTAACACTTTAAGAAACTTTTTCTTTCAAGGAACTCTCTACTTTATTTCTCAATTTCTTAACACTTTTTAAAGTTTTTATGGGTCCTACATTACAATTACATATCGAAACATCTTAAATAGAATAATATATTATGTCCCAAGATTAAAGATTAAAGAGAGAGTCCAATCTAAAAGACTAACTTGATAGGTGAGAAAGTCCCTTAAACTTAAGTGCAATACTTAGTTCATGTCATTTTCTCATGTGAGATTGTAATATTATCACCCCTTTTGAAAGTCAATACTCACGTTAACCTACTCTAAATAGTTTTTACTCTAGATTACCTGCTTTGGATAGCTTTCACTCTAGATGACTCACACTTTACTTTATCAAGTAACCCTTTTTCAAATAGTCTACTCCTAGGTCGCTTCTTTTCTAAATAGCCCTCTTTTAGGTTGCTCTTTTTTTAGGTCTCCCCTTTCATGGGGTTGACCTTTCAACGAGAGCACAAAATATTATGACTTAATTCCAAGGAAAGAGGCCAACTCAAAAGACTAGCCTCATAGGTGGGAGAGATTCTTAGATTTAAGTGTAATATTTAGTCCGTATTACTTTCTTATGTTGGATTGTAACACAATGGCTAAGAGGAATTGAAAACATGAGAATGAAAAAAAAAAATTTAACGAGAATATTGAAAAGTAAAAATAGGAATAAATTTTAATAATATTGTTTAAATTTATAATTAAGAAAATTTAAAATATTAATTAACCAACAATAACATAAAAAGTAAGAATATGAAGGAATTTTTATCCTAAATCAAGACAAGTTGAAGTACATAACTAGAAACTGAAAAGAAAAATAAATAAAACATAAACATCCAACATTTAAATTAAAATCACCAACTACTAAACATTATTTGGTAGTTTCGAAACGTTGCTAAATGCGTTCGATCATGTCGGTTTGTAGCTAATGGTGCTTTGCCTTATCATGAAGCCTAATATTGTTTTCAATGTACGTTGGATAATTCTTAATATAAATATGAGAGACGTGAGGTGCTGGATCACTTGTGCCCTCAACTTATAATTTGAAGCTTTGTGTTCAAAGTTTTACCCATCTCGCTCATCGTTAGCAATCATATCTTGCAGAATTATATATGCTTGCATGACTTGTCTTAATACCTTTTGGCCTCAATAACGTGAAGGCCTACTAACTATATAAAAACAAGATTGCAGTATTCTAAAAGACTATTCAACATCCTTCCTTTATGCTTTCTAACACGAGTTTGAAATAGATTTGACAAATGTTGGCCACTTTGGATATATACTATTTGTAGGCTAATATCCCATATCATAATATATACCATTGACAATATAGTTGGTTTGAGAAGCTAGTCTCTCCAAGCCATCATCAAATACGAGTGAGCTCTCTAACAAGTTAATATTATTATTTGAACCTTAGACTCTAAAAAATGTATGCTATATTCAAGTGTTATATGAAGTGATAACTTCAAGTATAACCATTGGATAATTATGACTACCTTGAGTATGCATTCCTTGCCATGCCCCTAGGTAGTCTTTCCACTTTCAATACATATAATTAATGCTTCCCAACATATTAGGAAATCTACGTTGCTTGGCAATAGTAAGTAACCACTGAATATCAATAGGATATGGTTTGCATAAATACTCATCACCAAAACAAGTAATGATACCTCCAACAAAATGCTTGACACATTAACATATTGTACCTTTAGCCACTCGCAAGTAGTCATTTAAAGCATCTTTTGTTACTTTATAAGCTAGCATTTAACTAGTTATAGTGCAATTTTGTAGTGATGAAGCACCAAATCCACCAATAGCACCCCTCTTTTGTTTGAAAAAGGAAGAGC
The DNA here is from genome assembly GCA_024138005.1 of Lumnitzera racemosa. Lineage (NCBI taxonomy): Eukaryota > Viridiplantae > Streptophyta > Magnoliopsida > Myrtales > Combretaceae > Lumnitzera > Lumnitzera racemosa. The sequence continues at coordinate 17,772,351 of JAMXBC010000001.1, forward strand.
AATCCTATAATGCTTGTACAATACAAAAGAATACGGTTTTCCTTATTCGGAATCTTCTTCAAAATCGTTTATCAGTATATACTAGGTTTTTGAAGAAGTAGTTGTTATATAAATGATTATGACCCTAAAGATAACCTCTATCAATATACTTTCCATTGTATCTTCTCATAGAAGAGCTCTCACATATCTCGAGGAGTATTTGATATAAGGAATTCATCAACTTTGCCCGCATATTACTCATCTTTAACATAATTAATCGTTCAACTGCTTTAAATGCGCTTTTTCCCAATTTAGAATTAGAATCAGAGTTTCTTGTTGACATGATACTTGGGGATAGAAAGAGAAGCATAGAGGGTTAATAGAAATGGGTAATATGGAAGTGAATGATGAAGATGTTTTTCTATCTCTATATTTATAGAATTTCATTACTTACTTTATAATGGCTAATTTTTTATATTTGTTTTGATTGAAAGATAATGGCTACTTTGCAACGATTAGCTTTTATTTTTATTTTTTTAATTTGTTTTGATTGAAAGATAACGGTTACTTTACAATGACTAGTTTTTTTTTTTTAAGTTGTTTTGATTGATAGATAATGGCTACTTTATGAAGGTTAGTTTTTTTTAACAAGTACTCTTGCAATGACTCGTTTACTAAAACTAAATATATTAATGGAAAATTCAACAACGGCTAGTTTCAAAAATTAATTTGATTGATACGAATGGAAAGTTACACCATGGAACCTTACAATAGCTAATTTCTTGAGTGGAATCTTACAAAGTATAATTTCATATAAAAGGAAAACAATGTAATGACTAGTTGAAAATAGAACTAATTGTTGCCTCTTTTGTTTTTTTTGCAATCTCCCTACGCATCTCCTCGATATATTGCCTTTATACTTTACCCATTAATGATGTGTTAACAAAAATTATTGATTTCTTGAATTCCAATGGCTTTTAGCATTCCTTCAGTGCAACAGCTTCATTAAATTTGCATATCACCTCAACTCTCTTGTGTTTTATGCTATTTAAGTGCTCCCACTTTTCAAACACTTCTTTCGCCGCTTTAGTATTTTCTACATTTCCTTTCCTATTGGCCATTGCTTTACTAAGTAGACGAACAAATTCTTCATTAATCTCATTATTTGTAGGTGCATCATTATCTGAGGATGAACTGGTATATGCTCTAGATATATTCACCTTACTTTGCTTATTTTCACTTTTTTCATATTTCTAACTTAAGACCTGCATTTTGGTTCATTAATTAGCATTAATTGACAATGCTCAAACATACATTGCTTTTTTTTTTTTGCCTAAATAGACCATGATATTTTTTACATAATCATGCTCATTCTTCTCACTTGACAATACTCAACCATACATTGCCTTTTTTTTTTTCATTTTTCCTAAATAGACCATGACATTTTTTACATAATCACGCTCATTCTTCCCACTCTATACTTATCATTTTGTTTGGTGAAATTAGGCTACAAATTTCATAGCATCCTTTAAAATTTCACTCAATCGTGATTTGCATTACTGCCACGTTCTTTTTTGTAGACTCTTCTCATTTTCAAATGCTTATCCTTCCTCAAACTTTTCATGGACTCGTTATCAAAAAGTTTGCAATGGTTGATTGTTTCCTATAATGAGGTCTTTCCTATCCCTCAACTATGCATAGTTGATAAGCTTATTGTCATTTTGCTCTCACATTTTCATACGATTATCATCTCTTTCATTTTTGTTATCATCATTATCTCCTATTTATTTGCATAGAACATTCTAAGTACTATGAAGTTGTGCTTCCATGTGTTTGTGGTGAGTGATCTAATGTAGGTTAAGAAGGATTTGTTCCAAAAGGAGTATATTGTTACATGTTCTTACTTGGAAAGAGCATATGGAAAATATGACGGTATCATGTTCCTTGAGTATTAATTAAAATTATACGGTTCATTCAAATTTTTTAGGTTATAATTCATAAATGGAAAATTTTGAGGATATTATAAATTTAAGAGGCTTCAAAAATATGAACCATTTGGAAAATAGAGCTACCTTGCGAATTTGGAGTCATTTGAAAATTTTGTATTCTCTATGTATTCTCTTAAGGTTGTAAGTTTCGTAATTTGTTAGGATTTACAGGTTGTATCAGTTCAAAATTAGTATAGATTTCTAGAGCAATTTGGTTTATGGTAAATAATTTGGAGTAAAATCCATACTTCAATTTATATTTATAAGAAGGAAATTTGCTGATAATTTTTCCATTATCTTCAATTTTAGAACATTTGTAGAACTTTATTTTATTTCCTTTGTTTTTTTTTTTCCGATTGATAAAACTGGGGAATCTGGAGTTACATGAGTTGCTATTTTTTTCCCATTGAGTTGCTTTCTTTCCATTTTTCAATTTAGTTTTGTCTTATCTTCTTTATTTTTTCCTCGCTTTCTTCCTTTATTTCCCCCTTGCATTTATTTTTTTCCATGATTTAAATTTAGAAAAGAAAAATTTACAAAGCTTTGCATTTCTAACAAGCTATGTCAATCTAAGAGGCACTTCTCTTTAACGTGAGGCTACTCCAAGTGGAGTGCTTGGCTATTGATATTTATGCCAAGCATCTATAATTAAGGATAGCCTTATAAAGCTTAGAAATGAGATTTTTTAGACAAATTGAAAAGGAAGTTTGAATCTTTTATCAACAAATTAAATTGGAAATGATCAAATTAATGTGAAAGAAAGGGATAAAAACAATATTTAAATTAAACGAAGTGATTTTAAAATGATTAAAATAAGAAGAGAGTTATAATATTTAAGAAAAAGTAATAAAATTCCAAGATTTGAATAGATGAATATCTTTCCAAAATTTACAAGTCAACTATAAAAAGATGTTTTTGCTTGATTTTGATGTTAAAGAAGTGTTTATTGGATGATTTAGGTCTTGAAATGGGTAGCTATCGCTTTATAGAAGTCAACCACTTTGGAAAGTTGAAAACTTGTGGTTCTAAAATGGTCAATTTGATAAAAGGATACCTATGAATAATTTAGGAATATAAAGGAAGAGTCTAAACCACTTATTCTTTCCAACTTAAACCTACTAAATCTTATTTGTTAAGTACCTAAGAAGCTTCACCAATTCATGATCCAAAGTGGCTTATGCTTCGGTAAATTCCATGTGTAGATGAGATCTAGTCATATTTTGATTTCCTTATGTAATTTACATTTAACAGTATGCCACAAACCTATGCATGACTCAAGTGGGCTTATATGCTATACCTCTATGAGGGACTAACGATGGTGTATGTAAGCTGGTAAAATGAGTATGTCCTACACTTATTGTAGCCTAAACTATAGTTAGGCCAAGAGATACAGATAATGTAATGATTGGAGATGGATTGAGAAGAATTTCATTGTGGTTTTGATATTTCATTAGATGTTATAATTGTTCCTATAGTCATGGTAATGGTAATAAATGAAGGGGCAGTTTATGGAGTAAAGTTTTGAATGAATAAGGAATTATCATTATCATTCCTTGGTCTTATATAAGGAATGTGTATTTTAGAAACTACGAGGCAATCCTTTTATCTAACATTGTACAATGAGAACAAAATCAACGATCAATTGAATGTTCATTTTCCTTGACCAAATTATGGCAATGAATAAAGTGAAAAAAATATATGTATACCATGAAGCTCTTGTTTAATGTGAATGGTTTTATGTGTTAGGAAATTTTTATATCTAAACTGCCATTAACTAAGATGTGCATCTTGATATCAATATATATGTCAAAATAATGAAATAATACATGGAAATAATACTGTGGTTATGTGATTAAATTGAAGTAATCATCTTCAGCACCTTAGAGTAAAGAATAAATGTGGTTACCCTTGTGATGGGAAGGGGCCTATTAGAAAATATTATTAATATAAATAGGATAAGTCCCCTTCCCATTCTTAATATTGGTAACCATAATTATAGATTCATTAAGAAACAAAATGACAATGATGTATTTATGATGGCATAATCATGTATATAAACGAACTAGTTTCCATAATTATGGAATGCATACATTATCTTGGGGATTAAATAAAGTTCTTACATGTGCTACCAGTCAAATGTATGATATTATGGTCCTTTGATGCATTTAGTATTGTTCATGAGAATGATTATATACATATGTAATTGTTGATTAGTGATTTTATGAGAGGTCTTAAGGTGAATGATAACTTGCAAAACAAGCACATGTAAGCTCAAAGGGCTTCTAGAAGTGGTTTCGGCACAACCATTATAATACCTAAGGTAGACAGTATTTAGAAGAAGAAGGATAAAAGAGTAAAGTGTACTCGAGAGTGAAGAAGTGAGGATCTTTTGCTTATAGATATGCTTGGCTTTTATAGGTATGGCTAACGAAATTGTTGTGGAAATTAGATCGTGTATCTAAGATGCACTTAACCATATTTCTAAGATACATTTTGGATATTATGGAGAACATCTCGAGGTAATCATATATTAGCTATAAGCTTCTCTTATTTAGTCCAGCTATTCGTGCCTTGTCTTCTTTTGTACTTGTGGATTGGGTCTAAACATCGTAAACTTAAGGGCCCAACCTCCAAGGGACTAGAAGATGACAGAAACTCAAAAGGAACCTTTTGACTAGATTTATTGAGTTGTAAAAAACTCAAGTAAGCTTTAGGAACATTGTTTATTATGCTAGCAATGTAGTTGGGCTAGAATGAGGTTAGTAGAGCACTAGAGAACTTTGTTGTGCTTTGTGGAACTCAATCATAGGCACTTAAGCTCACCTTGCACTTATAAAAGATTAGCCTTAGGCTTAGAGGCCTACGACCAAAATAACCTATCAACAGTAATTATACATATGTATATGTACACATATGCATATACATATATGAATCAAAATTTGTTCTTAAACTTTGATCCTATAATCACAAATTATATCAAAATTTTATTTTTTTGATTGAAACCTTAGCTTGAGAACTTATTAAACAATAAATTGATGCATACAAACAATTAGAAAATTGGTGATGATAAGTGAGTATCAATTTATAGGTTTCTAATTGAATTTAAAATTTATTGATTACTTATACTATAGTCCTCATATTAAAGGGCTTATGTTTGCATCATGCTTACTAATCATCAAAGCTACCAATCAAGTTGTACAATGATTTTGGTTGACATAAGCAAAATAGGAATCTTAGTTTTGTGAGTATCAATAGGTTATTTTAGATGTCAACTTTTAAGTTTGGGCCTACTAAATTAGCATTGGTGACCTAAATGGAAGTAGGCCTTTAGGCCTTACTAAGTCGGTCTACTGAGGGTCAGATTTTCTAGCTTATGCCTTAAGTTCTTCAGCCATGTCTTAGGTCATCCAACTTAGCTTAATGTTGGCTAAGTTAAGTTAATGATTTAAATGAAGACATAAGAAATTCATGACATATAAGGCAAGTCAAAGGCTCATAACTCACCACGATTTTCTCTATAACATATGAAGTCAAAGAGAAGATTTTAGCATTGACTACCTTTTTTTTATCTAGTTCATCCATCTCTTTATAAATATAGCATCAAGACTCAATGGTATAGGATTGACACTCTTTTACTCTAGACATTCTTATACTCTCTTTACTCTCTATATACTTACTCTATCCTCTATTTGACTTAAATATTTGAGTGACTATACTATAACAAACTTTGGCATCCTTATAGCTTATTTCTTACCTTTTATAGGTAAATTATCAACCAACAAAGATTGCCTATCAATAGTGGGTATCAAGAGACAAATTGTTTTATGGTGCAAATTGTTGTTGATTCAATTGAGTGGGAATTTTAACTTTCTTCAAAGTACCCCTTCTTGATTACTTAGAAAATTTATGGAATAATTTGTATGTATTATGCATAAATAAAAGAGGAACAACAAAAATAAAGAGTATAAGGATAAGTGAATTAAGCAACTATATATAACATTTCCTCTTTATGACTTAACTTATTGGTACAGCTTTACTATCGAGAATTTGATCATTTATACTAGTCGTTTCATAATAACAAAATTAAGAGTATGAGTATAAGATATAGCTACTCATGCCACAGTCACTCCAGTGTTTTACGTCACTACTTTTACCCTAGTAAAAGTTACATAGAGAACTATAATGGAAGAAAAATTCTCAAATCAATCACAAATATCCTAAAGAAAACAAGGAGTATAGATTAATTCCAAAAAAAAAAAAATTGCTTAAAGAAAATCTTGAAAGAAACAACAAATAGACAAAATTTTCTTTGTTGCTTTTACATAAATGCTTGGTAATTTAAGAACATTTACTTTTGCTGAAGGCTTTCTTTTCTTATTGTTCTGACTTTCAAACTTCCATTTTTATATACATTCCTCTTTCATGATGGCCATTAGGAAGTTGTCTTGAATAATCTACTGGAACTAGATAAGTTTAAAGCATACTATTGATGATTCCCTAAGCTTGAAATTTGAAATAAAATCCCACAATATTAGCAAAAGTCTCTTGAGTTTAGTAAGACTATTCAAATTAACTTATAAAAGCTCTTTCAAATCAAGAAGCTTTAGTTAAATTTAAATAATCCGATCACTTTGTATCTAATATGAAATTAACCTTTTAATAAACTATTTCTATAACTTGAAAGCTATCTCTTGATTTCATGCTAAAATATCGATCAAATAACAATTGATATTATCCTTAAATATTAAAATTTAGAACTTCTAAGAAATCCCTAAATCTAAGTTTAAAACTTAAACACACAGCAGCATAATAATATTGTAAAATTTATCTTTATCCTTTTTTGGTTTTCGAAACTTCAATGAAAAAGTGCTTATCTTGACTAATGAATCGTGTTTGATATATTTTGTTATAAATCTTCTCATGAATTCTCTAATTTTCATCTTAGAAAATAGTTTAAAAAGAATCTTCTCATGAATTCTCTAATTTTCATTTTAGAAAATAGTTTAAAAAGATATCTTCATCTGTTATTTAGTTTTATAAATCCAAATTCTTTGAATATGTTATGATTTCTAGCTTATAAATAGCATTTGAAAAATGAAATATCCTAGCTTTATCATATATTTTGTCCTTAATTTATCCAAAATAATCTAACTTTAAAAGGATTTTCTAAACAACAACAAAGTATTATCTGGAGCTAAACATGGCACAATAGTTTTGTAGGTTCTCCCTTCCTATTCTTTAGTTTGTCAATTTTTTAAGATGAAAAGAAAACTGACGCTAATTGTAAATCGTATTATACCTATAGAACATTAAAAAATATCAATAGTTGAGGAACTTCTCAAAAAATATGATTGAGGTGTTTGATAATTTCCTCTCTCTACACTATGTACCATGGTGTAATTGCCAAATAATAGTGAAAGTTAGAGGAATGATTAGAATTTTATTTTTCTAAAATGTGTAAATAGTAAAATAGTGCTATTTACTTAAAATTTTTATAGATTTATACAAATATCACTATTATGAATAGAGAAAGGACATAAAAGGACTAAAAAAATGATTCGAAGATCAAAATACTAATAAGGAGTTAAATTCTTTACACACATGTATAGTAAGCACATACAATAAGAAGTAGGAGTCACTTCAATAATAGTTTGTCACAAACAATTAGGATTACATACAAATGTGATCCAATAGAAAGAAAGGGGATGTAATTAGGAAAAAAAAAAAATAGAAAGAGCCATAGATCCTTTTACCTAAAGAAAAAGCTTCTTACTGTTGAGTAGTGGCTAGCACTAAAAAACCAAAATATTTTGAATCCTTTGTTCCATCTTTCATCTTCGATGTTACTTTGCAATCATACATACAAACATAGTACTAACACTGTTAATTAATAAATCTTTACATTCATAATTTAATAAATATATAAAGTTTACATTTTGCTATTAATTCGACTAACGTAATTGAAACCTTAGAGTTCTCTATACAAAAAGTGATTAGAGGAGGAAAGCAAAAGGCATACCTTGATTCTTTTAGTAATCGGATATTCTTGTCAATAGGCTTGTTTTGTTGGCTTTGTGGTGCCATATCTTTGAGGATTGGAGTAGGTTGGGCCTTTCCATTTTGCTAGGCCTATTATTGGTGCTTTCATTAAGAGTTGAACTCAATTTATTTATATGCATTTTGTCATCTTTAACATATGTTTAAACTGTTTCATCAAAATTATTGAATGAATTTGTCCATGAAACATTTGCAACAATACTGACTATGACTTTCCTCACACCTAATTGATCCTTGACAGTAACATTTGCAACATTTATGTTCTTAACATCATGTACCATACCTTTTACTTTAGTGGTATCATGTTGCTCCATATGTTTGTCTTCATCAATATGATTTTCCTCAACTATACATATGGGTGTGTCTTCAATTAATTAAACTACATCATTAATTTCTTGAGCATTTCTTACAATAATCTTATGCACCACTTCTATCACTACATTGCTATAATGAATTTTCACTCATGAACCAAATCTTGAGAATTTTCTTGGCTATTATTTTGCTAATCAATCTGTAACTTGGACTACATTGTTTAATATGAGAAAATGATGAAATATCCACATTTAATTATTGTTTCCCCAGATTTATTTGATTCTCTCTTTGTTATGAGAATTTTGATATGATCATTCATTTTAAGTAACTTGGCATGCATTTGATCAAATCTTGTATCTATACTATCATCATTCTTTTTACTTTCTTTATCTACTAAATGAAACTTGCTGTCACTTCTTTTTGAATTTGAGTCATGTTATGAGTGCTTGAATCTTCAATTTAATCCAGCAAGAACTGCTCTTTAAGATTAATGAAAGTACCAATAATAGGCTTAGCAAAATGGGAGGGCCCAACCCACTTTAAGATATAGTGCCCCATAGGCTAACAAAATAATCATATTTAACTAGAATGTGCAGTCACTAAAAGGCCTAACCTAATTCAAATCTCAAAGACACGATACCACACACACCAACAAACAATCCTATTAACTAGAATGTCCAGCCATTACAAGAATCAAGATATGCCTCTTGTTTTCACCCTCTTATCACTTTTGATATAGAAAACTCTAGGATTTTAGTTCCCTTATTCAAATTAATGTCAAGATGCAAACTTTGTATGTTTATTAAATTCCAAATGCAAAGATCTATTGATTGATAATGATAATACTATGTGCATGTATGTGTATGATTGCGAAGTAATAAGAGAGCAAGAGTTTGAAGATGAAAAATGGTACAAAGGATTTGGAATATTTTGGTTTTTGAATGCTAGCCACTCCTCAAAAGCAAGAGGCTTTTCTTTAGGTAAAAGGATCGATGCCCTCTTTTTGATTTGTTTATTTCTATCAATAACCTCTGTTTTAATATTGGACCATAATTACATTTGTATACAATTTGTTGATAGGTGATTTTAGGCCCAACTTGCTAGGCCCAATTTAGGTGCAAACAAGAAAGAAAAGTCTAGACAAAATAACTAGAAATAAAGCCTAGCAATAATAACTAGTAAGGCCTCACTTAATGCTCAACCTTATACAACGACTAGAGAGACATGTCGTTGGCAAAGACGGGGTCTCATAGGGCCCATCAAGTTCCGCTTATCTAACTAAGTAGCATGCTCCAACAAGACACTTGCCTAATTTGGCTAACTAACCAAAAAAGCACATTCCTAATTTGTTATGGTACACTTTCCTAATTATGTAGCCAGTCCCAATGAGATCCAATAAGAACTCTCCTAAAGAAGAACGGCTAGATTGCATATAAGAAGGAATGAGACCTCCAAGTATAATCATCTTAATTGAGCTTTGTACTACTCAATTCCCTCTTACGTATCGAAGTGTTCGTGCTAAAGCAATCTCCAACATATTTTTACAAGCCTAATATAGAATCAAACTGGGAAGGAGGTTCTAAGACCCGGTTCATAACTAGCAATGTTGATACTCAATAAAGAACTCAATCAACACAATCCTAACTGTTTGTACCAACTATTATTGAAATTACTCCTACTATTTATCATATCTAGTTGCTATACATGTGTATAAAGAATGTTACTCATTGTCATAATTTTGATCTTCAAATCTTTTTGTTAGTCCTTTTATCTCCTTTTCTCTGTTGATTACAATCTACCATGTTTATAATCATCTAAATCGAGTGAAGAATGCTATGATAAATTGGTCTCATGCTAAAATAAATAATCTCTGGGATTCTAATACTTGCTGGACAATGTTAGTTGGAGGCAAATAACGAATGGAATTCACCTAAATCGAGAAATTTTCTTTACTTGTTTGTCGGTTTTGTTTCAATTTTTCCGTTTGTACTGCGCGGTGTGGTCTGTGATGAAAGTGTACGAGATAACAAAGCCGACGCTATTATTCTGAAACTTATTTTAGTTGAGGTTGTGGTTTTCAGATATTAATGTTTTATTTTTTTTCCAACTATACTATAATTTGAAAAGGGAATTCTAACCAAATTTATTCTGTTAGAAAATTAATATTAATACTATTATATTACAATAATTTTGACTGTCTTGAAATATTACTTTCTTTGGCTAAAAGATTACTCTAAAATTTGCCAATAAAAAACAATCATTGGAGGGTTTTTTTTTTTTTTTTTTTTTTCTGTTGGAAACGGAATGTTTAAGGAAAATTCTTCCAAGTTCAATCAATGCCTGAAAACTACGATTCTTACATTGCATCACGCGTTCGCCTTTATGTTATGCGTACCCGTGACGTTACTGATGTACCCTCAATAATTGAGTGGGAAAATATACAATATTATTTTCGGCAAACTAGAAATGAGCTTTTGTTGTCCTAATTTATCGATTAGATGGAGATAAACCTTTTAAATCTTTCACAATGTGATTTCATCGATTTATTACTTTTAAAAATGTCTATATATACCCAAAACTATTGATAAAATGGTAAAAATCTATAGCTATTGCTATTTATACTATTTTTAGAGGCAATTTTAGAGTTTTGGTAGGGTTTAGAAAATTATTTGTATGTTTCATGTTGCATACTACATAAATTACATTGGAAACTTTGGTTTACTACTAGAACTTTCAATTGTAGAAATTAGTACTCAATTGGAACTTTTTATGTTATCCTTGTCACTATTTGGTATACATTATATAAAACATGTATCTCACTTTAATTGATAATTAAACCAACAAATTTTAAAGCAAATTATGATAAAATTATGAAAATTTTCAATTAAGTACCAAATTTATTAAGTGAAAATTGAAGTTGATTAAAATTCATATCATGTTAACCATATTTTTCTCTAACTCTATAATAATGTTAGGCTTTTAGTTATCCTGATATTTTCCTTCTACTTTAGAACATAATAATACAATACATGTACCGAATGTTATGGAGACACACGGTACCGTCTTTACTTGCAATAGAGAGCATGACCGGCTAAAACAGTGTCACTCCACATGACACGACAGATTCGATAAGGATGTGGGAATCCTCCAAACTATACGTCTGATGCTCCTTTACATCTTTTTTTTTTTTTTTAAATATATCTCCTCAAAAAAAGTGATAAAATTCTAATTATAAAATAATATCTACGTGCCTATAAATTTTCGCATACCTTCTTCACCATCACTCCCAAGTAAGGATAGGGTTTAGTAGAAGAAGCAAAAATGGAGGAAGTAAGATCAAACACAACCACCGCTGCTCCCCTGAACTCGTTCAGGTTTTTGCGGCGCTCGTTTTCAAATCGTGTGTTTGCTTTTTTCTACATTTTTGCCCTATTATTACTCTTTTATCATCACATATGCAATCTGCTAACCTCAACCACTTTGTTATCCTCCCTCTTAACCATCTGTTTAATCATAGCGGACGCCGTACTTGCTTTACAATGGGCCACCACGACGTCATGTCGCTTGAATCCGATCCATCGTGAAGAGTATCTGGAAAATCTTCATAAGGTGGTTGGGAAAAGGGAGGATTTTCCAGGTCTAGACGTGTTCGTATGCACAGCGGATCCTTACAAGGAACCACCGATAGGGGTGGTGAACACCGCCCTATCGGTGATGACGTACGAGTACCCGACCGAGAAGCTGTCGGTGTACGTGTCGGACGACGGTGGTTCGGAGATGACTATGTTTGCGTTTATGGAAGCAGCAAGTTTTGCTAGGTATTGGTTGCCGTTTTGTAGGGATAACCAGGTGGTGGAGAGAGCCCCTGAGGCTTATTTTGCATCAAATCATAATAGTAACACCTCGGAGTATGAACATGTTAAGGTAAATTATAAATTTACAACAATTTGCTTTTATTTATATAAGCAGCTATACAATAAAAATTATTGTTAATTATCTGCTTTGTCATTTCATGAACTGGAAACAAGATTTTTATAGACATGCGTGAATAACAAAAGCATAAAATATTAAATATCGATTAGAGCTCGTTTGAATATATATATATATATATATTTTCGTTTTATTGATATTTTATTTATGTTTACTTAAAAAGACTAAAAAAATAAAAATATAATTATATATATATGCTTCTTATAAAATTAAATACTCAAGAAATCTCAATAAATTTAAATTTATCAACCTTTTATTCTATTAATATTTATAAAAATTATAATTATAATTTCAAATACATTAAATATATTTTTTTCAATTTTTTTCTTAAAAGTATATAAATATTTATTTTTCAATTTTGACACTCTAATCATCATGTTCATTATAATTATAAAATAAAAACAAATAATATATAGATAAAATAATTTTTTAAATATTAAATTTTAAATAAATATAAATCAAATATCTATTAGATATAGAAAAATACAAGCAAAAAAAAAAAAGCCAATTTAAAGAGACCTAGATTGCGTTCGTCTACGTGGCCAGAAGTCCAATCTCGAATGCTGGAAGCCAATAATGACATAAAAGGTACTGTACTAAAGTATATATTTATATTAAGAGCTGCAATACTTCTAAACATATGGATGCTAAGACATAGAGCCCGTATTCATTTATAATAAGTAGTGAAAAGGGTGTAACTTTAAGTCAAATATTAAGTAAAATATGTCTATTTTAACACGTGATCATTGCAAAAGGCTTTAAGAGTAAAAAGTTAGTCATGATAGTAAGGAAATAGATCTACTAAAGTGATTTTTTTTCTCTAAGTTTCTAAAGTTACAAATTATTGTTATCTATATATTTTAAAAAATACGACATTATAATGATGTCATGTGATATTTTAAAAATTAGCAATAACTGATTTGTAATTTTAGTAAACTTAAGAAAAAAATAACTTTAAAGGATCCAAATCCATTATAATTAGGGAGAGTAAGTATAATATAGATAGTATATAAAGCCTTATATTTATCATATTCTTATAGGTATAAATTCTTAAATTTTAGGATTAGAAACCCCATAATATGTAGGAATTAACTTAAAACCTATATCTTATATAATCTACAATAGCTTTTCAATTTTTTCATATATTTGTAATAAGTATACTCATCAATTTGGTACTCTCTAATAATTCGATCACATATTTTTCGATCACATATTTTTCAATCACACAAAGTATAAATTATGAACTTGATTTTATAACTCCAAAACAAAATATATCAAGGTTTTAGTTTTACTTGTTTTAAATAAGTAAAATCACCAAATCTACTACAATTATTTACTAATAAAAAAAATTGATAAAAATCTTTATAAAGTAACATATACTAAGCTTTAAACAAATTTGATTCAACACAATCGTTTTTCTTCAATAGATGAATGGACCATGGCTACCACTTAAGCATGTGTGAAGTTAAAAATATTATATTCTATTATGTTTAATACCATTAATTAAAAATATTCATAAATTAAGTATATGATGAAAACTCATGCCCTATATGTTTTAGAGTATAGGTTTCAGAATTAACATAGGATATGATTTTATATTAGATATCCTACCAATGATAGTAAATTTTGGAAAATTGGAACTCAAACTTATTTAGGATCTTAAATACTTATTATAAACTTAGTCGACTGTGCAAGATAAAATAGATCTAAGAGTTCCATTATCCACTAACCTTAATGATTTCTTGCCAAATTGTGTTAAGGTACAACTCACATATAATAAATGCTTCTAAAATTATATGAATTTGAAATCTAATGTTAAGTGCAAATTGAAGCAAATTGCAATTGCCCAACGTGTCCGCATGTTTAACTGTGATTTCGACACTACGCAGTTTCACTTTTGAACACAAAAACCTAGTAATGGACGAAATATTGTTATCCGCATAATAAGTTGGTGGTGATATTATTCAATTGACTAGCTGGTAAGTACTTTTGGAAAAAAATCTAGTGTAAACTACTTGGATCTGATCATTGTAATATTATTTGGTTGGAAAATAACAATAACAATCACAATAATAATAATAATAATAATAATAATAATAATAATAATAATAATAATAATAATAATAATAATAATAATAATAATAATAATAATAATAATAATAATAATAATAATAATATTTTATTACCGCAAATACATCATAAGATTTATTATTAAATTGTCTAGTAAAATAATTCAATTTGAGACAGTAGGACTTCAACTGTCATGGATGAAATATATGATCTTTATATGATCTTTTGTTTTTATAAAGCTCCCACCATTTTCACTGTCGGTGACAATTGGACAATCTTAGTGGTTTGTTCTTAGTAGGTGGTCCATAACATAGCGATCGGAAGACTATAGTCCTTCCTATAGAACCGGTTCCAACGACAAACCGTGCTTGGAGAACCAAACAATGCCTTGAGAAATAATCAGAGAACCAAACCCACAGAGCTGGTTCTTGTGGTTCCCGATTCTACTACGAACTGTGCTCAACCCTACATAATAAGGATTTTCTGTCTTTTAGAAACTTATACGGTTAGTCATTAGCTTATTTTTCTTTAGGAAATAACAGAAAAATCTAAAATTTTTATTTTTTATTTTTTTTATATATGCAATTAAGTTATAAAATTTTCGGTTGAAGCAGTTAATTTCTAAAACTTTCTTACGTAACAAAAATAATTATTGCTCTCATATAATCTTCTGAATTTATAATTTTGAGGTATGTGAATTTAATGATTGGTGTGAGTGTAAACTATTACATGCATTTTTTAACTTCTTTTTCCAAGAGTTTCATTTACCCGTACTTCGAATAGTTAGTCAGTTTTTCAGTCACGATTATTTGAAAAATGGTGCGATAATCAAGAGTTTGAATAGTCACTAATATTATTTTTATTCGGAAGAATCTCATTTAAAGTTTTTAGATACTATATCAATAATTTAAGAATTTTTTTTTAAGAACCTCTCTACTTTATAAATTTTTTAAATAAAAGTTCTTGATATTTATTTATATTATTTATGGAACCCATAACATACAAATTTAAACCAACATAATACTAAAAGTAATAAAAAATAAAATAAAATGTTACCTTTTGGAGTTCTTAGCTAAGGCTCCCAAAAAGGCCAAAAACCTCTCTCTTCATTTAACAAGAACCTAAAAAAGAAGATTCTTTAGATAGAGTGTAGACACCTCATTTTTTTCTTCTCTCTCTATATATTTAAAAAAAATTTAGAATAGGGTAAAAGGGTTCTAATTTAGAAAAAGCACAAAAAAATAGAAAGTTTAGAGAAAAAAATATTAAAAAAATAAAAAAGGAAAGAAAATAAAAAATAAATAAATATACAAAAAATAGAAATATTAGAAGCAATATTTTTAGTGTGCAATTAAGATAGGACTTTATTTATTTATGTGTATACGCCACTTAGTTAATTAGTATTTGATTTTAGTGTTTAGTTTATTTTATTCTTATTTTTATAGAAAATAATAAACAAAATAATATATATATTTATGAGAGAAGGGAATAAAAAAAATATATATAGAAAATTTAAACAAGTAAGTTTGTACATATTTTTTTTGCTCGAAACTAGATCGAGTGTTTTATTTCTATTTTTTAATTTACTTTTTTTGTTAGTTTATTAAAAAAAAAAAGAAAGGTGTTTGGATCGAATCAAGTCTTAAATCTAGTTTGCAACAATTGGGAAACAAGGCTTCGCCCTGTTCAAATGAAGAGGGCAAGGGTGTGCTATTGAACGCCCATTCATTTTGCAATGTACATGTGGTACGTAGTCGGCATGTGCTCGGCACGTGACTATATGCCTATCATCTTCTTAGAACGCGATTTCACTTGCAATAATGAAAGGAAAATTAAACTTCATGTGATTCCCTCACTTTTTGACTCAATTAAATTGATTTTTTGGCCAAATCTCATCGAATTAAATGCAAAAACTCGAAAAGGACTTAGGATACTACTAATCAATACCCGTTCCTCATCCAAATTCATCTAATTCAAAAGTCAAATTTAGCCATGAAATACTTCGAGCTTGAAATTGAAAATGGTTAAATCCCCTATTAATGAAGATTTTCGATATTATTCGACCTCAGTTTAGTATAAATATGGGTTTCTTTTTGTTTATAACATACACAATCACTGGAAATCAACTCAAAAAGGCATACATACTACACTTTCTCTCTTTAGCATTATTGTTTTCTCTTTCTATGGTAGCACCCTCCATGTTGGTTTTTGACAAAAAACACCACCATTATCCACTTCCTTGTCTTTAAGAACCCTTAACCCAACATAACAATTGTACTTAGCAACCATCATGCATACCAACCACTACTACCATCACTAACCACTTAGCTCGGCCACCTAGACGGCTATTAAACTAGGTGGCACTTCTCCTACTTTTGCCCCTCAAAGCTAATAAGAAATATATGAAAAGCCTTTCCCCCACTTGTTTTGGTGACTAGAACTAATCGAAGTGTGCCTTTACCGTTGCTGTTGTTGAAGATTTGACTAACTTGACCCGAATCCGATGGAACCAATACGTTTGACTTAAAGCTTAATTGTGCTCACTACATTTTTTGGTCTAATTCCTTTGTTTTGCTTTTAAGTTTTTATTTATTTATTTATTAAATATTGTAAATGTAATAAGAAAACGAAAAAGAAAAAGAAAAGAAAGAAAAAAGAGGAGGAGGAAGTCTAATTTTATTTATTTATTTTTTATGTTTTATTAAGAAAATGAAAAAAATAAGGAAAAATAAAAAGAATAAATAAGATTATTAAATTTTTTTTACCACTTAGAAAAACTGATTTTTCCTAAAATAAACAAACATGAATCAATCCCTTTTCGAAAATTAGGACATCTTTAATTTTCCAAAAAGAAGCAAACCGATTAGGACCCTTTTAGAAAATTTTCAGAATAAATTAAAAGAAAAGCTAAGAAACTTAAACTCTACCCTTTTTCAAAATTAAAATTAATTAACTCACTAAGGTTTTTAAAAAAGAACTATTATATTTGATCCAGAATAACAGGTACGTATGTATTTTTGGAGCAACATAAAAAACTTATTTTTTTTCCATTTTAGTTTAAATAATTTAATTTAGTCTAATTCGTTAATTAGTGATTGAATTTCATTTTATAAGGTAATTTTGAAAGGTAATTTCAATAAATTAAATCTAAATTAGGAAAGTTCATGTTACCCATAAGGATTTAAAAATATTAACCCCTAAATTGGTTTCTTTGGTTTTCCAAAAATTTTTCTTTAAAAGTGATTTTTCTAGTGTAAACTAGTATCTAGATCAAAACTAAATTTACCTATCTGGTTTTGACTTAAACCATTTTCGACCTCAATTAGATAGTGACTTCAAAAGCTTATAAAACTCTTTTAAGAATCAGTTTTGTTTAAACTTTAATTGAGGATTAATATTAAATAAGTATGGTTTAGTATTAATTGGTTTAAGGAAACTTATAAAAACCAAGAAATAATCAGGCTCAATATAAAGTCCCATTCTAGTAACCTTGGTTGAGGATTTTCTAATATATTCATGCCATATATTACACATCCAAATAGAAAGTGTGAAATATTTAAAAGTAAAGTAAAGATAAAAGAAAACTATATCGTAAAAAAATTAAAGAAGGTTGATTTGTAGTAAAGTAGGTAGTGATCCACACAACTAGCTAAGTTGTGCTTCTAACTAATAACTAGGGTGGTGTACCACTAACTATCACATGAAATATTGAAAAATAAATAATAAAATCAATTTTTCACATGCTGGGTTGAAATCTACTTCCTTTGAGTAAACAATTGAAATTGCTTCTTTAAAGGAAAAAAATAAAGGTAGTTACCAACGACCCAGAACCTTAGTACCTTGGTTGCAACCAAGGTGGGTACCATCATTACGCTATAAGTGGTAGCTTCTAGCATGTATCGTTTTCGGTACTCCTAAAGGTTGTGTAATACGTTCCTAGGGATGTCCCTTTAAATGCCATCCTCTAAGGGTTGTTGGCTAACATCCTCGTTAGGTTTTCTTTTACTTTTTTAATATATATATATATATATATATATATATTGCAATCTTGCTTTTTATCAATCTTTTTACAATTTTACTAGTTATTAAATTAAATCATTGACTTTCCTAAGTCAGTTCAGTGCTTCGTAGCATGTGATGTGGCCTAAATATTTTAAACTATGGTATTTATATTTCTTCAATTTATAGGGTAATATTTCAAAAGATTGAAATAACTTATGTTTTTCTTCTTTTTTCGTGAAGGGTTATATTTTTGAAAGGTTAATTGAATAAGTATGATATCAATTGATAGTATTTTTAGAAAGCTGATTTTTTTTTTTTTTGAAGAGGCCTTGTTTTAAAGAAAAGCAAAGTAAAGCAACTTATGTTATTTTTTCAAGATGTACTTTTTATTTAAAAAAAGTTAAACCAAAAAGATATGGCTCCAAAGTATACTATTTAAAAAAAAGTGAAACAGCTAAAGTTATTTTCTCAAAAATACTATCTCTTGAAATGTTAAATAGAAAAAAGTTAAATGATGAAAAAGTTTTTAAAATTGTATATATAATAGATATAGTATATATGTTCTTTTTAACAATTTTTATTTAGGAAATAGAATCAATACGATATCCTTGAATAATGTCTACCTTACATTATGACAAATCTAAAGTGGCTTTTTTTTTTGTTTTTTTTTTGTTGGGAGATTAGTGTTATGCCCCATACCTAAGGCAAGTAGGTAAATAGTGTATGTATCATACTCTATAGGTATATATTCCTATCATGTAGTACGATAGAGCCGTCTATAATCCTTTGCCTCGTAAAATTTATAGGGTATATGTAAAATACTCTATAGAACTTATAATTTTTTTTTTTTACTTAGATCTTCCCATAATTTCAACTTCACACATTTTTTATTGTGAATTTTTGTTATGTTTTTTTCTTTTTATGCAAAAAAGATTACTTTCAAACATTACATGAAACATGAATATGAAATGGCACTCATTATTAGCTAAACAATCAAATAGCAAATATATGCAATTGCATGCACATAAAGAAAGAAGATTGAAGTTTTTAAGAACTAACAACAAATGCCAATTATTTTTTAGATTTTGCTATTTGATTTTAGGTTTAAGACTTTGCATTGGGCTTGAGCGGTTTCTTTTTAGCATCGATATACTATTGTTTTTATTCCTTTAGTTTGCTTGATAAAAGAAATTATAAGTTACGTTTCATTCATTTATGCATATTATATATATTTAAGAAAGTTTTAGAGAATGAGCATAGGATAGTTTACAACCTGCACATTATATACTTTAGAATATAGATTTCAGGGTTGATATAGAGTGTGAAAATATTATATACTTATGCTTATCTTGTATGTAAAGGTTTACAAAATTTTTTATTTAGAACTTATCCTATGACACTTAATACCTACCAAAAACCAACCCAATTGAGAAAGCTGCAACTAAGTGTTGTATGACAGGATTATCCTTTCACCCATCTCCATATCAAATCCATCATGCCGAGCCTAAAATCTGCAATCAGATATCGGATGGGTCTCCTGATAAGTTTCATGGCGTGACAGGTAGTAAAAAAAAGATGTAAAAATTACATTAAATAAAATTAGGATAAAACGACTTGGCCCATTAGCTTCTAGACCATTTCAGACCGGACCCATGGAGACCTGGTTAGTCCTAAACCCGTTCCTGGCCTTTCAATTGGATAGGCCATAGAATTCCACTATATAGATGTGTTGAAAATGTAAAATATGGCGGTTTGTAAAACAAGTACAATGTATATTAATTTTATCACGTATCTTATTGGGAGAAATCTAGAAATTTTCCAATTTTATTCAAAAGTTGGAGGAGGAAGTCTAAACCAACATGATCAAATGATGTGCTGATTACTCCTCCATTTAGATAAAGGTGATTCTATTACCTTTGTCCTAGTAACATATAATACGGAATTTAAAAAAAAAAAAGGCCAAATCCCTAACTAAATTTAGCTACTGTGAGATCTTCCAAGCGCTCATTTCCGAACTTTATAGGTCAATGAGTTTCATTTCTTAGAAAATGCATCATAAGACATAACACATATCCCCACTCAGGATCTTCATCTCATATATTTCTTATTGTTCACCTTTTAGTGAAACTAATATCGTGTTTTGCCTTGTATCCACGTTACAGACGATGTACGATACGATGAAAATGAGGGTGGAGCATGTTCTAGGGAGGGGCAAAGTCCCTGAGGAGTACATAAACTCAAAAGAGGTTCGTGAGGTATTCAGCAAATGGACAGATGAGTTCACTCGGCTAGATCATCCTACTATAATTCAGGTCTCCACTAATCTACTATTTGCTTTTTGTAGTTCTTCCTTTATTTTCTTTTGAATGTTCCTAAGCATTTTCTTCAGCATCAAATCTTATGTTGCTATGTGGCACATATTATGATATTTGAATATTTTTAGATAATAAGCCCTAACATGTCTTGCTACATCGACAAAACTAATGTTTTGGTTCAACAATTGTTAAAATGAAAAAGAAACTGAAAGAGAAAAAGTAAAAAAACAGTTGAAAAAAAAAAAAAAAGAATAAAACAAAACAATAGATAGAATCAAGCTAATATGAATGAAGCCACTAGCAACACTTGAGCATAGGTTGCACTACTCAACATAAGGTGTCAGCAATGCCAACCCCATAAGGAGGCTATCAACTTCCCATTGAATGTATCGATGACCCAACAACATTATGGAGTAGGTGGTGACACCATCCATTGATGGTGGTCATAATATGTCTAAGATAACAGATCAATAGCTCCTACTTCCAAATTTTTTTAAAAGAGAAATCAAATGTTGAATCCATATCAAGTCAATTAATAAGTTATATCAACTATTTATTTTATAATTTGTGGTGGAGATTCGTGATCTATCTCTAACAATATATTAGGAAGTTCATATTATTTTTATGGTACTGTTTGATTGTAAAAATTGAATTACATAAAGAAAACTGAACATGACAAGTATAAGAAGGATTATATAGAATAAACTTATTATGCTATATTTAGTTTGCATGATATTAAATACAAAATTTATATTAAAAATTAATTTTTTATATTATAAAATAAATAATTTAATATGATATTTAATAAAAATAATATTAATTAATTCAATATTATAATATGGAAAGATATTTTTGAGAATGAAAAATATTTTTCATTTTTGTCTAGTGAATTTTATTTTTATATCATAATATAGATAGGATAAAATTTGAGTCTTTTATTCAGTCCATTAGCTCAATTTTTATTCAGTCACTAAGTAAAGTTATAAACTAAACATTAAATAAATTTTTTTGTTCAATCTAATATTATAAAAATTATATAACCAAATGTTATCTATAAGGATGATTTTGCTAGACACTCCTTATCAATGGGTCTCTAGAACACCTAAGGACATTGCAAAAGACATAAGCCCTTATTTCCCTAGCTAAGGTTAGAAACCCATTGTTAAGACAGCTTTTCATACATGATATGCTACATGATGAGAAAAATATTAAAAATATATTATATATGTTCACATGGTATACAACTTGATTGAATTACGTTTTAAAATTTTAGGACTAAGTTTCATTTACCTCAAAAGTTTTAAGATTTTACATATATGTATATGTATATATAATATATATTTATATATGTATACACACATGCATGCTTATACATATATGAAAAGTTTTTTCATTTGGACTTATTATAGCCATCCTATGTTAAAATTGTAAAAGAAAAATTACAAGAGAATTCTAATACGGAAAAAAATAGAGCTGGATACACTAAGATTCCTAAATTTATACCGAAATTCAATTAAGTCCTACATTTTCAAATCAGTGTTTAAGTCATTAATGTTTATAGTTTTACATTAGGTAAGTTTTTCATTTGTATAGCTAATGATTTACGGTTATAAACATAGAATAATATGCAATAATGTAGACAGGATAAGCATAAATGATCCACTTGAAATGTAAAGACTATGATTGGAATTTCATATAAATATGGAGAAGTTTAAATAATTAACTTGAATCGTGAAATTAGTTGAATTTTAGCGGAGCACACGAGACGTTTGGCGTTTTATTCTAAACAAAATATGATAGTTGGCGACACAATACCTTTTTGTTTTCCTTATTTACCACAACTTAGAGAACAATGACAGTGAGCTAGTGTTTCTAATTTCTTCCTACAAAACTGTGTAGGTGTTGCTGGACAATTGCAAAGATACAGACATTGATGGAAATCCCATGCCAAATCTCATCTATCTCTCTAGAGAGAAGAGCAAAACAGTGCCCCACAACTTTAAGGCAGGTGCACTTAATGCTCTGGTAAGAAATTTATTTGAGTTACCAAATACCATCGAAATTATTAGTTGACATTACTGTTTCATTGAATAATAACTCTTAACTTTTGTTAATTAACTTAATAAGGTTCGCGTATCTGGGGTCATGACCAATGCACCTATGATCTTGACGCTAGACTGTGATATGTGTTCTAATGATCCTGAAACACCTCTCCGAGCTCTATGTTACTTGGCCGATCCCTCCATGAAGTCACAACTAGCATATGTTCAATTTCCCCAGCGATATAGGGGGATAAACAAAAATGACATTTATGGGGGTGACTATAGACGGTTGTTCCTAATTAATCCAATTGGGATGAAATATGGTCCTAGTTATGTCGGAACAGGATGCTTTTTCCGTCGACGAGCACTATTCGGTGGTCCGTCAATGCCTATTTCACCGGAAATTCCAGAATTATGCCCTGGTTACTCGGTCAACAAGCCTATGCAATCTAAGGAAAGTTTGGCATTGGCACAACATGTAGCAGGATGCAGATATGAAGGGAAGTCTAACTGGGGCTTTAAGGTAAGGCTTTAAATTTTTTTTTTTTCAATTTTTTTAATTTTTTAATTTTTTTTTTACTAAATGTTTAAATGAATTCATCTGTTTTAAATAGTATTATCTAGTTATTCAATTTTCTTTTAGGGTTTATATATTTTACAAGAAAATGTTTTTCAAACTTTTTTTTTCATTTGTTATAGTCAAAATATATCATAAACTAATTGAATTATTTCAAAGTTCTATAAGAGCTCATTATTCTCTTCCTGCAAAATGCAAGAAGGTTGAAAACTTACATTGCAAACTGACTTTTCCCCTTATATTTAATTCTATTTACCATCTGAAGTTTGTGTAAATATATTAAGGTAAAATTACATTAAGATTACTTAGTTCGTTTAAAGATCTTCATTTCCTTGCTTAAAGAGCATTATTTTTAACGTGGATTTAAAAAGAAAACATAAATAAATATGAATAAATACCAAGTTCTTAGCTTCTTATAATTTATACTCCAATATCTCATACATATTCACTACTAGGTAATAAAACTATTTATATTAGAACAAAACTTGTACACGGACTCATTATATGAAGTGACAGCTCATTGAATTGTCAATGATTCTTTAATAACAATTATTTTCTTTAAATTTGCTGATATTTCCATGATGTGACAGATATGGAACACATAGATAGGGTGTGGGCAAAGATTTTCAAATTATTATTGTAATTTGACGCATTCCTAGTATGAATTAACTCTAAATTATATATTAACATAATGTACAAGAAATTGACATAATTAACGACATGCCAAGATGACTTAAAACTAGATTTATGAAATTGGCCTGAGAAACAAAGTAATCCCTGGGAACATAAATGAAAATGCATTTGAATTCATATTTATTGATTTTACAAATAAATCCCTTAGCTTTGCAAATAAATGAAAATAAGAAAACTCTTGATAACATCATTAGTAGAAATTATAAAAAAAAAAAGAAAAAAAAAGTTTGGTGTTAGAAGACACAACACCCTTAATTATTTATTTATTTACTTCATATATGAATGGAACTGTGACAATTTGAAAGTATTGATAACCCTCAGACTAATGATATTAAAACGAAGATCGACTTATTGTACAAATCTAAGGCCCGTAAATCAATAGCTTAGAAGCTTAATTGTGTTTTTTTTTTTTTTTTTCCCCCTCAAAGTCTCAATTGCTGATTCTTTGTATAAAACAAGAGAAAAATCGAGATTATGCTAGATTTGGGATATTGATAATATTAAACTTGAATCGATAACTACGTGATTTAAATTTATACGCTGCAGGTGGGTTTCAGATATGGATCACTGGTTGAGGACTACTATACAAGCTTCAGGCTTCAATGTGAGGGATGGAAGTCAATATTTTGCCACCCTTCCAGGGCAGCATTTTTAGGTGATGCACCAATTTGTCTTATTGACACGTTGCTCCAGACAAAGAGATGGTGTATTGGACTTTACGAGGTAGGATTCTCTAAATACAGCCCAATGACATTTGGGATTCGATCCATGGGCCTTTCTATGGGACTTTCTTATGCCCATTTGGCATTTTGGGGCTTATGGTCAGTTCCAATCAGCATCTATGCATTCGTCCCTCAGCTGACTCTAATTACAGGAGTGCCTATTTTCCCAAAGGTATGGATTTCATTTTCAGAAACTTCTTCGAAATCACTGGAACTTTTTTTTTTTTTTTTTTACGAAGAGTAATGGATGTTATTTATATAACATTTTACGCTTATTATACCCGGAAATTTTATTATAACTAAACATTTCTTTCATTTTCATTTTCGACTTGATTTTTTCGAATGAGGTGTTCAAAGTTGAATGAACTTTCAACTGTAGAGGCTTAGAAACCATCCATTATTGCAGGTTTCGGAGCCATGGTTTCTCTTATACCTATTCCTCTTCGTGGGAGCCTACATACAAGACATGATGGATTTCATGTTATCTGGTCACGGCAGCACGCTCCATCGATGGTGGAATGACCAGAGAATGTGGCTCATAAAAGGAGTAACCTGTTACTTATTTGCCTCGATTGAGTACACATGTAGCTCCCTCGGAATCTCCGCTCACGGTTTTAACGTCACTAGCAAAGTCCTAGATGATGAACTAAGCAAGAAATACGAGAAAGGGGTATATGAATTTGGAGTAAAATCACCCATGTTTATCTCCTTGACGTTAGCAGCAATCATCAATTTGGTAGCACTTGCTCATGGATTAATGAGCGTGTTCAAGAGTATGGAAGGACCGGAAGGATTGGTTTTACAACTTTTATTGACAGGTTATGGCGTTATAAATTGTTGGCCTATTTACGAAGCCATGGTACTGAGGAGTGATAAAGGAAAACTGCCTACACAAGTTTGTGTGATTGCTGCTTGTATAGCTTGTGCTCTTTATGCAGCAGTTTGTCTTGCATAAGGAATTGATGGGTTTGATCCAGGATATAGTTCGAGACAGTACATGAGTTTTATGTCTATGGGGTTATTCTTACTTTTATACAAGTAAATGTTGTATCTTCGAATACTTATTTTTCAGGAATAAGTATTTATTATAGCAGCAAATTCTCATTTTTAAGCTCATATCTTTGTTGAACTAGTTTTCATATATATATGAAAGCAAGTCTAACTATCAGCTTACATCTAAACAAAAAGTGTGAGAGCCTAGCGCGAAAGAAGTCGACTTTTCAAAATAGTAGAATATATATGAGCATTATCTACTCGCATGTTAGTATATATATTTATATATATGTATATATTCAATTTGAAAAAACCCTTCCCATGCAAACCCTTCTCTGTCACGCCGGGTAAGTGTAACCATCGACATCCACATTCAAGGTGACTAATGGAACTTTGACGACGTACTTCTTTGTTTCAGCAAGAACCAGTGAATCATTAGATTGCTGTGCAAAAAGCTCCTTTGCTTTGCAAAGGAGAACCCGCCACTTTTCTCACTATGATTGAAAATGTAAGTCTTTGGCTTCCGTTTTACCTTTGAGATTAGTGGATAAATTTTGAAATAGTAGGCCTTCCATGACAGAGATAATGTCTTTTTCATTAACATTATGATTAAAAGGTGCAATTGATGATTGATTCTGGCGTGTAGGTACGGATGCAAGGTCATGTATATGCTGCATGTTAAGTCGCACAACACATGACTAAAAAAATAAATTGAGTGACTCGTGCGGGATAATTAGAAGAGAAGTATAGGGAGGAGGAGCAAACAATTTTGGTAAGACTTTAACATGCATGTCGACAGGTGGAAAAGTATGGTGGTATCAAACTGTATAATTTTATGAATAACAGAATAAAATTCTTGAGGTATTTAAGTATTTAATATTTGAAATAAAATTCCGGCAAAGTAACGGTATTAATGAGGGTTTTTCTCTTATTCAAATAAAGATGTGAATAGAGGTATTTATAAGAAATGATAGTTGATCACATCCGTTGAATCATGATTGTAATTAATGGTTAAGATTGAAGCCCTTTTATTAATGGATCTCAATTAGGTCATTTTCATGGGTTTAAGCCTTGATAAAAGTTTTATTTATTATTTTAGTGTGAGCCAAACTAGAAAACGAATCGATCCAATAGACTTTATTCCAAATCTATCATACTAAAATTCCCTTAATCATCCTGAATATTTGAACTCATATTAGAAATGATAACTTTCTAATGATTAGAAATGTTCATGAAATAGGCGAAATTAAATGTATGTATGATAGTATATGTAAAAACTCCTCATTTATTGTATGTTGCTATTTAATTGAAGGTTATATAAATAATTTTTTATTAAAACAATTAATAAGGATATAATAAAATTGTGATTCTAACCTTAATAAAGGTAGAATTGAGTTTTCTCTTAAATCACTTCAAAAATTCACTAGAAATAATTTGTTTCTTAAGAGTAATATATGAGAGATGCATATTTTGAAAAACAGATATTTTTCTATGAAAGTATACTAAAAATAACCTAAAAATACAATTTTTCATTATTTTCTAACAAAGTATGCTATTTTTAACAATTTATTAAAAATTAAGTAAAAACTGAAACTTACCGGCATCTCAAGCATTGGCTATTGTCCACCACTAAAGCTTTATCAGCCCACTTAGGTATTGGTTTTCCTCTATAGTGGTGGTGGGCGTTGGATGTCAAGTCTTCACTTGGTCTAAGTTCCTTACTTAACTAGATTTGCGCATCGATTTTTTTAATTTTACTTTAACTTTTTTGCAACACTAATTGAGATCCATAAATTTCCTTTAAAATCTAAACTAATCAAATGCTGTAAAAGGACGTGGAATATGTTATTTATAGATATAGATTATGTTTACACAAGGGACAAGGAGCAAAGTTGTCCCCAAAACTATGGGCCTAAACCATCAACTATCCCTTGTTTTTATATAATACCAAGTACCATCGTTGGTTTAAAAAACCTACGTGCTACCCTTTTTTTCAAAACCTATATGCAGCCACTTGTTTTTCTAAAAACTACTTTTTGCTATTTATCAATTTATCCTTTAATTATCTTGTATTATTCCTTGTAAACATAAGCTTCTACTAAGGGTTGTTATACTTCTCTAAAGCTTAACTACTTATCATATTCCTTCCTTATTTATATGCTTTTAATAAATTATTTACACATGCCAAGAATACATCATTCTTAAATAATATTCTAAGCTTAGTTATTAACTCTATTATTTAAATGACTTTCATTTTCGATTAACTTAATACCTTATTTAATTAATTCTTTTACACATACTATTTTACAAATCTAACTTCATAAGATTAGTTCTTCTAACTTTTGTAACATAATCACAAAGTCTCACTTGATTTGATTAGCATCGACTAATGCTCTAAATTTAAAACTTCGAGACCTAGGGGTATTACAACCTTAGATTTCGGATTGGGTTTGATTCGACAATGGTGTCCTAATTAATGGCTTAAAGAGGCTAGATCATCCCATTTAACCGAAGGTGATCTAGGAGATTGTTGATCCATTTACCTTAGAGGAGGTTAGGATTTGGGGTTGTTTACCTTGGAAGAGGCTAGACTTAAGGAGTAGGAGCTTATCTACCTTAGAGGAGGTTAAAGCTTAGCACAATAAAATAAACATATAAACAAATTAATTAAATTGTGGAGAACATGATCTTTAGTAAATTTATTATTTACTATCTAATTTTATGTGGCTTTAAACTCAATTGCACTTTTGGACCGCAAAGATTTTTAATTTGAATCAACTAGACTCGTGCCTTTAAATTAATTATTAACCTTAAGTATACTCTGTTCAAATCACCTTTGCAATAAAGTATATCAAGATAGCATTAATGTCTTGAATCCCTCTGTTAGGTTACCCTAATATTGAGAAATCAAATAGTTAATCAATTAGTCTATTTAATTACTTCTAATTTTATCAATTCATCTAACTACAAGATCTTGCTAACTTTATAGTAAATTCATACAATAATTCAATAACTAGCAATATTGAATTAAAGACAATACAAAATAATGCAATTAAATCACAAAACGCAATAGTATATATTGAAAATAAAAGGAATTATAACATTGAAATTAAGGTTTAATAAAAGCTTTACTAAGAGAAGTTACATTACAACATGAAAGTACAAGAAAATAGATTAAGAGATACAAGAAATCCTTGTAATTTTTCCCTACACAAATTTTCCTCAAGAGACTCTCTCTAAATACTAAGCTTAAGATTCTATTTATAGAACTTGGACCTAGGGTTACAAAGAAGCCTTTTAGAAATAAAAGATTTCTAACTCATGGCACATACACGCCTTAGGATCATAGTGGTGATCTCTACGCATTTTGTTCCTATTCACATACACCTTTTATTTTTCAATGAAATTCTTAGATGAGAGGTACAAGGCTAGGGTACACAGCCATATTCTTACGCGTAGTCTTCTTTAAACACTATTTCTGGTCTAAACTTAGCTCCATTGAGTAGCTCAATCAATACACTTCTTCATTAAAGCTTAAAAACTCCATAAAAATTGACTGAAATCTTATCAAAAGCTTCTAAAACACCTATAAGTGAAATAATAACTAATTAAGCTTCAAATTATCAATAATTAACACAAATAATGGATAAAATTATATAAAAGTACTCTAAAATATATATGTTATATGATTGTTATTAAATTCCCCCATACTTAAGTTTTTACTTATCCTGAAGTAAATTAATCAAAACAAAACTAGGATAGGTTTCTCTTATAACTTATAAAAATGCATCCTCAATTTGAAGGACTTCGCAATTTTCTTCAAAATCATCCTTTCTTCTTTCATTAGTAATGTCATTAGAACATTTAGACATTAACATTGAAGAGCTACTAAATTTCAACAACCAATCTAAATAATCTAGACTTAGCCTTATCACTTAAAGGGAAACTAAATTAAAGATCAAAATAAACATTAATAAACTAAGAAAAAGCTATAAGAATTTCACCACTCTAATGCAAGAGGAGAGAAATGTTCCTTATACTATTCTTATGTGAAAACTCAAACTTGATGCATGTTATATCAACCTATCTCTAATTGTCCTTTAGTATATATTTTTATGGGAAGGATTTTTCAATCCAATTTGATTCCTTTAATTCAACACAATTTTTTCAATGGTATAAAATTATCTTGCTCTTCTAATGGACTAAGAGACCATAATGTCTCATTTCTTATGTTGGTAACGGGAGGAAACCTTATTCTTTTGACCGACCAAAGTCGATCTTTACTAATCTTAACCAATTTCCTTATATTGGCAGCGGGAAAGAACCTCACTCTTTTGATAGACTAAAGCCAATTCTTGCCAATTTATATTTTATTTTATTTAATTCCTTCTTTGCCTCGAACTACTTTGATTTTTTTTTCCTTGCGAAACTTTCTGTAGACATGTTG
Organism: Lumnitzera racemosa; assembly: GCA_024138005.1. NCBI lineage: Eukaryota > Viridiplantae > Streptophyta > Magnoliopsida > Myrtales > Combretaceae > Lumnitzera > Lumnitzera racemosa. Next base: position 17,802,538 of record JAMXBC010000001.1, read on the forward strand.
TTTTTGCCCCCATTTAATTTTTTTTAATAATTGAAAATGAAGAAAAATACAAAAAAAAATTAGAAAATTTAGAAAAAATTACAAAAAATTAGAAAATTTAGAAAAATCACAAAAAATAGAAAAATTAGAAAAATCATAAAAAGTAGAAGATTTAGGAAAATTTTAGAAAATAATAATAATAAAATTTTTAGATAATTTAAATAGAATTTGATTTTTAAATTTAACTTTAGTATTTTTTAGGCCTTAAAGAGAAGAGGGATTTTTGGGCCTAGGTTTGGATTTAAATCTAACTTAGGCTAACCTAGTTCGTATATGCAATATTAAGGCATAGGGCAACGACTTAACGATTATACACTTTGATCTGCACTTAGGTTTAACATGAAGGTCTTGAGTTTAAATCTTATCATAGGCATAAAATACCTTTTATTTTCTTCACAAAACACATCCATTATGTGTCAAAATATCATTAGGCTACGTATCTGGTCATGAAACATAGTGCTTCATGATTAGACCATGAGTTGGCATGGTGCCACATAGCCCTATGTTAGCCAAAGTCATCCACATGGCATGATACTTGTCATACATGATAGATGTCCCTACCATGTCATCAGCAACGTATCATTTCAAGACACATGGCATGATTCCAATTGACCCTATGGTTAACGTGGTGCCACATTAGTATCTTTTTCCCCTCACTTTTCTCCTATTTCCTTTCTTTTCTCCAAAAATTCTGCTCATCCCCTTCAGTTAGCTAACTTCAGCACCGATTACGAGCCTTTTTATGTTACTATTTCACTAAATTAATGGCGAAACTATAAACAAGGTATGGCCTAGTTTTGATTTCATTCGAAGTTACGTCTACATCCATTTTCCTACACGATTGAAATCAGATTGAAAGTTAAAAAAAAATTAATTTTGCGAGTCAAAGCTCATTAATGCAAATCCCCAATTTATTCTTATTTCCAAAATTTTTTAGCTTAATTTAAGTTCAAATTGTACAAATAGGACGCTATAGAAAAGATTTAGGCAGTCTTTGATCTTTGAATAACATTCATCTGAGCTCTCTCTCTCTCTCTCTCTCTCTTTGAACCTCTCCGACCACTTCTAAGTCACACAATTCCTATGGTTTAACCCCCTTAAACCTAAGCTTCAAGGCCCTACCTATTCCATACTTTGCCATATACCTTAGTTGCTCTACCTATGTCCACCATTGCTATTGTAAACCTTAGAAATTCCCTAAAATAAGGGTTATAAGTTAATAATTAGGAATTAAAGGATACTTATCCTTTAGGAGACAAAATCTTCCTTCATTTAGCAAAAATCAAATAAGGTACAATAATACTAAGAGGGAACCATGTACCCTTATCTAAAAATAGCCACCTCTTGTCCTTCTTATTCCACCTTCAATATTTACCATTTCACTCTTCAAAAACCCTCATTTGATACCATTTTTTACACATAGAAAACCCTAGGAAACACTCTCAAGAAACATAAACAAAAACCAAAGGAAAAAGGGAAGAAAGAAAAAGGAGCTATTGGACATCCCCTATGCACCTCAATGCCTTTTGATTTTACTGTTACCAAATGACAAGCCTCTACCACCAACAAATCACACATACACACCCTAGTTTCTTGTCAACAAAATTAACTCTTAAAGGAGTAAGTTTTGACTTTGTTTTTGAGTGAAAAGTTGGAACTTGTATAGGCTAGCCTAAGGTAAAACTCACTAAACTTGACTTTTTTGTTCACATAAGTTATACCTATGATATCTCGAGATTTTAAGATTAGAAATACCATATAAATATGTTATAATCATCTACATACCATTTTAGAGCCTTATAATTATACATTCGTTCATGTACTTAGCTAGTTTGCTATTTGTATTCTGGAGGTGTTGTTAATATTTTTATATAGATAACTTGAAAAGTTGTTGATTAAACTCTATGAAACCTTAAGTAACATCCATGCTACCCCCTCCTTCATATATATCCCTCTTGTTTTCACCATGTTAGGTGATGTTATTAGCTTAAAACAAGTAGAAATGTGATTAAAATAAGAAAACACATTATAATAAGTACTAGATGGAAGAAGTTGAAGGAAAACCTAGAAGAACCTTACTTGGCCACCACTTTCATGAAAGTTTCAAATCTATAAATTTTGATTTATTACCTTAATAACATGATTATTTAGTGTTAAGTATGATTTAGGATGTAATTAACCAAGTTAAGTAGGGTAATAATGAGTTAATGGCCTAAACTAGTTAAGTTGGTGATTAAGGCTTTAGGAATAGTGTTAGAAACCCCACTAATAAAATGAACCAGATCTGAAACACTCAGTAAAATGGACCCATTAGGATATTTAGCGGACCCATTAAAATATTTAGCCTGTTGAAATAAGTTAAAATCAAGTTTAGGGTCTTAGAATGCAAATTAGGCATAAACTAGCTTACTTAGTTATTAAAGCCTTAGAAACGTGATTAGGAGTCCAATAAATGAAAAGAACCAGATCTAAATGCTAATAGAAAATGGACTTATCTTAAAGCTTTTAGTGGGCTTAAGCTTAAAATAATAAGTAGAGTTGGGCTTAAGGCTCTAAAATGCAAGATAAGTCCAAAAGCCCTTAAAAGAACCAAGAATAGAGCCCAATAACTTAATAACTAGATCTGATCCATAAATTAAAAAACTCATAAAATAAAATATAAAAGGCTCATTAAGTTCAAATGCCAATTAAAGTCATCCCCAATAGGCTTCTTAGTAAGCTAAGGCCTTAAATTAGTTAAAATGACTCATTTAGACTCGCAAGAGCAACACTAAGGCTCAAGGTGAAAATTTAAAGTGTTGGGCAAAACAGTTTACTTAAAATACTTAAAAGGAAGCCCAAAATATTAAGTGTAAGATCTAAGATCAAAAGTTAAGCCTAAAGCCCAAAACTAGGCTTAAACTCTAAAGTGACCAAACTTACCCTTTAGGCCCTTGAATTTAAAAGGCCTAAACCAAAACCTTGCTAATCTAAAAGCTCAAAAATAACCTCGTTAGATAAAAAAAACACTTGAAAATGATGAAAATTGACCATAAAAATGTGAAATTCTAACTTAAAACTAGACAGTTATGATTAAGATACAAAATAAGCGGAAATAAGGAAATTATAGCAAGGCTAATGAATCTATTATGTTTAAGATGAGTCTTATTTACTTTAATTACCTTACTAAGGTGATTTGGGATATCAAGTTCGAGACTACCAAGGACTCCTAGGAATACTTGATTTTAGGTTGAATGAGTATACCACCACTTATTTTACTTTGTTTTGTGCTTGTAGTTAGTGTATTGTTTAATTATATATGATAATTGAACTTGATGTATGTTGGGGTATATGGGAACTTGTGTGTGCCTGTTCTCGTTGAACCATGCTTGCAAAATATATTAAGATATTTCAAACACTATTGTTTGCTACATTAGATCGTAGGGCATTGAAGTGTCTACAATGTACTTACTCGATAATCCCATGAATCCAGAATTAATAAATATCTAGCCTCTAATTAAACTGGACATGCATTATATCTTATAACAAGAGTTAAAAGGCATTAGCACCACGCAATAGAGCGGGAGATTATGCTTAGATGGATCCATATTGATTTTATATATTATGATTGTTTACTGTACGACATATTTCGTGCAACATGTTCTTATCTCGACCTTTGGGAACTATTCGACTTTGGGGAATGAAGCCTTCTACTTAAGGCCAAGCTGTATCTACTGTTGAGAATGTTTATATTGTTAAGATATTTTGTATTGGATGTGAATACTTGGGTCTTGATGTGTCTAAATACTTCCTAATTTAGGCAACGGTAGGTGTTAAAACTATACTGTATACAGTTATCAGCTGACTGTATATACTGTTTGCAAAGCATATGCTTATACATGCATTCATATGTTTAATAAATAACTTGCTTGTTATTGTCTAATGGTAAGGTAGGAAGGTTACTCACAAAGTTGGATAAAGCTTGCCTCCCAATAGTTTCTTTTGCAGGTCTTACAAAGCTAGGGCTAGGCTAGGATCCAAGTATAGAGTACTTCAACGGGCTGAGAAAATAGAATATAAGTTTAGGAAAGTAAGTGGTATAGTTAAATTAAACTTTTATAATATTTAGTGCCATTATGATTGTTGAGATATATATACCCTTTCTTATTGTTTGGTGAGTGATTTCGACTCTTTATGGTTCTGGTAACTATGGATTATTGAATTAATTGTATATATATATATATATATATAATATAGTTAAGCAGATGTATGTAAATTGAATAAACACCCTTAAAAACTTAATAGTTAGAGCCTTATAACCTCTAACTTACAAGGTGATCTTTTTATCATAGGTGTACATGTGATATGAAGATTTTAGGCAAAACTACTAGACCCCCTTCTAGGGTGTTTCAAGAGTGGTATCAGACTAACATTCGATCCAGATCCAACTCGAAACCTACGCTCCAACTTGGTTCTAGACCTACACGTTGCAAACTCAAGTTCGACCCCCTTTTTTTGTTTTTTAATTTTTATTTTATTTATTTTGTTATTTATTTATTTATTCTTATAAATTCCATTGTAATTGTAAATTAAAAGGAAAAAAAAAGGAAAAGAAGGAAAAAAAAAGAAAGAAGGAGTAATGTAAGGAGTTTAGTCTTTATTTTTTATTTTATTTTCTCTATTGAGACATAAAACAAAAAAAAAAGATATGCAAGACTAAATAATAGAAGTAAAATAAAACATGGGGAAATAAAAAATAAAAAAATGGAAAAATAAAATAAAATAAAGGGATTTTATCATTTATAAAATTGTTTTTTTTTTAATGGAAACAAAATAAAATGGACCCTTTCAAAATTAGGATATTTTTAAAACTATCCAAAAGTAAAACCTCGATTTAGGACCCTTTCAAGTTTTTCTTTTTTAAAATAAACATGAACTCACTTAAAACGTAAACCTGACTTTCTTTTAAGATCAAAATCAGCCAACTTACCTAAAATTTTTATAAAAGAACTATGTATGTATAATCTCGATTTACGAGCATGTAGGTTTAGAAGGTGTTTTCACTTTAATTTAAATTATTCAATTTAGTAATAAAGTCTAATTTATTTTTCGAGTAAATTTTCGTTCTAAATGGTGTTTTCAAAAATTAACCCTAAATTCGGAAAGTTGGTGATAATAGTAAAGGTTTAAAAAACTAGCCGCCGAACTCAATCTTTGGTTTTACTAAAGTCCTTTTTAAAATCAATTTTTCTTGCATGAACCAATGTTTAGATCAAAACCAAATCCGCTCATTTGGTTTTGACTTAAACCATTTCCAAATACTGGTCGGGTAACGACTTCAAGAGTTTATAAAATTCTTTTAAAAAGCCTTAGTTTTCCTTAAGCCTCAATCGATGATTAATATTAAACGGGTAGGGTTCAATATTAATCGGTTTATGGAAAATTTATAAAATTCAAGAAAAAAAAAATCAAGCTCAACACTTTCAAAGGACAAATCTCATTTATTCATCCAATTTAAAAAATTCTGGAGAAAACAAAAATAGATAACTATGCTCTCAAATTAAGTTTTAAAATATAGATAACTAGTCCTTAATCTATCATATCCATCCTAATCCCAAGTTTAAGTTTAAGCTTAAGTAATAAGGAATTCTAGATCATGGGGATTTAATTGCTCAAATTTAGCAAAGTGGACTAAGGATTATGAGTTAATTTTGAAAAAAAAAAAATTGCTTGCTTATACATAGTGGAACACAAATTTCTAAAGTTGTTCTAACAAAAGCTAAAAAAGAAAACTTAAGTGTGTGGTATTCAATCAAAGTATACTCATTAACATATACAATTCAATATCTCCTATTCCTTCCCCCATACTTAAATTGTAAATTGTCCTTAATATGAACCATTATGAAAGCATAATGTAATTAAAAAGGGAAAAGAAAAGTAAAAGATAATTGACACTTCCTCAATTTTTGGTTGCATTGACATTGATAATTTTGTGTCTAAATCCAAATCATGCTATTTAAAGTGAACATTCCTTACAACGTAAAGAGAAAACAAACTACAAAAGAGAAAAGTTTAACAAAACGAAAAACTAAATTACTACTAATTATAAACATGTCAACTATTGTGCTCCTGCAATGTTATCAAGAGATCTAAATAAGTGTGCACTAAATAGTCAAAACGAAAGTTAGTCTAAATTATTATAGTCATCTAATTTATAAAAAAAAAAAAAAAAACTAAGTCTTTGGAAAAGTAAAAAATAAAAATCAATCCTCTTCACTAAAGGCATCCTCTTCTTCAACTTCTTCAAAATCATCTTCATCATCGGAGTCTTTGATAAGGGATGGTGATGGTGGCAAAGAGCTGTCGTAAGGTTCCAAAAGTACCTCCACAACTAATCTAATATGCCTGACCTCATGTTTTAGTGTCTTTTGCTTTTTAATCAACTTCCCCATCATTTTTTTAAGCTTTCCCAACACTGAAGATCTACTTATCTCTCTCTAGTGTAGGTAATGAGGCATCAGTTGCTCCTTCCTAGATTTCTTCTTCTTAAGGTACCGAAGGTGGTAGCGAGAGCTTCATTGCTCGGATGGACTTAAGGCTCATAGGGGTAGGGTGATGGACTAACTCCATTAGAGGGAGATGATCAAATAAGCCAATTCTCTTCACAATCCAGGTAATGAAAGGCCTTGCAAAGATATATTTGGCTATCCCTTCTATCAGTTAGCTTCTTAAAAAGAAAGCCTTGCGAACTCCCAAATTAATCGAGCATCACGTAGCTAAGCTATGTGGAAAGATAATATCAACTAAGTTGATAGCCTCGTACTATTTTTCCTTCCCATCATACCTTTGGCTACAATCTGGTGAATAATTCTCAAAATAGGATCTCTTAGGTTTGAGGCTTTAGACTTACTTAGATTGTACACCAATACACCTATCTTCAGCCCGGCCTAGACTTATGCATCACTCACCCATATTGGTACTTTTACCGATAGATTACATTACTTAGTTATATGGACATATTCCTTTAGTTGCTGGTTGACTCGGAATCTCATAATATTTTAGGTCGTGTTTTCTATTTGATCAAAGTCCAAGGGGAGGGTGCTAAAGACCTTTAATGTTAGCTCCTTATAAGTTAGCTTATCAATAATTAGAAGCTTATCCCAACTTCCTAACTCCAAGTGTCTCTATATTGCTACTCTATACTCGAATTTCACAAGGTTATGCCAACTTACTATCGCATTCTCTCTAAATCCTTTCTTGCATAGCTTACTATAGCGCTTCTTTTCCATGCTTCGATAAACTTAAGCATGGGGTATCGTAAGGCACTGCTACTCGCACTATCTTTTTTAGCAAATTGTTTCACTCGAGGCATGATTTAAAATAAAAAAATCAACGAATTCATATAGTTAAGAGAAAATTTAAGGAGTAGTTTCTAAGAGAATTGTCGAGAAGACATTTATGCTTGTCACAATCTAATCAATTCTAGAATTCTAATATTGCAATAGTAAATTTTACATCAATAAAAGATCATGAACCAATGTTCAATTATCAAGAGTACATGGAAATTTTATCTTAGTTCATAATCTTATAAAATCCAATTTAGAGCATGTTAATGGAATTCATGTTCCTACTATTGTAATTTTAAGCATAATTTAACAATCTAAGAGTATTTCCCTAATTTTGATTGCATAAATAACATAGATTCATCGTCAACGTATAAGAACAATTCAAGAACAACCGCCCTTCATCCTCTTCCCTAAAAAGCACTCTACATGTTTTTCCTAATTCCAACTTCAAGATCACACTTTTAGGAGTAGCTTTTAACCAATAATGTAATAATCAACAATTCTATCACATGAACATTTAAGGATCTCTTCTAAAACTAAAGATCATCATACATGCAAATCTCATACCCTTGCATCAAAACCTTAACTAAATAATGTGATTTCTTCAAAAATAACAAGTGAAATAACAAAACAAAGTAAAGATTAAGTTTTACATAGCTTAGATTTATTGATTTTGAGAGAAATTTGCACCAAATTGCAAGTGTAGTAAGTTGTGTAGTGAAAGGAAGTGAGGAAGTATAATGTTTTAGGGAGAGATTGAGAGTTTAGAACAAAAAGGGAAGAAGATACATGTGATTTTTGAATCAGGGAATGAACATAGTTGTGTTCGTGGCCATGTTTCCTATCCTGCTATGTGTGCTTACTATTAAGCATGATCCTAGCCATGATTTTCTTGTCTTCGAATTTCTTGCTTTTCCTTTCTTTTTATTTACAAGAGGAATACGACCATGTTCATGGTTGTGAACGTAGGTCGTAGTTCCCTTTGATTCTTGAATCCAATAAATTATGCATTACTTTATTTCTTCATTTGAAAACACTCCTTGGATGCTCAAAAACATGATAAATAAATTGCCAAAGATCAATTTTTAGTTGAAATATGGATTATTGGAAAGACTAATTGTTTTCAAAGACAAAAATTACTTATAAATTCAACATTTGAATATTTCAATGAGATTGAAAAATTGTTTATATAGGGGAACAAACTAATAATGACTAACACTAAAAGTACTTCAGCTTAACCTAAATAATTAAATTCCTAACCTTGAGTATACTCTATCTGAATAATTTCTATAATAAAGTATCTCAAGTTCACTTTAAGGTATTGAATCCCTTTATTAGGTTACCCTAATTTGAAGAAATCAAATAGCTAATTAGTTAGTTTTTCTCAATTACTTCTAATTTCATTAATCCATCTAACTACAAGATCTTGTGAACTCTATAGTAGATTCATACAATAAGTCAATAGCTGACTATATTAAATTAAAGATAATACAAAACAATGCAATTAGATCACAGAACGCAAATCATAGATTGAAAACAAAAGCAAGTGCCACATCAGAATTAGGGTTCAATAAAAGATTTACTCAAAGAAATTAAATTATGACATGAAGTACAAGAAAATAGATGAAGAGACATGAGAAACCTATAACTTTAATCTACATAGATTTTCCTCAAAGGGGCTCTCTCTGAATACTAAGCTTAAGACTCTATTCATAAAACTTGGACCAAAGGTTATAAAGAAGCCTACTGAAAATAAAATATTTTTAACTCATAGTGTGTACATTGGTATTGTGATCACTTTTCACAATGTCTCGTACAAATATAAAATCTACCCCTTTTAAAAATAATGGAAACACTATACAATAAATTGAACTCACTTGCAATCTTTTGAAAAATATTTGTGGAAATTGCGAGTTAATATATGGTAAGCTCCAAGGTCAATTTATAGTATATGGTGAACTCTAACACAAAGTGTACCAATCAATTTATAGTACATTGTAAGCTCCAAGGTCGTATTTTGCAGTAAAGGAATGAATAGAGTTTAAAAAGATAACTTGATACTGGATTCTACTATTTTTACTCTAATCTAGTTAACCGGTTGAGCAATTTTAAGGGAAAAAACATTCAAGCTATCTAAATAGAAGTAAAAACTACAATTGAATTAAGCATGGATTTTAGCAATTTATCAATATTAGGATGTGGATTTCTTTATAAAAGATGTATGGGTAATAAGTAAACAAATGTCTAAGATTGTTATAGCCATGCTATTAGAGTATTTACAATAATTTAAACATTGATTTTACTCATATTCACAGAATTTATCCAACTCTTGTTTTGTAAATTCTATCGTGTCGCAGAAGCATTACATTATTGATATCTCATCTATACTATCAACAAGCTATTTAAGTCCCATCACTACTCAATTAACTATGGTAGAATTGATTTCTCATTCTAACCAATTTTTAGTTTTAGGTAAGTAGAAGGATTTAAGTCCTAATTCTCAAGAATTACCCATTCAAATTAGGAATCCTAGGTTCTATTCAGGGTTTTCAAATCCTATTATGGTATTTAGACCCTATTAGGACAACAAAGAGGGAGGCCTAATGTGATAGATTACCGACTTCTAGACCCCTCATTTGTACCCATCTCCGAGGCCTTTAGTCTCTTATCGAAAGAATTCTCTCTCGTCAGCTTGCTGAAGGTAAGATACAATATATAGAAGAATTATTGACGAACTCCTTAAAAACCTAGCTCAGGTGCACCCTGCTCTATTTTGATCCTTGTGCTGTCATCGACCACTCATGTGCTAAGGCCAGCCAGTCGATTACCGAAGCAAAGATCAATACACAACAAGCCTTACTCTAACCTATAGGAATTTCATGCATTAAATCCATCTAGTTGAGTGCCGAAGCCAAGGCCCTTGTACGCCAGGTCATTCTCTTTCAGTTTACTAAACGGAAGCATCCCTTATTCACCTCAACAATTCCAAATACTAACCAATTGCATCTGCCATATCCTAAACTTAGCTCAACTACCACACCTCAAGATTTACTAGTACGAAACCATTGACAACCTACCACCTATCTATTACTTTTTCTAACATTATACTATTATTCCTTTTCGTCATTTGTCCTATTTGCCCCTTACGTGCATACTAGGAATCTCTTTCTTCTTTATTCTTTTTGTAATTTTCTTTATTTGTAATGTTTTCATAAGGACTTATTATAAATAATCTCTTTTCTCTATGGTTGAAATATGTTACATTCTTCTCAAATATTGAATATACTTATTCTTTTGAGATATTCCTCTTCAAGAATAATCTCTTTACTCTCTTATCTAATCTTGTTAAGTAGCTCAAGATTAGTAGCAGGTGGACTTTAACATTTGCTCGTACGTCACATTAAGCGAAGTGTTAAGATTTATTGTGTTTGTTGGTGAGTCATATGTTGAATCAAAGATTTACTAATTGATTTTGATGAGAATAAAAAAAAAAAAAAGAAAAGGTAGATGATTAAACTAAGTTTTTATTTGACTATATTAAGCTAATTGAATAAGATCGATTAATTTTCTTAATAATTAAATATATCAATTGAATCTGTAAGATATTTAATCTTTTAAGTGATGATCAAATGATCTTGAAGTTGGATTGCAAAGTGTATTTGTTCGTTATGTGTTGCAAATGATTTTAGGTGATACTTGGCCTACCAGCATGACAATATAAGGAAGAACCAAGCTAACGGTTTAAATCCTTGAATAACACAAAGGAAAGCTCTCTGACCTTGAAGAGCCAGCATGTCGGTACACTTGCTAGTAGTACATTTGCTTACCATTATGCTAGTAAGAGTAAGGAATCAGCTTGTCAATAAACCTGTTTCAAGTAGTCGTTAAAGCATTTAATGCATGATAATGGGAAGAATTTAATGAGTTAGTATAAATGCTCAACAACTCGACTAAAGAGAATTAAGAACTGATATTACACTGCAATCAAAAGATATTTTCTCACATTCTTTAGCCTCATTACTTATTTTTTGTCTCTTATTCTCTTTACTAGCAATCAAATAAAAAAAGACTTAGTGTATAGTACTTGAATGTTCTTACATTTGTAATCTTGAAAGAGAGAAAAACACTATACTTAAGATTGTTGTGTGTAATAGTGATTGTGCAAGCTTGTATAACTCTTGGAGCATTGTGTTAAGAAAGTAATAAAGTAATAAATTGGTTTGAAGTTCTCAATTGGAAGCATTGTGAGTCCATGGAGACTAAAGGATGGTCTAAACTCTATATTATATTTGAGCTTCAATTTCTTTATCTCTATCTCTTTTGATTTCTGCACTTATTGTTGTTTTATCATCGTTTTAATCATTCTTGTTATTGTATTTAATTAGTAATTTAAAAAAGAATTGCGATTTTTCCTAAAACTCAATTTACTCCCCCTCTTGAGTTTAGTCTAGTGTTCTATAATTGGTATTAAGGATAGTCTCTAATCACTTGCTTAATTGCATATTAGAGTAAAGATCGTGGTATCTAATGCATTAGGCTTTCTATAAGGACAAGTAATTAATAGGTCTCCTCTTTTAGCTGGTAGCAACTATCCAGATTGGAAACATAGGATGTCTATATTTTTTAAAGTGCAAAATAGATTATTGTGGCATATAGTTAATCAAAGACCATTCAAGATGGAAGGAAAAGAAGAAAGGGATTACTCGGATGATTATTGGAATTTGCTTGATCTAAATGAGGTTGCTATGAACATTTTGCATTGTGCCATAAATGAAAATGACTTCAATAGAATATGGGTTGAACTATAAAGCACATATGAAGAGACTAGTAGAGTAAGGGATACAAAAATAAACTTATTATGTAAGCGATTCCAAAATTTTTTATGAGATGCATAATAGGTTTATCGATATCATTAATCCCTTGAGTGTTCTTAAAAAGACATTTACTAATCTTAAGATAAATTCTAAAATTCTTATGTCTTTGCCAAGAGATTGGGAAACCAAGAGAACTACAATTGAGGAAGCCTATGATCTCAATGAAATGTCAAAAGAGTAACTCTTTGGAACATTTATGACACATGAGATAGTGAAGAGACAAGGTGAGGATTTTAGAAAGAAGACAATTACACTAAAATTGATGAAGGAGAACTTGAGTAAAAAATAAAATGAAGATGATGATGATGAGGTTGTAATGTTACCAAAGAAGTTTAAAAAGTTTATAAAATTCAACAAAATGATTAAGAAAGATAAGGATAGATATGGATCACCTTCTAAGCTCAAAAAGGAAAAGAAAGGAGTTATCAAATGTTACAATTGTCAAAAGCTAAGACATATTCAACAATATTGTCTCTTACTCAAGAAGGCCGATAAAGAGTCAAGAAAAAAAAAGTTATGATAACTACTTGGAGTGATGGGGATTCTAGTGACTTGGATAATGAAACTTGTTTCATGGCTCTCAATGAAGAGGTATGCTCCCCTTCACGCGACTTTTCATTTAATGAACTTAGAAGTATGTATGATGAGTTAATGAAAGAATTCATAAAAGTGTAAAAAAAGAATAAAGTCTTGAAGCAAATGATGAGTGAATTAGGTGATGAGTTTGATATTATCAAAAGTGAACATAATAAGGTAGTTGATGCAAAAGAAGGGGCAGAAGAGGATAATAAATAATTGAAAATTGAGATTGAGAAATTGAAAAAGGAAAATGAAGAGATAAGTATTAGAAACAATGAATTGATAGTTGAAAATAATGAATTGAAGGAACCCAATGAGAATCTTGAAAAGGAAATGAAAGAACTTAAACTTAAGGCAAGAAATGTTGAATGCATGATTGACAAGTTAGGTCAACTTGAAATTGAAAACTCAATCCTAAAATCTTGCTTAAATAATTCAATGAAATCAATGGAAAAATTTGTAGATGGAGAGAAAAATTTAGAAAAAATCCTTAGGACGCAAAGGCAAGGGTTAGATAAAATCGAAATAGGTTATATTAAGGAAAATGTATATAAAGCATACAAAAGCTACTCTGTTAAGGCATCAAATAAAACTTATAATTATTGTGGAAGATATGGTTATATTGCACATACATATGCAATACGTCGTAATCTCTCCTTATATAATAAAGGCAAAATGGTTTGAGTCCCAAAATGACAAGCTTACATTATAACAACTAACCCTGAAGGATCCAAAATAAAGTGGGTACTAAGGAAATAATCATCTGTTTTGTAAGGTCTTTTAAGGCAAAACAATAAATAAATCTTGGATAGCAATTGCTCAAGACACATGATAGGAGATACATCTAAGTTTACATTTTATAGATTTGAACAATGGAGGAAGTGTGACCTTTAGAGATAACTAGAAGGCTAATGTTATTGGAGAAGGTAACATTTACATTAATAATAATCTTACTATTAAGCATGTGTTACTTGTAAATAACTTAAAACATAATTTACTTAATATTATCTAATTGTATGATATAAGATACAAAGTAATCTTTCATATATCAAAGTGTTCTATTGAAAACATTAACAATGACCAAATCCATTTTGAGGGGTATACATGAGGAAACATTTACAAAATTGACTTCAATATGTTTTCATGTTCTCTTGAAATTCGTCTATTCATTCAAAACAATGATAGCTAGCATGGATATCTTATCTAAACTAGCTAAAAGGAATCTTATTAAAGGAATCTTATTAAAGGATTATATAAGATTAGTTTCGATAAAGATATAACGTATCAAGCGTGTCAATATCGCTAACAAACTAAGTCATTTTTCAAATCAAAAGATGACATCTTAACTTCTAGGTCACTCCAACTACTACATATGGATTTATTTGGTCCAACCCAAAACTCAAGTTTGGGAGGGAAAAGATATACCTTGGTTATTATTGATGATTTCACTAGATATACTTGGACTTCTTCCTTTTAAACAAGGATGAAACTTATTATGTATTCTTAAATTATAGTAAGAAGGTCCAAAATGAAAAAAAAAAAAAAGGTCTTTTTATTGTCTCAATAAGAAGTGAACATGGGGGAGAATTTGAAAATCATGAAATGAAAGATTTTTGTAATAAAAATAGAATAGAACATACCTTCTTGACACCTAGAACTCCACAACAAAATGAAGTTGCCGAAAGGAAAAATAGGACCCTTATAAAAATAGCTAAGACTATGCTATGTGACAATAATCTACCTATGTATTTTTGGGCCAAAGCCGTTAATGCAGCTTGCTATATATCAAATCATGTTTTCATAAGACCTATTCTTAAGAAAACCCCCTATGAGCTTTAGAGAAATGAAAAGACCTAACTTATCATATTTTCATCCATTTGGTATAAAGTGCCATATTCTTAATAATGGAAAGGAACAACTTGGAAAATTTGATTCAAAATCAAATGAAGACATCTTTTTTAGTTATTCTCTTGCTAGTAAGGCTTATAGAGTATATAACAAAAGAACTCTTATTGTAAAATAGTCAAGTTACATTGCATCTGATGATACTTATGCATATAGAGAGTCTAATGATGAAATAGAGAACATTAGTGATCAATTGGATGGTCTTAATCTTAATAAGAATCAATCCACGTTTCAAATGAGAAAGAATCAGCTAAGCAAGATGGAATTATTAACAACTCTATCATAGACTTACCTAGAGAATGGAAATTTGTAAAAAATCACCCTAAGGATCTAATAATAGGAGAACCATCTAATAGGGTATAAACTAGAGCCTCTCTTAAGAATCTAAGTAATATAGTGTTCTTATCTTAACTTGAACAAAAAAATGTAGATGAAGCTCTAAAGGACGAATTTTGAATTCAAGCTATGGAAGAAGAGCTAAATCAATTCATTAGAAATGAGGTATGGAACTTAGTACCTAAACCAAAAGATAGATCGGTAATCAAAACTAAGTAGGTGTTTTGAAACAAGTTAGATGAAACTAGAATAGTAATAAGAAACAAAGCACATCTAGTTACAAAAGGCTACAACCAAGAAAAGGGAATTAATTTTGATGAGACCTTTACTTTGGTTGCTAAATTAGAGGCCATTAGGATGCTTTTAGCATTTGCTATATATAAAAACTTTAAACTATATCAAATGGATGTTAAAAGTGCCTTTCTAAATGTCTATATCAAAGAAGAAATATATGTAGAGTAACTACCAGGATTTGAGGATAGTGAATTCTTAGAACATGTATATTAGCTCAATAAAGCTTTGTATAGACTTAAGGAAGCTCCTAGAGCTTAGTATGAAAGATTGAGCAACTTGTTGATAAAGAATGAATTCACTAGAGGGAAACTTGACACAATATTGTTCATTAAGCAACACAATTCTCATATACTGATTATCCAAATATACGGAGATGACATTGTGTTTGGTCTAGTCACATGGATTTAGTTAATGAGTTTGTCCAATGCATGAAAAATGAATTTGAAATGAGTATGATGGGAGAACTCAACTATTTCTTAGGTCTTAAAGTTAAATAAACTAAAGAAGGAACCTTCATCAACTAAGCTAAATACATTAGGTAGCTATTAAAAAGGTTCAAAATGGATAATTGTAAAACTAAGCTAACTCCAAAGAGTACCACTCTAAAACTTGATAAAGATGAAACTGGAAAGAACATTTGTAAAAAAATGTATAGGGGCATGATATGAAGTCTTCTATATTTAATAGCATCTAGGCTCGATATTATGTTTGTTGTATATCTATGTGTATGATTTCAATCTTGCCCTAAAGAATCTTATTTATATGTAGTCAAATGCATCATCAAGTATCTTGTGGGCACTATTGAAATTAGCTTATGGTATTCCAAGTTCATCTTATTTGATCTTGTTGGATATTCCGATACCGACCTCCCTAGTTGCAAAGTTGATTGGAAAAGTACAAGCGATACATATTACTTCCTTGGTAACTCTTTAGTGTCATGGCATTCAAAGAAACAAAACTCAGTAACACTCTCTACAGTTAAGGCAGAATAAGTGGCAGCCGGTAATTGTTATACCCAAGTACTATGGATGAAGCAAACATTACTTAACTATGGTTTAGAATTCACCAATATCCCAATAAGATGTGATAATACAAGTGCTATAAATTTGACCAAAAATTCAATTTAACATTCTAGGACTAAGCATATAGAAATTAAACATCACTTTATTTGTGATCATATGCAAAATAATGACATTTTCTTAGAATTGGTTCATACTAGCAATCAAATAACCGATATCTTTATTAAACCCTTGAGTGAGGAAAGATTTTGTACCCTAAGAAGAGAATTAGGAATGATCATACAAGATGAGTGCTAGATACATAAGAACTAAGATAGCATTTTTGAGCAAAAATGACATACTAAGTAGGTTGACCAGCAAAATCTATACTATAAGGTCTAAGAAATATGGTCACATGGAATTCATGCATTAAATATCATATTTAGCATGCTTAAGGTAAATTTAAAGACATTCATAAAGTATTCGAGTTCATATATGCACAAATTCATCATGTATCAATTTCTATGCCCAAAACCAAGCTTCACATGTTTATTTTCATCCCTAAATTATGTTTGAGTGGTTAAACTAGCTTGATTTGAATTTCGTGTATATTTGACTTCTCTTGACCCTTATTAGGCTCTAAGTGCTATGTGGAGCATTTCTTACCTATTTATACCAACATGAATGCTACTTGGTTTGATCATGAGTCCTTATGCTTCTTGATAACGTCAAACATATTTGACGCAGGAGCTTATCTTGAAATTAAGGAAGGATCTCTACTTACTTAGTAGTTACTTACATGCTTAACTTTGATCTTAAGGAACTTAAGTAGTGATTTTATATTTTACAAAGCCTTAAAGCTATAATTTATTCCTACTATGATCAAATATGTATTTGAAATTTACTTGAAGTGTTGATGCGCAAAAGATCAATGGCTATTCACATAACTTGCTTACATATGCACGTTTCTTCTTAATCATATACTTAATAGCTTTTAGGATTTGATTTGGCTAAACCTTTGAAATCTCGCTTAAATTTGGTTTTTTCAAGCCTTAATGGACTCAAATAAACTTGTTTGAAGTCTTGAGTTGGCAACTTGGACCAAGGAAGTGGACTTAACTCATTTTCTATAAAATTGTAGACAAATAGAATGACAATGCCCATCATTACCAATATGCCGGTATAGTCCTCTAGATAAGCATTTTGGATTCGGTTCTGTTCTATGAATCGGCATAACGGTATCCCCAACTACCAACATGCCAATAGACTCTCTTAAGTAAAAAGTTGATTTTGGTTTTGTTCCAAGAACCGATATGCCAATTCCCCTAACCACTAGCATGTTGGTATACTATTTTCTACAAGAAACCAACATCGTGATCCCATCATCAACATGCTAACTTCCCTCACTACTGACATGTTGGTACCTCTGTTTCTAGGCACGAATTAAATATCGTCAATCCCTTCTCACTCTTTCATCTTCTTCCCAAAACCCCTCTTTTTCCTTTATTATGTTTATTGTTAATTTTCTTCCCAACTTAAATTTGATTTATATTGTATTATATACATTAAGGATAATGTATAACTTAAGTGTAGGGGAAAGGTTAAATGATGTATGTTACAAATTAGATATACATTTAAGCTTTTGACAGTTTTCTTTTTCTAATTTTTAAGAGATTTTCCTTAAGCAAGCATAATTTTTTTAAATTTTCCTAATCCTTTATGAATTAGAACACTACTAAATTTAAGTAATTGAATCTTTACGATGCATAGTTCCTTGCCACTTAATCTTAGATTTAAACTTGGAATTAAGATAGATATGAATGGATTAAGCGCTAGTTATTATGATTTCTAAGTATAATTTTCGAGGATAGTTATCCATTCCTCTTTTGCAAAAATTTTTGGATTGGATAAACAAATGAGATTTGTCATTGAAAATCGCTTAAAAAATAAAAGTAGTTGGAGGTATTAATATCAATATAAATACCTTAGTCTGTTAGAAAAGTAAGACTCGTTCCCATTGTTGTTTGCCTAAAGGAAAATAAATTTAAAATTTTTAAGGATTAGCCTCAGTTTCTTAGAAGAGCGAGGTGCCTCCATGCTAACAACTGCTAAAGTAATTAAACAAGATAAATTAATAAGGATTGGCTTTGTTCTGTTAGAAGAGTAAGGTGCTTTCCTAATGTCAATCAAGCTTCAATAAAGAAAATCAATTTGAGCTTAATAAGCCTCCTAATGAAAACTGAAAGAAGTAGAGAGACAATTAGAGGATGAATTGATATAATATGCATCTAGTGTAGTTTTCAAAATAAAATAATTAAGAAAGATCTCTCTCCTCTTCAATTAGAGTGAGGAAATCTTTATAACTTTTTCTTGATTGATTTATGTTTGTTTTAATCTCTAATTTAGTTTTTGCTTAGGCGATGTGGTTGCCTCTTAGTTATTTGGATTAATCACTAAAATTTAGTAGTCCTTTACTGTTAAGTGTTCTAAAGGCATTATGAAGTTAAGGAAAAGGATAATTCAGAAAATTTTTGTTAAGCTATTTGAATTTGAGGGTACACTTTTCTAAGATTGGTTATAATCATCTTGTCCTTGAAATATTTTCCTTTAATTGTTTTGCTTGAGGACAAGTACAAGTTAAAGTATAGGGGCATTTGATAACATGAATTTAGCATTTATTTTCTATGGTTAAATTGGTGTTATTTTAGATATTAATCGAGTTAATTTTAAAATATGTTGAGCTTCATTAGTTTAAATTTCATTTTTAGAGACTTTCGGAGCATTATATGGACTTTCAAGGATATTTATCAAATTTTGGAGTTTTTCAAAGTACAAGCATTGATAATAAATTGAAGCAGATGAGAATTGAGCAAAGGACAAGGCCTAGTATAGACTACAGTCAAGGACTATAGTCACAATCCCCACCTATGTTCCCTTCGCCTTGCAATTTTATCAATTTTCAAGTTTTTGCACAAAGCATAAGTATACGCTCATACTCCACAACCATGAACCTAACAAGAAGACATCTTATGTCGAGCAAATCTTCTGTTTTTATTAAGTTCTCTTTGTAACTCTAGTCTCACTCTCTATGTATAGACTTTTAAGCTTAGGTTTTTAAAGAGAGCCTTTTTATGTGAGCCCTTAAAATCGTATTTAGGATAGCTGTATTTGGATTTAAGGCCTTTGGGGAATATTTATTTAATTGAGTCTAAACTTTACAATTAGGATAGAAAAGTTAGATGAAGTGACCCAGCAAAGTTAGATTATAAAAATAATTATCTAAAATCTTAATTTTGACCTTAGAAGTATAGTTATATAATATAGTGAAAAATTCATTAGAACTCTTAAAACCGAGCTCAAAATGTGACAAGAACTTAGAGATAAATTAATTAAATTATAAAATGAAATAATATAGCACAATATACCATATGAATATACATGTATTTTTAGGAATATACTCAATATATATAATAATTATACCCATAAATTAACCTAAAATTATATAATTATATATAATAAGCAATAAATTAAAAAATTTAATAGTGAATATATCTTAAAAATAAAAAACATGCTAAAAACATGATTATATGCATGTTATTGCTCGTTACACATATCAAATATATAGGATATATTCACGTATATTAGTAAAGTAATTAAATATTAGTGGAATATAAATAAAATATTCATAATTAACTTAAAAATAACCAAAGTGTATCCAAAATCAGTAGGAAAGTGCTAGAAATAAGCATGGCACTTCATAAGGCACAACATGATGAATCAAAAGTACCTTTCAACAAAAATAAGGCACCTCATGCTTGGAAAAATGAAAGAAAAAAGGAGAAAAAATATGGACAACCCAAAACAATATAAATAGACCTTAGGACTTCAGTTTAAACATTTAGCAACCTAGATCACTTAAGGAAAATTTGAAAGGAATTTTAGAAGATAAAAGAGAGAAATTAGAAAAAGCTAGTTCCTCAACCAAACCTTAATTTGCTATTGAACCTTGCCACCGCCTAGCAGCGTACCCCACCTACTAGACTTCCGACAACCCTCCACCGGCTAACAGTAGCCGAAGCACCGATGAACATGTTAGTCGAATTTTTGCTTTTTTTTTTTCCTTTAATTTTTAAAAATATTAAATTACTTTAGAAAATTATGAAAAATTTTATTTTTAGGTTATTTTAACTATACTTTCATGTTGTAATTTTATTTTTGTAAAATTATGAATATTTTATATATTTTCTTAACGAAGTTATTGTTCATTCGAAATTTCAAATCCAAAATAAATATATTAAATAATGTTATTTTGAGTTAAAAAATTTTCTATGGAATACATGTTATACCTAGTTAATTGCTATGTAACTTAATTTTTAGTTCATGTATGTTTAGTATTTATTGTATTTTTTGAACTTAAAAATGGCTAAAAAATAAGGTAAACTATTAGATAAATTTATTTCTTAAAATTAATTGATAAAATTAAAGTCCATTAACTTCTAGAGACTTATAATAATGTTAGGATATATTAGAAATAATTTTGTATAAAAAAGATAATATTTGTATTTTTAATCAAAAATTAATAATACTTGTTTAATTAATTGCAAATTAAAGGTAAAAGTATAATTATGCATATATAGGCAATAAACCCGATAGTATGAACCACTTGCTAACTAAATTCCTTATATTTTTATGAGACTATTGAAATTTTCGTCGGATTATTATTGACCCAAGCTATTTATTGGAAATTTTAGCAATAAAATAGCTTAATTTACCAATTAAGGTATGTTTTTAGCGATATTAGGCTAAAATATAATAAATATTGGACTAAATTATATACATATACATGCTGACCAGAACTTATTAGAGTGGGTTTTTTATCTTATTTTGTACTATTATGCAACTTAGGTTAGAATATATACGTGTTAAGGTTAGAAATTACATGTATTACAAAGCTATTTTAGGAAATTATATAAAATATGGCATATTTATATAATATAATAATAATTATTATAGGGGCATTTAGGTATATTAGAAACTAAAAATATCCTTTAGAAGTCATCTCTCAAGATAAAACTTATTGTACATATTGTCAAGTTTATACAAACCCGATGATACCACTTTTACTAAAATTTGACAATCTTAGGTAATATAGAACATATTTCTATAATATTATAAAATTTTACATACTACGATAATCCTATCATAGCTGAGACATAACTTAATTGATTAAAAATACATTTTGATACGATTAAAACAACATATTACAAGTAATAATATAACTACGTATATTATAAATACTCACTAACTTAATATAACTTATATAATAAAACTATAATAAATACATATCTAAATAAATCTAGTTTCCCCATATAACAATAATAATATAATTAATATATATATATAACTTCATGATGATATAAAAAGTAGATAAAACCCTAACATTTTCATAACTCTTACAAAAATTAAATCTAGATTTTGGTATACATATAGGGTCTCCCAATAGGTCGAACGTCGATGGTACAAGCTTACCTTAGTAAGCTTCAATATAGTATTTGGAGGATTAAAAGTACTTTTGCTTATAATTATAAATTAGTTATCTGTGCACATACTATGTGTATAATTAATATTCTGTTTGTGACAAGAGTTGAACTTCTTAGCGTGCTATTCTGCTATCTAGTTTTTGGTTTGTGATTTTGAAATGTGATTTAAAGTAGATATAGAGGTTTTGTGTTTTTAGGCTTGAAATGTGATTCAGGGCCTTGCGTTTTTTAAGGCTATTTGGGTTTTGATTCCCGACCTTTTGATTTCCGACCTTTTGATTTAGTTTTCTCATCTATGCTGAAATATGATATATCTTTTGGGGCTTTCATCTTACACTTTAGGCCCAATTTTTCAACCTCTTTTCTTTCTTCTTCTCTTTCTTTTATTTTATTATTATTTTTTATGCCCTATTTTCTCAATTTTTTTGCCCCCCTTTTTTCTTAGACCCGAAAGTAACTCTCCCCAAAGTGTTTATATTGTATGTACGAGGGTTTTGTAAGCTCTTCTTCATTTCAAAGAAAATAAATTATTAGAAATCCAAATTATTATTGAATCGATGCCACTAAAGCAAGCATAAACCATTTTTTAATCCTTTTCTCCTTATTAAACACCTTAACCTTTGAATTGCACTAGTATGAGGTGGTTCTTGATAAAATTTAATTTTAAAAATAACCTAAGTTAGTCTAACATGATTAACAAAGGATAATTGTGCTTGAGATTTAAAAATAACTGCCTAACTTCATTTTAATTTGCGTATCAAATTCAAAATGGACCTTGTTTTAAGGAATGAGTCCGAAGTATCCTTACCATGGTGTTACCTAACTCTTAAAGTATTTAAGGATTAGTATGTAGGATATAGTTTACCTCTTTTCATCTTAAACTTTTTAAGAGTGAGTTACTAATTCTTTAAGGAGGAATCTACATTTATTTGGCCCGAGATAGAGATTAATCTTATTTCCCCAGTTTCTTAAAATATGCTCCAGTGTGAAATGATTTTTTTCATTCAATCTAAGTTTAAGATTGGAGTTGTATTTGACTTTATATCTTAACATGGTTTATGGTCGGGTTCAGTTTTCTTAACAGACTAGGGTTTTTGGCTTGCTTCGGCTACTTTGATGGGCTAGGGTTTGTGTTTACATTAATTGCCCTAATGTGTCGAGGGTTAGTGTTTAGTTTAGCTTCCTAAACAGGCTAAATGGTTATATTTGGATTGGCTACCTTAATAGGCCAAGGGTTGCATTTGGGTCGGCTACCTTAATAGGCTAGTGTTTAGGTTAGCTGGCCTAATGGGTTGGAAGTTCATATTTGGTTTAGCTACCCTAATAGGTCAGGGGTTTGTGATTGGTTTGGCTACTCGAACAGGCTAAGTAGTTATGTTTGGGTTGGCTACCTTAATGAGCTAAGTGATTATGTTTGGGTTGGATACCTTAATGGGCTAAGTATTTGTGTTTAAGGTTGGCTATCTTAACAGGCCAAGAGCTTGGTTTGGTTACCTTAACAGGTTAAGGGTTTTGGTTTATCAATATCCCATAAGAATTCATAACTGTTAACAACTTCTCTCTCTCTCTCTTTAGATAGAAAGATAAGTCTTTATTTTACAAAAACTGAGAAATCTAATAAGGATGGTGATTTTTGGTTCTATTTATAAGTCTATGGAATTTATTCACATTTCCCTAGTGAGGGAGAACAATAGTTAGATGAATGCTATTGAAAAGCTATTTACAAAAAGGAAATACCAAAGAATGAAGAATGATAAGTTAAAGGTAATTTTTACTATTTTGGAGAATTGGAGTATAGAAAACAATATAAGAGGGCGTAACATTTATTCTTGACTTTTATTTAATGAAACTTAACATTTATTCTAGACTTCTTAGCTATAAATTAGAAAAAACCCTAAAATAAGTCTCATAGATGAGCTTTAAGGTCTTTTAGCATTTCATAAGCTTTTCCAATGACTTATCTAAGAAGGGCTTTTAAGGCTCGGTTGTGAGCTTCAAAGCATTTAAGATTCTCTTTTAGATAGGCAATTTCAGCTTCTAACAACTGCTCACAAATCCTAAGGAGGTCTTGCAACCTACCAGTTTTATAATTGTTCACTTGGTCACTTGCCATTATCTTTAGCCTAAACATTTCATGGACAAGAATCAGCTACCAATGAAACAAATGAATCCATGTGGAAGCACACAGATGCTAGAACCGTTTAGGTTTATACATTATTCCTTAAGTTGCAACACTGCCATTTGATTCGGTGTTTATAAAATAATAGTTACAAAAATTGATCACATTAGTAAGGTTACAACTTCTAGGAGTAGTGTATTAACTCAAGGTTTAAAGGAGGTATATGCAATTAGGGTGGCTTCTAAAGATCCTTAAGTTCTATGACCTTATGTGTTTCTAAAAAAACGGTTCAATGGTTATATCGAAACATAAGTGGGGTAATCTAATCAACCCTAAGTAGTGGTTACTCTACTACGCTCAAAACCTACACAATGGCTCTCCATCCTAGGGTCCTAAGACAGCTTAGGTTTGAATGTATCTATCTTGGATCCTTAATGCAATTATTTCCCCCAAAATTTTAGGTATGATGCATGCAAAAAGAAAATAATTCAAACAAAGTATATATACATGAAACAAATAAATAAATAACATGGATATTTTTAAAGAAAAATTTAATTTTGGAAAGTTTTTAAGTGGCTAGCCCTCTTAACTTCCTCAATGGAGTTGCCAAGTTATCGGGCATGAAATTTTCTCGATTTTTATTATTTTCCTTAACCTAATTAGTATTAAACCCTAACCTATTTAATGCTAACACTTGACTAAGAATTAAGAAAAACTTGGTTTTCCTTTTAATAAAACTTAGAGTCACTACTCGACCAAAGTCGAGAAAAAATGGGTATTGATTTAGCCTAGCTATTGATTTACTAAAAAATAATAATTTCTTTTAAAACAGTTTTGAAAACAATATATTTTGGATTCGGAGGCTAACCTATTAAACCATTAATGGATACTACTTTCAACTTTCCGAATTTAAATTTATCTTTTATAATACCTCTATAATTTGAAATTAAAATTTCTATTTTACAAGTAAAGAAAACAATAAATTATGTCTATTTACAAAAAGGATAAAGAACTAAATATTTATGAAAGGAAAAAAAATAATTTTTTTCCTTATTTTAAGTCTCCTTATAATTACAAACAAGTGCTTATATACCCACTATAAGTTATCAAACTTTTGTAGTTTGTTTGACAAAACTTTAGTTTGTTGATAGATTTTAATTTTGAAAAATCTTCAAGTTTACATTTTTAACTATTTAAATTTTATTTAAGAAAAATCTAGAAGGGGAGGCCTAATTTAAATGTTTTACTTAGAAAATTTATAAAGGAAGTCCTAAATTTGAAAAGGACTTGATTTTCTTTATTTATTTGAAAAAACAAACTTTTTTAAGTGATAAACCTTTTTTTCTTTTTTTAGTTTTTAATATTTTTATGATTTTTTTCTTTTATTTTTATTTTTTGTTAATTTTTTTACCTAAGAAATAAAATAAATAAAAATAAAAATAAAAACTAAGCTTTCCTATGTTTCTCTTTTTTCTTTCTTTTTTCAGATTTTTCTTCTTCTTTTTTTAACAATTACAAAAAGATAAATAAATTTACAAGCAAATAAAAAAAAACATAAAACAAAACAAGACAAAATGAAAGAAGGTAAGACCAAATGGAGCAGCATATGGGTTGAACTCGAGTATAAGCGTGGGTATTTGGGGAGGAGACAATGATTATGAGGGACAATTCAAAGTGATTTCAACACTAAAACAAGTGGGTGAGGGTATTTTTATGTGTTTCTAATTGGGATTAGTGGGGGTAAGATGAACGTTACAGCTAAAAGTGGTGATTTGTTGGTGGTTTGAATTTGGGCCGTGAATGGTGGTGACTTTAGCTTGAAAGGAAGTGGGTACTTGGGTTTAGAGCTATAGTGAACTTGGCCATATGCTTGGTTTAGTGTCAGAACCACCGTTGTGTGGTGGTTCATGTAATAGTTACGTAGGTAGGGTTTTCCTTGAAACCTTTAGTGGTCGTTGATGAGGGTAAAAGCCACAATAGAGCATACGAAGGGTTAGATTTTAATGTTAGAGACCTAAGGAACTCATTCGTGGTATTAGTTTGGTTTAAAAATCACTATAGCCAAGCTTAGAGCTAGAGAGAGAGAGAGACCGTCAAACCTAGAGAGAAAGAGTTTTGTGGGGATGTTTTGTGAACACAGGAAGGAGAACTGATGATAAATGATGATCAAATATGCTCTTCAGACATCATTTTATACTAATCGAGCTCCAACTTGGTATGGAAAGTCCAAAAGATGAATAAATTTCAAAATCGTAGTAAATGGGTTAAATGGCTTTGATTTCGAAATTAAACGTGATAGTGTTGAATCCATGGTCAAACCATGCCTTTGAAGTTCCATTTTTGCAAAAGGAAGTGATTAGAAGCTTTGACTAACACTCATGAGCTCGGATTAAACTCGGTCAAAGTGAAGCTAAAAATTGGTTTTTTCCATTTTCGAGACCCACTTTAATCACTTTAATGATGGAATATGGACTCTTTTCTAGTTTTGTTATGGAGTAAGCCACATAGTTGGTGAAATTGCAAAGCAAAATGGATCGAAATTGGCCAAAAAGTGAGCATGTTGAGCTAAAGTTGCATAAGAAACCAAGGGAAAGGAAGAGAAAAGGAAAGAGAGAGAGAGGTGAAAAGGAAAAATCTAATGTGGCACCACATGGGTGTTACGTCAATCATGAAGCCTAATGAGTGCTTGCTACATGTCAAGGCTAATTTGTCCTTGATACGTAGCACTGGGTTTGCAAAAGAAGAAAAAGGTACTAAGAGCCTGTTGTGGGAATTGAACTTAAGACCTCTAACTTTCACTTATGTTGAGACCAAGTGTAGTACTATTGGGCCATTTAGCCCGTGCTCTATTATTTTGTGTAACTAAATTCTATTTAAATTATAAAGTAGCATAAATATCCGATAAAATGAAAAATACCCAAATAAAAAGAAAATTAATCTAAACCTAAGAAATTCAACACAACTCTAAAAATATTCTATATTTCCTAAAAAATTCTCTTTCTATTTTTTCACTATTTCTCTTTTCTCCTTTTTATGAATATTTTTTTTTCTAAAAATTCAATTTTTTGTGCTTTTTCTAAATTTTCTATTTTTTAAAATTTTCTAAATTAGGACCCTTTTCCTATTATATATATATATATATATAAAATCTAAAATTGCAAAGGGGCAAAAATAGGATATTTACAATACTAAATTATCAAATTCCTACTAAAACAAAATGATCCCAGTCGGTAAGCATATGGCTTATCTGATTATGCATCTTACCAGTAACGAAAACACATGAAGCTCATGCTACATGCATTAGTAGAATTTAACAAATACAAAGGTACTATAAACTATAATAGCGATCAAATTTCTAGTTTACGACTATATTACTTTCATCCATTCAAAATTTGCAAACATAACATCCTTCAAATTTCTCCATCGTAGTCAGCCCTTTACTTGGTATATTACCTTTCATGAGGTGAAAAAGGCTTGTAATTACCATTTCCATTTGATTTCCCAACCCCAGAGCTATCAATAGTCAATCTATGACCCACCTATCCTTTAAGGGCCTTAACACCATAAGCATAACTTCCGATAACTTTCTTTGAACTTCTCAACCTACATAAATGGTCATCGTAGGTTTGATTACAACCTACATACCCTATCCCATAAAAGGAATAGGTTTCTCAGGTCTCGCTAAGCCACTAAATCCCAATTTTGTGACCTTTTTTATGGCCATTATTAATCAATTTATGTCTACATATTCTATCCCACATATAACTAACTACTCATTTCATCCGAACATTGTGACCTATTCAAATAACAACTGAAGGTCGGTCCTTGACCAACATACCCCACTTTATAGTAAGGGTATGCTTCTTATGTTATGCATAGTCATCAATAACCAACACTTAGTAAGTATTAATTTAAGTCTTACATGGCAATCAAGATAGAGGTGAATTAGTTGTTACTCAAAATTTAAGTTCAAATTTTAAATAACCCCCTTTTAGATTTTATATTGCATCAACACTTAAAATCACAATTATGCACATCCACTTGCTTTTGCTTAAAATGAAATGCTTAGATTTGTAAATTTCAATATAGTGTTAAACAAGCAATAGATAAAATAGAGTAATGACAAAGAGATTAAGCCTAAATATACAGAGGTCCAGCTTCTTAGCTATGTCTTCTCTAACATTACTAGCTCGATTGATATGCTTACATCGATGAACACATGAGACAACCTCACACAAAAAAAAGGGGTGGGTTCGAACTAAGCTATAGCTAAAATAAGAATGGGGCTTTTTGAGGGTTTAAGTAATCCTAATAGTTGCTCTATGAATATTACGCCCCAAAAATACACTCTTGAACCTAAAATCCTACTTGATATTACATACAAATAAGAAGATAGAGCCATTTACCACAAACCTTGCTCAAGGGTTTAATGAGATTAGGGTATTGAACTTAGAAGCTAAAGCTTACATAAGAATAAATGACTAAAGAAAATATTTGTTAACTTCTTACTACAATCATTGACACAAGGAGATATTTATAGCTTCTCATTTAAGGTTACAAGTATAATGGTACAATGACCAAAAAGGATTCCAACCCAAAATGGAAAATGGTACACCATAAGAAGATTCTGAAAGGATAAAATAGACAATTAACAGAAGGAATATGTGCTTACTTTAGTGCAATGATAGACAGTATTAAGAACATGTGTTGGGTGCTAGTTGGGTGCTTCCTATTGAGATTGTTGAACTTTATATGGATGGGATACATTATAAGGGACTTTAAATAGGTCAACTTTAGTTCCATCAGGCTTGACCGAGCTATTGAGGTCAGCTAGTTAGTCTAAGTTTTCTACCTTAGAGATGGTGAACACCTAGTTAAAGCTTAAGCACTTAAGTAATGTGGACAACCTCATGATCTCAAGTTCCTCTTCGATAGGCTAGTGGAAAAATGTTTGACAAACATTGTAACAAGTCTTCAAACTTAGGAGTAGGTGAATAAACCTTGAGTCTTATCATCAATTACTGGGAATCCATTATAACTTTAGAAACAAGATAGTAAGCGAATTCTACTAGTGTAACTACTCTAGCAACACTTAGTAGAAGATGTCATTCTTAACCAACACGATTCTCCTAGACTCTCTTGGCATTTAACATGCCTAACCCTAACTTATCACCTATAGAACGCCTTCACTTCTTCCGCGCTTAACTCTCTTGTATGAGTTACCAATTACAACAGACAACCTCATTACATTAATCTCACATGAGATATTCTTTTGAAAAATATACCACAAATACTAATAGAAAATTCCCTAAGCTACTACAAGTAGAACATCTCAAAATCTTTTCAAATATCTCAAAGAAATCACTTCTTAGCAACAATACTCAATAATGTATATCGCATGTAATTCAGTCATAACTTCATACCTCTTCATCTTCTCTTTAAATATAGGTTACGTTTCATCCAATTAGGGGATGATATTTCATGCAATAATTAACTGGTTGATTCTTTCCATTTAGAAAATCATTGTATTTAAGAGTTATTGCTAGCTAAGATTTCTTAAAGAAGTCTTTCAAAAATAGTCATTTTATAAAAGTATAGGCTTTATATAAGATTTGATCTTTCTTGTAAAATCATTTGAAGTCCACATACCGTAGTATATGTGCTTTCTCAAAATAGCTTTTATTCTTTTTAAAAGATTATAGTGCACAACTCAAGTCTCTCTTTTATGAAAAATCCATCTAGTGTAAAGCTTACATTCCTCAAAATAATCTTTATTTAAAAAATTTCCTTTGAATGAAAATTAACTTGTCAATAGATATAATACCTTAGCTCTAACTCATATATATCAAAATAAATAATTTATTTCAAATACTCTAATAAATCATATTTTAATTTGAAGAACCTTTAATTTCAATTGTTAATAACATGATTAAGATCTTTCAAGTTTCTTAACCAAGTGCATTATCTAAATATACTTAGTTGGTAAGTGTTGAGTCTTCCAATCTAGTCTTTAGAAATTCTCTCTTTATACTTCTATCTTTTCCAACCAAGCACTTAACATAAACATTATAATAATGTGCTTCATCAAAAACCGAGCTACTTACATTCTCCCCCTTTACCGATGAAACCAAAATATAATCAACAAGGAAAATAATATTATCATCCTAAAATGGTTCTTCATAAAGCCTTGCACACAAAACATTCAAAATTCCTCCCACTTAGTCATAACAACCACAATAATTGATATGGAGTCTTTCGATCTTTCTAAGCAGAGTATCTAAACATCCTAATAGATATTACCCTAAGATAAATCACAAACACATAGTCTTATCAACATATTACAAACTAACAAAAATAAAAGGTAGTTTTTTTTCTAAAAAATAAAACTTTCTTCTTTCAGCTAACTTTTAGTTGCATAACCTTCTTTGCCTTGCCTAATACAACACAAATAAACACCTTGTTTAACAACTCCTTTCTTGAGCTATCTTCTCCTTGGTAGATGTTGATCTTCAGGGCCTTCACTACTAAACCGACAATATTAGCAACTACTTCTCATCCCTTGAACTCTAAATCTAATCTTAACTAATAGAAGGTACAAACCTAGTCAGAGTCAATTGGTTCTTGACCTCTATCTACAATTCTAGTCTTACCAACACTTCTACTGCTTTGACCTATTGAGGAGCTCTTCTCCCTCTTTTTAGTTTCATTGACAAGAGGGTGAAATGATCATCCAAATTTAGTTAGACCTTATGTCAACTCAATTAAACTCTTTTCTACAAAAGTCATCTAATTAATCAACAAAGTCAAAGTCTGATCAATAGAATTTAAGCTTTTGGATATATCACCAAGATTTTATTTCAAAACTGTTATTAGTTTATTAGTAAAGTTATTTTCTAGACTCTATTTCTTTTGAACCAATAAGGAATAGGTTCATTAGCTTGGCTCTCATAAAAGTAAATAACTCAAGAACTTCTTTGTTAAAGGAAGATGATCCAACTTTCTTAGAATGAATAGCTTTTGTCTCTTTCTACTTCAACTTTTCTTGTGAGGCTTGTTGCAAAAACACCAACTAGCCTTCTTTATTATACCATACTTCATCTAGAATGTTTATATTCATACTTTTAAGAGTTGCATGGTGTCATACCCCGAAGTGGTAAAGTCATAACAATTTCATCATGTAAACTATCCTAAAATAGAAGTTGGCCTTACAGTTACTACTATAAACCTAGTTCACACCAGGTGTACTTAACTTAACTATTTTGAAGCATCCAATTTGGTACCTATTATTAATAAAACTTGTGATATAGCTTTTCAAAAACACCAGTTTAAGATAATCTGTAGTACACATCTTAATAACTTAGTAGTATTTGCATTAGTATTTATACATTAAAAATTCTAGTTTTCATAAAAAAGTCTACAAAAACAACCACAAGGTTTGAAGCTTATGTACGTTAAAGAAGGAAACCAATGAGTGTCCTAGGGAATTCTAATTAGTTTCCACAAAACCAAAAGAAAGCAAAAACAAAATATTAGGTTCTTGTGAGTCTTTAAGTCTCCTCACTCCTGTAGCCTAACGTACATTAACCTAAGGGTAATTATAGTGCTACGTCCTTAATCTTTAATCTATACCTGCATAAAAGTTTATAAGAATGTAAGTACAACTAACTCAGTAAACGAGATGGAGATAAAAGAGTACAACAAACACAAACATGGTTTTCAAACATTATATTTTAATGAAATACAGTGTAAACAATCAAATGAGGCATCGAATAATGTTAACTAGTCCATTATGAGGTTAGAAAACATCTACTAAAAGAGTTTCAATGAGACTCAAATTAAACTAAATCTAGGCTTGGGTAATGGAAAATACCCTCCTCCTAAGTTCTTCTTCAAACCACGGCCCCTAACCTTGACGCAGTTTCATCTCTTGTCACTTAGTTTAACTAAGAGTATGGAAATGACTATTTTAGCTATTCCCTAGCAAAGGGGTATGTATTAGGTCCGACACACCTAATCGTTCCTTTAATGGATTGTTATGTATGTCTAGTTAAGTTAAGGGTCAATCTTTGCTTAATTTTAGTTAGGGGTGATCAACAAATTCATAAAACATTCAAATGAGGCATGCACACATTCAACTAAGTTACAAGTGCAACCAAAAGCATTCTTAAGTATCCATGTACTCTAACATAGTACTCCAATGTGCTTTGATGCATGGATCCCAACTTACTCAAGCTTTGATGTTCACAACTTTGGTCCGTTACTTTGGTGTTCTCATTTATCACTATACATACACAATAGATTGGTTTCAATCCATGTTTGAGCCTTAATTTAATAGTAATCCACTCATTTTATATGATTTTAGTTATTTTGACACAAGTTTTATAAGTTATATTTACTAACAAGTTACAATTTCTTAAGTGGTTCACTAGTTTTTATAAACTATTTTAGGTTACAAAATCCTTTTGATTACCTTATGATTTTAGCTAACCTTAGAGTTTTTAAGAAATTACCTTTTGATTTAGCTTTTAAACTCCCTTATATTCATATTTCACTTTTACATTTGCCTCTAATTCTACTTCTGAGTAAATTCTTTAATATAGTGTTCATTCAAAATCTTCTAAATTATTCTCTATATTTAGCTAACTCTCTATAACTAAAGAATTTATTCACTTTTCCTCTAACTCCAATTAGGAACAACCCTAAGCAATACTACCTTTATCAATACTTAGCTTCACTACTTCCAAATTTCTTCTATACTATATCCTAATTCATAATTTCATTAACTTTAACAAGTAGACATGCTACTAAACTACACATACAAAGACTAAATCATGATTTTCTATAAGTTCTTACTGTACCAGCCCATTCAACAACTCAAACATGATATAACTACTTTACTAAATGATTGAGCTTAGATTTCAAGTAAGTTCCCTATGAAAGATATATTAAATTTTACCCAAAAATCTTATTTTAAGCACAAATTGGAGCTTAAAAATTTGATAAAAAAAATAGTTTTGTGAAAAATATTTTCATAGTAGTTTAATATAAGTATAGGGAAGTTTAAAAAAAATTGAAACCAAAACTACATTATTAGACTAATTTATTTTGATATCAAAAATCGCTCGTTTTGATCATTTTCTTAAGGACGTATATTATATCTATAAAATTTATGCAAATTAATATTTTTCTTAAATTTTAAAAATGAAAATATGTAGTAATAAATTTTTTTAGAATTTTCTAAGCATTTTTCATATTTTTAATAATTTTTGAAAAATTGACTATAAAAAGGCACTCATGAAATCGTGAGCTTTGGCCACTAGTAATGCCTCCACTCTTGTCAATTGGCCTGGGCGTAGGCCACTCTTGGTGTTGGTGGGGGGTTTCACGTCTACCTACTCATTATGTCTACGAGCTATCTAATGCCCAAATTACACACCTTTTTTGTACAATTTTTCCTAATTTCCTTTTTTAATTTTCTAATCCCAATTTTGTCTTTCCTAAATGCCTCCTTCCATGTATGAAATTTTGGAGAGAATTCCTAGATTTTTCAAAGCTTAGAGAATGTAAAAATGATTTTTGCTTTGTCTCTTCATGAAATTTTTTTTATATGCCTAATCTAATTGCATGATAATCTAACCTAAATCCCCAACACTTATCCTAAGTTGCTTCAACACCCATTCTAAGCAATTCCCAGTTGTCCCATTTTGGTTTATAATTTTTATTAATTTCCTTAACTCATTTTAGCTTAATATGTGATTAACCGGGTATTTTAGTTAATTATGGGTACATATTTATACATAAAAATTACACATGGTGTATACATATATATTCGACATATTATTTTATGTTATTTAATAATTTTATTATATATATAATTTATCTCTAAAAATTCAATAACTATCGATATTTATTCTACACAATTACATTAAATATTAAGCAATATAATGAACTTTCACTATTTTAGCTATATTAATATTATTTTATTATATTTTCGAGATTCAAGTTCATGGAGTCTCATTAACAAATATTTCAAGCCCACTCATAAATTTCTAACTCAATCGGGTTAGTTTTACCAATACCCTAAATTATCTGTTCAAAGTAACTACATAAAATTTTAGGTCCCACATATAGCTTCCTTTAAATTCTAAAACTTTTGATTTTAAATTAAGACTCAACCTCTTTCTCAATTTAACTATAGAATTTAGCAAAACATTAGGAATGTGCACACGTTTCATTTTATGATGGCTATTAAAGGATGTAAATTAAGTGCAATAATTGAAGCTTTTAAGCTTGTTTAAGGAGAAATGCATTTGATAAAAATATGAATATAGCTTTACATCAAGAGGAAACTATAGATTATGTTTTACATACTTTGGTTCACTAAGTGGATCTAGTAGAATCCGATAAGCCTCCTTAAGGTCGTAACATCATAACTTGAGGTTCCATTACTCTCAAGTCCTAAGCATTGAGCTTGATCTTCCTTTGTCACTTCCACTTTCTAGTTACCAATTTTGAGACCAAAACTTTATCACAATCATTATACTTGACTATAAAATTTCCAAATAACAATCTTGTCAAGGTTTCTAAAAAAATAAAATAAAATAAAAAAAAACAACAACAACATTTGACCAAGCAAACAACTTATCAGCTAACATTTTGAAACCAAACTCCTTCCCCATTGATTTAAAGAAGTCAAAGTTGACAAAATAACTTTTTGATATAAGCTTATTTTTAAAGCTTTCAAGAATTAATGTAAATGAGCCCAAAAAGAGTAATAGGGAGACTAAGACTAAGTGTTACCAAAATATGTTCTATAGCATTTGACTTTTCATATTCTACATTGCCGTATGAAGAAAAGGTCAATTCATCCACCAAATTCATCCCAAACACTTTCCCTTTCTTCTTTTCAGTACTAGGTGTTGGAAGTTTGCTTAAAAGTCGTGTTGACTTCTTATACATATTCTCTTTTTTCTTTGTAAAACTTTCTTTTGACACGAGAAATATTGAAATATAGTCATGAATAAAACAAAATAAAGAGACAACAATTTGAAGTGAAGGAAAAATAAGATGCAATAGAGAGAAGAATGTTTATAGTAGTGAAAAAATCTTGGGAACTAATGTGCCTAGAGAGACAACCACTAAGACATCAATAGCTAACTATTCAACTAATTACAAATAATTACGTAATTCCAATAGAAAACAAGGGTTTGAAGGATTAAAAGGAGAACTCAAGGATAAACAAGCCTAATTGAATGAGAATATGACTCACCATGCTCAAATTAGCAAATAAATTGCCATAATCAAATGCATTCATAAGAGTATGGAGGCTTAATTAGAGAGGTTGTTAAGCCTTTATTCTAGGTACTAACCTGATAGTAGCTATGACAGTGTTTAAGCTAGTATGCAGGCTTCGTTAAAGAGGTTGTTAAGCTTTTGTTCAAGGTATTAACTTGATGGTGTGCTAAGGGAACCAACTTGTTGGTATGGAAGCTTCATTAGAGGGTTTGTTAAGCTTCTGTTCTAGATATCGACCTAATGATGGTCAATGGAGCTAACTTGATGGTAGCTTGCCTATACTATTTATTCCTAGTGAAATAATTTTGAACTCATGCTATATTACCTAGTCTCTTTGTTTGGTTTATGATAATACAATAAAACAAAACAATCACGAACACTAGTATATAAAATGGATGAATTAATAATATTTAACTCCTTAAGTTCGAGTTGGTTGTTAAGAATCCAATTGACTAAATTTTGGAGTCCTCTTGCCTTAGCCCTTATGATAGGTCCTTCTACTTGATTTCCGTCGGGAACTTTGTATGTAATCATTTCTTTTCACATTAAATGAAAGGCGGCATGCTTGTCTTAAAATTTAAAAAAAAAAAGTGTTTTTTAAGGAAAATACAAAATGGGCTATACACCTTATGCTTATTTTTTTATTAATAAAAATCTTTCTTTTCCCAATGGTTTCATAAAAATATGTACTACTTAGAAAATGATTAAAATGAAATTTATCAAAAAAATTTCCATTATTGACTGGATTCCTTATATGATGTCTTACTTCTATGTGTTTGCTTCTTAGAAGTATGAACAGAACGTTTACAAATATTTGTTACACTTTGGCTATTGCAATACATAAGAATGCTTTCAAATTTGAAATTATAGAATCCATTAAATTTGAGCCATAAATGTGTAATATGTTAACTTATATAAGGTTATATAGGGGAGAAATAAAACCTAAAGTATTGAATTGCTATTCAAGGCCTAAAGTTAAGAATAATAATTTTTTTTTTCCGATAATTGTTATTACGAGGTTAAAATATAAGCAATTCAACAAAGGAAAATAAGGGAATAAAATTGCAATTATAGTGAAGTGAGTAGGCAATAAAGGTAAAACCATATTTAATAATTATTCTATCATCTCTTATTTTCATTTAGTTAAGTGAAAATTCCGCTTAGGGGAAAAATTGGAATTTTAAAAAAATTTACTTCAAAACTCCAAATTTTCACTCATGCCCATATTTTAAAGTTTTGTTTAGATGTATTATTATGATTATTAATTTAGGTTATTTCAAAAATAATTACAAAAAATCAAAAGCCTTTTCTTATGGTTTCTTACCACATTAAATAAATAGGCCATTTAACCATCCTTACTTTATCCAAAGTACGAAACCCTAGAGCCCTATACCAAATCTAAGCCACTACCCTCTGAAGTACATCACCTCTAACTAATACGAATTCATGTAACAACGCTCAATCATGGTTTTATCTATCATAAAACCAATTTGACAATTGTCTTAACTAATCACACTTTTCTCTTAGTTGTTTAATAGTTTATGATAGTACCCATCACCTCTTGCTTGCAATCTCTCATTCCATAATGATTTAATTCACTATAATTATGGTGGAGATGGGTGTACTATGTACATTTATGTTATTTAATTCAAATCTCCAATTAAATAAGCTAAACATTTATATGATTAATTGCAAATTATATATGAAATAATTACTAAATTACCCTTCTTTTTAATTATATTTTTTGGGGCATTTTGGTGCTCATACATTATCAAATTAGCTCAAGATTTGAATTTTTAATATTAGCCTCCATTGTGGTAAGCTTGTTAGATGATTTAGTTTAGTGCAAGATAGTTAGAGTTTCATTTCATTGACTATCATATAAAATCAATAGTCATATTCTCTTTGAGAATGATACCTACTTAGATTTTAAAAAGAAGAACATTATATTACTTGCAAACATATTTTGCTCTTACACAATGTTATCAATTAAAACACATCTAATGACTATTGATAAGCACATCATTTTACATATAGTAGCTTTCTCTAACCTTACATAATAGTTTTTATTTTAACATAGCATAGCAGATAAAATATTGGTAATAAGCACAAAAGGATACAAAAAATTATAAACATTAAATCCTACATTTCCTAATTATTTAAGTTATGTGATAAACTTGAAGATTATTTTTATATTAATTGCTTTAACAATAACTACCTAGCTTTTAACAAAAGAAAGAAGACTGAGAGATTTCATCAAGATTTATGGAAGTTCATGAAACTAGACAAAGACTAAGATATATAGGCAAAATGTCATAGTTTGTACCTAAACTTTTAGTTTGTATTAAAATACACTTGATTGAAGTTTTACATGTTTTAATATATACCTCTATTAACTTCTCTTAACATCGTTAATTCAATAGACAATACATGCTAATTATGTAACGACGTGTGTTTATTTTAATTTTGAATTTCCAAATATTATTTCCCCTTTTTCATTTATCCATCTATGTATAATTGAAAAAAATTAATAAAGTTTAGGTACAAACGATGACATTACCCCAGATATATATAAGGGACAGTATGAGAGAGAGGGTAGATTGGAAGAGGAATAAAAGGGAATAAGAGAAGGGTTTGTAAGGGAAGAAATTTAAGATGATGGATTTTAGATGATGAATGAGATATTATGATGCACATAAGTTGTGCTTACAATATATGAAACACTTAGATCGACGCAAAAAGAGAAGGAATAGTGTTAAAAGCAACAATAGTTAGAACTAAAGGAAGTCAAAAAGTACCTTAAAGCCATCGAAAATAGCTTAGAGTTAGTAGTTTCTATTTTTAGTTCTAATTTTTTAATTGAATATAATAGGTCATAATTTTTCACATATGAAGCCCTTAATATTCATGTAAAGGCTTACTTGAGTCTATTATTAGTTACAGCAAATTTCTTGGCTATTTGACAATATATATATATATATATATATATATTTACAGCAAATTTCTTGGCTATTTGGCAATATATATATATATAGCCAAAGAGAAACCGGTACTTTACTCAAGAAGAAACATCAGAGTTTGGGGGTTAACATTCCAAATTTGCCAACAACAAGCTGTCAAAAATAAGAGGAGAAGAGAATACTTAAAAAAGAAATATTACAACATTTTCTACCTTGAGAAGGTAACCAATGTTAACATTTATTTTCCTCCCTATTAATATGAGAAAAAGCAATAAAAGAAAAATAAGGAATAAAAAACTTAATGTCCTACAAAATTGGATGAAGCTTCCAATAACTTTTGTTCACATCTTTACAACTTGTGATTTCACTTGCATAATCTAATTTAATCTCCACATACTTCCGACCTTTTCTTTTGGCAAATTCTAGTGCTTTAAAGATGGCCACAGTTTCAGCTTCTTCTACGTCAAAACTATAACAAGAGTTAAATTTTTGTATTTTGTTAAGACTTTGAGCAATTGAAGATTTAGTGTTATCATTGGAAAGTATAGAGAAATTTGCACGTTGTTTACCGTAAAAATTTTTAAAAAATTAAGTAATTATAAATTACATAAAAACTATTACCAAAATACCAATACTAACATTTGTATATATGTCATATTTCCTACAAGTGCATTTGCACCTATATGATATCTTTAAAATGCGATGTAGCAGTAGTATTTTAGTAATATTTTTTGTACAATTTGTAATTTTTTTTTAAATATCAGTAGACATGTATTGCATCCAAAAAGTATATGTTAGATTATTTTTATTCCTAATTTATTGGGATTTAGATTTTATTGAATTTCCATATTTATTCAATGATCATTGAACTATAAATACTTCATGGACCAATTGTCCTCATCATTTTCTCACATTAATACAAATTTAATTTCCACATATTTATGTCAATCACGCATATCAAATTATCAAATATGATCTGTTCCTTTTTTGTTTTTTATAAAGTAGGTTAATGATGAGATAGTTTTTTTATGAATTATAATATATAATTTAAAACAATTTGAAAAGAGGACATCTTTTTATAAATAGTAAAAATAAATAAGTATTCAATATTTGAATATAGAGTTATTTTATATTTACTAAGTATTTGCGTCACCTCTAGTTGTTAAGGTTTGTAAACTCAATTTCACTTTTCTTTTGCTTTACCTTTTGTCTATTTTTGTTATTTGACTTCTTTTTTTTTTTTTTTTTTACTATTCTCTTTATTGATGTTTTATGCTCATTAGAACCGAACATGATAATTAAAACCCACAGCCAAGGGGATGTAAAATTTCACGTTTAATATTAGGTTAAATTGAACACATGATTTTTGTTTCATGAATTATGCGTTTGAATTTGCAAAATTACAGATTCTCTACGTAGATAATTTCTTTCGAAGAAAGTTGACGTGTTGGAAAGTCCATTGGATTCTATCAAACAATTTCCCCCACTAGATGATCCTTGAGTATCTATTGTTACTTCACCCAGCGAATTACTACTTAGAGTGCTAGCACCACTAGCTGGTGGCGACGGTGGAGGTGGACCAGAACTTTCGTGCTGCGGAGAAAATGGCCGGGTAGATGCCGAGCCGCGAGCCTGGCTGGTGGGGACGACGGAGCATCTACAGAGGGGACATGTTGAATTTGTATGCAACCAGTGATGTATGCACTCTACATGAAACACATGTTTGCAAGATGGGACCTGGAGCAACTCCTCTTTAAATTCAAATTCCCCTAAGCAAACGCAACACCTAATAAATTCAACAAAACCATTATTAAATTCAGAGTGTGATATAAAAAGGTTATCGCGTAAAATTTATATTCACGGAAAAGGAAAAGAATCTGACATTCGATAAATGATATATTTAATTTGAAAAAACATTTAAGATGCCGAAACTTTATAACCAAAAGTACGTGATCAAATGATGTGGTAAGATTTTGCATATACACTTGTCCTTCAAGATGGCAAAAAAAAAAAAAATTATTTCACAATTGAATTCAGATTAAAGTGAGTCACAGCATGTATTAGCTGTATTTGAATTGCTGTTCAGTCAGCTTAAATAATGTTATAGAATTTTCAGTCTTACAACAAGATCTATTGGGTATATGTGTAGTATTGTTAAAAACATACTAGTTGCCGACAACTTAATTGATCCTTTTGATGTAAAACTTTATAATAACATAAATTATGAAAATCCTGTCAATTTGATGTGGGCGATATTATCACATCATCCACTTTGATGTCATTTATGTGCACTCTTGGCCAACGCTTAGTACATTATTGGATCTAAGAATCTCGAACCATTAATGCTTGTTTGTTTAAGTTGAGTATTCCAATCTTTTTATTCTAACGATATCGTTCTTATTCGAGGGTCTTTTCAAAAGGCTTTAGAAGGAAAGAGTGGATCATAGGAAATATTCCATAAGAACATAATGTAGTGTTGGCAAACAACTTTTATTTTATTGCATAGACTACTTTTGTTCAACATGGAATTTTGAATCGAACTTCACGATGGTGCTTGAAAATCATGTCATGCTTAGACATTCCAAAGTTAAAAGAGGAAAAAAAAAAAAAAAAGAATTTGATTCCGATTCCTATATCTAATTAAGCACCTAATTCGTTTAGATGTTATCGTCTTAAAATCGCCGTTATGTTCATTATATATAATTGCTAACAAGCTAGTAGTCTATAAGATAAACAATAATACACCACTTCCACCTCTTCTGCTTAGTAAACATGTGTTGTATAGGCAGGGATGAGAAACCATACGAGTTTCGCATATATACCTACACATATGTACGCACGCACACATATATGTCTACACAATTGTATGTGAAATGAATCAGCCAAATTGGCAGATATTTGGCAAGCCTATTTAAGACATTTCACGAGGGAATTTTCGTTTAGTTTATTTTAATAACGGCAT
Source organism: Lumnitzera racemosa (assembly GCA_024138005.1). Lineage (NCBI taxonomy): Eukaryota > Viridiplantae > Streptophyta > Magnoliopsida > Myrtales > Combretaceae > Lumnitzera > Lumnitzera racemosa. The sequence goes on from JAMXBC010000001.1 coordinate 17,843,764, forward strand.
GTCCTTTTCTCAGGCTTATTAATCTAGCAAGTGGTCATTGTGGAGGCCCCGATTGCGAACACGTATGTGCTGTAGGGCCAAAACCATCGATTGGAAGGAAAATTAGTAATGATAGAGAGAGATGGGAATGTGGGAAACTTACTGTGAATCTCTCGTCTTCAGTTCTTCATCAAATAAAACTATTGGTAGCTTATCTCTAAGCTCTCCTTTCAAACCCATTTGACATGTCTGAAGAAGCATGAGAAGCAGAAATCATTATATTCATATCGAAAATTTCCAGTAAACTATGATTCTACTGTGAGAAATGTCAACAACAAATAAAAGGCATATCATGTCGACCAGGAAGTAGAATAAAATACCCAAAAAAAAAAATGCAAAACCGATATATGACGCAAAAAAATAAAATAAAATAAAATTATAATGTAAACTATTAATTCGATATCTTGATTGTTTTCATTTTCCTTCTCCATCTTTAATCTTTCTTCAGGACAGGCATTAAATACGGTTTTTGTTATTTAATAGTATTACACCATAGGTGATAAAACTTGTAAGTTGAGTATAATTATATTGTCTAGTAAACATAGTGAAGAATATAGAGCTTACCGAAGGAAGATATGGGGTTGCCTGATTAGCAGTTCTTGGGAGGACAGGTTGAGACGTTAGACTTGAAGCCCTCCTCTTGAGATAGAACAAGTAGAATAGTAAAAATAGAATAATGGAGAAAAGTATAGGAATTGAGAAAATAAAAGCTTGGTATAGTTTAAGCTGAAGTGCTTGAGGATATAGATGTGGTGATGAACTTGGTGTTTGAGGAATACCCATCAAAATTTTCAACTTTAATAAGACACTCGATTTTCCGGAATCCTAGGATATGTAATGTTTGAACTTAAACCAAGTCGGAATCGGACAAAGGCTTTGCTGTTTAATATTTTATGTATAATGTATGTATGTAAAGGATTGCCTATGATATTTGTGTTTTAGAGAGAGAGAGAGAGTGTAATGAGGATTGCAGTTGGATTGGGAGAGAATGGGACGTGTTAATAATGTAAGATTAGTAAATAAAAAGGAGGCCAATGAAGAACTTTAGAGATCAATTTAACATGATGGGTATATATTCGTGCCTTTTCCAATGATGGGACAACCCCATGAGTCGCCACTAAAATATGGAGAAATGGGTCGTCTCCTTAGCACTTAAGCCCAATTTGCCCTCATTCTTTAGGCATGAGCACAAACACCATAATGGTTTCTTACATATTGTTAATATCCATCTTCCTCTTGAAAAAAAAAATCAATAAATATCAACAAAAAGTTGATATAAATATTAATAATATAGATAATTAATATTTATATACCATATATATATATATATTATATATGATATGTATTACCCGTTAAATCGTTTTTCCTTTTTCTCACTTTGAATACTTGATTGTTACATTTTATAAGGAAATAAAATTCTCAAGATGATTGCTTTCTCTAAAATCATGCCTAAAGGATTGAGCACATAGTTTCTTAACGTTACATCACTTTGGTGCTCACATAGATCCATCTAATAAGTTTAAAAGATTTAGTTAAAATTGAACGCTTTTTACTGTAGATAAGTTAAATTCAATTGTGACTTTGAATTTGATTCGACATTTTCTCAAAGCTAAATTGAGCTCAAACTCAAGAAACTTGAATAATATATCAAGTCTACTCAAGGTTTCATAATATTTGACTTAGTAAGCTTGCAAATATAATTAGTCTCTAATCGAACTAAAATATTAGTTAAGTTTGAGTTAATTTTAATAATCAATATTATTTTACTTAGTTATTTTTTTTTAAACTAAAGCTAGCTTAAAGGATTGAGATTTCAAACTCAACATTATACCCACTCCTCTACCCAATGCCCATGGCAATCACATCTGTTCATGTTAGATTTGATCCTATAAATTTTACTTCTGTTAGTTTTCCTAAATTTATCAATCAACAATTCAAATTGTCTAAATGCTTAACGTATCTTATGACAACATTGTAATGTTATCTTTTTTTCTTATAACCTTAATGATTTGTTACATGTGCTAGCATTTCAAAGAAATAAATTTAGGAAATTTCAATCCAAACCTTGTTATATGGCTCAAATTCTAACTATCACTTTAGGTTTTTATTTGATTTGTTTGGAAACTTTGATGATGTTTTGAACTTATATGAATATACATTTTTAAGATACCTTCGTAAGTGAAAACTTGGATTCTCCCCACTAAGACATCACAAATATGGGCACCTCCAATAATAACTACGATAATAGAAGAGTAAATTATATCAAAACTTTCAAATTTTGTGTTGGGAATGTATTGAAGTCAATTAGTGTGTTAGGCATGCATGTTGTCCAATGGATTTAGGGCCTGTCGGGATAGGAGATAGAAGTAATCTTACCCTCCATGTATCTGGCAGGCTTGGATTAAACAAGGTCACGATTTTATATATAGAGGTTATAATATTCACCATGCTTTTCAAATATTAAATATAAATAATATCACCATGAAATCACTTTCATAAAGGCAAGTGAAGTGAGTCCTATGAAAGTGGGTGATGGGGCCGAAACCCTTTTTGCCTTGCCAATACAACAATTGGAGAATCTTATTCTTCTTGGAAACGGACAAAGAAAATCCATGTACTAAGCTAAGATGAAGAATCGATCAGGTTTGCCAATGAAATTTTCGACATGGAAATCCTTTAATATTTCCACCATGTAAAGTTGATTTATTTCATTACAGAAAACGATTGCATAATCGGAAAACCCTATTTATTAAAAAGATTTTGCTCGAGTTTCAAATTTTATAGTCTTTTTTTGTTTAAAAAAAAAAAAAGTAGCATGATATTGGAATGATCTATCTATGACTCTCCATTCAATTCTTTACAAATAAGTGTAGGTTCCAATGGTTGCAATCAAAAGCGGGTGAATTGTTTATTATCTGATTTTCACAATTATTCCCCTTTCAATTTGATTATCTAAATTACTTGAATACAACTATATATAGCATAGAAGAAATATGTATTCGAATATGCAAGTTCAAAATAAATATGAAACAAGCACAACAAATAAAAAGAGTAAAGGGGAGTAGAGAACCGAGTCCAGATATATATGGATTCTGGCTTAATATATTAATCACCTCGATTAACACTACCAACTCTACTAAGCAACATTATCAATTTTGAGAATAAACACAATAGGTCTCTTGTAACACAAGTCCACTCTCACAACCACAAGTAGAAGTATTACTTAATTGTAGCATTCATCATGCTTATATCGAGTTTCCACGATTCAATTTAGTCTAATTCTGAAGCCACCTATTGCACACATCTCGTACTTGTAATTAGAGTCAAAAACTATATTTATAATTTAGACCTCACTACAAACTCTCACTAGAGTAATTCACTTCTTAAAATTTCAAACACACAACAATATCTTACTCAATTGAAAATTCCACACAATCGCATGAGCTTTTATTGGCTAATCTCGAAAATTCAACTTTCTCAATCTATGCCAAGCCTTAGCCTAGATCACTAATAAATACTTGAAGGTGGAGCTTATCCAACAAGGTCAGTTTCTTCTTGTTTAATGGTTAGAGGATTTCATTTCATATCTTTGGAAAAATATTTCAATTTTGTTCTTTTGATCTTTCTAGAAAGACTAATCAAAATACATTGATAAAGATTTTTGTTCATTTGTACAGCATTTATCCTGAAAGTTTCTTTGAAATAGATTTGACAAAGATTACGGAAAGATGTAGCAATAGGCACTGAATTTGATTATACTAACACCTTCCAGTCGGAAATGTTCTGATAGAATAATACAGAATTGGACAGAAAACTTTCCATAAGTAGGTTTGATACAGAGAAACATTTCCAAAACATGTTTTCATTAAACTCTTAAATGACTAGCAATTTAGACTATGTTAAGAAAATTTACCAAACTCTACTTCGAGACAACTTAGAAGAGATCCAAATAGAATTTTAAAATGAGTTTACTTAAAAAGAAAAATCTGTAACATTCCATTCAGCAACCGTGCTTAAGAGGAGAACTAACTAAATAAATTTCCATTTTAATTTTGAAAAAAATTCTTTAGGTTTTCAAGTTAAAACATTATTAAAGACGAGTTCTCGTGACCAATTAAATAAGAATAGATGACTTGTTAGTTGTTTTAGTCTAATAGAACTACCAATAAGGTTATGAGAACCCGCCTTCAAAAACTCGTATACCATTGTGTCGTTGTCTTATTTTCGGATTATCAAATCGGGGACTGTCAACAGATAGGGGATTATGGACTATTGATTCAGAATGTCAGAACTTAGCTATAGCCCTTGTTTGTCATCGTATGTGTTGATACATGATTCCAACCACAATCGACAGTATATATACTCTTCCACCAAATCACACAAACTACCTTTAACCCACGAGGAAAATGTTTTTAGTATCCTACCTTAGCCATGGACAACCAGTTAGGCGGCGCTCTACTATATGTCACCACTGTAGTCCACCAAGCCATATCTTGTAGGTTCAAGGATAAACCCATGTAGAATCGACTTTTGGGTCAGTTTCTTAAAGTACTTGAATCACACCGTAATAATAAGGTCATGTGTGGTAGGCCTTCTTTATTGTTCTTTTTTTTTTTTTCAATATCTTATCTATATATATCTATTATGTATCTAATAAATATCTATTTAAAACCTTACTTGAAAGCTATATGATGTATATCTTATCTTTTTTCTATTTCGAAATTGCTCTTCTTTGTTTTTTTATGTCTTACTATAATCACGGAAAATATAATAATTGAGAAATGAAAGTTTAAAAGTAAAAGTTTGCGTTATTTTAAAGGAAAAGACCAAAGATGTATACATATATACCTTATTCATTAGAAAGAGAAATTTTAATTTATTTTTTAAACCAAATAGAGTAAATGATAAATAAGTCCAATTTTATATTATAAAGATGCTAATTTTGCAAGTGGGTAGATAGGGTACTTTTCCTACACTAAACAACAATAACTACCCAAGGGAAAAGAATAAAATAAAATAAATACACAATGAAGAAATACTATTAGCATCCTGCGCTGTATAGCAATAACCAACCAGTTAGGCAACCCAATGCTATCAACACCGTAATCCAACGAGTGGTATATTGTAGTTTAATGGATAGACACTTACAATTACTTTTATTCTAAGTTTTAGATAATATTTGAATCATAGATCCCAATATTGATCTCACATAAAAAAAAATTTTTTTTTTTTTAATAAATGACAGATAATATGTTTCGAGCGCTTGAATTTATTTAAAAAAAAAGAAAAAAGAAAAGTTATATAAGAAATGATTGATTAAAAAAATTATTATGTATTACATATCATATGTAGATATAGATCAAGAATCATACATGTAGCATAGTGAAATAGCTGTAGGGAAAATTATTTCGACCTATGTCAAGACATTCAATGTATGTGACACGTAAACATGGAAGATTGCTTGCTTAACACTGGTTTCTGGTACTTGCATGATGATATTTGAGATGTCATTCAATTGTGAGTTCCGCATGACTCGACAGTCACTATATATAAGTCTAAGCTCCGAGAGCAATAAAAATTTAACACATGGATTGGAAGAATAAAATTATTTGTTTGGGATATTGAGGGAAAGCGACCTCTAATAACTTTATTTAAAGGGCTCGAATTTATAAATAAGTTTTGTATTTTATAAAACTTATAGATGCATACTTCAAAATGGTGGTCACAATCAGATTTTAGATGTCCATTTCCTTTTTGCCTTTTCCTATTTCTCGTACGTATCTCATAACGTGTTACCTTGGGGGAGAAATCATCTGAGTCGATTTCTATCTCTTGAAAGCGGTGTATAAAAGTTTCGGAGGAAAAGAATGGAGTGAATTGCAAATACATTCCTTTCTATATATTTTATGTACAATTAACTTTCTTATATTTGAAATTGAATATCTGTTCACTCAAATCAAGAGAAAAAATATATATTTAAACTTTATTACTTTAGTTAAAAAAAAAAATTTCCATGACCATTTCATCTTTAGTCTTATGCAGTTTTATAATTTTAATACTTTTTTTTAATCATTTTAGTCAGAGGCAAAATAATTAAAAGGATTCTAGAAGCACATTTTTCAAAGATGTGAGAATGTAGGGGCTCAATTTTAAAATTAAGGTTCAAGTGCACATAAAGCAAATTTATGGGAGAGTATTTGTAATTTTTCCTTCTAAGAATAAATACCTTGTCAGTATTATCGGTGTTTATGGCTTAAATGTTATACAAAAGAACCAATCTTAAGAATTTTTTTAAATGCAAATGAATTTGCAGCCAAATTTGTAAAAGAATAGATTCAACAATCGCATTTTTATGGAAAACTTAGTTGAGCACCCACAATGCGTGTTCAACAATGTTCTAAAATATTTTATGTACTCGTGTTACTGATAATTTTTCGAACAACTATCCTATTCAATATCTTTTTATATTTTTATTTTTTTCTCTTGCATTTGACTAACTAGATAAATGTGGCATGGTAAATATTTGATGCATATCATGTTATTGATGAGCCTGCATGTCCGCAAGATGAGCTTATAAAAAAAAAAAAAAAAAAAAGAGTAGCTCTTCTGACACTAACCTTTTCTTTTTTTACGGAAAAAAAAAAGGAAATACTGTAATTTTATAAATCACTATATCAATTATTAATATAGCGAATAAATAAAATTAATCATTCAATTGATAAATAAAGAAATATATATATGGCTTACAAATTCATCTCTACGAAATTTTGGTATAGGCTCAATATGTAAATATCTAAGTATTTTATTTTACCTGTTGTAATAAACCATAATAAAATAAAATAATAAAACATATATATAAAGGATTAAAGTCCCCAATTTAATAGTATCTGTTAAAGTTTTCCTTTACTTTTTCCCAAATCTTATCGATACGAAAATTAAAAACTAACACCACTATAGATTGGAAGGTCATAGCGTTTCGAAAAAAGTTCTTTCTATAATTTCAAGTATACTTTCACATACATTACAATTATATTTTCAGTGCTATAATTTCTCACATGAGATCTTAGTGTATTTGCATATGAGATCAAAATAAAAATATGTGAAATTGGAGCCTTAAAATTATTAAGATAATCACTTATATTTAAGGTTTTTCTTATATAAGAAAGCTTTTTCCCTAATTTTGAGGTTAGACTTTCCAAGGAAGAAACTTAAATTCTTTGTTATGAAGAACACTATAATCATTGGTGCCGATTCGATAGAATTGGCTATCGTCTGGCATTCCTTTTATATTCGGATTCGGTGGCATCATTTTTCCTTGCTTTTGTCTTCTGTATTTACGTTTTTTTTGAGCCCCTTTTATATATTCATGGACAAAAACAATTAATATAACTGGTTTAGATTCATCCTCTCTTGCTATCGTGAAGGAATTTAGAACGTCCTTATATGCTGTTTTCGTCCTTTGTTATATGCGAATATGGTTTTGTATGTTACAGTTTATAATATGTTCTCATCTTCTAAATGTTTATATTTAAATTTAAAAATAAAAAATGAAAAAAAAACCTTACATTTGGCATTATAATATAGTTTGTTATGAAAGAGACGGGAATATTATTGAATTGTTATTGGATATTATCTAAAAATCATGACCATTGAGAGAAATTTGCGTACATTGACCTACTTTGACCTATCATCACATCGTAATATCATGACAATTGACAATAGCATAAAGTTATATATTTGCATATATTTGGTCTTCCTTTGTTATTTTAGGCATATAATACACAAAGATATGTAATTCTCCTATGATTTCCTATATGGACGTATGGATTCAATTTTTTTGGTATTTGCATATCAAACATAAGAGAGTTTTTATTAGTTCCCAAATATCATGTTAAAAAGTTATAATAAAAGATTTTTTTTTTCTTTGCAAATCTTGACTAGTATTTCAAGATAAATTAAAATAATATGTTATCAAAGTGATTTCTATTATTTAAGTTTATTTTGCAATATTTGGCATCAAGTTAAAGATTTACATGAAGTGTATATATCTATATAAATAATAATCAGCTCAAAGGAACTTTATTATTTGACTAGATGATAAACATGTGATAATAAATACATAATAATTTCGGTTTCATGCATGCAATTTTGCCGACAAACAAAAAAAAAAGGAACAAGTTTTATAAATATTTATCATTGTTTTTTAGAACACTATTTACAGTTGAGACTAAATATCAATAATGTGCTTCTCATAATGATCCAATTAAAGTATTTCTTTTATTTCTAGTCAATATTGATTGATTGATTGCACATGATGATGATAATTTTTATTCTATATTTATCCATGCATTAAAGTGTGAAATTATAATTAACTATAAGCATGTTTTATTTTTTATTCATTCAGTGCTAACTCTACTTCTAGTAATTTGAATACAATTCTAATGCTTAACAGCACAAAGTCCATTTTTCTTGAATGCATAGATTTAGACCATGCAATTAGGACTGATGAACCTCCTTCCTTTATTAGCAAAAATACTGTTGAAGAAAAGGCTATTTATGAAAAGTAAGAGTGTTCTAACCTCATGAGTCTAATGATAATAATACATTCCACTCCAAATACCATTAGGGCAGGCCATGCCTTAGGGGGGAAATGCTAAGAGATTCCTTAACCAAATAGTAGACCGATTCTCAAGTTCTAAAAAGGTCGAAAGGAGTACCATTCTTGAAAAGCTCATTTCTATGCAATATAATGGCAAAGGAAATATAAGGGAATATATCATGGAGATGTCTAATCTTGTTACAAAACTGAGGGCCTTAAAGTTAGAATTGTTTAACGAAATTCTTATGCACCTAGTCTTGATCTCTCTTCTAGCTCAATTTAGTAGCTTCAAGATAAATTAGAATACTCAAAAAGAAAAATGGACATTGAATGAGCTTATTGCATAATGTGTGCAAGAGGAAGAAAGATTGAAATAAGAGAAGACTGAAAATGCTCATATAGTGACTCACTCTCAAGATAAGACTTCTAAGAAAAGAAAAATGGATCATAAGGGTAAAGGGGGTAAAAGAGCTACAGATGCTTGGCACTTCACATTTGCAATAGAAACAAGATAAGGATGTTATTTGTTTCTTCTACAAGAAGGTTGGTCATGTGAAAAAAGATTATCCTAAATATGCAAAGTGGCTCCTAAAGAAAGGTGAACTTCTTAACTTTGTTTGTGTAGAAGTTAATTTAGCTTTAATATCAACCTAAACTTAGTGAATAGATACAGGTACAACTATTTACATAAGTGTAACTACGCATGGTTGTTTAAGAAGCCAAATGTCAAGTGATTGTAAGAGATTCATCTATATAAGCAATGGCAACAAGGTTCTTATTAAGGCTAGTGGTAATAATCACGTTTGCGATCTTGTTAAATTGCTTGAAGTTGTGAAATTGATTGGTTGTAAATGGAATTTTATGACCAAGCGAGATTCAAAAGGCAATGTCAAAAGATATAAAGCAAGTCCTGTCACTATGGGTTTCGCTTGAAAGGAAGGCATTGACTATAAAGAGACTTTCTATTCAGTTTCATTGAAAGATTCTTTTAGAATTATTATAGTACTTGTAGCTTGTTACAATTTAGAACTCCATCAAATGGATGTATAAATTACATTTCTTAATGATAATGTTAATGAAACAATATATATGGTGCAACCAAAAAAATTTAAATCTGAGGAATCAAAAGATTTGGCATACAAATTAAAGAAATTCATCTATGAATTAAAAAAAGTATCCCATCAATGATATGGGAAATTTGATTAATTGATTTCCTCTTTTAGTTTTAAGGAAAACATTGTTAATCATTATTTATATCACAAGATTAGTAGAAGTAAAGTTATTTTTCTGGTGTTATATATCAATGACATTTTGCTTATAAGCAACAATATAGGATTATTACATGAAACTAAGAAATTTTTTTATGCATTTTTAAAATAAAAATCTTAGGAATGCATCTTTTATGGTAGGCATACAGATCTATCTAGATTGTTTATGATGCATATTAAGCCTATCACAAAGAGTATATATTGATAAAATACTTAGCAAATTCGACATGAAAGATTAAGCACCAGGAGGTACTCTAGTGGTTACTGGTGATAAGTTGAACTTGCTTCAATGTCTCAAGAATGGCATTAAGAAAGAAGAAATTAAGCAGATTCCTTATGTATCAACAGTAGGGAGTCTTATGTATACCCAAGTTTGCACGCATTCGAGCATTACATACATTGTTGGAATGCTTGGCAAATATTAGAGTAATTCTAGTATGGATCAATGGAAAACAACATGTGACCCAGCAGAAAACAAAGGATAATATGCTCACATATCTAAGGTTTGATCATTTGGGGATCATAGGGTTTTCCGACTCCGATTATACTAGATGCCTTAATAACAGAAAATCTACTTCTGATTATGTTTTCATGATGATTGGCAGGGCTGTATCATAGAAACGTGTCAAGCAAATACTCATAACTTTTTCTACCATGGAGATAGAATTCATTACTTGTTATGAAGCATCAAATTAATGAATATGGTTACGAAATTTTATTACTAGGCTACAAATTATTAATGGTACTAAGTGACCATTGAAGATTAATTGTGATAATAAGGCTACTGAACTATATTCCAAGAATAACAAAAGTTCGTCGAAATCGAAACATATCGATATAAAGTTTCTTTTTGTTAAAGAAAAAATTTAAAGTTGTCAAGTATTAATCTGAACATATTAGTACTAAGAGTTTACCACCGAAAGCGTTTCGTGAGCATGTTATTTGTGTAGGTGTTGTTAATTTAATGATATACCGATATAGTAAGAGATTAGTTTTTAGTTGATGTTCAGTTATATATTACATTTTGTTATAATTAACTTATATATGGATATTTCTTAAATTCTCTAAAATAAAGTTTTACATATTCCAATTGCAATTGTGCATAAAGTGTGGAGTATATTATAAGTTATCAAGTAGGACATATCGAAAATAAGAATGTTAAAATTACATGACATGTAATTTACATACTATATATCTATACTTAATCTATGTCGTTAATTATATTGATATTGTAACCATTAGGAAGTCCTATCATAATAAATGATGATAAAGGCCATTTTAATTCTATATTGATATAATTGATGGATCAGATTGTTTGAATGTCTAATTAAATTAAAAAGTGACACTTCCCAAATTTAAATCATGATGAACATAACTATCTAAGGCAAGAACCGACGATTTTCAATCAAAATGGGCTAATTTGATAAATTCAGGTGTTACACGAGAATTTACATATCATGAATCGATCTAAAAACGTCATAGCACGATTGGGTGAGCGTGTCCAGTCGGTTGTATCGGAGAATTTTCCTTCAATTGAGATTTCACTGTTGGTAGTGGATGATTGAGAGATCTCCCTCGCACAAAGTGGAAAAAGAAAAAGGATAAGGTCCCAAACTGCACCACTACTAAATCGGATTCTCTCTTTGACAGCCTAAAATGTGCTTCTCTTGTTATCTCCCACGTTTGGTTTTAATTTAAAGACAATAAACTATACAAAAGTGCTTCTTTTTTATTTCCCAATGATCATCTACAGCTCACGGTTTTGCCGCACATGAAAAGGGCTCGTCCAACCACTATTAGATGACGACAGAGATCTGATAATGCCCTTAACTGTGGGATTTATTATATTAAAAGCTGTAATTTATATTGTTAGTTTATAATGAAGGGTCAGCAATTAATGATTAATGCCCTCCAGCACACAGTTTTCTTTAATAGATCCGATATCTGAATAGAACATATCTCACTCGTGTTTGAGTTGTGTAACAGGTTTCCACCTATCAAGGTGATATATGGCATTGACCAGGAAGAGGATTGGTTTGGAAATGCTTCATCATTTTGGAAGATGACTGGCTTCACCAGCATCATGGGCACCATCTTTTCTGGAATCAGCAATGTTCCTATCATGTATGCATTACTTTCATAACAGTAGTGGGGAAAGCGCAAGGTGGCAATGCTTATCTACATACAACACAGTAATGATAACGTACCACGTATTGTTTTAATTTCATATTTCAATGTAAAAGTTAAATATCATATTCGATTGATTTTTTTTCTTATGATTATTACTACCCAATCTTTGATATTGCTATAAACATACCGAATTCAATTTTATAATTCGACGAATGTCACGCTCGATCGAACCTTTACTGTTTTCTTCCTTCTAGATGGCACCATCTTTATGGTTACAACTTACAAGTCTTCTTTTTCATGCTTCATAATGAAAATGAATCGTATATATGGAACAGCAGAAGTGAGATATAGCTATGGAGTTGGTAAAGCCAAAAGGTAGAAGTTAGAATTGACGATGACATTTAACAGTACAGAATTCATGAGTAAATTAAAAAAAAAAAAAAAATCCAAAATTCCAGTAATGGTCACATCGATTATCTCAACACGAAATATGAGAATTTTTGCACATGCCATACCCACCATCACTTTTGACATGTTTATACGGCATACTGTTGAAGTTGTCCTAAAAACATCAAGTTTTGCCTAGAGCTGTACATGTTGAGTATGGTAAAACACAGCCTGTGGTCATGTAACAGACACAGCAACCGGATAATCTACTTTTTAACCAGCCAACAACAGCAATAAGCTAAGACCTTTTGTGATAAAGTGCAGACGAGACATTGTGAGTAGGTAGTGCCGAATGCTAAATTTTTCACCTATCAAAACATGGACTTTGTTCATATACCGACTATTTAGCTTCATCATATTCACTCCTGACTTTTAACAAGAAATACGGGGGACAATAACCCAAGGTAGAATGATCAAGATTATCACAAGGTCCACTGTGGATTAATCTTATTAGACAGGCAACTCCAATCTTTCAGCCAACATAATCACTTTATAATTTCTGCTAATTGCTCCTAAATGTCAAAAAGAATTTCATAAGCAAGAGCAGCTGGACCGATACACTGCAAATCTTTACTAAATAAGCTAGAAACGGTCAAGGAACAGTAAGTTCCGCTATCAGAATATCCAGCACTAGCCAAACATGAAGCCAGATGATCAGGTAGATTGTGAGATGCACTATGAACGGATCATGCTACAAAGATATGACACAAAAAAACTTGAAAATTTAGGAAAAAGATACAACCCACACATACCTGACAACTTACAAGAAAAATAAGTGTCTAACATTTTCCACATGTTATATACTCTGTTAATACTTTCTCTTTCTTATCTTGAAACTGGATGATCTAATAACATCATCATCGGCTTTCAGAGTCGCCTCAAGTGTTGCAATGGATTCTGGCTTGGTAAAATAAGTGAAGAGGAGGTATATACCATCCAAGTAAGTGTTACACTCCCCTGCTTTGTTTCTCTTCTTAATGCTGTATGCCAGTGGAATCACCCCTCTGTTGAAAACCTCCACATACATGCCACCTCCCGCAACAAGTAACTGAAATGAAATACACCAGCATTGGCCATGGGACTGAACAATTCCTTATATTTATCCTAAACGTTTGTTTTTTCATGATATCCAGACTACACCAGTACTTTAACAGATATATATCAGTATGCACTATCAGACATGAGATATAGAAATAATCTTTATATGATCTGCATGTCAGAAATAAGCACCAACTGAAATACTAAACCCAACAATGAAATTGTAGGAAAAGAGAAAACTCGATGAATATCAAAATGTCCATCATGGAAAAAGTTGGAAACATCCTTAGCAAGTTCACATGCAAAGTCAACATTACAGTGCATGTATCATTCACAAGTAGCACAATACTATACTCAAATAGCATAGCTTACAGCCCCATACCGAGTGCCATGAATAGCTCCAGAACTTCATTACCATGTAGACTATACGATGGCACTTAGGTCAATGCTGTCACTGGCACAATTTGTCTTCATACATCAGTATGCAAATGTAAATTGCACAGTGACATCGTGCATTGTGCATTATTACTTAGCTAAAAGGGTAAACTTGATTCCCCATAAACTGTCAAAAAGAAACCACTGCTCAAAGCCACATCTACTTTAAAGGGAAAATCCCTCATGGAAACACATTGTGAAGTGTTACAAAGAAATAAATCCACATCTTCTTTGAGTTGGGGGGATAATTGCACATTGTCAAGAGTGATGGAAGTCAAAATGTGATCAACCATGATAAGTTCATGCATGATAGTCAATAAAATGGAACTAACAAGCAACATAGAGATGCATTTTTTCAGCAAACACTTCTTCAATGATCTCAATGTGTAGTCTTAGATGTCAATCTACTCATTCCAATCTATTTCAAACCTAGAACCTGCAATTCCCAAGTTTATCTACCATCAGATCCTGGATTGCAAACCGTAACACACAGGCAGCAGGTGAGAATAAAAAGAGAAGGTGCCAATGACACTTGCCTGAAAAGGAAAAAATTCCAAATAGAACACATGCATGTTTTGCTTCCACAATGCTACATTTTCTAATGATCAATTGAAAGGCAAACAATTATGCTGGAATGACAAGTGACCAAACTGTACAACACACTTACATCAGCAAAAGCAGATAAACAAGCAGTAAAACAGCTAGAGTATGTTCACTCCGTTTTCTTTAAAAAATAATATATTCACTGAGCCCATCAAATGAAAATATCAAATGGGCATGGGAAGAAACAAAATTGTGCGTCCTTTCTGAGTGTGTATTTGCTCCTCAACAAGTGGCTTTTAATTGCAATCAACTTTTTAAAGCTAAAGTCCAGAGCCAAGGGATAGATATGTTGGTCATCTATGTACAAAGACATGCGTACCCACACAAAAACGAAACTTCTTGTTTTTCTTTCAGCCAGTAGGTAACCATATAAAAGTAATAGTATGGCAAGCAACTTCCTTCTTTACCAGCTTTCAGATAATACATCGAAGTGAAGCTTATTACACATAGCTGCAACATACATTTGATTGACATGATATGTTTGTGTATTAAAGGGTATGTGGTTTATGATAGAGAAGAAAGTGAAATAAGACACACTTAGCCATGTGCATGCAGTAGGAAGAGGCTTGAATGTTCTATTTATTGTAGTTGCATGAAATAGTAAAGGCGATGGTTCCATAACCTAAAACGGTCATAGGGATATGGGTTTCTTTTTAAGGATAGTTCAATTAATGTGAGAGTTCTTGATTGATAAACAGACCAGACAAATGCAGAGGGCTACATATGTAGAAGCTTTCGGGAGAGGGTTAGTACGTTATGATCTCTGGGACTTGATTGCATATTAATCTGCAATATTAGGACTAACCAAAGCAAGCACCCACAGCCACACTACATAAGCTCCATCATCCCCCAATACATACACACACACAAACTAGTTACTGAAAGACATGACAGAGTCATATGAAATTTCATCCTCAAAGGTTTACCCTAGAAGATTATATCAAGCTTGCATGCATAGATTACCAATGCACAAAGGCAAGATGGAAACTCAAAGAAGCAGATTTAGTCCTGATCTCTAACAAGCTTTATATTCTGGAACCAATAGAAATGAGGGTATCATCAGGTATAGCTTAGAACTGGGAAGTGTCTACAAAACCCATATAACATTCCAAGTATCTTTGCATTAACCAAGAGGACAACTAGTATGTTCTAGTGACAATTTGCACCCACTTTCATATTCTAAGAATACAACAAAGACATCACTCAGGCCTTAATCCCACTTAAACCATATTCTCGATAAAATATTTTCGTATGTTAGATCTTGATATCTTGTTTAATAGTTTCCCTCCACTTTTTTAGTTAACATCTCCATTATTGTTCAATGTGACTAGTCTCCAAGAAGATATCACATCTAGCTAACTTGTTAGCCATGACCACGTAAGAAAAGACTCATATATGAATGCAGGCAGCTGAGCAGAATGGAAAAAACGAAATGACCCTTATAGTCAACCTTGAGTAATTTTGTTGCTGTTATGGAAAGATGAGATTGGATCACGCACAAATGAACTATCATACAAGATATATGACCACCTTCCAGAAACCATGCATGTCAGTATAATTAGACCATATAGATAGCTCCAACCAACAGGGTTTTGCCTCAACTTTTTTTTCTAATCCCCATATTTAAGCTATCAAATGAATTAATATTTATCAAACAATGCCAAAGCTTGAAATGATATTAGAAAAGCCAGAAAGAATGTGAACCAAGTTCTTTTGGCAATCCTCACTTGCATCATCCATGGATTCTAGATCAATCAAGTGTTCTTTGCCTTTAGCACACAAGGCATTTCATTCACAGAGAGCACATAAATCTAAAAACTCATTATGGCAAAGAGATGGGGTTTTCTTCTTAATTCATGGAATTACAATTGCATATCTTGATTGCTAGACATCCAAATAAGAGGCCTCCAATCCTTTGTGTGTATAAAAGGAGGCCTAGGGAGGCCCATTCCTAGAATCTTCTATTTCATATAGTGTGTGTGTGTGTGTGTGTGGTGGGGGGTGTGGGTGTGTGTCTGTGTTTTGGGTGCATCCATGTGGGCATGTGTTAGGTTTGTTTGGGAAAGGGGTGGCTTAGTGGTGTAAGAAGTGTAAGTGTGGGTGCATAAGTATCATAAGTGTCAGTGGGTTGTGGGTTGTATGGGTGGTGTACTTATTTTTACGTGGTGTAAAGCATGCCATGGGAAGTACAAGAGGAAATCATGTGGAATCAATTAAGGGGGATAGGTGGCAGGAGAATAAAAGAGCTGATGTGGCAGCAGAGAGGGAAATATTCTCTATTTAAGGGAGAGAAAACAAGGAGGGAAGGCAGTTAGAATATTCTCATGGACATCAGCATTTGGTTTAGCTGAGCTCTTGCTCAGGTATCACACTCCTTCATCCTCTGTTCCTCATTCTCTCATCTTTTTCATTTACCATCACTGATATTCAAATACTGCATTTCAACCCTACATTGCATTCCTTTTTTCACTGGTTTTCTGCATCTCACTCAATAAGAATTATCTTGGATTCATAACAATTTTATTGGTGCTGTCTGTGGGAAGAGCTGACCGACCCAGAATAAAATATACTTCAAAAAATTCACTCGATTATCATGATCTAAATGGACACATGACTTGATGGTTTAGATCAGAAGTATGGTAAGGTGCACAAAGACGTAATGGATGTGCAGTAGCGATTCATGAATTTAGATGCTAGTCAGAAGGAGAAGAATGGCAATGTACAATCCCTTCAGGGAGATCTGAACTAGTTGAAAGCTGATGTTGCAAACATACAAGGTAATGTGACTAAGCTTCAAAGAATGTCTAAGGAATTTATGAATTTTAGTCAACTTAGTAACAATGCGATGGGGGAGTCCTCTCAAATGTTGGCTTCAGGTGGAGGTGTACAACTAAATTTGACTGGGTCAAATGTGAGAGAAAAGCAACAAGTAGGAGTAGATTCTCCCTCCACGGTGGAGGTGGAACAAAGTGGACTACGGGGGAGTGGGTTACAAGATGAGTATCCATGGGGTGCAACTCAAGTTGAGCTCCCCTTATTTGAAGGAATAGACACTGCCAATTGGATTTTAATAGTAGAACAGTATTTTGAGTTACACAGGATCGAGAAGAAAGAAAAGTGGACTTGGTTGCTATGTGTATAAGGAGAATATGTGTCTACTAGATGAGGGTTGTATGATGAAGACTACCATATTTATATTGGAATACTATGAAGGAAGAAATGATGAGAAGATACAGGGAGCAATGGGCTTCAAATCCCTTTAAAAGCTTATCACAATTACGATAGATGGGAACGGTAGGGCAATGCACAGAGGAATTTGAGTTGCTTGCTTCTCAAGCCCCTGCAATATCAGAAATTCAACAATTGGGTTACTTCTTTGGGGGTTTGCAGGAAGAAATACAAATTCCGGTAGACACATACAGCCCAACTACACTAGAAAAAGCCATGGAGCTAGCTTTGAAGGTAGAAAAAGAATTTGATAGTGGGATATTCGTAGCACCAAATTACTCCAACCGTGGAGAATATCAAGCTTCAACTCCTTGAGTAAATTATCAAACAGGTCCAATGCGAACTATATTTCCAGCAGCTACACATAAAAACTATCATACAATGACACCCATGAATTATTAAGTCCAGGTGTATAATGGGGGGAGCAAGATTGGAGCGGAGCCCCAATGTGCAGATCAGCTCGCATAAGACAGGTCCAATGAATTTTCAAAATGGATTGCCTTCATCAGGTTCGAACTCACTCAGTAACCATGGTTGCCCAATCATGACCTAGTTCTCATTCAACCCATGGACAAAGGCAACTCCCCTACACAGAATACATGGACAAGTGAGTGAAGGGATTGTGTTTTCATTGTGACCAGCCTTTCTCACCAACACACAAATGCCTCAATAAGACGCTCAGATATGTGTTATTAGAAGAAGGGGCTGAGGGTCAAGAGACAGATTGGGATGTGGTTGAAGGGGAACAAGTTCTACCGGTCGAAGAAGGTCACATTGACAGCAGCAACATGAATTTGGAGCTGTCTTTATTGGCTTTGAAAGGTTTTGATGGCCCTCAAATGATGAAATTTAAGGTTAAGTTGAATGAATCTCTGCTATCCGTCATGATAGATAGTGGTGCAAGCCACAATTTCATCTCTAAATCCCTTGTAGAGCCTTTGAAGTTAAATCTGGATGCTACTGCAATGTTTAAAGTAACTTGGGTGATGGACAAACAGTTTTTTTATGCAGTATATGCTGCAACGTCAAATTGATGATAGGAAATGTGGAGATATTGGTAGATTGTTATGTGTTAGAGCTTAGAGGCATGGATGCCATTTTGGGTGTGGCGTGGCTGAGAACATTGGGTGAGGTTAGAATTGACTGGGTGCAAACGATCATGAAGTTTTCTGTCGAAGGATGTGAGAATGTGCTGCAGGGAGATCCCACTCTAGCCAAGACAGCAGTTTCTTTCAAACCTTTCAGTAATATAACAGAGTTTGAACTTTTTAGTATATTATGGTTGCTGGATAAGGTTTCAGTACAGCCTGCAGACTCGATTGATGCCCAAATTGAAGCATTATTGGCTGACTTTAAGGATGTTTTTGAAGAAAACTCAGAGCTGCCACCTTCGCACTCCAGCGACCATCGAATTCCTTTAAAACCAAGCTGTGGAGCAATTAATGTAAGGCCGTATAGATATGCCTTTACCCAAAAATATGAGATTGAGAGAATAGTTCAAGACATGTTGGTAGTAGGAATAATCAAGCCTAGTACTAGCCCGTTTTCTAGTCCTCCTGTCATCTTAGTTAAGAAGAAGGACGAGTCGTGGCGCCTTTGCATTGATTACATGGCATTAAATGAAGCCACTATCCTAGATAAGTACCCTATCCCAATGGCTAAGGAATTACTAGATGAATTACACGGTACTGCAATATTCACTAAAATTGATCTTAAAGCAAGATATCATTAAATTCATGTACATCCTAATGATGCGCATAAGATTGCTCTTCGTACTCACCAAGGGCATTATAAATTTTTAGTTATGCCCTTTGGCTTAACAAACGCACCAGCTACTTTCCAGGCTGTAATAAATGATTTATCCCGATCATATTTGCATCGTTTCATGCTTATTTTCTTTGCTGACATTCTCATTTATTGTTAGGACATGACTACTCACTTGGAGCATTTGAGCACGGACTTGCAATTATTAAAGGAAAATCAATTCACTGCTAACAAGAAGGAATGCTCTTTCGCTCAATCGCACTTGGAGTAGTTGGGCCATATTATATTAGTTGCTGGTATGAGCATGGATCCTAAGAAAGTACAAAGTGCAGTTAATTGGCCACTTCTGAAGACATAAAAGGGAGTTCAGGAATTTCTGTGTTTGTTGGGTTACCATCATCGATTTATCAAAGATTATGGCAAGATTGCCAAACCCTTAACAGATTTATTGCAGAAGGATAATTGTGTGAACAACTGAAGCTACTTTGGCATTTGAGCAGCTCAAATCAGCGTTTGTGGCAGCACTTGTGATAGCTACTCTAGATTTCTCTCAACCCTTTGTGGTTGAATGCGATGCATCGGGGAGGTGAATAGGAGCAGTGCTACATCAATATAATTGACCAGTTACTTATTTCAGCAAAGCACTACCAAACAAGACACTTGTCAAGTCCACATATGAAAAAGAACTTATGGCATTGGTGTTGGCAATTAATCATTGGAGACCCTATCTATTGGGGCACAAATTCGTAGTATGGACTGATCAACGAAGTCTGAAATATCTTTTGAAACAAAGAATTGCAACACCTGAACAGCAAAAATGGTTATCTAAGCTATTAGGATACAACTTTGAAATCCACTTTACAAGTGGACATGGGAATGGAGCAGCTGATGCTTTCAAGAGCATTAGAGGAAGGAGAATTGTCAGCTATTTCCAGTCCAATTTGGAAAGACTTACAAGAAATAAAAGATGCAATATCAGCACATGAGGTGCTAGCCGAAAAGGTGAAACTGCTGCTGGAAGGAAAGGAGGTAGGATAGGGATATAAGTTAGTGAATGGGATGCTGTTTTACTATGATCGCCTAGTTATAACAGCTTCATCTAAGTGGGTTATTCTTTTCTTACATGAATTTCATTCTCCACCCACTAGGGGACATGCTGGATTCTTGAAAACTTATAGGCAGATTGCTGCCAATTTTTATTGGATTGGACTAAAAAAGGATGTATAGGATTTTGTTGCGCAATGTGCTATCTGCCAGTGTCAGAAATATCAAAACCTACTTCCAGCGGGGGCTTCTTACTCCTTTACCAATACCAAGGGCTGTTTGGGAAGACATTTCCATAGACTTTGTGTCCGGACTCCCTAAATCTAAAGGGTTTAATGTTATTTTAATAGTAGTTGATCATTTTTCAAAGTATGGGCATTTCTTATTGACTAAGCACCCATATACAGCTAGGAATGTGGCAGATTCGTTTGTTAAGGAGATTGTTCGCTTACATGGGATGCCCAAAACGATCATGAGCAATTGTGATCCTACTTTCGTGAGCAATTTCTGGCAAGAATTATTTCAATTGCATGGTAACAAGCTTCATTTTAGTATCTCATATCATCTGAAAACAAATGGACAAACTAAGGCTTTAAATCGGTATTTGGAGTGCTATTTGAGATGCTTCATCATGGACCAACCAAAATAGTGAGCTACATGGTTACCATGGGCTGAATTCCACTATAATTCATCTTATAAAACTTCAGCTAAGATGACTCCCTTTGAAGCGGTTTATGGTAGGCCTCCCCCAACTTTACCCTCATTTGTAGATAGAGAAATGGCCAATGCATCCTTACAGGATGCACTTCACACTCGTGACAAGATTTTACAGCAACTTAAGAGAGAATTTGCTCCATGCACAGGCTTTGATCAGCCGGCAAGCTAATAAAATTCGTCGGTTTGTGGAGTTTGAGGTTGGAGATTGGGTATTCCTTAAGTTACGCCCTAGTTTACGGAAGAAAATTATTGCCAAATCGACTTCTAAACTGGCTTCCAGATTTTTTGGCCCATTTCAAATTGTGGACAGGGTAGGCAAAGTTGCTTATAGGCTCCAATTGCCTCCAAACTGCAAAGTGCACCCAGTTTTTCACGTTTCCCTGCTCAAGAAAGCTTCAGGCTCTTTTCCTATATCCAAAGATTTACCCATTTAGTTGTTTGAAGAAGCCAACCATTGGGATCTTTTACCATTGCTATTGTTGCACGTTGCAATCGCATGCAAGTAGACCAGGCCATACCATAGTTCTTGGCGCAGTGGCAGGGGAAGTCTCCAGATGAAGCTACATGTATGGATGCTGACTCATTTCGCCTTCAATTTCCCGACTTTGTCCTTAAGGTCAAGGACAATGCTAGTGGGGAAGGAATTGCTAGACATCTGAATGAGAGGCCTCCAATCCTTTATGTGTATAAAAGGAGGGGAGGCACACTCCGAGAATCTTCTATTTCATATAGCACGCGTGCATATGTGTGTGTGTGTGTTTTTTTTTGGGTGCATTCCTGTGGGCGTGTTGGGTTTGTTTGGGAAAGGGGTGGCATGGTGGTGTAAGAAGTGCAAGTGTGGGCGCTTATGTGTGTGGGCTGTGGGTTGTATGGGTGGTGTACTTATTTTTATGCAGTTCAAAGTGTGCTATCGGAAATACAGGAGGAAATCATGTGGAATCAGTTAAGGGTGACAGGTGGCAGGAGAATAAAAAAGCTGATGCGGCAGTAGAGGGGGAAATGTTCTCTATTTAGGGGAGAGAAAACGAGGAGGGAAGGCAGTTAGAATATTCTCATGGGCATTAGCATTTGGTCTAGCTAAGCTCTTGCTCAGGTATCACGCTCCCTTCATCCTCCGTTCCTCATTCTCTCATCTTTTTCATTTACCATCACTGATATTCAAATGCTGCATTTCAACCCTGCATTGCATTCCTTTTTTTACTGGTTTTCTGCATCTCACTCAGTAAGAATTATCTTGGGTTCATAACACTGATCTCCTGAAGTCCACCATCGAATTTAGAAGCATTGAGCAAAGTTTCATCTCCCTAGTTTGCATAGAAAACCTACCAAACCCAAGTAGCCAAATTCCAACTCAATTGTAAAAACAACTCCCGTATTAACCAGTTCCACTACAAGCCCGTCAAGATACCCGTAAACCGTAGCATTACAATCCCAATTATTTTCCAATTTATGGTAGCAAACCAATACAGGCACTTAATCCTTATGTAATCGCATCTTTCATTACTAGACCATAAGCCTAACTCAAAACTGAATATAACCAACAAGAAGTAAATAATAATAATAAAAAAAAAGAAAAAAAAAAAGGTTTCAAGCTCATTTGTCCTCCATTAATCCACAACCGAACAAAATTCAAGCAAATAAACACTCCAAAGAACTTACCCAATTGTCCCCACTCAACTTAATCTTTCCACTCAGACTTCAAAAACCATGCAACTTAAGTTATGTGTTAATCAATTAAATGTTTCTCAATCGAAAGCCTACACGGAACACGATCACATGGTGAGGGGAAAAAGCAAACCAACATAATCCCATGACAGCCCTTTGAAATATAACAGGATTACAGTATGCCGAGGCAAAATTAAAACGAAATATAATGATAACACGAAACTGAGAAAATATATATTAAAGTAAAGAAAAAGAGAACAACTAGCATTCATCAAGCGCATTTTAACAACACATGGAAAGATAAGCCTTTCAACATTTGCCGGAGTTTCGGTAACTTATGAAGGTTAAGAAAAGCAGTCTTATTACCTCCTCGTACTTCTGGGTAAGTGCGAGTCTCTCGTCTTCGGACATGTCGGGTCTAAGAACCGCCATGGTCTCGTACTGTCTCAACCCAGGTGGACACTGAGGCTCTTCTCTGTCCTCAACTGCAGTAGCAACACCTGACCCGGGAGAGGAAGTCACGTCATCTTCAGACCCGAACCCACTACCAACCTCGAAAAATGTGCCCGAAAAGTCAAGTGCCTGGGCTTTGGCTGATGGGAATACGTGGTTCCGGGTTTGGAGGAGATGGTGTTTGGACTTTGAGGGGAAGGGCTTGAGCGTGTGAGAGAAAGAGATGAGTGGAGAGAGAAGTAGGTTTGACGGAGAGGTAAGAACTTTCAGTGTGGATGAAATGGAAGAAGAAGAAGAAGCAGCCATTGGAAGTGCGTGGAGAAGGAAGGAAGAGCGAGGAGTAGGAGTAAACTGGAGAGAGAAAAGAAATATGGATAATGGGGATAAAGCGAGTGAGCGGGCAGTCTCTTGGGCTGTTTTACCCGGTTCGGTTGGTGGACTTGGGCAGGCTTCTTGAGAATTGTAATGATATACGGTGGTTTTCTAAGAAAATACAAATCATTTAGAAGACGGTGTTTGGGAAAAGGGCAACCGAAAAGCATAAACCAATTATCTTGAGAGTTAGTCCGATCTCCACGAGGATCGAGGTTAGACAGATCAAATCGAAGTTAAAAGGGGATGGACTGGAGCCAATAAAAATAATAATAGTAAGAAGAAAACATAAAGTTAGTATATTCCACTATGATCGGATCATAAAGGAATTAAGAAAATTTAAGCATAAATTTAAACAAAATTAGGAAAAAAAATAGCATGCAAATTGCCAATTTAATATTTTTTCTATACAAGAAAACTAAAGAACAAAAGAAAATAGATTTTTAACGCTTCTTTTTCCTAATAAGTATGTAAAATACAATAAAAATAATTATATATAAACTCAATTCTAAAAAAAAAATCAACAAGTAATATTCATAGTCATAAAAAAAATTAGTGATTTCAATTATATATAAGAACATTTGAGAAATAATCTAAACACTTCTATCTAAAATCGCTATAAGAAGAACTATAGAAATTAGATTCCTAATTAACTCTCAAAACAAGTTATAATATTGTATATATAACCCAATAATACAAATAGGAGCATAAAGTGCATCTCCCCTAACATGAAAAAGGTAAGAGCATTAGTGCAAACATGTAGACAAGAATATAATCAAATTCTAGAGCACCCTAAGGGTTTGCACTAATTTTTCTAAGGCGTATTGTAGTTTATCTCAATTTTTTTTTTCTTATTTAGAGATTGCATTTTGACCACTTTGACTTAGGCTAGCCACTAGATCATGGTCTAATCCCTAAAGCGTTCAAGTTAATTTAGGTACATATTTATCTAAGCTAAATTTATGAATTACCTCATTCTTATGGTTAGTTCAGCTTCAACTGGTTAAATTGGTCTAAGTCCACCAAATTAGTAAAAACATGTTTAAATTGTGCACTTATCATAGTAGAGAGTACCTTTATAAAGAAAATACGTGTAAAGGGCACCCCCTTAATGAAAGAGCTCCTTATAACTAAAGGTGTAAAAATCTATGCATTTTTAATTATCACTAAAGGTGCACTTGAAGAATATGTGTAATACCCAAGAACTTAAGAGTGTCTTACGTGTGAGACCTCATAAAATTGACTAGTAAGCTTATGATTGGCTAGATTGTAATTAATATGTAAAATTGTGGATGATCGCAAAAGTTTTTTTATTAAGCTCGAAATTTTATGATGAATATGAGAATATTAATAAAAGTGGCCATGAGTTTGGATTCAAGAAAAAAAATAATTAAATACTACTTTTATAAAATATATAGCTATTGCTTGTTAATTATCAAGAACACACAAGTTCTGATACATAACAAACCACTACAGATAAATTATTTAGGTAACATAATTAATAAAATGGCATGAATTAATACTAAGGAATATATATACACTAAATCCTATCTAATATGTGATATATATATATATATACATACTTATAAAGTTAATTGAAACTCTCGAGATAAACGAATAATACATTGAAAAAACTAAAAATTGGGTAAAAAGAATAATAATCAATAAACAAATATTAAAGCTACCACATTTGCAAGTGAATAACATGAAAACTTGTTATGTAGTGAAATGGATGTTTGCTTATAGGAATATTACATATCAGTGACAAATTACAACTGTACTGGGCAAATTATCAGTAATAAAATATTAAAGGAACTTAAATGGACTATAGTGTAGTAGAAACCTAAGAAGCTTAACGTGGCAAATGGGATCAGTGTAAAGAAGGATTTGCTGGCATTAAAAGGAGTGATTAAGGACACGTATTTACTACTACTAATGAAAGTGGACACTTGGATGACAAATTAAAAAAAAAAAAAGATAATTCCTACCAATAATATAAGAACTTAGACAAATTAGAACAAGCTCTAGTAAAGTTGTAGGAGACTTTGAAAATATATTTATATATATATATTTATATAGTGTTTAGTTGATAAGAAGATTGCAACAAACGATAGAACTTGTGATCAAACCACCATGACATCCTTATGCGAAACCATTTGATTAGCACTAGCGACACCCCCTTGGTCACTGTCAATCATCGAAAGTTCATCTGTTAGTGAATCCTCTAAATTCGTTTGATTTAATACTAAACTCCCATGCATAGCAATATATGATGTACTAAAATTATATTAGATCAAAAATAAAAATAAATAAATAAAGAAGTATATAGAGATTGGAAAAAAGAATAAAATAAAATAAAAAATAATGAAAAATTAATTGTTTATATAAGAACTCACCATTTAAATTACCTTTGTAGATAAAGCCAATAGTTGAGTATATTTAGTGTAAATTAAGTCTACGATAGTAGCTATAAAATTAATTTATATCTTAAGATGGCCCACACAGCAAGACTCTTACGACATTACTTTTTCGAGGCATAACATCACACCTCACCATATATTCCTAGGTTTCTAATGATACATTAAGATTCTGAAACACCACTATATTCTCAAAATTACCTATAAGATCTTTCATTACAAAACTTGTCAATAATATAGTACTACATGCTCCCATAATTCGCATAATCCATAGATAAAATTGTAGACATCCAATTTTTGTGATTATTTTATTTTAGGTTCTTTTTATTTTTTATTTTAATCTAGGTTTTAAAGAAATAAAAAAATAAAAAACAACAAAAATTGAAAAAATATATAAAAAATTAATAAATACAAAGTTTCAAACGAGTCAAAATAAAGTCAATCAATCAATTAGGATCGAGTCAAGCAATAGTAAAAAATACATATGCAATTTAATAAATTTAAAGTCCTTAAAATTTTTAGACTTCATTTAAAAAAATCCCAGTAAAATATATAAATGGATTTTTGTCTAATTTGAAACTATTTTAATAAGATCAATTAAAATAAGAGTTTAGATTTATTAAATTTAACAGTGGTAGTAAAATATATTTAAGCACGTATGTTCAGGCTATTATGATAGATTAAGTAAATTGGGTCAAGTTGGGTTTGGGTTTGAAACATGAAATTTAAGTTGCGTTAGAATTAATATCTTAAATATATTCTGAATACTCGATGTGCAAAGAAAAAAGGCTAGCTAAATTATGCCAATATCTCCAACTTATCCTAGTAACACATGCATCATCGCTCCACCACAACCTAACCATATCGTAGCCCCAGTACTCACACAAACCCATTCATCAACCAAACCAATAGCAATAAGTAAGCTTAACTAAATCCAGTGATGCCATTGTCCATTGCAACTGAACCCCAACTCCAGTCGCGGTCTAATCTCCTCCCTCTTGTGTAAATCTTACAAACTTAAGCCAATACATACACGCACCAAAAACAACCTAAGTTGCGAACCCAACCCACTCACGACCGAAACCTAAAACCAAACGCGACTCTAACCTTGCAATCCTCTTTCTCACTCAAACTCAATCACTACCTGTGACCCAGAACACATTGCCATGACCTGTTACCAACCCCCATCGCAACCTCTTTCGCAACACATAACACCAACCAATGCTCGCCTACTCCATCCTCAAACTACTATCCAACAAACACCTAGCCCCAAACCCTTCTCACCACTATCAACATTAGCCACACACATTGCAAAGCACCACTCTCCAAATACTATAAACCACTATGGAAGAGCAAAGCACTGGTTCTAAAGTAATTTTTACCATTTACTTTTTTCATTAAAGTGTGATTACCCAGTCGAAATTTGAATTGGGGGATACTATGTAGAGTTAGATTTAATCTATTATTGAAGGAAGTGGAGCACAACCCGTAGACCGAAGATTTGATCCAATTCGACGCAGGTAAATCGACCAGAACTGCGTGTGCATTGATTTTTCCTTGATTCGACCCACTTTATGTTAGGTAGGGTTTTATTCCTTTTATTTTTCTTTTCTTTTATTTGTTTTGTTATTACATATACTAACTTCCTTAGTTTTATGTAAGATTATAATATTTATTTAATTTTTTTTTAGCTTGATATTAACTTATTTTCTTTTGCAGGTCACCATGTCATCATTGCATGTTTTCCTAACATTTTGCATTTTCTTTAATCATAAAAATTGCATCTTTTAGAAGGTTCAACTATGAATTTTTCTTGAAAAAGTAAATTTTTTGCCATGCAATTGTTTTTTCAATAAATAAAAATCTTAATTGAAGTTCTTTTAAAAAACTGGAAATAAAATTAGGGTTTTTCTTAATAAAAAAAATAAATTGTTAAGATTGTAATTCTAGCCCAATTTTTAAAATTAAAAAGAACCAACCTATTAAATCTTTTCTATAAAAAAGAATTACGATCAGTTTGATCTTAATTAACAAGTAAGTAGACATGTCTGAGATAATTGTAAAAATTTATAAAATATATATACATATATTTTAGGACAAATTCTCAGCAAAAATAATAAAAATTTCATTTTTATTTCTTTTTTACATTATTTCTTATTTTCACATTTTTTTAGAAAAAAATAAAATAAATGACAAAGGCCCATTAATTTCTTTCTTAATTTTTACATGGAGACCAAGTCTTAATGAGTTGATCTCCGAGCTTGGTTCTTTGGTTTAAATTTTTCTAAAAATATTTTTTTAGAAAAATAGCAGGCTAATGACCTGATTAAGGTTTATTATATCCAAGAAACCCCAATCTATCTTTTACCAATTAAACTGGTTAATGACTCTTGAAACATTTTTTTTTTCAAAAAATATTTTTTAAAAAGAAAAATATTTTCCTTAATTTTTTGTCGAGTATTCTGTATTAAGTGGACTGGGCTTAATACAAAATAAATTAAAGAAAAATTGAAATAGGGCTCAACAATAACCAAAGACTATTTTTCTAACTCTTCTAATAATTGAATCTACCACCATCCATAACTCCATGGATCATCATCATAATAAAGTACTAGTCACCTCTACAAATCTACTCAGCACTATTAATCTCATCTCCATAGATTTCTAATAACATCACCAAATGGAATTTCTAAGTAGCTCACACCCAACTTGATAGTAAAAGTCCTAGCTCTACATAGACAATGAACTCCTTCTTAATGCCTACAATTCTAAAAATGAAAGAATAACTTGAACTCAATATGTAATGCCACAAACACATGCATATACCAAACCATGACCAAACACATACATAAATGTGTCAATGAAACACATACGATAAATGCAATAGAAATATCAAACAACAATTTGAGTTATCTCCAATTTAGTTTAACAAACAACATAAGGGTACATGTGACATCACCACAATGTTTATATATGTACTCTTTAGTCTTTTACTTTACTACATATGTACTACGATATTGGTTGATTGACCTCAATACCTAAGAACTATAATTTATAATACCTAACTTTAGCTACATCATCTTAACTTGTGAGTCTACTGGGGAATCCTCACATTAAGATCAACATTTGCCCCTTAGGGTTAAGATAAGCTAGGTCAAGCACAATTAGCAAATTAAGTTAATAGTCGAATATAAACTTAGTCCGGTTTCATTTTATCCTACCAAATACATCCAATAAACATGCACCATATACATGGAAAGCCAAACCAAACCAATCCAAAAGCCCAAATCAATCATGAAACTCGAATCTAACTACTTGACATTAACAATAGAAACTTGCCTTAATCCTTTACTCAAATCAATCCAAATTAAGCTTATAAGAAAACTTGACCCAATTTGCTTCACACCTTTTAGCTTACATCCCAAAAGTCTTACTATACTAAGCACCTAGAGATCTTAAGAAAACTAAGTAAATAAGCAAACATTAAAACTTTTACAAAGGAAAGTTAAGTAGAACTTAAGATTGAAGATTAAGAAAAGTTTTTATGAAGAAAAGTAAAGAAAAATAATGGAGAAACAACATTGATGAACACAACATTTCAACATAACCATGTCTAGAGATCGTGTTGATAGTCATAACCTTTCAACATGACCATGTGCATAGGTTAGATACCTTTCAGACCAAGTTATTTTTCCCCTGTAAATGACACAACCTTTAACACAACCATATCTAAAGGTTATGCTGCTAGATATGACCTTTTAACATGATGATGTCCATAAGTCATGTACCTTTGGTATTAAATTGTTTTTCCCTTAGCAAGTGATATGACCTTCAATACTACCATGTTTGGAAGTCGTTTCCATTCAACTTAGAAAGAAAAAATTCCATAAGGGAAGAGCATGACCTATAATGAACACGAATTTTCTTACTCCAAAACAACCTAAATCCAACATCAATCCTTCAATTCTTCAACACAACTTTAAATATACTTCAAACACTCTTCAACCCATCACTAAAAATGTTTTAATCCAACCTAACTATAAATTTCAACTCAAATCCACTCCAACACTCTATTACACCAAAACTTAATTAAAACTCAAGTAATCAAAAGGAATAGAAGGTTTACTTACTTAGAATGGAGGAAAACAAACTTACAATCTAATTACAAGCCAAACTAAAGTGAAATAGCTACAAGTATAAAAATCTTAGATTTGGGTTTCTAAAGAAAAGCTTTAAAACTCCATTAAAATGAAAACTTTCACTAAGATTGTTTAAAGAAATAAGCTTTGAACACTTTAGCTTTACCATAAGACTTGTTTATATTAAGTTCTCTCATAATCGTTTTTATGATAACAAAAATAGTTAAGATGCTTAATTAGTGTGTTAAGTGTGGGGGTCAATAAGCAAAAGATAAAAATTTATTTTAAAATTGAATTTAAAAATCAAAGCTAAATTCAAAGAATAATACAGTATTATAATTTGCATAACAATTTGATTCATGAGATTTATTGGACTTTCATTATTTAAAGCCTTAGCTCTACTCGTTGTCTATATTTGGATAATATATCTAACACATTCTATTAAGTTGAATATTAAATCCAAGGGGATTAAGGAAAAATCAATTAAATCATTTTAAGGACAAGCTTAATTAGATATGATACTTTATGACAATAGACAAACTTTGTTGGAATCTTATTATTGGATTTTTTATAAGATTTATTATGGATTATTATTAAGATAAGTGAAGAATTTAAAGGAATTCAATTTAAATTTTTAAAGCTCATATCAAGATTAAATGTAAGCATATATGTGAAGATAGTATAAGAAAAGGACAAATCTTACTTATATTACTACAAATTTCTATCAAATTTAAATTGAGCCGTTATAACAATATTTTTTAAGGATATTTATTCAAAGATATTTGATTTGGTATAATATACATGAGCAAAGTAGTAGCAAGGATATTTTAGAAGCCTGAAGTTTAAATTCAAGATCACCAAATATCAAGATTCACTTTTAATTTTTAGGAGATATTTATTTTTAAAGAAATTCAATTTTTCAAAGTGGATATTGAAAGATAATGTGAAGGAACTAGAGTATACATACAAAAATACGAATAAAACTTAAATCATATATTAGTTGCAGTATAATGTTCAAATTAAACTAATCAACAATGGTGATTCAACTTCCATAGATTAAGAGATTACAACTTCCAATGACTAAATCAAGATATTTTAAGATCTCTCAAGTTGTGTCAAAGATATCCAAGATTTTAGCAAATAGACGTTGCATCTGAACAATATAAAAGTTAGGAAGTTTAAATTTTTGAGAGATATATGACTTGCAATTGTTTATTAGCAAACTTCATACTTGAGAAAATTTAGAAAAACCTTCAAAAGCTAAATTAGAAACAACACTATTTACTTTAGTTTAATATTTTGATTTTATCTTGTACCCTCATTGTGAGGATCATTATATCTTGTCCTCATTGTTATTGTAAATCTTATTTTTGTGATATAGGATTTGTATTAGAGGAGAGACTCAAAATTCTATAAATCTCTGTGTAGGTAAGGCTAGCTTAGTGAGACAAAACAAAAAGACTTGTATTTGTTTCTTCCTTGATTAAGATAATGGAAAGTAAAGAGTAGAACAACACTAATATGGAATACCAAGTCCCTAGTAGTAGAGCTGAAAGAGTATAGCAAGTATAAGGTTAAAATACTATAATTCTTAAGCCTGATTTTCTTATCCCTACTATCTTTACTTTGTGTTTTGTTTATTACTTATATATTATTTTACACCATACTTATTAAAGTAATCAAAGGGGGTACATTTAAGTTTTGATTTACTAAAAAATTTGAAACTTTTTAAGTAACCAATTCAACCTCCCTCTTAGTTACTTTCAGAACTTATAATTGGTATTAAAGCTTAGCTCTTTTATCTTCTAGAGTTTAAAGATATACTACAAAAAATAATATATTTGTAGTTGCAAATCGTGCTCCTTATTTTAATGGTACTAATTTTGCATACTAGAAATGTAACATGGGAACATATGTTAGGGTAACAAATTTTGGATCATAGGACATCATTCAGTATGGAGACATTCAAATTGCTACCTGATAGAGATTCAACACTTATGGATGCTAAGAAGAAGAAAATTGAGAAAAATAATATGGCTAAACACTTATTGTTAATGACAATAGCACCATTTGAATACTATCTTATTTCTTCTTGTTGGACTGCAAAAGACATCTAGGATACATTAAGTGAGACCTATGAAATAACAGCAACAATCAAGGACACTCAAATTAACTTATTGCTTGAACAATATAAACTATTTAAAGTTTAAAACCGAGTAAAAATATAAATGATGTGTTTAATCATTTTACAACGATTACTAATCCATTGGCCTTGTTAGGTAAAAAGATTGAAGATTTTGATCTCATACAAAATGCTAAGGATTTTGCCTAGATTTTAGGATGCAAAGAAAATAGCAATTGAAGAAGCCTAAGACTTGTCAAATCTGTTAATAGCTAATCAAGGGAAAAGTTCTTGCTTATAAATCTCATATCAAGCACATAAATGAACTTGAAAGCAGTAAGAAGACAATTGCATTTAAAGGTCAAGAAGCTGATTCAAAGACTAATTTAGAAACAGATGATAATGAGGACATCACATTATTGACAAGAAGGCTGAATAAGATTCTTAAGAAGAAGGGTAAGAAGAAGTTTTTCAATAAAAGTTTTTCCATTATTCATTCCAAGTATAATGCAGGGAAAAATTACCAAAGAGAGAAAAAGAAAAAGAAAGAGAATAACTAATTAGTATGCCATGAGTGTAAAAAGCTTAGACACATCAAGTATGAATATCCAGTATTATTGTAGAAATTGGAAAAGTACAAGAAAAAATAGAAGATGTTACTGGCCATTTAGAGTGATATGGATGAATTCGAAGCAGATTTGGAAACAAATTTAGTGACAAAAAAAGAAACCAACTCGTATCTTATGGCTATCTCTAAGGTAAATTCTGACTTTGATGATGATGTTATGCTTAAGTGTATACGAAAGCAGATTAAGAGTCTTTTAAAGGCAATTGAAAGAGCTAATTCAAAGTTGACTAAAGATGATGATGAAATAATGTTCTAAGAAGTAAAAAGGATGCATTGTTGCAAACAAACTTACTATTAATTGATGAAAATGAATACAAAAAAACAATATTAAAGTTTTGCAAATAAATAATGAAAGTCTAAGGACAACTCAAGATAATTTAGAAAAGGAGTATTCGATGTTAAAAGAGGAAATCGATGAATTAAAAGTAAGAATTAATGACTCGTCTTACACAATTGATGCAACCTTCAACAAATTTCATTAAAGTGACGAGAAATTGCAATTGTTGCTATCTTTATAAAGGCTAGACAAGTCTAAAAATGGACTTGGATATGAACATGGTGAATTTTCTAAATCAAATAATAAAATTGTGTTTATTCAAGGTAAGAAAGTAGATAGCATAGAACATATTAAAAATAATAATATGCATGTTAACGCTAAATTTGGTGTGGAAAGAAATCAGTATAATAAAAAATATATTAGTGAAAATAACAAGTATCCAATTAAAGAATACAATAAAATTATATTCAAAGGCTGCCAAAGCTAAAATCTGAAGAACCAAGTAATTCATAAGTATAGACCATCTAATTCTTATGTATGTTTTGCAATAGATCTGGTTAAATTGAAAAATCTTGTTTCTATAAAATGACCAAGATCAGGACACAACTAGCCAGATCTTTGCATAATATGAGCTTGAATTTTGATGGACTCAAGCTAGTTTAGTTTCCAAAAAGACAAGATTGAACGGGATATGGTACCTAGATAGTGAGTGTTCATGTCACGTATGCGGTGATACTTTATTATTCACATGTCTAGAATGGAAAGAAGGAGGTTATGTAAAATTAATGTGGTGATACTTCATTGTTCATAGTAAGGAAAAGATAATCGCAATTGGTAATATTAGCATTCTTCCTTATATTATAGAAAATGAGTGTTTAGTCACAAGATTAAAACATAATTTATTAAATGTAAATTAATTATGTGACAAAAGTTATAAAATGGTGTTTGACTAAAACAGAGTAGAGGCTTATGATGAAAATGGTTCAAAATTGTTTGAAGGATATGGGAAAAAGAACATATATCTTGTTGAACCAACTAAAGTAGAAATTAAAAGTTGTTTTTTAAGTATTTCTAATGATGCACTTTTATGGCATAAAAAGCTTAGTTACGTTAGAATTCATCAATTGGATAAATTGTTTAAAACTAATCTTGTTTATGGTTTGCTTAAAATGCATATCAAGGATGATTTTTATTGTGCTATATACAATAAAAATAAAACAAGTATTATTCCACACAAGTCCAAGCAAGTTATATTGACAAAGAGGCCTTTAGAACTTTTGTATTTTGATTTGTTTGGTCTTACTTGTACATTGAATTTAGGTGGTAACAAATATGGCTTAGTAATGAAAGATGACTTTTTTAGGTATACTTGTGTTCTATTCTTACAATACAAAAGTGATGCTCTTTCTTCTTTTGAAAAGTTTTCAAAAGAAGTTCAAAATAAAAAAAGCTTTTTAATCATTAGTTTAAGAATTGATCATGAAAAAGAGTTTGAAAACGATAATTTTGCAAAGTTTTGTGATCAAAATAACATTATTCACTTTTTTTCAACTTCTTATACTCCACAACAAAATGGAGTAATTGAGTATAAGAATAGAACAATCTAAGAGATGACTCGAACCTTATTAAACGAAAGTGATGTAGCACAATATTTCTAGGCTAACACAATATCAATATCATGCTATATCATTAATTGTGTATACATAAGACTATTCATTAAGAAAATGTCATATGAGCTATATAAAAGTAGAAAACCTATAGTATCATACTTTCATATGTTTGGTTCTACGTGCTTTATTAAGAAAATAGGTCTAAACCTTGATAAATTTGAGGAAATAGCTAATGAAGGCATATTTTTAGGGTACTCCTTAAATAGTAAAGTATACTGTGTGTTTAATAAGGTTACCAAAATAGTTGAGGAATCCATAAATATTAAATTTGTTGATGATATCAAAGTAGATGATTCCAATGATGACTCACATAAGAAAGCTAAAGGTAAGGATGAAAATGCACATGAAGGACAGATAGGAACGTTTGGAGAGCCAAAGGTTGAAAGCTCATTATAACTAAAATCAAAAGTAAATCTAGAAGCAAAAGTAGAAGCAAATTCAGAGGTTAGAATAGAACCTAACCATTTGAACCTTATGGACTAATTAGATTTAAGATTTATCATCTACTTGAACAAGTAATAGGTAACATTGATACTAAATTTAAAATTAGAGCTAGTTTGAGAAATATTGAAAACTATATTTTCTTATTATCTGAGTTTGAGCCTAAC
The DNA here is from genome assembly GCA_024138005.1 of Lumnitzera racemosa. NCBI lineage: Eukaryota > Viridiplantae > Streptophyta > Magnoliopsida > Myrtales > Combretaceae > Lumnitzera > Lumnitzera racemosa. Next base: position 17,879,427 of record JAMXBC010000001.1, read on the forward strand.
ACTATTGATGAAGTTTTATCTAACAATAAATTGATAAATAACATGTAAGAAGAGCTAAATTAATTTCAAAATAACCAGGTATAGACACATTTTCTTAGACTTAAGGATAAATCCATCGTAGGAACAAAATGGTTATTTAAAAATAAGCTAGATGATCATGGTAAAATTGTTAAGAATAAGGCAAGATTAGTAGCTAAGGGCTACTCACAAGAAGAATGAATTGACTTTTATGAGACATATACTCTAATTGCTAGACTAGAAGCAATTAGATTTCTACTTGCTTTTACTTATTATAAAGGCTTTAAATTGTTTCAAATGAATGTTAAAAGTGCATTTTTTTAATGGATATATCAAACAAGAGGTGTATGTAAAACAATGTCCTAGGTTTAAAGATCTATTTAAAGAGGACCATATGTATAAATTGAGAAAAGCCTTATATGGATTAAAACAATCTCCTAAATCTTGGTATAAAAGATTGAGTGACTTTTTAATTAAGGATGGATTCCAAAGAAGTAATGTAGATATAACTTTGTTTCTAAAACATTATGACAATGATTTTTTAATAATCTAGATATATGTTGATGATATTATTTTTAAATCTACTAGTGATACATTTTGTAAGGAGTTTTCTGAGCTTATATAAGCTAATTTTGAGATGTTTTTAATATGTAACCAAAACTTCTTTCTTGAACTTCAAATAAAACAAACTAATGATGGGATCTCTGTGCATCAAAAGAAGTACACCATGCAGATCCTAAAGAAGTTTGGTATGAAGAATGTTAAAGGCATAACTACACACATAGCTTCCTCAACTAGGATGATGTAGGTAAGAAAGTTAATTAAAATCTTTATGGAAGTTTGATTTGTTCATTAGTATATTTAACTGCATCAAGACCAAACATATTGTTTAGTGTATGTATTTACGTATCTTTTCAATCTAAATCAACTAAAACATACTTAACAATTGTGAAAAGGATTTTCAAATGTATATCTTGCATAATAAAGTTAGGAATCTAGTTTCCAAAGAATTAAAACTTTGATTTAATTAGCTATTTAGATACTGACTATGCTGGATGTAAGATAGATAGGAAAAGTATCTTAGGTACTTATTAGTTTTGAGGGGACAAATTAGTTTCTTGATCATTTAAGAAACTAAGTTCTATTGCTTTATCCATAGTTAAAGTTAAGTATATTTCAATTAGTAATTGTTGTGCTCATATTTTGTGGATTAAACAGCAGTTATCTAACTATGGATTAAATTTGAAAAATATTCCTACAAAGTGTAATAATATAAGTGTAATCAATTTCACTAAAAATCTAGTGTACCATTCTAGATCTAAAACTATAGAGATTAGAGATCATTTTATACATAATCATGTTGATAATGGCGATATAAGTATTGAATTTGTTCCAACTAAAAATCAATTAACTGATATTTTCACTAAACCTCTTGATAAGAATAAATTTGGATTTATAAGAAATGAAATTAGTGTTTGTTATCTATTTGTAGGAATTCTCTATTAGCTAGCATTTTTGTAATATTTTGTATTATAATATTGTATGTATAATAAATTTTGATGTATTATATTTTGCTATGGAATTTATGTACACATACATGTATTTTAGGTGAATCTAATTTAATTGTTTTATTTTTTGAATTTTAGATAAAGTTTATGTTTTATTAATTCTTGTATTTTATTGTAAATTAATTAATATAGATGTAGCTAAGTGAAATACTGCATAACTAAAATAATGAGTTATGTTCCAAAATTTTGGGTCCTTGATTATTTAATTAATTCTTTTAATCTTCCCTTTTTACGGTTAATATGTTAAATGAGCTCCATATTTTTTTCTTTCCACACTTGACCTATCGTGTTGTAACGACTCAACTAAAACTCTTCCCAACGAGGTATTGTTCGCTTTAGCATCAGATGCTATACAGTTTTGTCCCTTGATGTAGTAACTTCTTAGGAGATCACTCATCTTGAGATTGCTTCTACCTGAGCATGCTTAACTTTAAAGTTTTGACGTACTCCGAACTATTATACCAAAAGGCACCTCGATGATTAAAGTTCCCTCTTCTAGCATGTAAGGGGTATTACGATCCACCCCCCTTACAAAACTGGCATCTTCGTTAGTTTCATTACACAGGTCTAAGACCATTACCAAGCAGGGCTTCAGACTTCGGGCTAGTGGATTACTCTGATACTACCTGTAACGATCTAGTTAGAACTTTTCGTAATGAGGTATTGTTCGCTTTGGCATTAGATGCCTCATGATTTTATCCTGTGATGCAGTAGCTTCCCAAGAGGTTACCCATCTTAGGATTGCTCTGGCTTGAGCACGCTTAACTTTAGAGTTTCAACATACTTTAAACCACTACACCAAAAGACGCCTCAATGAATTTCCTTCTTCTAGCATATAAAGGGTATTGCACATGTAATGATTAAATCCCTCATTTTTTCTCTTTTCATGTGAGTCTTTCACACATCCAATGAGCATTCATCTACTGCAATGGCCATGTCTCTTGTTCTTTCTCAATTTCATCTTACGATCATATCTCACTTCTCTACTATACCTTAACACTCACACATGATCTAGTTTCTGACTTCTTTAAATTCCAAATCTCACTTAATTACAAAACACTTCACATGTTCATCATTTTTTCTTATTGTCTCTCTTTCTCTAATTTTTCTTAAACTCGTGTTGTGCATTTTCTATCTCTCTCTCTCATGGCTCCTAGGAAATCATTTCATCTTAGTCTCAAGACCAAGAAAGATCCTAACAATACAAAGGATACTCCATATTTTTTAGTTGATGAGCCATCAGATTCTGATGTGAATCAAACCCTAAAACAAGAACTGCAAGACCCTGATTTTGAAAACCCCTAAATTACAAACCCAAATCAAGATTCTAAGAAATTTGAACCTATTACCGCTAAAATTGAAGAAGAATTAGAGGAAGCAGAAGAAGAAGAAATAGAAGAAAAGGATGATTCCACAAGTCAAGAAAAGGGTACTACATTAAAGACGAAGTTAGAACCATAATCAAAGTTTGATTCATAGTATGAACTAGAACCAGAAACCATAGTAGAGTAATTTAAGCATATTAAGGTTGAAAAGAAAAAAGTAAAGCCTCAAATTGTTTTTGTCTCATCCTCTAAACAACGTCTGATAAGCTCTTAATTATATATATTTTATAGAGTGATTTTTAGTGATTTTCCCTTGAATTTTGAGTTTATTTTGAGAAAATGATACTTAATTAGGTAAAATCAATTAAGTAAAATCTTGTTTTTTAGATTTTAGAACAATCTACAAATGAAAATAAGAAAATAAAAACAAGTTTCACTCAATTCAGAGTTAAAACAAGGAAGTTTTGAATATCGATACTAAGGGAATATGAAGCAAGAACATGATTGGTTATTGGATGACACAACCAAAATGACATGATCATGTCCCTAGTTATGTTGTTCCTAGGTGTTAAGAAGATACAAATAAGATTTGGAGAAGATTCGATTTAGCAAATCCAAATGAAACGACCAAGTGACATGGTTGTATCGTCAACAGTAGATTCTTTAATTCATCCTAACTATTTAAGGCGTTATGAGGGTTTTGTGTGATGACATTAACACGTATTTTTGAGAGAATTTCAAGATCAAAAAACCTAAGAGAACATAATGCATCAAGATCTCAAGATTCAAGACTTATTTCATCATATTCACGATTCTTTTTGTTTCTATTAAAGATTGTTCTTTTATCACGAGTAGGGAGTATATCTTTTGTATTTAGGTCTTACAAAACCTAGATCTATTCATGCAACAATTGTTTTTACTAATTCTAATGAAATTCTTTAGTTTTCTTCAATTAAAGATGTGTGCTTGTATACTTTAGATTGATATTCCTACAGGTATTAATCTAAAAATTTGATATTATACAAAAGCTCGAGAGATTATAATTAGATTTAGGCATAATTGATGAGCGTTTGTACACTGTTAAAGATAAATTGCAAGATTTTTCCGTATCTTTAACATTTTCTTTACGAGAATTCGTTGTACATTAATGCAATCGTAGAATACACTATGGAGAAGAGATTCTATTAGGGAATCTAAAGGTTAGGATTAATAAGCTTGAGAGAGTTATTAACTTTAATAGGGAATTCTCCCTATCAAGAAAATTAATGAATCAATAAGATTATCTTTAGAGAAATCACATGTGTAGGTCTAGGGGAAACAAGAGCTAAGTACGCAATTGAGTCTTGAATTAAATCTTCAATTGCTTTCTTGATTTGTTTCCTAAGTAGTTGTAGAATTATTAGTTGCTATAGTTTTAGTTTCATTGTTTAAATTCTTGAAGTTGAGTTTATCAATTAAATAATAAAGCTAAGGTTAGTACTAGTATTCAGGGTCTCTTAAGAATCGACTCAAACTCATATTCACTATACTATATCAACGTCAATACATAAAACCTAGCATTTTTTAATTTGAATACTTTTGAAAGAATGACTTCTATTAAGATGAGTTTCTTAATGTTCTAAGATGTAAAGATATTTTCCTTACAGAGATTGTGGTTTATGGAGAGCTACTATATGAATTTTATGAAAATCTCTATATGGATCAAAGAGACATGTGGTTTTCTAAGGTGAATGGGCAGGAAGTAGAGATTACTAAGGAAGATATTCAAAGGTGTTTTAGGATTCCTAAGATGAATAATGATAGGGAATTGATGAAATGGTCAAGGAAATGGATTTTTGAGCTGTTAAATATAGGTAAAAGAATTTGGCCAGGGTAAGAAGTAAGCATTTTCAATTTTAGGTTGATTATGTACATATTGCACAAGATGGTGATTAGTTGTATTCTTCCAAATAAATGAAGTACTGCAAGTATTTCTAAGGAAGATATAATGGTAATTATGGCCATGTTAAGGAAGAAAATAGAGGATATAGCTACATAAATTATTAGGCATATGTTCATGACCAAAAGGAAGAGACCTTATGGAAATTTATTGATGAAGCTATTTGAATATAAAAGAGTTAAGATGCCGAAGGTAACAAAGAAGGAGATGCCCATTAGAGTGATGGGCAAAGATCACTTTAATCACATAGGTGTAAATGTAAAAAATAACATTTGGTATAAGAATGATTGGGCTTTCTATGTGCACGATAAGCATAGGAAAAACAAATTGCCCAGATCATTATTTGAGGGGGAACTTTTAGGAGTCGTATCAGAATCTAACTTAGAACTTGAATCAGAAGCAATGGTAGAAGTTAGCAAGAAAGGGAAGGGCAAGGAGATCTTCAATAGAAACAAAAAGAGGAGTAAGAAGGATTTTAAGATAAGAATAGGAGGAAAGTTTGAAATAAAAGAAGGAAAAAGAAGACCTAAATCAGAGGAAGATTTAGAATCTGATTCAAAAGCTGATCGTAAGGAAGGTCTTGGTGAAATGTCTAAAGGTGAGGTAATCTTAAGGAAAGAAATTGAGCATATGGTAGAGCCAAGGATTGATTAGCTATTAGACAAACTATAGGTGTCTCTTAAGGAAGTTGCATAAATCACACCATCCAAACTATCACCTACTGCCAACTTTACATCTGAAAAGTCACCACCTCCAGCTCAATCACTTGTGAAGTCATCTCATTAACCTTTTAAGGAACTATAGGTCCTCCTAACTGATATTCCATTCAATGATCAAATTGATCATCCTCCATCTCCTAAATCTCCATTTGCCACTACCAACCAAATTCCATCAAGTCCAATTGCAAAAGCTTTAACCGTTCAATCATCTTCATAAGCCGAACTAGGCTTATTTGCTGAAATTAATTCATCAGAGGAACAAACGCTATAAGTTTTTTCATTAACAATCCTATTGCTACCGTAGAAGGAATTTACTCTACCTCCTTTTCTATCGACTTCAAGCACTCCATCAAGAGTTAAGAAGAGTTTCTCGAAGAAAAAAAAGAAAGAAATCAACTTAGTTTTTTTAGTTTGAGTGTTTCTATTCTGCTATGTCTAGTTCAAATTTATGTATCTTTGTTCCAATTGTCTGTATTTATTTATAATGTTATGTTTACGTTTCTTTATATTTAGAATCATGTTTAGAGTCCAATTCAGAGACAATCTAATATAATCAATCTTGTCAATGAAATATTTGCATTTTCTATTCATTTCTTCCTATTGTTATCTATATATATATTTTATCTATATCAGATTTAGGAAGAGTAAAACATGAATAATGATAACAAAAAGGGGGAGAAATAAGGAAAATACTGAATAAAATTAAAAGTGAATAATCTAACTTGATGATTGTTTCTAATATTATGAATTGTTCCTGACATGATGAGTAATCAATTTCTAAAATTATAGGACTTTAAAAATTTTCTGATAATTTATGCTTGCATCTGATGTGACTTGCATTATAAAACCTTCCATATATCATTCAATATTTTTTTGAGAAAGGGTTTATTATCATCAAAGATAGTAAAGATGCTTAAATACTGTGTTAAGTGCATAGGTCAACAAGCAAAAAATAAGAATTTATTTTAGAACTTAATTTGAAAATTATAAGCAAATTCATAAATTAATTTAGAGACATAGTACAATATCAGTAATTTATAGTATAGTTTGATTCATGAGATTTATTGGATTTTAATTTTTTGAAGGCTTAGCTCTACTTGTTAAATATATTTAGGTACTGTATAAAATACATTTTACTAAGTTGGACATTAAATCTACAAGGATTAATGAGGAATTAATTAAATCATTTAACCGAACATGATACTTTATGATAGTGGACAAACTTTGTTGGAATCTTATCATCAAATTTTTTACGAGATTTATGATGAATTATTATCAAAATAAGTGAAGAATTTCAAGGACTTCAATTTGAATTTTTATTAAAGCTCATGTCAAGATTGAGCATAAGCACATATGTGAAGATAGTATAAGATAAGGATGAATCTTGTTTATATTGCCATAGATTTTTATCAAATTTCAATTGAGTTGTTATAACAATATTTTTAAAGGGTATTTATTCAAAGATATCTAATTTGGTATAATATACACAAGCAAAGCAGCGGCAAGGATATTTTAGAAGCTTGAAGTTCAAATTAAAGACCATCGGCTTTCAAGATTTACTGCTAATTTGTAGGAGATATTTATTTTCAAAGAAATTCAATTTTTCAAAATGGATATTGATGGATAATGTGAAGGAACCGGAGTATACATACAAAAACACGAGCAAAACTTAAATCATATATTAGTTGTAGTACAACATTCAAATTGAACTGATCAACAATGGTGATTTAGCTTCCACAAATTAAGAGATTATAGCTTCCAATGACTAGATCAAGATATTTTAAGTTCTCTCAAGTTATGTTAAAGATATCCAAGATTTTAGCAATGATGTGTTGCATCTAAAGGATATAAAAGTTAGGAAGTTCAAATTTTCAAGAGATACTTGATACGTAATTATTTACTACAAACTTCATATTTAAGAAAATTCAAAGACATTTTCAAAAGTTAAATCAAAGACAACACTGTTTACTCTAGTTTAATATTCTAATTTTATCTCACACTCTCATTGCAAGGATCATTGTATTATGTCCTCATTGCCATTGTAAATCTTATTTTCATGAGATAGGATTTGTGTTAAAAGAGAGACTCAAAGTTCTATAGATTTATGTATAGGCAAGGCTAGCCTAGTGAGATAGAATAGAAATACTTATATTTGTTGTTCTCTCAATTAAGATAGTGAAAATTGGATAGTAGAATGACACTAGTATGGAATACCAAGTCCCAGCGATAGAGTTGAAAGAGTGTAGCAATCATAAGGCCAAAGCACTATAATTCTTGAGCCTGATCTTCTCATCCCTACTCTCTATACTTTATGTTTTTTTTATTACTTGTATATTGTTCTACCTCATACGTGCTAAAGTAATCAAAGGGGATACCTTTAAGTTTTGATTTACGAAAATTTTAAAACTTTCTAAGTAACTAATTCACCTCCTCTTGGTTACTTCTAGGACTTACAGTTTATATATAACTCTTTAGTAAATGAGAGTTCTAAGAGTTAATGTCAACTGGGAATAAAAAGGAAACAAAAGAAATGAAAAAGTAAGAGATGGTTAGAGAGAGTGACGAGGGTTAAAGTGAGGGTTAGGGTCTTAGATAAGTAGATATGCAACTAGATTTTAAGTGCACTTGAGAAATTTACATAAATGCCATTGTTTTTTAAGACATTTTCTTCTAAATTTTGGGTTTTACAGTATGTTTTCATCTTAAATGAAAGATGCACTTTATGAATCCATTTTTAATGTATATCTTACACATATATTACATATGGGCAAAGAGAAAAATACAAATGCACAAAATCAAAACAAAATCAAGCATAGTGCCTCATTCAAACTTTAAATGCAACTTAAAAAATAAACCATAAACTTGTAAACTCAAATACCAAATGCAAACATAAACACAAAACCTTAAGACAAACTCAAGCACAAATTTTTAAACACAAATTTCCAACTCAAAATCAAACTTATAGTGAATAATATATACATTCATGTATTGTAAGATATTTGAGAAATATTTTATGTATTTTCAACATATTATATAGGATAAGAATTGATAAGAATATGTTTATTTACTTAAAGATATTGAATTTTTACATTTGACCAACTATACTTACATGTTTGGCCTTGTTTCCTTCTAATACTACTCGTACTTTAAAAGTGCAATGGTAGGAGAGGAATACTTGAAACTTGCTCTTCAACTACTCCATTGTGTCCATCATCTAGAAAATAATATGCCCCTATATCTTAACTTGCAATATATGCGATTCATCATGAAATTGAAGCACTTGAAGCACTAAGGGGGCACCAAACCCCCTCAAGTAAAAGGGTTAAGTTAAGAGATATCCTACTCCATATTTATGTTTAGTAAGTCTAAACATCCCTTTAAGAAGGCAAGTAAAGTTAGAAAAGGGCAATGTAAAGATCAAGAACGAGAGTCATAAATGAACTTAAACTTACTCTTGTGCTTCATTTGATATGGTTAGGAACCCAATGTAGACATACTACTGAAGAGCATATGTTATTGACATGCTCAAATACATAGGGCTATTGAAGAGTACGGTAAAGAAGTAGATCTATTTAGCACATCCTCCTAATGTTAGTAACCTTGTCTCCTCCTTATCCTTTACCTTAGCTATGGTGTAAGGTAGTGCTACCTGCTTAGGATGTACTCAATCAAGGTAAGTTAGCTTCATGTATGCTGGGTCTTGATGAGTTATATGATATAATGCTACGCCACTGTAATTATCAACATACCCAATTTCCCCGTTAGTGAGTATAACTACAAGATCAAGCGCTATGTGAATACAACAGAGGGTATTAGCTTGCATGGAAAAAAAAAAAGCAAGTATGATCTCTATCTCGAACTTATTATACTAGTATAAACGTTTTAATTACTAAGTAATCAAACATAACACTAGTGCATGATAGTTGATGGTTAAGGTATAGAATACCTACTTGATTAGCTTTAACTATATGCTTAAAACAACTATATCTTCATTCTTTTAAATTAAAATAAGTTTTAAAGCGAAAACCTTATCACAGGTTTTCTAGTCATACAAGTATATGAATAATCAAGGCATATTCATAAGGAGCTTCAACTAAAAACTATATTGTAGTTGATGCGAACCGTAACTAAGACCAAACAAGGTTGATTGCTAAATGAATCTAAGCTTACTGAAAGCTTGAAAAGGGGTAATGGGGAACGTACGAAAGAACGAAATTGAATGAAAAGCAAGCAAAACCCATAAATAGTTCCAAAGGACATGACGCATCAATGGAACTTCCGAGAACTTATGGCACAACCTAATATGATACACGAATTAGTCCGGTGAAGTTACTCTCCTCCTAGTCTTGCTTAAAGGTTAGGATAAGAGTGGAATAAAAGTAAAAAATCAGAGTTTAGAAGAATATTCAATGTATTAATGGCAGTCTCCATATCTCAGCTACAAGTATAAAGGGTATTTATATCCCAAAGTTAGGGTAACTTACCTAAAAGGGGAAAAGACAAAAAGAATATTATCCTAAAGAAGTAATATATAAGAATACAAGAGAATAAAAATAAATATTCAAGAAAAGCAATGATTAGTATGATAGATTCTACACATAGTCCTGTACACATGGTAGAGATACATTAGTGATGACGTTGGAGGGTGTAAACAAAAGAGTATGATCAGATTGCTTGTCCGAGCAGGGGTGGCTAAGGATTAGTCCAAAGTCTCTCTCTTGGTCTCTTGGCAAGGGTGATGCCAAGCAATTGGTCGGCTTGGACGTGAGTGAGTAATCGTGAATTTTGGTTGTTATCTCAGTAATCTACAATTTGGCACATAACTTTAGAGAGATGAGCAGTTATTTGGCTCAACATGCAGAGTGGATTCGCAAAGAGATACTCGGCTTCAATAGGAGTTGGTTGGAGTAGGAAGATCCACCTTGCTAGCCCTTTCAATCCTTGGGTTCGGTTATAGGTTAAAAGCCTAATAGCCTGGTTCTCATAATTCCCTCTGGGTTGATTTGGATTTAAGATCAAATTCAAATAGTCTTCGATAAGCTCTCCGTTAAGGTGGTATGACTGAGGTCAGCAACGTTAAAGGTGTCAAAAACCCTATAATCTTTGGGTAACTCTAATCTGTAGGCATTTTTGTTAACCTTTTAGAGAATTTTGAAAGGTCCTTTAGCTCTTATAGATAGCTTGCTCCTCTTCTTACTTGGAAACCTTTCCTTCTTGAGGTGCAACCACACCAAGTCTCTTAACTGGAATTGTTTAGCCATTTTAGCGGTTTGGTTGATATGCCGAGTGACTTTGTTGTAGATGTGTTGAAGGGATTGTGCCTTGTTAGGGTCTTTTCACTTGGATTCAGGTACAAGGGTATGATCGAAGGGCAACTCAAGATTGAAACCATAGATAACCTCAAAGGGGGTCTGTTTGGTGGTATCATGCATTGTTCTATTGTAAGTAAACTCAACCATTGGTAAGCAAACACCCCAATTAGCTAAAAGCTCGCCCACTATAGCTCGAAGCAGCGATCCCAATGTATGATTGACTACCTCTATTTGGCCATCCATTTAGGGGTGACAAGAAGTGCTAAATATCAGTTTGGTCCCCATTCGTCGCTACAAAGTTCACCAAAAATGGTTTACGAACTTTGGATCTCTGTCTAATATTACGATTCTCAGCACGCTGTGTAACCGAACAATTTCCTACAAGAAAATAAAAGCAATAGCCGAAGCATCGTTAGCTTTGGAGCAAGGCACAAAGTGTGTCATCTTTTGAAACCATCTATGATGAACATTACAGAATCTTTGCCTCGACCAGTTTATGGCAATCCAAGAATAAAGTCCATGCTTAACTCAGTCCATGCTTTCGTTAGAACAGGCAAAGGTATTACTTTCCTTTACTTAACTCAGCATTTAGCCCTCTTGCACATGACATGTCCTTCAATAACTCAATGCACATCACACCTCATTCTCGACCAAAAGAAACAACCATTCAACAGTTCATAGGTCCTTCTTTCCATAAAATGCCTAGAGAGTCCTCTATTGTAGACTTCCCTAATTAGTAATTCCCTTTGTGAACAGGTTGGCATGTACAATTTCCCTCCTAGGAACAAGTATCCATCTTCCACATGATATTCATCTATAGTCCTTCCATCGACACAACATGCAAGAATGGGTCTAAAATGTGATCTCCAAAGTACTACTCTTTAATGCTCACGAACCCAAACAATCTGGTTTGTAGTTCATTCAAGAGTGTATGCCATCTAGAAAGAGCATTTGCAACTACGTTTCTCTTTCTGTGTTTATATTTTATTACGAAGTTAAACCCCTTAAGGAATTCAACCTAGTTCGCTTGCCCTTCGATAAGTTTGTCTGGCTTCGGAGATATATCAGAGACTCATGGTTAGTGTAGATGATAATTCTCTCGGCAATAGATAATGTTGCCATATTTGCAATGCTTAAATCAATACCTAGAGTTTCTTATCATACATAAAGTAGTTTAGCTGAGGTCTCTTAAGCTTCTCATTATGGTTGGCAATTGATCGGCTTTTTTGCATTAAGACAGTGCCTATTCCAATGCCTGACGTATTACATTCCAGCTCAAATATTTTCTCGAAGTCAGGTAGAACTAGTGTAAGGGTGGAGGTTAACCTTTCCTTTATCTTAGAAAAACTTCTCTCCTCCTTTTCCCCCATCAGAAGTAGGTGTTTTTCTTTGTTAGCTTAGTAAGTAGTACAACAAAGGTGTTAAAATTCCTAATGATTCTTCTATAGAATGAAGCTAGTCTATGGAAACTTCCTACGTTGGCACAACTAGTAAGAGCTGGCCACTTAATAATTGCTCAAATCTTCTCGTTGTCCACTTATAAGCCTCCTCCACTTACTATGTAGCCTAAGAATACCACTTCTTTTTGGCAAAAACAACACTTCTTAAGATTGTTGAATAATCTCTCAGCACGAAGTATATTTAGTATGGCTCAGAGATATTCACAGTGACTTGGCATGTCGACAATGTACACAAGGATGTTGTTAAAATACACCATGACACACTTCCCCATTATATGTCTTAGCTCATGGTTCATTAGCCTCACGAAAGTACTCAGCACATTTGACAAGCTAAAGGGCATGACTATCCACTTATAGAGTTCATGCTGAGTTTTGAATGCAGTTTTCCACTCATCTTCCGGTCTTATGAGGATTTGATGGTAGCTAGATTTCAGATCAATCTTGCTGAAGATCTTAGCTTCACTCAATTCATCTAACATATCTTCTAATCTTAGGATAGGATGCTTGTATTTTATCATTATCTTGTTCGTTGCTCAACTATCAACATATATCCATCAAGTTCCATCCTTTTTCGGTACTAGAAGCGCTGGCATAGTCCAAGGGCTGAGACTTTTCTTAACATACCCTCTCTTCAGTAATTCATTGACTTATCATCTGAGCTCAAAAGCTTATTTGAAGCTCATTCGATAAGCTGGCTTATTTAGTAGGGCAGCGCTGAGTATTAAGTCAGTGCAATGTTCTATGCTTCAAATAGGGGGTATTCCTTTCGATAATTATTCTAGGAACAGATCAGCATACTCATCTAGTAACTCTTTTACTTCTTGGGGTAGTTCACCTCATTCCTTTAACTCTAATAGTCGCCTAACCAACATAAACATCGGCGCATCAGCTTTAAGGGCCTCTCGAAGCTCGACTTACTTATCATTAGAGTCTTCTTTAATCCGTAAGCAAGTTTGTTAACTTCTCTCGTCGGTATTAGGTTCAGCGTGATCTTTCTATTGTTCTTCTCGAACATATACATGTTCCGATATCCGTTATGGATAATTCTTTTATCAAACAGTAACAGTTTGCTTAGCAACACATAGGAAGTTCACGTGTACAATACATTGCAAAAAATTTGGTTAGAGTAATTTTCGATAGTGATTGACAGTAGTAATTATCGAATGACATGTAGTGCTCCCTTCTCACTCAACTAGTGCAACTTGTATGGCCTCGGGTGTACAACAATCGACAACTTCAATTTTGTGATCAAGTTGGTTGATGCCACATTGATACAACTACTACTTACCTTATAGGTGATATGAAACAAATTCTCTCTCTACTCCTCCTCGCGTAAGGGTTCCATGTTCATTGTACGTTAAACAACCAAGATCAACTAATCTAAGTCATCAGCAAACACATCTTCTTCAATGAGTTCATTTTCTTGAGAAACTTCTTTCTTGGAAGTATTCTCCTCCTCAAGTTCTTTATCAATTCTCTTCACTTCCAGTTTCAAGACGTCTTCAGTTTGGGTACTAAGCAGCCATATGTTCAAATCCTTGGTACTTGAACCACTTGATTTGGCTCGTCTTCCTACCAGATCCTTACCTTTTCTCATAAGTTCGAATCAGCACGTCACTATTAGGTCAGCCTTTTTGCTCGGCTTAGACATTTACCCTTCGGATTGGCTCAGTACTTAATTAAGCTTGGTGACTTCCTTGTCCAGTTCAGCTAGTCGGTAGTCTGGTCGGTACTTAGCTTCTTTTCTATCTCTCTACTTATTGGGTTATTCTAATGTCTTCATCTATTGTGTTAAATCGTTGGAGTTCCATAACATCTTAAATGTCACCTCTCAATCTAGTAAGGAACCTAAAGATTGTTTGTATTAGTGGTTCCTCTACTTTACAGTGGATCATAAGCATTTGAAATTCAATAGTTCAACCTCCTTGCCTCAAGTCCTTAAGCAAAGTAAAAGTATCTTGTAGATAAGTATCCGATATGAATTTTTTTCTAAGTATTCTCTTCATCTCAGGCTAAGTATTAATCTCTTTATATCCTTTTCGTCTCCTCATAGTTTAGAAATTTTTCCATCACATAGTGGCATATCCAAAGAACTCAACAATGGCAGTTCTTACTTTCTTGTAATCCCCATATTAGTAATAGTCAAATACACGCTCCACCTTCCCTTCCCACTATAAGTATTGATCTGTAATTTTAGACCCATTGAAGCTTCACATGGTCTGATGCCCTAGGTGCTCGAACTCGTTCTTCTTCTTCGTAATACTCTTCCTCATCCTCTTCTCCCATGTCTCTCAAGTCAATCCTTCTCCTTACTTATTCGCCTACTTCTCTATCTCAAACTTATTGAGCTGGGTTTTGACCTCTTGCAAGTCGAGTAGCATGTAGAGTGTTATGTGCAACTTCAGCAGGTTAATAACCCAATGCATGTACAGCTTGAGTTAAATCAACTAAGAGGTTACCCACCTTATTAAGTCTATCGTTAGTGCTCCTAGGGGTACCTTGAGACTATCAACCATAGTGGACAACACCATTCTTGTCATCTCTGACACTAATGTTAACACTTGGTTTCATCATTTTATTTGATAGATCTTAGTTTCCAACTCTTTGATCAAGCGTTTTAGCAAACACTTCCATAAACCAGAAATTTAATAGCCAGCAAACTTAGTAGTTAAACGAATATAGTAACTTACTCTATTTTACATATGCAAAATACAGTATAGACAGGACTTCAAAACAATCTACTACAACTTAAGCGAAACCTTTACTCTGATACCAAGATGATACGAATCGTGACCAAGAACAAATAAGGACGGTTGTTGAATGGGTCTAAGCTTGCCAAAAGCTTAAAAAAAGAGGGTGATGAGGATGTGCAAAAAAAACAAAAGTGAATGAAAAGTAAGTAAAATCTACAAACAGCTCTAAATGATATAACGTACTAATGAAACTTCTGAGGACTCACGGCATAACC
Organism: Lumnitzera racemosa; assembly: GCA_024138005.1. Taxonomy (NCBI): domain Eukaryota; kingdom Viridiplantae; phylum Streptophyta; class Magnoliopsida; order Myrtales; family Combretaceae; genus Lumnitzera; species Lumnitzera racemosa. The sequence continues at coordinate 17,894,736 of JAMXBC010000001.1, forward strand.
CAATGTGACATACGAATTGGTCCGGTGAGGTTACTCGCTACCTAACCTTGCTTAAGGGTTAAGATAAGAGGGGAATGAAAGTAAAAAATCGGTGTTTAGAAGAATATTCAGTGTATTAATAGTAATCTCCATATCTCAGCTATAAGTATGAGAGGTATTTATACTCAAAAGTTAGGGTAACTTGCTTAAAAGGGGAAAAGACAAAAATAGTATTGTCCTAAAGAAGTAATATATAAGAATATAAGAGGGTAATAATGAATATTTAAGAAAAGTAATAATTAAAATGGCAGATTCTACATGTGTTCTTATATTCGTAGCAAAGATACATTGGCAATGCCATTACAGGATGCAGATAAAAGAGTACAATCAAATTGCTTATCTAAGTAGGGATGGTTAAGGATTAGTCCGGAGTCTCTCTTTAGGTCTTTCGGTAAGCGTGATGCCAATCAATTAATTGGATCGGACATGAGTAAGTAATCGTGAATGGTTTGGCTGTTGTCTCGGCAATCTACAATTCGACACACAACTTTAGAGAGATGGGCAATCATTCGATTCAGCATGTAGAGTGACTAAGCAAAGAGATACTCGGTTTTGGTAGGAGTTAGCTAAAGCAAGAGGATTCACCTTGCCAGCCCTTTCAGTCCTCTGGATTGACTATAGGTGAAAGGCTTAGTAACTTGATTCCCGTTAGTAGTAATATTATCTTAAGCTAGGTTATTGAATTGTGGTTTTTGCATTGCAATTACACTAAAAAAAGAGCCACAAGAAAACTCTATATTTAAGGCATGGGATTGTGAATTTATTATCCTCTAAATTGTCAAATTAATGCCTTATTTATATAACTAAAGTTTGACTAAACTCAGTAAACCCCACTTTCCCTTCAAGTCACAAAAGTTATGATTATAGCATAAACATCCCTCTCAAGTAATTTATTCATGACTTTTAGTTACAAAAGTTGATTACTCTTATAGATTTAGCGATTTAGCTAGTCTTTTTTTTGGGGGGGGGGGGTAGGAGGGGGGGGGGGGGAAGGGGGTAAGGGAGGGGGTGCAGTGGTGGGGCAAAAGAAAAATTCTCATTATTAGAAATGATAATAACAGCTCTTGTAAATTCAGCTACTCTAATTAAATTTAAGATTTAAGAATGTTTCTATGTCTCATATTCAACTTCAACTACATTAAGTAAGACTTAGAGAGTTAAATAAAAACATGCCTTTTTGTTTTGATTAAGCAAATTCTAGATGTGATTTATACCAATTTGCATACCCCTCTTAAGGATATAAATTTTTAATTTATATAAAGTTAATAATTAAACAAAATTATATGAGTAGTGAATCAAGAATAATCAAAATAGCGACGACTCAAAACTCCTTATATAAAACAACCAACTAATTACGCAAATTCATTAAACTATATCATAGTCTTAGCTAGTGACTTCAAAAACAAAGCACAATAAAAGCTTAATATATTAATGAAATAAATCAAAAGATTGGAGAATATAGCAACTTGATGTAAAGTCAGTATTCTTGAATGGCTACCCAGAGGAAGACATCTGTATTGAATAGCATCTAGGGTTTATGATCAAAGGTTAAGAAGATAAAGTCCTCAAACTAAAGAAGGCACTATATGGCCTCAAGTAAGCACCACAAGCTTGGTATAGTAGAATTGATCAATATTTTATTGAACAAGGATTCAATAGGAGCTATACTAAGGCTACTCTTTATGTCAAAACCCAATGTAACATTACTCTTGTTGTATCCTTGTACATAGACAATGTCATATGTATAGGTAGCAATGAGAGTATGATTCCATGGTTCAAAGAAGAGATGATGACAACCTTTGAGATGACAAACTTGGATTTGATGCAGTACTTCCTTAGTATTGAAGTTTGTTGAGAAAATGATGAGATATTCATCCACCAACAAAAGTATACGGAAAATCTATCGAAAAAATTTTACATGATTAATTGTAAAGTAGTGGCTACACCATTAGCAATAAATGGTTTAAACATAATATATGCCACCAATCCTTTATCAAGTTTCATGCAAAATCTTACTAAGGTGAACTTTGGAGTAGCAAAGTGAATACGACAGTAATTGTATAGTACTAAAGACTAGGGTATATTATATAAGCAAATAAGCAACTATAGATTGATAGGATACATAGATAGTGATAGGGAAGGATATATTGATGACATGAAAAGTACATCAGGTTATACATTCAATTTTAGATCAAGAGTACTTTCATGGTCATCAAAGAAACAAGAGATAGTTGCACAATTACCAATTGAAGCCAAGTATACTACAATAATAGCAACTGCTAGTCAATCGATATGGCTTTGAAAACTACTTGAAAACATAGGTGAGCCTCAAGAAGATCCAACTACCATATTATGTGACAACAAATCAACAATTGCAATGGTAAAGAATCCAAGACATTATAGTAGAATGAAGCACATTGTAATGAAGTATCATTTTTTACGAGAGGTTACCCAAGGAAATCAACATGAATCATTATAAGATGGAAGATTAAGTAGAAGACATTTTCACCAAAGCACTCTCACGAGCAAGGTTTGAGATGCTATAAGAAATGCTTAGAGTTATACCAAAGTTTATCAAGGAGGAGTGTCAAATGATACACTTTAGCCCATTTCTAGTACAAGTCCATTACAACCTATACATTCTAGAAAAAGTGTTAGGTAGGAATTTTTAGAATATGTTAGTTTAAATATTTCCACATAATGTTTTAAAGAATAGTTGTAATCTTTTAGATAATAATTGAAGTCTTCTAGACAATAATTTGTAATCATTGGATCATGTTAATCTCTACCATCCATTAAAGAGGAGAATGCTTATAAATAGATAGTTCTCCCTCATTTGTAACCAAGTTAGAAAAAGTAGAAAATACATATATACTTCTATCTTAAAAGACTTTTCACTTTATTCCTTCATTTTCTACAAACGAGAAATTTATGTGTTTATCAATAAAATTAATAAATATTATATAAATAAAAATTAGATAAAAAATATTATAAAAATATCAATATTATGTCTTGTCTTAAATAAAAATTATACATATACTAATATTGTATCTTCAAAATACGACACTAGTACAATACTCATTGTCACATCTTAAAAATGCTAAATTAGTATATTTATACCTATGTCATATTTTTCAAGATGTGATATTAGTATATGTATAATTATTTCGCATTTTAAAGATGCAACATGATCATGGTACACAAATGTACTAATGTCGCATCCTTAAGATACGATATAACAACGATATTTTGGTAATTTTTTTTATAATTTGTAATTATGTAATTTTTTTAAAATCGGTCAATATATATTGCATCCTTCTACAAATCCATTTTTATTTCAATAATGTTCTAAATCAATATCATTCTCTCATATTTTATTTTATTCTAATCAAATAACCTTACCGGTACTAAAACTTTTCCAAAAGAATGACTCCCTTTTCTCTTTTACTTTTTCAAAAAAGAGTATCTATACGTTGCAATTAGGTTGTATCAATGGCATGTCAAGAATCAATTTAGAACTACTTCGCGAGCCCAAATGATGAAACAATCTTAGTGTCACATGATTAACTCAAATATGTGCTATCTAAAACCCTAAATCCAGCCGCAATCCCACGACATCAGAGAGGGACAGAGAGATGCTTATTTCCATTCTCGAGTGGATTAGAGAAAATCTTACAACTTTATATAACATAAAATGATACTCATATCAGTGACATGCAATTTTCTAAGGAAATGGAATACTTATCCAGAAATGTCATCATAAATTCATATCAAATTAAAATCAAAACCCTGCGATACAATGGGATACGTTGTGAACACAGTGACACTCTCTAACTGAAGCAAGATAAAAAATCAAAATAATTGTGAAATCGAGCAAATGCGATGCCTCCAAGCACCTTCAGCTAAAACCAAACAGCACAGCGCCAAGGTCAAGCTAAACCCAAAAGTAGCTAAACCAAAATCTAGTACAAACCGACCCTAAAGAATCTACACAAGTCAACCTTGCATATAATAATTAACTATGATTCTAAGGTTTTTGGGAATGCCAGATCATTATAATCATGGATTAGGTATAGTTCGGATGAATTGACTAAAAATTAAACTAAGAGAAAATTATGAATATATAGCAAGAGAGTATATATTGTGTAAGTAAGGTTTAATGGAACAAGCTCATGTGTATTTTCATCCTTTGTTAAGAATTGATTATTAAACATACGTCATACGTGTGTTTTTTGATGTTTCACAAAATACAGCAAATCATAGGAGCCATTAGGTACCTTTCAACATTTTGGCCATCCGAGTATTATGTAATAACCACAACTAATAAATATTATTATTTTTTTTTTTATTTTAGTTAAATGGAGGGTGAAATACAGTTAGCCCATAGTTAAAGTCCTATGTTTGGACCACGACCCCCAGTGAGAGGATCAATGCATGCGATTATCTCGTGCTCATGCTCCATGATCACGGCCAGTTTAAAATGCATCTAACCCCTTCTAGAATTAATGCAGACCATATCAACTGTAAGCATGCTGGTAATGAAACTTCACGGTTTATGATGTTCTTCCCCTCTTCATGCCGCTTCCTAATGACAGCTCATAGGGCTGGAGGGCGAATTCACTCTAAAGAGGAAGGTTTTTACTGTGGGAGAATGTCTTCTGATAACTACTTAAATGCCTGCTGGTTTTGTGGATGGCCGTTGCTAATGTCACTCAATGATGGAGAGGCTCATTCAGATTTAGATAGCTGTGCTGCTTCGGGTAATCTGTAAAGTTTGCTGCAGTTTTTGCAATTTAAGACATCCTTTTTTGTTTTTTGGTTGCTTCCATTGCATGCAATTTGAGATTACATCAATTGAGTTGTTGTGGACCGGAATAGTGAACAACTAAAACATCAATGCCATTGAAAGTTGAAGCAGGCAAAAACTGATGCAACTGTGAGATTATCCCTATTCTTCGGTTCACATAGTAGTTTTAATGCAGTGGACCTCTGTCAGTTTTGATGGTGGCTCTGGTTTTGCTGCCATTGTAGATTAACAAATCCTTATATATTGTTCTAGGATTTAAGGACATCAAGCAGATTAGATCTTTCCATTTTTCGTATTAAGAGAACTAGTCATTCCCTGATCCTTGCACACATTCGGCTTAGTTAATCCAAGCCAGCCGTTAAGATTTGTTTCTTATGTATGTAGCCAAATCCAGCGTCGGACTGAGAAGATATGGGAAGGTTCTGCGGGCTGATCCGGACCCTGACTCGGGTACACCAGTAGGCCTTCCTTTCTTTTCCTTTTTGAGCAAATTGCCAGATGATTCGGCAGCAATATCACCGCCACCCTGCAATCAAGCTTCAATCCCATTCAAATGGGAAGAAGCACCAGGCAAACCAAAAATGTTTAGCACCCGGTTTTCGGGGTCCCGTGCATCCTTGACCCTGAAACTCCCACCAAGGTTGTGTGGGGAGGAGGAGCCCCGTCTTACAAGGATGACCTCCTCTTCTTCTACCCTACAGAGAACATACACTGATTTTTCTCTCCAAAGCATGGGTTCTTTAACTGGCAGTGATTGCTGGAGCCCAGTTAACGGTGATCAAAAGCAGCTGCCAAGAACTTCTTTCAGCTCCTGGGAGGCGATGGGTGATCGTGTCGGTAACAGGAGTAGTAACCTGGAGAAGGAAATTTTAGCTCAAGATGGTGATGCAAACAATACGGATGAAATCGGTACCGCGATAAGGATTAAAACGAGAAGGAGGAGGTGGAAGTTTGTAAACCTGTTCCAAAGTAAATCCCACTCTTGGGTACGTTCAAGTTTAGCCCGATTCTAGTTTCCTTTTTCACCTCTTGGAAAAGGAAATAAAACCATCAGATGTATAAGATTCTATGTACAGTCATGAAATAGCTTTCTCTCATGATTGGCGTTTCAAATCTTAAAACCTTATACCCTCGTCCAACTCCATGATCTGATCATAAACTTCGTACCAAAAGTTTGATTTTGGAAGAATAGTGCATATACTATTTGGATTTTTTATAAATTTGATATCCTCATTGTCATTTTGAAGAATACTGTGATCATTAATATTCACAAACAAAGGGAAAAGTATTCAAGGGTATCAGAAAGTTGATGGAGTCGAAAATCCGGAAAAGGAGATACACGGCTTTACAGGGTGGCTCTTATCGTCTTCACCAAATCCATGGGCTACCTTCTTTGATTTGAATCTCTCTGTTGAACTACATGTTTAGCCTTTTCTCCATTTTCGTTGCATTTCCTTTTTCCTTTTAAAGATGGATACAATTGAAAAGAGGATTTAAACATGCAATGTTCCTATTAAAAAACAATATTCTTACTAACTGGACCATACAGTCTTTATGGTATGATTACTTGTTGCACAAACATTATAATTTTCCGGTTTGTAATTCGTTTTTTCTTTTTCCCCTTTCAATTTTCAATTGCTTGGTAAGCGTTATTCTTATTCCTCCCAACCTTTTTTTTATTTTTAGTTTTATTTTTTCCTTTTTTAAGCCACGGGAGTGAAATTGAAGCTTGTTTGATTCAATTTGAAAAATGGCGTACATGGCACAACATTGACTATGGGCTATACCTCAGAGTTGGCCCTCTGAGTTTAGAAAGGGAATTATGGTAAACAAAAATTTAGGCAATTAAACTGAAGAAATCCTATGTTGTTTTCACTTTCCGTATGGATAATACCGCTCATTTATTGCCAACTTGTATCAAATCTTTATCATTATCATAATCCCAGAATGTTATCTTTCTCTGTATAGAAAATGTCAACAAATATGAGATGATAATCATAATCATTAAAAGTTAAAAGAGAATTTTTTTCACCTTTTCATATAATTACATTTTCGATATCAACCCTTTTATATTTTATTGAACGAAATAAAATTTATATTATAATAATTATCACTAAGAAATAAAATGGTGCCACGAAAGTTTCGGTACCAGCCTAGAAATCTTTCTCTTGTTTTACCAGGCCTCCATCATGTCTATACTGACGTGAAAAGTATTCCAGTTTTATTCGCGAACTTTTCTATTACATGACCAAGGTCCGTCACTATATTATGGTTCTAATATTATAAATATGTTTTATTTAAAAAACCAAAGAGTATGGAGTGAGTATAGAAAAAGAAGAGTGTAAGCTTTTCATTTCCTTTTTCAGTTACTACGTTTGTAGCACGGAAATTCAAGTCCGGGCTATTCACTTGGTGCCACTCTTGTTTAAAGTTTTATATGAATACTGTTTTTATTTTTAAAAAATATTGTGAAAAAATACTTGTTTTATAAAAAATTATGAATATAGTATACTGAAGACGTATCAAGTGAATACACTCTTGGTATATTATGATTTTTACACTGAAGAAGTATCCATTGTATGCGTCTTCAGTGTAATTCATTATAACTAAAATCGTATACAGTGGATGTGCCTTCAGTATATCATTCATATAAAATCCAATTGGTGCGGTCAGATCCCATTCTTACTTATACCAGTTTCTAAAATTTTTAAGACATAGAGAAAAATTAAAAAAAGTTATAGTTGGAGTACCAAACCATTTCCTAACATGAATATACATCATTAATAGGTAACAATCTATAACTTATCTAAATTTTATTTATTTAATAATTTTTTGTTATCTTAGTAATAATCAATATTATTCAATATTTTGTGTAGAAAAAAAAATTATTAGTTAATGAAGTAAATTTCATAATTATAGTTATATCATAAATTGTATAAATTATTAATATTTGATGAAAATATATTTTATGTTGTCTAAATTTAGGAATTTTTTGTATTATGGGACATAAGTTATATGAATATAGATTTTGTAATTATAAATGTACCGTAAATTATGTAAATTATTAATAATTGATAAAAATATATTTTATGTTATATAAAATTAGGAATTTTTTTTTGTATTGCAGTATATATATTTAGCGCTTTTATTATGTTGGGCTAAATTAAAAAGTCAATGTTAGGTATTTGTATTGGTAAGGCAGCTTGACAAGATGACTAAGTGCATCTTGTAAAGTTATCACTTGATGTGTAGATAACGTTTTTGTTTCATTTAAATATTCGGTTTATCATGGCATTACTAGGGTGAAAATGGTAGATTACGTGAAAGTAATTGTCTATGCGAACGGAAATATAGTGATGGATAGTTGGTTTGCTAAACTTATTTATATGTGATCGCAGGATAAATAAAGCTAGGATCGATTGATCTACTTATGAGGCAGGCCAGTTACTATTCACAGGCCGTCTGGGAGGGCAGGATGAGTAATGTTATTATCATTTACAACCAATTCCCTTGTTAACGATGTATTACTCGCTAACTTAACTCGTTTGTTTAGGAGGAAGCACATGCATTACGAGTACCGTATAGTGAGATGTTAATACGTAAAGATGAGCGAGATATGAGTACCGTATAGTGAGATGTTAATACGTAAAGATGAGCGGGATATCCCTATTCATCTTAGGATAGAGCTGTATATATGGGAGGCTAGGTTCTAAGGAGTTGTATAGCTCCCGTTTATTATGTTGCATTGGTATCTGATTACGACACTTGTCGAGAGATGGAGGCTTGAGACACACATGTTCCACTTACCCACTAGAGAGGCTACCATCACACTACAGGATGTCAAGGTTAGCTTGGACTTCCAGTTAAAGGGTTTGTACTGGTAGGGCGAATAGAGACGGATGATGAGGAGAGTTGGGTTGATGTAGGAGTGAAGTTGCTGGGTATGAAGCTTGCTCGGATAAGGGGTGCTCGCTTATTTTTAACGTGGTTATAGGAGTACTTTCGGATACTTCCCCATAAGGTAGATGATGAGACGGTCTAACAATACGTGTGTACGTACATACTCAAATTGATGAGAGGATTTATATTTGCGGATAAATCCTCCAACCTTATCCATTTGATATTCTTGCCATTGCTGGAGAACTTCTTAGTAGCTAGGCAGTTTAGTTAGGGCAGTACGTGCTTGGCATGGTTGTACCGACAACTATGCTTTGCCTCCTCATCCGTCGCGCATGAGTTAGGAGGGGTCGCGATTCTATCGCAAGTCTGGGCTTAGGATAAATTCCCACATGTTGTCTCCCTTAGTCGATACAGGTTTATTATCGATGGAGATAGGCCATTAGTAGCTAGTAAAGGGTAGTACAGGGTACGACTCAGCATTCAATGCATGTCATAGATGTGTATTACACAGCTTTTGACATGTAGATGACATAGCAGGTATGATATGATAAGTTATCCTCTTTGCTGTTTTTGTCTTGACCGTAAGTGATAACCATCGTTGTTTGACTAGTTGTTTAATTTTTTTTTCTTTGTCTTCTGCCCTTTAGGTTGTTTATGAGCCTTATACAGAGGAATTGCAGTAATTTCTACCTCAGTATTGTATTGCCGGGTAACATATTTGGACTGCTCGGATACCATTCATATGTTTTCACATCATTGAGTAGTACTTTCCGGACCGTGTCGTCCGACAGTTTAGAGGATATCAATACGTTCTATAGGAGGTCAGCACCTTAGAGCAACTTTACTAATTGGACCTCTGGGGTAAGACGGATGTTGATTGGATCAACATACAAACTTCCTACATCTAGGCTTGGGGACAAAGATATAGATTCTTAGTACACATCTAGAGTCTTCGAGGGGTCGATGAGAACTATTGGCTGTGGTATAGACAGATTACTCGGCATTATATTACATGCCATGGAGCTGTCATTGGTCGATTGGTACGTACATCTAAAATCGTTCATTATTTTATTTTTCACTCGTTTATACTTGCTATCATATATACCAACATTTGTTTTTTTTTTTTTTTTTACTTATTTCAAGTGGACTCGCTCAGGAGTGTTAGACTAGTACCCGACTATTCTATAGCATTAGGTATTGCAGATGGGGCACTTGAGTTCGTTGAGTAACATAGTGGCCTTGTCCTCTACCTACAGCAATGAGGTGTACATGAGCTAAATATGAACCACGGTGGGGATTAGGGACCACTTGCTGACGAGGAGATGCCAACTCCTCATGCACTACCTGGGGGTAGAGCTAGAGTTCAAGGAGGTAAGGCTTGAGCGGTATGTCGTCAGGTAAACCTCGGTGACGATATCTTACTACATGCCTATCATTCCGTAGACCTAGGACATATTAGTGGAGGATATAGTACATGCCTCGAGTCAGGTGTTGCCTCCACTTTGGGAGCCAAATCCAGCTCCAGGTCTGGATCGAGCACATACATGACTCTTGAGTTCCAGCAACATCTTGACCCCGCTACTCCACCAACTCATCAAAAGTGACGTTCTATCCCTATACAGTCATCTATAGGTAAAGGCGTCACTTAGCTGCATTCGGGCCATCTAGCCGACTCAGTTTCTCCTAAGGAACTTGAGCTCGACAATCCACCACTTGAGCCTACTTAAACACATGATAGATGGGGACGTTCACTTCTTTCCGGTGCTGTAAGGACCTTTATAAGGCTAGCGTCAGTAGATATGTTTAGTCTATTGTTTTTGTTTTCTTCTTTATTTTTCCATTATACTGATGTTGACATTGACTGATTGTAAATTTTGTGTATATACTGATTATTCGAAATACATTTTACTTTTCATCATATTTTATGTTCAATGTATTGTTTATTTATCTTAATTTTACAATTTACAATTAGTTTTTCTTCTATTTAACTCGTATGGTCATTGGATGATCATCCCATGTGCTTATTTCTTCTCCACTTACCATATTTGTTAAGGTGTTCCACCAATTATGATTTTATGTGAGGTCTTCTGCACTTCCCCACTTGCCTTCAACAGGCTATTGTAGTAGAAATTGAACTGAAGGCGCATCAAGTGTATGTGCTTTCAGTATAAATATTTACACTGAAGGCACATATACTTGATGGGCCTTCAATATCACAATCTGAACTGAAGGCGCATCAAGTATATGTATCTTTAGTGTAAATATTTATACTGAAGGTGCATACACTTAATGCTCCTCCAGTTCAATTTCCATTTAACCTACCAATTTCCATTTCCCTAACCGAAATGATAAAGTAACGTTCTTCCAACCATTAACTTATAAACTAAATGGAAAGTTTGATACAGTAATAAATTACATAAAAATAAGCACATGGGATGATCATCCAATAACCATATGAATCAAATAGAAGGAAAAATAATTGCAAATTGTAAAATTATGACAAATAAACAATGTATTGAATTGTAATATATGATGAAAAGTGAATTATATTTCGAATAATCAATATATATACAAAATTTGTAATCAGTCAATGACAAAATCAGTAATCAGTCAATGACAAAATCAATATAATGGAAAAATAAAGAAGAAAACAAAAACAATAGACTAAACATATCTACTGACGCCTACGCTATGTAAAGGTCCTCACGGCATAAGAAAGAAGTAAACGCCCCCATCTATTGTATGTCTGAGTAGGCTCAGGTGGTGGATTGTGGAGTTTGAGTTCCCTAGGAGGAATTGGGTTGGCTGGATGACCCAGCTGGATCCTTGCAAGTATATGGAGATCAATCGGTCCCGGCTCCATCTATCCTACAACCACATACAAACATGTTTAGTAGACAAAAAATAAGAAGTAAAAAATTGTTAATCATTATACTTATGCATATATTACAATGTAATGCTTAGATAAAAAGGGAATATGTAATAGCCCTACTAATATCTAGACACCTCCTCTGATTATGTCCTTTCCACCCACATGCGCTACATCTAGTTTTGTCGGACCGCTCATGAATATCCATCTCCATGCGATATCGCTTATGGCTAGGTTTACCTTTTTTTCATAGTAAGTCAATATTCAAATGAAGATAAGGGAAGCTAACTTGTAGGTAGTTCAGCTCGTTACCAATTGGGTAGAAATGAGTTCGGTAACAATTTATTTGGTTTGCCCACTTATACCATGGCCTTGTTGCCGATTTGTTGTCCATCCTCATACTTGCTGTAGTAGCACATGCATAGGAGCAAGGGATCCTATATATTTGCCACTTTCAACAAGTGAAAGTATGGCCCTTGAAGTTAACTATATGTATCCTTCCTCTTCCCTTCAATCCTGTTGTCATCATTCGATTACCAGTTAAAACCTCGAAAATACCATTCTGCAAGCTAAATGAAATGACTTTATATGCACTTGCCTACGTCCTCCAAGTTTCATATATCTTTATAGCGTAATCAGTAAAGGTCTTGTTAGAATCGATTGCCTCCTTGGTGTCCTTATGCCTCTCCTCCCAATAGGCGACACAATTGTAAAATATCTTCTTCATTAATGCAGTGACGGTAATCTATGCACTGATTTCAAAACGGAGTTATAACTCTCGATAATGTTTGATGTCATGTATCCAAAATGGTAACATCCATCATATGCGAAAGTCCACCTGTCCAAATCAACATTGTCGAACCACGCGAAAGTGTCCTCCTTAGCTTAGGTTAACTTCTGCATGAAACATTCAAATTTACTCTATTATGCTTAAACACTTACAAACCATACAAGTTTCTTACATGACTGGTTTTTATGGACCATGTAGAAGTTATTAGCAACGTACCATAGACAATATCTCTAAACTATAAACGGTGGTTACCAACTTACTGATGGTTCCTTATACGAAGAGTCAATACCGGATGCTCTGTCGGATGCAAGACATAAGGTTTCCCCCTTTTGGTCAACTACATGCACTTTAAGCTTTCAAGGAACCATACCTAAGTTTCTGCTGATTCCGTATCAATAAGAGCAAATGCCAACGGAATAATTGAATTGTCTCCTCCATGCTACAAGCTACTAACAATTTATGCCCATACTTTCCATATAAGAATATACCATCAACACATACAATAAGTCAATAGTATTTGAAGATTTCAATACATGGCCCAAATGTCCAAAAAACCCACTTAAACTGGGATTGACCTTGCTTTAGTGAACTACTCCAGCCTCAATCATCCACTTGTGTCCTTCGATTGCTCAACTTCATTACATTTAATAATCTCGGCAACTCATTAAACGACTCCTCTCAATTACTATATACCATCTCAACAGCCTTTTGCTTAGCCTCGAAAACCCTTCTATTGTTTACTATGTACCCATACATAGTTTGCACATTAGCTACAAGATTAGGTATCTTAACATTAGGGTTATTCCATACACTATTGATGAATAGTATAGCCATTATGTTGCTATCAAGTTGAGGATGATCCTAGTTCATCATTAGGTTAACACAAGTGTACAGACCTTTTAGAATTGTTATCTTGAAAAGACCCTTTACTTTCTTCAAACAAGCCCGTAGCCTCTACTTACAACCCTGTTCTTTCTTTTTACAATAGATAGCGTATACATTTGGTTTCAAAATGTCTACATGAAAATTACAGTAGTTTCATAAGTGGAATGACTTAATTGCATTTATGAGATCCTTCTTTATGTTGAAACGCATACCGACACTCAAGTCATTAGAATTGATGATGTTACTGTACATTTACTAACATTTCTCTCAAATGTTGTATAGCCGCTGTCATAGTACTAGCTATTGTAAAATGGGACATGATCTCTAATAAGCCTATTAATAGGTTCGTTTATTTGCGAAAAGTCTTCAAACTGCCTACTTGACAATACTTTGCCAGTTCGATGGTATGGCCTATTAGGGATGTCGCCATGAAGTGTCCGAACCGATATACTATTCCTGCTAACATATGGTTTCACCTAGGCCTCTCCCAAATCCTTAGCATGGTCATCTTCGAGGCTAACATCATCTTCATCACCATCTCCATCATCCTTATCACCATCCCCATCATCTTCATCACCATCCACATCTACTGCATTCTCCCCATCATCGACATTTATATACATGTACATTCTCTCTACATACGGATCATAAGACTCTTCATGTTCGATCATGAGACTTAATGCTTTGTTAAGCTGCTCTTATATGATATTCACGGACTTATACTCAGAGAAATCTATGTACGGTTCATTTGATTAATCCACAATTGTTTACTTCACACTGGTCATTGTTGATTGTACATTGAGATCCAGAAGCATTAGATTGTCTGGCTCATGTATTTCATGCTTATTCCAAGCACTCGATTCCCCAATATGCCTTATATACACTTCTTGAATACTTTGTTCTCCAAAAAACTCCGCCATCTCAATGAAATTCTTAATATCCTCATCATTTCTAATGGCCATCAACTTGTAGACAACTCCAACATCATGGAAAAAGGGATGTCTGTGCACAAGTTCAGCACTACTCGGGTCAACTCCAGCGCATCCACAAATTCTTTGATTGAGATGAGAGAAGTTTGAATTCTTCCTAATTTTCAACTTCTTAATAGGCTTCCTATCATATTCCGACTCCCAACTACCCATCACTATATTTTGATTTGTATATACAATAACTTTCACATAATTTGCCATTTCTACCCTAGTAATGCCACAATGAACAAAATATTTAGATGACATTATAAATTTCATCTACACACCAAGCGACAACTTTACAAAATGTACTTAATCATCTTGGTAAACTGCATTATTAACATAATTACTTAGCTCTTTAACTTTCTAATTCGACTCAACACAATATATATATATATATATATATATACACACACACACACACACAACAATTTCCACTTATATTTTAACATTATTCATATCCACATTCGTATAACTTATCTATCGTAATACAAAACAATCCTAAATTTATACAACATATAATAAATTTTTACGAAATATTAATAATTTATGCAATTTACGGTACATCTACGACTACAAAATTTATGTAATTACGTAACAATTTTTTTTCTAAAAATAAAAATTGCATCATGTTGATTATTAATAAAATAAAATAAATAAATAACATGCTTATAAGTTCTAGATTATTACCTGTTTCAAACGTTCACTTACGTAAAGAAATGGTCTAATGCTTCAACTATAGGTTTCCTCGAGTTTTCTCTATATTTTAGAAATTTCAGAAACTGACATAAGCAAAAATGAGTTATGGTCACGCGAATTGGGGTATTTATAATTAGCCTACCGAAGGAGCATGTACTGCATTGGCTTTCAGTATAATTCATTATAATTGAAGGCGCATTCAATACATGCACCTTCAGTATAAAAAACATAAGTAACTGAAGGTGCATTCACTTAATGCACTTTTAGTATATTATATTTGTAATTTTTTTTAAACTAACCATTTTTCGTAATATTTTTCAGAAAAAAAAACCCATATTCATATAAAACCCCTCTCCCTTATTCCTTACTTTTTTCAATTACTTTATTCTCTTCCAAAGGTATAGACAAACCAAGAAATCCCAATTACTTCAAAAACCCGAATAGGTATTCCTTACTTAGACTAATGAATTTGGATTCTATAATTGGCTACCATTACTTTTCCTCTTTTCAACATAAACTCTACTACCATACCCATTGGTGGCACTGCTGACCATTATAACTCATCACCAAACCCATTATTATTGACCACCATAGCTTCACCATCTTTGCACTCTCTCTTTCTTAGGTTTATAGTGTTAAACAATAAAGTTTCTTTTCTTTTCTTTTTTTAAGACAAAATCAAAACTTTCTTTTTAACGAGCAACAAGACAAAACCCATTAATCATGTGTAAACGTCAATTAATCCAAAGTCATGACAAATCTTTACCTTTTATATTGTTTTTCTACCTTTTTTTTATATTAGGAAAAGGAAATACGAGAATTTAATATTTGATGTTGATAGTATGGTTTTGGGTTTGAAAACGATGATGATAAGAAGATAATGGTATTTTTCTTTCTTTTCTTGTGTTTTTTTTTTTTGAGAAAAAGTTGAGCTTTTCAAGGAAAGAGTTGAGAAAGAAGATGATGATGTTTCTCCTTCTTATATTGTGTACTGTTTTTCTAAGGAAAATTTAAGTTTTCTAAGAAAGGTTTTTATTTCTTTTCTTGGAGAACAATGATGCTAGAGAAATTTGGAGGGCTTGATGTATACTTTCTTTTTCTTGCTCCAAAAAGAAATAAGGATGTTGTAATCATTTTAAACCTATTATATGTTTATTCCTAATAAATTCTTTTTCCTAACTAAACAATGTTATAATAATTATAAGCCTATTCCATTCCTAAGGAATGGTGATTCCATTACGTATCGATTCTATATGGTGAAGTGAATAGGTAGGTAATATTTGATTTGTTCGTACTTTTCTAATGCAACAATGCAAAATGCCACATGCTGACCAATTATTGATTGGAAACACTTATTTAATATACAAAGGTAAATAAAGATGGATAAGATATCAACAATGAGAATAAAAGGTCTAATTGAAAGATTTGAATCATTTGGAGTTATTATTTTCTTAAAGCTTTTTAAATTTACTAATCAATGGTTGTTGTTATTGTCTAGACATTGAAAAAAAGATAACATCACAATAATATTACATAATATTTCAAAAATTAAAACAACAACTACTATCAATTTGTAACCTTAAAGAACTTTAGAAAAAAAGAAGTTTAGAATATCTATTTCCCTAACTTAATGTGAACTTTTTTTCCCAATAAATAAGGATAATCATTCATTAATAAAAACCATATTTACAAAAACATAAGTTTGGGTAAAAGACCCTATATAGCGTTATATACAAACTAGATTGGGCTTTTCAACTATAGTCTTATAATTCCTAGTACATCCAAGACTTGAATGTTACTTTCCATTACAAAGAGCAACAAGGATGGACAAAGATGATCAAAATCTACAAAAGGCTCCATATACTTTTTCCCTTAATTAGCAAGTTGATCAGCAACCTGATTAATCTTGCAATGTATTACCTTCACTATCCAGCTACTTAATTGGTAAAGCTTTTCCCCACATAAACTCAAGATAAATTGATATTTCATTTTGTTTGCTATGTTAGATGAAATAAATTATGCTACAATCATTGAATCAATTTCAATTTCTAAATTAGGAATTCATTTTGTATGCAATGATTAGTCCCCAAAATATTCCCTATAATTATGCAAGAATAATGTTTGTTTGCCCTAATTTATAAGCAAACCCTAATAGCTGTTTCTCTTCATGATTCCTTATCACTCCTCTCGCATATGCTTGCCTTGATGGATTATCCACCAATCCATCTATATTTAAGTTTACCTAGTCATTTTGAGGAAGAGTCCAATTCATTTCCCTTAGGCTTACTTAAAAGAACTCTTGATTCTTTTTTATTAGGGCCTAATGCTCATGGCCTAGTTTCCTTACAATATGATTGAAATTTATATCAATTGGCTTGAGTTAATGCAAAGCTGATTAGGATTTATCCATATGTACCACAACATAAATCCAAATGAGTAAGATTTGGGGGGTTGTAGTAAGTAGGCTTCCTTTTTTTCTTATATGGGTATGATATTTCACCCATTTTTTAAAGTCCCCATTGATAATAGCATTTGAGATCCCCTTACTTTGACATGTTTCTACCATGTGCTTTATTCCTTCATATAAGTAAAACATATGCAATCAGTTTTCTTACGGATCTTCACACTTAGTGTAGCAAGCATCATGCGTAATGTTTCTTCCTCTTAGATTTATAATTGTTGGGAGACAGTCGTTTATTATTCTCCTTAACAATAGCTTTATCTTAGGAGGGTTGATTGATAACCATAAACCGGTTTTCTTGTTCACTTTGATTTTCTTATGCAAGTTGTATATATACGTTTGTTAATTAAAGTCCATCCTTCTCATTTCTTAACATGTAACTTGTATCTTCTTTTTCATGCAATACAAAAGGTCTTATATCATGCAAAATAATTTCTATTATGCTAAAACCTAGTTTATCCTCATCCCAAATGTAAGGACTTTTCTAGCAGTTAACTAAAGTAATATTTTAGAGTATTGAATGCCAGCTCTAGCAACTTGAAATTTTAGATCTTATATTGCAAAAAGGATCGAGTTCAAGTATGAAATTGGACATAACCTAAGTTTATGTGAACCAAGGTCCGTCCTTATATTTAGGCTATTTATATAAACAATGTCAAAATATCACTATTTGAACTTTGATTATTTCTTGAATATCATACTTTAATTTTAAAGTTGCTAGATTTTATGTCCTACTAAAGTAATTTACGTATTTATATGCACATAACTACAATAATATAATAATGCTTATTGTAGGACTTTTATTTCTAACTTTTTGTGCACTTTGTTTCAATATTTTTTCTAAAGTGAATAAAAATCTTACATGAGTTACTTTCGAAGCTCTATTTTTGTTTTTGTTTTTGATTTTTGTCCATTCCATATGTAGCTTGCGTATTTTTATTCCCAATCTTCATAAATACAAACAAAAACATTACTTCCATAAGAAAGATACTATTGTAAGGGTTGTTTTTACTTTTTGAAAGATATTACATATGATAGTTCATTCTTATACTCTCATTCTTTCACAATAAAGTTACCACATTTTGCCCTTGGATGCTTTCCATTTTATTGCAAAAAAAAAGATTCATTAGGTATTAGATATCCGATGTATGTACATGTGTCTTATAAGTATTGATACAAGATAGTGGACTAGATAGTTTCTAAAACAGTTGTCACTCCCATTTTATACAAATTACATATGCCAAAACTTCATTGGTTCTTATAAACTATGTACATAATACCAAGGATGAATGCAAGATTAAAAGGGAGGGGAGGCCATCATCAATATAATATCATCAAAATCAATTTTCATTCCATTATCATGTAATGATATCTATATGGTATTTTATATAAGCTAGGTGATATTTGATCATATATTACAAATTTATCATTAGTTTTTCTAATAATTGATATGTAAAATTCTATATGAATGCAATCACAGAAAGCTATACTAAGAAAATCTTTATAAATAAAAGAAGATAAATAAAAGATAAAAGATAGCATAATAGAATGATATATCAACATACAAAACAAATTATAATTATACAATGAAAAAAAAAGTCACAAGCTGAAAAAGACATAATGTACAATTTATAATAAATATTTCAAGCCTTATTGCAAATGAAAGCAATGATGTTAATCTCTGCATTGCAAGATAATGATGGTAAAATGTGGTACTTTAATGTTAAAAAACTTATATTATTTGGTGAGTCTTGCTCTTAGAAAAGATATTTTTGTAATTCAATATGTTAATTTGAGAAAAAAGTTAAATTGCAATTAGGTAGATCATTGATATCCTTTAAATGTGATATAAATACATTAAGTTAAAATTTTGAAGAATTGAATTCAAATGTAAAAGAATTATTTTTTTATTAAAGGATTTTAAATATATATACTAAATTAAAATATTTTATATTTTGAAATCTTAACAAAATATTTATTTTCTTAAATATTGTAAAAGTAATATATTATAAGATGGATAAAAAGAGAAACATGTTATATTCATCGAAATTTTGAAAAAGAAAAAAAAAAGAATATTTTGAATGACATAAATATTATAACTTGCTAAACATGTACCGATTAATTACCACACATATTTCTATGGACTCGAAAATATCACTTGATGAAACATGTGATGACAATAAATGATTGAAACTTGAATTTAATGCATGTAATATGGCTTAAATCTGAAGAGAATTAATGCATGTAATATGACTTAAATTTGAAGAGAATTAATTAAAGAACATATTGATTTTTTTTTTTTTTTTACATTGTCATGGGCATCTTAATTTATGTGAGCTATTGGCTTGATGCCTGATATTCTATTATAATTCACATTAGCTTAGGAGAGGTATTTTTTAAGTTGTGGGGGGTGTTAGGTCAGGGCCTCTATAAGCCCCTCCCTAAGCTCGTCTCTAAATAATACAGAGCATGTAATATTAATACGTAATTAATCATTCCTCTTTTATTGAGGTTTTTCCCACGTAAATTTGGTGTGCTTTCTCTTTTCCATTCTCAATTAATTATTGTACTTGTTTGATTGTTATTGTTTAGAATATTATTCCATGGGATATTACGCTCCCATTTAACGAAGTAGTATAAGAACATTATTGGTGATTGATTGATCTAACGCTCATGGAGACTTCATATTAGGAGCTTTATAGTTTTATTGGTAGTTTTTGTACTTTGCTTATGGTGGCTTAAATTAAAATAACTTCAACAAAGTTAGATAATAATATAACTTCAATTTCACGGCAATTTCATATGTTGGCAATTCACATGCATGATGGTTTTGAAGAGGCGTTATTAGTTTGTCAATAAAGTTGGAATCCACAAGCAATAGTAATTTAAGGAAGTTAGATATTAAGTTGTTACCAATAGTTCAATTATGCCTAATATACATTGTTCTGCAAGAGGCGTTGAATGTAGTTATGGTAACAAGCCTTTGCGCAAAGCTAAAACCATTCTGTATAATGAAGCCGCTAACCAATTGGTTTTGAAATAACTATTATATATCCATTAACTATTATAATGAGCATCAATGATGGAATACTAGAATGAGTTTATTTCTCTTTTTAATGATTTACAAAATAACAATATAATAATAATGTTAAAGTAGATGGTGAAAATTAAGCTCTATTGATATTGTATACTTTACCTATCTCATATAAGAAATTTAGGGAGATAATGACTTATGGTAGGATATCATTAGCATTTGATGATGTGAAGGGTAATCTCATAAATAAAGATAAGTTAGATAATCAGTTGAGTATTAGTGGTAGTAGCAAGACCAATGAGTCGGATGCTCTTGTGTTTAGAGAAAGATATCAATCTAAAGGTGGTTTGAGTAACAATAGAGTCCAAGTCAAAGAATAAGGATAAGACTAACAACTATTGCAAGAAGAAAGGGAATATTGTCAAAGAATGCTAAAAGCTACAAAAAATAAAAATAAAAAATGGATAAAGGGAACATAAAGTGAAGAAGGCATAAAATAAATTGATAATGTGATAGAAGGAAAAGAGGATGACTTATTGTTGATCAATGATGAGAAACAACAGTCCAAGTCTAACTAGACTTTTGATTGAGGTTGCTCATATCATATATGTCCCAATCAAGATTAGTTGGTTGTTTGATGATGAGCTTGGCCTTATGTATAACAACTAGCAATGCACTATAATTGGCATTGTTATAGCCAGAATATATATGCACAATACTGTCATCATGACTCTTTTTGAGGCTAGACACATTAGCCCTATCCAAAAATCACATTCTCTTAACATGTTGGATAAGCATGGTTGCAAGTATATTATTAAGTTAGCAATTTAAAGATTTCCTCTAGTTCTTTAAACCTCTTGATGGCTATTAAAGCACACCAACATGTACATTCTTTAAGGCACCACAATTACAAATTTTATAATTGTGCTTTCCATGTTTTTTTGAGTCCAAAAGGATTAAGTTTTACTTTATTATTTAGGCTACGTAAGTAATAGTGGTGTGCATCACTTATACAACACAAGTTTGTTACCAGATTAGATAGAAAGTTCGGATTTATGTGACCATTACATTATTAATAAGCTAAATGATGTTCCTTAGTTTAAAAATTAACCAAAATACAATCAAAGATCCCAACGGATCGTAATATTTTTTTAGTGTTTCGTGATATATGGATATGATTAACTCTCCTTTAGATATGACACATCTATGAAGATCATATTACATTTACTTAAGCCAAATATTATACCTGAATCAAGTAAATTGGTTGTTTGCCATAATCATAAAGATTAACAAGAACTAGGGTTAAGGAGAAATCACTCAATTGGAAGGGTCATTTTTCTTTCGTAATGTTGTTTTGCATGACAAAATTCTTAATAAAATATGTTTAAGGGAAAAATAGAAACAAAATATAGTTATTAATTGAAACTAATTGAAAGAAAAGAAAAGGATTGTTGTTGGAAATTTCGTATCACTCAATTGCCAAATGATACTAGTCAGATGGTAGCTATTAGTCTTCTATGGTCCAAATGGGTCACTTTTCTAGTTTGTTGGTGGAGAAGGCACCATTTGGATGATAGCGTCAATTTAATTGGTCTTATGTATGGTATTTGTATGCATTTTGTGGTTAATGTCCATAGGCTTATTACTTAGATGGTTGTAAGATGCCACTTAGACAATAGACCCTATACCTATAATTTTTGAACATGTTCTCCCTTTAATGCTTACGAATTACCTAATAATAACACATAGCTCTCTCAAGTGCCTGGTATGCAACCTGAACTTGTTCCAATATGCAATCTTTTCATCATTCTGTGAATCTATATAGCTCGAGCTCTTGTAACTGGACTAGCTAAAACTTGAACTTATTACTAGCTTTAGTTTATTGAAGATTTTCTCTCATATCTTTTGGGTTTTCATCTTCTACTAGAACATATATCGAGACAAATCCGATACATTAGAGGTAACTGAAATGCCATAATCTCTTGGTAGCTTAAGTTTATAAGCGTTATCATTTATCTTTTCTTTAATCTTGAATAAACTGTCTACTTGAGGTGTTAATTTCTAAGCTCTAGCTCCTCGAAAATATTCCTTCCACAAGTGCAACCAAACATAGAATTCTAATTGGAATCTCATCAGCTTCCTTCCTTTGTTTCATTGCTCCAACTATATTTGCCACTTGCTTGACAAATATTTAAGAAACCTCTAATTTAGTTGCTAGATCTACTTGGCGTAAGTACATTAAGGTTAGTGATTTAGGGTTAAGGTTTCAGGATTTGAAGGTGGTAAGAGAAATGGGGTTTTTTTTAGGGAAGAAGGGGCTTCCAACAATTTTATTATAGTTTTTTTTCCTTCTATGTTATAATTTTAATTTTACAAACTAGAGGATTAAGTATTAAATATACTAAAAAAACATGGATACTTAGTGTGAGAAAAGGTAAAAACATAGGTATCCTTGTAGTATTTACTCTAATAGGTTCTCCAATTATGCTTGTAAACTTTTTCCATGAATATTAATATAGTTAATGGGTCACTTAGTTTAGTTGAGATGTCGATTTTTACTGTTTGTGTCTATTTTGTAAGTATCTTCATCTTGCTTACTTTGCAATATTCTCAAACAATTACCTTAGAGTTTACATACAAGTATAATTTCCATTTATAAGCCAGTATATAATCATTTTATTTTTAGGGCTATTGATTGAACTAAACTAAACCTTAACCTAATTGAACTGAACCATAAAATATGATCCCTTTGTTTTTCAAATTATTTTGTGATTAAGTTCAAAATTATTCAAATAATTTGTAATTTGGTTTGATAGGTCAAACCAAATTGAATATAACCGCTTCTTATTAAAAAATAAATAAATAAGTGTAACTTTCAAATGTAACTGTAATTACTTTTTTTTTCATTGTCTCTCACCTTATGCTTAGCCTTTGTAGTCTAATCCTTTTCCTTCATTGGGAGTCTCTTATCTCTCAAGCAAATTCATGTACCTTCTTCTATTACCTAAAATGCAATATAATGTTATTTAGCCTTAATTGCAATGTAAGTTTCCTCAATTTAAACATCAACCTTTGGTTTAAAACTCTAATAATTATTAGTATTATGAAATAGAATGAGACATTTTTAAAAACAATTCAAACCAAACCGCATTTGAAGTGGTTTAGTTCTAAACTCCCAACCTATTAAAAGTAGTTCAGTTCATTAAGGGTTTGAATCGAACTGTTTCAAACGAAATACAACTTGGTTTCATCCTTAAAATAAATTGAACCAAACTATGAAATACAATTGAAAAAAGACTTAAGAAGTAAGGGTGAATCGGAAATAAGGGTATGCAAACATCCACAATGAAAGAAGACTTAGTTTATTACTTTTTATTTGATTTTAAGGGCATTAAATGGAGTCTATTACAATTTCCTACTAAGGTACATATGTTTTTCTTTAATAGTATGTGGTGTTGTTAATAGGCTACTTTAGATATGTTTTTTATGTTGTGTGTAGGAGCTTAATTATCACTAGAACTTATCGTAAGAGATTAAAACCAAATGAGTCCTTTAAGATATCAAAGATGATAGTATGGGTAAGTCGACGAACCAAATGCAGTAGCTAACATAAAGCTACTCGGAAGATATGACTTACCAATGAAAAAATCATTTGATATGGCATATAAGTTAATGTCAAGGTCCATTCGCCACTAATCTTTAGCTATTCGATAAGATTCGATAAGAGTATATGAAAATTAGACTTGGAGAGGGATATCTCGTAAAGAACCAATATATTCAATGTCTTAAGAGGAATGTCTTATCGTTTGGTTACAAAGAGAATGGATTATTTCTAATAAGTCCCTAGAGCAACGTTACAATTAAGGAAAATTACAAAAAGACATATATAAAAAGGGGATTCTTAGTACATACAAAAAAGAGTAAATATGACAAATGATAAAAGGGAAAATAGTACAATGTTAAGTGAAAAGGATAGGTAGCAGCTTGTTAATAGTCCCTCACCAAGGAATCTTTGGGAATAGTAGTTAAATTAGATCATGAAGTAGCAGCACTAGGTTGCTCAAACAAGTAAGTAATGTTAGAAGTATTAATAGTAGGCCGAAAGAGAAGTATTCAGCCAACGGGAGCCTATGTTTGAGAACTTGGTAAGAAGCTCTCAATGACTAAATGTTCAAGTAGGACTTGGTGTGTATGGCTTAGGTCCTCATCACTTAGCAAGGAGTTCTTGGCAAGAGAGTAGTCAGCGTTGGCACATGGGTTAAAGCAAAGTAGGGTATACCCATTCAGGGCTCTTAAGGAGTTCAGCTACCATTCTGTTGTACACTATTTCTCATCCTCGGTAGGTAAATAAGAGAAAATTCTTCTGGCGAGGGACTAAAGGCCTTTTAAGTGTGTGCGAATAAGTGGGCTAAAGGTTGATAATCCATTAGTTCCTCGAGGTTGATGATGATTTACCCTCAAATCTTAGTCTTCTTCCTCATTTGGCATATAGGGTATTAAGTCGACAACATTGAAGATATCAGCTATGCTGTACCCTTCGGGCAACTCAATCTCATAGGCGTTATCATTGATACACCTAAGGAACTTATAAGATCCATCTGCTTTGGGGGATAGTTTGTTCGTCCTCTTTCTAGGGAAACGTTCTTTAATTAGGTAGATCTAGACAAGATCTCCGGAAGTATAAACAACTTGTCTCCTTCTTCGGCTTCCTTACTCCTTCTATCGAGCTACAATCTTGGCTAGATGTTCAATAACCTTTTGATGCAACCTATGCAACTTTTTGATACATTGCAGGTTAGATTGGCTTTCTCCCTAAGTGGTCGAGTTGATAATGAGATCTAAAAGTAAATTCAGGTTAAGTTCATAAACGACCTTAAATGACTACCTTAAACAGTGTCCTTCCTGTTGAACTGTGAGCTAAGTAGGTATAAGCAGACTCAATAACAGGTAAGCATAGATCCCAGTCATGTAAATTCTTCCCCATAGCCACTCATAGGAGGTTGCTGACTATCCTGTTCACAACTTCAATCTAACCGTTTGTTTGGGAGTGGTAGGAAGTGCTAAACATGAGCTTAGTATCGATCTTCTTCTATAGGGTCCTCTAAAAGAAGTTCGTGAACTTTGAGTTACGGTCAAACACAGTACTTCTTGGCAATCTATGTAGTTGTACAATTACTTGCAAAAAGAGGTTAACGACAAATAAAGCATCATTAGTTCTATAGTAGGGAATAAGGTGGCTCATCTTGCTGAACTAATTAACCACTACCATAATTAAGTCATGTCTTCTTAGTGTTCAGGGAAGGTCAAGCATGAAATCTATGCTTAGATTAGTCTACGGCTACTCGGGTATAGGCAAGTTTGTATACACTCAACACAGTTCTCTCCTTCCTTTTGTATGTTTACATACTTCACATCTCTCAAGAATTTGGTGCACATCCTTCATTATCCTAGGCCAGTAGAAATTTTCTTTCAATATTTTCGCCATCCTCTTTTCTTTGAAATGGCTAGCTAAGCCTCCAGCATGAGCCTCTCAGACGAGTAGCTCCCTAGTCGAACTACTCGGCATACAGACTTATTTGCCTTTCATTAGGAACCCTTGGCTTATGTAGAACTCGTCCACAACTCCAACATTACACTTAGCCACTAAGGGCCTAAAATATGGATCATGCTCATACTGATCGAGCAATGTGCTAAATCTAAGTACCTTGGCTTACATTATTGTAATGTGGGTATGATGACGAGAAAAGGTATCAACCATAGTATTGGTGCTACCCAAGAATTCTACCCATTTGGCATGATACTAAGAAAGTTTTTATTACCCTTAGAGGTGTTTAAGAGATTCATGATCTAAGTAGATGATGAATTCTCTTGGCAACATTAACAACAAGTAATGTTGTCAGTTTTGCAGTGTTCGAACAAGGGCATATAACTCCTTGTCATATGCAGAGTAATTCGAGACAGCTCCTATGAGTTTCTCACTAAAATAGGCAATGGGTTGGCATTCTTGCATAAAGACAGCACCAATGCCTACTCTTGACGTGTCACATTCAACCTAAAAACTTTCTCAAAATTCGATAGGGTAAGTACCAAAGCAGATGTCAATTTAGACTTTACATCTTTAAAACTCTTCTGAGATTTCGCTAACTATTTAATCTCAAAGTTCTTCCTAGTTAGTTTAGTTAGTGGTGCCGTTATAGAATTGAAGTCTCGAATAAATCTCTAATAAAATGAAGCTAGACCATGGAAGCTCCTGACCTTAGCAACATTAGTTGGCATGGGGTACTCGAGAATAGCTTTGACTTTCTCATCATCAACTCGGACTCCTTCCTCTGAAACAACATACTCGACAAATATAACCTCGCTTTGGCATAACATGCATTTCTTCAAATTACCGAATAATCTTTCAGCATGGAGAATGTCAAATACTAATCTTAAGTACTCAACATGAGTGATGAGGTTGGCACTATAGACCAGAATGTCATCGAAATAAACCATAACACATTTGTCAATCAGTACCCTCAATACATGATTCAAAAGCCACAAAAAAGTACTCGGTGCATTCGTCAAACTAAACGGCATCACCATCCATTCAAATAGACCATCCCTTGTCTTGAAGGCTGTTTTCCATTCATCTTTAGGCGTCATTCGAATCTTATGATAACCACTCTTCAGGTTAATCTTAGAAAAGATATGAGCACCATGTAACTCATCAAGCATATCATTAAGTCATAGGATTGGGTATTAGCACTTAATGGTAATTTTATTGATGGCTTGACTGTCAATGCACATTCTCTATAACCTGTCCTTTTTTAGCACTAGCACAGCTAGCATGACATAAGGGCTCATGGTCTCATGGACATATCTTCGATCTACTAACTCGTCCACTTGATTCTTTAGCTTGGTCGCCTGCTCGGGGTTGAACCTATAGGTAGGTTGGTTTGGCAGTACAACTCTAGGCTAAAGGTTGATGCAATGTTCAATGTCTCTTAAGGGTGGTAATCCTTTTGGCATCTCGGTAGGAAATACATCAGTATATTTCTATAGTAATATCTGCACCTTGATAGGTAAGCTCTCGGCTTCTCTCAACTCCCGAAGTTTCCTAAATAAAAGGAGCACACATTCCTCTGCCTTGACTTCATGGGAAAATTAAGTACGGAAAATCACTAAGGACTTCTACTGTAATGATCTAACAACCTTCTCTTGCGACTCCTGCACTTCCTCAGGACTCATGGGGGTTAATATAACCTTCCTCCCATCCTTCTAGAATATGAAGGTGTTCTTATACTTATTGTGTAATACTTTCAAGTCAAACAACCAAGGTTGGATGAATAAGATGTGTAAGGTATACATAGGAAGGATGTCACATAACACTTCATCTTTGTACCTATCACCAATGGTAATCGGTACTCTAACCTACTCAATAACGGGTAAAACTCCTTTTTCGTTTAGCTAGTGAATCTTGTACGACTTAGGGTGTGGAAGGGTTAGCAATTCTATGGCCTTAACTACCCCTTACACTATGACATTGGTCCAAATTCCTTTGTCAATGATTAAGGCACATAGTTTGCAATCCATTCAGCAATTCGTATGGAAGAGATTCTCCCTTTGCACATTCTCGTTGGCCATAAAAGTATTAAGAGATCGTCGTACAACAAAACAGTGCTTAGCATCATTCTCAAGTGGTGTTACGACATTAAGGTCTTCTTGAAACTCTTCCGGCATCTATTTAACTCCAATATCTTCCTCTCCTTTGCTTGCACTCTCTACTTTGAGTTGGGGGCTTGTCTCCCTTTATAGTCATGACTCAGTGGTTCAAATATTGACTAGCTATGTGCCCATAACCAAAACACTTAAAGCACTTGATCTCTCTGGTCTTTCTTTTTGAGCTTTGACCTTGGTCCCTTCGGACCTCAGTCTCCTCAACCTTACCTTTACCTTGGCCCTCTTCAAGTCTAGATACCTGTCTTTAATAGTCTACCTCGGAATTGTTTGGTGCTCGGCTATGATCTGATTGGCTCGGCAGTCCTAATTTGCTAATGTAGTTCTATCTTTGCCTCTCAAACCTCTGTGGCACTCAAATGGCCTCATATAGACTTCTATGTCTCTATAACTCCATAATATGACCAATCTCAATTTTGAGCCCATAAATGAATCAAGCTATAGTTCACATCTCGGGCTCGTCAATATCACATAGAATCAAGAGCAATTGAAACTCTCGGACATAATTGTCTACTGATCTGTTACCTTGCCTCAAGTCTTGGAGATATCGAAAAGTATCTTGTTCATAGTGTTCAAGAGCGAAACTACTTCTCAAGACTCCATTCATCTCATTCTAAGTTTGAACTTCTTGTCAAGTTCTCAGGTGGACATTCTGCAACCTTTTCCACCACATTACTGCTTATCTAGAAAATTTTGATGCAACTACTCGGATTTAAATAGCATCTTCATAGTCATAAAAGTCAAAGATCTTTTTAATCTTCTCTTCTCATTTTAGGTAGTCATCAACACTACCAGACTCATTAAAGCTTGGAATCTATACTTTGAGATGCTTGGCTTCCCAAGGAGCTCTAAGCTCACGTTCATCTATCCTAACATATTACTTCTCCTCCTCATAGTCCTTGACTTCATTTAACTGGAGTCCCTTCTCATAACTTTTTCGGCATGATGGGGGAGCTTGTTGCTCATTCATTTTTCATCTCAACCTATCTCCCATTTCTCAAGCTCGTTCAATGACAATTCTCTCTCGCGACCCAGTCTCTAAGACCTTTTGCATCGAGATAGCTAGATTAGTTACAATAGCAACAAGGTCCTGTGTCTACTCATTAGTAGTATCTAGTGTTTGTTAGGTAACCTGACTACGACTACAACCACGACTACGACCACGAGCATCACTCTTAGCATTGTTAATATCTCCCTGAACACTAAGATTCAACATTCTTAAAACGAAGCTTTAGAAAATACTCTTTACATAAGAAACTCTTATACAAATAGAAAATACCAAACAAACAGTGAATTGCGAAATTGCTCTATTCTTCCAAATGAAAATAGAGTATATCAAACAGTAAACAGTAGGAACTATCACAACACAACTCTTGGTCATAACCTCAAGCTCTGATACCAGGATTATATGATGTACATAGGAGCTCAGTTATTATTAGGACTTATCGTAGGAGATTAGGACCAAATGGGTCCTTCGATATATTGAAGAGAATGGTGTGGGTTGGTCGATGAACCGAATGCAATAACTAACGTGAAGTTACTCAGAGGATATGATTCACCAACAAATATAACATGACTTCATACTTCACTTAATATGACATATAAATTAATGTCAAGGTTTACCCACTACTAATTTTGAGCTACTCGACAAGACTAGATTAGATTGTATGAAAATTAGACTTAAAGAGGGATATCTTGCAAAGATCCAGTATATTTAATGTCTTAAGAGGAATATCTCATCTTCCGACTACAAAGAGAAGAAATTATTTATAGTAAGTCTCTGGGGTAACATAATAATTAAGGAAAACTACATAAAGGCATACATAAAAAGGGGATTATTTGTACATACAAAAAAGGGTAAATAAGACAAATGACAAAAAGGGAAAATAATACAGAGTTAGGTGAAAATGATAGGTGGCAGCTTATCCATGGTCTCGTACTAAGCAATCTTTGGGCACAGTAGCTAAGCTGGATGATAACGTAGTGGTACTAAGTTATTGAGGTGAGTAAGGAATGCTATAAATATTAGTAGTTGGCCGAAAAAAAAGTACTCAACTAGTAAGAACGTATGTCTCGGAACTCGGTGGGAAGCTTTTAGTAACTAAAGGTCCAAGCAAGAATTGGTGTGTAGAGCCCGGGTTGTCATCACTTGGCAAAGAGTTCTTCGCAAGAGAGTAGTAGGCATTAGCACAAAGGACAGATTAGAGCAAGGTATACCCACCTAGGGTTCTCAAAGGGTTCAGTCACCATTCTACTAGGTACTATTTCTCATTCTCGGTAAGTTGATAGGAGAGAATTTTTCTGGCAAGGGATTGGAGGCCTCTCAAGCGTGCACGAGTAAGTGGGCTAAGGGTCGATTTCCATCACCCTAACCCCTAAGCCCATATTGTCCTCTTTAAGACATGGGCTAAGCTATTTGGGCCTTAGTGCAACCTATTAAGAGTCTGATCCAAGTTACCTTGACCTTTGACTGAGTTTCCCCCAACTTGAGCTGTCACTACTCGTTAACCCTACAATTAGAGCATAGATTTTCTATGGGCAACTTTCTTAAGATGACAAGTGCCACCTTAGATATAATAGCTGGAATTTTTATGTCTAATCTTTTACTAAAATTTTTATTACACAAAATATCAGAAAAGAAAAGTGTAGACAACGTTTTTATCCATAAATGATGCCAAGAGATTAAGGAGTTTTGATTCAATTTGATTTCTTGGACAAAAAAGGCATTTTGAGTAATAATACACTAATGTAATTTGATTGTTTTCAAGTTTTTAAGAATAATGTTAATTTTTTCAAAATTTAATATTTTAATTTTAGTCCTGTTTAATCATTCTTAAGACATAATTTGAAAATAATATTTAAAAAAAATATTTTGCTTTCAGACGGTGCATCAATTTAATTTAAATTGATCGATTTACAATTAAATTAAACTAGATTTATCAAATTAGCCTTTCTTTAAAAATTATTTTGCAGACGTGTATTTAGGCTTTCCATAAATTATCGATGTGACTAATTTTTGAAAAACTGGGCATTTGGCGTTTAATTTTAGCCTGAACAAATTGTTCCTTAATTAAAATCGGTGCAGGCTACTCATGGCTTATATCCATTTTGTTTACAACATAAATTGCATTGGCTAATGGCCTGACAATTATGCATGACACCAAGTGCCAAGCAGACCTGTGTTCAATCCTTGCTTCGAGTGCAAGCGTGCCTATATTTTAGCAGCTACAATACCTTACGTTCTTAGCACATGTTCTTCAACTTCCTTGCTGAAGGTCTAAAACTAAGTCATACGACAAAAAAGCAGCAAACCAGCAGCAGCCGAGCATTCCTGTCTCTAATCCTTCTATCTTTTTTCACCATTTTCAATCCCAATCAATGGCCAAAATCATTTACCACCAATAATCATCAATTTTTTGCCATCTATTTATTTGCCAAAAGATTGTCAGAGTTTTAAAACTTAAACTCCGGCAATGCTTATCTTTTTTATCTAATCTGCACTAAAACTCAGACTTTTTGATGTGGACCGCACAACTAATCAAGGGTAAGTATTAATCTTTATCCATTTGCATCAATTAACAGCCCTTAGATGAAATACTAAGCCACGAATCCGAGTTCAAATTTGAACTCCATTTTTTCCGGTGAATCAATCCATGGAGCTTCAAGCCTGTCTTCTTGCTCTAAGTTTCGATTAGTCTCCAAAACAGACGAAACCATTTGAAAATCCCTCCATTAGTACACACCCAGCCATAGCAAGTTCTCGACCCATCTTCGCAAACCCAGTAACCCCGACCACCTTTATGTAATATTTTAACCACTACATCAAGCTGATCCAAATCACTTTCCCACCACTCCAGAATCTCCCAGCCACTCAGAAACAACCCAGTAAGGTTCATGTCAACCTTAACCACATAACCAGAACGCTCATCTTCACCATCTCTGACTAACCCCTCGCAGCCTCACAACCACCACGAACCCTTTGTTATGACAGTAGAAACCTAAAGCTGCCGCTTATAATCATTCAAACCACCCTGCTACACTGTCATTGTCTTGACTCGAAGTACTAACATTAAACTCCTAGCAGTAGCTAGGAAGGGTCTACCTAAAATCAATGATACCTCGAGATCCTCATCTATATCGAGGATAACAAAATCTATAAGGAAAATGAATTTATTAACTCATATTAGAACATCCTCTATAATGCCTTTAAGGTATATGGTAGACCTATTAGCTAATTGAATGCACATGCACATTGGTTTAGATTCTCTTAACTCTGGCTTTTTAAATAACTTAAATAGCATCAGGTTTATATTGACTTCTAAATTTGCCAAAGCATTATCTACAAACAAGTTTCCAAGTACACAACGAAGAGTAAAACTCCCTGGATCTTCTAATTTATTTGGCAACTTCTTCTGGAGTAATGCTGAGCATTTCTTGTTCAGTGTAATAGTTAAAAGATCCTCCAACTTTCTCTTGTTTGACAGAAGATCCTTGAGGAACTTTGTATACTTTGGCATTTGCAATAAAGCATCTACAATAAAGTTGTTTAAAAAGATCGAGGAATTTTTAGAATTGCTTGGTTGGATCAGGGCAGTCTTGCTTAAGGCGCCATGGATACAAAATGGGCAACTTATACTCCTTCACTTTTGGTAGCTCTACACTCTCTTTTAAGTCAGTGGTTTTAAATTTTCCTTACCCTTAACCTCTACTTCTTTCTCAACTATTTCCTTATCTTCCTTCATCTCAACTTGCAGTTGTCTATCACTTCTTAAGGTCACTGCATTGACATGTTTTATAGGATTTGTTTTAGTGTTCTTAAGCAATGATCCTTGTTGTCTCTTGTTTAACATCCTGGCAATTTGGCTAATTTGATTTTCTAAGTTGTTGATAGAAGCTTCTCAGTTCCTTAAAGTGGTCTCTATTTGTTGCATTCTAGCCTCATTAGATTAAATGTATTTTTGCAACAGGCTTTCCAACCTCTTCTCTAAAGTGGGTGGAGGTGCTGTCGATTGTTGAAATCCTAGTGGAGACAAATTTGATCTTTGTTGTGGCTAATTCCCTACCTGCAATTATTGGCCTTGACCTTAATTTTAACCTCCCCATGAAAAGTTGGGGTGGTCTTACTGTAAGGATTATACTAGGGTCTTGCAAGTTTCCCTAGAAAATCAACTTGTTTTGTTTGCTTGTAACCTATAATCCCCTCTTAGCTAAACTCATTGGGGCTAAACTGTAGTTGTTGCCAACTAGTCAAGAGGAATTCAATTTTCTTACTCATATTTTCACTTAAGTCGCTAGAGACTCTATAGCGTTGAGCTCAAATATGCCTATAACTTTTTGCTTCCCCTTAAGTTTCTCCTATTGGTAATTGTTCATAGCCATACCTTCTATCAAAGCTTAGATTTCTTCAAGCGTCTTGGTATTAAGTGTACCTCTGGTTGCTGCATCTATCATTTGCCTTGTAGAAAGGTTAAGACCATTGTAAAATGTTTGTATTTCCATCTAAAGAGAGAGGCTATGATGTAGATACTGCCTTAACAAGTCCTTAAAGTGATCCCATGTGTCGTATAAGGTTTTACCCTCTATTTGGGCGAAAGATGAGATATCGGCTTTGAGCTTTGCAATTTTCGCAAGTGATAAATACTTCTCCAAGAATTTTTCCGCCAATTCACTCCAGGTTAAGATTGAATTCCTTACTAAGGAATTCAACCACTGCTTAGCTAAGCCATATAAAGAAAATGAAAAGCATCATCGGT
The DNA here is from genome assembly GCA_024138005.1 of Lumnitzera racemosa. Classification (NCBI taxonomy): domain Eukaryota; kingdom Viridiplantae; phylum Streptophyta; class Magnoliopsida; order Myrtales; family Combretaceae; genus Lumnitzera; species Lumnitzera racemosa. The sequence continues at coordinate 17,928,660 of JAMXBC010000001.1, forward strand.
TGCCTCATTAATCTTGAAAGTATTATATATTTCTAAAAAGCTAGAAATATGTGCATTAAGATCTTCGTCTTGGAAGCCGTCAAATTATACAAAATGTTGCACCATCTGAATGATATTCGACTTGGTCTCGAAGTTATTAGCTGCAACAGTTGGTCGGTTGATGCAAGATTGGGTATTTGTTAATGATGGTCGGGAGTAGTTCGACATGGTCCAATTCTATTCCCCGTTGTTGGCTATGACGCCGTCAAGTAAGCTCTCATGACCAGATTCTTGTTATATCGCTTGATTCTTAACTTTGCTCTCTAACAACTCTACTTTGTCTTTTAATCTAATAAGAGATCCTTAGTTTATCGCCACCACTGTTTTCCTGACAGACTACTTCAAATTGCGTAAAGCTGTCCTCTCAATCTTAGGATCAATTTTAATCAAATCCTTTGCCTAGCTTCTTGTCATACACTATACCGAAGAAAACTAAGAATTTAGTTAAAGAAAGTTCCAAGAAAATTATAAAAAAAATTACGAAAAGAAAAGAAATCGAGAAAAGATTAAAAAAAAATGGTTAGATTAATAAATCTATTAGCTTTCTTAATATCAAAAGTCCCTAACAATAGCATCAAAAACTTAATGTGTCAGGCAAGTGTACTTATTAGTTTATAATATAGTGGATATGAGTCCAAATGTTGATCTCATAAGGACTACTATGATTACTAATACTCACTAAATCTTTATTCTTTAACCAGTAAATTAAATTTCAAGAAACTTAAAGAAGTAAATCTAAATTTCTGCTAAAACTAATTTAAAGATTAACTAAGGTGTAGTTTAAGAATTAACTAGAAAATGATTCGATTGGAAATTAATTCAAGATTCAATATTGTACTTAGATCTTGTTTCTCTTAGATCTAACATGTGATTCTCCTAATGATAATCTAATTTATTCTTTAATCTTTCTTGATTAAAAGAATTCTCTACTAAAGTTAATCATTTTCTCAATCTAATTAATCCTAACCATAAAATCACTTATTAGAATTTCTTCTCAATAGCATAATCTAAGATTGCATTATTGAATAATGAATTGTCTATGTTTTAATTCAAAATTCCGGAAGAATCTTGTGAATTATCTTTAATCTTGCAATAACCTTCATTAACTATGCCTAAATCTAATTTTATAAGAAATCTCTTGATTCTCTTGTAAGATATCAAACTCTAGATTACTTCCCACAAAAATAATAACCTAAATTATAAAGTAATCATAGTTAAACCAATAAAAGACTAAAGAATTAAATTAATTAAGAAATAATAATATCACATGAAAAGATCAAGGTTGCACACAACCTAGATATCAAATATTTACTCACTATACATTGCAAAATAAGGATCTAAAAATAAACAGTAGAAAATTATAGAAGCATGAATCATGAAATCTAAAGAAAAAATTGAATATCGAATTGTTCTTTACACCTTGCTTTTTTGAGTGTCTTTGGCTTGAAACTCTCTAAAATTCGTATAAAAATGTTCTTCCCTTAAACAAACCTTAATAAGGCTTTATATAAGAAAAGATAAAAAAAAAATAAGTTGGTTAGAAAAGATACGATTAGGGACACAATTGGGGCTTTTGGTCGTGTCCTAAGTTGTAAAGGTTGAAAATAAGCTCAAAATTCGCTTGAAAATGACACAATCATTTCTTTCGGTTGTGTCAATTTTTATACCTTCATAACTTACTCATTTTAGCAGTAATTTAAGTGAAATTTGTTTCTATCTTCTTATTTTCTCATGTAGATCATTTCAAAACCTAGAAAACAAAATTTTACTCAATTAAGTATTATTATCTAAAAATAAACTTAAATATCAAGGAAAATTATCAAAAGTTACCATGTACAATATGTACAATTAAGAACTCATTAACTGCTAAAAGGACTACTTCCCATCTGAGGCATTAAATACACAATAAACTTACAGCCAGGTACCACTCTGCTAAACATGCCTACCTATAAGTTGAATCCTGGACAAGCTATAAAATTGCAGAGGCAGGTAGATGAGCTAATCAAGAGAAGGTATGTACAAGAGTCCCTAATCCCATGTGTCGTACCAGCTCTATTGGTGCCAAAGTAGGATGGGACATGAAGGATGTGTATAGATAACCAGACAATCAATTACATTACCATTAAGTACAGGTATCCTATACAAAGGCATGACGACATGCTTGATGAATTGAATGGAGTAAGAGTATTCTCCACGATTCATCTCAAATCTGAATACCATCATATTTGAATATGAAAAGGAGATGAGTGGCAAACCATATTCAAGACATGCAATGGATTATACAAATGTCTTGTAATGCCTTTTGAACTATTGAATACATTAAGCACATTCATGTGATTGATGAACCATGTACTTCGAGAACTAATAGGGAAATTTATAGTAGTATATTTTGATGATATTCCAGTCTACAACTTAACTTAGAGACTCATTATGAACACCCCCAAGTAGTTTTTTCGAAACTCCGAGTTGAGAAGCTTCATGCCAATCTAAAGAAATGTGACTTCTACCGACTTAAAGTAATCTATTTCGGATTTGTTGTAAGTGATAGTGGTATATGCATGGATGATAAGAAGGTAAGGGTAATTACCAAATGGCTTGTGCCAGCGTGCTCAGTCGATGTGCGAAGCTTACACAGCTTGGCATCATTTTATTGTCGATTTATAAGGAATTTCAGTACTATTATAGCCTCACTTATCAAGCTGTCAAAGAAGAATGTCGAGTTTAGGTAGGGAGAGAAGGAATAGAAGAGTTTTGAGGAGGTGAAGATGAAGTTAACCACCACTCTTGTCTTAGCTCTACCAAGCTTTGACAAAGTATTTGAAGTAGAGTATGATGCATTCGAACTACGCATAGGTGTTGTTTACGTAAGAGGGCCAACCTATTGCCTACTTCAATGAAAAGCTTAGAGGAGCTACATTCAACTACTTTGTATATGATAAGGAGTTCTACTCATTGATTTGAGCTATGACTATCTGGTTGTGATTTACATTTATCATGAATCCTTGAGACATCTGAAGAGCTAACCTAAATTGTCCCGAAGATAAGCTAAGTGGGTAGAATTTATGGAGGGATATTCTTATGTTCTAAAGTATAAGAATGGCAAGAATGGTGTAATTGTTGATGCCCTATTAAGATTACATGCCTTCTCGATCGAGCTGCAAACTAAGTTACTTGGTTTTTCTATGATTAAGGATTTATATGTTAAGGATGCACATTTTGGTCCAATCTATGCCAAATGTGAAGAAGGCTAAACACTTGATAACTATTACAGGGAAGATAGATACTGTTTAGAAAGAGGAGATTGTGTATCCCAACCTATTATACACGAGAACTACTGGTGCACGAAGCATATGGTGGAGGATTATCTAGACATTTTAGCAAGCAATAAACTCTTGAGGTATTATTATCTTCTAGATTCTTTTATCCAAGGATGATAAGAAATGTCTAAGTTGTATTGGAAGGATGTACCACTTACAGAAGGGCAAAAGTTGAGTCAAATGAAGGCAATATTTACCTTTGCCGATCTCGACCAAACCATGGTCTAAGCTAAGTATGGACTTTATGTTAGGCTTCTTAAGGACATCCTAAGGGAAGGACTCCATTATGGTGGTTGTGGACTGATTTAGTAAGATGGCACACTTTGTATCTTATTCTAAAATAAATGATGCTTTAGCTATCTCTTTTCTTTTCTTGCAGGAGGTCATTAAGCTCCATGAAGTGCTCAGGATCATTGTTTTAGACCAAGATCTAAAGTTCATAAGCTACTTCTAGAGGACATTGTGGAAGCAAATGGAAACCAAACTATTGTTCAATATGTCTTACCATCCATAAATGGATGGACAAACTAAAGCTGTCAATAGGATAGTGGAAACTCTACTTCAAGTTACTATTGGTTAGAACATGACTGATTGGGATCAATGCCTACCCATAATTGAGTTCGCTTATAATATGACTACCTACAGCACCACAAATATGTCACCATTTCAGATCGCCTATGAATTTAACCCTGAATTCCATTAGATCAGGCACCCTTTCTAAGCCAGAATGAAGATTAACCACTCAAAGATAGATTCGAGGCCATTAAGGCCGTGTACCAAAAGGTTGTAGAATGATTGAACTAAGCTGCCAACAAGCTAGAGAGGTAAGGTAAAGGACTAAAGAACAAAGTATTTCAACCTAATGATTTAGTCTGGATCCACCTCAATAAAGATCGATTTTTAAGTTTAAAGAAGAGCAAGTTATCTCTTAGGGTTGATGGACCATTTAGAGTGCTTAAAAGGATCAATCCTAAAGCTTATAAGATTGAATTACCTGAAGACTAAGCAGTCTCAAACTCCTTTAATGTCACCAACCTCCATCCATATGTCCCCAAAGATGAGCAACAATTAGTCGAGCCAGATTTGATGCTAAATCTTAGATAACTCGGAGGCAATGATAGGGATCACGAACCAATCACTCGCTCCCGAGCTTAAGGGCTTGCTCATATGGTTCTCAGAAATGTCTAAGGAGAGTTGAGCCCTAAAGAACAATGTGTTCTCCAATCCCACCTGCCGAATTACTCTACTCTCCATCTCATTAAAGAGACTAAAGAGGTGCCTGACTAGTTGTTAAGTCGACCCCTTCTCAACACATCAATCTAAGGTTAAGCATTGAACTTACCTACTACCAACCTAATATAGCATTGAGGCCAAGCTGACCCGATCTCGAGTTGACCACTAAAGCCAAACAGATAATGGGCCACCCCCTAGACCAATCCTTCCTCAGTTTGGAACATTTGAACTACTAAGCATTTGACCCCTACCTGATCTACTCAAAACCTATTTTGCTCGACAAACAACATCTTAGGGATTACAAAATGGACAGTTGACACACGCACCATTTTCCAACATCCATACTATCCTTTTGAAACCGGATATCCTTTTTTCTTGTTTACAACTTTATAAACTGTGTATCTTTCCTGTTCTAGTAGGAATCATTTTGGTAAATTACATATACTTAATTAGGATGTATAAATATTTGTAAAATGTAATGATCGCAAGAATCAATCAATCAAAATAGTAACATTGAACTTTCAAACATACTCTCCTTTCATAAGCTAAGTACCCTTTGCTTGCTCTCATTTACTCTTATCTAGTCTAATGTGAGCATGGATCAGTGGCGAATACCATTCAACTACACTTGTATGTCATACCAAGTGCAACTTGAGCTTGTATAAAGCATTGGTGAGTCATATCCACCATCGGTGCATAAGGACTGATGCTTAAACCTCAAATTCCATTTATCTTTTTTACCATCTCGTTATTCGGACCCACCCCTATTTTGCGTGATATCGGTAGCCATATGTCACCCCCTTCCCGATGATCCGTATCACATTCCAAAAGGATTCTTTCTTTGTCGTACAGTATATCATTTGCCATTATTTTACCCTTTTAGTATGTTTAAGGAATCTTTTGTATCTTATCCTTTTTTTTTCTTTTCCTTATTATTGTAACCTTAGTTGAGGTTATATAAATACCTCACTTACCTTATATACAGACATCATCACTCATTATTAAAATTACAATTTCCTTTGTTGAGTAACCGTATGTTCTCTCCTTTCCATAACTCTAATCTAGCTCCTTTAGCAAGAGTTAGTGGTGAAGGATCCTAATATTATATTTGTATGTCATATCAAGTGTTAGGATTAGGTCGAGTAAGATCAGTTGGTGCATCATATCTAGCTAATAGCTACTTAAGATTGTTAAACTCCTTTCATTTTATTTATTTATTTTTTTGTATGAGTTTGTTGTGGTACCTCTCCATGTGTACAACCCCAAAGGCACCTCACTGTATCCTTGATTTCTTGTATTTCCATATCAACTAATTGGGCAACTTTCAACAAATTAATCAAAGGGGATTGGATATACAGTGTAGCCAATCTCACTCCCACTTCATTAGTCAAGACTTCTAATTCTAATCTCCTCAAGTCTTCCAACATATGTCTTTGAATAGTGATCAAAGTGGCTAAGTTACCCTATCTTTTTCTAATCAATATGTCTACTATGAGAATTGCCTTAACGGGGTGATACTGAATGTCTATGTCAAAATCCTTTATGAGTTCTAACTACCTCTTTTGACTCATGTTTAGCTCCTTCTAAGTGAAGAAGTACTTTAAACTTTTGTGGTTAATGAAGATCTTGCACTTCTCACCATAAAGATAATGTCTCTATAGCTTAAGTGTCAAAACTATTACTACCAACTCTAGGTGGGTGTGGGGAGAAACAAATTAGGGAGTTATGAAGAGAGAGAGAGGAAGAAAGGAGAGAAAAAGACAAATGAAAGGGTAATGGAGAAAGAAAAAAAGAACATATAAGAAAAGAAAAAAGAAGAGAAAAGGAAAGGAAAGAAAAAAAAAAAGAAAAGAAGAAGAAGAAAAAAATGATTAGAAGATTTAATTTTTCTAATGTCTAATATTTTCAATTAACCTTATTTCCATAATTATAAGTATTAGTTTTTTAATTGACATTTAATAGTCGTAGAAAAAGTATATCCACAATCTCATTATTTTCCTAAATTGAGTATTTTTATCTGTACAATTTCATAATTTCTTCTTTTTTGAATTTTAAACTTAGAATATTGATAATTATATTTTTATTATTTTCATTTAATATATATATATAAGTCATGCATTCAAAACAATGTCTAATTAATCTTACCATTAGTACATGTAGTGCAATATGATGATTTTACGTATAAGATAAATTATATATTATACAATATTTTAAACGTAATTAATACTATTTGAAAAATATACACACATGCTATAAACATATATTACTTATTAAAATGATGCATTCACTAATGGCATTATGTTACATTATTCTGTTACAATTATAATATATATATATATATATATATATATAGCAAGGGTTACATGGTAAGTAAGATAGAAAGGACGGTATATATTTAATATGTACATATGTAATAGAATGATATATATATATATATTTAATAAAGTTTTTATTTTTAGTTATCTAAAACCTGAACAATTAAGTAAAATTATAAATTTAAATTAAAAATAATTATTTGAAACTTATATGTAATAAGGGTATAAATACTAATATTTATATTATAAGAGCGAGTGAAAAAAATACGACTTACATCAGACTTGAGTGAGCAAATAAGATACTTTAGGTAAGTTTCGGATTAATACATTATTGTATTTCAGAGGATTGTTTTATAATACTCGGAGGCTTAGGAGTATACTTGGTTGTGTTTGGTAGATAGTTTGATTATATACATGCTTGTTATGTGCGTTTCTAGATTTTGTTGTGTGATACTGGGTTGATGCTTTGGATTGTAATTGTTTGTTTTGCATGAAATGATTGAATGACTTAAACTATAATTAATTAAATGTATGACTTGTAAATCTAAATTAGATATGCATTACAACCCACTAAGGGAAGTGTTTAGGACTCTCCAACTAGATACTAACCCCTTTGAAAGGCATAGCCTTGGAGTATAATGGTCCCTTCTTTATTCTTAATTGAACTAAATGATAGGAGAAGAAGTCGTGGTAAGGACGAAGATAGTGGTTTGAAGGTAGTTACAGGAGGAGTAGTGTCTTCATTATACAAGCCCGAGTTTAGTCATAAGTTGTTGAAACGTACATTAAACTCTTCAACCCAAATTAGAGCATGTATAATTTCTTTAATCTCACAACAAGCCGGAAAACGTTGTGCGATGGCATTTGTCTGTTGCATTGCATTTAAATAACCGGTTGATAACCTTACTTGTGTTTAATGTATAGTCTTATGTCTCCATCCTAACTTATTGAGCAGTTGGTTACTCATATCCTTGTAGATATTATTACATATGCTAGCTTGGAAGTAGCATTATAACTGTTTTAAAGCTAGCTATTGTTGTTCCCTAGGGAGTGAGGATATAAAACTGAAGAACAGTTACATTTTTTAGGTTAGTTCTTAATTTAGAATCTTTTATTGTCAAATAATGTATTACGAAAGTAATGTGCCCTAAAAAGGAAACTTACTTTAACCAGAACTTACACTTAGAGAAGCTAGCATACAACTTTTTGTTTATAGTCTATTCGACACCTGCCTCAAGTGCTCTTAATGCTCTTCTTCACTTCTAGAGTAAAATAAGATATTGTAAATAAACATTAGTAAGAACTTGTCCAAGAAATCTTTGAATACTCTGGTCATAAGATCCATAAAAGCGACCAGCACATTTGTCAACCTAAACGGCATGACAAAAAACTCATATAATCCATATTGTGTTATGAAGGCCATTTTATGCATGACTTCTTCTTTAATCCTCAACTAATAATATCCAGATCTCAAATCTATTTTTCAAAAGACTCGAGCTCCTTATAGTTTATCAAATAGATCATCAATATGAGGAAGGGGATACTTATTCTTAATCGTTATGCTATTTAGATCTCCATAATCAATACAGAGGTGCATATTGCCATCTCTATTGATGTTCCGTAAAGCTTAGTTATCACAAGATCTTATTGTAGTGGGCAAAGATAGGTGTTTTGAGATATTGAAGGAAACATGAAATGGGTAGTTCAATAGTTCCAATAGCTTCGTGAAGTTACTCATCAAATATAACATACTAAGGAACATTACATTACTTAGCCTTTACTTGATATTATGTACAAGTATAAAACTAAGCCACTCGCTACTAACCTCAAGCTACTAGTAAAATTAGTTAAGAGTGTAAGGAATGTACTTGGAGAGGGTTTCTCGTAAGAACATAGGGGAATATTCATTAATAGTAATAATTAAATTAATTTCAACTACAAAGATAAGGAATTGTTTATAGTAAGTCCCTAGGATAACAGAAGGAAAGGATGAAATTACAAAAAAGGTAATATAAAAACAAAGACACCTAGTACAAGCTAAAAATGGTAAACACAACAATCATACAAATGGGGAATATAGTACAATGTTATAAAAGTGATGACAAGTGGCGCGCTACTGTTACATTTGTACTTGAGGTAGTGAGGCGTTGGAACTGAGCTGTTTAGATACGGAAATAGGTCGGTAGAGAAGGGCTTAGAGGTTGAATCAAAGACCTCAGTACTGGCTAAGTCAGCCATCCTAGAAGGGGTTGTGAGCTTAGCATTTAGGAATAAAGTAGAGTGATCCGGGTTAGGTACGAAAGGAGTTCAATAACATGCCTTCCTGATACTGGAGCTCATCCTAGGTGAGTTAAGAAGATTGGATTCTTCTTACAAGACCTTATAGGCCCTTGAGACGAACTCAGGTAAGAGATAAGGCATTAAACCGAAGATGTTGAAGGTCGATGATACGTATCCTTCTAGCAACTCCAACTTTCATTGTAGAACCTTGAAAGGACCATTAGACCTGGGTGATAGCTTGTTTATTCTTTTCCTTAGGAACAACTCCTTATTGAGGTGAACCTAAATAAGGTCTCTTAAGCTGTAGACAATGCTCTTTCAACCCTTGTTTCCTTATTCTTGTTTTTCGGCCTTTATTTTAGCTAACTGCTCGGCAACCTTCTTATACAGTTTCTAAAATTCCTTGATATGCTGTAGGTTGGATTGACTTTCTTCTCTAAAGGTTGGGTTGGCATTCATGTCTAAGGGTATGCTCGGGTTGATTCCATAGACGATCCCAAAAGATCTCCCTATCGAGCTATGGGTTGAGTGGTTGTAGGTAAGCTCAATGATAGGCAAACATAAATCCCAGTTATGCAAATTCTTCCTAATAGTTGCTAGCAATAAACGACCAATCATCTTATTTACTACTTCAATCTATTCATCCATTTGGGGGTGATAGGAAGTACTAGACATCAGCTTAGTACTAAGCTTCTTCCATAGGGTTCACCAAAAGAAGCTTGTAAACTTTAGATCTCGATCAAAGACAATGCTTTTAGGGACTCCATGAAATTTACAATTTCTTGCAAAAAGAGGTTAGCAACATATAAAGCATCATTAGTCTTATGGCAAGGGATAAAGTGGCTTATTTTGCCGAACCAATTGACCACCACCATGATGGAGTCATGCTTTCGAGCTATTTAGGTAGTCCAAGCATATAATCTATGCTTAGGTCCATCCAAGGCTAATCAGGTATAAGTAGAGGTATATACTCCCCATAGGATTCCCTTCTTTAGCTTGTTTACACACCTCGCACCGTTTTAAAACCTTACGTAAATCTTTCACCATCCCCAGCCAATAGAGTTGTTCTTTGAGAAATTCAAATGTTCTCTTTTCCCTAAAATGGCCGGCTAAGCCTCATACATGAGCTTCTCGAACTAATAGTTCTCAAGTCAAGCCGTTGGGCATAAACACACGCTTACCTTTCATTAGAAACCCTTGGCTCAAATAGAACCCATCCACGACAACTCCATAATTGCACTTGATCACTATGGGTCCAAAGTACAAATCTTACTCATATTAATTTGGGAAAATACTAAACCCAAGTATTCGAGCTTATAAAGTCGTAATAAGCGCGTGTTGACATGATAAGGTGTTAGCTATGTTGTTGGAACTCCCTTTCTTATACTTGATTACATAGCAAAAAGTTTCCAAGAATTTTACCCATTTGGCATGATGTCAGGAGAGTTTCTACTGACCTCACAAATGCTTTAGGGACTTATGATCAGTATAGATGATGAATTCCTGAGGTAAAAAATAATGATGCCAATTATGAAGAGCTCAGATAAGGTCATAGAACTCCTTATCATATATTGAATAGTTTAAAGCAACTTTACTAAGTTTCTCACTAAAGTAGGCAACAAGTTAGTGTTCTTGCATGAGAACAACACTAATAAAGACTCCAAAAGTGTCACATTCTAATTTAAGGACTTTATCAAAGTTAGCTAATGCAATTGCTAAGGTAGAAGTCAATTTGGACTTGTTATCATCAAAACTCCTCTAAGCTTTCTCTGACCATTTAAACTGGGAATTCTTCTTAGTCAACTCGATTAATGGGGTAGCTTTAGAACTGAAGTTTTGAATGAACCTTCGATAAAGCAAAGCTAAACTATGAACACTCCTCACATCAGTGGCACCAATAGGTGTTGGCCAATTAAGTATAGCTTAGACCTTCTCGTCATCAACTTAAATTCCTCCATCAAACATAACATATCTACGAAACACAACCTCACTTTGATAGAATACACATTTCTTCAAGTTTCTAAACAAATGTCTTGCTCAAAGAATATCAAATATAGATCCCAAGTGCTTGACATGAGACAAGAGGTCAATATTATATACCAAGATATCATCAAAATAAAACCATAATATACTTACTGATCAATAATCTCAAGATATGATTCATAAGTCACATAAAAGTGCTCAGGGCATTAATCAATCCGAAGGGCAAGACCAACTACTCAAAGAGACCGTCCTTCATTTTGAAAGCCATCTTCTACTTGTCTCCTGGTTTAATTTAGAGTTAATGGTAGCCACTCTTCAAATCTACCTTTAAAAAGATTCGTACACCATGTAATTCGTTTAATATGCCATCCAATTGAGGTATAGGATACCCGTACTTGATAGTGATTTTGTTGATAGCTTGGCTATCAATGTACATCCACCAAGAGCTATCCTTCTTTAGTCCTAAAATAGTACGCATAGTATAAGGGTTCACACTTTCTCTAACAAACCTTCGATTAATAATCTCATTAACTTTCTTCTTAAGCTTGGCTATGTACTCGAGATTAAGCCTATAGGTAAGTTAGTTCAACAAAGTTGCTCTAAACTGGAGATTGATATAGTACTTAATACCTCTGATAGGGGGTAACCCCTTAGGTAGCTCATTAGGAAATATGTCTGCATATTCTTGGAGTAAGGCTTACACATTCGTTAGCAAAGCTCTATCGTCCTTTAATTTAAGTAGTCTTTTCACTAATAAGAAGACACACTCTTCAATCTTAACCTCCATAGAGAATTGAGCTCGGGAAATCACTAAGAATTTCTTTTATAAGGACTTGGAGATCTTAACTTAGGATTCCTAAACTTCTTTAGGGCTCATAGGAGGTCAATGCTACTTTCTTATTATCCTTCTAGAACATGTAAGTGTTCCTCGTGGAGTACTCTTAAGTCAAATAACCAAGGTCGACCAAAAAGTATGTATGAGACACACATGGGTAAGACGTCACATAGCACCTCATCCTTATATTTGTCACCAATGAAGATAGGTAGTTTTACTTACTTACTAACCAAGAGTCCGCCTTTCTCTTTAAGCTAATGAATCTTATAAAGTCAAGGGTGAGAACAAGTTGATAACTTTAGGGCTTTCACCACTCCTTGTATAACCACATTAGTACAATTCCATCTATAATTGAGGCATACAAATTGCCATTCACACGACAGTTCATATGGAAGAGATTCTCTCTCTGTTTATTCTCATTAGTAGCAAAGACGTTAAGGGTTCTTCAACCAACCATACAATATTCCCTAAATTCAAGTCAGGTCAAGGCATCAGGGTCTTCTTAGAACTCTTCCAACAAATGCTTAAAAAATATCACTTCTTCCTCTTCTTCACTTGCACTCTCTATCTTGGTCCGTAGGGTCTCACCCTTTATGGTCATTACACATCAGTTAGGACATTAGTTAGAAAGCTAAGGCATTTGAAACATTTGATTTCTCTAGTCTTTCATCCTAAACTTTGACCTTAGTCCCTCCTAACATCTGGCTCCTTAGCCATCATTAGGTTAGCTTAGAGCTTGACCACGTCAGTCTACCTTGAAATGATGTAAAGCTCGACCATATCTAGGTCAGCTTGATATGCTGGGTCGAGTAAGTTAAGCTTGACTGAGCTAAGTGCATCCTTGCCATTCTACTTGCTGGGCAATTCATAGCTCATCTAAAGTCCTTATCTTCTGCACTTCTACTATGTCTTTTATCTTAAGTCCTAAACCATATATAAATCTCACAATGGTTTGTGCTTCTAGCTCATAAACATCACATCGAATCATCAATAACTAAAATTCATGAACATACTCATCTACATGTCGGCTACCCTGCTTGAGCTCTTGAAGACGTTGGAAAGTATCCTATTCATAGTGTTCACGGACAAACATATTCCTTAAGACTTGCTTCACTTCATTCTAAGTTCTGATCTTACAATATGCTTGCCGTCATGTAGTTTACAATTTCTTCCGCAACAATGTTGCATATCCAAAAAACTATAAAGTAGCAACTCAAATTAGGACAACATCCTCATAGTCATAGAAGTAAAAAAATTTCTCTAACTTCTCTTCCCAACCATATACTCGTTTGTACTTCCTATTCTAGAGAAGCTTGGAACCTGTACTTTAATGTTCTCGATTCCTTGAGGAGCTTGGAGGTCTTACTCATCAAACTCATGACACTGTTTGCCTCTTCTTCTTCTTCTTTAACTTCCTCCAACTTAAGTCTTCATCTAACGAGTCCATCAACTCAAATAGGTTGTACTTGTAGTACATTCATAGAATCGAGATCTTGGATTTCTATACCCTCCCTTCTTAGTCTATCCCATATGCTTCAACTATACTCAACATTTCTATCTTAGGGTTATGCATCTACGAACCTCTATACGATCACATTTGAGTTGGTAACAATGGCAGTAAGGTATTGAATCTATTTGTCAGTACTTTAAGAAGTTTGTTACTTAATACGACCACGTCTAGGTGCATTACTCTCAATATCACCTATCGCCCCTTATTCACTTGGATTCAACATTTCCACAGCAAAATCTCAAAGACAACATAAACCAATAAGAGATCCCCAGGCAACACTACCTTACATAATGCTTTAACAACTTACTCTATTTGACTGTAGTGAGAACAAAGTAAAACAAAGTGTGTACAACACTTACAATAAAGTTTAACAAAGCCACTGCTTAGCTCTTAGTCACAACCTCAATCTCTGATACTAGAATATATGATGTACCTTGAAGCTAAATTATCATAAGGTCTAAACATAATGAACAAAGATAGGTCCTTCGAAATATCCAAAAAAACACAAAAAAGTGGGTTCGGAAGTTCCAGTAGCTTCATGAAGCTACTTACTAGACATGGCATACCAATGAACGCTACACAACTTATCCTCTACTTGATATTACGCATAAGCAAAGAACTAAGGTCTACTCACTACTAACCTCGACTAGTAAGATTAGATAAGAGTGTAAGGAATGTACTTGGAGAGGGTTTCTTGCAATAACATGGAGGAATATTCATTAATTGTAATAGTCAAATTAATTTTGGCTATAAAGATAAGGAATTATTTATTGTAATTCCCTAGGGCAATAAAAGGGAATGATGAAATTGCAAAAAGGGTAATATAAGAATAAAGACACTTGGTATAAGTTAAAAAGGATAAATATGACAATCATATAAAAGGGAATATAGTACAATATCAAAAAAGTGATTATAGGTGGTACGTTGCTATTGCATCTATACTTGAGGTAGTAAGGCATTAAAACTAAGTTGTTCAATCACGGAAACAGGTTAGCAAAGAAGGGCTTAGAGGTCAGAATCAAGGACCTCAGTACTGGTCAAGTCAGCCATGCTAGAAGGAGTTGTGAGCTCGGCATTGAGGCTTGAGGCAGAGTAGATCATAGTACATCCAAGCTAGGCATGAAAGGAGTTCAGCAACGGGCCTTCCTAATATTGGAGCTCATCCTCAACGAGCTAAGGAGTTAAACTCTTCTTACAAGACCTTACAGGCCCCTAAGATGAGCTCGGGTGAGAGATCCTGAGGTGGACAGTCCATCATTTCTTCTTTACAAAAAGAATTGGTACACCCTAAGTTGATGTACGGAGCTTGATAAACCCCTAATCTTATAGTTCCTATAATTGCTTTTTCAATTCAATAAACTCTACTAGAGCTATTCTATAAGCCGCTTCAGAGATCAATTTTATTTAAGTTACCGAATCTATACTAAACTCAATCTCTTTGATTGGAGGCAATCCAAGCACATCCTCTAGGAAAGCGTCTTGGAACTTATCCACTACTAGAACCCTTTCCAATTCCATAATCAAACTTGAGCTTGTAGTTAAAGCTGCTAACCTACTATTACTCCATAACTCATATGAGGAGACCCCAATGGCTTCTATTCCTCTAATTGGAAACTAAAAGGCTCTTCATTCTTAGGAATGAAATAGACTAACTTGTTGTAGCAGTCTATAGTAGCATAGTTACTTGACAACTAATTTGCTTCCATAATTACATCAAAATCAAACATTTCTAAAATATACAAATCAATTACACTTTTACAAATCTGACTTAACAGCTTTCCCATACCCAAGGGAGACCTAATATACAAAGAATCAACTAACAGTTCAGCTATCAGACTACAAGCATTTACAAAAGATTCATCTATATAAGACTAAGTGTCATTAGTGTCAAATAATGCGTAAGCTCTGGTAGAGTTCACTAGAAGCATACCTGCCATGGTGTCACTCCCCCGATTCTCTTAATAGTCCAACTACTACTGTTGAAGCGCAAAAACTCTTGTAAGAGTTCTCCAGCTTTAGTATGTAGTCATAACTCTACCTCCTTAACCTCTACCCTGGAGCTTGAAGTTTTGCAATAGTGCTAGCTATTAAATTTAGGGTAGTATAGTAACATTGCACTCAAAAGTTTGATGTCCCTTATATTTATAACTAAAGCAAAATGTCTAAGGAATCTTCACCTTTTCTAGGCATTCTTTGCTAACATGCCCTACCTTACCATAAGAGAATCATGCTTCATCTAGCTACATGCATTTTGAGAGATCACGTGGGCCTCTACACTTAGTATATGGAAGTCCCCAAACTAGCACCGATGGGGGTAGCATTAGCAATAAGGGAATAGGTTTAGTAGGTAGAGGCTTAACAGCCTTAGTTATAGGTTTAAGTTGCTAAAGGAAAGGTCTCTTTCCCTATCTTGAATTACTATACCTAATACAGGTCTTTTCCTAAGAACCACTTTTCCTTTAAGAGACTTAGTCTCATCTTCTAGCATCTCATTTTGACTCTTTCCATCTTTTTGGCCTTATTAACTACCGCTACTTAGGTTCCTAACTTAAAGGATCCCACTTCATGATGCAAAGTGGCTCCTAATCCTCTAATAAATCTTTGTACCTTAGACCCTTCGTTAGTTCTCCAAGCCTCTGGTAAGAATTTGTGTATGTGATTTAGCTTAGCTTCATATTGCGATTTCCCTACCTATAATCATAGTATTGACTTACCAATCTCTCTTGAATGCTTTTAGAGAAGTACCTCTTGTAGAACAATTCTCTGAACATTGCCTAAATAATAGGAACATTTTGGAGTGCTCTTTCTCCTTCCTACCAATCAGCGATGGTAACCTTTAACATATATGTGACAAATGACACCTTCCTATAGTAAGGGATCTCAAAACCTTCAAAGACCCTCTCAATCTGGGTTATCTACCTCTTAACCCCCATAGCATCATTTGTCTAGGCATGGAATTCATCTACCAATCTCGTAAATTTCTTAAGGGTGATGCCTACCATAGTTATTTCCACCACCTACACTTGCAAAATATCTCATAAGAAAGGAAAAAAAATGCTCTAGCAAAAACATTCTATTTTTTAAAGAAATAATAAAAAAAATAAAAAACTCAATACTATTATTTAGATTAAAAGAAATATTGGAATTAAGTGAAATTAAAAAAGAAAAAAGATTCGACAATCAATAATAGGACGATTCAAGAATTGCCCATTCAAAGTCTTTTATCAATTAATCACTCCTACCATTATTGTAAGCCATGAGTTGCTGTTATTGATGCTGCAGTTGCTCATGCTATCTTTGAATCTAAGCCTATTATCGATTAATCACTCCTAACATATTATCAACAATAGTCAGCAACCTATTAATATCATTTCTGGTAATAAGCAGTTCTTCATTCTATGGCAGCTACTACTACTAACCCCCCTACAGGTTAGCTTCCCTAAGAGCATTACCCTAGCTATCTCTTGCAACTCCTCCCAACTCAACTCTTCTTCTTGATGAAATTTTATAGCCAAAAACAAAACAAAAAAAAAAAGAAAAAAGAAAAAAGAAACTAAGCTTAATGGATGAAAAAGCAGGGAAAAAGAACTTAAAGGAAAGAAAACAAAGATTATAAGATATCGCTATTACTAAGGATTCCCTTGTAAGTACCCCCACTCTTCACAACTCACTATCCTATAGATCATTTGCTTAGCTTCTATAGATTTATAAACCTAAACTCTATACCACTTTAATATGTTACAACCCTAGGCTCAGGAGTGCCACAGAACACCATTTGTCCCCAAAATTTAATGATACATTAAGTTAAACGAGCTACTAAAATCTCCAATAAATGTAATAATTAACACCACAAACTCTCAAAATAATTAATTCTTCACAGTAACTGAATGTAACAATTAATCTCCTTATTAAATAAAACTAAAAAATTAAATTGTTCATGGGTACACAATTAAACAAACTCCTCAAATAATAAGTTTCCTCAGTTGATTATATTAAGTTCCTCATATCTCATCCTTGTAATAATATTAGTATTCTCCCGAATCCTCATCCTGATAATAATAGTATGCAACACTGTTTCATAATAAGCTACCGTTTATCTAATGTTTCTATAGTTGAAAAAGAAAAGGAGTGAGCCAAAGCCTAGTATGTATAACCCATAATCACATATACATGCCAGGTAATATACAAAGTCATATGCATTAATGCATTAAATAATAAATGACATGACAACCAATTCACATCTTTTTAATTAATATTTGCAACACAACACAGTCATTCATGACTAAACCTAACTTAGAGTATCTCATGACTCCCCACACAATTCCTAATTGGGATATTAGCACTATAGCCCCCATTTGAACTTAACATTGGGACATTAGTACTACGACTCCTAAACATCACCTCACCTACTTGGTTCCAAGACACCGATACTAACTAAGACCCGTAGACATCAACCTATTCATAATAAGATAGCGTTCCATCGAGCAAATGGTCTAAATACTTTTGATGATAGGACAACATTCCACCAAGCAAGCGAGTCATAAGAATTTTAGAACAAGGCAATGCTCTACGAAGCAAGCAATCTTGAAACTTTTGAAAACAAAACAATGCTCCTCTAAGTAAGTGGTTTATAAGATAGTCCTCCACTAAGAAGGCAATCCTTAAGAATTTTAGGACAACACTATATCGAATAGGCGATCCTGAATCTTGCCAAACACTTATCCTAAATTGGTTATCTTTGAAAGTTGTTTTGGAGAAGAAATTATTCAAAGGGAGGAATTGAATGGACAGTGATCCTTGATGTGGCTGTTAGGGAATGAGCCTCTAACAAAACTGACTTCGGGTGTCTATTGGAGAGAGAAGACTTTTCTAGTTGTTCACTAAGTTTTGATTAAACGTGGAGGACTTGTTGGAATAGACAAAATTGGCCACTGGAGCAAATATCTCATAATGGCGGATATTGATAAAGACTTGGCCGTCAAGGCCAAAAAAAGCTCTTGAATTGACTTGGATTGAATTATTCAAAACCTAGTTACTAAGGTTGACTTTAAGAGGAGAAAACTCTTCAAAGGTGAGCAGCTACTTGAATTAAGCCTATGAAGATGCTCAAAAGACTCGAATTTGAGAGAAATAGGAATGAAAGGTTCTCTAAACTCTAAATTGTTTTGAAAAAATTTCCTTTTTCTTTTTTAAATAAAGTTCTTTGTCTTCTTCCTTTTTTTTTGCATTTTTTTTGTGAAAATTAAGGTTACGGTCGTTATTACAAAAAAAATTATTTTTTTGAATTGCTGATAAGTAAGAAGGCCTTACGGGCTTTAGATACTACTAATAAACGATGGGCTTGCCCCATTGCTTGATAGTCATTTACTCTTTTGTAAATATTATCTAAAACTTGGGCTTATGATTAAAAGTTATGGTTGATGGGATAAATTAGCCTCTCATTCTCTTGGTTCACTTAAGGGATTATATTTTCATGTCTTTGAATTTGCTAAGGCTTTATCATGGTTCATCTAATCAACACAGCTGTTTTGATGTTATTCTTCTACATGCCATTCTTTTCAAGCTTCTAGTGGGCTTTAATCTTCATCATGGGCAAATGACCATTGCTTGTTGGATTTAGATTTCAACTCTTCATCTTCTTATCTTAAAGTAGGTATTCTACTTATTGAATTATCTAGTTTAAGAGGGCTTCCTCGCTTTCTCAATTCATATTTCACTTTTGACTTCAGATTCCAAAAATTATGGTCCATTTTGCAAATGATACAACTTGGTTAACCAACTAGGTCTTTTTCTGACTTGTAATTCAATATAGGCTTTTGGTTGATGGTTTTAAAAAGATTAATGAATGGGTCTATTTTGAAAGAATTGTCTTCCTGGGTTTACAAGTCAAAAACCCTTAGGAGAGCTCCTAGTTTTATGAGTAATGATGATTCTTTCCCTCTAATCAAAAGAGCTTATTAAGGGTAGTGTTGTAGGAGGGCTCATAGAATGAGATGTCCCTTGAGCATTAAGCTATAAGCCTTATCTTCTTGACGTGCTTAGGCTTCTTTAGGCTTTGAAAGGAGCCTTGAGACTTTATGCTTTGATCACCTTTTAATTTGTTACTTTTTCTTAAAGGATACAAATTGATGCCCCATTTCTCTCTCTCTCTCTCCTCTTTTTCCTTTTTTCATGATATTCTCTCTTTGTCTTTTTCTTCTTTTTGTAACTTTTTCCTTTCTCTCTTTTTTGTTTCCTTTCACTCCTTATGGGCTTCTAATGGAATAGAGATGCTCGCTTCATTTCTCTTCTTAAATGGCTTATAGCTCAAAATATGCAAGTCTTCTAGAATTGAAGTTCTTCTTCCTTTCAAAGGGAACAAGTTATCAATGGTAATGATTACTCATGAATTGGTGTGACTAAGGTAAGCACAAATTAGTTTATCCTTTTTCTTTAAATTGATAACCCTAACCTCCTAATTTCGTTAGTGTATGGTAGTTATTGATAGGATTTAATTTTGAAATCTCTTCTTTAAAGGTCTCAATGGGGTTGGCAAGGGATATATATATATATATATATATTGTGTTTAGGATAGAAAAATGAATGCCTACCATCTTTTTAATCCATGTACTAAGTTCAAGATAGACTTCCTTTAAGGCACGAGTCTCAATTCTTTACATTGACATAAGTCTCAATTCCTCACATTGATGTTGCTCAACTCTAAAGTGTATTTAAGGACAATGTTTAGGACTTAGTTTGCTTATTTTCATCTTGAATTCTTCAATTAGTGAGATACCTTTACTTATTGGATCTTCAGTTTTTTCTAAAAAAAAAAGCCCCATATTGGATGCGCTTAAGTTGACAAACAAGTGTACCCCCATATTCATTTAGAAACTCATTTCCCCCATTATTTTCCCCAAGACTAGTCATTTTAGTTGGTTCTCTGATCTCGTCAAAATGCCCCCTAATTAAAACAAGCTTGTTAACTTGGCCATATAACTGCCTTAGACAAATTCAATAGTTTGGGCTTGATAAACTTTCTTTGAGGGTTTGATGGTTCCACTCATTCTCTTCATGCCCCAGTGATGAAGTAATAGTGGAGACAGGCTTTAGTTTATCTTAGTCTTTATAAAGTGGATAGGTTGTGTTTGTAGATTAGCAGGCTATGGGAAAGTCTTGTGTTTAAGGTTAGGAGTAAGTAAGGAGTCTTTGCCTCTACTTGGAGTGAGTCGAAAGGTACCATGGAGTAGACTATATTGCATTTAGCCTATTTGGTATGCTAAGAATTGTGTTCAGGTTTATCTTTACTATTGTTTCTTAGTAGGCCTTACTCCCCAACATCAAATCTCAATGGTCCCTTAGCATGTAGTTTCATGGGTCGGGGTATTTTGACATTGGAATGCGGTTTACTTCAAACTTCATGATTCTAGACAAATGACTACAAGCTTTAAGTTAGGCCAATCCGTTGAAAACAATCTTTAAAGCTTATGAAGATCTCTTGCATGTTAGTAAAAACCCATTTTTCTTTTTTTTAAATAAATTATTATAAAATCTTAAAGGAAAGTTAAAACTAGGTAGCATTCAATAAGTTAGCTAAGATCATTGAAGAAGGGAAAGCAGCTAGGCTTAAAACTTTAAAAGATAATTGAAGAAGGAAAAACATCCTATAAGCTAACTTGAAACCATTAAAGATTACTAAAGAAGGGAAAGTGTCAAGAAATGCAAGAAGGGAAAGTATCTTATGGGCTGGCTTAGAACTTTTAAAGTTGATTGAAGAGGGGGAATCGCCTCTATGAGTTAGCTTAGAGCCTAAAAGACGACCGAAGAAGGGAAAGCACTATGTAGGTTGGCAAAGAACCTAAAAAGATGACTAAAGAAGGAAAAGCCATTTATGGGCTGACGTAAAACCTTTAAAGATGATTAGAGAAGGGAAAGCCTTCTATAGGCTAGCTTAAAGTCTAAAAATGCTTATAAAAGAGGGATAGCGTTTTGGGAGCTAGCTAAAACCTTAGCAAAAGTGGTGGTTATTTATAAATTATAAATCCTAAAGAAAGTGACAAAGTTAAAAGGTGAAATGGCTGACATGACAATTAAATTAATAAGATTGAACAAATGAGTGAAAATTTCTAAAGTGACAACTATTAATAGCGTAGAGAAAAATTAAGGAATCAAAGTTTTTTTTTTCTCATTTTTACTTCTTCTTTTTTTCAATAATCCTTAACATGATGAAGATTTTATTTAAGATAGATGTTACCTACATGAGTGACAATTTGTAAGACAACCAAAGGCAATGAAACAAGATTATTTACAGCTTAGAAAAAGTTTAAATGCTCCTTTTTTTCCCCTTTCTTCTAGTTTTTTTAAAGTTAATTGAACAATTGTCTAACTAATAGAAAATGTGACAAAAATTTAATTTTTAATCTATAATGTGATAGATTAAACATAGTGAAAAACAAATTTTATTTAAGGATTATACATATTTACATGATAGGTTATAGGTAACTATATAATTGCATATTTATAACTCTTTGACCCTAAAAGGGAAGTATTATTTACAACTTAAGGACAAAACAAAGACTCTAATTTTTTAATTGCTTTTACTTTTCCTTTCTTTTTTTTTCAATTTTAATTTTCAAATAGTCATTCCCAAGTTAAAAGATTAAAAAAATTAATTTATTATCTTGAGGGAAGAAATAATAATTGAATGTGCTAATAAGATGATTGCTAAGAGAAGGAAATAAAGGTGCTAGTGATGATGACCTAATTTTATAAGTTTCTAACTATTGATAAACTTAAAGAACTGGTAAGGTATTTTCGGTTTTTCTCATTGAACTTTTCATTTAGCTTTTTTTTTTCTTTCTTTTTTTTTTCAGTTTCCTTTTTGGTATTTAGGACCAATAGGTCAAATCAGTTATAAGGCCCATTTATATAAAGTATTTATAGGATAATCTAATGGAAGAGAAGTCTAATAAGCACTATTTATACGATTGCTAACTTGTAAGGAAACTTATGGGTAACAACTAATAAAAACCTAAAAGAAAAAATTATTTACAAAGAAATTATTACTTAAAGGAAAAGGCTAATTTTATTGTAAAGGTGATAAAAGGTTACGGGTAGGTTATAAATATTAGTGGAGAGAATACTTCAAAGTTGCAATGTGACAAGTTGGAAAACTTAGTGGAAAAAAAAAATATTTTATTTAAAGGTTACATGATATGTTACAAATGATCAATAGGAGAACTTTAAACTAGTGATTACTTTACAATTTTTGTTTACATGGATCTTAAAGAGGTCTTGTTATCAAGTAAGCATGGATCTTAACATATTATGTTAAATCTTGATGGTTTATGGATTAATTTACAAGCTCAAAATGTCTCATAGATTAGTGAGTATTTTACAATATGGAGGGTTTAAGATTATTTATAAGCCATGGGGAAAAGGATCATAATATTTTGAAGAACCTAATTATTTAAAAAAATTACTTACAAGGAGTCCTAAAAGAAATTTTTATCACATAGGTGTTTAGGTTGAGATTATTTAAATAGGTGAATACTTAGGTTAGAATTATTTCACAATGTAGCTATTCAAGAAAGAATAAAGTAGATATATGTAAATAATGAATCAAATAAATCCATAATGAATAAGAAACATACGAATACAAGTCAACAATTGAATAATAACGTAGCAATCGTATTAAGTTATAACTTTATATAATGCAAAAGAAGTATAAAATAGGTTAGACCCTTAATGGGCTTGAAACCCTTTTTTTTTTTTTAACAAAAGGAAAAATGGTTTACAAAATACTTAGATGTTAATGAATTACAACTTTCATTTATTTACAAAAGGTCACACTATTTTTCAATTGCAGGTTTATGAACATGAATGTAATTAAGTAGGTTCTAAAGGTTCTTAAGTTTCAAAAAACCTCACTTGGATTACTGGCCCATTTGAAACTTGAGTAGGGTTGGTCAACTCGGCCCCAGTATTAGTTATACCACATCTAAACAAGTTCGACTACATCTAAACAAACATTTCATGATTTCCCCATGAAAACCCCCTCTTAAAGCTTATTAGGCCTTTTCATATTTTGGATTTCTCTACAATACTTGAACAAGAGTTAGTACAGATATTTATGAAAAAAAAATAATAGAAAAGCTCATAAGGATCAAGCCATGAAAGGAAAAGCCCAATTACCATTTTATTTTTACAAAACCAAAGGCTTAACTAATTAATTTATGGACTTCTCTTATAGTTAGCCCACAAACAAGTTTCTTAATGGAGTCGTCAAACTGTCGAGCTGAAAATTTGATTTTTCTCTTTCCTTAGCCCGATTTACATTAAGCTTAGCTTACTTAATATAAATTTCTTAACCAAATTGAGAAAGGTTTTATAAAAAAAAAAATTGAAAAAAGAGTCACCATTATATCAAAATTAGGAAAAAAAGTCAAATTAGGGTCCACAAGTGGATAAACCCTAATTCCAACTACTGGCCCATGGGTTTTCTAAAAAGACTAGAAAAATAAAAATAAAAAAATTTGAGTTCAGATGCTAATTTATTAAAACCTAAGCAATTTCCATAAAAGAAATTCATAATATCACTTAATGGGTCTTAAATATATTTTCAAAATAAATTGGGCTTTTTATTTCTTAAAAATTTATTTAAAAAAAAAAGAAAAGTGGAAAAAAATTATCATTTTAGGCTACCTAAAGTACCTATATATCCACGAAGTAAGATCAAGCCCACGCCATTCTTAATTGATGAAAACTATAGTTTGTTGACCAACTTTATTTGTTGAAAACTCTTATCACTTTAAATCATTACATTTTATTAATATTAAAAATCGCATTTTGGTCCACTTTAAAAAAATATTTCAAACCCCTAAATTTGGAAAAGCCCATTTATTTGAAAATACCTTTATCATAGCAAAACAACAAAATTATTTATCATAAAAATTTTGACATGCCAACATTACACACCAAAACCAAGCATGGCAAGCTCACTATAAATGAAGCATAATAATTTACTACTAAGTAAGCTTAATTGTTTATTAAGATCACCAAGTATGTCAAATTATTTATTAAAATAAACTCAACATGCCAATTATTTTATACCTACATGCTAATTACTTAACAACATATCATTTATTTTATTAAACACAAAATCATGTTAACAAAAAAAAATTAGAATTTTTGTTTTTCTTTTTTTTTTTAAGAAAAGTCTTATTCATGAATCATTAAGAAAAGAGACAATAATAAACAAAATTATTAATTAATTGACAAAATTATTAAATATTGCAAAAACACGTCATTTAACTAAAACTATAAAATTACAAGATGACAAACACATTTTTTCTATTTTTTGATTTTTCTTTTTTGCCTTTTCTCAAATAATACATACATTTAAGTAAAGGATTGAAAAACTTACTTCCAGCGAGCAACAAACCGGCAACTGGTTCATATACTTCCAATTAATTCTTGAGGTAAGGCCAATCGCTCTCAACTCTTGATCTACGAAACCCTTAAGCCAATTTCTAGAAAACCCTAACTTATCTCCTGTAATTTCAACAAAAATTTTATGTTAGTTATGAAAGAAAAACATCACTCTTGATTCAAATTTAAATTATTCCCTCTTACCATGAAATTGAAACAATTCACCCATTGGGCTTTATTCTATAATGAAAGTTGAATGTTCCACTATTTTATCTCGGATTGATTTGCTTTATAATGAGAGAAATCAAAGAGAGAGAGTAGATTTAGCACTATTATAACGGGAGAGAGAAACTATCAATTGCATGTAATGTGTTGATTTTCAATACTTGGAAGTTAAATGAATGAGTATTAAGGACCTCTATTTATAGCTCCAAGTCGGGAGTAATGCTGAAGAAATGTCTATGTAGGGAAATATCACATCTTTATTGATTAGGTAAGTTTTTTAATGTATGTCGGATCTTTCCATTTTTGGTATAATTTGGATACATTTTTTCACAAAATAATGGAAATTAAAAGTGCACAAAGCTTATGGAAGATGTCCTTACTTGTTTTATGCTAGGTTACATTGTTAATTTGTAAAAAAATCATCAATTTTGCTAAAATAATCAAGGATGTATGATATGGACATTTATTAGTCATTTGATTTTCCATTTTTTAATTTTTCTTATTTCACTAAATGAACATTCTAAATTTTCACATACCTAAATAGCACAATTCACAAGCTTTCATTTTCATATTTTTCTATATTTTTTTGAGGAAAAAAAAAATTATAGGTACACTTGCCATTTTTAAGGCAATTCAACACTCCAACTTTCTATTCATGCGGGGAAATGGGAGAAAAGAAGAAGCTTGGTCAAACTTTGACCATATTGCTAAGTATCATCACATGGTTGGTCTATGTGGCAATTGTACAGTGATACGTGTTGTTCTTAGGACATGCCATGTGACACTACAAGTGACACTTGTTACCACTCTTTTTATTTTTTATTTTTTCTTTTTTTCTTTTCCTCTCTTCCTCTCTCTCTTGTTTCCCCCTCTTGTTTGATTCCATGCCAACATTTTTCACTTTTAATATTTTTAATACACGAAAAAAAAAGACTAGACTAATCATCCAACCATTAAAAAATTATACTATGTACTTTAATGAAATGCAAAGTCTAATAAATATATAATCAAAATATTTTAAAAGAATTAGCTAATTTGACGAAATTAGGATCTTAGATTTTACCAATATTCAATTTTTATTTGAAACTTTAAATGGACATAAAATGTTCATCTTAACTCCGGTTAAGATACGATTCGGAGTCATGATCTAAAAAAAAATGTATTTTCAAAATATTTCAAAATGAGCAATTCGATTTAGGTAAAAAAAATTGATTTTCAATAAATGTTTATTTTTATTCTAGATTCATAATTCAATCCATTTTACATGCTTATTTTAACTCTGGGAGCTGTTTTGACATCGAAAAATGATTTCCACCCTAGATTGATCTAAATGGATCACTATACGATACTTTGTATGATTTTTAAAATTTTCTTTTTTGTCTTTCTTATTTTTCGATTTTTTTTATATTTTTAAATTTTCTTCTTCTTCTTTTTGTATATTTTCACATTTTCAATTTTATTTTATTTTATTTTTTTGCATTTTTCATATTTCGATCTTTTTCGATAAGTAAAGGATTTGAAATAAGAGATGAACTTTGGATGAGCAAAAATTGAGTGTCTACAATCAGGTTTAACCCACAAGGGCTATAATTACTAATATTGCACCCCACCCTTATTATCTAGCAAACAAATTAAAGCTATGAAAATTAAAATCAATATAACCTTAAATAAAGTAGAAATAAATAAACAAAAAACAATAATAATAATTATTAAAAGTCACTTAAACACATAATTCCTTAAATTCCCCTTGAAATAACCTTATAACTTTTCATATTCTTATACCATAGGAATTCCTTCATTAAGTTAACTTATCGCTCGTAACTATTAACTCCTTATGTAGGTTGATTAATTGAAATCTTTTCCTAATAAAATCCTTATGATCACATTATCACTTATTCAATTCTACTATTAGGTTTGACCTTAATCCCTAGAATTTATCTCGACTTTAAGATTGTATGCAACTTCTTCTAATTAAGTAGATCTATTTGATATAGAATTTCTCAATATCTATATATAAAATTAGATTGTTGAATTAATATTATGAAAATATTAATTAAAAAATTAAGAACACATAGAATTAAAGAAACAATAATCAATATCATAAAAAATCTTATATGAAACTAATTAGAGTAACCTAATAAACAGATGAAAAGAAACACATAAAACATGAGAAAAGAAAACCCCTATAACTTTTGAAGAGTCTCTCTTCTTACTTATCGGAACCTTAGAACCTTCAAAATCTCTTCTTCACGAGTGCCAAAAGTATGCCCACCTCTATTTAACTCTAGACTTTAGGATCATTTATAGAAATTCACAAGTCACAATCATATATAAAACCTAGAACATGGCTATGTACTTTAAGCATGTAACTTTTTACTTTTATAAATATAAAGATCTGATTCAAAATTTTTTACATCCGTACAGTATGTATATTACACTGCACATTGCCTTAGATGAATGATATAGAATAATACATAAGAGATGACTTGGAGAGAAAAAGATAAGGTGGAGGAGTAAGTGGTCTTAAGGAACTTGCACTTTACATATTACAACTTAAGAAAGAAGGATTTAAATTTGGTCTATTTCAATGAAAAATTAGTGTTTATACCACTATATAATAGTAGTCTTGACAATCATTTTGTATTAGAATATCTTTGACATCATTTTTTTTCTTTCCCATTGCATTTTTATTAAATTATAAATTACTATTACTTTCACATAGACAAAGAAATAATAAATATTCATTATACCTCTTTATTCATGAGAATGATGTTTATGTACATTAAGTCATATTTATATTTTTTGTTTCCCTCAAAAATTCTAACAATCATAGCATAATTTATTATAGGTGCATTATGCTTATTCTTAACTAGTATATGTGTAAAAATTGAAAAGTGAGTGTGATAGGAACTTTTTTTTTTCTTTTTTACATGGGGAATGAAATTTTACAAAGACGAAGAAGAAAAGGGAGATGATAAGGGCATGTGGATTATATGGGAGAATAAATATTAATGAATATATATGCAAAGATTTTTCACATAAGTTGACAACAAAAGCTTATTTTGGAAAGAAAGAAATTTTATATAATTCATTCCATTGAAATATTATTATTTATATTATTAGATTCTAATGCCTTAACAAAGGCTTATGATCTGTATTTTAAACACGTTATATTACTCAAATAAACTATAAAAGAAGGTTTATGGCTAAACTAATAATTCGTTGGTTGAAAAAGAAAACTTAAATAATAATTTGAGGTAGAACAGAAAATATAATTGTTTCGTGACATTGAGTGACGGTCAAACCTATGGAAGAAGCATATGCCATAATAATAATAAAGACGAGCCTCATGATTGGAAAAATGATCATATCCACAATGCCTTTGCGGAGACTGAGATTGCAGAGTGTAGCAGGCTTTACGACAAGCTGGATCTCGGTGGACCGTCCACGTCCACTGTCAAAATTGCGGCGACGTGTTTACCTGTTCTTCATTGCGTTCACCACCACAAGTGGTCATAATCCTCGTTAAGCAAATGAAATGTACTACTAAAAAGACAGGAAAAAAAAAAAGGTTCTGGGTGAAAATGATCTTTTTTTTTTTTTTTCCTTTCCAAATCTTTTCGCTATATTGAGTTGGAAAATGTAAAATTATATGTTTTAAGGTTACGCCTTTAATGTATGTATGTATATATATTTTCAAACTACGTATTATATAATTAAAAAGAAAGTGCATTCAAACTTAGGGTTAATATTGATACGAGTTAGGTTACAAAAGCTTGACTATAATCCATTTTACCAATATTTTTATTTTTCTTAAAGTACATAATTAGTATTTCTTATTGAGGTTTTAATGGGCGGTCTTGGAAACCCTATTAAAGGAATTTTATTTAAATTATTTTTATATCACATTTGATATGTTGACAATTGGAATGATGAAATAAAATAGAATTAAATATGTATACAATAATATTTGTTAAAAATGTTCTTGACTATTAGATGTCATAATTATGTTAAAAGTTAAATGGACAATTCTAATTAATGAGATAAGAAATGAAATCACGATTTCCCCTTTTAAAAGGTGAAATTGAATTCTCCATAAAGTTGAAATCCCGATAGCAAAGAATCATGATCTTACTTTTTAAAAACACTTTCAAATATGAGAAGAAAAATGGAACCAAAGTCATGAATCCATTCTTAATCTATTCTTGTTGATCAAACGCGATATGCAAAAGTCATAAAAAATATCTAGTACGCCATCATTGATTGAACCATTAGTAAATAACCAAATAATTCATCTCTTTAGATTTTGATTTTAGATGTACCATATATCATAGCTTCACTTTTTTTTTTCCTTTTTTTTTTCCTCCAAATTTTAGAAGAGTTGAACTTACATTTAGCACATATGACTTAAGTTTTTTACATAAATTATTTGTTTCTCAAATTGATCAAGGCATACTCTCTTTTTCTAAGAGAAGCTAGCTATCTATGTTTCTGCAAACAAATTGATAGGAATTAACCCTTTAGACCGATCATACAAAGCTGAGTTAGATGACTCTAAGGACTCACTCGAAGAACATTAACTCGAAACTCTATTCGAGACGGAAATTCTTATCTTGACCTCTATGTTTCCCTTTTTTGCTAACCTAACTATCGAGCCTTCACGTACACCAAACCTATTGAACAATTATGCTATAATAGAATATCCGAGCAGACAGTCCTAAGACTATTCGAGTTGAGTTCCTGAATAGATAATAGATGTCTGTCCCCAACCCTAGCTGACTACTCTACAATGAGACTGACTGGGCTTCGACTTGATCTAGATCGGCTCGGCCTCTAACTGCAAATTCTTTTTCTCATCTACTTTATATTATATTTCTAATGTCCAGTCACCAAGTAATACATATCTTTTGGCATGATATTTCAGAAAGATTGTTTACTTTCCATACTAAATATGCTTTTTTTTTTTACCCTTTTTAATATATATTACATAACCTAATTGAAAGGATACCCTTTTATACATATAAAGTAATTCTAATGGATGGGTATATAACCCCCTACTTAATTGTATGTAGACAATTAATCATTAATACTAGAAATTATTCAAGTTTCTTTTAAGTTTATTAGGTATGCCATAAAGTGGTGAAAAATTTGAATGTAACTAGAGTAAGGGACGGAAGATGAGGAGTAAGGACTTAGGATGAGATGAAAAAGTTGTTAAGGGGTAGATATGTGCTTAAGACTTATTATAGGCACCTCATTTTTGCTCTCTTTTCGTTTTTCAAATTAGGTTATAGAGTCCTAAATTAGAAAAAGTTCAAAAAAAAAAGAAAATTAAAGAAAACCCCCTAAAATAAAGAAATTTAAAAAAATAGGAATTCTAAAAAAAATTTTGAAAAACAGGAAAATAGGAAAAAACAAAAAAAAATAGGAAATTTAGAACAAATACAAAGAAATGGAAAAATTTGGAAAAGTACATAAAAATTTTGAAAAGTCACAAAAAATTGAAAAAAATAAAATATTTTAGAAAATAACATTTTGTTAAGAGTAGATTTTTAATTTAAGTTTAAAAGTTGGGTCGTTGAACCTAGGCTTAGATTTAAATTTAGCCCAAACTGACTGAATCTTAATTGCATATATAAATAAGGCACAGGCCAACGGCTTAATGATAAAACGCATGGACTAAGCACATGGATTAAGCTAAACGATGGGGGTTCGAAACCCACTAGAGACATAAGGATGTTTTCTTTTATCCTTTTCTTTTTCACATATTGCCACATGTCAAAATATCACTAGACCACGTGTCTAATTGTGATACGTGATATGTTATGATTTGTCGTGACAACAAAATTACTTTACCCCTTTTTCTTTCTTCCCTTTCCTTTTTTTTTTTTTACTCATCATTTTCTCAATTATAAATCAACCCAAACACTATGTAAAGGGGGGGGGAGCGGGGAATTCGTGTTTTTTAAAAAAGGATCACACACAAAAATGGAATGTACAGGGATCTCTCTCTCTCTACTACCTTTCTCTTTAGAGTCTTCCTCTCTCTCTAAACCAACCCTCTCTCGAAAAACAAAACATACACAAACCACTCTCGACTCGGACACTGGACCCCTTCATATGACCCTCTTTCTTAATCCAAACCCCTAATACGCAACTGATACCCTGAAACACCAATACACCATCCCCAACCTCTCTCTCAATCAATTGAACCCCCATATTCACAACCGCACCTTGATCGACCCCCATTCTCTCCACATACTCTTAGCCTCCATCCGCGACCTCCAACACATTGAACAGCAATCCTTCATTAGACCCACGGCACTGAACCCCTCGCCATTCAACCTTTATCCATTTTTCGAATCCACTGTCCTCAATCTCTCTTTCGTACACAACCCAAGCTACCTATGCACCATGGCTACCATTGGCTGCACAATTCGCAACCACATCCCCACGACATAGTCCACTCTCAAACTCTCTCTCTCCATTATCCCTTTGTCAAACAAGGACACACATATACAATAGGGGAGGAAACACATACATACAGCCACTCAACTCCTTCTCGCGCGGCTATTCACCGAACACTAACCCACCACCACAACTCTAACTAAAACTACCTCATATACTATGGCGTTGCTCCTTCACCCCCTAACCCCAATAAAAAACACACAAAACCGAAGTCACTCTTTCGTTCAGGTGTCCAGAGCTAACCAAAACCACCCTCACCATACCATTGACCCGCAACTTGATTCAGACTCGGTTGGATCTCCAAAGTCCGACCCAAACTCGACGGATCCGACTTACCTATAGTTCCTAATTTGACCCATGCCTCTTTAACTAAGAGTTGGTCCAAATTTTTTTATTTTATTTTTTTAGTTATTTATTTATTGTCTTTGTTATTTCTTTAAATTATTATTTAGTGTCTTGTATTTTTGTAATGTAACCTAAAGAAAAAAAAAGAAAAAATTAAAAAAAAGAAGGAAGAAAAGAAAAAAAAGAAGAGAAAAACCGACAAAAGGAAAAACAAAAGAAAAAAAGAAGAAGAAGAAGAAGAAGAAAAAACGGAGAGGAATTATTTAGTTTAGTTTTATTTTTATTTTTGCGTTTTAACCAAAGAACCAAAAAATAAAAATAAAAAGTAAATAAACAAATAGTAAAAAAATAAAATAATGATAAAAATAAAGTTACCATATCACTTAGAAAATTTATTTTTCAAATAAATAAGATTAATTTATCATTTTTCAAAATTATGATCCCATTTAGAATTTTTCAAAATAAAGCTTTAATTGGAACTCTTATAAAAGTTTCATCAAATAAGTCAAAATAGGTAAAAACATAAACCTAGATGTTTTTCAAAAATTAAAATTAAATAACCTGCTATGTTTTTAGTAAACGAACTACAGAAGTTTGATCTCAAATAGTCGGTACATAGGCACTTGTGTGTCAGTATGGGGTGACTTAAAATATAGAAAACTTTATTTTTTTTCCTTTTTTAAATATTTCTGTACATTGATCAATTTAATCGCGTGTATCATAATTAGCTATTTTTAGAAATTAAAAAGGGTATTTTAAAAAGCGAGGTTAAATTTGGAAAGTTAAAAAGTGGTACCTGTATAGAGTTTAATAAATTAACCTCCGGATCTAGATTCTCCGGTCTTTAAAAAAGCCATTTTATAACTTGGTTTTTTTAAATTGATAGACCGGTAGTTAAGTTATAGCCAATCCACCCAATTGGTTATAACTTGAACCTTTTTCCTGACTCTGGTCAGGTAGCGACTTCAAATTTTTTCAAGTTGAAAAAATATGGTTTTCTTTAAACCTTAGTCGAGGATCAGTATTAAAAGGGTAAGGTTTAATACTGATCAAATCAAAGAAGACCTAATTTTTATAAAAAGAATTGGGAGGGTAAAAAATCGGGCTCGACACTTACTTACAAGATATATTTGTAAAGTTATAGGAATTTTGCTAAAGAGGCCAATCTTTTGATGACTCTGTGAGAGAGTTCCATATGCATATGATTCGAGTTGACATGGAAGAACCAGAGGCTCATATCATATTGAGGTTCATTTATGGGCTTAAGTGTAAGATTTGCAATATTGTAGAAGTGTAGAGGTTTTATATCTTAGAAGAGGCGATTAAGATAGCGTAAAGGGTTAAAAAGTAAAGGAGAAGTGCTCTAAGCTAACCTGGGCCAATATTCTCCTAAGCCCCTATTTCGTGCCAACCAGTTCAAATCAAGCCGAGGAGGCTATACCTAGCCAAGGAAAAGAACGATCAACTTAACGATAGCTAAGTAGGTCAATAGGGTTAAGCAAGATAGCTAAGCCAAACCAAGGCGAGGCCGACCCCTAGAACATATGAGAGAGGATAGATCTCCAAATAGAAAGACTAGTGAAGTGAAGTGCTTTAAATATTAGGCTCTAGACACATGACTGCTGTGTGTCCAAACTGACGTGTTATGGTACTCCGAGGATATATATTGGATAACACCGAAGAGAGTGAGTCTGAAGAGGAGAAGGATGTTAGAAGAATCAAAGTTGAGGAGGAAGAGGAGACCTGTATCTATGCCGACTAAGGAGAAGTAATAACCCTAGTCCTGAGACAGTTACTAAGTTCCCTATTCAACTCTAAGGAAGATTAGAGAGAAAATTTATTCCATACCAAGTATACTATCAAAGGACAATTGTGTACCATCATAGAATAGTTGTGTACCATCATAGTAGATGGAAGAAGTTGTACTAACGTGGTTACATAATCCTTTGTGCAGAGGTTAGATTAGCCAATCTCTAAGCACCCTTAACCTTATAAGCTACATTGACTGTATGACAAGAGTGCTTTGCATGTGATGGAACAAGTAACCATGGTATTCAGTGTTGGGAGTGTGTATAAGGACGAAATGGTATGCAATGTCGTCCTTATGGGAGCTTTACATTTGTTACTTGGAAGACCTTAGCTGCTTGACTAACGTATTACATACAATGGATACAATGCAGTCAGGTGCTGCTTTGTCAAACTAACCTACATATAGAATGAATCCTAAGCAGGTTGCTAGGTCGAAAAGATAGGTGGATGAGCCCATAAAGCGAGGATATATGAGGGAGAGCATGAGCCCTTGTACTGTACTAACTTTACTCGTCCTTAAAAAAGATGGTTCATGGTGTATGTGCATCGATAGTCGAGTAATTAATCGAATCATTGTCAAATATAGGTACCTAATATTGAGGTTCGATGATATGTTGGATGAGCTCTATGGTGCCAAAATATTTTTAAAAATTGATTTGCAAAGTGGCTACCACCAAATTCGTACGAAACCGAGTGATAAGTGGAAGACTACCTTCAAAACTTAGCATAATTTCTATGAATGGTTGGTTATGCCATTTGAACTTACTAATGTGCCAAGAACATTCACGAGGTTAATGAACCTTTTGATGTGCTTTTTGATAAGAAGATGTGTGGTCATATACTTTGATGACATATTGGTATACATTGTCGACATGAACAACCATGTTCAACATCTCTAAGTAGTTGTTGACATTTTCTAAATTGAGAAGTTATATGGAAATTTAAAGAAATGTGCTTTCTATTAACATGAAGTGGTTTTTCTTAGGTTTGTAGTGTCAAGGGAAGGAATTCAAGCAAATAAGGAGAAGATTCGAGCCGTACTAAAATGGCTAATGTTGAAAAATGCTATTGAAGTTTAAAGTTTTTATGGCCTAACTTCTTTCTATAAGCGATTAATTAAAACTTCAACACCATGGCTATCCCCTTGACTGAGCTAACAAAGAAGAGTGATGGGTTCAAATAGAATGATTGAGCTAAATAGAGCTTTAGGGAGATCAAAGAGAAACTTACCTCCACCTATGTCTTATCACTACCGAATTTTAACAAGCTCTTTGAATTAGAATGTAATGCATCAGGAACTAGAATTAGCAGTCCTAATATAAGAGCGATGACTTGTCGCTTACCATAGTGAGAAGCTTAATGGTGCTGCCCTAAACTATTTTGTGTATGAGAAATATTTATACTCTCTTTTTTCGAGCACTTACTGTTTGGCAGCACTATTTACTATTATGGGAGTTTATTATTTATACAGACCATAGGTCTTTGAAGCATCTTAGGAGTTAAAATAAACTCTCGAAGAGATAAACTAAGTGGTTGGAGTTTATGGAAGGATTTTTATATGTGATTTGGTATAAGAAAGGAAGTGCAAATGTGGTTACTAATGCTTTGTCATGTTGGCAAACCTTACTGACCACTTTGCAAACAAAATGATTGTGATTTTTGCTTCTCATTAAGCAGTATGTTGATGACCATCATTTCGATCCCGTTGATGAGTAGTGTTGAGAAAGAGTAGTTGTTAAAAGATATTATCTCAATGATGGCTACCAGTTCAAGGACCGAAGGCTGTGTATACCAAACTGCTCTATGCATGAGCTGTTGGTTAGGGAAGCTCATAGTAATGGATTATCTAGTCACTTTAGGGAGACTAAGACGGCCAAACTGTTGAAAGAAAACTTTAACTGGCCTAGTTTGGCTAAGGATGTATATAAGGTAGTTGGTAATTGTGAAGTGTGTAAGCGAGTTAAGGAGAAGAGAGAACCTTATGGAGAATACATGCTCCTGCCAATGCTAATCTTACTTTAGGCTGACCTCAGTATGGACTTTGTTTTAGGGTTGCCTTGGATATCTAGAGGAAAAAATTTTATATTTGTTGTAGTGAATCGCTTTAGCAAAATGGCACATTTCATCATATACCATCGAACTAAAGATATTTTATACATTACTGATCTGTTTTGGTAGGAAGTTGTCCGACTATATAGAGTGCCGAAGACTATTATTTCATATTGAGACACAAAATTTTTTAGCTATTTTTAGAAGACTTTTTGGAGAAGACTTAAAATTAAATTTGTGTTCAGCTCCAATAGCTACCTTCAAACTAATGGCTAAATTGAAGTGGTGAATAGGATACTAGGAAACTTATTTAAAGCTATCATGGGAAAGAACTTAAGGGACTGAGATCTTTGTTTACTAGTAGTGGAATTCACATACAACCAAACTATTTACAGTATTGCTAAGAAGAACCTATTCGAGGTTATCTATGGCCTCAATCCTACTATCCCTTTGGATATGATCGGTACCCTTGTAGCTACTGAAGAGAACTAATCCGGAGTTAACCAAACTTAAGAATTGCAAGAGTTACACTAGTTTATAACTAAGAAGATCATTAAGTTCAATTAGAGATAACAAGAGATTAGTAGCCAAGGCTGCCGAACTATTTCTTTCCAGTCGGGAGACTTAGTATGGATTTACCTTAGCAGAGAAAGATTCCAGCACTTGAGACAAAGCAAGCTATCTCTTTGAGTTGATAGTTCATTCAAGGTCCTAAAGAAGGTTAACCACAACGGCTACCAGATCGAGTTATTTGATGACCATGGTGTCTCTCCCACTTTTAATATGTTCAACTTAATTTCTCACCAACCAGTAGAAGGCTCCACTGGTGTCCTAGAAGAAGAGCCAAAAACTACTTCAAATTTAAGGACAAATCTTTCTATCCCTTAGGCAGATGATAGGAATCAACCCTTCGAACCGATCATACGAAGCTAAGCTAGAGGAATCTAAGGACTCACTTGAAAAATATTAGCCTGATGCCTTATCCAAGACGAAAATTCCTATCCTAACCTCTGTTTTTCCCTTTTCTGCCGACTTAACTACCAACTCTTTACATGTACTAGACCTGCTAAACAACCATGTTATGATAGAATATTTGAGCAAACAGTCCCAAGATTATCTAAACCAAGTTCTTGAACATACAACAGATGTCTGTCCTTAACCCTAGCTAATTACTCTATAACTAAACTAACTAAGCCCCGACCTGATCCAAATTAAGTTAGCCCTTAACTGCAAATTCATTTTCTCGTTTGCTTTGTATCATATTTCTAACATCCAGCCATCGAGTGACACATATCTTTTGATACGATATTTTAGAAGGATTTTTTACTTTCTATATTGAATATTTTGTCTCTTTTACTATTTTTAGTATGTATTACATGACTTAATTGTAAGAATACCTTTTTGTCTTTTCATACATGTAAAATAACCCTAATGGATGGGTATATAAACTCTCACTTAATTGTATGTAGACAATCAATCATCAATACTAGAAATTTTTCAAGTTTCCTTTGAATAACTTTAGTATTATTATAATCTTTCAACTCATATCTATTCCCTTTAGCGAGAAGTAGTGGTAAATAACTCTTCAATCTAAACCAATGAGTCATATCTGGCGGATTGTAGGTTGAGTAGCATCGACTAGTGAGCTATATCCAGTTGGTAGCTATTTGGACTTTGTTAGCTTTTTCTTTTATTTTTTACGATTTACCTTGTTGTGGTGTTTCTCCGTGTATCTAACCTTAGAGACACATTAGCAATTTTATCTTCAAGTATTTGGAAAGATTTCATCTAAGGGCAATCAACGCACGCATAAAGGAGGATTAAAACTAGTAAAGGGTTAACTAAAGAAATTGAATCTATGAATAAAATTGTGGCCTCTCTTTCAAGTAGGGTCCATCTATGAAGGCTCTTATTCTATTATTAGATTATCATTTAGGTTTCAAAATTTACTTAAAATAGGATTTGATTATATTATGATCTTTGAGAATCATTTGGATACTTTTGTTGCTTGACTTAAATAAATTTCAAGTTGTTGCTTGGATGGGGTCAGGGGAATGTTTTGCAAATCTCTATGCATAAAACTAATAACTGCTTAGTGTTTATTGCATTGTGATGTTGTTCATGTCTTCTGATTGTTCGTATCTTCTCGGTAACTTGTACTAACAAATTTAGGCTTGTAGCTTGTAACTTAAGTAAGACTTCTAAGTGTATATATGCTCTTAATTGGGTAGCATTATCTTAAGCATTTGTCTTTGATTATGATAATGCTCTTACAATTTTTCTATAACAAATGGCTTAATCTATATACACCTTACATGTAATATATATATATCAATTAACCAAATATAGTGGTAGCCCAATATGAGATACAAATTGTAGTGAAACTTCCCACTCTTAGTGGAAAATAATTTACGATTATGCAAATAAGGATCAAGTCATTTGTTTATATATTTAGGGTTATTGATAGAATACTTTGGACATGAGTCCTGTAGGCTTACATTAATCTATCTAAACCTTGGGCTAACCTGATTAGGCCCATGGCTTAACCTAATTTGCTAGGGCCCAACTTAGTTAGCTTATTAACCAAACTCAACATAAGTACTCTAAATGGCTTACTTAACCTCAAAACCTCATAACGGATATTAGACAAGAGGATAAGGATTAGAGACTTATTCAACTACTACGACCCTAAAAATCCAAAGTACATCAGACTCTGCACTCCCATTACCTAAGTCTTGTGGATGTGCTAAGATGCTGCTTGTGCTCCTCTAATTCTCAGTAGCCCTCTTCTATAAATACTCCCAAGCATCCCAACCATAATCTACTTAGACTCTTTCCATACTCATATTACTTTTGTGAGCTTCTAGCATTCTTGCTCTCTCCTTCACACATAGTTTATTAACTTAAGTATCAGAGTGGTTATGTCGAATAACACCCCAGCGCCCTTCATTGTGTTCTTTTTTATAAGCTCATTACCTAAGCACAAAGCCCAAATCCGATCTACATTATCGGTCAATTCCTACTAACAATAAGGGTAAATTGTGAACATGATTTTTTATATTGCTTCATATACATATATGTTCTATATCTTTAGAATTGAGCATTTTGAACTCCTAGTCTTTAAAAAACATGTTATTTTATCTTATTTTATTATTTTCTGATGAGACAAAGTAATTAAAAACAGTAAAAACATATTTATTAATTTTTGAAGGGTAAAATGGTGATGTGAGGTATCTAAAAAACATTTTATTATGAAGCTTTTGTGACTAAATATTTGGTTTTAGTGATAAGAATGTTAATTATGTATAAAGAAAAAATATAACGATTTCACAAATTTGATGCTTAACTAAAATTTAATCATGTTCTTTATCTTTGAAATGTATTATTTAAATTCCTTATAATTTTGTTGTTGCGTTAAATGAATCTATCTATTAAAATCTCTCATAAATGTATGTTGGTATATGTAGAAAATTTATTTGGTGCATTAACAAAATTATGGAGGACTTAAGTAACTGTTAGACTTCTTTTATCAAATATAAGCCTAGCCCAATATTCACTAAACTTAATATGACTATTAGGGTTGTTTTTTGAATTGCTTTTCAGTCTCTCTCACTCTTTGCCTCTCAAAGGTTCTCTTAAACCTTAACTTTCTCTCTCTTCTTTTCTTGTGTTTACTCTGTAATTGCAAATGCTAATGTAATGAATCATAGATTACTAACACTTGATTTGTTGTTGACAAAAAAGATGGAAAAGTTTTAGAAGGTCGAGAATGGTGAAAGAAGTTAGGTATTTCTAGCAAGCCTTGCTCCTATAAATTTGTAATTTTTCCTTAAGAAATCTCGATACCTTTCTCTTCTTTTTCATTTCCTTTTATATCAATTACAAAATTTAAATGTTTGTTACCTAACTACTAACAAATTTAATAGTATTGTTATTTCCCTCTACTTTCTATTTTACAACCGTTACTATCTGCTATTTCAATTTGTAACAATTTCTTCCTTCCTTGAAAACAACCTTGTCCTCAAGGTTATAAGTGGCATGGTTGTGATTCTTATACTGATGCATGTGTTTGTTGTTGAACATCTATACTATTGCTACCATGATAAAGTTTTGAAAAAAATGGGTAATGTTGATGAGTGACGATGAAGAGGGAAAAATAAAATTGATTAGTTAGGTACCTGCATCCTTAATACGTTGGTAGTAAGTTGTGAAATATAGGCCAAAACCCCCTAAGCTACTAAATGAAATGATTTCCCCATCTGATTGAAAATAGGCTACCTTTTATACCCTTATTGTTATCCTTACCATGTAATTGATTGACCCTTAAATGTGAACTACATTTTTAATTAACTATAGTCAATAGTAACAGTGCCAAGGTCTTGTAACTATTGTACCCCTAATACTAGATCATATCCTTGAATAGGTATAGCATAAAACAATGCTTGAAAAGTAATTCCTTGAATAAAGACTAATATAGTAACTTGGCCTTCACATGTCAAACACTATCCGTTCCCAGCTGTTACATGAAATTTGGGAATATGAGTAACCTGCAAACCTAAATCTTTAATTATGTTGCTTTTGACAAAGTTGTAAGTACTGCTTGAGTTTAGTAGAACCAAAACTTTATGATTTTTTATAATGGCTTCAAACCTTAATGTTTGAGGCACCTCGTCTCCTATTAATGCATAGTAACTAATTGTACCTGATGCATCACAAGCATGCTCTTTTGAAGTATATGGACTAGGCTTATGTGATATATTAAGTTCATCATCTTGGTCATCACATTAAAGTAATAGAAACTTAGCTTTACATTTGTGATTTCTATTGAATTTCTCATCATAATTGTAGCATAATCCTTGTTCACATGTTGCTATAATCTCTTTTGGAGTTAACCTTCTTATTAGCAATGTTGTTTTTGTGTCTTAGGTGGATTAGTTGTATTGATGTTGTGATGAGGAATAAGTTGATGGTTTTGAAAATTGAGGGGGTATGTATGAAGATGTATGAGAATGATTGAATAATTGTGAGGGAATTGAATGATTGGAAAATTTTGCTTCATGTATTTTTGCCAATCATTTAGCATGTACTAGTATAGAAGGCTGTGCTATTTGTATTTCCCTTATAATATCTTTCTTTAATCCCAAAACAAACCAACTTATAAGAAAACTTTCAAAAAGTCCTATTACTCTATTAGATGGTGCTTAAAATTTGTTTCATACTCTTAGATCAATTTTGTTTGAACAAGTTTTGCAAGCATACCTTGAACATCTTTATACTTCGATGGTTTAAATCTTTTTTCTAGATCTTTTAAAAATTAAGGCCAATTGTTGATTCGGTTGTTTCTGTTGATCCATTGACACCATTGAAGAGATAGTCCTTTCAAAGCAAAAGATGCAATTGTGAAATGTTGATCCATTGGTATGTGATGGAAATTGAAAACTTTTTCGATTTTAAAGATTCATCTTAATAGATCATCACCATAGAATTTTGGATTCTCCAATTTGATGCCTTTTAATAAGTTGTCGGCCATATTATTGGAAGATAATGAGCCATTAGAGTCACTATGTATCTGAACTTGTTTAAGTTGTTGTAATGATGAAATATGGTTCTGATTCTTGTTGCTGTTGTCAATCTTATCTTAAAGTAAAGTCATGGCAACATTAATATTTTGAACAGAGTCTTAAAGTTGGATTGTTACCTTTATTGATTCTTGCATCTGGGTTTGGATTGTTTTTATTATGTCTGCTTGTATTTTCATTACTTTCATTAAATTTGCCAATGAAATAACTAATGTTTGCAATTGATCCATATGTATTGATTATATGTTGTTTATTGATCCTCCTACCATTGATGAAAAAAACAAGAGCACTAAATGTTGGACTTCTTTTATCAAATATAAGCCTGGCCCAATATTCACTAAACCTAAATGACTATTAAGGTTGTTCTTTGAATCTCTTTTTAGTCTCTCTTACTCTTTACCTCTCGAAGGTTCTCTCAAACCCTAACTCTCTCTCTTTCTTCTTCTCTTGTGTTTATTCTATAATTTCAGATGTTAATGTGATGAATCATAGATTACTAACACTTGATTTGTTGTTGTACAAGGTACTTTGGTTGATGACGGAAAAGATGGAAAAGTTTTAGAAGGTTAAGATTAAGGTTCTTAAATTAAACTCGTGATTCTATCTATAATCGCTAGATAGTTGGTAAAATCAGAATGCAAAATCGAAACATAAAAATATAAGTTTTTATTAACTATGTAAAATAATTTCAAAAAACTGTAGATATGCTTATAATAATTATTTCAAGCTTGAAATATATAATGGAAATAAATAAATGAAGAAATTAAGTCAGTTTTTAATAAAAAAATTCCTAATAATATATAATTTAACATATATGAAATAAGGATAAAGAAAGTCAAAACTAAATTTTTTCTGTTAATTTTTTTTAAAACTAATGAATTAAAAAGAACCAAACATTTTAATTCATTTTAAATTATTGATAGTATAAAAAGCAAAATATATACTTTTTCCTTGTAATATTTACTATTGGAGCTGAAACATAGATGAATGTTATAAACATAAAATAAGAAATTAAGAGAGGGAGAAAAAGGAAAAATATAAAAATATGATAGGGAAGATGATATAATGCCTTAATAGTTGATATTTTTTCATTTTTTAGCTTATTTAACTTAGATTTGTAGAGTTAATAAATTAAATAAAAAACGTATATTTTCATCGAATTTACATTAAACTTAGTTAAAAATAAAAATGTAAATTTTTATTAAAAAACAATTTTATAGATGAGTCAACTCGAAAGAACCTCCTAAAATCATAAACTTGTTGAATTATATGGTTAGAATCATGATTTCGACAACTATAGTTGAGAATAGTAAAAGAAGTCGGCTACTTCGAGTAGACTTTGCTCTTATATATTTGTAATTTTTCCTTGAGAAATCTCGATGCCTTTCTCTTCGTTTTCATTTCCTTTTATATTGATTACAAAATGTAAATATTTGTTACCTAAATACTAACAAATTTAATAGTATTGTTGTTTCCCTTTACTTTCTGTTTTATAACTATTGCTATCTATTATTTCGGTTTATAACAACAACTCACTTCAAACTCAAAGTATTATCAAAACTTCATAACATAATGGTATGAACATTATCTCTTGATATATTGAATAAATTCAGCTTTCGAATCCCAACAGTTATAACATATTATAGTTAGTTAAAAAGGAAAAAACGTTAAAGTGTGTACTTAAAAGTTGACACAAATATGGAAGACCCAAAAGATCATTTAAAAATGAAAATTGGTACATATTTAGTCATCAATATTTATATACTATTCTATTTGAGTTATGCACTTTTTTTCCTCTTTATTCGTGCTATAAATTTTTTTTAATTTTATTTTTACATAGATCCTTAAACTTTATTGAAGTTTCTATTCATCCTTAACACATCTTATGTTTTGATTGAAATGTAGTGCTTGAAGTTTTGCAAAGTTTTTTTATATCCCTTTTTCTTATTTGAATTAATTTAATTTGCATTATATTAGTAATTAGATATATGTACTAATATATTATTCTAATATGCTAATTATCATGGATCCATATGAAAAATGACACATTTCAAGGATAGATAGAAAATTTAATGGAATCAAACACCACCACCAACCTCACCCCTCCCCTAAAACAAAAGTTGAAAAACATGGAGACTCAAATTAATAAAAAAAGAAAAAGAAACGAAAGTAGAGAAATAGTTAAATATTAAGAATTAAATATTTACTTTTTCTTTCAATATAAAAATGGTTTATATAGATTT
Organism: Lumnitzera racemosa; assembly: GCA_024138005.1. Classification (NCBI taxonomy): domain Eukaryota; kingdom Viridiplantae; phylum Streptophyta; class Magnoliopsida; order Myrtales; family Combretaceae; genus Lumnitzera; species Lumnitzera racemosa. The sequence continues at coordinate 17,972,299 of JAMXBC010000001.1, forward strand.
CAATATATACATAGAGTAGTTCCAATATGCTTATCCCAATTTTTTAAATCTTAATTTTACATTTCCCCTTATTTTGCTACACATGTTTAATTGATGATTTACTTTATAGAGAGAGAGAGAGCATTTAGTGATATAATAGGGCATGCCAACATAAGAGCATGATTGATTTAGAAAAACATTTGTTACGTCCAAGTTATTTTAATTGTAATGTATTTACTATTTACGTTTCCTCTTTGTGTCCTTTTTTACACTTTTGAAAAGATGAAATGATGACTTTCTTCTTCTCAATAATTTAATATTCATGCAAAATCAATCCAAATCTCAATACGTGTCTTTAAAAAAAAAAAGGAAAAAGGATGTGATGAAAGCATTTCATATCGAAATATACACATAACTAATCCATCAAATCAGTATTTACCTAAGGAAAATATCATGTTATAAAGATATCAGTTAAAAAAATAATAAATTTTTTTTTAAGTTTATATATAAGATTAATATATTAGAAAACATAATAAATTTTATTTTATAATGACTTAACAAGGGTCTTAAAAGCGGCTATGACAACCATTATTTAGTACATGGGTTTTGCCTTGAAAATGTGATCTTTAGCTGCAAAGAACGAGAAAAAGCATGCGGTACTCATACTATATATTCATTTTGTGGATAGAGAAGTGCCAAAACGACATCGACATCAATTGACTTAAAATCAATAACTTAAAAAGCACCACGTTAGATCATGTACAAATGACACTAAGAGCATTAATTTACTAACAGTGGCAATATCGTAGATATCCGAAATCCCAGCCCTATTTTGCTAGAATAAATGAATAAAATTCCCAAAAATAAAATAAAAGCAATTTGCAATAAATACAGCTATTTAATCATAACACAAAAACTAAAAGGCATTCGAAATGACATGCCAATATAGAATTAAGAAATTAACAAAAAATTAGCTTCATTTTGCTTTTTCTTTTTCCATTTTTCATTTTTGATAATTTATAAATTTAATATTTTCCATTTTTGCTAAGATCTTTCTTTCTTTTTTATTTCTATTTCGACCAAGTACACATTCAATCTCTCTCTCTCTCTCTCACCTTTCACTTCGTGTTGCTCTACTTCTTCTTTACGGAGCATAAGTCTATCTAGGTTTTTGCCACTGTTTCGAATTTCCATTTTTGCCCTTCCATCCTGTGTCTTGGAGAGAGAAACTGCCAAATTGGACGTGCAAAGGTACGTAACATGTATAATTGATTAATTTGTTAGCTTTTCGTTTAACTTCCTCGTTTTGTATGTTTAAATTTGAGCTGTTTGCTTCCCGAGAAAATCAAATAAACTGAAGGAAAACGCGAAATTCGATGATTTTACTGCTTAATTAGGGTTTAATCGGTGAAAAGCTGTTCTGCTTAGCTTCAATTAATAAAGATTGATTCAAGGTCCTGAGAGAGAAGAGAAAGAGATTCTGGTTAATTTAATAACAAAGTTATTTGCTTGATGGAAATGCTAGGTTTAATGCAGGAGTTAGTGAAGAAGTCAAAGGAATATTTTGCAATTTGGTGTAGTAGAGATATGCAATTAAGAGTCCGGGGAATACCCTTGTATCATTTGATCGAATGAGTTCTTGTTGCGAGATTTCGTGATGGATGAGGGCGTTGGTGAGGATGTGACGCCGTTAGATGCAAGCGAGGGAGGGCATTTACACAGCAAAGATAGTGAATATTCGGTAAAGAGTGAAAGTGGGAGTATGATGGAATCACAAGAATTGGTTATTCCTGGTGATACGAATTATAGTGAGAGCATCCCGCATGTGCTTGCAGATATTTTAGAGGGTAAGAATGTGAATAGGAGTTTGAGCTCAGTGGATACATTAGAGCCTGCTGGTGCTAATGCTCCGTTTATGGATGATGTTGAAGGTATGGTTGAAGAGCTAACCGTGAGGAATTACAATAACTTGAACTTGACTGTCGTTGGGACTTCTGATAGTTGTGATAAGTCAAGAACCAGGACAAATCAGTGGCTGCGGTATTATAATACTGGGGGATTATCGGCCAATGGAAGTTCACATGGTTGTTCTCTGAACCGGGAGGATAGACGTATAGGGTCTGGTGTTCAGGATGATGTGGGATGTGCATCTCTTTCTAAGTTGTTGCCTCAGAAACCTTTGAAAGAAGATCAGAATGAAGTTGAGAAACCTATGATGATGTCTGAAAATGGTGGAAGTTCTGGCAATGCAGTTGCTCGTGGTGGTTTTAGGACAAAGATTTTATCCAAGTCTGGATTCTCTGAGTTTTTTGTCAAAAGCTCATTAAAGGGCAAGGGAGTCATATTCAGAGGGCCACCTGTTGAAAATCCCCATTTTGAGGCTAAAAATCAGAGGGAGGCAAAGTTTGCTAATGCTTCTAATATGACTTTTGATGCATCACCTAGTCCACCAGCCAAGACTTCTATACATGCTTCAGATGTGGTTGCTGGGTTTAGAGTTTCTGGTCCTGATAGTGATGGAATTAATTTAAGGGAATGGCTCAGTAATGTGCACAGAGAAGTGAATAAAGTGGAGAGACTGCATATCTTTAAACACATTGTGGAGCTTGTGGAGAATTCTCACTCTCAAGGAGCTGGTTTGCATGATTTACGGCCATCTTTTTTCGTACTGCTGCCATCAAATCGTATTAAGTATGTTGGATCTATGCAGTGCAGAGGGAAGCAAGAAATTTGTATGGATAAAAGCTCTGACAAGGTCAGTCACTTTGCTGTTACTAAAAGGATATTGGATCATGAGCCATCATCAAAGTTTGGTGTAAAGAAGATAAAATTCAGTGAGGGAAGGAATTATAGGCAGCACTTGCCGTTTGCTTCTTGGCATGGGGCAAAAATTGAAACGTTAAGTGGTAGTGACATTAATATTACAGATTTCGGGCATGTTTGTCATGAAAAGCATCAAAGTACAGGATATTGGTCTCCAATGTCCAGCATTCCAGGTTCGATGAGTGCTTCTGAGCAGCAGTCGACTGTTGTGAGCAAACAGTTGGAAGCGAAGTGGTATAGTCCGGAGGAACAATGTGAGGAAGGAACAAAGATTTCAAGGGATATTTATGGCTTGGGAGTTCTTCTTTTTGAGGTGTGATCTTGTTTTAGTATCTTTTCTGGAGGTTTTATTTATTAAATTGGAGTATGATCTCTCTTATATGCACTGAATCTTTTTTCTGATATTGGGATGACTTTTTTCGCCAGTGGCTGTAATGTAACCTAACCTTTTTTCTAATGCTTCAGCTCTCATCATATGTCGCCACCATTTGGTAGTCGTCAAGTATCACTGCATGTTGCTTGTAAACAAAAAATGTGTGAAAGGTTTCTCACCATGGAGTAGATGCTACCTTTGCCTACTAAGTTCTATTCCAGAACTGTGCCAATAAACATGCAGTATCTACTCCAAATGTACATATTCTTGTAGGCCACCCATGAAAGTTGTATCCAGTTCTTTTCTTTACATAATCTGATACTAGGAGAGAAATAGGAGGAGTAGGGTTGTGGTTTCCTCATCCCTTTGTGGCTTGATATGCATTCTTGTCAAGTACACGTTTCTCTGATACGTCTGCACTACCTCTGTATGCTACCTCATGTGGTAGATATCACTGCGAGTCACTAGATTTGGTGTGATTTTCTGACTTAATTACTCAATTCAGTTTAATAACCATGCGAAGACTTGTATGCCAACTGCTCTGTCACATTCAGTCAGAATACACTAATGGGAGGCTGAGTAGCTTGTTTATTTGCTCCTTAGCCACACAATATCCCAAGTATTGATCCAAAAATATCCCAAGTAACAAAATACTGGAAACTATAAGCCTAAGCTTTATTATTAGGCTGGTTTCCCCACTATTGTTTCTCTATGATGATATATATGTACTTATGGTTTTTACCAACCAACCCCAACCCGTCCCCACCCACCCACCCACCAACCACACCACACCACACACACACGAAAAAAAAAAGAAGAAGAAGAAGAAGAAAATAATAATAAAATGAAATAAAAAGGAGGAAACCTGTGTGCTGATGGTTCTATTTTGATAGGTCTGACATCCTAGGTGATGAGTAAAGTAGATAAGCAAGCTATGTCAGCTTTACATTAGAGTTTTTATTTTAATTATTTTATTTTATTTTCATTCACAAGAAAGTGCAACATATGATATGCAGGTTTTTTTTAAGTGTAATGGTTTATTAAGTGTGAAGATTGAATAGAGTGGTCAGTTTAATGGAGTAAGCAACAGTCCGAGACTAGCAGCATGATATGTACTTACCTTCTCAAAGATGTACTGCTAAAAGATATTAATTTCATTTTAAATTATGAGCACGTTTTTGAAAAGCTCAAGTTTTTATCTTTCTTGGAATGGTTTTCATTGCTGTGTTGTAGGGCTATTCCCCATCTAATAAAGTTATTGTTACCCTCTAATTATATCATGGTAAAGTCACGGGAAATAAAATGTTTGATCCCGTTTTGTTATGTGGCTATCTTATTTGCAAAATTTCTTTTATGATTTCTAGAGAAATTCTTAACTTTTAGTAGAATCCTTAGATGTTCATGCAATCTTTACTGTGTTTCTTGGAATTAATTTTTAGCTGATAATTTGTCTTGTATAATTGTTGAAAAATTATATTCGTTTTCACAAAATTTAGATTCATCAACTTTTTTCTAAATTCCTTCTTTAATTGTGCTTAGTTTCCCCTCCCCCCTCCTCTTCCTCCTCTCTCTTCTAACCCAAAATATGTATTAAATTTGAAATTCTCGTTGATTTTACTTACAAATTCATGAAACCTCCTTGTGGACCACCTAGCCAACTCCCTTTGTTGAAAGAGGATTAAGAATCATAACGTTAGCAGTTTTTTCATGGAGCAAAATCATATAATTTCTTAAAAAATGTCTACCCAAATATATTTTTCTTTCCGGTAAAAGAAGTAAACAAAACATATGACCAGTATATACAATACCCTCCCTCCCCCCACCACACAAATAAAATCACCCAAAGAAAAAATGCAAACAGTGTATGAAAACTAACGTAATATATGACTGCAAAAAGCAGTGGTCAATTGACTAGTAACCTATTAATCATTTTTTCCATTATGCTTCTATTTGCATTGGTTCTTTTGATCCTTGTCTGGTCCTTTTGCCTCTGAGATCCATCTTCTACAAGTGTCGTACTTGATGCAACTGTTAGTGATAGGTGTGTTCTTTATACCGGTGCTGATTTTTTTCTCCTTCTTTCTTATTCTTTATTTCCAGGAAACTTTTGAGCTGTGAAATTAACAGCTGTGGTGCTATTTGGTTGATTTTGCCTTTAGCATTTTCAAAGTCACTATAACTTTTTTATTCTTTCTTGTTTATTGAAGCTGGAATCATACTCTTCAAATTTATCAGCATTTCCTTTATTTTGTCTTCCTCATATTTCCCTTTATGTTTTGTTGCATTGATTCTTTTGATCATTCTTCTCTGATCTCTTTGCCTTAAAGATCTATTTTCTTCAAGTGTTGTACTTGTTGCAACTGTTTGCTTCTGGTAAACTTGTTCTTTAATCCGGTGCTGGTGTCCCCCCACCCCCCCCACCCCTCCCCTCCCCTCCCCTCCCCTCCCCTCCCCTCCCCTCCCCTCCCCCTCCCCCTTCCTGCACCCTCCCTTCTTGTTTAGTTTCTATTGCTACACAACTTTTAATCTTTCAAATTGAAGTGATGTGGTGCTCTTGAGTTGTTTTTCCCTTTAGCATCATTAATTTTCTCTCTTCTTTCTGTTATTTGAAGCTGGAAGTATATATACTCTTCAATTTTATCTGTCATTTCCTTTATTTGTCTGATCCCCCCACCCCCCTGAAACAGAAATGAATGAGATATTGCAGCTATATTACACTGTATCCAACTGCTTCATCTTTTTCAGCTACTTGGCCATTTTGACTCCGAAAGGGCACGAAATGCAGCAATGATGGATATGTGCCATCGGATTCTTCCACCCAAATTTCTATCAGAAAATCCAAAAGAAGCTGGATTTTGTTTGTGGCTGCTGCATCCTGACCCTTCTTCACGGCCAACTGCAAGGTAATATTGTCTGTCCATGTAGGACCATTTCATAACTCTGGTTTGGCAATATGCTCATAAGGCATCAAACTGGCTTGTTGTCTCGTTGGAGATCATATTTTTCTCAAATAGATGTTAGTTTTCTCTGGGAGATCTTGTGAATGACAGATTTAGCAGATTAGCTTGGAGTCCTTGGACCTCATAGAGTGCATAACGTAAGCTGGATACAACTTTTATTGAAGAATTATACTCTATGACCACCACAGATGAACTTTTCAAACTGTCATTTCCATTTGCATCAACAGAAATCATCTTGTCCTTTTGTTTCCTTTACTTTTATGCAAGAACACTAGTTTTTTTCATTATGTAGGAAGATCAGTGTATTTGCTAGGATCAATCCCTTGCTTTGTATCAGTCAAAAAGAGAAAACTGCATCTATACAGAACTGATTTACAATTCTAGTTCTAGTTTCTTTTGGGCATATCTTGTGATCATAATCTGGAGCTGAATTTAAAAGTTGTGATGACATCATTGGTCGGATTACATATAAGTATGGAGCAATTGTCGTCTGAAGAATACAGGAGACTCTGTGAATTCAGCTGCTGCTTCTTCTTCTTCTTCTTTTTTTTTTTTTTTTGGTTGGTTGTTGTTGTTGGTGGTGGTGGTTTGGGGGGGTGGGTTGCGGGGGGCGCAGTTGGCTTGCAAAATTTTCCTATGTGCTACAAAGGCGATTGATTTTAGGTGTTAGTTTCACGAATTTGCACATGTCCTGCTTCCTTGTCTAATCTTAGTAACAATATAGATAAGGTAAAGGAGGTTGGAGAGAAAATCTATGTTTTCTCTTATCTCTCCTCTTATGCTTCTACAATCTTGTTATTTTTTGGTTTTGGCGTCAAAGTCTTCTTAGTTGACCTGGTGGATATTCTCCCTTCTGGATTTGATCATCTAATATTGTTCTGATATTGGGCTGCGCTCCATATTTTAGTACCCATTTAGCATTTCATCTGAACTTTTGAAGGGGTTTCAAACTCAATCATGGAACTTTAACAGCCACTTGACATACATGAGAACCCTGTATTGTTACTTCACTCGAAAAATGAACCAAAGCAATTATGGCAAAAAATTTAAAAGTAATTACAATCAAATAATATAAAAATTTCTTTCAGGATGAAAACTCTGATTCAGCTGGCACGTGCTAGCCTGACTGAATTTTTTATGCTTCTTGTTCTCTGACATACAGGTTCTATCAAATTCCCATCAATCATGATCAAATGTCAGGAGGTATTTCCTGTTAGATGATGTATTAAGATCAATTGTTGAGGCCTTTGTAGTTTAGTGGCATGAACGCTGGTCTTTTAATAGGATATATTGGGTTCAAATCTCCCCCTAATTGTACTCACCTAAAAAAAAAAAAGAAGAAAAAATGTATTAAGGTCAATAGGGTCACTTTAGCATCAAAGATGAATGGAGGAGGGCAGAACAATGAGGAAACTGGAGAAAGCAAAAACATTATTGCTCTTTGTTTTGGGCCGTCAATTAAAAATCATGATATAGGTCTAATTTGTGGAGTATTTTCTTTTGATAGAACATATTGTTTGAAAATTGCATCAAATTCTTTTTCTTTAGCATATTCTTCAAATTAAATTGTAATACATTCTTGGAGTTCTATGTATCAAAGTGCATGAGGTAGTTTCCCTTGTACAATGATGTGGTTCAGACGGTGATTTCTTTTTGTTAAGTAATTTTTTTTTCTTTTTTAGGCGATTTAATGAATACTTTTGTTGGACTGTTCTTTGGCCATTTATACACTTTCACGAATATAGATTTTTTTTTTTCCCTCTCCCATTTGTTTTACACATTTTATTCCTTTTGCATCTTTTTGTGGGGGTGAGTCACCTGATTCCATCTTCAGCAATCACTTTCTTTTTTTTTTTAATTTAATATAATTTGTTTATATAGTTAATTCCTGGTTTCTAACAGGGAGATCCTTGAATCAGAAGTTCTCAGTGGACTAAAGGAGACCTCAGCTAGTGTACAAGAGTTGTCTTCATCCCTTGAACAAGAAGATATGGAGTCAGAGCTACTGTTACATTTCCTTGTTACTATAAAAGAGCAAAAGGAGATGCGTGCCCACAAATTGGTGGAAAACATAAAATGTTTAGAAGCGGACATTGAAGAAATAGGAAGGCGGCGCAGAGCAAAACCCTTGGTAGCAGAATCTGGTTTGTTAGTTGACTCTGTTGATGTGAGGGCTAATAAATGTTATCACAATAACTTTTTATTGTCTGATATGTTTACTCCTGCTTCAAATATGAAAGAGTCTAGATGGATGGGGAATATGGCTCATCTTGAAACTGCTTATTTCTCCATGAGATCCAGAATCCAGCATGGTGAAAATGATCCTATAAGGCGGTCTGACAATGAGTTACTAAGAATCCGAGAGAATTATTATCCTGCACTGATGGATGAAGAACAGCTGAATTCTTCTGATCGTGTTGGGGCCTTTTTTGATGGGTTATGCAAGTATGCAAGATATAGCAAGTTTAAAGTACGGGGTGTACTACGAAATGGGGAATTCAACAATTCTGCTAATGTTATCTGCTCTCTAAGTTTTGACCGGGATGATGAATATTTTGCTGCTGCAGGGGTATCAAAGAAAATAAAAATTTTTGAGTTCAATGCACTTCTCAATCACTCAGTGGATATTCATTACCCTGTGGTTGAAATGTCAAATAGATCCAAATTGAGCTGTGTTTGTTGGAACAATTACATACGCAACTATCTTGCTTCAACTGATTATGATGGAGTAGTTAAGGTGTGTGATTTTTTCTGTGTGAGTTCTATTATCTGAGTGAATGCCTGCACCAATGATTTCCTGAATGCATGTGTCTAATGATGCATTGATGCATCATCTTTGTCTCCTTTTTCCTTGGTTTCTTTTACTCCTTTATTCTGGTTAAATGGTGAATGTTATCACAGTTATCTTGGAGCTGCAAACATGTAGATGGTTTAATTAATGGATGAAGAATATAGATCCATTTTCTGGTTTATGCAATATACTTCATTCTGGTCTCCCAATTAAAGAGCTGGTGTTGTTTTACCTGTGATTTACCTTGAAGTAGTTTTATACCTTTATTTTCTCGGGAGTAATGTATTAATTTTCTTTCTCTCCTCACTTAAAATTGAAAGCCCTGTTAACAAAGAGTGATCTATTTTCCCTAGAGGATGATTGATTTTGTGCTTTACTGTGGTCATACATTGCTGCCAGTAATTAATTTCCTTATCATGTATTAGTTTGTGATTAAAATGGGAAAAAGGAAAAATTTAACTGGTTTCTACTTAAAGGCAATGACTGATGCCATGTTTTGTTAGATAGTTGCTGCTTTCTTCTCAATTTAAGAACTATATCGATTGAGCTTTGCTGGTGTTCAGTTACTTTTCTTTCTGATGCCTGTCTATTTTAACACTATTACTATAAAAAATTGGACTAGTTCATTACACTTTTCTTTACTGGATTTTCAGTTATGGGATGCAAGCACTGGCCAAGGGTTCTCAGATTTTAGTGAGCATGAAAAGAGGGCCTGGTCCGTTGACTTTTCTCCAGTATATCCAACAAAACTAGCCAGTGGAAGTGATGATTGCTCTGTGAAAATTTGGAGCCTTAACGAGGTATGTTTCTTTTCTTCTTTTACTGTTGAACATCACACTGATTGATAATTTCCTCCATTCTAGCTTAAGTACTACTGGGTGCATAGGAAGGACTCACCACCTTAGCTTGATTGCTCTTTCTTCTCCTTCATTTGGGTACAGTGTTGTTTAATTTCTTTTTGACACAAACCTTAACGTGGGTTGCAAAGGATGGTGCCACAAATAGGAGACTAAGGTGGAACTTTTATAATATTTGGTTTTAAGGTGTTTAGAGGATAACAAAGGGGGATATGGATGGAAATGGCACTAGAGGATCTTACTAGTACCAAATACAAACTGGTTTTTGAATCTAAATCGGTATTTGATTAACTTACAAACATTGAAATAGGCTCAAGAGGTGTTAAGGGATTAATTTAATCCAATAATAGGTTCGCCACTATCGTGTTTGATCGATAGAACCTAAGATTAAAGAGAAATACTCAATGACAATGACTCAAGAGAGTTCATACAATCTGAGAGTAATAAGAGAGTTATAATGAAACAGAGGGTTTATAAGTCTAAGGGCATAAATGTAAATAGAAAAGTTTTATAAATGAAGCAAAATGAAATGTGGAATGTCAGTTGTTGGAGTCTGAAGCTACCATAACTGACTGTTGGATGGGGATAGATTCAGTTTTGTGGACACTACCAATCGAATGGTAGTCCTGGTGGTGTCCGATGGCATCTGCATCCGAACTCAGTGGTTGGGTGGGCTTCAGCTGGTGTTCAGATGTTGCTGCTCGTGTCTACCATCTGGATGGTGACTACCTACTATCTGGACGGTGTACTCACAGCTACTCACTGGTTTCTTTCTTCTTTTGACTGCCCAGCCAATGGCTTCATGGGCTTGGCTCACACCTCAACCCTTGGGTTGATGGTGTAGTTCCTTAATTCATCATTTTTCTTGACTTTAAATCTTATGTGGATTCTTTGTTTTACAGAGAAACTGTTTACGCACTATAAGGAACATTGCAAATGTCTGCTGTGTTCAGTTTTCCTCCCATTCTTCTCATTTTCTGGCATTTGGTTCTGCGGACTATAAAACCTATTGTTATGATCTTCGTAATGCCAGAAGCCCTTGGTGTATATTGGCTGGGCATGAAAAAGCTGTTAGCTATATTAAATTTCTGGACTCTGAAACTCTTATTACTGCATCAACTGATAACACCTTGAAGATTTGGGACCTCAACAAAACAAGCCATGGTGGTCTGTCAACTGGTGCCTGTAGCTTAACTCTTAGAGGACATACAAATGAGAAGGTTGGTGTTTTTCGGTTATATCCATCACATATGAATGTTTTCCTTTATAAATGGTTTTTCTTTCTTGCATTTTCTATAAAGAAACTGGGTGTAGCAAATTTTCTATTCATTTAGCTGGCTAACCTCTCCTTTCTCCAGAATTTTGTGGGTTTATCTGTTGCTGATGGTTATGTAACGTGTGGCTCAGAAACAAACGAGGTAACTTTAATGCTCCACTGATTTTCCGTACAGTCAAGAAAGTGGCATTTTCTGTTCCTGTGGAGCAATTTTTCTTTGATCATTCCAAGCTATTTAGTGGGTTCATCCTAACTGCAATTTATCTTGCACTCCTTCCTCAGGTTTTTGCTTACTGTAGGTCTTTGCCTATGCCAATCACTTCCTATAAATTTGGTTCTGTTGATCCAATATCTGGAAAGGAAACGGATGATGATAATGGACAGTTTGTTTCAAGTGTCTGTTGGAGAGGAAAATCAGACCTGATGGTTGCTGCCAATTCAAGCGGGTGTATAAAAGTGCTCCAGATGGTTTAATATGGCCCTATGTTTATCCCATGGGAAAGTTGTGGTTTTCTCATGTGGTTGAAATGGGAGATATCGAGTTGTAAATTTGGGCTTTTGCTTTGACCAAAATCCCAAGTTTGCACTTTGAGAATCTCTTAACACCATTCTCCAGAGAGGTACAGACCACTTGTATTGGTATTATGCGGCCTTGTAAATCCCAAAATTTTGCCAAGGTAATCGCTCCAAATCATAGGAGCTCTTTGCTACGGATGCAAGTACAGGAAGTTTGTCTAACTTCACCTACAACACGAGCACCAAGACTTGCCATGATCAGGATAACGGGGGCGTGATGTATGTGAACAATCTTGATGCGTAAGAAGGCAGCTGATGATCGAGATACTTTGGGCGAATTATTTTTAGTCACGCATGTCTCTCCTGCTGCCTCACGATGCATCAACTACATGTGTAACACGCGGAAGCTGCAAGAAAGAAGCTGCCATGATGCTGCACCTCTGCTTGGCCTACTGTTCATTCTTGTTTCCATAGATCTGGTCGAGTTTTTTTTTTTTTTTTTTTTTTGTAAATTCTAAATCCAAAAGAGCAAAACCTTATTAATGTAAATTTCATCAATAGGTTAATGTATAGAAATCATCTTTGCCTTACAAAATGTGGCAAACGAGTACTTTAACCAGGAACCAAAAGGTCACACTTTGACATCTGTGATAATATATTAGTGCAATTCTCATAATAATAAATTTTGTTTGTAACAATTTTAAATCTTCATCGGTATAAAACAGCTAAGATGTTAATCTAGGCAAAACTATGACCTAAAACTTTCCGTTGTACTAGCATTGCTTTCACGTCTTTGCCAAAACTTATATCTGACATACAACACACCCGACATACCAAGAAGCTACAAAACATACTTAATGCTAATAAAATTGGTGGCAATTTACTATTTCGTTTAGGTGTGGTAAGTAGTACAACCATTGACCATCTAAGACTGCGGAATGGAGAAAGAACGAAATAGATAGAAATTCTTTAGAATTGAAATAGAGTAAGGGATAAGCTAATTCGTAATATCTCAACCAATCATATACATACATTTGTATAAAAAATTAATAAATAATTATACAAGTTTATTTCACGTGTATATGTATCCAAGGACAAAAAAGCTTGTGAGAGGTAGAAGAAAAAATGCTGAGAAAGAATCTAAAAGGAAAAATAGCCTAATAGTTTATATTAGGTACTTCAGGTGGATTAGGGTTGGTTGAAGATCACTAGAAGTGTTTGAACTTTCATCTCCACTTTCTTCTTTTGTAAGTTTCACTCGCCTCTATTGTTAGATGTCTTCTAGTTCATTTTACATTTCCTTTGGATCCTGTGGATTTTGTAGATCTCCAATCTCCATGGCTACTATTCATTATCATCTTTCTAATAATTTGTATTACTTAAAAAATGAGATAATTATCAAAACTGTTGTAGTCTAATAGTATCAATACTACTCTCTTAAGTAGGATGAAGTAAGTTTAAATCCTCTTTTTAGTTGTAGTGTAGTTGGTTAAAAAAAAAAAAAAAAAAGGAATGGGACAATTATATAACTATCCCTAAAATGTCCGAAATTATGAGATCATGGGAGTGTAAATAAAAAAATTTTTCTTTTCTTTTTTCCCCCCTCTTTTCAAAGGTAAGGAACATGTAGGAGAAGGTTGTTCTCATCAATTGAATTTGCTAATTTAGCTATTAATAATAGGATTTGGATCTCCTAATTTTTCTTCTCTCAATTCACTTCAATTTACAAATTAATGATTGATGTTTGAAATACCTTTATGATGCCATCATGTTTTTTTTTTTTTTTTTTTTAATGATATCAATAGAATAGTCGATGAAAATTGAGGAAAGTTAAACTGAGAGATATATTTCCTTAACAATAATCTTTGAACCTTGATGATATGTATGCAAGACTATGGTAGATACAGAGGTTTGAAACCCAATCAGGATAATTTTACTAATTACTTTAAAGGAGCCCTAGGAGCCTATAGGTACAAGGAAAGGATCTCCAAACTCAAAACAGCAAAAATCTAGAAAAAAGTAGCAACCGATCTCAACTATGATATCTCAGAATCTGTGATACGGCTGCGAGTTCTTGGTTGAGTTGGTTTTTTGCGAGTTGTGACTGACGACTGTATGCTACTCTTTCTGGTAGTTCTTGTGGTTACAGTGCGACTCCCAGCATTTGACTGCAATGGCTTTTGGTCTCGCGCTTTAGGAGTTGCTGCAGAGTCAGTAAGAATGTTCAGACATTGCAACAATCATCATGTAGATAGAGAGCCCTCAAGGATGCTCCACGGTGAGCGTCCATGAGAATACTTTTGAGCACGCCTCAGCCCTATTATAATGCAATGGAAAAGAGCTTAGTAAAGCCGTCTCACCTGAACCAGTTGTAGTGGTCTTAACCATGGCAGGTTTCTTCAGTGGCTTTTGCAATGATCTCTTTTCAGGAATCTCGGAGCAAAATGACCTTAAGTCACCCGGTAAGAAGGAATCTTCCACTGAACCATTGAAGAAAAAGGAGAAAAATTAGGGTAATCTTTCAATTGTTCACTGATAATTTTGACCCTATATCATCAAATTGCTTGTGTGAATGGAGAAGTGCAAAAGAGGAGGAAAAACATAGAGCTGAACTGACCTTGTCCTCTAGTCAGTTTCCCATATAGGGGTTTGTTCATTAAGTGAAGTCTCCTCTCAGGCATGTCGGAACAAACTGACCTTGCATCATTTGCATGGAATAAATCTTCTGTCTGTGACAAATTTTCGTCCTTCAAGATCGAGGCTCCTTCGCTAGTTGATTTCCAGATACCGCCCTTGGCATTGAAGGTAGTCTTTTCAATCTCAGCAAGTTTATAAGCAAACATTTGAAACGGAACTTGCGAAACTGGTGCTGGTGAGATGTTTCCATCACCAGCAAACTTCTTTTGAAACCATGCCTCGATGTCACAGTAATCAAGAGAGCTAAAATGAAGGTCAGGCTGGCCATCGTCTGGATGCATCACTAAATATTTCTTGACGTAACGCAGGATCCTGCAAATGGATGAAAAACTTGGACGGACAGCAGGATCTGGCTGCCAGCACTTCTTTGTTAGATTAACCAGGTATTTTGGCGAAGGGATTGGAAACAGTGGCCTTTCACCCAATTTTATGTTATGAGTCATCTTGTCCCCTTGAAGATGCCCTTCCTCGAATGGTATTTTGCCAGTCAATAGTTGAAAGCAAATCATGCTAAAGCTGTAAACATCTGCTTTCTCCGAATGCTTGGCAATAGGATTACTTCCTTGCTGTTGTTCCTGCTCAGCCAGAATCTCAGGGGCATACCAAATGTAAGGATTGGTCATGTCATGGTTTGGAAAGTTCCGAGGGTTCTTATTCTGGAACGATGATAAAGTGTACCCGGATATTTTTACATGAAAATAACCTTCTGAAGAACCACCTCTTGGTTTGAGCAGAATGTTGCTGGGCATCAAATCACCATGACTGATTTTTTGAGAGTGAAGATACTCCATCCCTCTGGCAATCTGCATCATCATATCGACTGCAACTGGAAGGGAAAACCATATCCGTCTTCTAGGACTGGAATTTTCTCTAATGAAACTTCCTAGATCCTTGCTCATCAACTCCATGACCAGAAAGCATTCTTTCCTTTCCTCATCACAGAAGCTGCATAAAGGTTGCAGTATGTTGGGGTGGGATAGGGCAAGGAGAGAAGAAATATCGGATTTTAGCGGTTCGATCTCCCCAAAAATGTGGCGCAGGACAAAACTTTCTCCTAACCAATGGATTTCCTTAAACTGGCTTCCATTCCCTAGTCGATGCCTTACTTGATAGTCCTTTGACCCTGTTAAGATGGAACAATGAAAAGGGCCCCAATTAAAGGGTTCTGAGCTATTCAACTTCTTGAGCAGAAATTCCCCAAGGCGCAGCTCACTTTTCGTCATTGCACCAGATTCCAAGCTTTTCTTCTCCATTACTGCCTGAGAGAGAAGCCATCTATCTTCTCTCCACGCTATTTCTATCCGTTTGCACATCTCTGTAGGAACCAAATATTGCTTCCCATACCTCAATTGGAAAAGCCTAGGATCGTTCAACTCTATATCATATTTTTTCCCCACTAAAATCGATCTCTTCTGCATCTCACTTGGGTCCAAACCCGCAATTTCTGAAGCAGTCTCAATGGCCTCAATGACAGTAGGGAAGTATGTAAGCAAGTTGTGAACGTGAAATTCAATAGCATCTTTGCTCTGATGATATATGACGGCTTTTGCCCACCAATTTTTTACATCCACACAGTGCTTAATAAAGATCTCCCCTTCTTTGAACACCCTTAGAAGCTCTCTCAATGGCTGATCAAGTGGTTTCCATTTGTTATTCTTCTCTTCTAACTTAAGGTTCTGTCTAATCTCCATGGCGATTGTGTCGAAAGCCATAGTGAAGATATCAAGAAGTAAACAGCATTGTCTCCTATTGATTTGCATTTCATCTTGTAAAACCATAAGTGCTCTCATGCTTCCTAGAACCTCCCCAATTTGCCGGAATCGCTCCATTCCGGCTGCACGACTGGAAAAATCCACAGAATGGCACCCAAAATGAGATTGAAAACTCAAGAATTGTCGATATGATCAAGCACCTATCTATAAACATCCAGAAGATCCCATATCAAGAAAACGCATAAGAAATTCACGCAACCCTAGGCCAATTCATCACTTGCAAGAAAAAAATTCCCTGAATTGAGCAAGAAAATTAAAACAGGGATTCTAACATGGTAAATTATTAAAAAAGTACCTGGTTTTGGAATCTCTCTTTATTGGCCGGTGATATGAATGGTTCCAAAGAATGTCGATAATCCGAAAGGAACAGCGCAAGGATCTTTCTAATCTAATCAAAGAAAAAACCATGTCCATGAAGATATTTATCAAAACTACCTAGAAATCATTAAATCAATCAAACCTCATCATTAAATAAAAGATGAAAATAAAATAAAACTAAGTCATGCAACTACCTGGGATGGCCAGAACTACATCTGAAGGAATTAACCTTTGTGAAAGACGGCACAAGGCAACAATAGTGCCGAAAAATTGGTAATTACAAGGCAAAAGCAACTTTGTTGATCTGTGTATGTGGCAATGTGACAACTTGCGTTTATGTTGTTTCAGGTTTTTATTTATTTTTTCTTTTCACAAAAAAAGAAGAAAAAATAAAAAATAAAAACAAAAACCCATAACCAAAGTAAAAACCGTTTGTTGAGCATATCCATGTGTTTTCTTTTTGCTGCTTTGTGTTGCTGGACATAATGCTGGCCTTCGAACGTCTCCGGTTTCTTTGGACACCTTTTATATAGTATTCCCGCAAGTTTCGCACGTCGACCGTTGTTTCGAAACCGTTGATGCCATTATCAATCAACTCACTCAACTGCTATATATGCAGCTGCTTTCTTTTCTTTTCTTTTTTTTTTTTTTTCTTTTTCTTCTTTTTTTTCGTTTTTAATTTTTACTTTTTTATTATATATATTTTTTGAAAATTACAATCTCTCTCTCTCTCTCTCTCTCTCTCTCTAATTTTTCCCCTTTAAGAAATGATCAAAAGAAAAATTAAGTACATAGAAAAGAAAAGCTTACCTAGTGCATCGGCGAGGATAGAGATCCGCAAAGTTGGTGTTCTTGGAGGCTGTCAATTATCAAATATCATAGCATTCAATGTAGGACCATTGTTTTACATGAAGGTCAAGATGAGAAGGGGGTTTTACTAAATTCTAAAAGCTCTGTTAAACTCATTGATATCAACTAACAATTAGAGGAAGAAGTAGAAGCAGATAAGGGAAAATAGGCTTGGATTTAGAAGTCAATACATCCACCTAAGATTAAGCTCTTACCGTAGAGAATACAACACCACAGCTTGCTTTACAGCAATAAACTTAAGGAAAAGACATAAAAATTGATGCAAGTTATCCAATATGTGGTGAAAAAGAGGAGGATTTGATGCACGCTTTCCTTCTATGTAATGAGATTCAGAATGCAGTCAGAATGTGGCATGGCAAAGACATTAAAAGTTTAGACATTAGAGGGGACTTTCTAACTTGGTTTCGGCAAAATTACCATACTTTTGATGAAGTGCCATCTAGTAATTTGCAAAATCTTTTGTGTTAGGATATAATGGGTTACAAAAGTGTCAGATGTAGGAAAAGTAGAAGGAATAGACCTTCACGTTTGTCCTTTGATAATTCGTTGTCAAGCCCTTGTTAGGGCATGTTTTGTTGTAAAGATGGTTAAGGTTGTGTGCTTTATTTTGCTTTAATGATATTCTAGGTTATAAAAAAATAAAAAAGCTTAGTTCGAGACCTCGGGTTCAATTAGTGCGATCCAATTCAACTCAATTTGAGTTGATTTTGATGCATTTTTTTGTGAAATTATCTTAAGATTTTCTAGTTATTGGTAGGATTGAATGGATAGAAAGTGGGTAGGATTATCTTATAAGTTAATAAACTTAATTAAAGTGATAAAATGTGACAAGACCTTAGTTACACCATAATTAGGTAATCCATCTACTAGCTCTCATTATATCTTAATTAGAAATAAGTCAAACTCAATTAAGATTGAAGAACAAAGAATTAATTGGGAATCAAATGACACTTGTCCTTTAAGAGACAAAATCCTCTTTCATTTGGCAAAAAGCAAACAAGGTACAATAGCACCAAGAAGAGACCATCTATCATTATCCTAAACTAGCCACTTCTTGTCTTCCTTAATTTACCTTTAATATCTACTATTTCATCCTAATAATTCATTTAACCTCATTCTTCACTCTTACAAAACCCTAAGAAACACTCTTAAGAAACCCAAGCGAAAACTAAAGGAAAAATGGAAGAAAACAAAAAGAGATGTGAGAGGTCTCTACACACATTAGTGCCTTTTGTTTTTACTACCAACACACGGCTCCAAATCATAACCCACCACCACCAAAATGTCACACACATACATTGTATTTTCTTGTTGACAAACCTTCTTTCCTACAGGAGTACATTTCAACTTCGCTTTTGAGTGAAAAAGTTAGAACTCATGCATATTAATTTAAGGTAAAACTCACTCGACTTAAGTTTTCTATTTACACTAGTTATGCCTATGATATCTTGATAGTTTAAAATTATAAATCCTAGCTAAACATGTTATAATCAAGTATATGTTATTTTAGAGCTATATAATCATACCTTCATTCATGTACTTAGCTTATTTGTTACTTACATTCTAAAAGTGTAAGAGATAGCTTTATATAGGTAACTTGATAAAATGATGAGAAACCACCATCAAACCCCTACTAAATGCAAGGGCTAAAACATGAATAGTTCTATCTCCATCATATTTTTTTATTTTTCATGTTCATCTTAGGAAGACTTAGCTTAAAATATATCAGAGTAGCGGTTTTAGCATGTTACAACAAGTTATATAGAAAAATAACTAAAATTCCCTTAAAAACTCTATTTAACTACCCCATTTACTTAGGAAAACCAGTTGTAAATTCTAGTTTAATATGTTAATTACATGATTAATTAATGATAATTAGGATTTAGGACTTAATTAATGGAGTTAAGTCGCTAAATGATGAATTGCCGACCATCGATTCCAGTACTCGCGCGGGCTCCGGGGCCTCTAGTTCCTCACCTGAAGAATTTTTTCTTAACAACCTACTAATGATGAGAAATTTTAAACCAAATAAGGATGATTGAACTTCTTGAGCTCTCCACATTGTTATATGTTGATCTATACTTTTGGTTCTGACGATGCTGACTATTCCCTTACCAAGGACCTTGTGCCGAGTAAACGGCTAGCTATTGTCAAGAGATTTTTGCCAAGTAACGAGAGACTCACTTACCAGCCGAGTAGCCTTCTCTTGGCCTATTACCTTTTCTTTCGACCTATTACCCTTTCTCTTGTCGCCCTCTTCTCATCTCGGCTTCTTTATTACTATAACATCTTGATCCCTCTTACTTGCTGTGTTCATAGAATATTCGTATTAGACCAATATTGCATTACCACCTATCCACCTCATCTAACATTGTACTACTTTTCCATTTTTGTCTTTTGTCCTTTTTACTCTTTTTCATATGTACTAGGAATCCCCTTTTTATATATAATTTCTTGTAATTTCTTGTAATTTCTTTATTTATAATGTTGCCTTAGGGATTTACTATAAATAGTCAATTTCCCTTGTAAATTGGAATCGAATTTTACAGATAGACATTGAATATCCTGTTCTTGTGAGACAATCCCCTTCAAGTCCGTTTTTCATACACTCTTATATAATCTTACCGTATAGTTCAGGATTAGTGGTAGGTAGATATTGATATCAACTTGTGCATTATATTAAGTAAGGTGTCAAGTTGTGTTGTGTTCGTTGGTGTGTCATATCCTCCGAGTAGTTTCACGTTAGCTACTTTAGTTCATCTGTAAACCAATTCCCTCTATTTTCTTCTATATTTTGAAAGACCCATTTAGTTTAGATTTGTTATGGTAAATCTTAGTGATAACTAAGTTTCTAAGTACATTACTAAACAAGCTCTTAAAAGCATAAAATGGTTTAAAATGACATATAGGCTTAAAGAAATTAATTTGGAGCCCTTAAATTGAATAAGACTAAATCTAGAACTCTTAGTAATATGGGTTATTTAGTAGACCCATTAGGATATTTGGTTCATTAGAATAAGTTAGAATCAAGTTTTGGAGGCCTAAAGTTTAGGGCCCTAAAATGCAAATTAGGCCTCCTAAACTAGCTTGGTTAGTGATTAAAGCCTTAGAAATAGGATTAGAAGGCTAATAAATGAAAAAAAGCAGATTTGAATCTTAATAGAAAATGGACTTATCATAGGCCTTTTAGTGGGCTTAGGCCCAAAATAACAAATAGAATTAGGTTTAAGGCCTTAAAAAGTAAGTTAGACTTAAAACTCCCTAAAAAGACTAAAAATAAGGCCCAATAACAATAGGACTAGATTTGACCCCTAAGTTAATGAACTTATAAAATAATAGCTTAAAGTCACATTAAGTCTAAAAGCCCATTAAAGTTGATCCTTATAAGGCTCTTTATGAAATAGGACCTAAAACTAGTAAAAAGGGCCCATTTAGGCCCATAAGAGTAAAATCAAAGTCTAAATTAAAAATTATAGAAATTGGACTGAAAATAAAAATTTAAATGTTTAAATGAAAACTTAAAAGATTAAGTATAAGGCTCAATAGAGAAAACTAAACCCCAAGTTCAAAACTAGGCCCAAGCCTTAAGGTGGTCAAACTAATACCATTGACTAATGAACTTATTTGGCCCAAAACGATTTCTTATAAGTGTAAACACCTTAAAAGGACTTCACTAAATGAAAGAATGCTTAAAAACAATGAAAATTGACTATAAGAATGTGAAATTCCAACTTAAAACGAAAAAGTTATCAGTAAAGGACTAAATAGGTAGAAATATGAAAATTATAGTGAGGCTAGGGAATAGATTAAGTTTAAGATGAGGCTTATTTACTTTAATTACCTTATTTACTTTAATTACCTTACTTAGGTGATTTGGGATCCTAAGTTCAAGACTACCAAAGATTACTAGAAATACTAGACTTGAAGGCTGAGTGAGTATACCGCCCCTTATTTAACCTTTTTTTTTGTTTGTAGCTAGTGCACCATCTAATTATATCTGATAATTGAACTTATTATGAGTTGAGGTATATGGAAACTTGTATGTGCTTGTTTTGGATGACTCTTGCTTGCAAAATACCTTAAGATATTTTAAACACCCTTGTTTATCTCATTATAACTCAGGATATTGGAGTATTTGAAATATATTTGTGTAGTTACCCCATGAATCTAGATTAATAAATATTTGGCTTTTAATTAAATTGGACATGCATTGCATCTTGTTGCATAAGTTAGAGGGCGTTAGCATTGCATAATAGAGCGGGAGATCATGTATAGATGGATCCATATTGATATTATATATTGTGATTATTTATTGTAAGATGTATTCGTATAATATATTCTTGCCTCGATCTTTAGGATCTACTTGGCGCTGGGGAGTGCTGCCTTCTACTTGAGACCGAGCCATGTCTACTATTGAGGGTACTTATATTGCTAAGAGAACTCATATTGAACATGGATACCTAGGTCTTGACATGCCTAAATACTTTTGAACCTTAGCAATGGTAGGCGTAAAACCATGCTATATATAGTTATTGGCTGACTGTACATACTGTTTGCATTGCATATTCTTGTACATACATTCATATGTTTGATAAATAACTTGCTTGTTATCGTTTTAATGGTAAGGTAAGAAGGTCACTTACTAAGTTGGATGTAACTTACCCTCCAATAGCTTTTTTTGTAGGTCTTACAAAGCTGGGGTTGAGTTAGGATACGAGTGTAGAGTGTTCTATTAGGCTAAGAAAGTAGAATATAAGTTTAGAAAAGTAAGCAATATAATTGAATCAAACTTTTAAGGTGTTTAGTAGCTTGATGATTGTCGGGATATAATAGATACCCTTTCTTATTGTTTGATAGGTAATTTTGACGCTCTGCAGTTTTGGTGATTCTGGATTACTAAATCACTTATATATATATATATATATATAGTTAAGCAGATGTATGTAAAATAAATAAACACTTTTAAAAACTCATTAGTTAGAGCATTATAACCTTTGACTAATAAGGTGATTTTTATATTATAAGTATACATATGATATGAAGATTTTAGGTAAAACTACTAGTCCCCCTTTTGTGGTATCACAACTATATTGGGTGTTTTTGTACAAAAATCAAAGTTTGAGAGGGTTATTTTCAACTTATAGGAATTATTTATTAATTTATTAAAGTTCATGGTGTCTCGAAGTATATTTTAAAAGTTCAGGGGGTCAATTTGCACTTAAGTTAAAGTTTAGAAGGGTTATTTACATTTTTCCCTTTCTTTTTCATTTAATTTTGAACTTAATATGATATATTTGGTCACATTTTGTAACTTTATTATTAATCCATTTAATATTTGGATTTAATTTGGATCAAATCAAATCAAAATTAAGTAAAAAATTATATACAAATCAACTCCTAAACTAGTTACATTCATGTAAAAATTAAAGGGAGGAGGAATGAGATTATCTCCTTTAAGCTTCTTTCATCTAGACTCTAAGATTTATGTGAAAATAATTCTTTCTACTAAGCAGATTAATGAACCTACATATGCAAAAATATATTTCAAAATTAAGTCAACTTAATAAATTTTGAAACCCATTTTGTTATTGGTCTAACTTGCACTGAAGTTGATTTTGGTGTAAAACTATTTATTAAGATCAAATTAGACACCATTTAAGGCCATATTTTACTTAAATTGATAATATTTTATGCATTTCAGAATGAGTAAGCTAGACTAGTCATTAAAAAAATTAATTTTCAATAAAATGAGTGCATTTTACTAGAAACTAAAAATCTGTTACTTTGCATATGCATTTCAACTTTAAAAATTATGCTTGAGGTAGAAAGATAATTTTTCACCACAAAAAAATACCTTTTCCTATCCACCAAATGTTTATTCCTATACTTTTTTTTTTTATAAATTTTGAAATTTTTATTTTTTTATATTTTTAACTCATTCACTTTATTTTTCATAGTTTTCTCATTTTTTTAGAATTTCTTTTAATAAAAAAGAGCTATCCTAAGCTAAATTAAAAACTAACAAAGGAAAAATGGGGAATTCAAAAGTTCCCCCATTTGTGGTGATGTTTAGTTGAAAGTAACTTCAAAGACAATAGAGGTTAGGCTCTAATTTGGTCAATTAGTAAGTTTAAGGGGTTTAACTTATGGGTTTCAATTTGGTCACATTAGGTTATGATTGGGCTACCTTATGGGTTTTGATTAGGTTACCATAATGGTTTTAGTCACTCTTATAGGGTTTAAGTTGATCAACGTTACGAGGTTTAACTTTTGGCTAAGCTAACTATGAGCCTAGACTTTGGGATAGTTGTCCTCTAAGCATAGGATTACTACCACTCTACAGGATAACCAATACTCTCTTACTTAGGATTACCATAGCTCCTAAGAATGACTTATGCTCCTTGACTTAAGATTGCTATTGCTCTTTCGAATATGTTTGTAACCTTTTAAATAAGGTGACTAAATTTCCTAGATTTTCTAATAAAGGATGTGAAACCCCATAAAATTGACAGTAAGCTTATAATGGCTCGATTTGGAATTGATATGTAGAATTTAGGGTGATCATAAAAGTTGTTTGATCGAGCTTGAATTTTATAATAAAGTTAGAAATATTAGTAAAAGTGGCTTTGTGAGTTTAGATTTAAGAAAATTAAATATTAAAATAATTAAATATTATATTTGTAAGATATATATTATTCATTATTTATTAGAAATGCGTGAAACGAATTTTAATAATTAGTGAATTACTAGAGATAAATTATATGCATACTAAAAATTGTAAAATAACATGAATAATATTTAGGAGTGTTTAATTGTATTAAATATAATTTTACGCGTGTCTATATATACCCAAAATTACTTAAGATACCTAATTTATATTAAAATATATTAAATAAATAAAGAAAAATCATGAAAAGCAAGGTGGCAACTTAAGAATATTTATAAGTGGCGTAGCAATTTGTAGGGGAGTATTAGAGTACTTTAGGATGGTTTTGGACATGTAATACATATATTATATTGAGGAATTGTGATGCTTGTAAGTGCAAAAATTTCCCCCACCACTTCTGTACATTATAAAAGCATGAGTGGCCACTTGAAAATCATTTTAGCATCAGTAGAACCTAGGAAAAAAGGAGAAAGTTTAAGATGAGTTAAAGAGAAACAAGGAAAAGTTATACAAATTTAGGTGGAAAATAAGGGAAGTTGAGTTCAAAGGGTTAAAGGGATTTTGGAAGTGAATAGCCACCACTAAATAGAGGAGCACTTGCTTAGAGTTGCCGACATACCTAGGGTGGTTGGAGGTAATAGCAAGGATGGTTTCAGATAAGTACTTTGATTTCCTACGATTTTACTAAAATTAATAAAAATAATAATTTTTGTCAAAAAATTGTATTTCGGCATATTTTGTCACGCTTTAAACTCAAGGAGTTGTAATAGCCCCACTGTATAAACCAATCTAAGCTAGAAGTTACTTTCCTTAGCCGTTAACATAAGTATAATCCATACAAGGCGAACAGTGACTCAATTGGCTTTGAAGCAGTTAGATGGGAACCTGTAATATATAAGACCTATGAAGTAACACTTTACAAAATATATATTCACATTTCTAAAGATAGTTTAGATCCTTTACATAGCTTTATATACATAAGAAGTTCTAGAGTTTTCAAAAGAATTATACATCTCTACAGGAGGACTATATTATATATCATAGATATAATACCGAGTCGATGAAGACTATTAAGCCTCTCAGGAAGACCCTATAATCTTCCCACAAAAGAAAAAAAAAATGTAGCATGAGCATTGATCCATTCCTTAGACTTTGACACCTCACTTCTTAGCCTATCAAAATTAACCTACGGACAATTGTAACGAAGCATCTTTAGGTACTACTCTACACCTGCAAAATAATCTAGTCTATATTATAAGATGAGCAACTAAGTTCATACAAGCGAGACATGATATATTTAATCAGAAAACAACACTTAGAGCTCAACTCTCAATCTTCAGTCAGCATCACAGGCACACGTACAGACAATCTAGCAACATCCACAAACAAGTACTCTTACTTTTCCAAACATCCTGAAATGATACTCTAATATGCCATGAAGCATCGATCCTAAATTGCCTATACCTACTGGTAAACTACTCTTGACTGTTGTTTCCTTGATCTTCAATTGTTCCTAAAATACACAATAGGTTAGTTTTTAAGTCTTGAATCTTTTGCTGTTAGTTTGTTTTATACATTTTTGGTTGTTTTATCATAAATTTTATAAGTTATTTCTACTTAAAAAACATGATTTCTTGTTCAATCGTTGATTTTTACAAGTTACCCTAAATTGCTAAATTCCTTGAGTTAGGTTCTGAGTGGTTTTATAATAGTTTTCTTTAGTAAAAAATCCTCTAAGTTACTATTTGAGCTATACATGGGTCATTTATGATATCAATTTTACTTTTTGAAAGAGCCTCTAAACTTCTCCAGGTTAAACTCCCTATTCAACAACCCTTTGAGTTACCTCTGACTCTATTATCTCTAGAATTTTTAAGGAAATCATCATTTGACCATTCTGAATCCCCTACTTTTACATTTTATTCATAAATTTTGTTTTTAATTCACTCTCTAAATATCATTCTAGTATAAAATTCATTCACAGAATCCTTTAAGTCATCATCTACCCTTAACCAATATCCCTTAATCAGTTAATTTACTCACTTTCTTTCCAAGTTACAATTATGGGATTAATTCAAAGCAATAAATAATACTTCAAATAACCTTCCTCAATTTCATTACTTCTCAATTTGTCATACATTACATCATGATTCATCAATTGTTTTACATTCAACAAAATAGTCAAATACCAACTTCACATCTTAATGACTAAATCACAATTCTCTATAACTCCTTACTTTACTACTCAATCCAATCACCCCAGAATGGTGTAAATACTTCGACAATGAATTAAGGTCAGTATTTAAGTGAGGTTACTAAAAGATATATACTATTCCTCACTAAAAACACTATTTTTAACATAATTTGGGGCTAAAAAATCATATCAAAACTTAGAAAATAGCTTCATGAAAAACTTTCACATAATAATTTAATATTAACTTAAGATAGTTTATAGAAAAATTTTGAAGTTGAAGCTACATCATTTGTCCAATTTATTTCAACTTCCAATATTGTTTGATTTCTTCGATTTTTTAAAGATGTATATGATAGCTACTAAATTTATGAAAATTGATATTTTCTTTAAATTCTATACATGAAAATATGTAGGAGTAATATTTTTTCATAATTTTATAGGAATTTGTAATATTTTTATTGAATTTCACAAAATCGGATAGAAATGGACACCTATTGGAAATTGAAGCTCTAACCATCTACAGCGGTCCCCACCTTATTGCTAGCTCCAAGTATTGGGTGTGACTTTTAGTGTTAGTGGTGGTGGTGGTGGAGCTCCAACAACCTCCTAGGCTGACTTACCTTCCATTACTTAGATTATACCTAATTTGTATATATTTTACTAAATTATTTCAATAAATTTCAAACTTCACACTGAATTTTTCCGAATCCTAATTTACATGAAAAAAATGTTAGAGAATGTTTTATGAATTTGCCAAGCTATTTAGATGTTAAAATGAATTTTCTTTCTCTCTCTTCTGACTCTTAAGCTTAAATATCATGTCCTTTTGCATGTTAATTTAGCTTCAAAACTCCAATAGCTATCTACTTGATTCTACATGCCTAAATTGATAAATTCCCAGTTGTTCTAAGTGTCTTTAAATTTTTTTATGAATTTTCATGTATTTAATTAGCTTATTTTAGCTTAAAATTCTATTTTTTCAAGTGTTTTAATTAGTTTTGGTTATATGCATATACATAAAAATTATACACAACACATATGTATATATTTCACATGTTATTTTATGCCCCATAATAGTTTTATTACATGTATAATTTATCTCTAAGAGTTTACGAACTATCAAGACTTATTTATGCGATTACAACAAATAATACGTAATATAGTTAGATTATACTATTTTAACTGTATTATTATTTTATTATGTTTTTAATATCTGGGTCTACGGGGTCTCTTCAACTAAAGTCTTGAGCCTTATCATAAGTTTCTAGGTTATTCGGGTTAGTTTTACTGATACCCTAAATTTACTCGTTTAATTCTTATTTATTGAGTAAAGGGCTCACATATTTATATATATAGATTTTATGAAAAATGTTGTTTTATTAAAATTAAATGTCGAAATGTATCATTGTTAAGAAATAACTAAAACCAAATCAATTTTGCTTAAGCTTTGGCTTTAGCTTTCATTTTCAAAACTCTTAACAATGTTGTTTCATCTCCAACATTTTTTTGTAAAGTACCTATAATATGTATAAAATTTTTATGAAGAGTTTTTTTTTTTGGTCGAAAATATTTCCTACATTTTTATCTAATTTTTGGGCCTTAACATTCTATTGAGTAGCTATTTCACAAACTATACTCGATAATTTTTCAAGAATTTCATAAGAAATCTGATTTGTATTGTATTCTGGCATATTGTAATGTTGAATGGTGCTAAGGGATTGAATTTTTGGTGATGGATATATTAGAATTATGTATGGAAGATCTGGTGTGGAAATATGATTAAATATGTAATATGTGAGTTACCTAAATAATGTAGTAAGGTGAGGTTTTGATCCAAATTGAAGTTGTATTGGCTTATATAGAGAATTTTGATTCTAGCCATGCATAGAAATTGTAGAAATTTTGCTAAAATGTGGAATGCTTATTGATTAGAAGCTTAATTAGATTATAGATCAAAGTATAGGTGTGAATGGCTAATTAAGAAGTTGATTAAGAAATAAATTAGAAACTTTATATATACAAAATGAAGTTGGGTAAACTTTAGAGGATAGGTAGAAGGGTGTTCTTGAGACATTTGGGTAAATTACAATAAAAGGCTAAATTAGAGACTAACTAAATACAAAATTAATAACAAGTGACCTAAGAACCTGGATAACTAAGTATAGTATAACCTTAAACTTATGTTAATAAGCTAAGTTATAGAATAATAGCTTATATATAATATATGTATGAACACTAAAACGACATTTATATTATAGGGAGTAGTGGTGAAGGTATATCACTCAATGCACCTTAGTTAGCAAGTGGGAAGTCCATGTAAGTTTGTGATCAATACGCAATTGTATTTCATCGTACTATTTGTAGTACGTGGAAGTTTAAGATTATACTTGGTTATGCTTATAAGTAACTTACTTGTGCTCATGCTTTTATGTCTCTAAGTTTGATTGTATACTACTATGTTTCTATACTGGATTGCCAATGATTGAACTACATGGAATTGATTGATCTCCTTAAACTAGACTTAACTATATTAGACCTAAAATTTTAACTAGACATGTATTGCAACTCATTAAGGGACGATTAGGATTCTTCGACCAAATACTGATCCCTTTAAAAGGAATAGCTGAAATGGTCCTTTTTTCACTCTTCAAACTTAGTGATAGGAGAGAAGGTTGTGGTAAGGTTAAAGGTAATGGTTCGATGGTGGTTATGGGAAGATGAGTATTTTCATTGCATAAGTCTAGGTTTGATTGTGAGTTGTTGCATATGCACTGAAACTCCTTAAACCCGGATTAAAGCGGGTATAATTTCTCTAATCTCACGATGGACTGAATAGTATTATACGATGGAATTTGTTTTGTTGCATTGCATTTAATTAATTATTTGATAAACTCTATTTGTGTTTGTTTTATAGTCTTATGCCTCTGTCCTTACTTATTGAGCGGCTGGTTACTTACATCCCTATAGATCTTTTGCAAGTGCTATCTAGGATGCCACGTTATAACTACCTTGAGGTTAATTTTTGTTGGATCCTAGGGAGTGAAGATGTACAATTGGAAATTAGCTAGACTTTTGTACCTTTAGTTGTTATCTTTTGAAACTCTAGAATCAAACTATGTAACTATTTAAATAGCCTAAGTTATCAAGTTATGCAAATAACACTTAGATTATCTAGGTTTTAACATATGTCCTAAGACTTATGCAGGTAAAAAATATTATGATTATGTGAACCGTTTTCTTCAAAGTTAGTTAGTCGTTGATACCTTATTTAAATCAGGCTTATGATAGTGGCTATGAGATCGGGTTCTATCTTAGAATAGTTTACATGGTGGGACTATTACAACTTTATCACTTCAGGGCATGATAGTTCTTGGTTGGTATCAAAGCATGGTTCTAGTGAACTCACTTTGAAGTGTCATAATAAACAGAAAATATACATCATAGGAATACAATGAAAGTGGGTAGTGATAAGCAAGTAATAAAAGATTGTTTTAGGAACTATAAAGTAAGGTAAATATAGTATTGAATTATATTGTAAAATCCATCTATAGGACCATAGAGGGGAATTGATTACTAGTTGGTTGCGATTTAAGTGAAATAGAGAAGAATCTCTTATTTAATACAAAGCTAAGATATAAAGATTGTTGTTAGAGATGGTTGATTAGAACATGTTTAGGACGGTGGATGAGATTATTGATAAGTATATCGATGGGATATGTTACAGTTAGCAAGAATCATGGGTATAAATGGAAGCTAACTTGGGGCCTTAGTATAATAGTTATGTTGCTATAGCTACCTTTTAGCAGAGATGGTTAGAAAGTGAAGGGATTATGGCTTTGATGATGCTAGTGAGGTACTTTCCAATGAGATTAGAAGAAGGAAGACCTTATCTTGGTAGTACTACTCATATTCTTACTTGATGGGAATTAGGCTACCGAACCTCTAACCTATAGTCGAGCCCGAAGATTAGAGGGGTTGGTATGATGAATCCTTTTGTTCCAATTAACCTCTGTCAAAACTGAGTGTTTCCTTGCCGAGTCACCTTTAATGCTATACCTATGACTACCCATTATTTTTTGGTATGTCGAGTTGATGATTAGTCTCTAGCGTCGAGTTGACCAATCACTTGGCATCATCTTTGCCAAGAAGCCGAGAGATAGAGAATCCGGACTGACTAAGCCATTCGTACTCGGATAAGCCCATCTGTCTGTTCTTTTTGTCTAAATCTCCTAACAATCTTGCTAATGTAGCATTACCATGAGTATAGTATCATATGTAGAATTTTAGTACCAATGAGTGTTTTCTTTGTATATTCATTTTTACCCTTTTGTATCATGTACATTGCTTCTTTAGGAAATATCCTTTTTGTCTTTTCCCTTTTAGGCAAGTTGCCCTAACTTACAGGTATAAGTACCCTTATACTTGTAGTTGTAAATCATCAGATTACCTTCAATACACTTAAGTACTTTCTTCTTTGCATAAATATTGTTTGTTTACTCTTGGCATCACTCTTATCCTTTCGTTCAAGTAAGGTTAGGTGGCGAGTAATCTTATTGGACCATTGGTGCGTCATATCCTCTAGAGCTGTTCGTGGGTTTGCTTATTGTTTCATTCGTTATTATCACTCTTTTTGCACTTTCCCTATTAACCCTTTTCAAGCTTTCTATAAGCTTGGACCCATCCAGCGATTGGCCTTGTTTGTTCTTAGTTACGGTTCGCAACATCTTGGTATCTGAGTGGAGGTTTTGTATGAACTATAGTTAGTTCCTCTTGAAGTTCTATTGTACTTGTTTTGCGTGTGTGAAACAGAGCTAGTTATTGTGTTTATTTGATTACTGTGTTATTAGCTGTTCACTTTTTGAAGTGTTTGTTTGAATTTTGAATCTGTGAGGAAAAATGACAGACCAAAATATGAATGTTGGTACTGGTGACGATAGTAGAGTTGTCCACCCTAGACGTCAGTCTTAGGGAACTCCTAGAAGCACTGATGAGAGACTTGATGAGGTAGCAACCTCTCGGTAGATCTGACTTGAGTTATTCATACGCTGTCTTACCGACCCAATGAGGCCGTGTAAAATACTTCATAAGCTACTCAACTTGTTAGAGGTTAGATCCCAGCTCAACCAGTTTAAGATGGAGGAGTTGGCGGATGAGTAAGGCGAAGGATAGACCTAAGAGAGCTTGTTGAGGAGTAAGAAGAGTATTTTGAAGAGGAGTGTGTACGAATCTCCAGAGCATTCAACTATGTGAAGCTTTGGATTCCGAGTTTCAATGGATCTGGGAATGCTGATGAGTACCTGGAGTAGGAAGATAAGGTAAAGCGTGTGTTTAATTATGATCAACATAAGGATTATGAGAAAGTAAGATTTTTTGCTGTTGAATTCTCTAGGTATGTCTCCATGTGGTGGACGAACTTTCAGGCCATGAGAAGACGAGAGGGGTATCGAGAAATTAACACTTGGCTTAAGATGAAGAGAGTGCTTAGAAACAGATTTGTGCTGGAAACATACCTTCAAGATACTTTCACTCGGTTTTAGGAGCTGAGACAAAGAGGCCAAACTGTTGATAAATATATTCAAGACTTTCAAATGCTTATGATACATTGCGAAGTGGAGGAGCCAACGGCTCGAACAGTCTTACAATTTGTTACTGGGTTAAAAGGAGACATTTGAGACATTGTGGAGCTCCAATGATTTGACATAATGTATGAAGTTGTTAGGATTGCCTAGCGACTAGAGAGGCAAAGAATGGGCTAAGTAATGACCACAATGCTGACTAGTTGATCTGGATAAGCAAGTCACCGAGCTTAGTTTAGTATCGAGCCGACCAGAAAGATCAACCTGATGGTGAAGTGCTAACTCAAACTTATGAGAAGAGGTAAGGGTCTAGTAGGTAGACCAGCTAAATCAAGTGCTTCAAGTGCCAAGAGTTTAGACATATGGCTGCTCAGTGTCTGAATCGATGGATGATGGTCATTAAGGGAGACATCTTGAAGCTAAAAGTAGAGAGTATGGATGAGGAACCCGAAGAGGAGGAGGTTCCTGTAGAGAAAGAAAATGCCAAGAAAGAATTGATTGAGGAGGACATGTTTCTCGAGGATTTAGATCAGTTACTCATGGTTGTCCGGCATACTATGAGCATAGAACCCTTACGAGAGGAGGAGTAGAGAGATAATTTGTTTTATACTATCTGCAAGGTGAATGACTAGATGTGTACTCTCATTGTAGATAGTGGAAGTTGTACCAATGTGGCATCGGCCGATCTTGTTTCAAAACTGAAGCTTCCAACTATTGTGCATCCCAAGCTGTATAAGTTGCACTGGTTGAGTGAGAAAGGAGCATTACATGTCACTCGGCAAATACTACTGTTGATCACTATTAGGAACTACTATGACCAAATTCTCTATAACATACTACCCATGTGTGCTTCCCATGTATTGTTAGGTAGGCCGTGGTTGTTTGATAGGAGAGTTATACATGACGGCTATAGGAATACGTATATGTTTGAGAAGGATAATTGGAAGATTACGCTGAATCCAATGCCGCCAAGAAAAGTTCACAAGTTACAAATGAAATTTGCTTGTGGATCGAAGAAAGCTCTAATGATGAGTAGAGTCGAGCTTCAAGAGGACATCAATGCTAACGAGTTAACCTTATTCTTGGTTAGATGACTATTGGAAATGAAGGATCGGGGTAAGCTTCTCCAGGAAATCAAGGAGTTGCTAGATGAAGCCCCCAACTCAAGAGATAGAGTACTGTATTGACATAGTACCCAATGCTGCACTGCTGAATAAGTTAGCTTATCGGATGAATCTTGAGTAGGCTTCTAAGCTCCAACATCAAGTCAATGAGTTGTTAGAGAGAAGCTATGTAAGAGAGAGTCTCAGCCCTTATGCTTTGCCTATACTTCTAGTGCCAAAGAAGGATGGAACCTGGCGGATGTGTATTGACAACTGAACCATAAACAAAATCATGATCAAATATAGGTATCCGATCTTGAGGCTAGGAGGCATGTTGGATAAACTAAGTAGAGCTAAGATTTTCAATAAGATTGATCTCAAGTTTGGTTACCATAAAATTCACATGAGGCTAGGAGACAAGTAAAAGACTACATTTAAGACTTGACATGGACTTTACGAATAGATGGTCATGCCTTTTGGCTTGTCGAATGCCTCAAGCACTTTCATGAGACTACTAAACTATGTGCAGAGGCATCTCATAAGAAAGTGTGTCGTGATGTACTTTGACGACATCTTAGTCTATAGTGTCGACACGCCGAGTCACTATGAACATCTCAGAGCAGTTTTGGATATTCTTCATGCTAAGAAACTATTCAGCAATTTAAAGAAATGTTGTTTTTGCCAGGAGAAAGTGGTATTCTTAGGGTATTTAGTCAATGGAGGAGGCTTGCGAGTTGATGATGAAAAGATTTAAGCAATTGTTGAGTAGCCGACTCTTGCTACTTGTGTTGACATAAGAAGGTTCTACGGACTGGCTTCATTCTATAGGCGGTTTATCAGGAATTTTAGCACCATTGCTGTACTACATATCGAGTTAACAAAGAAGAACACTGACTTTCGATAGGGAGAAAAGGAGGAGAGGAGTTTTGCCAACATAAAAGAAAGATTGACCTTCACCCTGGTGTTAGTACTATCTGACTTCAATAAAATTTTTGAGCTGGAATGCAATGCTTCGAGCATTGGAATAGGTGCTATCCTGATGTAGGGCAATGTAGGATGGTTGCCAATTGCCTTCCACAGTAAGAAGCTCCAAGGACCACAGTTGAACTACTCTATATATGACAAGGAACTTTTAGCACTGATCCAAGCAATACAAGTATGGCAACATTACTTATTGCCAAGATAATTTGGCATATATACTGATCATGAATCACTGAGGTACCTCCGAAGTCAAACCAAGTTATCGAAGCGGCAAGCGAAGATGGGTTGAATTTCTTGAGGGATTCAATTTTGTAATTAAGTATAAGTAGGGAAAGAGAAACGTAGTTGCAGATGCTCTTTCGAGTAGAGATATACTTTTATCAAAACTGTAGACTAAGCTATTTTGTTTTGCAAATATCAAAGAAAAATACTCTGATGATCCATACTTTGGACCTATAATTTCACGATGCGTCGACAGGAGGATAGAAGACTAGTATCATATAGAGGATGGCTATTTGTTCTGAGGCGGAAAATTATGTGTGCCAACTTGCTCACTAAGGGAGCTACTAGTCAGGGAAGCCCACAGTGGAGGTCTCTTTGGACATTTTAGGAAAAGGAGGACTTGTAAATTGATAAATGGCTTATTCTTTTGGTTGAGAATGCGAAGAGATATGCATCAAGTTGTCGAAAGCCGTGCTATGTGCAAGAAGGCTAAGTGTTGAGCTAAACAAGGGAAGGTAATACCCCTACTTATTTTAACGAGGCCGTAGATTGAATTGAGCATGGACTTTATTATTAGATTGCCGCGAACTGCCTGAGGCAAAGATTCTGTAATGGTCGTCATGGATCGGTTTAGTAAGATGGCACACTTTGTGCCCTATACTAAAAGTAACGACATGTCGGCTATTGTTTCTCTTTTCTTATAGGAGGTTGTGCGGATACATGATGTGCAGAGGAAGTGTAGTCTCCGATAGAGACTCGAAGTTCTTGAGCCATTTCTGGAGAACCTTGTGGCGTTGGTTGGGAACCAAATTACTCTTCACTACCTCATGTTACCCCCAAACCGATGGCCAAATAGAGGTGGTTAATTGTACTTTGGGTTCACTTCTCCAACTTGCAGTAGGTAAGAACTTGGCTGATTAGGACGTCTGTCTACTAGTGGTCGAGTTTGCTTAAAATTGAATCGTACATGACACCACTAAGTAGTCTCCCTTTGAGGTGATTTATATATTCAATCCCGGGTTACCCCTTGACCACGCCCTTGTACCAGCACCCATACAAGAGGACCCTGATGCCTCAGCTAGAGTACAATCTTTTCAGCACATCTATGACAAGGTCACTTGGCACATTGACCAAGTTGCTAGAAGAATGCGAGAAAAGACCAAGGGTAGGTTGACTAAATAATTTCAGTCGGGAGACTTAGTATGGCTACACCTTAGCAAGGAATGGTTCTCGAACAAGAGGAAGAACAACTTATCTGTAAGAGTGGAAGGACCTTTTAGAATCCTACAGAAAATCAGTGACAGCATCTATAAGTTGGGATTGCCTGAGGACTATGGGGTTTTTGACGCCTTTAACATTGCCAACCTTAGTCCATATCACTCTATCAAAGAATTGAGCAAACACTATTTGGATTTGATCCCAAATCCAAAACAACTTGGAGGGAATGATGGGAATCAAACTACTAAACCACTAACCTGTAGTCGAGTCTGAGGACTAAAGGGGGTAGTATGATAAATCTTTCTATTCCAACCAACCGCTATCGAGGCCGAGTACTTTCTTGCCGAGTCACCTTTAATGCCATGCCGTATGACCATCCATTATTCTTTGGTATGCTGAGTTAATGATTACTCTCTAGCGCTAAGCTGACCAATCATTCGGCATCATCCTTGCCAAGAAGTTGAGAGATAGAGAATCCGGATTAACTAAGCTATCCCTGCTCAGATAAGCCCATCTATCTGTATTTTTTATCAACATCTCCTAATAACCTCACTAATACAACATCGCCATGTGTATAGTATCATATGTAGAATCTGTAGCATCAATGATTGTTTTCCTTGTATATTCATTTTTACCCTTTTGTATCATGTACATTGCTTCTTTAGGAAATGTCCTTTTTGTCATTTCCCTTTTAGGTAAGTTGTCCTAACTTATGGGTATAAATACCATTGTACTTGTAGCTGTAAATCATCAGATTACCTTCAATACACTTGAGTACTTTTTTTTTCATGCGTAAACAATGTTTGTTTACTTTTGGCATTACTCTTATCCTTTCCCTTAAGAAAGTTTAGGTGACGAGTAATCTCATTGGTCCAATTTATCCATTATATCGGATTGTGCTGTGAGTCCTTGGAAGTTCTATTGGTGCATCATATCCTCTAGTGCTATTTGTGGGTTTGCTTACTGTTTCATTCGTCACTGTCACTCTTTTCTCACTTTCCCATTAACCCTTCTCGAGCTTTTTGCAAGCTTAAACCTATCTAGTAATTGGCCTTGTCTGTTCTTGGTTACGGTTTACAATATTATTGGTATACCTTATATACCTAAACGTTATCTTCAGGGAGTTATTAACTGGTTCTCATGTTTTCTTAAGCTAGTTGGGGTAGGAATTGAGATGCCTTTAGAGAAGAATGAGCCCACCTTAAACTAGTATTACTCCAAGCACCATAAGAAGACTAAAAGCTTATAGAACCCCAAGATGATGCTTAATTAGGTATGTAGAGTATTTATGAGTTAGATAAGGGTGAATTAAATGGTAATGCGGAAGAAGATCTAAGAAGAAGAGGAACTTAAAGAGGAGGATGTAAAAGTAGACTTTAAGGGAGATCCGAGTGAGGATATGTATGCAGTAATGATGCATGCTATAGTTGTTGTTGAGGTAAATGAAATAACGAGAAACATTGAAGGTGGCCAATTAGGAGATAATTCAAAGAATGAATTATAACTTATATTAGATGGTTAATCAAAACCTAATTTAAAGGATAATCTTAGATAGAATGAAGTGGTTGCTCATAAGGTAATAATTAATAATAAGGATGAGGATTCAGGTGACGATAAACTTTATGAAGTTATCATTATACCTGATACTCTTGAGATAGTATAACTAAGTTCTGGTCTGTAGGTGGAGAGGATAATAACATAGTTAGTGGATGTATGGAGTGGATCCCTAGTGAGCAACTGGTTAGTTAAATGATGAAGAGGCCCTGATAGCTAGTTTCATGTCATAAGGTCTTCAGCGATAATCCTATGTTACTTTTGACTTAATTGGGCATATTTTGATCCTTTAATGTGTTTTTGTTATTTTTGATGTACTTACAACTTAGCCATGCATAAATGTTATTAAAAAAAAAATTCTTTATGTATTTAGTTAGCAAGTGATGTGATAGGATCAAATGTATTCTAGTGATTAGTCTTGTAAATCTTTTGTGTAAAGTTGCAATGATTAAACCTATAGATTTGTATATAAGCCAACACCATAGTCCAGTAGGAAATATTTATGTAGTTAACAATCTATTGAGTCAGTAAGTTCTATTTCCTTTTGAAATTCCCAAGAAAATGCAAGGATTGTAAAGTAAGGGTTGGACGGATAGGGGGAATCTTTATACATGTTATAATAGGGGTTTGTTATTATTGTTTTGCATATGTTAGGCTATAGGGAATTATCTACTTTTGAATTATATATAGGAACGAAATGGTGTTATCTAATGAGTGTATGAATGGAAATGAATGTAGGATTATAAGTTGTTAGTACTATGTTAAGCCATGACTAATAGGGGAAAGGAAAATCATGAAGGAAGGCTTAAAAGGAATTGAGACCCTTTACATAAGCTCTTTCGCAACCTTAAGAGCAACTTAGATAAGATATATCCCCAACCCTGCAAGAAGCTATTTTTATTAGGCAATTACTTGCCAGATTGCATACTATGATAAGGCAACAGGGTACATTGATGTATTATCATGTTACTAGAGGAGATAGAGGACTTTAGGAGATGGGACAAAGAACAGTTAGGCCTTAAGATGTTAGTAAGCTTTTGAAATTCATTAAGGTAACATGATATTTTGAGGGTGAGATGGGTTAACTAGCTTTAGTTAATGACTAGTTAGCCTAAATCAGAAGGAGTTTTGAAGCTCTTAGAGTTCTAGTGCCTTAAAAGTTGGCATATGGTACATTCATATTAAAGTTAATAGCTTGTGTCTAATGGGACTCAAGAGTTAGACAGTTGGGAGATAATATTACCTGGCATATGTGAAGGGAGCAATTTAGGAAGGAATACTTTCCCAATAGTATCTAGATTAAGATGGTATAAGATTTGTTTGAGATAAGGAAGGGAAGCATGAACATAATTCAATATGAAATTAAGTTTAATAGATTATTGCATTATGTGCTGGCCTTTTGCAAAGACAATCCAGAGTTAAAGAAGGACTTGTTATTACTAGATTTGATCCCATAGTATGACGTAAGTTGGAGAACTATGGTTTCACTACCTATGATCAAGTAGAGGATAACATGCAAGAACTTGGAAAACAACCATTTGAAGATGTAAGTTCAATGGAGTCGAAAGATTAGTTGAGGTTTTCGATTAGGCTCTTCATTCAAGAGATGTTATCTAGGAGTTGCTAGTAGTTCTGGTTAGGTGGCTAGTTGTCCTGTATAAGTCCATGCTTGGTTAAAGTTTCTATGACAAGGATAGAAATGTTAAATGTTAGAAATGTGGAGCAAAGCATTTTCCAAACATTGTTCTTATCTTAAAGGGAGATTCTTAATATATGGAGATAAGAATCGTGTGTTATGTGGATGTCTCATAATAAAACTAGTTAAGCGTAAAAATTGTGGAAAGAATGGATACTTTTTAAGGTTTTGTCCATGGTTTAGACAAGGGGCTAGAAATGCTATAGGATCTAGCAATACAACTACGCTTGCTTGTGTCTTTGATATAGAAGGTATGGAAGATGATGAAGACGATTTTGTTGATTGGATGGAGGAATATTATCATAACAATTCCAAAGACATCATAGGAGCAAAAAATGAAACCGATGAAGGATTAGTGACAGGTACATATTCATATTATTTATCTAGCAATAATTAAAGTGTAGTTGAATTGAGTTACTTAGATTCTAAGTTCTGTAAATGAAAAAAATTTGGTTAGTAATCATAGTATTACTATAAGGTAAAAGGAGATTACATATAAATAGATAACCTGCATTTGCATTGTTTGATACTAGTGAATAAGTTAGAAGTTTGTAGATAAGAAAGGAATTAATGTAATTGAAATTAACACCGCTTATATAGTCGAACTCTCATTGAAAAGAAAGTAACAACTTGAAAAGTAGTGGATAATGGTTAAATTAAAATTCAAGGAAAAGAGTATCTTGTTAGTCTTGTAGTATTGCCTTTATAAGGCTACGATGTGGTTGTGGGAATAGATTGGTTGTCTGAGCAAAAGGAAAATATGGAGTGTAAAAGTAAGAGTATCACCCTGAATGATGGAGAAGTGGTGTTCTAAGGGAAGTTAGTAAAGGTAAGTTAAAGTTGTCTAGTATTAAAGTTTATGAAGGGAATAAGGAAACAAAAGCTGAAGAAGGCAATTGGAAGTTTTGTTAGGTGTTTGTAATTGAAGGAAAGAAGGAAGCATCAAAAGTGTTAGATATATAGTGGTATGTAAGTTTCTAGATGTGTTTCTTAAGGATTTACCTAGTTTAGCTCCGCATAGAAAACTAGACTTTACTATTGAATTAATCCCTCGAACTAAGTCTATTTCTAAAGCTTCGTATTGGATGTCACCAATAGAACTATAATAGATGATGAAGCAACTTCAAGAGTTATTTGATAAAAGATTTATTTTTCTATATGTTTCATTATGGTAGCATTTGTGTTATTTGAGAAGAAGATGGTACCATGAGACTATGTAAAGGCTATAGAGAAGTAAATAAAGTGATCATTAAGAATCGATGATTTGTCTTATTAATTGTAGGGAGCAATTGTGTTCCTGAATTGACTTAAGGTTAGATTACCATCAATTACAAGTTAAATCAAAAGGTATACTCAAAAGTCAAAACTGTGCGTGGGACATAATATGATCACAATGAATTTTAGGTGATGCCTTTTGGATTAATCAATGCATGTGCAAGCCCTAAAAGAGTAAGGCCAAAGTCAAGGCTTTAGATTCTAGGTAAATTTGTTATAGCACTCATTGATGATATTTTAATTTATTCAAAGATTAAGGATGAACATGTAAAGCCTTTGCAGTTGGCATTACAAAAGCAAAGTGATGATAAATTAAATGCTAAATTAAGCAAGTGTGATTTTGGGTTGGATAAGTTTTCTTCCCTTGAACATATTGTATCTAGAGAAGGAATTTTTGTGGATCTTGAAAAGGTTAAAACAGTGACAGAATGGAAACAATTAACGATCACCACAAGGGAAGGAAATCCATTGATGTAATTAGTAGAATAATTGAGATATGAGGAAGCAATATACTTCATATGTACAATAACAATGGGTAATCAAACAGAGAAATGGAAAATCTACGACAATCGAGTCTCTCATTTGTTGAGTCTATCATTTTTGTTAATTATTAGAGTACCTCATATAATGTCATATCTTATCAAGTAATGAGTTTATGTCGATGTCTTTTCTCTTGATGAGTTTGTTGATTAGGATTCACATAAGTTTTTGTTGAGTTGAGTTGAATCGAGTTGATTTGGTTTAAATTGTCAACCATCTCATTTGAGCTTGAGATGGAGAAAAGTCAAGACATGCTAAATTCATTCTGTTAATCTTGCGCTAAGCTATACGAAGAAACATATTAATAACTATGGAAATAATATAGCCATTGTGAGAAAAAAAAAGCATGGATCGAAGGAAAAGGATTAGAGATGTATGAAATGGTGGATCAACTTTATTAATGATCTTAAGTGTAACTTAGGAGTAGGTAACATAGAGGATAAATTAGCAAAATCAAAGAAATGCCTATGATGCAAAGTTGTAAGATGGATAGTATAATGCAATCGAAAGACCTCCATGATGAAACTAATATTTGATATGGAATATGAGAGAAAGAGGATAGAAATTAAAAGGATAGATAAAGAGTCAATTCAGAAGTTAAATTGGAAGATAGTTCAAAAGATTGAAATGGAATGCAACTCTAAGAATACATATAATCCCAAGGGAGATATGAAATGTGATAGTTTCAAGGATGAAACTATTTGTGAGGGGGTAGAGTGTAAGACCATAAAATTGATAGTAAACTTATAATCTGTTAGTTTGGAGTCGGTACGTAGAATTTAAGGTGATTACGAAAATTGTCTAATTGAGCCCAAATTTTATAATGAATCAGGAATATTAGTAAAAATGGCCCCATGAGTTTAGATTTTAGAAAATAGAATAATTAAATATTATATTTGTTGAATGTATGTATATTTTTCATTATTTATTAGAAACATGCAAAACAAGTTTTGATAGTTGACGAATCGCTAAAGATAAATTGTGTGCATACAAAATATCATAAAATAACATGGATAATATTTAGGAGTGCTTATTTGTATTAAATATAATTTTATGTGTGTCTGCATATACTTGGAGTTAATTAAATAACTAATTTATACTAAAATATATTAAATAATTAAAGAAAAATCTATAAAAATCATGAAAAGTAAGGTGGTAGCTTAAGAATATTTGTGAGTGACATGTCAATTTGTATGAGAGAATTGGAGTACTTTAGGATTGCTTTGGACATGTAATACATATATTATATTAAGGAATTATGACATTAGTAAATTCTGCACATTATATAAACATGAGTGGCCACCTAAAAATTATTTTTATATCAATAGAACTTAGGAAAAATGGAGGAAGTTTAGGATGACTTAAAGAGAATTAGGAAGAATTATACAAATTTGAGTGGAAAATAAGGGAAATTGAGTTGAAAGAATTAAAGGGATTTTGGAAGTGAACGACTACTACCATTAGATAGAGAAGCACTCGCTTAGAGCTGTCGACAAACCTGGGGTAGCTAGAGGTAGCAGTAAGGGTGGTTTTAGTTGAGTGCCTTGATTTCCTCCAATTTTCATAAAATTTATAGGAATAGTAAATTTTGTCTAAAAATTCTGAAAAGTTGTATTTAGACATATTTTTACATGTAGATTTTAGGAAAAATATTATTTTGTTAAAATTAAGTGTGAAAATATATCATTCGTAATAGACAACGAAGATTGAGCCAATTTCACTTTCATTTTGAAAATTAAGTGTTTAAATATATACGAAATGAAGTTAGGTGAACTTCAGAGATTAGGTCAAAAGGTATTTTTAGACTTTTGGGTAAAATGCAATTAGAAAGTAAATTAGAGACTAAATTAGAGACTAGCTAGATACAAAATTAATAACAAGTGACCCAAGAACTTAGATAACTAAGTATAATAGAATCTTAAACTTAAGTTAATAAGTTAGGTTATAGAATAATAGCTTATATATGTTATACGTATAACACAAAAATGACTACAGGGAATGGCGGTGAAGATATATCACTCAATGCACCTTAGTGAACAAGCAGGAAGT
This sequence comes from Lumnitzera racemosa, assembly GCA_024138005.1. NCBI lineage: Eukaryota > Viridiplantae > Streptophyta > Magnoliopsida > Myrtales > Combretaceae > Lumnitzera > Lumnitzera racemosa. The sequence continues at coordinate 18,014,606 of JAMXBC010000001.1, forward strand.
CCAAGTAAGTTTAGGATCAATATGTAATTATATTTTGAAGTACTTTTTATAATACTTAGAGGCTTAAGATTATACTTGGTTGTGCTTGTAAGTAGCTTGCCTATGTACATACATATGTGTCTCTGAGTTTAATTGTGTATTATTGGTCTGCTATACTGATTGCATTGATTGAAATGCGTGGTTTTGATTGATCACTATTAAGGAATGATTAGGATTTTCTAACCAAATATTGACCTCTTCGAAAGGTATAGTTGAAAAAATGGTTATCTTTTTATCCTTAGTTGAACTTAAAGACATGAAAGGAGGCCACAGTAAGGTTGAAGGTAGTAGTTCAACGGTGGTCACAAGAGAAGGGATGTACCTATTGTATAAACCTTAGTTTGATCATTAGCTGTTGTATACACATTGAAATTCCTTAAACCCAGGATAAAGTCGGTGTAATTTCTCTAATTTCACGACTAATTGGATAATATTGTACAATGGCATTTGTTTTGTTGCATTGCGTTTAATTAAATATTTGATAACCTCGTTTGTATTTGTCGTATAGGTTTATGTCTCTGTCTCTTCTTACCAAGCCGTTGGTTATTTATATCTCTATAGATCTTTTGCAGGTATTGTTTAGGATACCGCGTTATAACTATCCTAAGGTCAATTGTTGCCAGATTTTGGGGAGTAAGGATATAAATTGGAGATCAGTTGGACTTTTGTAGCTTTTGGTTGTTATCTTTTGATCCTATGGAATCAGATTATGTAACTATTTAAATAGCCTACATTATTAAGTCATGTAAATAACACTCGGATTATCTAAGTTTTAATATATGCCATAAGACTTCTACAGGTAAATAATGGTATGATTATGTGAATTGTTTGATTCAAAGCATGGTAGTCATGGATACCTTGTGTAAATCAAGTTTACGATAACGGTTGTGAGGTTAACTTCTATCTTTAGATGGTTTACATGGTAAGATTGTTACAACTTTGTCACTTTAGAGCATGATAAAGGATGAATAAAATTCCTAAGTCTTCTGACATGAGATAAGATGACAAAGGCTCCTAAACTTTCAAATAATGGAGTTAAGATAACTAGAGTTCTTGAAATTCATGTATAGTTAGATGGTTGAAATTCCTAAGTTTATTTAAGATTAGATGACAATAGTTCCTAAGTTCTTCTAAGATTTGAGGTAGGATGACTAGGGCTCCTAAACTCCAAGCTCTAAAATTTTCTCTCAACGGTGTTTTTCTTTTTGAAAATTTGTTTTCCCTTAGTTTTTACTTTTTAGGAAATGCATACCTTTAGAACTCAATGCTTGCAACTTTTCTATTTAAGTATATATATATTTGGAAATTGCATAAAACTCCTTTAAACTTTGACTTAGGTATGGATTGCCCTTTCCCCCCCTCTTCTCCCAAACTTTCAATGTGTGGTTTTTTATCTTTAAATTTTTATTAATTGGTAAACAACTCCCTAGGTTGAGAATAACCCCTTAAACTTTGATTTTAATATATAAACACTTTCCTAAACTATGGAGTGTTTACATATAAAAATTAGATTTAAGGGATGTTTACACACCAAAATCAAATTTAGGAGGTATTTGTACACCAAAATCAAAGCTTAAAGGGGTTATTGGCAATTTATAAAAGTTTGGGGACTAAAAACCATCTTTTAAAAGTTCAAGAGATCAAATTACACCTCAGTCAAAGTTTAAGGGGATTTTATACATTCCTAACCACCACCCACCCCCCCCCCCCCCCCCCCCCCCCCCCCCCTTCTTTTAAAATTCAAGTCTTTAATGTTTTAGACATTTACAAATGAAGAACTTTATAACACCATTGCAAACACCCCATTTTTATCATTTTTAAAACAATCTTTCAATATGAAATCAAAAGAAATTGAAAAGTGAAAAAAAAAGAAAAGAAAAGGACTTTAAAATGAGTGAGAAAGAAAAATATAAGAAAATTGTAAAAGAAATTAAAAAAAATTATGAAATATAATAAAGGCCTTTCCTAGATGTGAAAAGTGGTCTTTCAAGGCATAAATTAATTTTGTGCAGTAATTTTTTTTTTGAATAAAAATATGTATATGTAAGTTAACGGCTTCTTCTTCAAAGAAGAATAATTTTATCGAGCTCAGTAGATCTTACATAATATTAAAAGCGTAAACGCAAGCATAAAATGGCTTTAAGCGGCATTTTCATTTGAAACGTGGTGCAAAATTAGATATTTAGGAACTAGCTGAGTTTATGCTTATAATGGACCGGTTTGGAATAGGTATGTAGAATTTAGGGTGATCATGAAAGTTATCTAATCGAGCTTGAATTTTATAATGGAGTTAAGAATATTAGCAAAAGTGACTTCACGAGTTTAGATTTAAGAAAATAAAATATTAAAATAATTAAATATTATATTTATAGGATATATATTATTCGTTATTTATTAAAAATGCGAGAAACGAATTTTAATAATTAACAAATTACTAGAGATAAATTATATGCATACTAAAAATTGTAAAATAACATGAATAATATTTAGGAGTGTTTAATTGTATTAAATATAATTTTACCCATGTCTACATATACCCAAAAATTACTTAAGATACCTAATTTATACTAAAATATATTAAATAATTAAAGAAAAATCAATAAAAATCATGAAAAGCAAGGTGGCAACTTAGGCATATTTGTTAGTGGTGTGGCAATCTGTAAGGGAGTATTGGAGTACTTTAAGATGGCTTTAGACATGTAATACATATATTATGTTAAGGAATTATGGTACTTGTAAGTGCAAAAATTTCCCCCACCACTTCTACACATTATAAAAGCATGAGTTGCCACTTGAAAATCATTTTAGCATCAGTAGAACCTAGGAAAAAAGGAGAAAGTTTAAGATGAGTTAAAGAGAAATAAGGAAAAGTTATACAAATTTAGGTGGAAAATAAGGGAAGTTAGTTCAAAGGGTTAAAGGGATTTTGGAAGTGATTAGCCACCACTACTAAATAGAGGAGCACTTGCTTAGAGCTGCCAATGGTTGGAGGTAGTAGCAAGGGTGGTTTTAGGTGAGTACTTTGATTTCCTATGATTTTACTAAAATTAATAAAAACAATAATTTTTGTCCAAAAATTCTAAAAAATTGTGTTCTGGCATATTTTGTCACGCCTTAAACTCAAAGAGTTGTAATAATCTCATCATATAAACTAACCTAGGCTAAAATTTACTCTCCTTAGCTGTTAACATAGGTATAGTCTACACAAGGTGAACGATGGCTCAACCAGCTTTGAAGCAGTTAGAGGAATACCTGTAATATATAAGACCTATGGAGTAATACTTTACAAATTATATATTCACATATCTAAAGATAGTTTAGATCCTTTACATAGCTTTATATAAAAAAGAAGTTCTAGAGTTTTAAAAAGAATTGTATATCTCTATAGGAGGACTATATTACATATTGTAGATATAACATTGAGCCAACGAAGACTATTAGGCCTCTGAGGAAGACCTTATAATCTTCCTGCAAAAGAAAAAAAATGTAGCATGAGCATTGATCCATTCCTTAGACTTTGACACCTCACTTCCTAGATTATCATAACTAACTTACGGATAATTGAAACGAGGTATCTTTAGGTACTACTCCATACCTGCAAAATAATCTATTGGGATGTAAACTTAACTAGCTTAGTAAGAATGGACAGAGTCATAAACATGGTTGTTCAATTATTATTTAAGTGTAAATGTAAAAAGCAAATGATAGATCATCACATAATGTTTAACTAGCCCACCGTGAAGTTAGAGAAATTTCACTCACTTTAACCTGGATTTCAAGGAGTTTCAATGCTACACTATCAAACTAAATTCGGGCTTATGTAATGGAGAATATCCTTCTTACTAGACAATATTCAACCCACGATTATCAACCTTACTACGATCCTCCTTTCCTATTACTTAGTTCGACTAAAGGTGGGAAAAAGGGACCATTATTACTATCCTTATTGAAGTATCGGTATTTAGTATGATAACCTATTGAGTTCGTAAATGTTAGGTTATATCTTAGTCAACTTAAGATTAGTCTAAATTATAAGGTGAGCAACCAAATTCATAAAAACGAGACATGATATATTCAAGCAGAAAACAACACTTAGATGTAACAATCTAGCTACATCCACAAACAAGCAGTCTTACTTTTCCAAGTATCCTGAAATGATACTTTAATATGCCATAAAGCATTGATCTTAACTTGTTTATTTCCATTGGTAAACTATTCCCGATTGTTGCTTCCTTGACCTTCAATTGTTCCTAAAAATACACAATAGATTAGTTTTTAAGCCTTGAATCTTTCGCTGTTAGTTTGTTTTATAAATTTTTGGTTGTTTATCATAAATTTTATAAGTTATTTCTACTTAAAAATCATGATTTCTTGATCATTTGTTGATTTTTATAAGTTACCCTAAATTGCTAAATTCCTTGAGTTAGGTTATGAGTGGTTTTATAGTAGTTTTCTTTAGTAAAAAAATCCTCTAAGTTACTATCTAAGTGACACATGGATCATTTATGATATTAATTTTACTCTTTGAGATAGCCTTTGAACTTCTCCAGGTCAAGTTCCTTATTCAACAACTTTCTAAGCTACCTCTGACTCTATTATCTCTAGAATTTTTAAGGAAATCATCATTTGACCATTTTGAATCCCCTATTTTTACATTTTATTTATAAATTTTGTTTCTGACTCACTCTCTGAGTATCATTCTAATGTAAACTTTATTCACAGAATCCTTTAAGTCATCATCTACCCTTAACCAATATTCCTTAATCAGTTAATTTACTCACTTTTCTTCCAAGTTACAATTATGAGATTAATTCAAAACAATATATAATACTTCAAACAACCTTCCTCAATTTCATTACTTCTCAATTCGTCATACATTACATCATGATTCATCAATTGTTTCAAATTCGACAAAATAGTCAAATACCAACTTCACATCTTAATGACTAAATCACAATTCTATATAACTCCTTACTTTAATACTCTATCCAATCACCCTAGAATGGTATAAATACTTCAACATTGACTCAAGCTCAGCATTCAAGTGAGGTTATTAAAAGATATATACTATTCCTTACTAAAAGCACTATTTTTAGCATAATTTAGGGCTAAAAAATCATATAAAAATTTAGAAAATAATTTCATGAAAAACTTTCACATAAAAATTTAATATTAACTTAAGATAGTTTATAGAAAAATTTTGAAGTCCAAGCTATGTTGTTTGCTCAATTTATTTCAACTTTGAATATTGTCTAATTTCTTCAATTTTTTAAAGATGTATATGATAGTTATTAAATTTACAAAAAAAATGATATTTTTCCTAAATTCTATATATGAAAATATATAGGAATAAATTTTCTTCATAATTTTTTAGGCATTTTCAATCTTTTTATTGAATTTCACAAAATCAAATAGAAATGGACACTCATTAGAAATTGAAGCTTTGATCACCTACAACGGTTTCCACCTTGTTGGTATCTCTAGGTGTTGGGTGTGGCTTTTAGTGGTAGTGGTGGTTGACCTCTAGTAACCTTGTAGGTTGATGTACCTTCCATTACTCAAATTATACCTACTTTGTATATATTTATCTAAATTTTTTAAAAAATTTAAGTCTTTAATGTTTTAGACATTTACAAATGAAGAACTTTATAATACCATTGTAAACACCCCATTTTTATCATCTTTAAAACAATCTTTCAATATGAAACCAAAAGAAATTAAAAAGTGAAAAATAAAAAAAAGAAAAGGACTTAAAAATGAGTGAGAAAGAAATATCTAAGAAAATTGTAAAAGAAATTAAAAATAAAAAATTATGAAATAGAATAAAGGCCTTTCCTAGATGTGAAAAGTGGTGTTTCAAGGCATAAATTAATTTTGTGCAGTAAATTTTTTCTTTTCTAAAATCAAAATATGCATATGTAAGTTAACGACTTCTTCTTTTTCTTCTTATTTATCTATTTATTTATTTGTCAGTTTAGTTTGAAAGTACTAAACTTTATCAAAGAAGAACAATTTTATCGAGCCTAATGGATCTTACATATTATTAAAAGCATAAACTCAAGCATAAAATGGCTTTAAGCAGCATTTCATTTGAAACGTGGTGCAAAATTAGATATTTGAGTTTAGGTTAGTTTTAGCCCTAAATTAAAAACGGACTAAAATTGATCCAACATGGTGCAGTAAAATATAATATAGAGTGGGCTTAGACTGGGAAAAGGTAATAGCTAAGTAGAGATAATATTTTTGCGCAATGGGGGTTCGAATCTTACCCTTGCAGATTTATTTTCGTGTTGCAATCATAACCATGTCTAGCATTATGTTGGACAAGTCGTAGTTGTGTTTGGTAAAATTTAGGTACATTACGTTCTTCCTTGCAATGTTGCCAAATAGACGTCATATTCGGCCACCACATATTGCTCATATCACACCTACAAATGTTTTAGAACTATATTGGATATGCAAAGTGTACACTATAAAACTAATGTTGCTAAAAAAGACGTCACGTTTAGCCTTGACAAACAGTTTAAAGCAAACGTATCAATGTTAAAGAAAATATTTGGATCATGAAACCTGTCAGCCCGTAATTTGGTAATTAGGACTTTATCATCAAAATTTAGAGCTTTTGTATAATTTCTCTGTTTAAGCTTGTAATTCACGACGGGGCAAAAAAAAAAAAAAAAAGTCAAAGTGACCCATGAATACTTTGGAAAGAGCTAATAAAATATTAATTGGGCTAAAAAGCCAGAAAATTTGATATTATTCATTATCTAGTGGAATCAAGAAATTAGAGTTATAGATTTTAATAAGATTTTAGTGATAAATTATTCAAACAATCGAGTCAATAAGATGATATGAAATGATGTTTAAGGAATACTTATACTCATTAAATATATTTAATATGTTAAATATATATACTTCTAAGTTAGTGTAAACCATAGGTTTATAAAAATTACACCAAAAATTTACTAAGTAATTATTAAATAAAAGGCAAAGTGTCTAAGCTCAATGTATTTGCATGTAAAAGAATGTGTGGAAGCTGTTGAGAATTTAGGAATAATGCCTAGGCAAGGTTTAAACCATAGTAAGACATCTAATATAGTAATAAAATTGGGAAATCTGTAAAAAGAGAATGCGTGGCAAATGCCATGCAAAGTCCTCTAACCTTACAACTTTTTAATCACCTCCTTCATCTTCCTTTTAGTCTTTTCATAGTTTGAGAGCTCTAGAAAACATAGAAGTGGCAAATAGAGTTATACAAGATTTAGGAAACTAAGAAAAAAATTAGAGCAGGAATTTGATCAAATGTCGTTCGAGTATCAAGTCACCCGCCAGCAACAGGCTTTCCCCACCACTTGATAAAGCACATTGGAGCTCCTAACAAGCCTATGGCTACTGTAGAGCATTGGTGCTCGATGTGTTAGTGAGTCTAATTCTTGATCCAATGTATCTGGAAATATTGAATCGCATGGAAAATTTTACTCTTATTTTGGATTTAGATTCATTTCAAAATGTTATTTTGATGAATAATAAGTGAATATTGATTTTGCTTGGATTTATGAGTTGAATAAATTCTTTATATAATTCTAAGTGATTTATAAATAAAAAAAAACTTGATGCTTGTCTTGAATTGTGGTAAAATTTTCATAATTTTCGATTAAATATTCTTATCTATGAATAATTGCTAAATTTTGAGTTGTAAATTACATATTTATCTTTAGAGCTTAGGCGTCATAGTCACATTGAGTTCTAAAGAAGCATATAGGAAGGGTAGCTAGCTTGTTGACATTGAAAGCCCAAGTGACAACTCGCAAAATGAGTCTATTAAGCCCATAGTGAGCCTAGTTGCAAGTTGGGTTGGAAATATGGGATTCCAATATGATGAATTTGGACACGACATAATACGATTTAAATGAGTTATTGTATGGAAAAATTTAACACGAGATACAAACAGGTCAAACCCATTTAGACATGGTGAAATTCATGCCTGGGGTTCGAGTCCAGACAATTAACTTGTTTATGGTCCTATTTAAATAAACAGGTCCCATGAGTAGATATGGGTTTAACCTGTAAATGGGTGAAACTCGTTTAGACACAGTGAAATTGGTGTTCGGGTTTAAGTCTAAACACTAAACTCATTTATAGACTTGTTTAAATAAACAGGTCCTGTGAGTAGATACGAGTTTAACCTGCGAACCTGTTATATTTAATTTTTAATTTATTTTTCATCCAATTTGAGTCTAAGAGAAATAGTGAAATACCATAAAAAATAAATAGTAAGTCTTTTCTTTTCTTTTCTTTCAACTTATACAAACCTAGGTTTTTAACTTTCATTATTCCTAATTTTGGCCACTTTTTGTCGTAGCTTCTTTTTCACCCCTTTGTCTTAACTTTTCGATTTAGTTAATAGGACAAGAAGATATTCTTGGTCAACTTAAAATATAAGTCTTTTAACTTTTAGTTCGTTTTTTTTTTCTTTTCCTATAACTTTTGTTTTTTCTCTTCTTTTATTGATATTCTTTTATGGTAAGAATGCAAATTGTCTATTTGGAGCTAGGACCTTCAAGGCAAATCACTTTGATAGGCATTACTATAGGAAGTGTAGGTTAACTTACGTTTATGAATTGGCTAGTGGCCATTACGATTTTTATGATGTGTTGGATTTTTATTATAAAGTTTTGTTTTGATTTAAAGTACTTTCATAATCAACATATTCAATTAATAAAAAACCAAGTAGAACAAAACCCTTTCTTAGCGTTGCCATCTTCAATTGGAAACGTTATAATACTAGGATTGTTTATATTGTAGGAAACATTATAGATGCCAAGATGGAAGAAAGTACTACCCCTCAAAATTTTTTAAGAAATTACACTTATCCTATCCTAAATTACTAAATTATTAATTTGGGATCCATATTAATGAACATTTAGAGTAAAAAAGATATAGATAAAATATCAATATGAGAGCATAAAAAAGAAGAGGAAGAAGAAATACACGTTTTTACAATTTGAATTTAGCCCTATTTGAGTTTGAATTCATAAATTAGATTATGTATTAATTGATCTAGGCATCTAGCCATATTAAAATAGGAGTGGTGAAAAAGAAAAAAGTTAGTAAATCATATGAAAGAGGGAGATAAGTATAATTGTTTAAAACGTATATAGATAATACTTATGTCATTGTCACCTCACCTATCAATATTGACGGAAAAGAAATTTAATTGACTTTTTAGCTTTTTGGGAGTTTAATTGCTTAATTTTTCAACCATTCTCAAGTTTGTTTGCATTACGATGTTATTAGGTTTGTTATACAAGAAAAAACTATATTAAATATAAATAGAATGATAATAGACATGTTTGCTTTCATGATTGGTTCATATGTCATTGAACACATTCATTTGTCTTCAACTTTGGATAATGAATGTTAGAAAATACATGCACTCCATAATTCAATTTAGATAATGAATGTTAGAAAATATGTGTATTCCTTAAAAATCTTCTATATGCTTTTGGAATCTATACAATTTTTTCTATCAAAACTATAGAAATATACATATAAGTTTAGTATAAAGTTAGGATGAAACACATAAAGGTTGACCATTAAAAAGGTAAAGAATAACCTTTTTCGATTTATTTATAAATTTGTAAGCGATATATGGGTCCAACCTAGACATGAGACACGTTTATTAAATGGATCGGGTTATAGGTTTAAGTTTTCTTACATAATTAATAAACTAGTCATGTTACGGGTTGAGGTTTTCTAGATACGAACCCATTTAAATACGGACATGAGACACAACACGACAACACAAATTGCCAGCCTTTACTGTAAGCGTTTGCATGGGTAGATTCCATTAAGTTAAGAATTGTTGGACTTTAAGAGACTTTTAAGCTACCTTAGTCTGAAAATGATGAATTATTACATGAAAGGTAGAGGTTTAGTTTGTTTATAAAATTTGTAGCCTAAATAGGGATAATGTAGAAGTTTGGGGTTGAACCAATAAACATAAAGGGTATTGTAGAACCTACCCTATACTAGTTAATTGAAAGTTGTCTAAAGTAGAGGATACTGGAGAAGGTCATAGGTAGGACAAGTACGAGTAGAAAATCAATCGACACCTTTCTTAACTTAATACAAAAGGATAATCTGAAGTAAAAGTTAACATAGAAGGCCCTAGTAAAACTCAGAATGTTTTAGCAAACTCATAAGGTATAAGATAATTTAGAGTCCCTTCAACTTTATGAATACTGATAGTCCAAGTTAAAAGGTACGCCAGAAGTCCTTTGAATAAAAATTCTGAATTTGATTGAACTTAGAGGGTAAATCATAAGGTCCTATAAGTAAGAACTTATCTAAGGAAATGACCTTAATCTTTATATACTTACATATAGGTATCTTACTAATATAGGAACAATAAACTTGATCTAAAATATAATAATAAAATTATTGTTGTTTCCATAACTCATAGGGAAACTAAAAACATTAATTGCAATATAAGAACCATCGATGAAGTAAAACTTGACAACTACCGCCATCTTGAGCAATGTTGATTCTAGGTAAGTAGGAACAATGCTTCAAATTATTTCAAAGCATTATTTTAAACTACTTAGAGACTAGGGTGTATATTGCTTGTGGTTATAAAGTTGTTTGTAAGCATATTATGTATGTTAATGGATACTGCAATGCTATTATGGTGGCTAAGTTACTTACTATGACTATCTTGTAATGTCATGCTTTTTGATTGAATGTTTGTAGTTGATTAGCCATCTCATAAATGGACTAAGCTAACTTAGACTAAACCTTATCTAGAAAGTTGGACAACAAGGATAATTAGACTTTTAACACATGACTCTTACTTTTTGGACATGCAACCTCCTTTAGCTCTATAAATAAGACATCTATTCTTCAATTGCAATATTTTAGAAACTTGAAAACATAACAAAATCGCTCAAGAAAAATTTAGACAAAACTAGAAAAATAAAAGAAAAACAGGGGAAAAGTGGAAGTGTTATTAATCATGTGCGATTCACCTAACATCCCACAGCCTGACACTTAGCCACTTTAGGGTTTGAAGGGTGGTGGTTAGATAAGCCGTTCCAATAAGGGCTTGTCATCAGAGGTATGCTAGAGGTCATTGGTTCTAGCTACCCTATATTTTTCTCGTATATTCTTCTATTTTCTAAAAATATCAAATCTTATTAATTAAATTTGGAAAAATGTTTTCTGGGGTTATTTTACGTGTAGAATAATGTGATAATTTTATTTTAATTAAATCTTACATGAAAATATAGGGTCCTTAAGAAAATGCCCTATTTGGGCGAATTTTGATTCAATTTTTAAATATATTAGTTGATCTTGTTTCAAGCTGAATTTTTGTATATAATACACTTAATATATTTATTTAATTATGGAAACAATAATTTTTGAAAATAAGTATGTTTATTATTTATAGATTTATTTTGAATAGAATTGGTAGTTTTATTGAATTGTGCAAATAATTAGTTTTTGAGAAAATTAATTAATGAGCCTTACATATTTTTACTTTTGGAGGTTTATAATAACACTTGGAACACTTAATTTTTTTTTATCTTGCAATTAAATTTTCTTATTTTCCTAATTTTCCATAATTTTGAGCTAAAAACGTCATTTTTTTTGTAAAATAGGCAATAAGCTAGTTTAGTGAAACTAATGGTCAGCAATAAAACTACATATTTTTTTGAGTTCACAATATTTTTCACGTAATTAATCTGGCTCGTATATTATTTATTTTGTATTTTCCTAATATAACCATATATATTAACCTAATTTGTGAAATAATAACTAATACTCTAAAGATATTTGCTAAGTTCATGTCGGATTAGCATTTTTGGTACATATTACCCACTTATCAAGCTTAGGAAATGTAACTTTTAGTTTAGGATTAAAGCTTATTCAGGTCAATTACGAAGTTACGATAATATACGATCAAGTCGATAGTGAGTAAGAGAATTTTCAAACTTGTAACCATATTGATCAGTATTATTTCTTAAGATATTTTAATAGTACTTAAAATAACGGTTCTTATGATATAAAGTTTACTAAAATCAGATAAGAAATGAAAAATATATGCTCAAACAAAGTTCATAAACGCAATAGTGAAAGAATAAGCTAACACAAGCTTATAAGGATTTGGTTTTGACCTGTAGCTAACTTAGGGACTGTGTGTAATTTTGTAGGTGGAATAGGTGAGGAAGGACCATGTTGTGAAGTTTAGGATTTTGCACTACTATTAAGCTTTAGTAAGTGGATGTTTCTATTTTTGTGCAAGTAGACTTATGTTTATTTGACTTGGAGTTAATTATGTCATAAACTGCAATTGTATGCTTGATTGATTGAATATGTAATTCTATTGAATGTGTATTGATTAAGTGAAGTGCTTTGTCATGTATGGCTAATTTTTTCAATGCATTTTATTGCTTAGATAATTTAGAAAATGAACCGTCCTTCTAGGTATTCACGTATAAACCCTATATGAAGGGATGGCTTATCAAGTGTAAGTAAAGTTTAGTTACAATGCTAGATATAAGTTAATTGAGATGTTTATGATGTGGGACTTGAGATTTGTACCTGATATTGGGTTATTGTATTAGTTGTTGCATTCATGGCATGGTACGAAAAGACCTACCAGTCAAGTTTCTAGAAATTTGGATATTACTAAGCTGGGTTTTGAGCATATAGATTTGCATTGTTCAATAAATTCTGGCCACTTCATGTAGCTTTAGCCAAGCCAATTATATACTGGGTTTTGATAGCTCCTTATTGCCTTAGGTACCTAGACTATGTATTTAGATGATTTAGAGTGTCGATTAACTAGATGGGAGTAAGGTTAGGCTAGAATATTGGCATAGATACTTGTCACATGCATAAGCATAGCATAGACATCTTGTCTTGATATTTCTAGATATGGAATTAAATGCTTTATGATAATGACAGTTGTAAATGTTCGTTGTGCTTATTCCGTGTTTTGTTTTATCCACTCATACTTAGCTTATAGAGAGTTGAAGAGATGCTTGTGTATTTTCTAGTTATAAAGAAAACTGATTGGATACTGTCATTGGCTGGGGGTATAGTTGTTAAAATCGCGATTTTACCTACGCGATTGTATAAGTTTATAATTTTAGGTTTTTACATTCGAGTTAACTTGGGTATACATTTCTTTTTTATATATATATATAGAAATTTACATTTTTAACCGAGTTTACCAATTTTATATATTTAAGTTGAATGGACCAAAAAATTAACGGAAAAAAAAAAAATAACTAGCCTTTTACAAGTCATTCACTATTAAGGTATTACAACATCTATCCTATCTTATTCTAGTTTTTCACCTCTTTCTTTCTCTCCCAATCTCTTATTTTATATTCATAATTTTTATTTAAGTTTTGGTTTCAATAACAAAGTTTATAAAGAAAACTATATACTTTATTTTATACTATTAATAACTTAAAATGAGTTTAAATGTTTGGTTCTTTTTAATTTACAACTTAAAAAAAAGGGGGCAAAAGTTTAGTTTCAACTTTATTTGTCCTTTTTCCGTATATGTTAGATTATATACTAAGAATTTTCATTGAAAAAAAAAAAAACTTAATTTCTTCATTTTTTTATTTTCGTTATCTATTTCAAGTTTTGAATAATTACTATAAGTATATAAGTAATTTTGTAAAGCTATTTTACATAAGTTGTAGAAACTTACATTTCTATATTTTAATTTTATAGACCCTCTAACGATTTTAGATAGAATTTCGAATTTGACAACTTTGGCTTGGGGAATGATTTTTGAGAGCGTATAGGAAAGAGTCGGCTACTTTTGGAAGAAGCCTTACTACATTTTGGTCTTAGTCTTAAGAAGAATCTGTACGTATGTAATAAAAGAAAAAAAAAAGTACTGTATATTAAGTTTAGTTATGTTTGAAGGTTGTACACTTTTATGTAAACATGTATAAAGCTAAACTTCTTTTTAGTAATCTTTTGTTGTAAAAAGTACATTTGTCGAATATAAACAGGTATTTCTATATGATTGTACATCCTGTGCTATACCTAGATGTGATAGAATGAAATATAAATCTATGAGAAATTGCTAATGGAAAATAAAAATCTTATTTTTAATTAGGAGACTACAAACAATTGATGAGTGGCAATGTGCTTCTAATGAAAAGTTAATAATAAAACAATTGACACCTTAAATCCTCAAATCTTGATGAAAAGATATTAGGTTATGATTGTACCATGAATAAAATCTTTGAATCCTATGAAAATAAAATAATTAGGTACATGAATAATAATTTTCACATGAGAGATATGAGTATTTAGTATCTAATTTATAAAATGAAATAGGAGCTTAGCAAATAAATAACAAAACAAAATTAGCCTAATCCCCCTAGAAGTTTTATAAAAGCTCTTATAATCGTGTGTGTGTCCAAACTAAAAATAGGAGAATTCTACAATGAAAAGGGGTTCTAATTAGGGCTGGCATTTAGGGATTGATCCACTAGACTCGGATATGATAGATACAATTTAAATGGGTTTGGGTATAGAAAAAATCAACACAAGACACAAACAGATCAAACCTGTCTAGACACATTTCAATTAATGTTCGAGTATGAGTTAAAGTTCCAAACCCATTTATTAAATAGGTCCCAAGTTCAACCTATAAACTTTTTTACTATTAATAAATTTATATTTATTTTATTTCTTTCATTTTTGGGTTAAAGCAAACAAAGAAATGTACGTAGTATGGTATGGTTCGATCCGGTCCGATCCATACTCCACATGATTAGAGGTGTGCATGCGAGTTAAATGGGCCAACCCGAGTTGGTCCACTTTAGCCTGTGGGTTAAATGGGTCAGGTTCATTTGGCTTGCCTTTAAACGGGCTAAAAAACCTCGACCTTAACCCGTTTTCAAAGTAGATTAAATGGGTCGGCTTGTGAGCCAAATGTGTAAATGTATTAAACGAGACTACCTAAACCAACTCACTTTGGCTTGTGAGTTAAATGGGTTGGACTCATTTGGCTCTCTTTTAAATGGGCTAAAAAACCTTAGCCTAAACCTAATTCAAAAGTAAGTTAAACAAGCCGGTCTACAAGCCAAAGTCCACTTGCACATCTCTACAGATGATAATTGATATGGTTAAATTAGTCAAATATAAACATTTTTTAATGACTAGTAATCATTCTATCTTTCTTCACTTCTTTTTCTTTCTCTTACCTTCTAGCTTCCAGCGACATGCCAAGTATGTTTTGATTTGACAATCACAAGCAAGTTTAAATCTTTTCTCAATTATCAAAGTAAGTGTAAAGTATTGAGTCTTTTTCTTTATACATTGAGATATTAAGTTTTTCTTTTAATCTTTTTTATTTTCATTGTGTCAAATAGTGTGCCCTATTCTTTATCTTTATAGTCTTCGTTTTCTATTTTCGTCATGTCATGATAGTGAAGTACTAAACTATTGAACTTTATTTAGAAGTTGTCTATTGGAATTTCTTATTATAAAGATAGTGTGCCCTAATGATCTAGCAAAGAATATGATGAATTTGGAAATCAACATTGTTAGTATCATCCCTTTAAGCCATAGTTGCACTTAGTTAAAGGATGTTCTGTAATTTAAATTTTAGGTTTTTCTTTCTTTTTTTTTTTGTAATTTAATTAGGCTTTATTTTACTAAAACTTTTATTTGGGTTATAATTTTATGTCAAGTGCTAAGATCCTATGACATTTGTATTTGTAGAATTTAAATATTATTATCATCCATTTACCTTTTATTTATGCAAATATCTTATGGATTATTTTGTAACATTTTAGTTGATAATCGAGTCTAAGCTAGACACATGACATGCTTATTGAGAGGATTAGATTATGAGTTTAGGTATTCAAACACGATTAGTAAATG
Source organism: Lumnitzera racemosa (assembly GCA_024138005.1). Lineage (NCBI taxonomy): Eukaryota > Viridiplantae > Streptophyta > Magnoliopsida > Myrtales > Combretaceae > Lumnitzera > Lumnitzera racemosa. The sequence goes on from JAMXBC010000001.1 coordinate 18,030,569, forward strand.
AATTGTGTCATGGATTAAGATTTTCTAGATACGAACCCGTTTAGACACATATATAAGACACGACATAATAATACGAATTGCTAACTCTAGTTTTAATCCAAAAAATGCTTCGTAGATCATTAAATTGAAATAGAACTATGCTCTTACATGATGCTATATAGTTGCTTATGTAAAATCAAAGAAATCTAGAGGCTATGGAGAGTGTGATCCTGTATTTAATGACACCTTGTTTTAATCAACTATTAGTTTCAATTTAGACTAAGTTTCCATTTGTTGACAAACTACTCTTGATGTAAATGCACATTAGAACCTAAAATATATTTTGCTCAAGTTGTTAATGAATTTAATGTACTAATATTGAACTATACCAAATAGTTGCCATGTATATGCTTGGCTAGGTACTATAAAAGTTACTGGTCTTTGCTTTTCAAACCACTAGTTTAGAAACTTAAAGTTTAGAGAAAGTCTATTATTTATAGATATGCAATAAAAATGTGTCGGTCTATTTATAGCCCATAATAAACATTTGAATACAATTTAGATTGAAATTTCCTTATTAGAGATAACGAAAATTGATGATTAACCATGAATGATGATCCATAGATATCTTCTCTTGTGCTTTACCATTTATCTTTGAAACCTTTATCCCACATGAAATATGTATGAGGTCAAAATAAAAAGAAAGAACCTAGGGAGAATCCTTTTGCTTCTACATTGTACTTTAATGCATATGCAAAACACTAATCTTAAACTTCCCTATGAAACAAAATAATACATTTTAGACTTCCATATGAAACTTTTATAATTTGATTGGAGAACTTAGCTCAACAATCATAAAGTTTTGCTACAAACTTATCATTGATGTGGTAAATCCCAATATAAATATATCCTTCATAGACATTTCAACATTATGTTTAATATAACATTTATAGTTATAAACCATTTAAATAAATGAGATGTGTTTAAACCACTTATCCCAACATATCATAAAATATAATGCCTAGTCATAATGCTCTACTAACAAGGCATTGTTAGCTCACATAATGAAAGTTTTTTTTCTTTTCAAGTACTCTCTTCTAACTATAATTTGGAATGGGGATTGAAGCTTAAGCTCATAACTGAGAACATAGAAGCTATTCTACTACTTTCACAAGTCATTAAACAACAATTGCTAAAGTAAGATCTAACCATAAAAAGAAGGATCATACATATACATATAGAGTAGAAGCAACTCTGCTTTTTACATTGATGCATAAGTGATGACAAACAATGTTTCAACTTTTGCGTCACTGAAATTTTAGAACATGTTTCTTGCTTCCTAATGCAACAAATAAACAAAATTGTATCCACACACCAAAAGCTCCAGCTTTCTAAAAATGCTATGCACATTTCAAATTAAAATAAATTCTAGGTAAGTTAATTGAAGATTAATATATCATAATTAGCTTTGTACAGTAGCAAAGCTAAGCACACTATCCCAATCACACCAGAAAACTAATTCTCATTAAAAAGAACATAAGATATCAAATAAAACAACACTTTAAAAGCATTTGCATAAAAGAATCTTAACAACTGGAGGATAAACCTCCTCTTGTACTTTTCAATGGCTTCATGTGATGTAACTTAGCAAATAAATGAAGGACAATACAATGAAACTAACTAAATAGAGGATAAAGAGTTCACTAATAAGTATATATATCTTTAGTCTATCCATTCTTCTTATTATAGTGCATTGTTTTGACTATATTGTACAATATATCATTTGATAACTAATTAAAAGAAGAATATTTTAACTATTTAACTTTAAGACCTATCCATTTGAATTTGAACTCCTTATAAGATTTGTTATCTATGATGAAGTAAAAGATACTTACATCAAGAAGAAAGCATGTTAGATATTAAGAACTATGATAGTACAAGAAAGTGGCAAGAGAATTGAAAAGAAGAAGACAAACATAGAGCTTGAAGCTCTATTATAGAAGAAGATATATCTCTTTTAATGATAAAGATAGTGAATGCCTTATATTTTTCCTCCATCATGATATATGTATCGATGATGTATTTCCCTAGCAGCAAACATGTTTTCAATACCATAAAAGAAAGTAACAGTATGTCTCTAGCTTTTCTTTCCTTGAAGTCTCTTCCTATAGTTTGCCCTTAAAACTAATGGCTCAAGGGCTTTAAACCCAACTGTGGTCCTATCAACACCTTTGTCACTTGAATTGGACTTGTACATAAGGAAGGTTGCCTCCATGGTTTGGCTGTGACGGCCTTCTTAAGCAACAATAAATGAAAAATAACATGTACTTGCCTAATGGCTATAACAACTTGTATACTTTTGTTCCTATCTTCTTTTCTACTTAAAACAATTCATAAATGAAGTGTATGCTTGAGATTGATGTGCTTCACTGTACTTCTTAGCGATTAGGTCTAAATTTTAACTAGATATAATTGCCCCACCTCAAAGTTTACTTGCTTTAAGTGATTATTTACATATTTCACCAAACGATTTTGAGCTCTTTGATATCATACTATAGCTATATTACAACCTCATCCTAGACCGTTAGTTCATCCTCTACAGCATCTATCATAGTTAACCTTTGATATGAACCTGTTTAATTTTGGGGACTTGTACTATTGGAATGTTGTATTATACCAAAATTCAACCAAATGGATCTAATTTGCCTACTGTCTTGGCTACTTGTCTCAAGTGTTCTATTTAGTACCTTTATTTGTTTGTTAGTCTTGGGATGGGAGCCGTAATCAAGGGCAACATAATCCATATTATATGAAACAATTAGAACCAAAATAAGCTTATGAAAGTGAGGTCGTGGTCACTAACTATTATGCATGGAATACCATTAATAAATAATACTTCTCTGATAAAAGTTTCAGCAATTTTTCTAGTCAAATAAGAGTATTTGAGCAAGATAAAGTGGCTATTTTTTGATAGCCTATCAATAACAACTAATATTACCATGTAGCCTCATGACTTTGCAAGCTAGTGATAAAATCTAACGAGATATCTTCCCGTATGGGACTAAGAATGGGTAGTAGACTTAACAAACATATTGGTGACATTGTCCAATATCTATCTTGTTGATAAATGTTGCTCTCAACCATAAATTTATAAATATCCTTTTTCATGCCAATCTAATACATATTATCAGCTAATTAATAATAAATCTAATATACCCCACAGTGTCTCCCTATCATAGAAGCTTGCATTTTAGCCATAAGTTATGGTCTCCATTGAGACTTAGCTCCATGGTATAGCAATATGCCCTTTAGCATTTCAAGCCTTTTGTCGTCGAAGCCCCCAACCTTTACCTTCTTGTGAAATTGAACTAGCTAAGGTAAATTCATCCTTCCGCTGTAATGTGCACTAAATCAAGCCACATCGTGCCTATTATGCCTTTACTGTCATGCCCTGAATAAGAGGAGTCATAACAGTCCTATTGTGTAAACTATTTTAAAATAGAAGCTAACCTCACAACTGATATTATAGATATAGTTCACACAAGGCATATATAACTCAACCAACTTGAAAGTTCATTCTGATACCTGTTAATAACCAAATTTGTGGTAGAGCTTTACAAAATGCTTGTTTTATACAATCTGTTGTCTCGTACCACAACAATATTTATATAAACGTTTCACATCCAAAGTTAAAGTTTAGAATTAAAGTTTATTAAAAACCATAGGTTTTGCAGTATATATATAATAAGTTAGGAAACTAGTGGGCATCCCAGGGAATTCTCAGTTAGTTTCCTAAAAAACTAAAAAAAAAAAAAGTCAAAATCCCAGGTTCAGTTGATTCCTCATTCTTCATTTTCCCAAACAGTAGCACACTAACTTGGGAACGATGATATCGAAATATCTTGACCTTACTTAGCACCTATAAAAGAATCTATAAGGATGTGAGCACAACTAGCTCAGTAAGTGAGACAGAGTCAAAAGAGTACCATACAATCACAAGTAAGGTTATTAATTATGATGAAATACAATGTAATCAATCAAATGAAATATTGCACAATGTTATCCAGTCCATTGTGAGATTAGAGAAATTACATCCGTTCCAACTTGCAGTGAAGAGTTTCATTGTAACTCAAGTTAAACCAAACCCGGGCTTGTGTAATGAGAACACTCTCCTCCCATGATTACCTTCGAACTACAGCCCTTACCCTTGCCACAACCTTCTCACTTGCCACTTAGTTCGATTAAGAATGGGGAAAGGACTATTTCAGCTATTGTCATTGAAGGAAGTCGGTATTTAGCTTGATACTTTTAATCATTTCTCCTAATAGGTGTTGTGCATGTTTAGTTTCATTTTAGTCGAATAGATGTTAGTTTTAATCAAAGGTGACTAAATAAGTTCATATAATACAAAAACAATGCGAATACGCAAAACAGTACACTAAGGAGTTTAACTCCTATCATGATTGAGTATCATACATACATATAGCATACACATAGTCAACTAATTATAAATACAACCAGGAGTACTCTTAGGTCTCCAAATACTTTAATACAGTATCCCAACAGGTAGTGAAACCATAATCTTAACTTACTTATTTATACGCTCGCTACTACTGACTCAAGCTGTCAATCGTCTTTGTACTTGAAGATCCTATTTATACAAAAGACTCAATTTCAGTCTTTGTAATAATTATGAAAACATTAGGATTTGATTTAAAACGGTGATATATATATATATTATTTCCATAATTTATAGTCGTATTATTATTATATATCGAGTTAAATTGTTAATTATCAGTAATATATGTAACATGCACTATTACGTATTATATATCATTTCGATCGTATCGAAACATATTTTAAACTTATTAAATCACATTTTAATTATGGTAGTGTTACCAAATACGTATATTTTAGAATATGATAAATTTTTAGGTTATATTGCCTAAGATTGTCTGATTTTAATAAAATTAGTGTCTTTAGGTTTGTATAGACCTAACAAAACGTTTTACGAGTCTTGTTCCTAAAGATGACTTTTAATGGGTAGTTCGAGTTTTCAATACAATTATATGTATCTATATAAATATTATCGTATTATATGTAATTTACATTATTAAATTGTATTTTACCTAATTTGTCCACATAATGTTATAATATGAATATCATATAGCCATAATATACCTATAATATATCTCGATCAGAAAATATCAGTAAATATATTAAATATATACTGTTAATTCAATTTGATCAGCAATCTCATACATAATTTCTATTTAACTATTTAATCCATTTTAACTTATTATTACCAAATATACGTCCTGATTTATAAATTAAGCTATTTTACTAAGTAAATTCGTAATAAATAGTTTGGATTACCAAATAATTCCCTAATAATTTCTATAGACTCCTAAAAATATAGGGAATTTAGTTATCACTTGGTTTCAATTTTCCGACCTATTGTCTATATATTCGTATTTACGATTTTATCCCTAAATTATCCTAAATTACTCAATTATGATTTTTTTTACACCAAATAAATTTCATTCTGATCCCACATTGTTATTATTCACTAAAGATTTGTATATGTCCATTTCATCAATTAATTTCATAATTTCTTATTTAATTCATAATTTCAGCTTATTTTCGAGCTATTTTTAGGCCAAAAAATACAATAAATATTAAAAATATTCAAATCAAAATTGAAAATTTTTTAGCTAAAAACAATATCATTTAGTACATTTATTTTACAATTTTAAATTCGGATGAATAGTAGATTTATTAAGAAAGTAGATTAACTATTACGAATTTTTCAAAATAAAAAAATCACATAAAAGCATGTTCAAAATAACCTAATTATAATTTTTTTCATAATTTTTTGGATGAATTTACTATTTTTAAAAATTTTTTGAAAAATATGGTAGAATTTTAACCTAAATGTTTTTAGTGGCTTCGACAACCGTGAGGTGGTGGGGGTGTGTCGGTTGGCTTGTGCGGTGGGTGGATCGTTTGGGGTTGGTTAGGTTTCACAGCAGATTCAAGGTAGGCTTAGGTTCTAACCTCGCATGATATTTCCTTTGTTTTTCTTATTTTTTTTTTCTATTTTTGGTAAAATCTTTTTCGAATTTTTCCTTAAGTGCATCTGGTTTCTAAAGTGTGGGAATGATGTGGGGAATCTTATGTAAGCTTTTGGAAGTGAATTGCTGCATTTGAAAAAAAAATTTTCCCTTTGTTTTCTCCCTATAAATGAAGTAGGAGATGTCTTATTTTTATACTTCTGCTTTTGAATTAGCAAAATCCTTTCCTCCATAGCAGTTACAGTAGTATCTAGCAATTTCCAAACATGTTGAAGTTAAATTGGATCAACTTTGGTATATATTTTAGTTAAATAATATATATATATATTATGTTCACATTAGTTATTTAATTAGTATATAAGTATATGCCATATGTAAATATAATGTGTAATATATAACTTTACTCATATAATTAAGTTTCTAACATATCTTTGATTTTTAAGATATATTTTCTTAATTAATTTTATGAATTCAACGCAATATATATATATATATATATAATTACGAAATTTATAGATAATTTACCGGTATAATTATTATTTATACCGGATGTAATCATAAAAATACTCGTATATTCATATAGTAAACTATACTATATTATTTCATTTTATAGTTTAATTAATTTATCCCTAAGTTCTTGTTGCAATCTAAGCTCGGTTTTAGGGATTTCGAGCATTGTAGTACTATATTGAATAATTTTACTTCTAAGGGTAACATTGGGATTTTGGTTCATTATTTCTAAAATCTAACTTTACTTTATCACTTCATCTAACTTTCTTATCTTATTCATAAAATTTGGACTTAATTGGTTGACTTTTCCTAAAAGGCCTAAATTTAGGCTCGGTTATCCTACATACAATTTTAAGGGCTTACATCTACACTTTAGCTCAAAAGAATTTACTAAGAGGTCATCATTAACCCCTTTTTCTTTTCGCAGCTTGTAGATTACTTCAAATCCATTCTAGCTAACTAATTTTGTTGATCAAGAGTGTAATGCATTATTGTAACATCTTAGGCTCCTTTCATTGGAAATGTTACCCTAAGAGATAAGGGTGTCAATGTTATATAACCAAGACTAGACCATTAATTCTTCCTTGTAAGTAGACTTAGTCAATTTTTATCATTTAAGGCCTTAATAAAATAAGCTATGAGCTGCTCCATTACATAAACACTAGCATACTACCCAACTCCATGACCTAAGGCATTACGATCATTCATGAACTCGTAAGAGAAATCAAGCATGGCTAGAGTATATGCATAAGTCAGGGTATGCTACAGAGTACAAAATGTTGCTTTTGCCTCTTCATTCCAATTAAATGATCCTTTTAAAATAAATTCTATCAATGATAATGCAATTTTTCCATATATTTTTTCAAACTTTCTATAATAACCAACCAATCCAAGAAAACTACGTACCCCTTGGTGTTTTACAAAGTGAGCCAATTAAGGACACTTTTGATTTTTTTCTGACTAACATGTATCTTAGAAGCTAAATTTGCATGGCTTAAATATTGAAGCGAAAGCCTTCCAAATGTACTTCTTCATGCGGGTTATAAACTTATTCTTTCACAATATCTCCAACAACAATCAAGATACTTTAGATGAGTGCTCCAATTCTTGTTATAAATAAATATATGATTTTAGAAAACCTATGTAGAAAACCTATAATTCATTATTGCTTCAAATGTAGTCAACATGTTCGTGAATCCAAAAGGCATGATAAGGAACTCATAATTCTCTTACGGCACGTTTACTTTATGGAATTAGAATTCCATTCCTTCCTTAATCTTTATTACGACGTTCATTTGATTTTTTATCATGGAATTGCAATTTTATAGGAATCCTTATTACTTACAATAAAGTAATATGGATTTTCGAATTCAATTAAGGAATCACGATTTCTTACCACTACCACAATGGTCACCCCTACCATCGCCATCACCACCGTCATTGCTATCACCACTATCGCTATTGCTGTTGCCATCGTTGTTGCCACCACCACTGTCGGTACCACCATTACCACTATCGCCACCACTACTGCTACTGCCACCGCCACCGCTATTGTTACGGCTACTGCTACTACTATCATCATTGCCACCAACCATTATTTCCGCCACCACCACTGTAGTTGTTGACATTACCATCGTTGTTGCTATTGCTAATGTTACTGTCGCCGCTACCACTACCAATCATCGTAGCTACCGTTACCAACCACCACTGCCGCCGTCGCCAACTACCGTAGCTATTGTTACCATTACCACCATTAACTATCATTACCACCCAGCTATTGCCACTATCGCTACTGCCACCACCACCACCGTTAACCACCACTATTGCCAACCACCAACTATTACTTTAGGATTAGTTTAGAAAGAAAATGGATCAAGGATAATTTACTTATTAAAATTATATTACATGTTTATTCTTACATTACTTATAAATCTAACTAAATAATGTAATATGTATTACACCCTTATTCCATTTCTTATGGAATTATAATTCAAATCTCTTTTATTTTATTCCATAAAGTAAACAAGTCGTTAGTGTATTCTAAACGTGGTTTTAGGAATATCTTCTCTATTCACTTTAATTTGGTGATAGTTTGCTCCTAAATCAACTTTAAGGAAGCTCTTTGCATTGTATAACTTATCCAGCAACTCTTCTATTATCGGAATAAGGTATCTATTTGGTATTATTATCTTTTTCAAGGCCCCAATCCATGCAAAAGAGTCAAAACCATTCTTTTTCTTAACCAATATCACAATGTTAAAGTACACGTTGTTATTTAGCTGAATTAGACCAGTGGCTAACTTCTTAGTCACTAATCTTTCTACTTCCTCTTGAGCATGTACATATCAATATGGCCACATGTTCATCAGTCGACACCCCTCTTCAATAGGAATCTAATGATTGGTAGTTTGTTTTAGGGATAACTTTGTAATAGATTTAGAAATAGCAGTAAACTCCTCTAATAGTTCCTTTAAATCTAACATTTTGGCACCTCTCACTATATGCTACTATAATACCCCATAAAATCAAGCTCCCTTATCTTCCATAATTCATGGAAGGTCATGGGTGTGTATGGTCCCCTTATAATCTTATCTTTTTTCTTATCAAAAGCTTCATATATATTTGACCTTAATTTACTTGCGCTTCCCTTAATGTCTCTAATCAGGAAGCCTCTATAATAAGATTGACTCCCTTAAGCCCAAATACAAATTAGTCTATTATTATTGCCACTGGGCCTAAATCCACTTTAGCTCCCTTGTAAGCACCACTTAACACAACTTTAAATTCACTTCCTAACTTTACTTTAAACTTTAGAGTCTTAATGATACTTAACCTCAATGCTTGAATAATAGCATGTGAGATGAAATTGTGGCTTGTTGCATTATCCATAAGTACTACAATGGGTTGTTCTTAGAAAATGCCTATAGTTTTCAAGTTTTTGGGGTTGAGATTCCATTAATAGCCATTAATGAAAACTCTACAAGACTATAATCTATGGGTAGATTCATCTCTAGTAGCTCTCTTATAGGGAAATCCCCTTCCTCTTCACTACGGGAACCCCCCCATCAAGAATAACTAGTTGAAGAGATTTATATGGCTATTAAGAGAGAAGGTGGTAGGACTTATCTCATTGAATGCATAGTCATTTTCTTTCTTGGCAAGACGTAAGAGAAGTGCCAAATCCTCTTGTTCTACGATTATGATTTAATTTGCCATTCCTTGGCTATGAACAAAAGATGCTGTGGTCATAGAGTTTGAATTTCTTGTTCTAAGATCTAACTTCCCTCCATTCCATGTATTCTGACCATACAATGCTTATGATTGTCCTCCTATGTTGCTTCCCCCAATATGACTCACTACTCCTTCCTTGGTAGCATTACGGTTAGTTGTTGAGGCTAGACTGTAAAGAAATTTCTAGCTAACTACCTCTATGCTCCTCTTTCACATTCATTGTTAAGTTCGTTGCTTAAGCTATAGAAATTGGGTCATATGTTCTCTCTCTTTTACGAATGTCAACATTCAGCCTACTTATGAAATATCCCATTTGTTACTCTTTTGGGAGCTTAGGTATTTAGGCAGTTTGAACCCTTTCTTTGTAGCTCCTAATAATCCCCTTGTCCTTAAGCGCTACCATATGTTCATATAGATTCATGATTTTTTTACCACTATAGCACTCAAGCATCTCTCTTTTTAATACTTCAATGAAAACTCTAGACTCCTCTTCTTTACTATCCAGATTTATGATGCTGCTTTCCCTTTCATACTCACAAACACCATTTGCATTCTAGCAACTTAGCTTGTTTCATGTATCTCAAATATTGCTTTGCAGTAGCTATCCAATTTATAGGGTCATCTCCATTGAATAATGGTATCTCAACATGTATTGTGTCTACATGGTTTCTTTCATCTCCATCAAACATCTACGCATCACATTTCCCCTACTTAGCACACTACCATTGAGAACTAGCTATCTTTGAACTTTGACTTCATATTACTATTGTTTGTTACATTGCTCACTTTGGAAGTACCTGATTTTGTCATATTGTCATTGCTAAGATCTTTGTCTCTTGTCCAAATATATTTTTCCATCAAAAATATGAATCGTTGTTAAAATTGTGATTTTATTAGTCATCTAAATATATAGAATCGGTATAATTATATAGAATAATACAACTCTGATAAATATAATAAGTTTGTAGAATCATATATTAAAATTTATAATTTTACTAAAATTTTACATCAAAATGATTTTATAACCATTTTGATAAAAAAAAATCATAAAATTATAAACTCATGGAATCATATAATTGATTCTTAATTTTTACAACCATAATTATGAGCTTTTATGGACTCTAGCCTCAACTTTAGTTTGTCAATTGAGTTCAACTTCAGTTGCATCTTTGTTATCTAATCTCGAGTCCTTTCTTCTTCACCAAAACACCTTATGTCTTTTTGGACATCACAAACATTGCATTTTCTAAAGCTTCAACTCTGACTTCATTCCTATCATCTGGTCTTCCTTTGAGATCTGGCAAGTCATTCTGGTGGTTAGATAACAAGAACTAAAATAATAAAAGAAAAGGCAAGAGAAATGAGAAGAAGAAGATAGACACAAAGCTTGAAGCTCCAATGTCGAAGAAGATATATTTCTTGCAACAATAAAGATAGTGAATGCCTTCTATTTTTCGTCTGTCGTGATATGTGTATCGTTGATATATTTCCCCAACCGTTAACATGTTGACTGTACCATTAAAAAAAAAAAACAAAAAAGAGAGAAAGGTAATAGTGGGCATCTAACTTATGTTTTCCTTAAATCTCCTCTACAATAAACTCTTTATGCTGGTGACTCATGGGCTTTAGGCCTAACCATGGTCCTATCAAAGTATATGAGTGGATTAGGGGAAGAAGGTTAAGGAAGAATACTTATTCTCCAATTAAATAATCGGCATTGATTGTAGAACGATATACTAATGGCTTCAATGGTAACAATCCAGAACGATAGACAAGCTTTAGGTCATCTTCCACCTCCATCAAAAATTTCTATCATTAGAAAAAAAATAAAAAAAGTGAATGTCTTCAACATGCAAAAGCCATAAACAACCACATCAGCATGAAAAATACACTGGATTATCAATTCAGTGCACAAACACAACATACGAACAATGAAATTGAATCAACACAAAAATTAAACTCGAACTCACTATAGAACAACAACCTAAAACATTGTTAAAAGTTTATATTAGCTCTATTAAAATTGAATCACTCATCCAACAAAGAGAGAGAAAACAAAATATTGACTTGTGATAAATGTGGTTAGGTTATTATATGTTTCGTACTTATGGATGAATGGGAGTGGCAATTTTCCCATTATCTTGAATCAACAAGAAGAAAATACAAAAGGAAAGAAGCCTTATGAATACAAGATATATATACTAAAAGTAGATTGGGTTGAACGTCGGATTGGGTCAAAACAGTAGAATACATGGTTTTATACTCTTTGGTTTTACATCCTTAGCCTCAGGTATCATATATTTTAGCAATGAATAATGTAGTCACACTTGAAACAACCTCCCATATAAAACCTTTTAGCCTTTTTTTTTCTTTTTTAATCCAAAATGACAAAACTCTTGGTATCTAATATTGTATTTGTATAGCATAAAAGATTGTATCACTTTTTTAAAATGATTTATCACTTCGTTTAAATGTGAAAGAACCATCAACATTTATGTAAAGCACAAGGTTAAGTAGTGATAATGGTACAAGTGAAGAAATTATTATGACTATAAGATATCCGAGGAACTTCTATTTATATGATAATTGCAAATAGTATACAATTAAATAAACAAATAGTATTGATATTTTTTATGGGTAAATTACGCTCGACCATCTCTAAAAGCTTTCATAGTTAGATGGACACCTCAATTTTAAAATTAAGCATTTACACTGCTAGAATCAATGTGGAGCCCAGATATTTTGAGTAGGTAGCAAACATCCAATTAAGCACTTTCATGGTTGCACCAACCGTTAAATTCTTGTCATGTCATTTAAGTCATTATTCTTGAAGAAATTTTTTCTCCCATTGTAATAAAACATTTCTCTTCAATATTTGATATTTTTTATGGATGTATTTTCCATTCTCTAAATTACAACATCAATATGGCTTGAAGCAAACAAGGACAAACTTCATGCAAACAAAACACCGTCGCTACTAAAATTTATTCAAATAAGATTTGTGTGTTTCATCTATGTTCTACTTAGTTTAAAAAAAAAAGAAAAGAAAACTATCGTTTTAAATTTTTCTTAGAGTTAGAATATAAGATATAAATAAATCATTTACTACCTACCTAGTTTTAATTGATGTAAACAAAGAAAAAGAAAAACAATCTTAAATTGAAAATGTCAACTAGATGAATTGAATACAAAAATTTCAAAATTCAGATAGCTTTTGGGCATGCACGCATGGAAATATGCATAGACCATACAGAAATTGAATAATTAAATTTCATCATTGCCATCTGACCAGTTTAAATGAGATGGAAAATTTCTTATATTTAAATATTTACACATTAATGAAGACACTATCATATAACAAAAAGACACGGCTCCCATGTCTATTATAAGAATTAAAACTCAATTTTACAATTGATAAGGTGTCCATACAGACTATTTACTCTATTTTTAATTGACCGTAAAAAATATAAAGATGATTATTGATAATTTTTTTTTTTTTATACAAACCTCCTAAGCTCAAATCGATAGACCTATAATGAAGGCTCAACTTTAATAACCCGACTCTAATAACCTAGTTTAAATTCAACTTAATTTCTTCCATTATAAATAGTGAATAATGCCTCCAAATATGGGGCTTGCTTTCTTAACTCTCTTATGCTCCTTAGAGTTTTAACTCATAATTATTATGTTGACTTAAGTATTAGAATGATTGCACTGGAATATCTTTCGATATTATTTCTATAGTTATTTTTTTCTTTATCTTACAAGTGTTATACAATGAAATGAATTATCTCAATCTCTATTCACAAAATTCAAAGACAACAATGATCATTTGATGGTTTTTAATTTCTATATACTATATGCATTAAATGCTAGGTATTTTGTTTTTGCGTAGCCTAGCATTTTGCAAGACTGGGAACTATTGCAAGATAAATATTATCTCTCATCTCTGTCTTAAAGACTAGGAACTATATTGTTACAAAAACTTTTATGTCTATCATCGCATATCACTTCATTAGGTGATTTTTGGTGGTTGGATTTATGAGATTGAGTTATTTCTACTGGTTCTATTTTCATTGATTTGTGTTCACCATTAAAGAGATCGTTATACTTTAAGTATTATACTATGAATAATATCTTAAATCATTATTTGAGCGATGCAATAATTGGTATAGGACATTGAGTTATTATTGTCCTTAATTTCAATTGTCCATTTCATATACCCTATAGTAAATTAACTTATATAACTTGGTTCAATTTTAATTTTTACTGATTTATTTTGTTGTTTATCACTATATTTTAATTGTTTGGCGTTTAGGGTGCTTTCAATTAGATAAATCAGGGTGACGAAAAAAGCGTATCTTTTGGAATAAGAAAATTCAAAGGTCATATATTATTTCTGATTGACTTCAAATATTGTGCTTTTACAATGATTTAGTATCTACCTAGATAATTGTACCTTTGTTTTCCTTTTCTTTATTCCCCTTAAACTCTCTTGATGAGGTATATGGGAGAGTAGTTAACTAGTTATAAACTAGGTGACATACAAGATCTTACCTATTTCCTATTTATGTATAGGTTTTTAAATTTTGGTGACAAAGCTTGTTGTAACACTTTAGAATCATCATAAAATTTGTATCTTATAAAACATATAAGGACAAAATATCTTGTGAAATTGTAAATTTCTTCATTACATTTTTTAATATTAAAATTTTAAGATAAATTTTCAATAATCCGAATACTTTGAAGTTTCTATATTATCTTATTGGTTCAAGTCACATGAAGCACATTCTACATGCAAAGTGACATTAAAAGCAAAAGAGAAAATAACAAGTCTATAAAGAAAGCATATCTTCCAACAATGCAAACCTTACAATCTATTAAAAATTCTAATCCACTTACTTAAAATATATAATACCAAATTTACTATCGTAAGTTTACAAATATGACATTTGATGAAAAACACAATGGTACTTTTAAGATTAGTAGTGGAGAAATAAATGAGACAAGAGAGATAGAAAATAAAAATGTCGAAATGAGACAAGAGAGGCAATAGAAGTGAAGTAGAAAATTCTTTAGAGCTACTTATAGATGATGGGTTTAGGTTATAACTTATATATTTATTTCTTTTCTTGCTTTTGTAGAACCCAAACAATAGAGATGTAATATGACTTTAAAATTATTATTATTATTTAACTATTTTTATTGGGTTGGTATTGGATATCTTGGAAATTGTATCACATATACCTTATAGTACAAATTCTAGGATTGATATAGTGTTAGGATGTCATATATGTCCCCTACCATGCAAAAGCAAGTCTTGGATACTAAGAACTTTTCTTATGACCTTCAATACCTACATAGAACATACTCGATTAAGAAGGATGTTATAAGATAAAGAGTATAATAGGATCATCTATTAAAATTTAGAAAAAAAAAAAGAAAGAGGAAAAGTTCTTAAAAGTGAAAATATTTTTCCATTAACTTGACATTTTTCATGAAAATAAATTAGGATTTTCAAAATAGAAAGTTATTTTTTGAAATTAGTATGCACATGATGTCTAACACCAAGGAAATAATTAGTATTCAATTTTTATTAAAATTAACCTATAAACTATTTTGAGCATGAAATACTTTAGTGGAAAAAAATTTCAGAATACTTGTTAAAAAATTATGCATGTAGTTTAAAGAGGCCGTACCCATGAACTTTTAAAATTCATTTAAATTTTATATTTTTACTTTTAACCTAACTGTTTAGCATAACGTACTTATTGCAATGTAATTGCAAGACGTTATCTGAATAATGTTATATTTTATATTAATTTGTGATATTAGATAAGTTTTTTGCACATTCTTATAAACGTAAGCAAATATGTGAAAACATGTTAATTAAAATGTTCTATTTTTAATGTAAATCATTTTTGTTAACAAGTGACTTTTCTAAAAATAATTGGGACTTAGAGAGATATTAATTTTAAAGTTTAACTCAAATTCAACTAATATTCAAGCTTAACTTAAGTATTATTAAACTTACAAATTAATCGAGCTAAATACATAAAGATTGATTTGACTTAACTAATCAAATTTGAATAATTCATTAATAGATTTAGCTGATTTAACTTTTTAACCTAAGTATCCATTTGAAGAGAAAAATATACATATAGATTTTTTTTTTCCGGTTAAAATACTGTAAATTCATTAGTTAAGTTTGGAATTGATATTAACGATACTTATGCAGGATCTGATCGGACGCAAGAGTAGCCAACGTTAATCATTCAATTGTTTAGACATCTATTGAGAGTTGTAGGAACAGAATACTCTATTATTTTGCTCTAAATTTGGTGAATAAAATATGGATCACTTAAACTCAACTATAATATTCCCTAAATAAACAAAAGCTGACCCAGTCAGAACGAGCACCTGCCAAAATAAACCATCTAACATAAAACAGAAGACCTAATATGCTAAATAAAACAAATCTTTCTCGTTTTAAAATTGATTTTTGGGTTTCTTGTGGAAGGAAAATTTACTAGCCTCCTCCAACACAAAGAAAAAAGAAAAACCCCAAAATCAAGAGAGAGAGCCCATAATGGCGAGAGTGGTGGTTGGTCTGGTGCTTGTAGCATCCATCTGCTGCTTCACGATTGGATCAACAACTGCAATCACTCACGTTGTTGGTGCAGGAGAAGGTTGGGATGTCCCACCAAAAGCCACATTTTATGAAGACTGGGCTAAACCAAGAACATTCGGTGTTGGCGACAAACTTAGTATGTTACCATTCCTCACCATCCTCCAATTTTATGTTCTTGCAATTATTTATTCTATCGATTTTAAAATCCAAAAAATATGGAGAATGCGAGTGGATTAATAGGGGGTATTAGTAGTTTTCTTAAAACTGCACTTTGATATAAACAATCATATGCAAATATCACTTATAAACAAATAAATGAAAATCATATATATTTTACAATCATATGTTATATAGATCTTTAATTTGACATGCATGCAACATGGGTGCATCCTCCTCTCATATTAGCTAATGGAATTAGATGAAAGTCAGATGAGAAGATTTGATGCGTGTGTATCAAGGGAGGGAGGCTAACCATGTCAATCACTTCTCAAATTTTAGAATTGAAATGGAAAAAATAGTAGTTTTCTTAGAACTACACTTTGACATAGACAACTGTAGAGGATATTCTGTGAATATGACCTGCAAACAAATATCCAAAAATTACACAATTTCATAATCATATTTTACATAGATCACTATTTGATGTGCATGTATTATGAGTGCATCCTCCTCTGTATTAACTAATAGAATGGAATTGGATGAAAACCACATAAGAGAGTTTGATGTAGGCAAACCTAAGGAGGGAGGCTAATCCTGTCAATCAACAAATATTTTTCAGTTTCAAAATTTTTCAATTTTTACTTTGGAAATTCTCCTTCTTTCTGAGAATAATTATCCCTTATCCAACACTATCTGACATGACCATTCTAGTTAAAAGTACGAAAGTTTTTATTTTGATTAACCTATCCAATTTCCAAGTGTGTATACAAATTAGATGCATCTGAAACTGCCAAATGACAGTAAGCATGAGAATATATGACTATTCATTGAATAGAACATTCAAGATTATTTTAAATTTTGTGCCTAATTCTACGGACTTGTATGTTCAATACTGATTATGTCGAGTCAAATGTATGCAGTCTTCCCCTACAGCGCCGGCTCCAACAACGTTGTTGTGGTGAACAAGAATGACTATGAAAAATGCTTCGCAGAAAAACCAATCAGCATCTTCTACAGCGGACCAACCACCATGAATCTCACACAGCCAGGGGATTATTACTATATCAACACCGTTGGCAGGCATTGCGAGTTTGGCCAGAAACTTCACATCACTGTTGTCAATGCAAAGGGCTCATCAGGACAAACTGGCCCCGTCGACCTCACATTCCGAGTCAGACTCCTTAAGGATGCCGCATCACCTGCATCGGCTCCCGCTGCGATTGCCCCCAGCGGTGGCAGCAGCGGCAACGCCAAGTCATCCGCCAACACGGTTCAAAAGTTTGGGTTGATATCGGCAGTGCTAGCCTTCGTCGTTTCTTTATTGATATGAACGAGAAACTCATTGTAGCACAGCCTTGAGTAATGTGTTGGAGGCGGCTTTAAACTATATTGTGTTTGGGGTCATTTTCAAATAATATATGGAAATGACTTTTCCGGTATTAATGACATAAAATTATATTATGAAATTTTGCTTATTAATTATGGAGATATTTTATCGTTCGAGAATTATATGATTTATATGAAATTACGTATCCTTGAGTAACCAGCTGCTGTGTTTTGATACTTCTTTTGAAATACCCCAATTGCAGTTTTCCTTGGTGACAATAGGCATCCAAGTGTGACATTGTAGGTCGTAAGTTACTTCGGAGGAATAATGGTTCATCGTATGCTATAAAAACTACTTCCAATCGTTGTGCATGATGCGATTCAGACGTTGTATAAAATTGGCTTACTTGTCTCCAATTTAAATCTAAATCATCATTCGAGTCATCTGCAAATAAAAATAAATAAATAAAGAACATAGAATACACATTAATTAGTCATTGTACGTAAGAATATATTATTCATGGAAGCACATATATCTACACGCATAAAGGTTTCTTTTGCTAATTTGCTTTCAAATGAAGAACTTTGAGCAATTTAAGCTATGTGACTTTCCCAATGTGGATTTGAGAACGCATATGAGAGAAAATGAGTGGATTAACCGATTCCATCTCAAATTCTAGTAAATGGGAATGATGTTGTCATTCAAATATTCCAATCATCCCATCCTCACATGATTCTATATAAAAACTAATAAAGTGTTCATGCATTAGATAATCATCACGTATTGCAATGTAGCTAGTGATATTGTGTTACATGACTCGTAGAATATCCCATATTTACGATAACCTCATTCGAGATTTGTTAGAAAATTATGGAAGTAGAGAGTTAAGATAGGAAAGAAATAGATAGACCTCTTAAGTAAGACACATTTTCTTGATTGTGTGTTGATTGATTCTTGGTTTCTATATCAAGAAACTATTTATAATTTTGCACCTATCCTACAAACTTTCTAACCAACAACTGATTTTTCAAAGTACTTACTAATTATCTAGCTAATTTCCCACTACATAATTTGCACAATGTTCTTAACTATTTGCATGAAATATACCAACATGAAAGCTTTATCCTAGCAACTTGGGTGTTAATACTTTTCTTGATCTCCTGGTTTTGGCTAGGGCATATACGTCGAGTTAATCTTTCCCTATTTAACTTATGTCTTGTATGTTTATAATACAATGCCGCCAATTCATATATTTGTCCATGTTTAGGCCTTCATTGCCAAGCATTTCCCATATATAGCGTCCACAAAGATGCTTCACCCAAATATTTTTGTATTAATACTAAAATAGACAGCGATCTTGTCTTCTATAGGCAGAATCCACCCCTAAATGAAGCTAAACATAAATAACATCCAGAGAACAAGTAGAAGAGACAAGTCAAAATGTCAATGTACACAAGGGCACACATCATTTTCTTTAATGTCCTCTATATCTCTCCATGATGCATGTGCTGGACTGCCAGCCTAGAGATATCTACCATTTATTCAACGGCATTTACTCTGTGATTAGTTGACGCCATCGGCAACCTGAAACCTGATGGCCATATAATAATGGGCAAATTATAAATAGGCTTTTTGAACTAAACTAGCAGAGCTTGACTTTATATCCTCATAACCTTACAAAATGTACCCATATACCTTATAGTGGTGGTAAAACCCAAACAAGGTTCCTTTTAGTGACAATATTGGAGTTTAACAATGATTTGGCCTAACAGTCATCAAAACATCATCGTTATTCATGGTTCTTTTAGCCATTATTTTGGATTCTTAGCAATGGTGAGGGTAGTTTGGATATCATCAAATATTATTGGACAGTGAAGGCACACTTTACAAGTTTGCAATAGCTATTCGCATCTATCCAATAATTCAGGACGCTTTGCAATTATCTCTATAATTCTTTTATAGTCAAGCTCTAATGAGAAACAATAGGCATCTGGTTATGAAAATTCATAATCCAATTTACAAATTTAACTAGTATTTATAAAACAATTGTTTTTTTTTTCTTTTTCTTTATTATTATTATTCTAACAACAATAGTTGTGACACATGAAGTACTTTACTTTTCAAAGGAGGAAAAATTACATTTTTAAACTTTGTTACTTTTTCTAATTGAGTTCTCGAATTTTTATTTTTTTGTATAACTCTTTTGTAAACTTTTGAAAAAGTCAATTAGAAAAAAATTGACAAAGTATGAGGACTAAAGTATAATTCTCTAATTTTTTCTTGTTCATCCTTTATTAATTTTTGTAGCCAAAAAAAAAAAAATGAGTTACAACTTAATAAATTAGAACAATTAATTGTGTTACTAGAAAAAATTTTAGTAGAAAAATTATTTATCTTACTAAAAATATCACCATTATTTATATTTTTCAATTTATAAATGTATAATAATATGCTAACTAATTTTACATAATATCATTAAATTAAATATGATAATTAATTGTATCTACTATTGTTTATTTAATTTCATAATTAGAATAAGTATTAAATAAGTTTTACAATTACTTAATTAACATTACTGTCCTAAAGAGATAGATAAAGTGCGAATCTCTTTTCTCTTAAATTGTCGTAATATGTAATGTAATCATTGAAAAAACTACTTTTATATGTAAACATGAAAAGTTATAAAGTAAAACATAATTTGATTCTATTAAGAATATCAAATTGGATCATCGATTATTTGAATTATTTGTCAATTGAAATACAAAAAGTACATAGAAAAGACCAATTTTTTTTTCCTACCTTTTCACTCTAGAATTTTATTTTTTTCATTTTTTTTTCTCAATTTTAAGACTTAGTTCTTATAAGTATTGTTAAAAACTATATCCTAAAGGAACAAATATGTATATATAAGCATAGGTCATAAATGAAAAACAAATAGAAATATGGATCCTAAAAGATAGAAAGGGGAAAATTACACTTTTTATTTTTAGTTCTCAAACTTTGCTACTTTTTGTAATTGAGTCTTCAATTTTTTTTTTCTATTTTAGTCATCAAACTTTTCAAAAGTTTGCAAATGAGTTATTTATTAATAGAAAAACTAATGGTTTACTAACGGATAATTCTTTTGCAAACTTTTGATAAGTTTCAACATTGAAATAAAAAAGATAAAAGTTTAAAGACTCAGTTATAAAAAGTGGAAAAGTTTGCGAATTAAAAGTATAATTTTTTTTTTATTTTCGTTCAATGGACTAGTAAAATATAGTTAAAACTTTGATCCACTTAAATAAGTCTTGCATATATCTTTGCTTGTAGAGCGTAACCTAATATGAATCCTTCGTTCATGTTAACTACAATTGTCCAATTTGTGATTTAAAATAAAAAAAATAAAAAAAACTATAATCGTTAAATCTCATTGCTTATAGTAAACATTCCAATATTGTCAACAACTCATAAAAAATCTCAAATCCAAAATAATTAGTTCATCATTTACATAATCCATGTATGGCTTTTGTATACAATCTAACATCTAGTCAATATAATCTACCTATCACAATGTTGGATTATCAATGGACATAAAGTAATTAATTGTATTAATGATGTTATAATATTTACGAGCCTATTGGTATACCTGAGTCCAAGAGTTGCATTTACACATTGGTTTCCCTACGGAATGAAGTAAATTTGAATAATATGGCAAAAAATAAATAAATAAACCATGATTTGACCGGGTCAAATCAAAATCATTAAATTTTATTAATTTAATTTATAGTTTATCTGTACATGTGAAAAATATTTA
Source organism: Lumnitzera racemosa (assembly GCA_024138005.1). Classification (NCBI taxonomy): domain Eukaryota; kingdom Viridiplantae; phylum Streptophyta; class Magnoliopsida; order Myrtales; family Combretaceae; genus Lumnitzera; species Lumnitzera racemosa. The sequence goes on from JAMXBC010000001.1 coordinate 18,052,276, forward strand.
GTTCAATTGAATCGTATGCTCAAATAGATCAAAATCTAAGCAAACTCACTCTAATTTAAGTGGAAATAAAAACACAATTCAATAATTTACGTATCTAAAAAAGATCCATGAACTTAGAATAAAATGTAAATATACAATACAAATAACTAAAATTATATATTAAGATTAATAGTTTTATTAAATATATCTACTCATCATCATCTCTCACTTCTATACCTTGTGAATCACTCCTTGTATCTCTAATGGCACCAATTAAAAGAGATAGTTTAATTTTAGACTATAAACTTTTGATGTTTGTATATATTTAGTGGTTAATATTTTACTATTTGTCTTTTGCATAATTCTGTTTCAACTTTTTTTTTTCTTGATATTCCTCAAAGTATTATGCATTATGACCTTTTCAACTTGTCCATATTGTTAGTCTTAATCTAGCTATTTGAGTCAATTAGGTTTGGATAAGTTATCCCCAATATAGTATGTTAGGGTCATTGGCCCATTTTATGCCAAGGATCATGATTAGATTGGTTCAACTAGCCTAGCAAGCCAAATCTACATTAGTCAAAACTAGAACAACTTCCATAATATAAAGGTAACTCTAATCAAATTTGAACTTAAGTTGTAACATCAAGCTAATTGTTTCATAAGGAATCAATTTCTATAGGTTTTGGTGCTTTCTAATCCACATTACCTTAAAACATTGTTGTTTGCAATACTGATAGGATAAAAAGAATAAGTTTTGATTAGAATTTTGTATGGGGGTTGTATTATAGATGGGTAATCATATGCACATCTTGTGATACTATGTTTTGAATGGTTGTAGCGAAGTTTTGATTTGATGACACATAGAGAGGTATGATTAGAGGAGAAGTTGGAAGAGAAATAGATAGTCTTGGTAAATTATATTTGCACGTTATACTTCTTGAATATTCTTTCATTCTTTGATTGTTCTTCATTAGATTCTTGTTTTGATCTTTTGTAGAAGGTTTTCAATAGCACAATGACGTTTTCGTAAGTCTTCTAGTCGTCCTAAATGAGGAGGAGAAGGCCTCTATTTATACATTTTGGAGCTCATTCTTGATTGTTGGATACTTTAGAGATCAATTGATCAAATGAGCTATCTATGACATCCATTATATCATTCTAATGATGCGATATGAAGCCTTAATTGTTACTTTTGTAACTCCTTGGTTTTTAATGTAAATAGATCCTTTAATGGTCTTAATATATTGTAAGCTTAGTAGTATTATAAATGGGCTTTTTAAAGATAGTTAAGCTTATAGAAAGGCCCATAAAGTATGCAACAAATGGAGAAGCACCTAGAATGGCCAAAAGAGGTTTGAATCCCTACATACCATATCTCACTAAGGAATCCGCAAATAGATGAGTTTGATTACTTGAGCCCTCAATTAATTTAAAGAGTTAGTCCATGACATTAAATTGGAGTAAGTCCGATTAACAAATTAGTCCTTCATGGAATAATATGAAGAGTTTGAAGTGATTTATAAAAATTGTTTTATAGAATCTTAACCTTTTAAAATAGACTCAAGTATTGATCAAATTTTCTAATATTTTGATTTCATTTTCATCCTCTTAAATCTAGTTCTCACTATGGTTTCAAATGACTCAAATTATGATGATATAGGACTAATCTTAATCAAGTTTAAAATTTGAGCTTAAACTGAATATAATGAGGCATTCATGAGCTCAAACTAATCAACTTGATTAAGCTTCTTTAAGCTTAATGCATCTAAAAAGGTTTTTTTTTTTTCTTCCAATTGGTTTAAACTTAATTAAGCTAAACTCGAGAGTTCGATTAGGCATATAAGTTATTTTTTAATCGAGTTAGAATAAGTATTGGTTGCACTGAAATATTGCTCAAAAATATGCTTGGTTCATTTAGGCTTCCACTTGAGACTACCAAAAACTTAGGCAAATCTCTTTTATCCATAGAAAAGACAATCCGGCGTGATTTTCGACTGCCACCCATGTTGGTGTTCATCAAATATTGCTTATGAGAGGGACCTATGTCTCTTGGCTATTCATCTACTCTCTCTTATATGTTCATCACTTCTTACGTATGATAGACTTTGCCACTCTATATGGCATACTTCTTTCTAGAGAATCGTTTTAGTGCAAACACTGAGCTTTCGCGATTCTTTGAAGTGATACAAACGAAAGCGTACCATTAACGTAGAAACGTGTAGAATCCGTATCGTATATATATGCATGGAAGGATGTTGATACATCGTGTGCATATATTTGGAAATATATCAAGAGGGAAACATATTTTTACATCAAAACGACGTCGAAAGAAGTCAACGTTAGCTAACACATAACTCGTATTAATGCAAAATATTGCCGAAAGCCATACAGTTTAATACCTCAGAGAAAAAGAGTCCTATATATTTTATTCCATAAAACTTGTTTTCTCTATTTCCCTATCTACGGATCATATATGCTTCATTATCCGAAAATTTTTAACCAAAATATATAATTAATTAATTAAAGATATACAATAACGTGGAGGCTCATAGCTCTTTACAAATTTCTCTATGGCTTTCTTATTAGGTTGTAAAGAAGTCAAGGTTTTGAAATTTCAAGATTCAAGCTTGTCTAGGCTTAATTTCTTAAAAAATATTTTCATTCTTATTAAAATAGCATTAATTTCTAAATTCGATTCTTGAACTCAATAAACATTTAAGTCCAATTAGGTTTGTGAAATGGTTTAGATAAATATTATGAATGAGTCAATAACTATTCATATATCTCGAACTAGGGCACAATTCAGCTGTGTTGACTCGAACTGGAATATATAGTTCGCAAGTCTGATTGTGCTTATTCGCCCTTCTACTATTCTCGTATGTTTGATTTCCAATGCACAATCTTAACGCTGGAAAGTTGATCCCTCATGTGTAGAAGTCTATTATGCCTTTCATCATCAATCCAACCATTCGCAATTTCGCATGTTTTGTCATGCCAACACATGAATTTTCTGGCATAGTGTGTACACCACTTGCAATTTGTACTCTACTGCATCTGGAAGCCAGACCATTTGGGCTATTTGATTACAGCAACAAAGATTCGGATTTATTTGGGCCACATTGAGGAGCCCACTAATTATTCTTCGGGCCCCACTTCTTTTATGGATCTTCATATATAAACCATATCAATTATAAACTATGTCCAAAACCAAGGGTCCATATCCACTATGATGGGAGGGCCTTTTTGTCTGGAAAAGGTAATATTGAATCTTAAATAAGCATATCTTCTTACCGGGATCTTCATTTGACGAATTTAGGTAGTTTATAGTTCGCAAAAGGTAAAAACGAAAATTACAAATAAAAAAAAAGAAAAAATCTTAGCACTCTGATGACAATGATAAGTGTGTGTACACAGAGACCCTAAGAATGATTTAAAACAAAGGATAATATAGTAAATCGCTTCTAAGTCCCTTCTTATATATAAAGCATCTAAAATCCTAAACCCATTTATTTGCGGCCACCCAAGGAGAACTCTCAATTTCTCCTTTTCTAGATCTTATAGTGCATTACCCCATCCTCGCATGATGCATAGCATTCTTGTCATTCCTTCCCAGGTTATTTAAAAGGCGAGTCAATGAAACCTTTGTTTGACGTGCTATTTTCCTTATTCGTTAGGCATGTGATTAACAAATTGAAAACAAGCCCCACCCTGTTATAGAATTGGAGTTGTATAAAGGCAGATTTAGAGACAAAGACATAAGATAAGGAAAGACTTCTCTAATCAATTTTGATCCCTCAAGTGGATTTCCAATCATTATATATGAGGCTGAAGGTGCAATGGGAAAGCGTTAAGATCTACTAAAATACCTTAAGGTGAATCCGTAAATCGTTATTCCTTTGATGGTCAAAACCTAACTTTGATATGCTATGAATATAATTGTGAATTAAAGTTTCCTTAAGAAATTGATCACAATAGACTGGCTAAAAAGTCACTGATATATTGATTGATAAAGTGATAGGTTTATGATTTAACACTGTGGTTTTCAATATTGATATTTGTTTTCGACAAAAAAAAAAAATCAATATTTAATATATCAATTTAAGTTGAATTTAAAAAAAAAAGTTATTTAACACAAAATATCATGCTTGAAAACCTAAAAAGAATAAAAAGTCACCATATATTCCACATAAGTAGAATAGACTAAGGCTTACTATAACTTGTATTAGTTTGTAAATTAATTTTACTTTTTGAAACTATTCATTAGATTTGAAACAATCCTAGAATGTCTAGTTTTGTGCTTTTAATTTAAAAATGATTTTGAAAATTTGCAAACATTAAGGAAAACATTTACCGAAAATGTCCTTTAAGTGATAATGATTGCATAAAACTTAGAGAGTTTCTCAAAAAAAAAAAAAAAAAAAAGAAAATAGTTGAAGTCTATAAAGTACTTCTACAATAAGAAAGCATCAATTAGACATGGGATGAAAATAGCTAAATGTCAAAACTCTCTAATCAGTGTTGTCCCTTTCCTTGAAATAGAAGTCATATCTAAACTCATATCACAATCATCTGCTAGCACATTAATACCTAAAATGATATAATAAAGAATGAGTCATTGCAGACTCAACATGTAATAGTTGTAAGAACAAATGTTGCCACTTGCATATATGTGTCTAATTTTAATGTAGCAAACAGACTGCATTGAGATATAATTTAAGTATAAAAAAATAGTATAAGAGACCTCATAACTTAGTGACACGTTTGGGATATGGGGTTTAGTCCTACTACATTAGGCATCAAGGATTGACATCTTGAAACCAAAATCCAAAACCATAAATAGTTTTGTATGAAGAGCCCCCATTGTTATCTGACACTAAGGTCATAGTCCATCCATACCATATTAGCTACTGAGTCCCATACCTCCAGGTGACTTATGTATGACTTCACTTTACTTCTAAATTTGTTATGCTTATTGTGGTTCACTCTTGTCTACTTCACACTTCACAACCTTCGAAGCATAGGTGTCTAACTATTGTATCATCCTAAAGTTTACAAGGTCATAGTCCATCCATACCATATTAGCTGCTGAGTCCCATTCCTCTAGATGACTTATGTATGACTTCACTCTACTTCCAAATTTGTTATGCTTATTGTGGTTCCCTCTTATCTACTTTAGACTTCACAACCTTTGAAGTGTAGGTGCCTAACTACTGTATCACCCTAAAGTTTACAACCACAACCTATAAACCTTGTCTAAGGTTGCTGCTTGCTAAATCAAAATGACTAAGCACATCTGAAAAACAATATTATTATATTAGTTGGATTTGCAAATTAGTCAACTTCATTCCTAAATATTAGCACGTAGCAAGCAAGACTATCTAGTACCTAAGAGCCTTAAGAGATCCACTTTATGACTTGAACATAATTTTAAATCCAATCCAAAATCATCGATAGACATGCAATAAGAGGCATTTTGTTGATATACTAAATTTAATATTTTTGAGGTAGATTCTACACTTAGCAATTCCATAATAAGTCCATTAAATTATTACAAGTTTCCATACTCAGTTTTCTTTTTTAAAGCCATTTATTTTGCTCAAGTAAAGTAAGGATTGCAATCAAGTAAAACAAGAATTTTATTTAGGGAAAACACCTAGTTTGATTTAAGGATAAACACTAGTTTGATTAGCAAAATAAGATTTTTGCTTTAAGTAAGGTAAAGGTTACACTTAAGTAAATATGTATTATACTCGAATAAAATAGAAATTGTATTGATAAATAAATGATTGTTGTACTTTAATAAAATAAAAATCATGCTCAAGTATAATTATAATTGTACTTTAAGTAAAATAGAAGTTCTTATTTAGTAAAAGAAAAAATTACTATAGTAGTTTACTCACTCTTGAGTTTAATTAAGTCAACATTCAATAGTTAGGACCACTAATTAAGCTTATTATTCAAGTTCACATGTATTTTTCAATGAATGACCTATTAAGCTAGTAACCCATTTAATTTTATAACTAAATCAACCTACTACGATATATAATTAATTAAGTTATCTAATTATTATTCATTATCTACTTTTATTTAATTTTATTATTTAAATTCCTCGACTTAAATTAATCGAATAGGATAAATTGGTAATAAAACAATTAAGAGGATCAAAATCAGTTTACGGAAGAATTAGACCAAATTGGTCCTAAAAGGGGTGTGGCCCTGTCCTATAAATTAGTCTCTAATTAACTATTTTGATTCAAGGTTTGACTAGTTCAAAGGTGGAATTGGTTGGAAGGAAAGCTACTTAGTCATAGATCTATTTTGACCCACTAAGGCCTTCCCTTGGGACATTACTCTAAAGTACTTATTAACATAACTCTTCTTGATATTATTATCTTTCTATTACCAATAAAGTCATGTTTTGTGACAACAAATATCATTGTTATTACTATTAGTTGCATTATTTTAAATCACAAATATTTTTTCAACATTCAATACTCTTCATGAAGGTTTGTTAAAAAAAAAAAACTCTTCATTAAGATCAAATATGCTCTTGCATGCAACATGATCCAAAATTTTGATTTGATTTTAGAAGTTTGTTCATGATCTAAAGATATGGTTAACGATGAACCCTTAAATAATATTCATTCTACATGAATGTGTAAAAGTCTCAAATCTATAGAATACCACCCACCTATCCCCTAACCAATGCCTCTATGCCTCCCTTCCCCCTACTCTCAACAAAACAAAACAAATTCCTCCAATAGTTTAATCTTAAACAATTCTAAGACACTATTTATTTAATAAAGGGCATGTATTGAACAAATACCTATTTGAATGGCCTAAAAAACAAAAGCCCTAATATAAGAGCTTATGTTGCCTACAATTTATAAAACCCAAAGTACTTTTAATGTTGAGAATTAAAATAAAGTAAAAGTGCTAATTCACTATTGCTATAATTGCTCTCAATTCTTTATGTTTAAATTTCATTTTCTTTTTGCCAAATTTATTGTGTTTGATTAATTTCTTTGTTTGTTTTTATCTATCTTATTATCTATTACTTTAATAACATTTTGTGGAAAAAGATCTCTTTTTGAAATTTCAAATTTGAAGATATTTTAGTTGCAGGTTGTAAATAATAGTTGATGTATTCTAATTTATGTAGTCTCTTAAAAGAATCCATAAAACAAATTCCTTTTTTATTAATAGAAACTAAGAACTTTTGATATTTTAGTTTATTCAAATTTAATTTCAAAATTATAACTTATCATCTTTATAACTTATTTTCAATTTGTTGTTAATCTACATAATACATTAACACTAAATTAACTTTCATTGGCTCTCTCTCTCCCCCTAAATAGATTAATCAATTAAATTCTATGTATCTTTCATAAATTAGGTTATCATATATAGATAAAAAAAAAAATCTTTCTAAGAACAAGAGTTGCAATAAAATATTTTGAGTTTTTCAACATTAAAATGGCAGGTTTTATCATCATCATCATTACATGATGGATTAATTGTATAATAAAATATTATCCAACTTAAATATAATGTCATACATCACTTATGTTTTATATGATTTAATGCATGTATATATAGAGATTTTATTAGATATATATATATATATGTCTAATAAACTTTATTATAGATCATATAGATAAACATAATATATGTATTTCTTTTATTTATTTATGGCATAATAAGTCTAAATTTTCTCAATTATTTTTTTCATTTTCGAGATTGGCATTTAAATTTATACTTTTTTATTTATGAAAAATTACCAAGGACTTAATGATTTTGATAATGGCCTCCCCATGTTCTAATCTTGCGTCCATCACTAAGAGATCTCATTGAAAATTAAGTTTTTGATTATTATGTACTCTTAGAATTGGTTAACCTTGAAGCTTTCCTAGTGACACTTTCAATATTCATGAAGAACATTTGAATATAGGTATTGAACATTCAATTATTTTTCTAGAAAATTGATGCAAACAGCAACTTTATAGTCAAAGTTATTAAATTTGAAGCATTAAAAATAAATATTCTATATCATAAAAATACTTGAGCATTCAATTAAACCCATCAAGAATGTCATTTGAACATTTAAATAACAATAAGAGCACATTCAAATTTTCTAGAAAATTAGAGAAAGCAAGCACTTAAGAGTAACCATAACCAACATGGATATTTTATGAAAATCAAAATGAATATAAAATAATTAATATTTATATGCAATTGAGACCACTAAATTTAACATCAAGATGCATACTCTTTTAAGGAAATTTTTGAAAAACCAAATTCACATAAACCAACTCTAAGGATCATAAACTCATATTTATTATTTTGTTTTATCTCGTAATGGGATGTCTCTTCCTTTTAATGGGATAATTACTACATCTAATGATATTTTTTGTGAAGATTTGACTTGGAAGCTTCAGATTTAGTAGATTCATTTGAATTTTTATTGTCATTTCATATCCTTTTCCCTTGTGTTCCTATTATCATTGTTTAGTTCCTTTTTTGTTTGTATCTTTAGAATCTTTCATCCTTATCTCTCTATTTAGTCTGATTGCTCATTATCAAAGCTATACTATAAGTGTTGTGCTTTTTCTTTCTCATGTCCTTTTATTTGTCATAAATGTTCCACTTGAATTGTTGTTAATCACATCTTTAGGTGTCTGATTGTCTTATCTTTGTTTCTATTTGCTCTAACAATTTAAGGCTTTATCATTGAGTGCTCCCCATATATTCTAAATTGAGACTCAAGAAAATTTTAGTGTTCTTATCTTAGATTCTAAAAGGTAGGAGTCCTAATTCTATTAGATTGGCTTGAATATTATAAGGAGGCTTAGTTGATTGTGGGTGAGAATAAGTTTAATCATTTTAGTAGAGATTTTTATTTTTTTAAGTTAAAGCCAAGGACAAAGATACTATATTGAAAATTCTATCAATGGAGCCTTAGTTTGTTTAAGGCAATCCATTACTTTTGTAAGTGTAGGATCCTGATCAAAGAATTGATGAGTTATAGTTTTCATTGATTAACTTCTAAGTTTGACTACTAGGCTTACCATTAGGTTTAATGATAACAATAATGTTGCTCATATTACTTTAATTATAGGTGACATTGAGGAAGTAAAAGAGTGTTCAAACCATCATAGAGAATTCATAAGAGTTAGGCTCTAAGAGCATAATGACACCATTGATGAGTAGTAGATGAATTAGGGGACTTAATAATAAAAATTTCTAGGAATTACTCAAATGCCCTTGAGATTTTGATAACTTGTAAGGGTATTTGAGTAATTCAACCCTTAACCTCTTAAAAAACTTGAAATGTTAATTATTTAATTGCCCTTATTCTTGAATTTATTTATAGGGCTAAAGAAAAATTTAAATTTGGCTTCAAACTTCCTTTAAGCGGATACTTGAACTAGCTTTATTATTTTCACCAAATTGGGATATTTCACCTTGAAATTTTCTTTTGAGGGCCTTACATGGTATGGTCACTCAAAAGTGACCATATCGATTTACTGTAAATCATGCCTACTAACAATAAAAATTAAACTATTAACAATTTTCCTTTAGGCTGTTAACAACTTCCATAAGGTTTTCCATAATTCCATTTTTGCTATTAATGGCATTATTTTCCTATGAATCAGAATGATTTACTAAACTCAAATTAAAAAGGTTATGAAGGACTAGCCGTTAAGTTGGTTAACCCCGTTCTACTGGTCACCCTCTAAGTCAATTGAGTAACCTATAAAAATGACCTATTCACCTGTTAAGTTAGTTTTCATATAAAATTTAGAACTAAAACTAACCTTAGGATGTATAATTTATAATTTATGAGTACCTAACTATAATTTATGTATGAGTTTCATATTAGGAATCATATGTGTATTGCTTAGAATTTCTATTGATAAACATTACATGTAATGTGCTTGTTGAGTTTAGTTATTGTATGGTGAGATTTAGTTATGAGATATTGAAATAGGGAAGTTCATTCAGTTGTAATCTTGGAAACTATCAGTTCATTATGTAAAGAAGGTCTTGGAATCTTTAGACTCGACATTAGGACTAAGGTTTTAGAATTTTTGGATTCAATGTTACATGGTCATTGGATTATTGATCCAATTTAATGTTGGTTTGGCTTTAAGAATAGTTTTACATGCGGTTAATGTTTATTAATTGATATGCTTGTCTGTCAATGTATCTATTTAGGCTTAGTGCGTTGTGCATTTATGTTTACAAGCATAATACATCTATATTGGTTTTCATGAGACACCTATTTGGGATTTAAAATTCTTAGTCACAAAGAATGCTTAGAAGTTTAGATTAAATCATTTTGAGAGTAAGATTACAATAGTATCAATGATGGCAATGAGAAGTACATGTAGAATACATACTATAGAAATAAAAATTATATTTTGAAGTTTTCTTAAATTTTGATATGTTAGGTTTCAATTAATTGATATAATTGATAAGTTGTTTGGATAAATATGCACTTGAGAAATTTTGGAGAGTCATGAAATTAAAATTCATTTTAGTTAGTTTCCTAGTCTTAAATACTCTTACTATGATAAAAGGATGTAGGAGAGTAGTTGTACCTCTATTTCAATCTATGATAGTTTTAGGTCGTATTGTTGCTATAGGTTATAAAATCCATAGAAACTTAGGATGATTAGAACCAAAGATGTGGCAAGCCAATATGTCTTTGATAACTTAAGCTTTTAGAGAAAGGGTTAAATTGCATTTGGTACTCAGGATACGTTCACTAGGGGGAATGGGAATTCCATTTCCCCTTTATTTCTCGGCCAACTTCATATACCTTTGTTTAGTTCCATGTGGTCGCTGGAAATATGGATTCTCATTTATTCTATTTTCCCCCAAATCGCGAAATCAGGGTTGTCGATTGGTGCCTAATGAATCTACATTCCCTCCCTTTCCAAACTCCTTGTTCCCCATAATATCCTCATAAAAAATAAGTATTGGCAATTTCCACCATCTAATAAATTCATCAAACCACATATAATACTCTTCACTCTTACATTCAGGCTAGGGTTTCTATCATTTAATCAACCAATTCTAACCTACTTGATGAAACCTTAACACATAATTCTAGTAACTGTTTCGTCAAGGTTGAAAGATCGTCATCCTTAACTCTTCGGCCTATCCCATTAGAACTACGTTTTAATGGTATGCTTCTGCAAACCTAAACACAATGTCAACCGTCACTTGCATCGAAGACTCACGAAGGACAAGTAAGTAACATATTATTCTCCTTTGTCTATAGCAACACTTATCTTCCTTTTTGTTTGTGTAAAACGATATACTGTGCTGCCATTTAGCAAGCACATCACATAAGATGACATTGTCCTTCTTTTAGGAAATTATCAAAAGCTCTACATGAAGAGAGTAGATGATTCAGTCCTAATCTATGTATTCTATAATGTCGAAAAAGTATGTACTTTTTTGTCTCTTTACTCGTGAATTTGGGAGAAATAAATAAATAAATAAAACCTAGCTTTCATATGATTGATTCAATTATTATTACGAAGCTCATATTTTGTTGTTTATTAGTGATCTGAAAATTGTATGGGTTCCATACTTCTTTGTATATAACATATCACAAGATGGTCAAATTTTTCTAAGTTACCCAAGTGTGTATCTAAGCAAGGGCATCTTCATATCACATGTGTATAGAACCTTCTAATTATTAGTTTAAATAATAGAAGCTTTTTGAGTTTTCCATCCATGTAAATGTGCCACAGATATGTTGAAAACTAGAGTGAAATATTCGATCAAATGCATGAGAAGCACTAAATTTGGGTTATGGTTATCATCCAAGGACAATTGTATAATCATTCCATTTATTCTCGTGACTCAGCAGAAATAGGGGTAGGTTAATTAATAGAATACTCGAGAAATAATGAAATTGTAGTAAGACAAAAGTGAAATCATATGACAAGCACACCGAGTAATAGAATATTCCATTCATCTCACTCCCTTTAATTTCTTTTTGTATGCAAAACAAAATCACATTAGTTTCATTACCATTGTATAATATTTGGGAAAAGCATCATGTAAGATTATCATGATATAATAATAGTTTGATTGCATTTGATAGAGCTATGTATATTTATGTGTCATGAAGAAATGCATTTGTTAGAGCTATGTATATGTATGCATCATGAATTTCTTCCTTTTTATTGTATATATCTTTGTCCTTAATTGATCGTATAGAATGTATTACAGTGGTGGATCAATTGAATTTTCATAACAATGACTTGAGAAGGAGAAAAAAACTTGTATGCTTTGTCCTAGCTTTATGGTTAGAATTTTGTGAAGTTACATATCGTCTTACGTTCCATTTGTGTGCTTAGTCATTACAATCCTACCGTCCAATAGTTTGATCATACCAAATAGATTTCTACCAATGTTGTGAATACATTAAGAGGCTTGTCCACAACGATGATATTACATGCATTGAGTAATTATAATTAGATAGACATTCCTTTTTTAAACTATGTGGGTTGTTAGAGGGTATAGGACAATTAAGAGCCGATAGACATTTGCTTGTTGATGAGCAAATAGCTATGTTCTTGTACAGACTTGCTCATCATACAAAAAATAGGGTTGTAAAGCGCAATTTTATGCATTCTAATGCAATGGCAAGCCAATACTTCCGCATTGTTCTAAATGCAACTCTTTTCCTTACTAATTGCTTGCTCAACAAGCTCAAATCAATAACTGACACATGTTTAGATACTCGATGGAAGTTTTTCAAGGTATACCCTCATCTTTCTTAATAATGTACAGTTGTTATAGTTTTTATGCATAATTTACATTATGTAGAATGCTAACCTTTTACTTCTCATGTAAAACTATTTGGGTCCTCTAGACTGGACACATATCTCCATAAGAGTTCTTATGAAAGACAAACCATGATACAAAACACGAAAGAATGACATTGCAACCAATGTCTTGGATGTTTGTATCCTAAGTATGTAATTTATGTACATTCTACTAAGGTAAGAGGGATCTGCGGTGTATAGTAGGGTTCTTTGAGATGAAATTACTTGGTAGAATAGCCTTCAAGTTCCTTAGGGTAATATTTCTCGGTTTATCTAACTTAGCCATCCTTTTATTCGACAACATTTCACACAAAATAAACATATTTCTATCCTTCAAATAAGTTGTTACTACTTAGTGGATAGTAGTTATTCAAATTATGAAGGCTTCCTCACACCTTTTAGGGGTTAGTGGTATCATCTCTGTGAATGGCATCAGAGTCATGGTCATTAGGCAAGAACCCTAGAAAAATTGTTCAATTTAAGACATGCATCCATTTGTAATGTAATAGAAAGGTGCTTTGGACTTCTCAAGATGAGGTAAGGTATTCTAAGATGTTTGTCATTCTATCGAGTTAGAATCCATAATTGTATCATCTTAGATTGTTATCTATTGCATAACTTCATATGCACAAAAATGTCTTAGGACCTCTTAAAGGAGGAAGTGGTTGATAGAGAGGGTAACAATGTCGATACAAGCAATGACTTAATCATGATGTTGGGGAACAATGATGCGTAGTTCACATGGAGGTCACAACTAGCTAATGATATGTTCAATGAGTAGAGAGCTTCAAGAAATGGAAGCAATTAGTTTTATGTTGTTTTGTTGAGATATGAAATTTCTATTATGGTAGCCATAGGAGTTTAGGTTATGTAACATTTTATTCTAAAGTTATTTTACATTAACTTTTTCGCACATTATATTGCCATCTCTTGACCTTTTAGTAATCGTATTTTATAGCCAGGCTTAGATTGTACTACCTAGCCTATTTATGTGCGTTATTGCGTCATGTACTATGGTTATTTTTAATGAATTCATCGTAGTTTATGTATCTTTGTTTTGTATTAGGTTCTGTGTTTTACCTCAAGCTCATTGCGTTGCTCTTATCATAGACTGTTTATGTTTGTTTCATTGCTCTTCAGTCCATGAACACATAGATAGAGGAAGTATAGTCAACATAACTAGCTGTAAAGGCAAGCAAACAAACAAACCAAGCAAAAGTGGACTACCCAAGAAGATAATGGTATAGTTGTGATAATGGTTGACCTGTACAACAACAAGATATATAATGCTGACTGTGGCTTCAAGTCAGGGTACTTGCTAGAGTTGGAGAGCAGACTAAGTGTCACCTTACATAACAGTGGGTTGAAGGCTAAGCCTAACATAGAGTAATAGATCAAAACATTGAAGAAGGACTAGAGTATTATGTACAACATGGTATACGGAAGATCTACCAATGGTTTGGATGGGATGATAATAGAAAAATGGTCACAACCAAGAAACATGTGTGGAAAGCATATCTAAAGGTATGCAACATACGCATAAATCTAACTATTACTAAATTTTAGTTGCTAATCACGACTTATGTTCCTTTTTCTATTTTCCTCCCATAACACATGCATATCTGTGAATAGATATTACTTGCAATCACAGCATAAGTTCCTAACGAAAACGATTAGTTTGTATGATAAGACTAGAACAATATGCTTTCTTTTACCATCAAATCCTATGGTGTGTTCATTTGATGCAAAAGGGTGTTCTTTTGACTTTGGTTTTTTGCCTTATCTGTGTAGACATACTTTAGGTGATTTGATTCTACTTATGAAATGCTGAAGACCTACTTATTGCCATATACCCAATCCATTATTTCAAATCCTTATATTTTTTTTTATACCTCGCTTGATTTAAATAAATGGTTTTTCCTATAGGTTGTTACATCACTTTATTCTCTTTTTTTATAGAGTCACTTTGCTGACTCCACATTTATGATAAAGAGCTTCCCATATCCATCTAAATTTTCTATGATATACGAGAAAGATCATGCTACAAGCTAAGATGCATAGACAACCAAGGGCATCATTGAAAAGATAGATAGGGAGTAGATACAGGTACAAGTACAGGTACAGGAGATTGAGGATGATAACCCACCAATAGAGGAAGCAAAGGAGCCATCCATCTACTATAGTACCGCTCGGCTTAATTTAAAGAGAAAGAGGTTTGTATGTTTTGATGATGGAATGGTTGACATGGTTTAGAGTCTTGAGGAGGGAATGAAGGAAATGAAGAGTTTTGTTTGTGAATTAGTTCATACTTTGGCAACAGACAAGACAATAATGAACATGCCACAATTAAGGAGCTTTCTTGGACGCATCGAAGGCTTGTCTTAAGTAGAAATCTATAATGCACTAGATAAACTCCCCTAGCCATATAAGGTTGCTATTCTTTATGACCAGCCACCTAAGGAACGTTTAGACTATGTTCGCATGATTTCACAGTGTATAGCAGATTAAGAAGAAGCTTATGTGGTGTTATGTTTCGTGGGTAGTCTTTTTGTGTGCTTATGTCAACTTCTTGTTATCCACACTAACCTAAGGATATTTATGTGTTCTGGAAGCAATTGTTATGTATTAAACTTACTAATATTGTACAAAGGTCTATTAATGTAATAACTACTATATGTAGATGCAATTGGAACATATAGTACTTTGTAATCTGATGGGATACTGTACAAGATGCTTTCGATGTACTGCTTCTCATTTGAAGCATAGACCATGCTTGTAAATTAATATATATTGTAGACA
Organism: Lumnitzera racemosa; assembly: GCA_024138005.1. NCBI lineage: Eukaryota > Viridiplantae > Streptophyta > Magnoliopsida > Myrtales > Combretaceae > Lumnitzera > Lumnitzera racemosa. The sequence continues at coordinate 18,067,908 of JAMXBC010000001.1, forward strand.
CCTAATTTTTACTTCCATTTTATTTTTCAAATTAGGTTATAAGGTCTTAAATTAAAAAAAAAATACAAAAAAAGAAATTAAAGAAAACTAAAAAAATAATAGATATAGGAAAAAATACAAAAAATAAAAAAAATCAAGTTAAAAAAATACCAAAAAATAGGAAAATAGAAAAAGCACAAAAATTAAGAAATTTAGAAAAAAATACAAAAAATGGAAAAATTTAGAAAAATATATAAGAAATTTGAAAAGTCACAAAAAATAAAAAAATTATTAAATTGAAAAAAATAGGGAATTTAGAAAATAATAAATTATTGTAGGTTGTTTAAATAAAATAGACTCCTAATTTAAGTAAACTTAAATAAAAGACTGTTGGACCTAAGTTTAGATTTGAATCTAACTTAAGTTGACATAGTTCATACATGCAATTTAATTGTACATATGGACAAGGTATAGGCCAATGGCTTAATGTGTAAGCACATAGGTAAAGCATTGGGTTTAGTTGGAGTTTAGGGATTCGAAACTCATTGGAGCCATAAATGATGTTTTTATCTTTTACTCTTAAACTCTACGTGTGACCACATGTCAAGTTGTCATTGGGCCTCGTGTCTAATTGAGACATGTGGCGCTTTATAATTTGCTGCGACAACAATTTTCTTTCCCCCTTCCCCCAAATTTTTTCTCCCCTTTCCTTATTCTTTCCTTCTCTTCCCTTTTTTTTTTATCAATCACACATATACAGATATGAGGGATTTAAAATTTTTGAATTCATAAGGGAGGGGGGTCCACGGTCTTTCTCTCACTCTCAACTTGCTATCTCTCTCTCAGCGTCTCTCTCTCTCTCTCTCCACTAAACTCTTTCTCTCTATACCATCACTCTCAACCCCTTTCTCTCTCTCTCTCTCTCGTACCCAATTTACCAAAGACTAAACCCCTACACACATACTTTCACTCTCGACCAATAAACCAGGAACAGACCTCTCTCTCTCTCTCTCTTGAAAACTGATCCCCTCTCTCTCTCCCTCTCTCTGCTGTACTTTCTCTCACTCTTGAAACTTATAGGACCCACTTTCTCTTTACATTCCAACCCTCTCTCTCACCAACCATATACTTTCAGCTCTTTCTCTAGGCTTACTCTCTCGGATACTCATCATCTCTTTCTTTACTCAAGCCAAATATGCCATAACTTGACCCGAGCCAACGCAATTGGCGCAACCACTAGTGAAGATCCAAACCCGAATATTCTAACACATAGCCAATTACAACCCCTCCTTAGCTACATGTACAACTACACAAGCCACCCCCTCACATATACGTGACCCAACTGAACCAACTCCCTTACTCTTAGCCCCTCTCTCTATCTCTCTCTCGTACTCTCTCTTAACCTCTACTAGACCACTCTTCCTTGCTCCCACACAACCTGAACACGGTTGCTACCATCTAATTAAATGACCCTCATCACTTTCCTCACATACGACCACTCTTCGTATGACCCACTATTGTAACCACCACCAACGGCTACTAAACGTAGTGGCATCAAGCAAACCCCCTAATCCCTAATGGAATAGCCATGAAAGTAGCTTTTCCCATTGATTTTGGCCGTCGAAACAGCCTCCAAAGCATCAATCCAGTTGTTGTGTCATCTACCCAAGAAGCCGATTCGGATCCGTGACCGACCCAAGGTTTGACCTTGCTTAACTAACTTGACCTGAGACCCTCGTGCCCTTTCCCAATTTGGTTTGGCTTGTGCTTTAATTTAGGCTATTTTCTTTCTTTTTTATCAATTTATTTTGTTTTTATTGTTTATTGTAATTTGTAAATGTATTTGTAAATAAAAAAATAAAAAGAGAAAAAAAAGAAAAAGAAAAAGAGAAAAACTAAAAAAAAAATAAAAGAAAAAAAAAATATAATAGTTTAGTTTTTTTTTATTTATTTATTTATCTTAAGCATAATAGAAATAGATAAAATAATAAATAAGTAATAATAATAAAATAAAAAATAATGAAAATCATTTTTATCACTTAGAGAATCAACTTTTCAAAAGTAAATAAAAATAAATGAATTCTTTCCAAATTAGGACCATTTAGAATTTCCAAAAATAAAATCCAATTTAGGACCCTTTAGAAAATTTCTTCAAAATCAAAATGAGTAAAAACATAAATTCGGCTGTTCTTTCAAAAATTAAAATCAATCAATCCACTATGTTTTTAGTAAACGAACTACAGAAGTTTGATCTCGAATAATGGGTACATAGGTACCTATACTTAAGTATAAAGTGACTTAAAATATGGAAAGTTTTAATTTTTTCCCATTTTTATAAATATTCATGTAAATTGATTAATTTAGTCACATGTATCATAATTAGTTGTTTTAGAAGTTAAAAAGGGTATATTTATAAAGCAAAGTTAAATTTAGAAAGTTAAAAAGTGGTACCCGTTTAATATTTAATAAATTAGTTTCCGGATCTAAATCTCTATTTTTTTTAAAAAAAAAAAACCGTTTTGTAAATTGGTTTTTTAATCGATAGGTCGATAACTAAGTTATAACCAACCTACCCAATTGGTTATAACTTAATTCTTTTTCCCAACTTCGGTTACGTGGCGACTCTAATACCGTTTTAAATTAAAAAAAAAAAAAATTTCTTTAAACCCTAGTCAAGGATCAGCATTAAATAGGTATGGTTTAGTACTGATCGGTTTAAAGAAAACTTAATTTTATAAAAGAACTAGAAGGGTGAGAAACCAGGTTCGACAGCTTGGTGACTCCATTGGGGAACATCAAGAGGGTTAGCCATTTAAAAACATTCCAAAATTAAAATCGCTTCTCAAATTACCTATGTTGTTTAGTTATTTGTTTATTTACTTGTATATTCATTTGTTTATTTGTTGTTGACTTTGTGCATATATTTGTTTTAATTAACATAATCATTTTGCAAATAGCATACACCGGGACATAGGGTGGTTCCTTTATTGCATTAATGATGTAGGGTAGATACGGTTAGACCTAGGCTGTCTTAGGACCCTAGGAGGGAGTCTATTGTGTAAGTTCTGAGCATAATAGTGTAGTTATTGTTCGAGGTAGATTAGGCTACCCCACTTAAGCTTATCATAACCAATTAAAGTGTCTTCTAAAAAAAAAATAAGTGAGGTCATAGAGCTTAAGGACCTTTTAGAACCTACCTTAATTATATATACTCCCCTTCAAGCTTAAGTTAATATAATACCCTTAAGAAATTGCAACCCTACTAATCGTTCAAGAGTTTTAATGTAATCAAGTTTTTGAAAATTACAGTAAGGTTGCAACTTAAGGAGTAATATATTAACCCAAATGACCCTAACATCAACATATTTCCACATTTTTTCTTTTGTTGCATCGATGACTAATTTTTTCCATGAAATGTGTAGACTTTAGATGGCAGACAACTAAGCAAACGATCATGTGAACAATTGGCTACTGGATACCTCTAAGATTCGCAAGTAGATGCTAAGAGATGAAATTGCCTATTTGAAGGAAAATTTTGAGTGTTCCGAAGCTCATAACCGAACCTTAAGATCCCTTTTAGCATAGGTCATTGGCGTACTTATGAGATAATAGAGGATCTTAAGGCCCATATACGGGACTTAATGTAGGGTTTTTTTCTAAATTCAGAGCCTAGAATAAGCATCAAATTCTTGAATAAATGTTAGGTTCTCTACCTTTATTTTTGAATTCCAATATTTTCTTTTCAAAATAATAAATCTCTCTTTAGTTCATCATTTTTCATTCTTTAACATTCTCGTCTTTGTAAATAGTTTTTCAATAAATAATTATCTAACCACTATTCTATCTTATTTAGGGAAACATAAATAAAATCCATAGTCTTGTAAACTAGAACCCTAAAAATCACCATCCTTATTTATAAATTATTTTATGAAAATAAAACTTTACCTTTCTCTCTCTTAAAAAAAAGAAAAAAAAATTAGAAAACAAAAAATATATAAAAAATGAAAAGAAAAAGTTGTCAACGGCTATAAATCCTTATGGGCCTAAGGAGTAAACACAAGCTTAGGCTTCTAACCCACTCAAATAACCAACCCAAATACTTGGCCTCTAACCCATACAAAGCCCTTTAACCTATTAAGGAAGCCAACACTAGTCCCTCAGCCTGTTCAATCTAAAACACCAACCTTGGGCCCATTCGGCCATTCAACCTAAACATAAGACCCTTTGGCTCATTTGGCCAGGCATTCAATTTAAACAATAACCTTAAGCTCATTCAAGTGACCTACCTAAACAAAAGCTACTAGGCTAGGCAACCAATCCGAACATGAACCATAGCCCATTGAGGTAGCTGACTTGAGCACAATCCTTAGCCCATGAAGTAACTGAGCCAAGCTAGAACCCCTAGTCTATTTAGAAAGTTGAGCCCAATCATAAATCAAGCCAAAACATAAAGTCAAAATACTAGGGCATGATTTAAGGAAATGGGGGTCAAAACCAATCCTCATCTTGAGCAAATAAAAAACAAATTCCTCCTTAAGAAACTGATAACTTACTTTTTGAAAATTTTAGGATAAGAAGAGGTAAGCTATATCCTATACATCAACTTGAAATACTTTGAGAGTTGAGTGATATAATGGTAAGGATACTTTGGACTCATTCCTTAAATGAGGTTCACTTTGAATATGATACATAGATTAAAATGAAGTTAAGCATTCATTTTTGAATCCCAAACACGATTATCCTATTGTTTACCCCGTTGGACCTATTTCGAAAATTTTCAAAATGTAAACCCTATCAAGAACCACCTTACAATGGGGCAATTAGGAGGTTAGAGACATTGATTAGAAGATAGGGGGTAAGATTAGTTTATACTTATTTAAGTAACATTAATTCAAAAATGACTTTTATTTCTGATAAATTATTTTTTCTTTGAAATGAAGAAGAGCCAATTTCAGTTTTCAACCACCTTAAGCCCATACACTTGAAATCCATGGAATTAAGGTCTTGAATCATTTAAAAAGAAAAAAAAAACTCAACAACGGAGATGATTACTCTAGGGGCCAAAAGAAGAGAGAGAATAGTAAGAGATAGTGGGGCAAAGCAATTAAAAAAAGAAGAAGAAGAAGAAAAGAGGCTCAAAGAATTGAAGTGTAGGACAAAAAGCCCCAAGAAATATTTCACATCCCAACAAGGGCAACCAAACCAAATTAATGGGCCTAGAGTCAATGCCTAAATAGCCTTATAAAACACAAGGCCCTAAATCACACTCCTAAGCCTGGAAACCCAAATCTCCATATCCATCTGACATTCGAAAGTCTCTCTTACCTATATTGAATCACATAAGGCTTCCCCACCTACAATACCACCCTTATACATGTAAAAGCTTTTCTGATCCTAAAAAATAACTTATCTTTAATTAAAATTGTTTTTGAAACTGGGTAAGCATACTTCTAATTTTTCCCCAAGGTTTTTTATTCGTACACCCAGGATTAATAAAAGTATTTCTGTCAAAATAGGCTTCTTCATTAATCCTTTCTGAAAACCTTTGGAACAAAAAGCCTAAATTCATAAGGTTAAATTGAAAAAGACCCAATGAATTGATTAAGGTGTATCATTTACAAAATGGACTATAATTTTTCAAACTATAGTTGAGAGTGAAATCTAGACCGAGAGTTAGCAAGGAAGACCTCTTTGACTAAACTAATTTTGAGTTGCTTTTTCCTTAAGAGAGGAATGTCTTGAAATCATAAAAGTCCTAAGGTCAGGAGCATTAAGAAACTCCACATGATTACCAAGGATAGGGATGGTTATAAGATTGTTTCTTAAATAAGAATTTATACCCGTTGGCAAAACTTTCAAAAAAAAAAAGAGAAAAAGGAAAAAGAAAAGAGAGAGAAAGTAAAGGCTTATCACAAAATTCTTGTCCAATCTATGTTGGTTCAAGTAGCTAAGCTTTCAATCCATGTCATTTGTTTCCTTTCTAAGGTGGTTGTTTTTTAAATTAACCTTAGTACTTTAGGTTTTATTTTTCCCTTATTGCAGTTTCATAACTCTTTTTCAAATCAAGGGGCATATCCCTATTTCCTTTTTCATAAATGATTTTTTAGCAATCTTCTTGTGGATACTTTTCCAAGTTAAGAAGTCTTTTAAAATCGGTTGCTTTCTTTCCTTTAATTTTTCAATCTTTCATCATTTTCCTCTTAGGGTTCAAGCTAGCTCTTATAGTATTATCCCCTTTTCTATTCTTTTTAGGGTTCTAGTTGGCCTTTAGGGTACTATCCCATCTTTTAAGGGTGTTAGCAAGCTCTTAGAGCACTGACTCCTCTTTTACTCTTCTTAGGGATTTAGCCAGCTTTTAAGGCATTGTCCTGTCTTTCTAGGGTGCTAGCTAGCTCTTAGAGCATTAACTCCTCTTTTATTCTTTTTTTAGGATTCCAGCTAGCTTTTAGGGCATTATCCCATCTTTTTAGGGTATCAACTAGCTCTTAGAGCTTTGAACCTCTTTATTATTCTTTTTAAGGTTCTAGTTAGCCTTTAGGGTGTTGTCCTGTCTTTTTAAGGTGTCAGCTAACTTTAAGAGCTTTGACCCCTCTTTTATTCTTTTTAGGGTTCTAGCTAGCTCTTAGAGCGTTATCTCTTTTTCTATTCTTTTTATGGTTCTAGCTAGTCTTTAGGGCACTATCCTGTCTTTTGAGGGTGTTAGCAAGCTCATAGAGCACTGACTCCTCTTTTATTCTTCTTAAGGATTTAGCCAACCTTTAAGGCGCTATCCCATATTTCATTTTAGGGATCCCATTAGCTTCTAAGGCACCATCCCATCTTCTAAGCTACTAGCCAGCTTTCAACCCCTTTGTTATCAACTCTATATAGGGTCTTTAGTAAGCTCGTAGGGTGCTTCCCTCACCAAACTTCTCTTAAAAAGCCCATTGGGCATGTCTCCTCATCTACTTTTTCTTAGTAAGCTTATTAGGCGCTTTCTCTCATCAAATCCTCTCAAGCAAGCCCATAGGGCATGCCTCCTCATCAAATTCTCTTAGCGAGCCTGTGAGATGCTTCTTTTCCTTTAGCAAGCCCATAGGGTACTTTCTCTCACTAAGTTCTCTCAAGCGAGCTCATAGGATACTTCTTTTTCACCAATCTCATAGCGAGCCCATAGGGCACTTCTCTTTCTAGGTTTCAATTTAAGGTCTTAGCTAGCTCTATAAGTACTTTACCCGCCTAAGATAGTCAGCTTAAAGGAGCACTACTAGGTTTTTCAGATCGATCAAATTTTTAGGGTTGTTAGTCCCCGAGAGACGTTCCTGCCTAAGATAGTCAGCTTTAGGAGCATTGCTAGGTTTTCCTGATCAATCCAATTTTAGGGTTGCTAGTCCTCAAGATATGCTCCTGCTTAAGTTAGTTAGCTTAAAGGAACATTACTAGGTTTTCCTAATTGATTAAATTTTTAAGGTTGCTAGTCCCCAAGGGACGCTCCCGCCTAGGTTAGTGAGCTTAGTGAGGCATTACCAGGTTTTTTAAATTGATCAAATTTTTAGGGTTGCTAGTTCTCGAGAAACGCTCTTGCCTTGATTAGTCAGCTCAAAGGAGCATTACTAGGTTTTCCCAATTGATCCAATTTTAGGGTTGCTAGTCCTTGAGAGACACTTCCAACTAAGTTAGTCAACTCAAAGAAGCATTAACAGGTTTTCCAGATTAATCAAATTTTTAGGGTTGTTAGTCCCAAGAGACGTTCCCACCTAGGTTAATCAGCTGAAAGAGGTAATACCAGGTTTTCTAGATCGATCAAATTTTTAGGGTTATTAGTCCTCAAGAGACGCTTCTGCTTAGGTTAGTCAACTTAAAGGAGTACAACCAAGTTTTCCCAATTGATTCAATTTTAGGGTTGTTAGCCTCCAAAAGACGCTCTTGCCTAGGTTAATTAGCTCAAAGGAGCACTACTTAGTTTTCTAGATCAGCTAAATTTTTAGGGTTACTAGTCCCCGAGAGACGCTCCTACCTAAGTTAGTTAGCTCAAAAAAGTACCACTAGGTTTTTCAAATCAATCAAATTTTTAAGGTTGCTAGTTCTCGAGAAATGTTCCCGCCTAGGTTAGTCAACTTAAAGAAGCATTACTAGGTTTTCCAGATCGATCTAATTTTAGGATTGCTAATCCCCGAAAGATGCTCTCGCTTAGGTTAATCAGCTCAAAGAAGTATTATTAGGTTTTCCAAATCGATCAAATTTTTAAGGTTGCTAATCCTCGAGAGACACTCTTACCTAGGTTAGTCAGTTCAAAGAAGCATATAAGGTTTTTCAAATCGATTTAATTTTAGGGTTGTTAGTCCCTAAGAGATGCTCTTGCCTTGGTTAGTCAGGTCATTGGGGCATAACCAAATCTTCTCTTCCAATTTAGGGTTTTAGTTAGCTCTAGAAGCACTTTACCCATCTTGGTTAGTCAGCTCATTGAGGTACGACCAAGTCCTTTCATTTAGTTTAGGGTTTTAACCAGCCCTAGGAGTGCTTCATCTGCTTTGGTTAGTTAGCTCATCGAAGCACAACCAAATTTTCTCAATCAATTTAGGGTTTTAGCTAACTCTAGAAGTGCTTTAGCCACTTTGGTTAGTCAGCTCATTGGGGTACGACTAAGTTTCCTCTATCAATTTAGGGTCTTAGCTAGCTCTAGAAGCACTTTGCATACCTCGATTAGTTAGCTCATTGAGATACGACCAAGTTTCCTCATTTTAGGTTAGGGTTTTAGCCAACTTTAGGAGCGCTTTACTCACCTTGGTCAGTTAGCTTATGAGGGCACAACCAAGTTTCCTCATTTCAGTTTAGGGTTTTAGCTAACTCTAAGAGTGCTTTACCTGCCTTGGTTAGTCAGCTTATTAGGGCATGACCAAGTTTCCTCTTTCAATTTAGGGTCTTAGCTAGCTTTAGGAATACTTTGCTCACCTTAGTTCATTAGCTCATTAGGGCATGACTAAGTTTCCTAATCCAATTTAGGGTCTTAGTTAGCTTTAGAAGTGCTTTACCAGTCTTGGTTAGTTAGCTCATTGGGTACGACCAAGTTTCCTGATCCAATTTAGGGTCTTAGCAACTCTAGGAGTACTTTACCTGTCATGGTTAGTTAGCTCATTGGGACACAACCAAGTTTTCTCATAGAGTTTATAGTCTTAGTCAGCTCTAGGAGCATTATGCCTACCTTTGTTAATCAACTCATTAGGGCATGACCAAGTCTTTTCATTCAATTTAGAGTCTTAGCTAGCTTTAGGAGCACTCTAGCCCCCTTGGTTGTGTAAAAAAATACGTGATTTAGGAAAAAATACAAAAAATTAAAATAAGAAAACCAAAAAATATGAAGTTTAAGAAAATATGAAAAAATAAATAGGAAAATAGAAAAATCACATAAAATAAGAAATTTTGAAAAAAATACAAAAAATGGAAAAAATTAGAAAAATATATAAGAAATTTAAAAAGTCATAAAAAATAAAAAATTTATTAAGTTAAAAAAAATAAGGAATTTAGCAAATAATAATTTTTTTCAAGTAGTTTAAATAAAATAAACTTCTAATTTAAGTAAACTTAAATAAAGGACCGTTAGACTTGGGTTTAGATTTGAATTTACTCTAGGCTAACCTAATCTATATGTGTATATATAGATAAGGTATAGGCTAATGGCCAAATGGGTAAGTGTATGGATAAAGCATTGGGATTCGAAACTCACTAGAGCCATAACAGTTGTTTTTTTTATCTTTTTCTCTTAAACTTCATGCGTGGCCACATATTAGGTCGTCATTTGGCTACATGTCTAGTTGCGACACATGTCACTTTATGATTTGTCACGACAATAAATTTTCTTTCCCCCCATTTTTTTTCTCTCCTTATTCTTTCCTTCTCTTTCTTTTCTTTTTTATCGATTACACGCGCATAGATATAGGGGGATTTTCAGTTTTTGAATTCGCAAGGGAGGGGGCCTATGGTCTCTCTCTCACTCTCGATTTGCCATCTGTTTCTCTCCACCATCACTCTCAGCTTTTCTCTTTCTCTCTTACACCCAATCTACTAAAGACCGAACCCTTATACACATAACCCCTTTCTCGACCAATAGACCAGGAACAGACCTCTCTCTTTCTCTCTCTAAAACTGATCCCTTCTCTCTCTCCACTATCACTCTCCCTCTCTCCACTGTACTTTCTCTCACTCTCGAAACTCACAGGACCCACTCTTCCTCCACTTTCCGACCCTCTCTCTCACTAACCATACACTCTCGGCTCTTTCTATAAGCTCACTCTCTCGGATCCTCATCATCTCTCTTTACTTAAGCTGAATACGCTGTACCCTGATCCAAGCAAATGCAGCAGGTATAACCACCACTGAAGATCCAAACTCGAATATACTAACATATAGCCATTTACAACCCTTCTTCAGCCATACGTACAACCATACAAGCTACCCCCTCACATATACGTGACACAACTGAACCAACTCCCTCACTCTCTCTCTCATACTCTCTCTTAACCTCTACCAGACCACTCTTCCCTACTCGCACATAACCTAAACACGGTTGCTACCGTCCAACCAAATGACCCTCATCACCTCACTCGCATACGGCCACTCCTAGCGTGACCTACCGTCACGACCACTACCAATGGCTACCAAACATGGTGGCATCAAAACAAACCCCCTAGTCCCCAATGGAATAGCTATGAAAATGGCTTTTCCTATTGATTTTGGCTACCAGAATAGCCTCCAAAGTGTTAATCTAGTCGCTGCCATCATCTACTTATGAAGCCAACACAGATTTGTGACCGACCTGAGGTTCAACTCGGCCCAACCAACCCAACCCGAGACCCGCGTACCCCAATTTGACCTACACCCTTTCCCAATTTAGTCCAGCTTATGCTTTAGTTTAGGTCGTTTTCTTTTTTTTTTTTTTATTTTAAATTTTATCAATTTATTTTTTTTTAATTATTTATTGTAATTTGTAAATGTATTTGTAAATAAAAGAAAAGAAAAAGTGGAAAAGAAAAAGAGAAAAAAAAAAAGAAAAAGAAAAAGAGAAAAACTGATAAAAAAGAAAAAGAAAAAATATAATAGTTTAGTTTTATTTATTTATCTTAAGCATAATAGAAATAGATAAAGTAATAAATAAATAATAATAATCAAATAAAAAATAATGAAAATAATTTTTATCACTTAGAGAATCAACTTTTCAAAAATAAATTAAAATAAACGAATTCTTTCTAAATTATGACCATTTAGAATTTCCAAAAATAAATCCAATTTAGGACCCTTTAAAAAATTTATTCAAAATCAAAATGAGTGAAAACGTAAACTCAATTGTTTTTTCAGAAATTAAAATCAATCAACCTGCTATATTTTTAGTAAACGAATACGAAAATCTGATTTCGAATAGCGAGTATGTAGGCACCCGTACGTAAGTACGGGGTGACTTAAAATATGAAAAGTTTAAATTTTTTTTCCATTTTTGTAGATATTCATGTAAATTGATTAACTTAGTCACAAGTATCATAATTAACTATTTTAGAAATTAAAAAAAAGTATATTTGAAAGGAAAAATTAAATTTGAGAAGTTAAAAAGTGGTACCTGTTTAGGCTTTAATAAATTAGCCCTTAGATCTAGATCTTTGGTTTAAAAAAAAAAAAACTGTTTTATAAATTGGTTTTTTAATCAATAGATTGGTAGCTAAATTATAACCAATCCATTAAATTGGTTATAACTTAACTATTTTTCTCGACTTTGGTCAGGTAGTGACTCCAATACTTTTTTAAATTGAAAAAATGGTTTTCTTTAAACCCTAGTCGAGGATCGACATTAAATGAGTAGAGTTTAGTACCAATCGGTTTAAAGAAAACTTAATTTTAGAAAAGAGCCGAGAGGGTAAAAGACCAGGCTCAACATATGTAAATGTTCCATTTTGGTATTGTATTGATTGGCTGCTTGATAATATGCTTCATTTTGGATAATTTAATTGTTAGTGTACATATGTTGTAGCAGCATCAATGAAATACTATAATTAAATTTTTTGTGCTAATGACACTTGTTCAGTAGTTTCTTAGTTAGTAGTTGCAACAAAGAATAAGATTTTTACTTTTTTTGTTTACCGATTGGTTTAGCTTATCAGAGGTGGTTGGTGTGAAATGAGTCAAAGTATGATGGTTTTAGTAGCTCTTGGCTAGTAGCTTGTTTGATGTAGGAAAATTTGAAATACATAACTTGGGACTCATTCAATCCCGAAACCATGCAAGCTATTGTATGTTTTAGAGGTTGTGAGACCTTATATTTAATTTATCTAGTTGTAAGCAAGTGATATAAGTGATCCTCATAGGTGCCTTTATGAAGGCCTTAATTTTAGTAACTTGTTATTTGTGGAAGATAGAAAATTTAGTGACTTGACCAATAGTTAAAAGGCTATTAGAGTTAATGACAATCAAAATGGAAGATTAGAATCACATGTCAACCATACTGCTTGTGGAAGACTATATAATGTCTTGCTGTACATTGGATGGGGTTGGGAGTTGTCAAGTAAATTGGAGCTACTATTAATTGATAGCTCCTCAGCTTATTATTGGAATTCTCTGATCTGTAAAAAAGTATAGCTACTATCAAGTTAATTAGTCTTTAAGCATGAGAGAAATTTGCTTAATTTAAATTCAATAGCTACTGAAGCTAAGAAGAAGATTGAGATGTTGTTTTGGGCATCTAAGATAGTTTATTTGAAGATTTTAATTAGTAGCAAGGAGCTTAGCTTGTTGCTTTAACTACAATTGCTATGGTGTTCTTGGAAAACTTTCACTCAAGTTTGCTATTGTCAAGCACATGGTTCCATTAGCTATTGGTCTACAATTTCGAATGCTTAAATACCAAATCTATTGCCTACAATTAAAAAATAGTGGCATTGAATATCTTTGAAGGTTTGTTGTTAATTATTTATTTCAATTGGGTTGCTGTTAACAAAATCTGTAGTTGCAGCTGTCAATTGGTACTTAGCATGCTTAGAGATGTCTGCTACACTTAAAAATCAATAGCTCATTGTTGTCTTCTTTGAAGTATTCAATAGCTTTGCATTAACTTGGTTTTCGTCCATAAGCTTGATTCACTTGAATTGTTGGATTTGAACTCAGATTACTTGTTTTGTTCCATTCCTAAGGATATTTCTAAGTCGGTGAAGCTTTAAATTTTAAGTCTTGATAGGAATTATTTGAATGGTAGTATTCTTGATGTATTGAATACATTGTCAAATCTCACTGCTTTGAGTTGCAACAACAATAAACTTGAGGGTATGTTTCCTTTTTGTTTCAATTTAATCATAAGCTAAATGAAATTTCAAAATTGATTAGTGCAACATAATAGGCTTTTCTTTTTAGTTTAAATTTTTTTAATAGATTTCTTTGATTTATTCTTTAGTTAAAGTACTTTATTTTTTTAAGTTTCTTTTATTTACATTTAAATTCATGCATTTAGGCTAGGCAAACATAAATTAAAATAAAATAAAATAAAAAAACAAAAAATTACATGGGCATAGGATACTGTTGTGTCCTAGCCCATGTTCACCTAAAAGCATTTGGCTACACTTAAAATAGCAAGTTATATAGGCTTGGGATACGGTTGTGATTTTTAATATGAATTGTGCTACATAGCACTTTAAAACATAGTATTTTTGATATTTAATATGGATCGTGCTTACATTGTGCAGCTTGAAACATCTTTGCAACTACTAAGCTAAAAACATAATGGTTTTGATTTCATGAGTACTATTTTGGTCCTTTTTGCACATCCTCCATATCTATAACATTAAAGAAACGATTTCCCTTAACATGTGATAGAGGTCGACAACTTAGGAACCAGTATATTAGGATTAAGCTTGGCTTGGTTGACCTTTTGGAAATGGATATAACTGGATTTTGTTCTTTCATTCATGTAAATTTCTCATGAAATTAAAGTTAACACTGAGGCATTTTAGTGATTGTTTAATTTTCATTACATTTACAATTTCTTAGAAACCTTAGTTTACGAAACCATGGATATATTACCAATAATGATTTATACAAGGGGCTACTTGTTACCCCATGAACCTGCCTCTATATAGATTCATGAGCCACATTTACCCCATATATACCATTACTCAAAGTTGTTAAATGGTATACCAAGAACAACCTTAGCTTGTACCTAACTATCTCTAATGGAAAAAACCAATATGATGCTAATGCCATTTTCATCTAATTTACCACTGACCAGTGATTGAATTTAGCACATCATAGTGAAATAGACAATGTTGATGTGCTTATGACTAGAGTCTAAGATATTGCTAGATGCTTATTGGTATTTATATAAAGATGACTATACATGGTATGTTTTGGTATAAGAAAAATCTTAAAGACTAGATTTGATGGTTTATTTTTCCATTTCAAGCAAAGTTCTATTGTGATTAATAAATGTTGAAATTTTACTCCTTATATTGCAACTAGAGGATAAATTTGGGGGATGATGTTTACAACTTCAGATTTATATGACTTGCATCACTTGTTGGACCTATAGTCACTAGTAAAGGTGAGGCATTTCTTCTAAATGAAATGGTAAGTAAAAGGCTTTGTTTTAGAGGTAAGCTAAATAGCATGAATTATTGAAGACTTCATCTTGAACTTCCAATTTTCCGGATTAACTTATGCTTTTCTTTCTGATGTAAGAAAATGGTTAATGGATATAATTTGATGCCCCAAAGCCATTGACTTTGATAAGTAATGTCCATTGCCATAGTATTGGTTTTATGTCCATTTTCTTGAGGAATACATAAAATGGTATGTAAGCATATTTTGGTAGCTAGGATGGTCCGATGTGAATTGTGTATCCAATGGTCTTAACTACAAGCTCATAAGAGTCATTATCTAATGCCTTATCCATTATGAATAAATGCATAACTCTTGATCCATTGACACGCCCTTCATTTGAAGATGTTCTTTGGAATTTACAATATGTTGCTCAAATCTAAGCAACTGCTAATGCTAATCAAAGGTTAGATGCTACTTCTTAGTCTTAAATTCTCAATGGCCAAAAGTAGTTTATACATCTTTGGCATTCCTAACATATGTTGAAAAATTAGATTGCTCCTCGACTGTAGATCCATGACAATTCCATCTACATTCATTATGACCACTTTAAGATGATCCTGGGTAGATTATTGTAGCAATGCTTTTCTATTATGTTTATTATAGTAATTCTAATAATTTATTTTATTAAGCCAACTTTTAAGTGTAGTCTATATAGCCTATTACAAATTTTTGGCTCTTAAAAATCTTGCATCATCTTCCTTTAGCAAGGTATTGCATATTATGAAAAAGCATTGCATTATTATCTTCAAGCATTAAGGGTCAACGCAAAGGATTCTGTTATCTAGACCCAACTAGGAACATTATCATGCTCAATGGGCTTGCTTAGCATTTTACGCTGGGCATTCAACCAGGGGCTTGTATGTAGCCTAAACAATTGTAAGTTGTCTACCATTAGTGATACTTTACTCAAATGGTTATGATGTTGGATTCATGCTACTTTCCCCTTAAATTTCTCTCTATTACACCAAGATACTTCGTTGAATTACCACTATGGAAAAAAATTCTTTGCCCCATTCGGTCAAGCTTAAAAAGCATTTTGAATGATTGCTACAAGGATTTTTATGGAGAAGTTATTAGAAATTATCATTGATATAAGAGGTAAGGTTGCATGTTTAACCATTGTTGAAATGATTTTGAAGCACTGGCCATCACATTCTCGTGCTTTGTGTGTCAACACCACCATAAAGGAATAAAAAATAGTCCCATTTCCTCCTAAAGGTATAGATATGCTTGAACCCAAACATACTTAGCTTAAACTTTTTGAAAAAAGGAAGTCACTTGATGAGAATCTAGATGGACATTGCCTTCTTAAAATGTTGAAGCCAAACATTGATATCAAGCTTATGAAACTTCTTGGCATGCCCTTGATGATGCACTTCTTAACATTTTGATTCTGTTATGTGGTTATAAATCTAATGGGGTGGAGAAGGAGTTCAGATCTAAAGATTTATGGTTAAACCAACAATTACTATCTTGTTTAGGAACTATTGAACATCCTTTAGAAACTAAAGGAGAGAATCTTGTTTCTTTTGGTGACGATGTCTCTCAATTGGATCTAAATGGAGAATGCCACAATAATCTTTCATATACTAGTTTTATATTTCAAGCTTAAACATTAGAAAAAGATTGCAGTGAGCCACAAATAATTCCATAGGTAGTTTTAAGTCAAAGTTTAGTTAGTACTTTGATGATGTAAGTTGAAAATAAGATGGGGCTTGGCTATTGAATGGCAATTTTTCTTTTAAAAACACTTAAGAAAGTAATTATGGAGTTACATTATTAGAAGTGATGAGCTTGAAGAAGTATTACTGTGAAGCTCATGAGCTTGACCTAAATGAAGGTCTTCATGATAAGGTATGATCATCTAGAAGTTAAAGGTTTGAAAGTCATTTGAGGAGTAATGGGGTTGCTTTCAAATTATATATATATAGAACACTAATTTTCCTAATATCAAATTTGATATGCGTAAGAACACCTTAAATATCTTTATGGCCATGGTTTCCTAGAAAGCATAGAGAAGCCCTAGCTCTCTTAAGGCTTCTTCCATTAAAACTCATAAGAAAAGTTTATAAGTTTTCTATCTTGCATTTAATGTAAAATGAATTCACTAAAAATAATCTTAATATGCCTTTTAGAGAAGATATGATCATAAATGAAGATTTGCACTTCCTCCCATACCGAAGGGGGGATAAACATCGGCTGTTAGTTGTGGTAGCAACATAAGGTCTTCTTATTCTCCCCCACTCTACGCCCTCCTCCTCTTCCTTGCAACTTTCCATGGCATACCATTCATGTGACTAATATGCCCCATTGGTTGGTCAAATGCCCTGTTTAGAGACATGGCTCCAAAATATTTAGTAGCATAAAAAGTTAAAAAAAAAAATGGAGGAGGGCTCCTTTTGTTTGCAACATATTTTGCATTACCAATCAATTAACAAAAAGAAAAAATTTATATGGGAAGACATCATCAACTAATTTTTCACTTATTGTCATTATTATGTAAATCTATTTAGGTATCTCCTTTAAAACTAACTTTAGTATTTTATGAAAACTCAGCCTTTGTGAAGCTACTAGAAACTAGGATAGCTTACATATGATTACAACAAGATTCCTAAAGGATGAATTAGTAAGCTCATAACTACCTTTTGGATTATCAAACATGATTTTGACTACATTGGCTTATTAAAAAAGTTACAAGAACCCTTATGATGAGTTATGTGAGCTCTATGAATCAAATCAAACCATAGGCACTTCTTCTAGCAACTTGTGAATCAGTGTATAGATCTTGTGGCAACATTCATCTATCCAAATGTAGCCACCTACTTACAGTCTTCAATCTCCATTAATATATTAAATAGATGTATACAAAAACATAATTCACATTGTAGCATTTGTAGTTTGTATATGGAGCTTAATGTCTTCCCATTAATAAATAAGTAATATCACACATAAATAGTTAAGAGAAATTTATGACGAAACAAAAAACATGAAGAAAAATGCATTCCTACAACTGATGTTAAAAAAATAATAAACAATATTATTATTTAAGAGAAATAGAAAGTAATAAGAGAAAACACTCACCCATGCTACAAATCATGAGATAAATGACATGGTCATTATGTATTCCTTCATTTTCCTTCCTAACCCAGGATATTTTGTACCTTTTCCACAATATATGCTAATCAGAAGGCATTATATAGTGAGCACACAATAATCTCTGATGAATGGATCAACCTAAAGGATCAAAGAATTTCAGGAAGAAGATACGGAGGAGCTAGGAGAGGTAAACTAAATCTAGGAAGGGTTAGCGAAACACTTTCTTCATTAGTCTTCCAACTATTATGTTACACATACACCACCATTTAGGTATGCATATTTCCTGTGAAAAGTGAATTGGCTTTTCAAGAAGATGGTAGCATGTAGCTATTTTAAAAGGTTCATCAATTCCCATTTTATTTGTACTGTCCCTTTTCCATTTTTTTTTTTTGGTCCATATCATAGTGTCATGCACCATTGGCATCTGCAATTTGTTAGCCATGGCCATAAAGAACGTGTAACCTACTCAAATATACCAAAAACAAAAATCTATGGTTAGACTTTGTAAGAGGAAACCAGTACCTAAATGTCTTATAATTACAAGTTCTCAAAGAAATTGATTATAGAATGATGAGTCCCATCAAGACAAATTTAAAGCACAAAAACTCTTTTCATAACAATGCCCAACAGACCTTAATTACTACTTTTTGTTTATCTCTTAATATTACATGGTGGACTTGAGCAATAGATGCGGTAGCAATTGGTTGTTCCTTAAACGATAAGAATCTAAAATTCATAAAATGTTCATTATATAATTCCTTGCTTATATAATTAATTTGCACAAGAAGCAGCACCTCATAATGCAATAAATATGGTTCAATTACACAAAAAAAATGCGAAATAATCTTTGCTACATACAAAAGGAAATGGACAGCTAGTTTCCAGATTATGGAATGAAAATAACTATTGAATGAAGACTTGAAAGAGCTTTAAAATTTCTAACAATTTACAATATTTATTTGCACGATAGGGTGAAGTGGAGCATATGCCATAAATACGAAGACAAGCAAAACGTCATGAACGGACAATCAAAAGTATTTTAGTATGTAAATCTCTTGAAGCTCAACCTAACCAACAACTTGATCATTAAGGTTGTTGTTTAGTTGGGTTCTTGGCTTGCAGTTTGAAATGTAAATTGAGTTATTCCATCAAAGTGTAATGCTACCATTAGCTTCAAATGGAAATTGGCATTAAGTTGATGGAGCATCCTTGCTATCCAAAATTGAAACTTCCACAAAGTTTTCCAATCATCAATTATGGTGTTGTTGAGCCTGATTTTTTTCGATTTTTAATATTTTCCTTAACCTGGCCAATATTAAAACTTAACCCATTTAATATTAGTCCTCAACTAAGAGTTAAAGAAAATTGTTTTTTCTTTTAAAAATTGTTTGGAGTTGCCACTCAATCAAAGTTGGGAAAAAGAGTTAAATTATAACCAATTGGATAGATTGGTTATAACTTATTTATCGGTCTTTCAATAAAACTAATTTAAAAAAGGTTTTAAAACTAGAGATCTAGATTTTGGGGTTATCCTATTAAACCTTAAAGGGATACCATTTTTTAAGTTTTCGATTTTAATTTCACTTTTCAATATACCCATATTTACAAACCATTCACATGTAACTAAAGTAATTAAATTAAACAATTATTTACAAAAATGAAAAAAAAAAAGAAATTTTTTCATATTTTAAGTTGTCTTGTAATTGCTACGAGTGCCTCCATACCCATTATTCAGAATTAGACTTGTATAGCTAATTAAAAAAAAAAAAATAAGCAGGTTAATTTATTTTAACTTTTGAAAAAAATTAGGTTTACATTTTTATCCATTTCACTTCATTTAAGGAAAAAAAATTTTCTAATGAGTCTTCATTAGGGTTTTATTTTTTAGAAACTTTAAAGTAGTCATAATTCGGAAAATAGGTTGATTTATTTTTTATTATATATAAAAAAGTTCTTTATGTTATAAAAAATTTTCCTTTTCTATTTTTATTGTTTTTTCATTTTTTTTTCTTTATTTTCTTTTATTATTTTTTATCAATTTTTTATTTCATGCATTCGAGAAAAAAAAAAAACTAAAACAAGCCCCCTTTTTTTTTTAGCTTTTTCTCTTTTTTTTTTTTCCTTTATTTTTCTCCCTTTTCCTCTTCTTTTTTTTTTCTTTTCTTTTACAATTACAATTACATTTACATATTGCATAAATTAATTTAGAAAAAAAATGAGCAAACTGAGCCGACTTCAGGTCATAAGTCTTCTCTAACAATAGCCGTGGCGATGTGTATTTTGGGATGTTCTAGACACCAAATTGGACTAGGAAGAGGCATTTTATGATTATCTTATTAGGCTTAGATAAGGGTTGGGTAGGTGAAGGTGGGGTATGCTTGTCGCCTTGTCAATCGGAGTACATCTTGGTGGTTGTTGGATTTGGCCACTGATGGTGGTGGTAGCCAACGCATAGGGGTAATCGTTAGTGACAAGCTAATGATTTGGTTGGGGCTTCTTGACCACCATAAGTTCAACCATGGTGGTGGTTTTTCTCAAAAACGATTGTAAATGCCGAATTCTTAGAGAGAGAAAGGGGGCAGGTTAGAGAGAGAAAGCTCCAATTTTAGCTTATCTTGAGTGTTTCAAAGCTTAATTGTATCCATGATAAGCCTAGGAAGAGCTATTCATATTAATCCAAGAATGAATAAGACTAGAAACATCCATTAATGGAGGATTTGAAAATTCGGATTTTAAGCTCAAAATAATTTCATGGCTAATTTTGTTAAGGAAAATGAATGAATTTAGATGTAAAAAGGGTACCATTCAAAAGTATTCCAAATCCTCGATTAATCCCCACGTTTTGTTTGATGAAATTTGGCCAAAAAAATAAGCCTAATCGAGGAAAAAATAGAAGAGATCATGCCAGTTTTATTCCCTCTCTCTCTCTCTCTCTCTCTCTCTCTTTTTTTTTTTTGTTTTATCTCGTGGATAAGGAAGGAGAAGGGGGTGTAGGTCACACGTTGGGTATGTGCCATGTGACCTTACCCATGCGTGCATTGTTTGCGCATGTTGTAAATTTAATGGGCACGCACGGCACATCCTATTCTAACCTTACTTCTTATTTTTCTTTTTTTTTTTTGGTTTAGTCTTTTCTTTTCTTTGTTTTTTTTATTTCTTTTGTTTGTTTGTTTGTTTTTTTTTTTGTCTTTTCTTCTTCTTCTTTTTAAAGTAAAATGCGCTTTTGTACTTGGATGGAATGAAACTCGGGTCTTAGAAGCTTTTCTCCGTATGTCCTTACTAACTTAACTAATTTGATTTTGTTATGATGTATACACATTAAATATCATTGAACCAATAACTAAGCCTAGATTAATTTTAAAACTAACAATCTTGGTGAAGCCTAATTGAAACCCTTATTGAATGGCTCTCAAATAAAATAATTAAAACAAAATCATTTTTCCTAAATTAAATCTTTTTATTTATTTTTCTAATTTTTCTAATTTTTGTGTCTTTTGTAATTATTTTATTTTATTTTTAATTTTTGTCTAAATTAAGACCCTTTATATTATTCTAAAAAATAATAAAAATAAAAAAGGAGATAAAAATTGGGTGTCTATAACAGCTATTTTTGGTGGTGAAGTTTGAATAAAACTTTACCATAAAGATAAAAGAGACACTATTTTTACCTCAAGGGTGGAATTTGTCTTAAAAAGCATTACAATTAGCTAGTTACCCTAAGTTTGATTTGCTAGGGATTTGGTAAAAGGTGAAAAGGATAGAAGGCACTCTAAGAGCTAGCCGAGTGAGTTTAGAAAGGTTTAACAGCTTAGGAGCTGGCTAAAAAGATCATTTTGAAACTTGGTCATGCCCTTTGGAGCTGACTAACCTCGGCGGGAGAGTCTTTAGGGGACTAGTAATCCTAAATTGGAATCGATTTTGAAAACCTAGTCGTACTCTTCTGAGTTAACTAACTTAAGCAGGAATGTCTCTAGGAGACTAGCAACCATGAATTGGAATTGATTTTGAAAACCTGGTCATGTTTTTTTGAGCTAATTAACTTATATAGGAACGTCTCTAGGGATTAGCAACCTTAAATTGGAATCGATTTTGAAAACCTGGTTTACTCTTCAAAGTTAACTAACTTAGGCGGGAGCATATTTAGGAGACTAGCAACCCTAAACTAGAATTGATGTGGAAAACCTAGTCGTGCTCTTTTAAGCTTCTTAACCTAGGCAGGATAGTCTTTAGGGCACTAGTAGCCCTAAATTCGAATTGATTTAGAAAACTTAGTCATGCTCTTTTGAACTTACTAACCTACATGGGAATGTCTTTAGAGGATTAGCAACCCTAAATTGACTTAGAAGAAGCGCCTTATGGGATCATTAAAGGAATCGGTGATGAAAGGAAGAACCCTATAGGCTTGCTAAAAGAAAATAGTAAAAGGATGCGTCCTATGGGCTCACTTAAGAGAAATTAGTCAAGAGAATCACCTTATGGGCTTGCTAAAAAGAAATTGATGAAGAGAAGCACATTATAGGCTTGCTATGAGAAATTAGCGAAGAGAAGTACCCTATGGGCTTGCTAAAAACCCTAAAGGAAATTGATGAAAGAGTGGGTAGCGTTGTGAAAGTTAGCTAGAACCCTAAAAAGATGAGATAACGCCTTAAGAGCTAGCTAGAACCTTAAGAAGAATAATAAAGGGGTTAGTGCTTTAAGAGCTAGCTAGATACCTAAAAATAAAAGGCGAGACAATGCCTTAAAGGCTGACTAGAACCCTAAAAAGAATAGATGAATGGATAGTGCTCTAAGAACTAGCTAGAACTCTGAAAATGAAAGATGAGATAGCACCCTAAAGGTTGGTTAGAACTTTAAAAAGAATAATAGAGGACTTAACACTCTAAAAGTTAGCTAAAACCTTAAAAATAAAAGGCAGGATAGCACCTTAAAGGTTGGCTAAAACCCTAAAAAGAATAGAAGAGAGCATGGTACTTTAAGAGCTAGCTAAAACTATAAAAATGAAAGATGGGATAGTACCCTAAAGGTTGGATAGAACCTAAAAGAGAATAATAGAGGGGATGACGCTCTAAGAGCTGGCTAAACTATAAAAATAAAAAACGACATAGTACCCTAAAGGTTATTTGGAATCCTAAAAATGAATTAAAAGAGGAGATAATACATTAAGAGCTGGCTTGAATCCTAAGGATAGTTAATGAAGGATTGAAAAAGTAAAGTAAGGAAAGTAACCGGTTTGCAAAACTTCTTGACTTATGAAAAAATATACTTACAAACAAAGAAAAGTTGATGAAGGATTAAAGAAGTAAAGTAAGGAAAGCAACCAATTTGAAAAACTTCTTGACTTGGAAAAATATATATTTACAAACAAAAAATTTGGTGAGAATCATTTAATGACAAAAGAGGCATTGGGGATTAAGTCCCTTAGATTAATGTGATCAGCTCAAAATGTGTGACTACATGACCTAAATTGAAGGTTTGGCTACTGAAGCCGACATGGATTTGAAAAATGGATAAAAGCTTTTGATAAGCCTTTACATTCACTCACTCTCTCTCTTTTCTCTTTTTTCTCATCATTTTTTTTGAAAGCTTGCTAATGGGTATAAATTCTTATTTAAGAAGTAAGTGTAATAACTACCCCTTTCCTTGGTAACCATATGGGGCATCTCAATGCCCTTAACCTTAATGTTGGGCTCTCTCGTAAGGCTTTGTGATTTTAAACATTCCCTTTTTAGAGAAAAAAGGTAACTCATGATTAGTTTAGTTGAAAAGGACTTCCTTGCTAACTCTCGGTTTAAATTTCACTCCTGACTACAGTCCCAAAATTATAGTCAATTTTATAGGTGATATGCCTTGATCAATCCATTAGGTCTTTTTTGGTTCAACATTATGAATGTAGGCTTTTGGTCAAAGGGTCTCAAAAAGGACTAATGAGAAGGCCTATTTTGAAAGATATGCTTTTATTCAACCCAAGTGTACAAGTCAAGAACCTTTAAGAAAAATTAGAAGTGTGCTTACCTCAGTTTCAAAAACAATTTTTATTAAGGAAAATTATCCTTTAAGATGAGAAGAGTTTTATTAAGTAAGGGTGGTATTGTCAGTTGGAAAGCCTCGTGTTTGTGTAAATGGCTTTAAGTTTTGTTACTTAGGATGGATATGTAAGGCTTATATTTTTGGTGTTAGGCATGAGATTTAGGGCCTTTTACCTTTTTTGGCCTTCTTTAGTTAAGGTTACTTAGGTTTTGCTTCTAGCCTTTTGATTCGGTTTTGTTGCTCTTACTGGGAGGTGATATATCTTTTGGGGCGTTCATCTTTCGCTTGGGCCCAACTTTTAAGGCTTCCTTATTCTCTCTCTCTCTCTCTCTCTCTCTTTTTAATTTTTCTTCTTCTTTTTCTTTTTATTTTTAATTGTTACCCCATTCTTTCCAATTTTATTATATTGCCTTATTTCCCTTTAGCCCCAAAAAAGTGACTATCTCCATTGTCGAGTTTTTGATTTTTCAAGATTCAAAACCCTAAGTCCATAGGTTCTAAGCATATGGGATCAAGTGAGGTGTGTGTAGACTTGAGGTGTTTGAAAAAGAGTTGGTCTCTTCTTCATTTTAGAGAAAGATAACTTATCAAAAATAAAATTTGTCTTTGAATTAACATTACTGAAGTAAACATAAACCAACTTTATTCTTCTCTCCTAATTAATGACCTTAACCTCCGAATTGCCCCATTATGGGGTAGTTCTTGATAAAGTTTAAATTTGAAAATTCTCCAAATTCATCCAATGGAGTTAATAAAGGGTAATCATGTTTGGGATTTGAAAATGAATGCCTAACTTCACTTTAATCTACGTATCATATTCAAAATAGATCTCCTTTAATGAATGAGCCCAAAATATCCTTAACATTATGTCACTCAACTTTCAAAGTGTTTTAAGGGTTAGTGTGTGAGATATAGTTTGCCTCTTTTCATATTAAACTCTTTAAAAGTGAGTTACCATTTTTTTAGGGAGGAATCTATATTTATTTTCTCCTAAGCAAAGATTGACTTTGCCCCGCAGTTTCTTAACATGTGTCCTAGTTTGATATTTTTCATTTGATCTTGATTTGAAACTTAGGTAGTATTTTGACTTTTTTTTTCTTTTTTACTTAGTCGGGTTTGGTTTCCTCACTTGACTAGGGGGTTTAGCTTGGTTTGGCTACCATGATGAGTCGAGGACTGTGTTTGGTTCAGTTGCCTTGATAGGCCAAGGATTATGTTTGGTTCAATTTCCTCGATAGGTCATAGGCTTTGAGGCTAGTTGCCTAAACAAGTTAAGGGTTAATGTATTGGGCCGTAGCTTATTTTCTTAGGTAGACTACCTGAATGGGCCAAGTGCCCAAGGGTTTATGTTTAGATTTGCTATTTGAGTGGTCCAATAGGCTTGTGTTACCCATAAGAGTTTATAACCATTAGCAACTTTTTCTTTTCAATTTTTCTTCATTTTGTTTTCAGTTTTTATCATCTTTTTTTTATTAGAGGAAAAGATAAAGTTTTATTTTATAGAAACTGAAAAATCCAAATAAAGATAGTGATTTTTGGGGTTCTATGTACAAGTTTGTGAGATTTATTTACATTTCCCTGGGGGAGAGAGAATGAATAGATAGGTGAGTTCTATTGAAGGATTATTATAAGGAAGGAAATGCTAAAGAATGAAGAATGATCAATTAAAGAGAAAATTTATTATTTTGAAATATTAGAGTATATAAAACAAAAGGAAGGGACCTAACAATTATTCTTAATGAAACTTAAAATTTATTCATAGTCTTTTAACCACATCTAAAGTTTCTAATCTAACTCTCGCAGTTAGGCTTTAATCTTGTTCAGCATCTCCAAAGACCAATCTATGGTCCTTTTGCTTTTTTTAACCTAAGTTAACAAGGCTCAGTTAGAGGCCTTAGTGTATCTAGCCTTAGCTTTAGCTTATAGTAGCATCTCATGGATTTTTGGCCATCTAGTAGCCTATTGACTCTTTGATTATTCTCTTGTTGGTTACCTGCCATTATCTTTAGGCCTAGATGTTTCATGGACAACAATCATTCATCAATAAAACAATACAATATTCATGGAAACATGCATATTTTAGAATAGCTCGAGTTAGTTCATTACTCTAAGTTGCAACCCTATCGTTTGATTTGATGTTTTAACTTTTAAAATAGCTCGAGTTAGTAGGGTTCTAATTCTTAGGAATAATGTATTAACTCAAGCTTTAAGGGAGGTATATGCCATTAGAGTGGGTTTTAAAGGTCCTTAAGCTTTGCGACCTTACTTGTTTTTAAAAAATGCCTTCATTTATCACATTACAACTTAAGTGGGGTGGCCTAATGATGTGTCTTCGAGGTTGAACACATAGAGAGGTACTACAACGAAGCAAACCAAAACAAACAAGGAAAAGGTTAGCAAAGTTTAAGCAGTTACCGAATGGATATGATGCACCACTCAATCCTACTCGGCCAACAATTCACCAGAAATGATACACCAGTCTGAACTGAAGGATTACTCACTACTACTCTTTACTAAAGGGAATAGATAAAAGTTAAATAATAACGAGAACACTAAGGTTGCTTAAAGTGAATTACTTCTGTATTGATTGGATGATTGTCCACATACAAGAAAGTGGGGGTTTATAAAGGGAATAGATAAAAGTTAAATAATAACGAGAACACTAAGGTTGCTTAAAGTGAATTACTTCTGTATTGATTGGATGATTGTCCACATACAAGAAAGTGGGGGTTTATATACCTATCCACTAAGGTTATTTTACATGTATGAAAAGATAAAAGGGTATTCTACAATTAAGTTACATAAGACATACTAAAAAGGGTAAAAGAGAAAGAATATTTAGTGTGAAAAAGAAAGAATCATTCTAGAATACTATGTTAGAAGATATGTATCGCTTGGCGTCTGGATGGGAGAAATATGGTATAATGTAAGTGAAAACAGAGTAATGCTTATGGTTAGGGGCTAATTTGATGTATACCAGGTTTGAGACCAATTAGTTCTTTTGAAGAGAAGTTAGCTTGATTTGGGGTTGGACGCTTGTGGTCGAATCAGGAGCTCACCTCAGCTACTCTTAAGTTATCTCCTGGGATAAAGAGTTGCTATTGAATAGGGACAAATCTGACACATGTAAGGATTTGATAATCAGGTCAGCAGGAGATCTGGTCGGGATAGGAATCCCTGTCTTGGCTATGGCCTAGAGCTATTATCCTTCAAGTATGTCCTCCCTCTAGCTCAGCTGTGCATGATCGATCTGAAGGGTTGATTTCTATCATCTGCCTAGGGGTTAGAAAGATTAGTCCTCAAATTTAGAGCTGTCTCTACTCTTTCTTTTTAGGTGCTTGTAGGGTCTCCTTTTATTGGTTAGTAAGTGATTAGATCAAACATATTGAAGGTGGAAGAAACTCTACAGTCATTTGGCAACTTAATTTGGTAAGTGCTGCGGTTGATTTTCTTCAAGACCTTAAACAAACCATTAGTTAGAAGAGATAGCTTGTTTTGTCTTAAGTATGGAAATCGTTTTAAATTGAGATGTATTTATACTAAGTCTCTTAGGTGGAAAAAAAAATAGTTTAGTGGCCTTGGCTACCAATTTCTTATTGTCTTTGATTGAACTCAGTGATCTTCTTGGTTACAAACTGGTGTAGCTCATGCAATTCTTGGGTTCGATCGACTCTGGATTGACTCTCATTAGTAGTTGCTGGGGTGTTGATCATAATTAGAGGAATAATAGGGTTAAGGCCATAGACGACCTCGAATAGGGTCTTCCCAGTAGTGCTATAGACAGTTTGATTGTATGCAAACTCCACAACTGAGAGGTACAGATCCTAATCCTGTAAGGTCTTTCCTACGACAGCTCTAAGAAAATTACCTAGCATCTTGTTTACCACTTCAGTTTGGCCATCAGTTTGAGGGTAACTACTGGATCTGAATACAAGTTTAGTTCCAAGTCTTCTCTAAAGAGTCTTCCAAAAATAGCTCAAAAATTTTGTGTCATGATTTGAGACAAAAGTTTTTAGTACTCCATGTAATTGGATAATCTCCTGCAAAAACAAATCAGCAATGTATAGGGCCTCATTAGTCTGATGGCACAAAATGAAGTATGTCATCTTACTGAAGTGATCTATTACAACAAAAATAGAATCTTTCCCTCTAGATGTTTGAGGTAACCCTAGGATAAAATCCATAATGAGGTCGGCCCAAGGCAAAGTGGGTGTTAGCATTAGCATGCACTTTCCATGGGGTTATCTCTTTCCCTTAGCACACTTACACACTTCACAACTACTAACTACCCTATGCATATCCTTGGCCAATCTTAGCTAATAGAAGTTCTCCTTCAAAAGAATAGCTATCTTGGTCTCCCCAAAGTGACCTGATAATCTTTTGTTATGAGCTTCCCTAATCAGTAGCTCACGTGTAGAGTAGTTTGGAATACATAGCCTGCGGTCCTTAAGTAGATAGCTATCCTTAAGTTAATATCCTCCAACAACTACCGCTTCATGGTACTGTTCAACAACTAGAACAAAGTGAGGGTCAGCAACATATTACTCAATGATGAGTGAGAATTCCAATAATTTTATTTACAAAGTGGTCAGTAAAGTTTGCCATCGTGACAGAGTATCAGGGACTATATTTGCACTTCCCTTCTTATGTCGAATGACGTACGAGAACCCCTCTATAAAGTCCAACCACTTAGCCTGTCTCTTTGAGAGTTTGTTCTAACTCCTAAGATGCTTAAATGATTTGTAGTTAATGTAAATAACAACCTCTCTGGTAGTAGATAGTATTGCCAAACAGTACAGGCTCAAAAAAGGTAGTATGACTCCTTCTCGTATACAGAATAGTTCAGGGTTGGGTTGCTTAGTTTCTTACTGTGGTAGGTGATGGGTCATTGCTCTTGCATCAGGATAGCACCAATTCCAACTCCCGATGCATCACATTTTAATTTGAAAGGCTTGTCAAAATTTGATAGTGATAGGATAGGTATCGAGGTGAGTTTTTCCTTGATTGCTCTAAAGCTATGTTTAGCTTAGTCGTTTCACTTGAATCCTTCACTCTTCTTTGTCAACTCGGTCAATGGGGTGACTATTGTACCAAATTCCTTAATAAATTGCCTTTAGAAGGAAGCTAAGCCGTGAAACGTTAGACCTCAATGACGTTCTTCGGCATTGGCCATTTTAGAATAGCTCGAACCTTTTCCTCATTTGCTTAGATCCCTTCTGTTGATACTACAAACCCTAGGAATATCACTTCTCTTTGGTAGATCATATACTTCTTCACATTTCCATACAACTTCTTAGTTCGCAAAATACTAAATACTTCGTAAAGAGGTTGAACATGGTCATTTAGGTTGGCACTATATACTAATATATAATCAAAGTAAACGACTACACATCTTTTAATTAAGGGCCACATTATATGGTTCATTAACCTCATGAATGTGCTTAGCACATTAGTAAGTCCAAATGGCATAACCAACCATTCGTAAAGTCTGTACCTAGTCTTGAAGGTAGTCTTCCATTCATTGCCCAACCTCACACGAATTTGGTAGTAGCCATTCCATAGATCAATCTTCAAAAATATTTTGGTGCCATGAAGCCCGTCTAACATATCATTGAGCCTCGGTATCGAGTATCTGTACTTGACGGTAATTTAGTTGATTGTCTAGTTGTTGATGCACATACATCATGAACCATCTTTCTTCGGAATAAGCAAAGGTGGTACAGTACAAGGGCTTATGCTTTCCCTCACATATCCTCGCTCTATGAGTTCTTCCACCTGTTTTCTTAACTTGACAGCCTACTTAAGGTTCATCTTGTATGTAGTTTCATTCAGTAGGGCGACGCATAGCTGTAGATCAATACAGTGCTATATGCCTTAGATTGGTAGCAGTCCTCTAGGCAGTTCTTTTGGAAATTCATAAAACTCATTTATCAAGCTTCTAATTTCTTCTGGAATATTCTGTAATTCTTGTATCTCCAACAATCTTCTAACCAACAGGAACATGGGTTCTTTAGCCTTCTCGGCATATTAGAGCTCTCTTCGGTTCATAATTAAGGTCTTCTTTTTATTAGCTCGCGTGAGTTGGTTAAGGGTTTCATTTACTTGTGATAGGGTCATAGGTTACAACATAATCTTCCTTCCATCCTTAACAAAGGCATAGGTGTTCTTATACCCATCGTATATAATACGTTGGTCGAACAACCAAGGTCGTCTAAGCAATAGATGTGAAGCTTCCATAGGGACGACATCGCAAACTACTTTGTCTCTATATTCATTCCTAACACTAAACAGCACGGTCACTTGTTCAATCACGTGCAAAGCACCCTTATCATGAAGCCAATGCAGCTTATAAGGTCGAAGATGCTTTGGGTTCGGCAGGCTTAATCTCTGCACAAAGGATTACATAATTACATTAGTACAGCTTCCTCCATCTACTATAATCATGCATAATTGGCCTTTGATGGTACACTTGGTATGGAATGCACTTTCTCTTTAGTCCTCCTTAAAGCTTGGCAAGGAACTTAATACTTGGCTTGGAACTTAATACTTGGCTTAAGACTAGGGTCGTCACTTCTTCTTAGTTGACATAGACACAAGTCTTTTCATCTTCTTTAGCCTCGGGTTTTCCATCATCTCTTTCAGGTTCGCTTTTGTCAGTACTATCCACTATATCTCCTTGGAGCACCATAACACATTAGTTTGGACACTTAATAGCCATATGTTCGAAGCCCAGGCATTTTAAAGCATTTTACCATGCTGGTCTTCTATCCGAAGTTCTACCCTTTCTTAGATATCCTCAAGGGTAGCCTACTTATAGCTCGACTTGGATGACTGAACCAGCCCGGCCCTACAATCTTGCTTGGTTATTTTTAGATTGATCATTCCCATCCTCGGCCTTGATTAGCCTCCTTAGCTCAGCTCAATTAGGTTAGTACGGTATTGGGACTTACAAGAATGTCGGCTCAGGTTGGCTCGAAACACTTCTATTCTACCTTTCGACCTTCTACGCTATCTTGATTGCCTCTTCCAACATATAAAACCTCTATATTTCCATGATATTGCAAATTTCATACATGAGCCCAAAAATGAACCTCGATATTGTGCGGGCCTCTAGTTCTTCTACGTTGGCTCGAATCATTAACATCTAAAACTCCCTGACATAATCATCAACATATTGGTTTCCTAAGCGCAGTTCTTGCAATTTTGAAAAAAAGTATCTCATAAGTAAGTCTCAAGCACAAATCTTCCTTTTAGTAGCATTTTCATCTCATCTCAAGTTCTGACACCTCATCTCTTATCCCGTACTTTGGTTGCATTCTGATTTTTCCATTATATGGCGTCATACTTAGTAAACTCTAATGCAATAAGTTGGACCTTGACAACATCTTCATATCCATGACATTCAAATACTTTCTTGACCTTCTCTTCCTACTCTAAGTATTCATCTACATCTCTATTTCCACCAAAGGGCAAAATTTGCACCTTGACATTATCTAGCCTTCGAAGGACTCGATGTCTTCATCCCTATGCTCGATAATAATCATCTTCTTCTTCTTCACCAAACCCTTCAACATCTAGCTCCCCATCATCTTCCCCAATCTCCTCCAACTCCAGTCTTTGTCTAGCAGCTCAATCTATTAATCCTCCAGCTCATTGAGGTTGAATTGGGCGATTGGTTCGATTGCCTTAGCCATATCTTAAGAGCATCTTCCTGTAGGTTTTGCTACTGTATACCTTTAGGTTGTTGTCTGTTAACTTTCATTGCAATGACTAGAATCTCAACGAGGTTTGTAAGACTGTCAAGTTTGTCATCAACTAACCTTGAGGTGTTACTACCATTATAACCACTACTAAGTTGAGCACTACTACTCTAGTCACCAATAACACCTTGAACACTTGAATCAGACATGGTACAATACTTTTCAAACAGATTAACATTTGCTAACAACTTTAATACTTGATAGTTACTTAAATAAAATAGAAATAAACTTGCCATGTTTTTGTAATGAGAAATAGAGTAAAAACTGAGTAACAATAAAACCATTCTTGTTGTCACACCAACACATTGTAATAGCTATGGAAGTAACATAGCAGCCATTACCAGCAAAGCGAACCAAAACTTTACTGTAACTTTATACATTCCCTCGTGGAATAGTACTCTGATACCAACAAAGCTAATACATCTTTAGGGTAAGCACATGGAGAGGCACCATAATAAAGCAAACTAAAACAAATAGGGAAAAGGTTAGCAAAGTCCAAGCAGCTATCGGATGGATATGATGCACCACTCGATCCTACTCGACCAACAATCTAATGGAAATGACACACTGGTCTGAACTGAAGGGTCACTTGCCACTACTTCTTAGTAAAGGGAATAGATAAGAGTTGAATGATAACGAGAACATGAAGGTTAGTCAAAGTGAATAACTTTTGTATTGATTGGATGATTGTTCGCATATAAGAAAGTAGGGGTTTATACACTCGCCTACTAAGGTTACTTTATATGTATGAAAAGAAAAAAGGGTATTCTATAACTAGGTTACATAAGATACATTAAAAAGGGTAAAAGATACAAAGAATATTCAGTATGAAAAAGAAAGAATCATTCTAAAATACTATGTTAGAAGACACGTGTCGCTTAGCATTTGGATAGGACAAATATGGTATAAGATAGGTAGAAATAGAGTAACACTTATGGTTAGGGGCTAACCTAATGTGGACCAGGTTCGAGACCAATTAGTTCTTTTAAAGAGAAGTTAGCTTAATTCAGGGTTGAATGCTTGTGGTCAGATCAGGACCTGGCTTCGGCTACTCTTAGATTATCTCTTAGGATAAAGTGTTGCCATTGAAAAGGGATAGATTTGACACATGTAAGGATCTAATAGTAAGGTTGGTAGGAGATTAGCTTGAGATAAGAATCCCTATCTCGGCTATGGCCTAGAGCTAGTATCTTCTAAGCGAGTTCTTAAAGTCCTCTAGCTCGGCTATGTCTGATCGATCCAAGGGGTTGACTCCTATCACGTAATCAACCCTGACCAATGGTATCTCACTTTATTCGGAGCCTATACAATGGCCCCCCTCCTAGGGTTTTAAAACGACTTGAGTCTGACAATATCTACCTTATATCTTTGATGCAAGAAATGACCCCTCATCTCTCAATGTAGTATGAAAAATAAATATGATCATCAAAGCAAAGTATATATATGAAATAACAAATAAATAAGTGAATGGTTATTTTGTACGGAAAATTTAATTTTAAAAAGTAATTTAAGTAGCTAGCCTTCTTGACTTTCTTAATAGAGTCGTAATCTTATTGAGTCTAGTTTTTTGTTCCAATTTTTAATATTTTCCTCAACTCGACCAATATTAAACCTTAACACATTTAATATTAGTCATCAACTAAGTGTTAAAAAAAAAACTGGTTTTTCTTTTAAAAATTGTTTAAAATTGCTTTACTAGAGTTGAGAAAAAGAGTTAATTATAACCAATTAGGTAGATTGATTATAACTTAGCTACTAGTCTTTTAATAAAACCAATTTTAAAACGGTTAAAACTAGAGATTTGGATCCGGGAGCTATCCTATTAAACCCTAAACGGATACAGCTTTTTAACCTTCTGATGTTAATTTCACTTTTTAATATACCCTTATTTACAAACCATTAACATGCAACTAAATTAATTAAATTAACCAATTATTTACAAAAATGAAAAAAAAATTCATATTTTAAGTCACCCTAAAATTGTTACGAGTGTCTACGTACTCGCTATTCGGAATTAGATTTTTATAGTTCATTTAAAAAATAAAAATTTAAGTAGGTTAGTTTATTTTAACATTTGAACAAAAATCGGGTTTACATTTTTACCCGTTTCACTTTATTTAAGGAAAATTTTTTTCTAATGAGTCTTAATTAGAGTTTTATTTTTTAGAAACTTTAAAGTAGTCCAAATTTGGAAAATGAGTTGGTTTATTTTTTATTATAAAAAAAAAGGGTTTTCTATGTTATAAAACACTTTCCTTTTTTATTACTATTTTTTTTTTCATATCATTTCCTTTATTTTATTTTATTATTTTTATCTATTTTTTTATTTCATGTATTAGAGAAAAAAAAAGAACTAAAATAAGCCCCCTATTTTTGGCTTTTTCTCTTTTTTTTCCCCTTTATTTTCTCCCTTTTATTCTTTTTTTCCCTTTCTTTTACAATTACATTTACATTTACGTATTGCATAAATTAATTTTTTTTTATTTTTAAAAAGGAGCAGGCCAGTTAGGCTTCTGGTTGGCTCGAGTTGCAAGTCTTCTCCAATGGCAGTTGTGTTGATGTGCGCTTTTAGACATTATAGACACCAAATTGGATGGGAAAGAGAAGTTTTATGATTATCTTATTAGGCTTAGGGGGTGGGTGGGTGGTAAGCTTAACACCTTGTCAATCGGAGTCTATCTGGGTAGTTATTAGATTTGGCTACTAGTAGTGGTAGTAGTTGACACACAGGGGTAATCGCTAGTGACAAGTTACTGGTTTGGCTAGATGTTCTTGACTACCATGAGTTCAACCATGGTGGTGGTTTTTCTCAAAAATGGTTGTAAATGTTGAATTCTTAGACAGAGAAAGGGGGTGAATTAGAGAGAGAGAGCTTTGATTTTAGCTTATCTCGAGTGTTTCGAAGCTTGGTTGTGTCAATGATAAGCTTAAGAAGCCTTATTTATAGTAATCCAAGGTCGAATTAGATTGGAAACATCCATTAATAGAGGATTTGAAAATTTGGATTTTAAGCTAGGAATGATTTCATGGCTAATTTTGACAAGGAAAATGAATGAATTTGGACGTAAAATGGGTACCATTCAAAAGTATTCCAAATCCTCAATTAATCCTTGCGTTCTGTTTGATGAAATTTGGCCAAAAAATCAGCTTAATCAGGTAAAAAATGGAGTAGATTGCACGAGTTTTATTCCCTCTCCTTTTTTCTTTTCATTACAGCTCGTGCTTAAGAAAGGAGAAGGGGGCACAAGTCACGTATTGGGCACGTGCTACGTGCCCCCATACGCATGTTGCAAATTTAATGGGCACGTACCTTGTCTCGACCTTGCTTCTTTTTTCTTTTTTCTTTTCTTTTCTTCTTTTTTTTTTTGTTTGTTTCATCTTTGAGGAAGGAGAAGGGGGCACAAGTTACGTGTTGGGCACGTGTTTCGTGCCTCCATACACGTGATGCAAATTTAATGGGCACATATAGTGCGCCTTGTCCCGACCTTACTTCTTTTTTTTCGTCTTTTCTTTTTCCTTTTTTTTTCTTTTGTTTCGTCTTTTCTTTTTCTTCTTTTTTTAAAAAGTAAAAGGTCCTTTTATGCCTGGATCGAATCAAACTTAGGTCTTAAAGCTTTTCTTCGTGTATCATTACTAGCTTGGTTGACTTGATTTTCTTATTATGTATGCACATTAAATATTATTTAACCATTAAGTAAGCCTAAATTAGTTTCAAAACTAACAATCTTGGTAAATCTTAATTGAAATCCTTAACGATCGGCTCTCAAATAAATTAAAACAAAACCATTTTCCTAAATTAAATCTTTTTATGTTTCTAGTTTTTGTGTCTTAATTTTTTTTTGGTAGTTTTTGTCTAAATTAAGACCCTTTATATTATTCTAAAAAAAATAATAAAAATAAAAAAGCAGGGGTAGGGTGGGGAAATAGGGTGTCTACAGTGTGCTCTTAATCAAAAACATGAGTGCTCTTTAGTTTCCCTACTGCATATGTGAAAGAATATGACTTTAGGCTACATTTTCTCTAAGTCTTGAGACATCCTCTTTCATAATACTAAATAACAAAGTTACAAAATAAACCCAATGGAATCTGTTTGCGAATGAACATGGAAATTTAACTTGCTACTAATGCTTTTATAAAACGTCCTAGTGTCCAAAAGAGCTATAATGATCACATACTCACTTGTTGCTAAAATTTGTATTTTCCTTCTTTTCCTTAACAACCATGATAAAGCAATCCTTTTTCTTTATTCGCCCCTTAAACCTTCTTAGTTGTTAATGAATGATCTTGTATGGAATTGTTGCTTACGTACAGGAGGTTAGTGTGTTTCTATTTTATTGGTTTGCATTTAGATGTAAATGAAAGTGTGTAATTAGTACAAAGTGAGAGTTTTTGTTGCCCTACTAGGTTGTCATGGATGACAAACCTAAGTATGGCCTCTACACATCCATAAAATCCTGAACAAGTGCCTATGACAGTTCACTTGAAATATCTTACATATATCTACATCCATGTGTGATGTTGTAATCTTTTCAAATTTCATCTTACCCTTCAAACCTATGGCCATAATGAGTATGCTCATGTTCTCCTGTTTTAAAATTTGTTAACTTCTTGGTTGGTTATATAGAAATCAATGCCCTACATATTCACTTCTCAATTATGTAAGAAAAGGTGCCTGTAGAATATGTTGCTTTCTTTATCTAAATTCTTAAAATCACAAGATGTTGCTACTTTATTTCTCTATTTCAGCTTACCTTTAGTATAGTCCATAATCAGTAATCCTTTATCAGAATACAGTAGACACAACTTAATCTGTTAAGAAGGTTTCCTTGGGCAAAAGCGAAGAGATAAAAGACTAATCATTAATGCAATGATAGGAATTGTGACCTGGTTGGATTAGCCATAAATGTAACCCTAGATGTTTACACTTGTTTCTGTACATTTAATCAAACTTTAGTCATATGGCTATGACATTGTTGGATAGTAAGAGGTTACAAAAAAGGGTTCCTATCCAATTTGACAGCATGTACATATATAAAACCCTATAAGCAGTAGACATACAAAATATAGAAGAGGGTTACACTAGTCTACCACTTCATCATGCTAAGCATTGATATGGCATCCCAATCCTATGCTTTCCATTGCCTATAAGATAAGTTATGGCTAATACGATGTTTGCGAACAATGAGATACACAAAAGTGCGTACAATTTCCCTTTTCCTACTTGAAAGTGCTGCATATAAGGAGTTTAGCCTTTTTTCTCTTTCACATAATGAGCGCAAATTGTGCTAAAGATTCATTAGAGAGTCCTTGTATTTTGTTTGCTCCATCCAAAATTGTTGTTCACGTTGCTTGATGCACTACAGCACTTTTTTTCCAAACTTTAAACTGTACCTGCATGTTGGGGGATCAACCTACTCAAAGAACCTGGAGCCTTCCCCACCTTACATAACGTATGGGAGTTAGGCGTATCATGCAAAGAAATTAATGGGGTTAGGAAAGGAAGATAAAAATGAATTCCATACCCAATAATTTGGACACCTACAAAACCTTCATCTGAATGTATGTAGTTACCAAGATGAAACAATCACTAGCTATTTCCTTAGTAACAAACTGTAGTTTCCCCTTTTGGAACATTAGAAGTCGATGAATGAGAAACACTAGACAAAGAAATGCAATATGTTATCTTCATTAGATGAACCATGGGAAATGAAAAAATGAACATGTTACACATATGAAAGAGGGAAGTAATATATCCATATAAGTATGGCATATTCAGCATATGTGGCATAATGAGTGCTAAAGATGGGACAACCGAAAGAATCAACAAAGTACTACATTCATTTTCGTGTGGTTGAAAAAAGAGACATATTGCTATCATGAAAAGGCCATGATAAAGTAAGCATTAGCAATTTGTAATTGGAAGCCCTAAGAAAATTCACATCGTAGATTTAAACACATACTCTAGCATGCTTACCCTTGTTGAATGAAATAATCTAGTAATAGGGTTGTGATGAATCTTTCACATATTTTACCTAGTGAAGGAAGGGCTATGTTTTGAAAATGGAAGATTCACAGTGTAGTTCATATTGCTTGGGGATGAATAGAGCTACACAAGTATCTCAACTATTTTATTTGCTTAAAACCAATCTGTACAATATTCAACCACATTCATGAAATTTTCCCCCTTGTATTCAGTTTTCTTTTTCCCTTAATTAAAAATCCTTCCACCATCCCCAATTTAAATTGAAACTAAAAATCACAAATTCATAGCCAAATGAACCTAACGTCGGTTTTATCAATCCATGTAACAAACCTACGATTTAAGGGCAATCTCACAGCACTTTCCATCCTTATTACCTAGAATACATGGTCACAAAATAGGTTGAGAAATTTCACATGTGTAACCATGGATAGCAGGTGATAACAGTGAACTAATCCAAACATTCATACGTAAATACACAAACAACTGTAGCATTTGATAAGCTCATTGTCATTTGGATGTGGACCATATTCAATCATGATAATTTGTACTTCAATGTATGGGATCATCTGGTTAACAGTAAAAATTGGAAAAAAAAATCAAATTTGTTTTTACAATCCCTTCGTGTAAAGGACTTGCTTGAACAAAAATTAATCGGATGTTAAAGTGATATAAAGTGAGCATTTCCTACTAAGGCGCGAAAGAAGAAAATTAAAGACAATTACGCATACAATGTAACCTATTGCAGACATGGAAACACCATACCCATAATGGCAACATTGTGGATAATCATGTCATGCATGACATTGTAATATACGATAAATTGATCAGCCTCATTTGCGGAAACACGGACACGAGTGAACAAATCGTATACGTCAACAGCAATAGTTTAGTTTGGTTTGGAGAATAGCTTACCAGCTTCTACTAGGGCTTCGTGTTATGAACCTCCACTAAGTTTAAGGGATCAAACTTGTGGTGTGGGAATGAGTGCCACCGAGGAAGATGGTCATACTAGGCTAAGCAACTACAAATATCTTCAATGGTGTCATTGGATGCTATTAGGATGGGTTTCCATGGTGAACAAAGGCAGACACGATGAAGATACACAGAGTTAGGACTTTTGTTTGTATATTTTTACTAGGTTTATTTTACTTAATGAGGGGCAGTTTAGGTATTTCAACTCTTATTCATTACGTATTCTCTATTATATTATTTTAAGTAAAAAGTATAGTGCTAATTCTATTATGTTTAAGAGAACATTATAATAGTCATTCATAACTTATTACACATCTATTCCATTCCCCACTTATTCTGCTCCACGAACTAAACGTGCTGTCAAACTTTTATCATTTTTGTAATTAGGTACCTAAAATTTTAAAGCATTAATTTACTATAATCATTTACAATACCTTGGCTAACTCGGTTAAGCTCCGTTAAATATGGACCTATACATTTGTAACATGCATCCATCTGACTCAAGAAAGCTATGTAATAATAATAATAATAATAATAATAATAATAATAATAATAATAATAATAATAATAATAATAATAATATATTATTATTATTATTATTATTATTATTATTAATCATTAGTATTAAAGAAAAAACTATCAACATTTGGCCATACATAGTCTAGTGTACCAACTTTTCCCTAACTAATAGCTTTGTCAAGATTTTATTGTTTTGCTTAACTTATATACTAGGTTGAACGTTAAAAAAAAAAAGTAATGTGGGACAATTTTGTTTTACCTTCACATTCGAATATATGATCGAGTTAATTTATATTGTGATCAAAGCTATATGTACAATTAAGTGGAAAAGGCTTGCTCATCCTAGATTTTTCATTATGAGGTAGACATAATATGGTATTTATGATATCAAGAGGAAAAATCTTGACTTATAATATGGTTTTTAGCGGATGTAGAGTAGTTTCATGAGGAATTAAATTACTCCTTCAACAGAAAAGATGTAGTCTCCCATAACCATGGCTATATAGTAGAACTATCCAAAAAAGGGAGATGTAAACTCAACATGTATTGTGTTATGCATAGGGTCAGAAATAATTCAAAAACATAATAAATAATGTCATAGCTTACCTAGGATAGTATTGGATGTTCGCAACTACTGTTGCTTTAAGTTTGAATGCAAATACGAATGAATTGATGCCCTATTCATGGTTCATAAAACAAGGAGCACCCTCAAGCAAATGAAATGGGAGTAGAGTAGAGAAAGAAGAGTGCAAGTTATGCTCCATTTTGAGTCGACAAAAAGTAGAATAGTTTTGAGCTTAGTTAAGCTCGCTTGTTGAAGTATCACAATGGCTTAAAATAAAGCAAAAGTAGAATTTTTGTTAAGAGTAGTGGCTGCTTTACTCTAATTAGTGCACAAAAAAAGTTGTAAAGTAGGAAATTGGATTGATGTAGGGGAAAAAAATGAAATGAGAAGCAGCTAAATGAATCTCAACTAAGGAAAAAGAAAATGGAATAGCAGTCAAAGTAAGCTCTATGATCAAAAGAAAAAATAGAAGAGATGAGTGATTAGTTGCCACATTTCTTTGAAGACAATGGAAGAGAATGAATTCTATTTTTGAGATGGTAGTTGCTAAAGGAGCAATGGTTTCTTATGTAAAGGAATTGTTCCACATCGTTTAATTCTTATTTTCAATTCAGGGTATAAGTTAGGTGAAAAGGTTTGATCTGGACAAAATTATTGATTAGTGTTAAATGCTAAAAGAAAATTTTGAGCAAATATGTGGAAGTCTAGGTTGGGTTGATAATTTTTATAAATGATTTATAATGGTATTATTAATAATAGGTAATAATAAAAATGAAATTAGATGGCATTTAAAGTTAGATGGACACATGTCATGCATCTATAAGTCCATATTTAATGGAGTTAGTTGCGGTAGTGTAAATAATCATAAAAATCATAAAAAAATTTATTAGGTAATAAATTAACACTTTAAAACTTTAGGTATGGTAGAAGTTTCGGTACCATAAGCCACATTTTAGAGAAAGAGAAATGATTAGTAAGACTCTGCATAAGCAAACTCTAAGTTTCTTTGGGTACATTGTGCTCTTCAAGTAGATATGCTTAAAATGAATGTACCAACTCTAGGTCATTCGTCAAATTAAAATAACTAGATGTTAATGGTTTATTTGATAAATATGAGTTTTTATACTCATTCCATTCTATTCAAGATATAGTGAAACTAGAGAAATTATTAGAAGTGGATCATGATTTATGTACCAACCCTCAATCATTCGTCAAATTAGAATAACTAGATGTTAATGGTATATTTGACTAAAATGAGTTTTTATACTCATTCCATTCTGGATATAGTGAAACCGAAGAAATTAGTAGAAGTGGATTATGATTTTATGATAGTTATGAAATGTTTATTCATGATTTCGTCCCGTTCCATTTTAAATCATTCTTTTTCA
The DNA here is from genome assembly GCA_024138005.1 of Lumnitzera racemosa. Taxonomy (NCBI): domain Eukaryota; kingdom Viridiplantae; phylum Streptophyta; class Magnoliopsida; order Myrtales; family Combretaceae; genus Lumnitzera; species Lumnitzera racemosa. Next base: position 18,108,807 of record JAMXBC010000001.1, read on the forward strand.
AGCTATTTCATACAAAACCATTTTATTCAAAACTATTTTTTCATACTAAACATTATATAAATCTATTTGTAAGATAACATATACTGGCGTGATAAAAGAAATTGATGATTAAAAGCCACTATTTATGGAACAGGAGGATTTCAAATGTATCTTGGAATCTATAGAGTAAAACTTCATGTTGACCAATTCATAAACTATGCTCATAAAACTCAAACATATGAGCATTTTAGTAAGAAAAAGTTAGAATTTTTTTTTATAATATATTATAAGAAAGAATTTTTGTTAGGGAAAATTGAAAATATAAAAAATATTGGTTAGATATATATAGATGCAAAAAATTTTCTAAAATATGATTTCATCTCCCCATAAAATTTGAAAATATACAGATACATTTCAAATGTCGAATTTAAAAATTATTAATTTCTATAGTCAATTTAGTAATGATTATAAGTTTTTATCAACTATTTAAGTTTATATATATATATATATATATATATATACGTTATTTTTGGTGGGGGTCGTGGTGGTGAGGTGGTGTTGTGTGGTTGAAGTGATATTTTAGGAACTTACAAGTATAATTTGCTATAGATAAAATATTTTGAAGTCCGTATATATAATTATTGTTTTTAATTAAAGTGTGTGTAAAATTAAAAAGAAAGAAAGAAAGAGAGAAGGAAAGTTTATTTTCGCAATATCAACATTATAGCAATGACACTAATAGCGTTTGAACACTTTCCCAATGAGTTGCTTGCATTCGACCAAATCAAACGAGCTTCTTGACAACACGGCTAGTTCGGCAATGGAAACCAAACAATTGAACATGTTTCGTGGGGGACCAAGGATTTTTATAATTATATGGGAGAAGCAAATGGAAGGACCCCATTTTTCCGTGTGAATACATCAACTTGATGGATGAAAGAGACGGATGTATGTCCAGTTGTATCCCATTTAAGCACTTTTTTCAACTGAATCTATATATAGAGGCTGGAACATGCAGCATTCTCTCAATCTTTTGGCAGGCAAGATCTAACGGATAGTGACACATCATTGTTTCGTTTGAAATACTATTACGGCGCTGTTGTCTCCTTGTTGGTCGGATTGTTGGGACTGCCAAACTCATTACTACTTTCAACTGTTCCCCGAAATAATGTTGACAACTTGGGATTTCTCGATTTCTTCACCCGGTGTTTAACCACACTTAGCATTTACATATTATGTTTTTTTCGTTTTTCTTTTCCATAAATATATTATTCCATTGATTTTAAGTATAAATTATAAATATACCCTTTTATAATTGTTTCATATTAATGCACACACTTTGAAGGTTGAGTATTTACATTTCTAAATCTTTAAGAAGATACTATTAACCTCTTATAAAACTATTTTGTTCTTAAAAAACAAAAAATAAGAAAAACTGCTAAAATTAAAAATTTGGCATTAAAATAGGAAAAAAGAAAAGAGAGGGAGAGCTCCCTTTTCTTGTCTCTTTAGTTTTTTTATTATTATATCATACATAATTTTATTTTTATTATTTTTGTCAATAGCAAAAATGTAATGAGGGTTTATTATCACATTTTTTATGATTATGGATTTAAACACAAGAACTAGTGCAAAGAGTTAATATAAGGAAATATATTTATAGTTAACCATAATTACATATGTTTTACCTTAAATATCTCAATTTTTGCTATATTTGATATCATGCCATATACTGATGTGTTTTACCACATTTGAACCACTACACATGTACCATATTGATAAAAGATATATCAAATTGTTTTCTCTGGCACAGAAGTGCTTCAACTTTCGTTTATTTTCATTTTGGTGTAAAGTTTAGACATTCATACATTGTGCTTTTCACATTTTAGAGTAAAACAAATTAATGACTCCTCTATAATAGATAGGATAGACAAACTCAAAAGGCCTAAAATTATATTTTATCGTTTTGGCATCTAATTTTTCAAGACAAGACACTATGGGTGCTTCTTTCCGACAACCATTAAACAAAATTGATCATAATAACAACAATAAAAAAAATTGAAAAGAATGAAAATTCAAAGAAAGAAAAGGATAAGTAGCAAAGGAAAAATTAAGAAGTTAAAAGAAAAACGGAAGGGAAGTTTAAATAAGGAAAAAAAAAAAGAAATAAATTAGTAGTTATTTTATCTCTAAATACAAATAATACTTAAATTTTGCCTATAGCATTAGATTTTCAAATTTTACAGCACCAACAAATTAATGACCGTATATAATTAAAAATCGAAAAAATTATACTTTCAGTTCTCAAACTTTACCACTTTTTCTAATTAAGTCCTTAAATCTTATTTTTTCTATTTCAATACTTAAACTTTTCAAAAGATTATAAAAAAATCCTCTATTTATGAACCGTTAATTTTTCCGTTAACAAATGACTTTTTTACAAAATGTTGAAAAGTTTGAGGATTGAAATAGAAAAAATAAAAGTTCAAAGACTCAATTACAAAAGTGGTAAAATTCGAGGACTAAAAGTGTAATGTTTCTTTTTTTTTTCTTTTTCATCCTTTGTTAATTTTTCCAAAAAACAAAAAAAGAATTATAACTTAATGAATTAAAATAGTTAATTGTATTTTTAGATAAAATATTGATAAAAAATTATTTCTCTTATCATAAATATAATCATTATTTATATTTTTCTATTTATAAATGTATAATGATATTCTAACTAACTTAACGTAATATCATTAAATTAAATATGACAATTATTTGTGATCTCTATTGTTTATATAATTTAATAATTGGAGTAAGTATCAAATAATTTATATAGTTACTTTGCTAATACTAGTCTCTCAAAGAAATGGACCTAATTCAAATTCCTCCTCCCTAAATTGTTGTAATACATAATGTGGTTAGTAAGGGAAAAAAAAAATTATTGTTATATGTAAATTTCAAAAAATTATAAAATTAAATGTAATTTGATTTTATTAAGAATGTTAAATCGGATCATTGATTATTTAAAGTATTTGTTAATCAAAATGGAAAAAGTACATAAAAAGGGCCAATTTTTTTTTCCTATCTTTTCATTTTAGAATTTTATATTTTTATTTTTTCTACATTTCAAGACCTAAATTCTTGAAAATAAAAAAACTAGCTTTTTTGTTTTTTTTTTTTATGTTATAAATACCACTAAAAATGATGTCCTAAAGAACAAATATTTAAGTAGGTATATATATATTATGTATATATATATATAAACATAAATTGTAAATTAAAATACAAATAATATATAGATCTTAAAGAAAAAAGTGGAAATTTATATTTTACACTTTTCGTCCTCAAATTTTTTTATTTTTTTAATTGAGTCTTCAAACTTTTATTTTTTCTATTTTGGTTTTTAAAATTTTTAAAGTTTATAAAGAGTCATTTCTTAACAGAAAAATTAGATTTTTTTGCAAACTTTTGAATAGTTTAAAAATTGAAATAGAAAAAATGAAAGTTTAAGAACTAAATTAGAAAAAAGTGGTAAAATTTAAGGATTAAAAGTGGTTTTTTCCTTAAAAATATAAGTGGGTATCATATGACTAAGAACAACCACCATTTCGAAGCTTGCAACACAAGTTATCCAAAGTTATACTGTTTAGATCGGAATAGACTAATAAGAAATTTAACATTTTCAAAGGCAAGTCTAATTTTTCGATATTTTATTTTTCCTTTAAACTATGATGCGATGAAAAAAGATAAAAACAAGATTTACGGGAGTAGGTGGGAAAATAGAACAGGAATTGCCCCATCGGAAGTCTCAAATTCTTTAGTGCTTATAACTCTTTGCAAATGATGTATTATTTGTATACACCGGAAAGATAATGACATTTATACTATTAAACGGGTTCATAAAGTAGTAGTCGTGAATTCACACACACCCATTTATTAATCATATCAATTTTGTTTATTTAAATTTATTTATAATCGTATCATGTCTCAAATTGATAGATTATATATAATTTTATCTAAAAATCTAAATCTTATGTTGATAATAGCCAGTAAAAAATTTTAATCTACTAAATTTTATTTTCTTCTTTGACGTTGGTATAATCCATAAGCAGTGTGATTTGTTGGATTTATGTAGGGAAAATTTCACTTTATATATTTGAGTTTTTAAGTATCGACAATTTGCATACTGGTGTTTTTATTTTCGATAATTTACGTTCGTGTGTTTTAAATATATCTATCACTACTAATTGATGAACATGGCCCGTTTTTACTTCTTTCTTATAATTAATTTAATAATATAATGCAATTAAATATGTTAAATTAAATAGTAAAATGACAAATAAGAAAATTTTACCTAGAAAAAGAAGAAAATCCTTAAGGAGAGGGGAAAAACACTCGATGGCCATCAACAGTAGCAATCTAAACAACTCGTCCAAGAAGAAAAAAGAGGTAGTAGACCATGAAAAACTCCATTGTTGGTAAATAATAGAAATCCAAGAATACAAAGAAGCTGTAATGCATAAGAGTACAGAATTTCATTTTGTGGTAAAACCAAATTGTATCCTCTAAGAATCGAAATGTTAACAGAAAAAATAAAAAATAAAAAACATTTTTCTTGGACGATTACCATAAATCCAATATTTGAAAGATTATATATTATTTGTATATTATTGATTTTCATAAAGAAAATCTGGAAAATTGGTCGTACAATTTACCACGTGGTTTTGCCAAAGCAAATTGAGATCTATATTTGTGAGAATTGAGGTTGCGAAATTTTCTCTTGCACCTTCTGTTATCTTCAGCGATTCGCGTTGGGTTTCGATCAAGGCTAATTTTAATTTAGTGTTGCGTGAAGGATTAAACAAGAAAGTTAGAATTTTTCTTTTTTCTTTTGGTATTCTCGATAGATGAATAAAAGTTTTGGATCTTTCGATTTTTCGGTCAAAATTGATAAAGCTACTCCACCACCATTCAAAATTTTCTTCATGGGACGACGAACCTTTTGAATCTCTCTCTCTCTCTCTCTCTCTTATGTCTATACTATATATTTTGTTAGTTCATAGTGCTTTTTGAAGTTTAAAATTTGTAAACATCGTGCTTGTACTGGTCTACTTCAATCGTTTTGGATCTTCAAATTGAAGGATACTCACGTTATTTTACAGAGCGGACCCACTTTCGACGGAGATGAAGCTCTTAGAAAAATCTTCTGCATTTTGATTATTATTTTCTTATTAAGTTATTTAATTAAATAGAATTTTTAGCACTATTTAATTATATTAATTAATTGTGAACCAATAGAAAGATGACATGTATAGGCAAATAAATATTGACATGAAGAGATAAAACTCAGGTATGTAAATTGTTAAAAATAAAAACACAGGTGTGCAATGTGTCGGGAGGTAAAAACTTAGGTAAGTAAAGTGAAATTTACTTTATTATTTGAATATTTATTATTTTGGTAATATATGGTAATATCATTCCAAAAAAAAAAAAAAAAAATCAGTAAGTGCAAAATAAGTCTTAGCCAGCTAGGGATAGTCCTATACAAACACAACACTCTAATCAATAACCGATTTATTTACATCACGTGATAGCTTATCATTTCCATATCCTAAGGCATCTGCATTAAAAAAACTAGTAACTTTTGGAGGATGATGAGAAAAAAAAAAATTAAGGCCTTGATCGCATACTGCCCGCTATCTATTCTACAAACTTATTGCACTCCCTGGGCTTTGTTTCAAACTGCTAATCGAGTAGCCTCCAAAGAATTTTCCTACATGCCAAAATAACATTGTGATGGCAATAAAATAGGCTGCAATATTTGAATCTATGGAGAGATCAATGTACATGTATCCATGCTACATGCATACTTGAATGCCAAAATAGATGGCTTAAAGTTCAGCACTTATTACATTAATACTCCTAATTTTTCTACCAAAACCTAGGATCCATTTACTAGAGGAATTTCGAATAACTCATCCAACAGTTGCTTTTATTTGTAAAAGGGTCCAGTGAAGCATCTGTGTTTATCTTCACTTAACCCTGCTTTGGTGCTTCCTAATGCATATGGCTGTAGTTGTAAGATATAACATTACTTATGTTCTCTGGTATGCACTCAAGACTAGTCTTTTAAAACCCTGATGCTTGGTCTCAATAGAAGCTCTTTGATTAAAATTTTTTTTAATCACGAGCATACCACAGGTACCTTAACATAAAAGGAAAACAACAAGGTTTCAGGGGGTGTATCTCCACTTGTTGGTTTCTAGTAATTCAACAATTTATTTCAATCCATTTGAAAATATTTTGCACATTTTGAAAATCATGTGTTTCCCATAGTTTATGCACCTGTTCATTGCTAGAGCAAATCCTAAAAATGTGTTCGAAGTCTTCATTTGGATCTTCACTATAAGGAAATACCGCATCCAATCTAATGTTTCTTTTCTTTAAATTAACAGTAGTAGAAGACTATCATACATAACTCTCCATAAGAAAAAAAAAAAAAAATTGATTTGGGAAGGAAGGAAGAAGACCATATCGATTTCCAACTTGGTCTCACATCTTGCTGAGGATCATTCAGCTGTTGATAAATACTCTATAAAAAAGGTTTAATTCCGGATTCATTAAATAAACTTTGAGAATCCTCCATTCCCTGATGCAAATATAATAGACCAATATGTTCAAGAATAAGGTATGAAATTGAAAGCCCAATTTTCCCTTCATCCCAAGAATGTTCATTGATCTAGCAATCCGCTACAGTTAAAGAAAGAGCTTTTTCATGTATTGGCCCTTCTTTTAGTTGTCGAATATATCAACACCTCCCCATTTATCCCACTAAAGCTAGCATTCTCTCCATTCCCTAACAAAATATTCTTCTGCTCTTCTCTTACTTGATAGGAGCCAACTTCCTTTGAATTATTCATCATTTGCTTTCGTAACTCTCTTTTTTTGGCCTTCAATAACTCAGATCATACCACTTTTCAATGCCTGAATTCCCAGTAACGCTTGATTGCCAAAGGCTAATTTCTTTTGTATAGATTAATCAATCCTAATCCTCCTTTTTCCTTCTTTTTAACAATTGTATCCCAATCATACGACTTTCTGATGTAGTAGAAAATGAAGAATTAGCGAAAGTATGGAAATCAATGAGAAAAATTAATCTAAACAATTATTCTATAAAAAAACAACAAAACCTAAAAAATATATCTAATAGTCTCATACTGTTAAATTAAGATGATAGCTTCATACTACTGGTGAATTGTATGGCCTTGCATCATCAGTGAAAAAGAAAGACATCACACTAATTTTGAAAGAATAGCTTATTTATTCAATATCAAGTCACTCTCTTTAATTGATTATAAGTTTTACCTATAAGTATAATATAACCTAATATTTTAAGAAACTAAATCTTAATAAATCTATAAAATAAAAGATTTCATATTTCGAGTAAAAGATAATTATCTAACTAAATCCTAAAATAAAATATATTAATAATATCATATCTGATATTTCTTGATCCACATCATTTCCCTTCTCTTTAAAGGATTCGTCATTGAATTTCTAAGATTTCATCGTCATCAAATTTCTAAGATTTCGTTTGAGTCGTCTTGAATCAAATAGCAATATGCAAAAGCAAATCTTGAATTTAAGATTAAACACTATTCCATGCTCTAACTTGGATTTATTGTGGATCCTACGAAAACGTGATTGTTGAAGCAAAAAATTGTCTCTTGATGTATAATATCTTTTGTCTAGTGAAAATATTACGTTGATTATAGATCATATACTTCAAGTTTCCGATCTTGTTGTAACCAAAATACAAAATCCGAAAAAGCTACTTGTGCCTTTATACGTTCATTTCAAGAAAATTTCCACCAATGATGCCTTGAACCTTAAGGATTGCAGTTTGACTTCAATTATGTCCAAAGATATTTAGCTTAAACAATTCTTTGGTGTAAAAATATTTATGATTGTTGCCACGATAATGATTATTTTAGGAAACAAAAGCAATTGCAATTTGGAAAAGAAATTTATTTTCTTTTATTGGTCTAAAAACGAACACTAAATCTAGGTTTTGGAAGAAACCTAATAGTAAGCTTTAATACCAAATTTGATGTAGGATAGCGGAATTAAAAATCATAAAAGAATGAAAAATTAAAAAAAGCATGAAAATTAATGAGAAAAATTAATCTAAATAATTATTCTATGAAAAAATAATAAAACTTGAAAAATATGTCTTGCAGTATCTCATCACTAAATTAAGATAATAGCCTCATGCTACATAATCAGAATTTGAATACCATCAATGAAAAAAAAAAAAAGAGGGCTTTATATTATCAATGAGAAAAAAAAAAAGTATCATATCAATCTTGAGAAAATAGTTTCTTTATTAAATATCGAGTCACTTTCTCTAATTGATTATAAATTTTATAATTATAATATGATTTAATATTTTAAGAAACTAAATCTTAATAAATATAGAAAATAAAAAATTTTATATTTCGAATAGAAAATGCATACCTAACTAAATCTTAAAATAAAAGATATTAATAATATCATATATGCTCTTTCTTGATCCACGTAACTTTTTTTTTTTTTTTAACTTCATTCCAAATAAAATTTTGTATAATTTGTATAATCTTATTCAACACTTTATTTGGCATTTGCATAATTTGATGTAGTAGTTTGGAAGTGTCTCAAGCACTATTCTAGCAAGTACCATACGCTTAGCCATGCTTAGAGGCCGAGCTTTCCAGTCATCCAGCCGCTTTTGCTTTTTATTGATTATAAAGCTAAATTGTTCACTTCTTGGCTTGAGACCATTATTTAAAGGACATCCCAAATATTTCTCAAAGGATTTAACCTTCCAAATATAGCAAGTTTGCAAGACTTCTTCTTTTACTTGGAAGGAAGTATTACATAAAAACAAGATGGAAGATTTCTAGAGATTTACGTTCAAACCGGATAATTTAGAAAACTTTCTCAAAGTTCTCATAATCGTTTCAGCACTCTTTGTAGAAGCTTTCGGTACCAATATAATATCATTTGCAAATAAGCACGTGAGGTATTCATTTTAAGACCCCTAATTTTGAAAGCCTCCCAATTGCCCACTTGCACTTCTTCCTCCACCATTCGACTAAAAATCTCCATGGTCATAATAAAAAGTTCAGAGAATAAAGTATCTACTTGCCCAATAACTCTACTTGGTTGAAAAGATGGGGCTGGGGAATTATTTATTAACACCTCAATCGAAGATGTTGAAATACACTCGTTAATCAACTTAATCTACCACTCAAGAAAATTCAAGCTTCTTACTGTACAGTGGATGAATTCTCATTTAATGGCGTCATAGGCCTTCTCCAAATCTATAACAATCATCATTCAATTCTTATTGATTGTTTCTTTCTAAAATTGTGAAGCAACTCATTTACTGAAAGAAAAATTGTATGTAGCTTTCATTATCGAGATAAAGCTAATTTGGGCATGATGTATTAATGAATCCAAATAAGGTGTCTATCTTAATAATAGAATCTTCGCAACAATTTTGTATAGTTGTATATAGTCCTATAGGTCGAAACATCTTGATCATATTTGCACCTAATTATTACAGGATTAATCATATTTGTGTTTGATTCAATTGCATAGGGAGCTTCTGTGTTTGGAATATTTGAATAATACATTCTTCCACCAAACTTCCCAAGAAAGGCCGAAACTTTTTGAAGAAAAAAGAGTGAAAAACCATCCTTACCTAGTGATTTCCATGAACCAATAATTGCTAGAACTTTATAAATTTCTTCTTTTTCTAAAGGGTTTCATAAAGAAGCTTTTTCATGATGATATAAGCCATATGTAAATTCTTGATTAATCGGGTTCACAAAGGACGAACATATTCAGGTTATAGTAAACAACCTTCGGGAGAAAACATTTATATGATTCACAATGTCCCTTTCCACAAATAACCAATTGTCGTACTCATTCTTAAAATTCTACTTTTTGCTCTCTTAGCTTGGATTTTAGCATGATAATAGGAAATACTTCTCTCCCCATCTTTTATCAATTTGGTTTTGGCCTTTAACTTCCATAACCATTCCTCCCTAGTTAAAATATTGTCCAGCTCCACTTTTAATTATCTTTTTAACTCAATAAAATGATCAGAAGGCTTCATTCTTTTACATTTGTCAATACCTTCTATTCAATGCAATAATCTCAATTTTTGCTATGAAATAATTCCAAATACTTCTTTGTTCCACTTTTGTAGACTTACTACTAAGAGGTCTAAAGTTAGCAATATATTGTTCCCCAAGCTTAACCAAATGTTTTCAATTAAGGATAAACAATGGTTATCTAACAACCAAATGGGTTGAAAACGAAATGGTCTTTCTCAATTTCTCATCACTACATTTGGATGAGTCATAATTAATAGAGATTGATGATCCAAAGGCCATTTTGCTAAACGGAAAACTTGAGCTTCTAGATATATATTACGTCAAGCAGAATTACACCAAACTAAGTCTAAGTGCTACTAAATTAAAGTGCTTAAACTTTGCTCATTAGTCCATGTAAAGGATGGACCAATTAATCCCATATCTTTTAGTCTACATTCACTCATTAAGAAATGTCCCAACTTCCATTTTCCTCGTGTAAATTCGGTAAAAATTGAATTTTTTCTATATTGAATTTTTTTTATACTTTCATTATAACTTAATGACATTAACACCAGTTTCCTTATAGGATGGACTGGATTCTAGTCCCCCTCCCTTAAGTTGAAGATGTAATATTGTTGACCAAGGGAAAGAAAAAAAAAAAAACTATAAAGCACATTAAGTAATACCAACACAACAACATATCACATATATTAATCTAGGTTAAATTCAAAAAATTAAAAAGATAATCTTTTTTTCTTCATTGTCTAGAAAAAAATTAAACACAATATTTACAAATTACACAATACAAAAAATAATCCCAATACAACAACATATCGCATCTAGCCAATGTAACAACATAAAAATTTACAATTATTTCAAGGATAGGAAAAAAATTTTGGTCTTAGAAATAGTGATACAATGCTTCTTCTTAAGTATTTCTACCTAGAAAACAACAAATAAGAGCAACATATACACTAAATAATAAAAGAAAAAAAAAATTAATGTTGTGGCCAAGCTTTTGCTTGGCTAAGAAAAAAATTAACTCATCTAAAGAAGAATAGAAGATATTTGTGTAGGCTATTTGGATAAAGATGATTTTCTTTCTTTGATTATTGCAAAATAGTAAATTTTTGACAAGTAAATCACCTATGAATGCCATATTGCTCATGTGTGTCTCTAATTAGTGATACGTCTCTAACCAGTAATTTTTTATCAAAAGAAATTGTTGTAGACTTTTATTTTAGTAGATTAAAGTCACTAAACTGGATAAAATTTGTAGAAGTGTCATTTTATAGGAGATAATAGATCTAGTCATGATATATAATTGAATTTCGACATTCTATAATTGGATCGTAACAATATGTTTGAAATAGAGGGAAAAGAGGGAAATAATTGAAGGGGATAGAATTTAGAGGGATTTGATTTCTTTTCCATTATTTAGTTAGAAGGAAAACCAAGATAGAATGAATTTGGGGTGGATAGAAAGTGGAAGGAATTTAGATAAAAATGGTGCAATTTTTCATTTTTTCCTTTACAATTAATTAAATTATTAATTTTTATGGGTGTGTAGTAATTTCATGCTACATCACCTTTTTCTTCTTATAGTAATTAATTTTCGTTAATTTTCTTTCCCTCCTTTGTACTATGTTTGTATTGAGGAAATGGATTGGGGAAGGGAAGGAAAGCGAAGATTCCAAGAAATTTTCATTTGATTGGGAAATGAGGGGAAGAGAATGGATTTGAAAGGAAAAATTTCTCTTAACCTCACAAATCCATTATCTCTAAATTGGGTGAGAATTGGAATGAATTAAAACAAAATTACTATCTTACCTTTTAAAATAAAAAAAAAAACAAACTTTAAAGTTATCGGGACTTTTATGATATGTTAATAAAACTAAAATCATATTCTTAACTTTCACTCCACTTTCGTTCCTTCCTTATTTAAATAAGGAATTCTATAATGCTTTTCCTCCTCTTTCTCTCCTTTCTAATTCATTCTACCCTTTTTTTCTCCTCTCATTCATTTCCTCCTTCCAAATTGTGTTGAACAAGCATATATCAAGGAATCGAATATGCTAATTTTCCCCACCTTTTAATTCTTTCTTCCTATTTTTCATTCCTTCCCTCTTTTAAAACATAGTGTATCCATCATGAGTATTTTAGGACTTGACAATGCCATATTGAATATGGAAAACAACATTTCAAATACAGTCTTCATATTTAACGCAATCTTAATATCTCGATACATATATTTTTAATCTTAGGATTAATGGGTATCAATTATCTAGTCCTTAGTCAAACCTCTGGTGGGTCAATGGTTGCTAACAATAGTGGACCTCCAAAAAGCCTTCTTTAGTGTGATCAATGAGAGCCTTCTATAAACCTTGTAAATTTTCAATTTGAATCTTAAAATTGGATCTAAGTGCTCTAGATAACTTTATAAGTCAATAAAGCCAAACCAATTAAAAGCTTTACTAAATTATAAACCTAAATTTAAGTTGAATGAGTAAAAACCTAATTTACTGATCGAAACCTTAATCACGTATAAAAACCTTAAACCCTATATATACATAAATATAAAAAATTGAACTCTAACTCGATAAAAACTCTAAAACCAAAACCTTAAGTTTATAAAACCTATAAATTTGCCCTAACATTGATAAAGCCTTAATTGGGTGTGATTATCAACCAATACGAGTAATTGTATAAAATCGCTAATAAATGAATATTGATTCCTCCTAAATATTTATAAACATAAAGAGTAACAAACTAATTGAATAAATGAACAAGATTACAATTATTATCTTATGATTATTTGTGACCACATATGTGTACATATGTGTGTTAGTTTTATATTGATTTAATTATTTGGATCTAATTTTACTACATATTTTATGTTTATATATTATATAGTATATATTAATTTTACATTCTATATTTTGTTCCATAATTACACCATATGTCATTCCAAACATATCTAAAAATTGGAAAACACATTTAAAAAATCAAGGAATAATTTTTCTTTCTTTCTTCTTTTTCTGTTCCTTCTTTTCCTTTCTTCTTTTCTCTTCAAATGTTTTGGTTGCACAAGTGCTTTAAGAAAATTTCCATGTGACAAATTTATAAGATAAAAGCAAAGTCAACATCTACTTTTTCTCATCTTATCTTTTCTTCTTTTCTTTCCTTTTTTTTTCTTTTTCTTTTTCTTCCTTTTCCTCTTTCTCCTTCTCGTATGCCAAGTGTGTATTTAGAATACACTATAATTTTCTTTCTTTTTCTTTTACAATTTCAACACAAAACCAAGCTTTCTCTTTCTTTTTTGGACTAACGGTCTCTCTCCCTCTTTCCAACTTTCTTTCTTTTATTTTTTGTTTCTCCTTTTCTCTAACTACCATTCCATTGAAAATTCCACCACTTACTTCATTCCATCGTCATCTTACTATTAATTTCAAGAGGAAATAGAAAGCTTCAACTTTAATAATTTCAAGATGAAAGTAATTAAAGTTCTATTATGTTATTTGAATTTTCCTTTGTAATATAAGTTTATATATTTTCTTATATTAATATCTAATTTAACACCTTATGTATTAGGGGATATGTTAATAGAAGATATATGTATTTTTTGTATCTTGTAATAGAAATTTGATGAATATGTATTTGATTGTATACACAACTCTTTATATTTATGTATTTATACATGTATATATTTAAATATATTTAACTATATGCACATATATATTATATCTACCTAGTTATGTATGTATGTGTGTGTGCACACGTGCGTATATATATATATATATATATACAATTTAGCACATGTAAACACATGTACTGCTAAAAATGCACACTTTATACATATGTATAAATATATTACCAAATAGTGTATAGACACACATACATATATATATATATACATATAAGTAGTAAAATATAAGAGTATGTATATATATATATATATATGTACGGAAAATGTAAGTTCATTTTTCTCCTATCTTTATATTAATTCCTTTACTTGTGTTGCAGATATGGGTGCTGAAGAGATGAATCCTACTAAGCTACTGGCTTAGGCTAAAGCCAAGAAATCCAAGGCTAACAAAAAGGCAATTACCTTAGCAAATACCACTTAACCAACTGTCTCAAAGAAGGCCACAAAGGAGGCTGTAGTAAAGCAAACAGCTATATAAAAGATCTCTCATCTTGCTAAGAGGCTGAAGGAGAATGAGAAAACACTATCGATCGAGGTTGTTCATTCTGAGGAGCCTTCGATGAAGATTATTCAAACTTTTGTCGAGTTGAGGGATGGTGAGTGTCAAGAGACACATCTTGGTGCGGAGGATGAAAATGCCATTATCGCAAAAGGCTCATTGCTGGCAATTGTGGCAACTCCAAGTGGTGACAAAAGATCAGGAAGGAACTTGCCAACCAATCACTTACCAAGAAGTCCAAGGCTTGGACTAAAGGATAAAAGAGGCAATGTATTCTCAAGCTCTTGGCATCAGTAGCACTGAATTCATCCCTAATAAAGAGGACGGTAAGTACTTCATCCCTTATTAGAACCACCAAATTTTGGATACCAACTTGGCTTTGGGAGACAGGATGAAATCTTTAGCTTTAATGGAAGGGATTATTCTTCCGAAAGATAAAGATATCACTAAGAAGGATGTCAATAGGGTTGGCGGTTGCAATAAGGCCCATATCGTGACCAAATTGTACAATACGAGTATCCATAACCATTGCTTTTAATTATCAGATTCATTTGGGTAACTAACACATTTCCTTTTCCAAATGAGCAGTCACATTCTGACGGCTTTAGACGAGGTTGATAAAGAGGTAAAGAAGGTAATATCTTCAGTTGCATCTGTATGTCATACCTAATCATTCTTGATTGTATTAAATGAATTTGTTGCAGAAACTTGAGGATGTATAAAATGCATCAAAGGCCTAAACTGCTGTTGCCGAGAATGTGAAGATAAGGGTTTAAAATCGAGGCGTGAAAACTTTAGGAAGAACTTGCTACCAAGAAACTGACACATGACTTCACCTCTGATGAAAGCTTTAGCTTGAAGGCTCAAATGAAAGAACAATACAAAAAGTCTGAAGGCTTGAAAGAGGAGCTGCAAAAGAAGAAAGAAGAGTGTTAGGGCTTGGGCTGAACTATTTATACAATGGGTGATAATGAAGATAAGCTCAAGAGGCAGATCAAGGAGTTAAAGATCAATAACTCAAACTTACAAAGCCGTGTAACTAAGTTGGAGGAGACTCTGAGGAGGGGACCATCAATTAAAGAGGCTCTTGATATAGTCACTCCCAATCGGCAATACGAGAGGCTTCTACGGAAGAAGTTGTTAGAGGGGGTTCAAGCGGCAAGAGAAGAGGTCTTGAAGCTTCATCTTGATTATGATCTCTCTTGTCTTGACTTTGCTAATGTCGACGACAAAGTTAGTATTGAGAAAGATGAAGATGACAAGATAGGTGTCAAGAGTATGAATTAAGGTGACAATGAAGCTCATGCCAAGGAGGTTGCCCGCTCCAAGACCCTAGTTGCCAAGGAAGCCCCAATCCCTGATTTAAAAATCACTTTTATTGAATCTGAGGATAGGCCATAGGACTTTTATTATATTAGCACATTACATTCTCGTGTAATTAACAATTGAAATATATTCAAGGCAATGTCGAGTGCTTATGACACTTGTTGAGCAAAAATAGTTGATAGATCTCCAATATGTTTAATTTCACATACTAAAATTTCACGACATGTATGGTATATGTATGTTGCTTCATGCTCTTATTTGTCAGCATGTTTTATTTCACTCGCTATTTATTTCTCAACATGTTTTATTTCACATGCCTAACTATCTTTCGGCATATTTTATTTCACATGTCCAACTATCTCTCGGCATGTTTTATTTCACATGCCCAACTATCTCTCGGCATGTTTTATTTCATACGTCCATCATTTTATAATGTCTGTTAACCATTTGAGGCATGGACTAGCCGCATTACTTGGCTATAGGTTAATTTGTATAGTTCGTTAATCGCATTCAACTAGAACTTAGATCAGTTCATTTGCCGTGCAACCTAAAACTCGTTAATTTGGCAATCATGACAAAAACAAACATAATGAGACTTCAAATATAATTCTCATAAATAAGTACTGCATTTTTATAAACATGTTACCCGTTGCCAAATGAGTGAAGACAAAAATGATCTAACAGATTAATTGAAATAAAATTTTAGATTCTAGCGTTCCATGATCGAGGGATAATTGATCCATTTAAACTTTCTAGTCAATAGACTCTTTCGCCAACAACTTCTCGAATACTGACAGGATCCTCCTAACTCACGCCGAACTTTCCTTGAGTCGCTCATGCACTAATGACTTCCATTTTATGGTATACCAGATCTCTGGGTTGGAAAACTTTGCGCTTCACTTTCTGTATGTAGTACCTTGCTACTCTATGCTAGTATGCCGCGACCTTCACTCTTGCAATATCTTGAATTTCCTCAATAGTGTCCAACTTCACTGTCAGTCCAACTTGATTAAGCATAACATCAAAATTATACATCTACAGATTAGGTAAGTCCAACTTGATTAGTAACACAACTTCTGTATTGCATGCTAATTTAAATGGTATCTCTTCCGTTGCAGTTTTGTAAGTGGTTTTATATCCCAATAGGACATTTAGCAATTCGTTTGCCCATCTCCCCCTAACTCTATCTACTTTCCTTCTTAAGCCATGTAATATGATCTTATTGAGGGCTTTGACTTGTCCATTTGTTTGAGGGTATGCTACAGACTTATAATTGAGGCGAATGCTATGCTTCTCACAAAATGCCCAAAACTTATTATTGTCAAACTGTGGGTTATTATTTGTGATTATCATGTGAGGAACTCTAAATCTTGATATAATGGAATTAGAGAGAAATGCTTCTACCTTCTGCTTAGTGATCTTCACCACTACTTCAGCCTCATCCTTAGCCCATTTAGTAAAATAATCTAGGGCAACAATGATGAATTGTTTCTAGGCAGTAGATTTCGGAAAGGGTTCGAGGATGTATAGCCCCCACTGAGTGAAAGGCTAAGGGCTCGGGTGTACAGTGTTTATGCCTTTATGTAGTTACTACATATGCTACCATGTATTCAGATAATACCCTCTGAGCATCTCTTAAGGAAAGGCATCAAAGATAAGGTTGAGATGTGCTACGCTTATACAGTTGACCATCAATCAAGGTGTAGTTCGCAGCCTAGTAAGCCAATCTTTGTGCCTCTTTTTTGTTGGGAGAGTACCATCTTTTAAATAATTCACTAGGGAATCTATCTACAATTCTTCTCTTAGGTAAGGAGCTAACTCACAACTTTGTGAGAGACTAGATAAGCTTTTCTACTAAAGAAACTAGATGAAAAGTTTCTCATTTAGCTCAAGGAATGCCATATTGGCTAACTTGGACAACTTATTGGCAGCAATATTCTTATTTCTCGAAATTTTATGAATATAGAAAGATAGGAATTCTTCTACGAACGTTTGTACCACCAATAGGTACTTGCTCATCTCGTCTTCTCTTACAGCATAACTTCTGGTGACCTAATTTACCACCAACTGGGAATTTAGAACACTTCAAGTTTCTCGGCACTAATTTCTTTTGCCAGTTTCAATCTAACAATTAGGGCTTCATGCTCTGCATTATTGTTATTGGTTGGGAATCCAAATTTTAAAGCTTAATGAACTTTGACATTATAGGGGCCTTGAAGAACTAGGCTTGCATCACTTCCTTCTTGTGTTGAAGAACCATCAACATAAAGAAACAAGATTAGTTTCTCGGTAATCTTCACACAATCTTCTCTAGTGAATTTGGCTATAAAATCCACTAGTACTTGGGCCTTTAGTGTAGTTTTAGGTTTATATTGTACACCATAAGCACTAAACTCTAAGGCATATTTCATCATCCTTCTAGAGGAATTAGGCCATTATAATGCTTATCGCAATGGTTGATTGATAAAGTTAATAATCTGGTGAGCTTCAAAATATGGCTTCAACTTTCTCACCAGAAGAATCACTGCTAATACAAAATTTTCAATCTTTGTGTACTAAAGATCTAGCCTTTATAGAACATGACTCACAAATAAATGGGTCGATGCTCTTTTCCGCTAATTTAGACCAGTACAAAGAAAAGTGCTTGGCAGCTGACTGATGGATACAAGTATAAATTTTCTCTAAGAATAGGTGTTGAGAATATTAGGGGTAATGCAAGAAATTCCTTGAGCTTATTGAAAGCTCTTTCGCAATCATCGATCTAGTTGAATTCCTTTTAATTCTTCAAAATTTTAAAGAATTCTGCGCACCTATCTACACTTCTCAACACGAATCTATTGGGGGTAGCAATTTACCCAATGAGTTCCCGTACCTCTTTGATCGTACGAGGTCATTTCATATTCCTTATAGCTTCAATCTTTCTCGAATTAACCTCGATGCTGTATCTTATAACCATATACTCGAGAAATTTCCTTGATGTTGTGTTAAAGAAGTACTTCTATGGGTTGAATTTCATGTTATATCTCTTCAATGTGGCAAACGTCTCCTCTAAATCAACAAGATGCTAATCTCCCTTCATGCTCTTCATAATCATGTCGTTTACATATATTTCAACATTCTTATGGATCTGAGATTTGAATATCTTCATTACTAATCTCCGGTATGTGGCATTAGCATTTTTCAGCCCAAAGGGCATCACTGTATAACAGTACGTTTCAAAATTAGTAACAAAAGATGTGTAGACTTCATCTACCTTGTCCATCCTGATTTGATTGTAACTAAAGAAAGTGTCCATAAAAGAAAGCAATGCATGTCCTGCGGTTGCATCTACCATTTGGTCAATTTTTAGTAGTGGGAAACAATCCTTGGGATAGGCTTTGTTGAGATTCGTAAAGTCTATGTACATTCGCCACTTGCCGTTAGATTTCTTGACTAGAACACAATTTACTAGCTAAGTTGGATAAGGCTCTTCTCGAATGAATCTTGCGTTTAATAATTTCTGGACCTCTTCTTCTATTGCCACTTCTCTCTCTAGTGCAAAATGTCTCTTTTTCTGTTGGACCACTTTCACATTCTGGTCAATCTGGAGCTTATGTACCACAACGTCTCTCAGAATACCCGGCATGTCCGAAGGTGACCATGCAAATGCGTCAGCATTGGCTTATAGGAAGTTAATTAAACTTTGCCGGACATCTGCTAATAAGGGTTTTCCTATCCTTATTGTCTTCTCAGGATCATTTCCTAAAGGAATTTCCTTTGTATCATTCTCAGCATTCTCTATGCCGATTGACTTGCCTTCTGGATAGGTTTCAACTTGAAATACTTCCTCTCATCTTAAGGCCCTTATATATAAGGACTGTTCCAATTGTTGATCCCCTTTGCATACACTAACCCCCATAGGAGTAGGGAACTTGGATTGAAGATGTGCTATTGAAGGGATAATGCCAAATAATGTTGACATAGCCATCCTATTATCATGTTGTAAGGGAACCAACATTTGATGACAAGAAAGTCCATTTTGTCCTCTGCAACATGCTCGTCATCACCAATCTGTATCAACAAAGAGATAACTCCGGCTACTTGGACGGGTTGATTATTGAAGGCATAGAGATCATACTTGTATGACTGCAGCTGTGCTTTGATCTTGGGCCTCATTTGATCAAAGGCATGCTAAAAAATGATATCAGCCGAACTTTCCATGTCAATAAGAATCTTTCTGACTTCAAAGTTAGTGACTCTTACATTAATGATGAGTGCATCATCGTACGGCCTCTAAATACCCTCAAAATATTCTTCTTCAAAAGATATTGTATTATTAATCTTGACCTGTTTTCCATGAATATTGAAAACTTAATTCTTAGAGTTAATCGAGTTCGAAGAACTCAATTGGCTTATAGTAGGTCCACCGACAATGGTATTAATTACTTTGTTAGTACTCTACTGGAATTAACATCTCTTGTATCTCTCACGACCCTTGCTGGCTGAGTGTTATCCTCTTATTCCTCTTGTCTCCTCTAAGACGATCTTTTAATTCTTTTGGCATCATGCACTAGAAATTTTTGCAGGTGCCCATGTTTTATTGCATCTTCAATTATATTCTTGAGTTGAATGCACTCATTTATATTGTGATCCTTGTTACGGTGGAAATCATAGTACTCGTTCAAATTTCTTCTTGAGGGATTCTCTCGCATTCTTTTCTACTACTAGAGGATACCTCTCTCCCCATGTACCTCCATCAAAATATCCGAGATTGGACAATTGATAGGCATGTAGGATGAGAATGTCTAGATCTTCGGTTTCTTCCTGTTAGCATCTGAACTATGGTCACTATCTATGCTAAGTCTATCCTTTGCACTTTTTTGCTTGTCATTCTTTCCATCTCCTTTGCTTCGATTAGCCTCTCGTCGTGCCTTTATGTTGTCTTCTTATCAGATGTATGAGGTAGCTTTAGCCTTAAACTTAGCAAAATTTTTTGACTTGTTCTTTGCAAGAGACTTGAAAAAATGTCCACGAGGCTTGACTTTGTCAATTATGGCGTTAAGATCCATACTCATATCTAGCTTTAGGATTTGGACCATCTCGGCCATAAATCTGGCTAAATAGTCCCTGATTGACTCATTGGGCTTTTGTTTAATGGTGTTAAGGATTGAGGATTCCTTAATAGGAAGTTTACTCACAAGGAAGTGTTGAAGGAACACTTCTGCCAATTCATCGAAATAGGAATTGGTATTTGGTTTCAAATGTTTGAACCAAGTGCTGGCTACATTCCTCAATATTGAAGGAAAAGCTTGACAGGTTACTGTATCACTTAAGCCATGTAACTTAGCTAACGTAGGTAGTATTCCAAGTAGTCTTTGAGGTACTTTGTTTCATCGTAAGTCTCAAATTGTGGTAACTTTATGTGTTGAGGTATTACTTTCTCTAAAATTTCTAGAATAAAGAGACTCTTTTTAATTTGAAACTATTTGCTTAGGGCAGTAGGGGTGCTAACATGCGAAGGACCCATTTGGTGCACTTTTGTAGTTGTTTGCCTTTGTCATTCCTTTTAAAAGCAGGAGCTAAAGGTCGTATCAAATTCTTGGCTTGCTTTTTTTGCAACTAGGGTGAATAAATGGAATCATCTCATTTTTTAACATCATGATCACTTTGGTCTTTATTTTAGGTTACTATGGTGGAGGTTAAGGACTTGCTCGTGTTTTTTGTTTAATTCTTGGTTTTCTTTGCCTAAGTCATGGCAGAGTTGCTTGAGCTTAGTCAATCGCTGTTCATCAATATGCTTACTCCCCCCTTCAAGGTGTTGGGAGGTAGTATCGGCTCCTGTACTCTTAGATACTCTTGTCTTAGTCATGTAGGTGTATTTAGGAAAAAACAGACAATGCTACATGTTGTTGGTGAATTTTGAGATCAAGGAAAATCCTGCAAAAGAGAATGAAATGCTTGGTATTGGAGCCAATCTAATGTGGCCACTCTAAAGCCTAAGTTAGTGGGGGTGACTTTATATAGAAAGTATGTGAGTGAAGTGTTATAGAGATCTAATGGAGTTTTCTTTCACATATTTATAGTCGATTGTAATGTCTAAGGCAGTTATCGGAATAACTGTTAAGACATGTGGAAGCTTCTTAATTTGACATCTTTCCCGATATGTAGGGAAAGTAGATGGTTATGTAATATAACCATACTTATGATAACTATTCGTGCCATGAGCTTGAATTCAAACTAAGAACAGATTTAAGATACTCAGCATAAATGCCGTGAATCATCTTTCTAGAGGTATGACGAGAGATTCAACATGTTCGGCATATCGGCAGCCAAATGAACGAGTATGCCATATGAGCGAAAACTGATTATCAACAATTCTATTGTAAATAATCTGTTTTAGTTGTTATATTCATTCATGCCATACATTGGGATATGGGGAGGGTGGGTGGTTTATACATTGCATCACATACGCAGGGTAGATATGGTTAGACTTGAGCCATCTTAGAACCTTAGGATGGGGAGACTTTGTATAAGTTTTAAGTGTAGTGGGACAAGCATCACTCAAGGCCGATTAACCTACCTTACTTAAGCTTTAATGTGACCGATGAGATGTTTTCTCGAAAGCGTATGAGGTCACAAAGCATAAGGACCTTTAAAACTTACTCTAATTGCATTCACGAATGCTTTCTCGAGATTGGCAAATAAATGTGATGTGGTAGGACTAAAAAAAAAAAATTAATTATGAAGTTCCCTAATCTATTCATCATAAATATTTTCTTTGTAAATTTTCTTTTCTTCGTAAAATATTAATGAAATTCCCATGTAAATAGGATAGTTTTGATGTAATATTCTTTTTATTTTTTTTTTTTCATATATAGAAAATGACTAATTCTTCTCTCACACTAACCCTTTTCATGGAAATTCACATCTATTAGCCTTTAGAACCTAAGGGAATACTCAAAAGATGGTTTTAATTTTTTTTATCCAAACCAATAGAAAATCATACAAGACAAGATTGGGCCCATCCTTTCATTGCTTAAAGTTCAAACCAATATCACCATGGTATGGGCTTTGGTCCATTTCTAGGACCCTTATAGTCAATTTTTTTGTTTTGGCCCATGTCGATTGAGTTTAACTATTGAATAATAGTCCTACCAATTAGGAGTCTCCTTTGTCAAGAGCAGATGGTATGTTCTAGATATCACCGTTGGGCTAGCAAAAATCTTTAATAAACTATTGGGCATCTATGAGTCTATAATCTACAAGATTTGGGTAGAACACAATGGGAGAATTATTAGGGTAGATGATCTTTTTACTTAGTTTACAACCCCGTCTAGTTACAAGCGGGAGCTTTTTTATGTAGATCTTGATGCCTGTTAATAGTATAGAATTAATGCTTACATACTGGTGGCCTTTAGTTCCATTTTATTTCCTAATGGGGTATTGCACATACACTACAAGATTGCTAAGTTGGTAGCCTAACTTTTAGAAAGAAAGTCTTACATCTTGACATTACTAGCTAAATAAGTCAGATTACTCAGTTGTGTTCAAGAGGAAACGAATGGAGACTTGAAAACCAATATAGCCTTACTCATAGTTTGGTTTATTAGCTATGCATAGAGTCATAAACTTGACTTCTTTCATAGGAAAGGCATCCAGAAGATAAATCTCATTGATGCGTTTGCTATAGTCATTGAACTCCCTAAAAATGTTGCTATCTATTACTTAGTCAGGCCTTTCTAGAAGTTCCATATCAAAGATATCCCTCGAGTTACCAAATGGATTAAGGCAGTTAAGTTGAAGAAGAGAAAGAAGATGGAAGAGGAACTAAGATATCACTAGAAAAAAAACAAAAGGATCTAGACTTTAGGGATTATTTGCAACAAATTTTAAATAATGTCTTGGAAACTTCAAAGGTGTAATAAAAATCATTTTCTTGCTACATCATAGTCAACTTGCCAATGCCCCTTTCTACATTTGCATGCCCTCATAGTGCATTTCTAATATTTCTTGTCCTTATTTGTAAATATTCATTGTTGATTTTGTTAGATTACATTGAATAATTTTGTGAAATAATAATAAAAAGGAAAAATTTTCTAAGTAGACTCATGAAAGTCATGTCCATAGGCTTCTAATTGTAAATATTTGATTTCTTTTACAAGTTCTTTTCTTGGTACCTTTTGTTCAACTCTTTCTATTCTTTTGTCAATTCTTACTTATACAATCTTAGGATTATATTTCTTATAGGTAACCCTCTAAATACCTACAGGTTATCAGTGACTGATTATAAATATTTAATCTTTAGGTTCTCATTTCCTTAGAAATGTTTTTCCACTCCTTTCTCACAACTTGTAAATAAGCCTTATCCTTGTTTTCCACTTTTTAAATAAATCTATTTCTCTTTCTCAAAAAGAAAAGTAGTTTTTCAAAAAGAAAAAAAAATTAGGGAGTTACTACGAAGTATGTGTAGACACCTCATTTTTGCCAAATTATTTTTATTAATTGAGCTAGCTTAGTAATAAAAATAAAAATAAAAAGGAAAATTCAAAGAAAAAAAGAAGAAAAAGAAAATCAAGTTAGGAGTCAAGTTGTGTCAAGTTGGGCTAAATCCATTAGTTTTGGGCCAGACTGATTTAAGAGCTAAAAATCAAGATTTGTTAAATTATTGGGCTAAATTGGATTGAACTGGGCCTTAAAAGAAAAGCCTAAACTAGCTAGGATTTCTAGAAGCTAGGGTAAATCTTGGTTAAATCGAAAGCGAATCTTTCATATTGAATATATGAAAGATTCAATTTTAGAGCTTATAAATAACACGTTAACTAGAGATTCTAGGAGGATTTTTCTTTTTAACCACACACACCCAACAAAAACACTTCATGCCCCTATACGTACCACCACTCGTATGTACCACCACCTTTACGCGCCACTACCAACACCCTATACTCTAACACACCCACACACACACCAAAGCATCACCATGTGCCACCACCAGCATTGTGTAATACCACTAGCACCTCACGCGCTACTACCAATACCCCACATGCTGACACACCCACATACGTACCATAGCCCACCACGTACCACCACCAGCATCTCACATACCACAACCATCGCCCACGTCGCTTAAACCACCGCATACACCACCAGCCTTACCTAGCATCGCCCATAGTTATCGGCCCAACCATTGCCAGATCTCACCCATCCATTGCCTAGCCTTACCTATACTTACCTAACGCTGCTACCCACGTTGCTTACTCCATTGTTTATGTTCGCCTAGCCTCACCCGTGTTCGCCTAACATTGCCCGCAGCTGTTGCCCAGCCATCATTAGATCTAGCCCAACCATCACTAGATCTAGCCCAACCATCACTAGATCTTGCCCAACCATCGCCCAGCCTTGCTTGCATTCACTCAGCATCGCCTGTATGCTCGCCTAGCTCTTGTCCACTTTCACCCATCTATACTCCCAAATACACGCCCAAGCACTCTCCCAAGTCACCACTTGTGCTCCCCAATAGTGTTACCCGAGTACGCTTAGCATCGCCCAACGTTGACCGATCTGACCTAAGTAAATTTTTTTTTATTTTTTTTATATATTATTTTCTTCATTTGTTAATTAGTTATGTTATATATCTTCATTTTATTATTTTTTATTAATTTATTTTTTCTATTTAATTGCAGGTTTTTAAAATTAATTATTTTCTTGCAAATTTTTAGTTAAAATAGGGTTTCGGGATGTTCGGAGTTCGTTTCGATCTAATTCCAGGTTCTATTTCATTTAAAGGATACGATGGAGTAGTATATGGATACTACTGGGATAAAGTCCAAATTGAAATAAGTCGTTATACTTCAACCAGAAAACGTCAAATTTATAGACTCCGCAACAAGGATTCGAAAGATTAGCAAGGATTCAAAAGATTAGGTGGTTTTTTCAACTTCACCATTCCCTTATGGGGATAGAATTCTAGGTTCAAGATTTCAAGAAACTTATTTTCTTCCAATAAGTATATTCGAAATTAAGTTAAGGAACAACAACTATGAAAATCAGGGCCTCCATTCGTAAAATTTATGAAAAATGTCGATTGATCCGTAGGAGGGGACGAATTATAGTAATTTGTTCCAACCCGAGACATAAACAAAAACAAGGATAATCTTTTAAAAAAGGACTCTCTAACGTAATGGACCCCATGAAATGAAAAGGATCCGCTTTGACATGAAATGAAATAGATATATCCATATATCTCGGATTTCTATTTATGAGATGATAAAGTATGGCAAAATCTATAGCAAGACCCGGTTCACGTAGAAATGTGCGTATTGCTTCACGTAAGAATACACGTAGAATACCAAAGGGAGTGATTCATGTTCAAGCAAGTTTCAACAATACCATTGTGACTGTTACAGATGTACGGGGTCGGGTAATTTCTTGGTCCTCCGTTGGTACTTGTGGATTCAAAGGTACAAGAAGGGGTACACCATTTGCCGCTCAAACTGTAGCAGGAAATGCTATTCGGACAGTAGTAGATCAAGGTATGCAACGAGCCGAAGTCATGATAAAAGGTCCTGGTCTCGGAAGAGATGCAGCATTACGGGCTATTCGTCGAAGTGGTATACTATTAAGTTTCGTACGTGATGTAACTCCTATGCCACATAATGGATGTAGACCCCCTAAAAAAAGACGTGTGTAGAAAAAAAAATGAAAGAGATTTCAAGAGAAATAAATGATTCAATGATCTGATCAAATAATATTAATATGGTTCGAGAGAAAGTAACAGTATCTACTCGGACACTGCGGTGGAAGTGTGTTGAATCAAGAGTAGACAGTAGACGTCTTTATTATGGACACTTTATTCTGTCTCCCCTTATGAAAGGACAAGCTTATACAATAGGTATAGCGATGTGAAGAGCTTTGCTTGCAGAAATAGAAGGAACATGTATCACCCGTGCCAAATTTGAAAAAATACCACACGAGTATTCTACCATAGTAGGTATTGAAGAATCAATCCATGAAATTTTAATGAATTTGAAAGAAATTGTATTAAGAAGTAATTTGTATGCAACTTGCAACGCGTCTATTTCTGTCAAGGGTCCTGGATGTGTAACTGCTCAAGACATCATCTTACCACCTTCGGTGGAAATCGTTGATAACACACAGCATATAGCTAGCCTAACGGAACCAATTAATTTGTGTATTCAATTAGAAATCGAGAAGAATTGCGGATATCATATCAAAACACCAAATAACTTTCAAGACGGAAGTTATCCTATAGATGCTGTATTCATACCTGTTCGAAATGTGAATTCTAGTATTCATTCTTATGGTAATGGAAATGAAAAACAAGAGATACTTTTTCTCGAAATATGGACAAATGGAAGTTTAACTCCTAAAGAAGCACTTCATGAAGCCTCTCGTAATTTAATTGATTTATTCATTCCTTTTCTACATGCGGAAGAAGAAAACTTCCATTTTGAAAACAATCAGCACAAGGTTACTTTACCCTTTTTTACTTTTCATCATAGATTGGCTAAACTAAGGAAAACGAAAAAAGAAATCGCATTGAAATATATTTTTATTGACCAATTCGAATTGCCTCCCAGGATCTATAATTGCCTCAAAAGGTCTAATATACACACATTATTGGACCTTTTGAATAAGAGTCAAGAAGACCTTATGAAAATTGAACATTTTCGCATAGAAGATATAAAACAGATATTGGACATTCTAAAAATAGAAAAAGCATTTCAAAACCGATTTACCGAAGAATCAATTTGAAATACATTACATTTAGTTCATTTTTTTTATGAACTAAAAAAGATGAAATATATATTAATCTTTGACATAATATATATAATATATTTCCATTCGGAAGAAATCCAGAAATAGTATAGATGTATCTAGGGAAAATTGACTTTGAAGTGAGTATTCCCTAGATACACAACACAAGTCATGCTATTTTATTTCACAATTGAATCAATTTAAAAAAGACCTAAAGTTAGGGATTTATCAATAGGTAATGTTGCTCCAATACCCAACCAAAGAGCCACTACGGTACCAATCAAAAAGACAGTTGTCGCTACTGGACGACGAAATGGATTTTGAAATTTATTAACATTCTCTAAAAAAGGCACTATTAATAATCCCGCGGGTACTGAAACCATTAAAAGAACACCCAATAACTTATTTGGCACAGTACGAAGTATTTGAAATACGGGAAAGAAATACCATTCAGGTAATATTTCCAAAGGAGTTGCAAATGGATTCGCGGGTTCACCAATCATTGATGGTTCTAGAACCGCTAAGCCTACGTTACACGCAATAGTGCCTAGAATTACTACTGGAAAAATATATAAAAGATCATTGGGCCATGCAGGTTCTCCGTAATAAATATGACCCATCCCTTTAGCCAATTTAGCTCTTAATACAGGATCATTCAAGTCAGGTTTTTTTGTTATTTGGATAGGTGAATTCTTATAGATCCATCCCCCGAAGGAACCGGACATGATAATTTTTCATCATCCGGCTCGAGCAAGAATTAAACGAACGAAATGGATCCAAATCCATATGTTATAAATATCAAATCTCTCTATAGAATATCCACACATATATGACTAATTCTATGTAAGAAAAAATGGGCGGGTTCCGTTTTTCGCAATTGCAACTACCCATTTTAAGGAATTTTCTTCTTATAAGTAAATGCTCACTACCCAAGTAAGCTTACAAAGTTCTTCATAATTAAGTGCTTTCTGGGCCGTCTCAACCCTTGCAATTGAACTTTATCCCCCAATATCTTGAAACTTTTTACATACAAAGGATTTACTTGTTACTAATAGAGTCTAGCCTCGGCTCTTCTTTAGACCCCTTCTTTCACTCCGATAGTATCAGAAATCGGGTCGATGCAGAGGAAATGGCTGCATTTCTATACTATTAAATTAAGTAAGTAATTTAGCTAAAACAAAATTTATCTTAAGTCACATCATTTATTCTACTGGATCTTACGAAGCCTGTTCACGGACGTCATTCATGTACGATATTATCGAGTCTCATCAGAGATCATAGAAAAGATTCTTTTCAAACAAACTAGCCTATCCTCTATATGGGGTTTATACGGGGTGGTTGGAACAAAGACACATTTGGGTGTGAATTCCAATGTGGCAGATAAGGGCATATATCTATCTGTACGGCTCCAATCAATAGTTCAAGTCACATACTCCCATAATCCATTTTCTCTTCGGAGAATTCACTTCAACTATTCGTGTCAAATTCAAATAAAGAATACTATATTGTATAGGTGCTAGTTGAAGGAAAATATCCAAATACATGTCTTATTCTTTTCAATAATCCATATTTGTAGCAATGAAATACTATTGTTCCTCCTCGAGTGATAAATGATTGTAAAAAAACACTTTTTAATAAAATATATTTTTGGCATTTAGGTTTTTTTTTTGGAAATATAAAAATTTTAGTTGAGTATTTTTTTGGAAAGATAGTTGGTTTTTTTTGTTTAATTTAGGAAAATTAGATTTTCTAGGATTTTCCTTTAAAATAATAAATTGATTAAAACGTAAACCTGGCTCAGTTTTAAAAAATGAAAATAAACTACCCACTAAAAAATCTTATAAAAAGAACTATGACCGGTTTGATCTTGATTAGTAAGCATATAAATACCTTTGGGGCAACCATTAAAAAATAAAAAGCCTTTTTTCCCCTTTTCCTAGAAAGTCGTAATAAAAAATGATAAAAAAAATTATTTTTAGTTACATTTTGTGAACTTAGGTATATTTTTAGAAAAATTATAAAAAATAAAATCCATCAATTTCTTTTTATTTTCACATAGTGATTTAGTCTTAATAGGTTAACTCTCAAACCTAGTTTTTTTATTCAATTTTCTAAAAATTAATTTTTTAGAAAATCCGTAGACTAGTAGTCAAATTAAGGTTTTCTCACTCGAAAAACCCTAATTTTATTTTTATTGGTTAGTGACTTCATTTTTTTTTTAAAAAAAAAAAATTTCTTTTCCTTAGTTTAATGTCAGGTAATTTGTATTAATTATGTTGGGCTTAATATATGTTAAATTAAGGAAATCAAAATAAGGCTCAATATAATTGGTGACTCCACTAAGGATCACTTGTGAGCTAGCTATGTAAAAATTAAAAAACTATTGATGGGTTTTTGTACTATTATTTTCTTTTTTGTATTATAATTGTATTAATTGTTTTTTAGTGATGCAGGCCTTCAAAAAAAAAAAAGCCTGGCCTAATGGGCCTTTGTAGGGATAAGAGGTTTTTTATTTTTCAAATAACCATCTATATATTTAGATATGGTCGGACCTGGGTTACCTTAAGAACCTAGGACTAGCCGCCATTGTATAACCTTTAGGTCGTTGGGGTCATTACCCTTGCTTGACAGTAATAGGCGAGCCTACTCAAGCTTCGATGTAGCCTATTGGGCTTCTATTTAGAAAGCCTTAGAGCTATAGAGCTTGAAACCCATAGACCTTACCCTCTTGCATCATTTTTTTCGAAAAAAGGGTAGTTATTTTTAAATTAGAGGAAAAACCTAATTTAATTTGCAGTTAGTTCATCGTCCATTTTCGATTAAAAAAATCAGTAACCCTTATATAGAAGTATACACGAGCTCTATTTTTATTAAATCTTTTTTTGAATATACTTATATATAAGGGTGCTTTTTGATCGTGAATTTATCATACTCTCTATAGTTTATTAATGACCAACCTCATTACATTACACGCGTGTGTAGCATATTGCATTACATTTATTTTGCATAGTTATTTATATATGCTATCTTTTGTAATATATGTGCATCTTGTAGGTTTTGTTTTATTTCATTAGTAATAGTTTGTGTAACAAAACATTTGCCATAAAATGCTCAAAATTATTAGTATTCCCCCTGTGCCAATATTAAAAGAAAAAACTTATATGTCAACTTATAATTTTTTTTTTGGCATGTAATCATGGAAATTAATAATCATAAATATTATTATGGAACTGTCATTTTTTTTTAAAAGACTTTTCAACACTTTTTTTTTAAAAGGAAATTTCAAAAGATATTTTATTATTAAAAACCAGTTTCATGATAAGTATTTACTTGGTTGATTTCTATTACAATGCCACACATATACCATACTATTAAGAGCTAACAAAATAAAAATAAAAAATAAAAAATAAGAAAGGATTTAATTATTAGATTTCCATTGTGAATTATTTTCCATCTTAGGTTGTTAATCTTATAAATGTCTAAGTTCTCATTCTTCATGTTTAGCACTTAGGTTGTCACGGTTCCAATAGACTTCTCTCTATGAGTCATTTCCGTTATGTCATTTATTCAATAAATTTCTCATTATAAAATAATTTTCGCTTTTAATGTTATCGTCATCCTATGTCCTTAGACGTCAATTCTAATTTTTTCTTTGTTTATATTCACCGATGTCAATATTAGGCTTTTATGACATAAAATAAGTATTGATTTTCTAAAAAAAGTTTCCAAAATAAAAAAAAGAATGGTTTTCAAAACTAAAAATTCGATATAGTGTTGATAATAAGAAGGGATTCTTACAGACTTTGAAAGAGATCTAGCTTAACTTGAAGCCCGTAATCACTCATTTTCAAAAAAAAAAAAAATCAAGATGTTCGAAGCTCTTGAACTGAGAATAGCCATAGCAAAAGGGATTAAGCATACAAGGAAAACAAGTTTAGACCATAGGTCTTACCTAAACCCAAGTGCCTGTTAACACCTCATTTCAAGCATACGAGTCTAAAGAGTTATAGATTCAATGGCCTACTACTAACATGTTATAAGGATTAGAAAAGTTTGTAGAAACAGATGGTCAAGTCCAAAGGGTATGTTATTACTAGGGTCTAAAAGAAAGAGTTGCTACCTTAGAAGAAAAGCTGGTGATATTAGAAAAAAATCTCACTAACACGAAAATGGCAATTGGTTATGTGCTCAAGCAACTTGAAAACCTACATCTTAATACGAATAGGAAATTATAGGCTAAGCATGAAGATGATTCAATGAAAGGAAATCAAGAGTGAATGTGCCAATTGGGAAAGCCTACAATCAAGACAAGCTTGTCTATAACAAGAGGAGACAATTTACGCAGTTCAAGATTCCAATGGCCCAAATGTTCAAGCGATTGAGAGACGTGGGATTATTGACATGCGAAAACCCAATAAGGAAATGCAAGTGAAGGGATTGTAACCCCAACAAATGGTGTGAATACCATGTAGGCTAAGTGGGGCATACCATAGAAGATTGTTAGAGACTAAGGCATAAGGTACAAGATTTGATTGATGCCAAGATTATCCAACCAAGTTTTCTAGAGATTGATGGGTTAATTAGCAACAGTATTCCTTCCCCAAGTTTTGAAGGGGCATCATGTAGACAACCTCCAACATCAAGCATTGAAGATCTGTTACTATCATCTAACTGGGTATCTCACCATTTAAAGTAGTTGGGTATATCTCCGAGAGATCAATTTAATTGAATGGGTCGAGTTTGAAGAAGTGATAGAAATATAAGGGTAAAATATATATATATATATATATATAGGAAAGAAGTTTAGTTCCTACATTTTCTTTCATTTTAGTGCTTATAATAGATATGAGTTATTGAATAAAGCAGTTTTGTTTGCTATGAAGCTAACTTAATTTAAGTAGGGGTATTTCGAATGAGTAAAAATGGATAAAGAAAATGTGAACTTGAAGCTTAAAACTTCTTACTTAAGGGAATGATAATACATTACTTGAAAGGTTTAGAATGAAAAGAGGCAATCCATATCCTAAACATTACCCCTAAACAAACATGAGAGAAGAGTGTCATTAAGATGAATAATTAAGCTCATTCCTTAAAAGAGGCCTGTCTTGAACTTGGTACAAGACAAAATGATGTTAGGCATTCATTTCATCATCCCTAAATACGATTATCCCTTACAAGCAAACTTATTTGAATCTTTAGGGGATTTTTCTTAAAATTAGCCTTACTAAGAACCACCCCAAACTGGGGCAATCAGGAGGTCAATATCATTAATTTGGAGAAAAGGAGTAGACTAACTTATGCTTGCTTTAGTTGTGCTAATTCACTAGCAAATGTTGTCATAGATAATTCAATTTCTTTAGGATGAGGAAAAGCTTCAAACCATATACACTCACCCGGGCCTATACATTCAAATATCTCAAGCTTGTGGATTTTTCCCAAACACATTAAAGCCATATACACTTATCCCAAGCTTATACACCTTGAACTTACCTTTTGGTGCTTCGGATCCTATTAAGTGAAAACTTAACAATGGAAGGTAATCACCTTGACCCAAAAAAAAAGGGAAAAGAGAAAAAGAACAAGAAAAAACAAGAAAGAAAAAAAAATAAAAAAGAAGAAAAGAAAGAAAGAAAAGAAGTGAAGAAAAGAGATTGAAGATATTATCAAGGTGATCACCTTCAAAGTTGAGATAAATTACCCATAAGTCTTAAATCCAAACTTGTGATGGTATCCAAAGTCTGAACATTTTAAATTCCTAAGCTCAAAAGCAAAGCCCTCATTTTATGATCCAACCTACTATACTACCCTTAATAAAGCTCTTTTGACTAAAGAAATTGACTTATCTTAAGCAAAATTTGCTCATGAAACTAGGGTAAGCCCATGTTTAGCTTTTCCTAGGTTCTTGACTCGTAAACCCATGATGGATTGTATATGTTTTTTTTTAAAATTGGCTAAGTATATTGATATCCATTTGCTTAAACCATTACCCAAAAGCCTTACATTGCAAACCCAGAAAAGACCTATTGATTGACCAGAATGTACCACTTATAAGATAGGCCATAATTTTTTAGAATTGATGTTGAGAGTAAAAAAAGACCTATGAGAGTGTAAAGAAGTCCAGTTTGACTAAACATTTCAAGTAATGATATCTATCCCCTTAGTGGAAAACTGAAGAGTTAAGTGCTATTACAAGTTGGAAATTAGTGCTTCTAAAAAGTTCAAAGATCATAAATTATGCTTCAAGATATGAGATTGAAAGAATGAGTGATCAATGGGCAAGCGGCAAGCTAACCCCTTATTAATGATCTTTAAGAGTTTTTGAGACTTTCTTACTTGTTAGTAGCATAATTTTTTATCAAGGAGTGTTTTTTCTTTTTTGAAAAAAGAGAAAAAAGAAAATCTTTTCAAAAATTTTCAAGGTTTCATCAAAATCCCTCAAACTCAAGTCATAGATCAATTTTTCAAAAATCATGAAAGTTTTCTTACTTCCTGGATCACTTGCTCAATGAAGCACCATCCAACCCCTTCTAGGATTGCTATCCTATCTAGTCTTTTGCTAGGATCGCAAAGGGGCATTGTCTTACCTATTCCTTAGTTGGATTGCTTGCTTAAAAGAGCGCTGTCCTAGTCCTTTTTAAGATTGCTTCCTCATAGGAGTGTTGTCCTATCTATTCCTTTGTAGAATTGCATGGATCACTTGCTTAAAGGAGCACTATCCAATCATTCAAAAGATCGCTTGCTCATGAAAGCATTGTCTCATTTTGTCTTTAGTAAAATGTCATCTTGTCTTGTCTTTGAAAGATCTATCCTTTTAAGCAATTCATCCTAAAGAGATTTATCCCCTTTGGACAAGTTAAAAAGAATCTCAAAGAGATCTATCCTCTTCGGGTCACTAAAGTGAAATCAGTTTTGAAAAGATCTATCCTCTTCGGACAATAAAAAAGAATCTTGAAGAAATCTACTATCTTCGGTCACCAAAGTGAAATCAATTTGTGAAGAGATTTATCCTCTTCGGACAAGTAAAAAAGAATCTCGAAGAGATTATCCTCTTCCGGTCACCAAAGTGAAATCAGTTTTGAAGAGATCTATCATCTTTAGACAAATTAACCAAAATAAAGTTCGAAGAGATCTATCCTCTTCAGGTTACAAAAGTGAAATTAGTCTTCGAAGAGATCTATCTTCTTTAAATTAACTAAAAAGAATCTCGAAGAGATCTATCCTCTTCGGATTAACTAAGTCGAATCTTGAAGAGATCTATCCTCTTCGGGTCAACTAAGTGAATCTGTTTTTGAAGAGATCTATCCTGTTCAGATTAAACCAAAAGGAATTTTAGAGAGATCTATTTTCTTCGGATCATCCACTAAACCAAAATCAGTTTTTTCTAAAATCTTAAAGAGATCTATCCTCTTCAAATCATCCATCAAACCAAAACAAGTTTTTTGAAATCTCGAAGAGATGTATCATCTTCGAATTATTCACTAAACCAAAACAAGTTAATTTTACCCCTAATGGTTTTTGCCTTATCCTTCCAAGATAAGCCCCCTTGAAATTTTTGCTCTATCCTTCTAAGATAGACACCGTTAAGCCTTATCCTTCGAAGATAAGCCCCCTTAAAACTTTTGCTATATCCTTCCAAGATAAGCACCATTAAGCCTTATCCTTTTAAGATCGCCCCCCCCTCCAACCTTTTGCTTCATTCTTTTGAGATAGGCATTCATTTGCCCCGTCCTTTCAAGATGGGCAGTTTATTCTTTACATCAAAATTTTAAGTTGATATTCTTCATCAAAATAAAACACAGCTTAGTTGATCAATTCAAAGTAGGATTTGGCAAAAATGGGTAACTCTTTTGTCCTTGTAATGAAGTTTTAATCGAACTTCATTATAAAGAAGAGTAGCTATAGACACCTTATTTTTACCAAATAATTTTTATTAATTGAGCTAGGTTAGTAAAAAAAAATAAAAATAAAAAAATAAACGAAAATTCAAAGATAAAAAAAAGAAAAAGAAAATCAAATTAGGAATCAAGTTGGGCTAATCCATTAGTTTTGGGTCAGACTGATATAGGGGTTAAAAATCAACATTTGTTAAATTATTAGGCTAAATTAGATCGAACTAGGCCTTAAAAGAAAAGCCCAAACTAGTTAGGGTTTCTAGAAGTTAGGGTGAAACTAGGTTAAATCAAAAGCAAATCTTTTCTATCGAAGATACGAAAGATTCAATTTTAGAACTTATAAATAAAACGTTGACTAGGGATTCGAGGAGGACTTCTTTTTTTAACCACATACACCTAACAAAAACACTTCATGCCCTTATATGCGCCACCACAAACACGCACCACCACTCGTATATGCTACCAATAACACCTCACACGTCGATACATCTACATACGTGCCATAGCACCACCGCGCGCTACACCAACTTTACTCGCACTTGCCTAGCATTGCTCGTAGCTATCGTCCAGCCATCACTAGATCTCATCCAGCCATCGCCCATACTCGCCCAATGCTGCTGCCTATGTCACCTACTCCATCGCTCGTGCTTGCGCAACACATTGCCAGTGCTCGCCCAGCATCGCCTCTAGTTGTCATCCAGTTTCACACACTATTGCCTAGCCTTGCCCGTACACTCGCCAAGCTCTCGCCCATTCACATGCGTAGAAGCTCGCCTATCCATACCCCCAAGCGCTCGCTCGTACATGCCCAGGCGCTTACTTGAGTCACAGCCCATACTTGCCCACAATGTTGCCTGAGTACGCCCAACACCGCCCAACGCTTACTAACTCGACCTAGGTATTTTTTTTCTTGAGTTTTTTTTTATATATTATTTTCTTCATTTATTAATTAGTTATGTTATATATCTTCATTTTATTATTTTTTATTGATTTATTTTTCCTATTTAATTGTAGGTTTTTTTAATTAATTATTTTCTTGGAAAATTTTAGTTAAATTAGGATTTTTTTTATTAAAAAACATTTTTTAATAAAATATATTTTTGACATTTAGTTTTTTTTTGGAAAAATAAAAATTTCAATTGAGTTTTTTTAAAGAAAGATAGTTAGTTTTTTTGTTTAATTTAGGAAAATTAGATTTTCGAGGATTTCCCTTTAAAATAATAAATTGATTAAAACATAAACTTGATTTGGTTTTAAAAAATAAAAATAAACCACTTACTAAAAAATCTTATAAAAAGAACTACGGTCGGTTTAATCTCAATTAGCAAGCATATAGATACCTTTAGGGTAACCGTTAAAAAAAAAATTTTCCCCTTTTCTTAGAAAGTCGTAATAAAAATAATAATAAATGATTTTTAGTTACATTTTGTGAACTTAGGTATATTTTTAGAAAAATTATAAAAAATAAAGGCCATCAATATCTTCTTCTTTTTTTTTTTTTTATTTTCACATGGTGACTTAGTCTTAATGGGTTAGCTCTCGAACTCGATTTTCAGATTTAATTTTCTAAATTTTAATTTTTTAGAAAATCCGTAAATTAGTGATCAAATTAAGGTTTTCTTACCCTAAAATCCTAATTTTATTTTTACTAGTTGAATTGGTTGGCAACTCTATTTTTTTTAATTAACAACATTTTCTTTCCCTTAGTTTAATGTTGGGTAATTTGTATTAAGTAAGTTGAGATTAATATAAGTTAAATTAAGGAAATAAAAATAAGGCTTAACAGTATGGATTTCTATGAGAAGTAATAGCCAATAGTGGAAATAATGACAACCTTGATGGCACCAATCTTGTAGAAATAAGGTTTCATCCATTAGAGCAAACTGCAGCAAAAGTAACTAAATTGATGAACTTCATAGTTGACAACATAGCCTCGCTTAGAGCAACAACACCAATAAATAAAGAACATCAACATGGGAGGGAAACTATTAAATTCCTAAGAGTTAATCTGGTGTTGGATATCGGTTCTTTTGAGGATGATACAGGAATGATTAATTCGGGACCAATTAACCTAGGACCTAACCGAGACAATCTTAAAGAGTAAGAGAGGAAATGGACCTAACAAATTGATGAGAGGATGAAGGCATATGGGAGTCATGATGGATTTGAATAGGTTAGCATCATTAACTTTTTTGCAAATGATATGGATACCTATCATGAAAAATTCAAAGTACTAGAATTTGAGAAATATGAAAGAACTTGATGCTCTAAGCTCCACTTCAAGCTGTATCTACTCAAGATGGCTCATTACATTAAAAATGAGCAGTTATTAGCTCAAACATTTTAGGACAACGTCATCAGGCTAACTTTATCTTGGTACACTCGATTGGATTTAAGGCAATTTGATATGTTGGATAAGTTAGCTCGAGTATTCTTTGAACATTACAAATTCAACGTGGAGATAGTACCATATATTTGGGACTTGAGTAACATATGGAAAGATGACAATGAGTCCTTTAAGGAATACATCCAAAGATGGAGGGACATCGTAGCTAAAATCAACTCTCCTTTATTAGAGAAGGAACTGATTGAAGCATTTATGCTGACATTGAATGGGTCATATTTTAATTGTTTCTTGGGGAATCAATTGCTAGCTTTGCAAATGTAGTTTTAGTAGGTAGTTGCATAGAGGAGGCATTAAGGACAAGTAAATTAGCTAGAGATCAAATTATCTCAATAAGTTTGGAAATGGTTATAAATTTAGCAAACTTTGAAACAAAGATGCCTAGAAGGTATCTTACTCCAATCTCAACCCCAATAACTCAACTCCTTCATCAATTAAAAGAGGTAGAAATGTTAAGTCGTGTATCTCTTCCACTCGACATAAGCTCTAAAAGCTAGATCTTAGGCTACCATGTGAATATCGCATGTGCTTATAGGGTCATTCTATAGAAGAATGATGGAAACTGAAACATATGATTTAAGATCTAATTAAAGCCAAGCTACTTCAAATAGACTTTACATACCTTAATAAACTGGAGTTTAAGGTAAATGTTCATTTGCAATTTACTAGGTTAAGCATCAACATGATAGGAACATCTAAACAGAAGAGCAAGAGGAGGAGTTTACGTCAAGGGAAACTAGGGTACTTCGATAGAAACTAGAGAATGAGGGGCAATTATTAAGGAAATTCATGTTTTTTGTAAAGTAAAAAATTTCTTAAATGAAAGTTCTTTGTTTCTTGAATATATTTTCTATTATTAGGGAAAATAAATGTACATTTTGGTATCTCATTTTAAAGTTTAATGAAAGAGGTAATTTGGAGATTAGGATCATTAATTAGGAGAAAAGGCTAAAAACTAATTTGTGTCTACTTTAATCACATTGATTCAAAAGTAATTTTTACCATTAATAACCTATTTCCTTTAAAATGAATAAGTGCCCATATCCTAAACACTATACAAGCCATAAAAAAAGGACAAACACCTTTTGTTGAGTCAAAACTATTTTTAAAAAATGGAAAAGAGAACATGAAAAAGAAAAGACACAAGAATGAGAAAATCATATCAAGCCTAAAACACAAAGCCCTAAAGCTAGAAGGATTAGAGGCATATACCTTAAAAGGCCTATTCTTAAAGTAAGGCCTATCCTTCAAAATAAGAACCCCTAACTCTAAAATATTAACGGTAAAAACCAAGACTCCAGAAATCCACTCCTTTTGCAAATTAATGGTCACCTATAATTCTATACTTCCCTAAAGGCCTTTCTAATTAAAGGAAATAACTTATCCTTAATAAAAGTTACTTTTGAAACTAAAGCAAAAAAAAGTTTTAGTTTTACTTATAGGATTCTTAAGTCGTAAACCTGAGTTGAATAGTGATTCTTTCATTTTTTTTTTTCTTAAACCATTTCATTAATATTCATTTTTAAAAACCAATGACCAAAAGCCTATATTACATTACAACCTAAAAAAGATCTAACAGATTGATTAAAAGTATATCACTTGTAAGACAAATCATAATTTTTGGAATTATAGTCAAGAGTGGAAATTTAAATTGAGAGAAGGTATGGAAGCCTTCTAAGACTTAATTAATCAATTATGAGATATCGTTCTTATGATAGAAATACATTTTGAGAAGCCTTCAAGAAGAGTTATTGCCCCTGTAATCACCTTAGGTAACACCAAGAGATCATTTGCCCCAAGCTTGAAAGTAGAGTAACATGAGAAAAGAGGATCCCTTAAAGACGAGATTGTTAAGTAATCTGAGCATAGTTAAGAAAAGAGTAAGTTGTCAAAAAGCTGACACTCATATGGTGGCTTTTGAACTATAAAGAACCTAAACTTATTAGCAATTTTTTTTAAAAAAAAAAAACAAGAGAAAAAGAAAAGAGAAGAGGATAAGCTTTCTTTAAGTTGATTACAACCCGGTCTTTTTACCTAGCTTTGGCTATGTTAGGCCTTAGTGCTGAGTCTTATCACTTTCTAGCATTTTTTTTCCAACATGAGTCTTACCTTTGGTTGTAAATTTTCTTCTTCCCACTTAGTCCTACTAACCATTTTTATCTAGTTTTAGGAGCTATACCCAAATTCAAATAAAGGAACCAGTCTCTAGTATCTAATCTAAACTCCCTTTTCATCAATTTAGGGAACCTTGCCCCTAGTAATCAATTCAAGTAACCCCAGTAGTTCGGTCTCTCTCTTAATTCAACTCTTGAGGTCAATTTTGTTAGAAAAGTTACATGGTAGAGAAAGTTTTTTGAAAGGAAAATAAAACCCATCAATCGAAGATGATGTTCAAATTAAAGCCCATCAATCTAAGATGGTATTCTACCCATCAAAGTATTTTCCAAAGCTCATCAGTCTAAGATAGTACTACGCTGATCAATTCAACATGGTACTACATCCATCAATCCAAGAAGGTACTACACTCAAAGTTTCTTATCCATCAATCTAAGATGGTGACCAAATTTTTTATATTTATTAATCTAAGATGGTATCAATTTTTCAAGATCCATCAATCTAAGTTGGTACTCACATTAGTGTTAAATTTAATAAAGTGAAAAACCATCCATCCAAGATAGCCATTTAAGATTTACATTGTTTTAACATATCTTTTACTGTTCACCCAAATCCCCAATGGATCAAACCTAAGATAACTAGCTATTTATAGTACTTCTTAGGGCAAGTACATCCTCATAGCAAAAAAAGTGTCTTTTTTTTTTCATGGCAAAGATTTACTTAAACTTTATTGTAAAGAGGGATAGCTATAAACACTCTATTTTTGCCACCTATAGCTTTAGTACTTTTCCAAGAATAAGGAAAGGGGTCTTAATTAAAAAATAAAAAATAAAATAAAATATTGAAAAACACAAAAAATTTAAAATTGAAAAAAAAATACAAAAAAGAAAAAGTAAACCTAGAAATATACAAAGATTTTTTTAAGTAAATAAAAAAAGGAAAATTTAGAAAAGAATAAAAATAATTTAGAATTAGGTCTATAATGTTGATAATGTGCTAGCAATACATTACTATTGGTAGTTTAGTAATAAGTTATTTTCTTCTTTTAATTAGGTCGCTAAGTTTAAATAAATTTAGTTTACATTAGATAATAAGGCATGAGCCAATAGGCCAACTAGTACAACGTTGGTCTTAGCAATGATAAAAGTCAAAAGTTTTCAATTTTAGTCTCTCCATATGCACTTTATGCCTTTTTCCTTTTATAACAACAAGGGTATACATGGTACAAGACTATTGGGCCACATTTCAAACTTTGACACGTAGTAACTATTAATTTGGCCACATGGTTCATGTAACGCTTACATGGTGCTACGTTAGCAATCCTCTTTCTTCCTTTTTCTCTTGTTTTTCCTAGATTTTTAGCCCCATTCAACCATCAATTTGATCCCTTTGATTTTACAATTTCACTAAATCAATGGTGAAATTGCAAATTAGGGTTAGGATACTTCGAATCCAACATAAGAAATCGTCCAGATTCATGAGTTTAGACAATTAAATTTGAATAAAAAAATTGGAAAAAAAGTTTGAATGTGCATGTTGAACCCAAGTTGACTAAACTTGAATCACACTTCTATATTGAATTACGAAGCTTCCCTTTGATCTTTTAGGCAAGAACAGGCATCAAGGACATGAATTTGACTTAGAATTAACTCTAGATCGTACCCAAATCCAAGTTTTGAATCTTGGTCATCTTCCTTCATCTAATCTCAATTAATGGCATTTGATGATATTCTATCTTTGATTCCTGCTCCAAAATTATAAACTAAAGCTAGAACAAGCATTCTGGGCCATCAACAATCACTTAAATCCACTCAAAATCACATTGCCATTAACTCTCTCTCTCTTTATGCGTGCATCCCCTCACTCTCTCTCTAGATACTTGACCACTATAGTCACTTAGGAAACCAATCACCACTACGACTGGATTCTTCACTTCATAATCTTTCCATTAGTACTAGCCTCAACCACTACCATAGCTTCAAACTTGAACACCACCACTTGGTGTTTTGAGTTAAACCCTAACCACCACGAAGAGGTAGTTCCACTCATCCTCGACTGAAATAGATGCCATGAATGAGTTTGTGATACTTAGAAAGCCCTAACCAAAACTTCCTTTCACGTCCAGTTAACACCACTATATACAACCCAACTCCACTACCAACCACTACTCTTTACCACCATCCAAAGCACCATAAAACACTGCTGCAACTTTACCAAACCCTCAATATCCAATAAAATACACATGGAACTGAACTTTCTCGCATGAAAATCATGTTAGAGTTACCTCGATCAACCCCTCTGAGTTGCTCTTACCTCTTCTCTTAAGCACAAGTACACTGCACATGTTGCCCTAACCTAAGTCCACTATCTGACCTGAGACTTACCTAACCCGCACCTAATTCATAGTTTGGTCCGGTCACTTTCTTTTTTTGTATTTTGTTTTCTTTCGTTGT
The DNA here is from genome assembly GCA_024138005.1 of Lumnitzera racemosa. Lineage (NCBI taxonomy): Eukaryota > Viridiplantae > Streptophyta > Magnoliopsida > Myrtales > Combretaceae > Lumnitzera > Lumnitzera racemosa. The sequence continues at coordinate 18,151,065 of JAMXBC010000001.1, forward strand.
ATATTTTTTCTCTCTTCTTTTTCTTTCTTTTAAAAAAAAATAAAAATTGAGGAAAAAGAAAAGAAAAGAAAGCTTTGTTTTATTTTATTCATTTATTTATTATTTTAGTATGCTTCAATTGAAAATAAAAAATAAAAATAAAAAAGATATATATAATAAAAATAAATAAAAAACGTGTGTTTTATCACTTAAGAAAATTATTTTTAAATAAAAGTCTAATTAATAAAACCCTTTTACAAAAATAGGATTTTCTTAGAGTTAATAAACATTTAAACAATTAGATTTCATAATTGAAAATATATTGGCAAAACGTAAAGTTAACTATTTTTAAAACTAAAAGAGACCAGCTTAAAGTTTTATTGAATGAATTAAGGAAGTCTAATCCTGAATAATGGGTATATAGGTACTCATAGGAAACTACAAGGTGACTTAAAACATATAAAAATTTTATTTTTCCTACTTATGTAAACTTTATTTCAATTTCTTATTTTTTGCAAGTATTTATTTATTTATGAACAAGTATTGTCATTAGAAGCCTATTTTTTAAAGATAAAATTAATTTTGGAAAGTTAAAAGTGGTACCCAATTAGGGTTTAATAAGATAGCTCCCTGGATCCAAGATATCTGGTTTCAAAATTATTTTTCCAAGATTGGTTTTATCAAAAACTGGTAGCTAAGTTATAATCAATCTACTCAATTTATTATAATTTAACTCTTTTTCTCGACTCAAATTGGATGGCAACTCTAAATTTTTTAAAATCAAAAGAATACTGGATTTTCCTTAATCCCTAGTTAAGGGTTTATGTTGAATAGACACAAGGTTTCATATAAATCAAATTAAGGAAATTTTCAAAAAATTGAAAATTTTCAAGCTCGACATTGGAGCACATCTTATCCTTGTGGTTGGTCGATGAAGGGTTAGTCCTTTAAGGGGTCCCTTAAGTGCTCAAAGCTTCAGTTGAGGGGCTTGGGGTCCCTTAAACTATTTGGCAACTCAAGTTCTAAAGAAGTCCTAGGAGATGGTAAAAGTGTTCGAGGGTCACTTGGGCTTCGACTTGTGTCTTTAGCATAATAGGCGGCATTGGTATGCTTCTCTAAGCTGCCTCTATCCTTAGTGGATAGACCATTTTAGCAAAGGCGAAAGGAGCTTCTAAGAAGGCTAACTAGGCCTAGTAATGGGTTTGAGCCTCCAAAGCCCCAAGTTAAAAGGTGATCATCAATACTTATCCCTTTAATCTCCTTGGCAATGATGCGGCGAGAAGAGTATTACAAGCATGGGCCCCAAAGGCTAAAGCTCTTATCAGATGTACTCCAAGGAGAGTTGCAGTTGGCTTCAAATGTATGATAAAAAAGAACTATTGGGTGCCTGCATAACATGACAGTTGATGGGATTGTGTCATGTGGTCTTCTCTAAGGTGATCTTTTCACTTGTGCAATGACAACACTTGGGGGAGTATGTCGAATGCATAGTCATTAATATGCCTTGGGAATGCCATAATTACAAGTTAACCCCTATATTAATGGCTGTCTTTATTGTTACCTTGTCTTCTCCATTAGATAGGTCAGTGGCGACACATGTACAGCTTGGACCTTCCTTTTATTGCTTATATAAAGGTTTGGTAAGGGTCTTACTTCTTTATTCTCACTCCATCACTTCATTTGGTCATTTTTGAATCCTCTTAGAAGTGTAGGAAAAACCATCTTCGGTACTAAGAGTCGTATAGGATGTCTAAATAAAAATAAGATCTAGCTTTAGGAGAGAGTATACAAACTTAGGTTGCATTCTTACCTTGAAAAGGTGGAACTCTTAAGTATTGATCAAGGGATGTAATAAGTCACCTTATGGTAGACAATAGCCTCTAAGTACCAATCGAAGGGTATACATGGACTCCTTAGTTGGATCCTTTGCCAAGCTAAGCGAGTTTGTGCGATGAAAGGTTCTTAAGGTATATCCTTTAGTCACTATGGCGCCAACTCCATAAATATAGTCACATACATAAGCTCTCTTCAATAGATACTTACTTGTTGCTTATCATCTGTGGTGTTTTTGATGTAGATAGAGAGTTCTTTGATGGCTCAAAGGTTCCTAATCGAAAATGGTATGAGAAATCTTAAGGGGTTCTGAGGTACAAGAGTGCAGCAATTGTTAAGGGCACGAATGGACTTCGGTCCTCTACTATATAAGTCTGTATGCTTCTATAGTAGTAATTCATTAGTGACTATTGTGCATAATCTTGGGTGTTCAAGAGGTTGCAATTAAGCAAAAATCTTCTTAAGGAGTTGGTTGAGTATTCTAAATAAGTTAGGTGTCTACTAGCCATTCTGACAGGTAGGGTATTTGCCTCGAAGTTATCAATATTAAATGTAGTCGATTTAGGCATAGCAAAGGAAGAGCCTACTACTACGTCTTATTAGATGAGATTGGAATTCTACTTAGTGAATTTAATGGGATTAGTTACATGAACTGAGTGAGGAGATGAAGAAGTTTTTAAATCAAGGTAGTCAAGCATAGACTATGTGGAGACTCTCAAAGCTCTACCTTTTTTTCTTTTTGTTGTACTTTTACCCTTACTTATACTTAAGGTTAGTATGCCAACCCCTAAAGCTTTGTAAACCCTTTGAATTGAAGGAAATAAATTAAGTTTTCAAATGTGCTTATTTATTCTCGTTTCCTTTTTCTTAATTATTGTTTTATTTTGTTTGTTGCTTCGTTTATTCCTTTTATCATTGTTTGCTTGGTGCATAAGATCATAATCGAGCACTTAAGCCTTTTTAGGGTGATCCTTTGAGCTCAAATGTTCTTGAGGACATACCTAGGGAGTGGTTAGCTAAGCATTAGAGGGCATGCTAGGGAACGTCATCTCTGACCACTTGTTAAAGAGATACAATAGTTGGTGTGATTGACATGACCGTTGGGATGCTCAAGGCCCTCAAGAGGTGTAAGCCATTTAATGGGTGCCCGTGTGTGCTAAGTCGGCAATTTGCTATAGATTCAAGTCATTGGTTCTTTGACTATGACATGTAGGTGTCCACAATGAGCATCTATAAGGTAATATTTTCCTTGACCATCCATACCTATTTAAAGGACTTTAAAGTCGGTTCATTCTTTACTATTACCTTTGCTTTGCTGAAACTTTATTGAATTCTCTCTAGACTTCTTTCCTTAACTTTCTTGCATTTTCTTCCTAATTTCTCAAGAGTTTCTCTAAGAGATGGTTGAGTAACAACAACAATGAAGGTTTACAGGTAAGGCTTCTAACGGTGAGGAGAATCAAGGGGAGGCCATGCTTAACCCTGCTCCCCTTTGAAATTCAGCAGTTGCCACAATTGACAAAGTTGAAGGTCAAATGTTTTAGGCAATGATGAGGGCTATTGTAGAGGATGGGCTTCGAGAAGTGTATGCACTTGATGATGAGGTTAATGCTGCCAAGGAGAACTTGGTGCCTACTATAGTAAAGGGGGTTGCACATTACTAAAGTGGCATATAAGCATGATGAGGAGCAATATTGTCATGTCTGATCAGAGGTGTATGTTAAAACAGACCATTGGGAGGTCTAGATGCTTAGGCCAAATGATTAGGAATATGACCTCTAGAGGAAAATACCTTCTATTTGTATTGGAAAGTAATTGACGTAAGGTTTCAGCTACCTTTCTCTACATTCTTGGTAGTATTTAATTACTTCCATGTGTTATTGGGTTCCTTTCACCCAAACATATGGTTAGTGTTATTAGCCTTTGAGGCTATATTCATTTTCTACATGAGGAGGCCAATAGCTCAACTTTTTTTCCACTTCTTTTAGTAAAAAGGGAACAAGCTGTGTGTATGTCGCCAATCGAGGTTAGCATTTGAACAAATTTCATGGAAAAAAGTCAAAGGTGAACAATTAGAAGTAGTAGTTCTATTGGGTTAAGTAATTGCATGAGCCCGACTTCCCAAGTAGGTGAACTAGGCCGATTCAGACAATAGGCATAAAATACTTTGCTCTTGAGGATGATGAAGCTAAGGATTAGGTGCTCGATGTAACACGATGGCTAAGGCATGGCCTCCATATGGAGAAGATTGTGAGTTATTATTTACGAAAGGAGATGTTGTATGGGTAGGAGAGAAGTATAGGTTTATGTGTGTATAGTCAAGTGGGAGTGGTCGAGAGTTCATCATTGTAAGTTACTTGTGAAGGAAAGCTCAGGGTTACTCATCCTTATTAGGTACTTTATGTTGTGATTGCTTTTTGTTTATGCTAACTAGTGTTTTATGCTCATAGCTTATGACCTTTGTAACGATTCATTTAAGGCTAGAATGGAGCAATACAGGGATATAAGGATGTAGGAGAAGGGGAAGAGGACTACTAATTGGTAGGAAGTAATCTACCCAACCTAAAAGAGCAAGCATAAGGATGGTACAGGAATGTTTACAAGGGGAAAGGCTATCATGGTGGAGTCCTAGGATGTTTTGATTGGGGTATCGTTGGTGACTATTGGTGAGTAACATGTACTTGCATGTAGAGGCTTGGTTAGGTTAGTGCCTAGGCACAAAGTGCCAATAGAGAGGGAATTTAAGAGACCTATCTCTAACCAATAGGTTTAAGGCAATTTGCTTGACTAATGAGAGCATGTTGATTGCTCTAGAGGGTCTAAGGAATGCCGTGAGTATGTGAAAGCATACATTTTCACATGGGTACACCCTCCTCGAGTAGGTATTTCCTTGACCCTCTCTTTTGTCATTAAGTCCTTATAGTTGCCCATGTAAACTAATTTTGCTTATTGCAATCATCTCATCAGCGTTACCAAGAGTTAGAGAGAGACTATGGGGAGTTAAAGAAGGAGTTGGATGGGCTGAGGGTATAAGCCTTCAATATGTAGAAGGATTATGAGTGACTTAGGTTAGAGAAGTAGAAACTCGAGCAGGAGGCAGCCAAGGCAAAGTCGAAGGGAAGTGATGTGAAGAAGTGCATTGAGGATCTCGAGATGATACTGAATGCTTAGGTATAGGGGTTAGAAGCCGTTAGGAGGGAAATTAAAGCTAGAAGGAAAGAGGTCGAGACCACCAATACGGAGGTAGAGGTAGTTAAAGGGGAAGCCAAGCCTGCTAAGAGGGAGCTCAAGGAAGCCTACGTCTAGTTCCAAGAGTAAGAGGCCTAGCTGAGGGATGACTATGATTAGACTAAAGTAACGCTGGAGAAGTTGTTCATTGAGTTCGAGGAAGGTAACAACTTCAAGGTTGCTATGGACAAGGCTAGGCTAGATGTAGGGAAGTTGGAGAGGGAGGAAATTTAAGAGAGGTGTCTTGGACTCAACCTGGACTACTTGTCTTGGTTGGATGTAGTAGCCTCTACTGGTGGTGAGGTAGCTAGTGTAAAGGTTAAGGATGTTAGTGATGATGTTGAGGAAGAAGAAGAGGATGATGTCATGGAAGAGGAGGATAATGTAGGTGATGTTGAACCAAAAAATGCCTAAGGAAATATTGAAGACTTTGTGAATGGTTTACACTTTGTGTTGGACTTAGTTTTTGCCATTATTGTTGTTTGTTTTTTGTTTCTATATATATGGACTGGGATGCCAACCCTATGATTTTGTGATTATGATAGATAATTGTAATGGGAATTTGGCAAAGTGTGGTGTATGGTTGTCAAAATCATGCTTTTGCTATTTATTTGCACATGTAGAATTAATAGCATCATATCATACAAAAATGATAAAATCATAAGTATGTAAAATTGTACATCAAAATCAATAATTCTACCAAAGGTTTGAACCTAAAAGATTTTATATTCGTTTTGATTAAGAAAAGTATCATAAAATCATAAACTCTTATAATCATATAATTGATTTGCGATTTTAATAACTATGGCATGGTGCCTCCTCATTATGAGTATGTTTATTGTTTATGCCCAACCTTTTTTCTTTCCTCTCTCCTTTTTTACAGTACTTATGCCTATTTAAACAATGGTTTTTAAGTGTAGAAAGCCTCTTGCAATGTTTATCATTCATGGGCTCCTAAACTCCGGTCTAAGTATACCTTAATCGGGATCATTAAGCGCGACCCCTTAGGTGAAAGAACCCTTTGGGTGCTCGAGGTGAGGCTAGAGGCTCTAAAGTTCTCGAATGTTATAGCTAGCAAGAATGTCGACATCAAGGATGAAGATGAACTCAATTTGGTTCGGTGTATTGCCTTTATCAATAGATAAAGGGAAGGACTCAATGGTGATCAAGCCATGTTAAAGTAGAATAGCCAATAGGTTAGGAAAAGTATAAAGTTCGTCTTTTCATTACACTTTTTCAATTTTTACAATGTGTCTTTGACTCCTTATATGTTTACAAGAAATATTACTAAAGGTTATTGGCATTCCAAGTTCTGAGGATGGGTTGTCTCTCCATGGTTTCCAATTTGTAAGCCACATTGCCTACATCTTCCTTGATCCAAATAGGGTCCTCCCCGTTTAGCGATAGCTTGCCTAACCCTTCTAATGACTTGGTGGCTTTAAGTTTCTAGTAGATCAAGTCCCCGAGTTTGAAGACTTTGTACTTAGCTTTTCTATTATAATATCTAGCTATCCATTGCTGATAGGCAACTACTCAAGCTCGAGTGGCATCTCTCACTTCTTTAATAGTGTTGAGGCTCACTTAAATGGTTATCTGGTTAGTATAGCATCAAAGTTTTGGGTTCTACTTGTTAAGAGTTCAAAATCAATGGGCAATACATCCTTTGAATTGAAAATTAGGTAGAAAGGAGTTTCTCCCATAGTTGTTATGTACGTAGTTCAATATCACCCAAAAGATTATGGGAAGCTAGTTTACCTACTAACCACCTGCTTGTTTTACCTTTTTTTTTTTTTTTTAGGTTGTTGAGAACTATCTTGTTGATAGCCTCAACTTGCCCATTGGCTTAAGGGTAAGCAATCGAGGTATTGCAGAGCTTGATGTTATGTTTATCACAGAATTCTCTAAACTATGTACTGTTAAACTGTTTCCCATCATCTATAATTAGGGTATAGGATACCTCAAATGTGGTAAGAACATTGGTCAAGACAAACCTTTCTATTATCCTCGTAGCTATGATTACAACTTAGGCTTCTAACTACTTCGTGAAGTAATCTACAGTGGGTGAAACAAACTGGCACCTTCCAGACACTTTTAGGAACAAACCAAGAATGTTAAGTACCCATCGAGTGAAAGGCCACGGAAAAGTCATGGGGTGGAGTTCTACGCTCAGGGCATGGTCAATAGGTGAATGCTTTTGGTAATTGTGGCATCATCGCACCAAGGTCTTTGCATCCTTCTTCATTGTTGGCTAGTAGTACCCGAGACAAAGGGCTTGGATTTACAAACCCTGGGCTACGATGTAGTTAATATAAATCTTTACATGTAGTTCTTCGAGGACATGGAGGTCTTCTTCAGTCTTTAGGCAATGGAAGATGGGCATACCGTGCCCGTACTGATAGAAGATGCCATTAATGATGGTTTAGTTGGCCATGTTGTAAGCAAGCCTCTTGACTTCCATTTTATCATCAAGTATGGAATTGGTTTTAAGGTAATTGAGGATGGGGTCTATTTAAGATGGCTCAATAGGTGTGGAGCAGATCTCGAGGACTTCCTATAGCTGCTCATTGATGGTCTACCATGGCACATACTAGATGAGGATCCGCTTGTCGTTCGTATGAGGTAGGGGCATAACCATGGAGGTTAGCTTAGATAGCTTATCCACCTTTAAATTCTCTATTATGGGGATCTTGGTGATGCTCTAGGAGTTAAGATTATAAGTGAGGTCTCACATTGCATGGAGGTATTTTTTCGTTGTCTCCCTTTTCATCTCGTATTCCCCCTTGACCTGTTATGCCACCACCATAGAATCCAAGTAGATTTTAAGCTTCTTAACGTTAAAATCCTTTGTAATCTTAAGGTCTGTGATAAGGGCTTTGTACTCAGCCTTATTGTTCCTGGCGGGAAACCTAAACTTGAGTACATATAAGACTTTAGTGCCATAAGGTCCTTGCAAGACTATTCCTACTCCACACCCCTCCCCCCTCCCCCTACTTCAAGTGAAGGATCTATCGATATAGAGAGTCTACAATACAATATTAATGTGGGTTGGTACTTCCTCCTCTCTAATATATTCAACAACAAAGTTTACTAAGACTTATGCTTTGATGGCTCACTTAGAACAGAATTGGAAACTGAAGGCCTTAAGCTCCAATGAGTACTTGACCATACGTCTGGCTTCTACAAGATTTTTTGTAATGGTTGGTTAGTGAGGACAGCATTAAGGTGTGCTTAGAAATATGGTCTCAATTTTCAGGTAACAATGACTACAGTTAGGGCAAACTTCTCAATCTATGTGTATCTAACTTCCAACCATTGGAGGATGCAGTTAACATAATAAACTGGCTTGTGCTCACATCTGTTTAGTCAAATTAGTATTGAGGAGAGGGCTTGGTTACTTATAACCAAGTATAAATAGAGTTCTTCACTAAGTATTGGTTTAAAGAGCACAAGTGGACTCTTGAGAAATTACTTGAACCTGTTAAAGGCGGTCTCACATTCTTTTTTCGACTTAAATTACGATGGGTTCTTCAATAATTTGAAGAACTTAGAACAATTATAGGCACTTCTAGAAACAAAATAATTGATCACAGCCATTCTACTAGTGAGTCGTTGGACATATATGATCTTTTAAGGGTTTTTCATGTCTCGAATGGCTTTTATTTTGTTGGGGTTAGCCTTGACACCATGCTCCATAACCATAATTCCAAGGAATTTGTCTAACCCTACCTTGAAAATACATTCCTGAAGATTGAGCTTCATTTGGTATTTCAGTAACATGCCAAAGGTTTCATGTAGATCTTCAATGTGGTAGATCTTGTGTTTACTTTTAATGATCATATCGTCAACATAAACTGCTATTCTTTTTCTGAGTTATGGCTTGAATATTGCTATCATTAATTTTGACATATTGGTGAGGCATTTTTTAGGCCAAAAGGAATGACTTTGTAGCAGTATGTATCAAAGTCAATGATAAAAGATGTATGGATCTAGTCCTTAAAGATTATGTGGATTTAGTTGTAGCTAGAGTAGGCATCCATAAAGTTAAGTCTCACATGGCCAAAGGTGGAGTTGACAAGTTAGTCAATTTGCACAAGGGGAAATTAATCCTTCGAGAAAGCTTTGTTGAGGTTAGTGTAATCGACACACATTTACTACTTATCATTGGATTTCCTTACTAAGACAGTGTTTGCTAACCAAGTAAGGTAGTGTTCCTACCTTATGAAGCCAACTCGTAGTAGCTTCTACACCTCTTGCTCGATGTCAGCTTATCATTCAGAAGTGAAGGGTCTTCTCTTTTACTTTATGAGGTGTGCATGGGGGTTAACTCAAAGGTGATGCATTGTCTCAAGTATGTTTATGATCTTAGGCATCTGTTCAAGTGACATTACAAAAATGTCTAAGTTGGGGTAAAAAGGCAATAATGATGTCCTCCCTTTCTTCAGTGGATAGAGAAGTTCCTATCCGAATTGCTTGGTCAAGATAGTCACCAAATTGAACAACCTCAGTTTCTTCTATTGGCTCATCCCTTGAGTTTTGTGCACTCTTTAGGGCCGATTCAATGTGCATGATCTTGTTATGTGAGATGTCATTTAGGTAGAGCGTCTTAGATAAGCTCTAATTCCCACTGATAATATTAACCCCTATATGTATAGGGGACTTTATCTTAAGCTACCTTTAGCTAATGCATGCATCGACCTTATTGCGACTTGGTTGCCTTAGAATAGTACTATAGGGAGACTAATGGTCAACAACAATGAAGTCAATTAGTTAAGAGGCGATGTGCTTTTCCTTGCCTAGCCAAAAAGGGAGTGTGATTAAGCCTTTCATTAGGATGGATTGTCCACCAAAGCCGATTAAGCTTTACTTATATGGACGAAGGGGTTCCTCTAGCTGGTCTTTCATTTGCTCATAGGTAGAGTAGAGTAGGATGTTTGCTAAGCTACCATTATCTATTGAAGGTATTAAGGACATTAAAGTACCTTATCCCAGCATTGATCACTAGTAGGTCAATGTGAAGCTACTTAATACCTTCTTTATTGCTGTTTAAGAAGGAGATGGCCATGCCTATTCTTAACTTCTTTAGTCGAACAAAGAGTTATTCATGCTGAGGTGGCAAAGTAATGTACCTAGGAGCTCAATAATCACTAAGGCTTATTGTAGAAAAAGGTAACTAAATGGGTCCTTTGTAACAATGAAGAAAATGAAATGAAGAAGCTATAACATATGGTAACTTACATCAAGCTGCTTGAAGCATGTAAGTATAAGGAGATTGTACTCAAAGAGAAATATCTCACAAAAATAAGTATGTTCAATATTTGAGAGGAATGTAAGACATTTCGACTACAGTGAAAAGGGACTATTTATAATAATTCCCAAGGGCAACGTTACGAATAAGGAAAATTACAAAATAAATAGAGGGGAAAGAGATTCTTAGTATGCATGTAAGGGGTAAAAAAGAAAAATGACAAAATAGGAAAAAAAAAGTATAATGTCAAAAAAATGGACAGGTGGTAGCTCATCAATGGGTCCACACTAAGGAATCTTTAGGTATAATAGCTGAGTTGGGTCATGATATGGCAGTTGTAGATGAGTAGTATTAAGAGTTTCCAAGATGAATAAGGGATGCTGCTATATAATAGGTCGAAAGAGAAGAACCTGATGTACAGGGGCCTCGGCTTCAACACTTGTCAGGTTGGCCTCGGCACATAAGGGTCTAGGTGGTTGGAGTAAGGTTTGATGTGTATTGACCTTAACCTCAGCATTCAATAATGCCAGCATTGGCAAATGAGTAGTCTGCATTGGCATAAAGATGAGAACAGAGTAGGGTATATCCGAGTTGAGTTCTTAACGAGTTTACCTGCCATTCTTTTATGTATTATGTCTCATCCTTGATAGGTTGACAAAAGGGAATCCTTCTGGTAAGAGATTGAAGGCCTCGTAGGGATATACTGTAAGCCTCAAAGCTAAGCCAATTGATTGTAGGATTGAATTTAGAACCTAAGATTTAGGGCGATCGGTTAAAAGATTAGATCAAACCCAAATTATAAACTATTGAGAAAAATATTAGTAAAACTGACCCTGTAAACTTGAATTTAAGAAAATAAGTAATAAAATAGGAGATTATAAAATTTTCAAATTTTAAGCATAATAAGTATTAATTACCGAAAATGCGAAAAGTGTAATGAAATAACTAATAAATTACTAGAGATAGATTATATGTATACTAAAAATTTTAGAATGACCAAAATAATAATTAGGAATGTTCATGTGTACACCACATGTATTTACATGTAGATAAAAATACGCGTAATTACCTAAATTGGCCAAAAACTAAGCAAATAATTAAAGAAAATTATAAAATAATTATAGAAAATTATAAAATAATTATGGAAAAATTAAAAAAAAAATCAGAAGAGGATAAGATGAAGTAAGATCAGGTCGTGGCAGGCCAAAGCTGCAAAAAAAAAAAAAATTAGCCAATAAAAATGAGACAACTTAAAAGCAAAAAATTTAGGAAAATGGGCAAAAATCTTCTCAAATTAATACACATTAATTACAAAAAATGTCTATAAATAGGGGAAAATTTTCTAAAAGTAATTTGGCCAGTTTAGCATTTGAAAAAAATCAGAGCACTGAAAAATCGAGAGAAAATCCAAAAAAAAAAAGGAAAACTGTGCAAATTAAGCATGTGAGCTAAACCCACCACTCACCACCACCTGGGACCGAACCACCACCACCACCTGGGACCGAACCACCACCACCACCTTACACTAGAACCACCGTTTGGATCGGCCGACCGCCTGGACCGGCCAATAACCTTTGACCGGGCTTGGACGGCCAGAAAGCTTTGGACCGGTTAGTCTCTTAAATGACCCGATTTTGAATAATTTTGTAAAATTAGTTATTTTGCCCAGAAAATTATGAAACTTGTTATTCTGAGGTTTTATTGTATATAGATTTAGGGAAAAATATTAATTTAGTTCAATTAAATATGTAATTATAGGGTCCTTAACAAATTATTCAAAATTGAGCATGACTAAACCGGAAAATAAATAGGCTTAGAAGTGTAGTTTGAAGTTCAAAATTTTTCTATAGGATGCTCATATGATGTAGAACAGTGCTATGAAACCATTTTTTTAAAATTAATTTTCAAAATTTTTAAGTTAATTTTTAGCCTTATAATGATGGAAAAATTGGGTGATTTAGGGTTAATTAGGTGATTAAGATGTTAATTACTGATTTATATAGTAATTAGATATTTAGGGATGTTAATCTCTGATGTGGAAACCTAATCCTAGTCTATGGAGTGTTAAGTGTAAGTAATGAAGGTGTTACGTGGTAAATGTAGGAAACTAGGAATATGTAGAATTGAAAATTTAATAAATATGAAAAATTAGGTTTAATTAGATAATAAAATAATGAAAATCCAAACATAACAAATCTGAAACAAAATTTAATTTTAGGTAATTATATGAAAAATGTAAAAATTTCTCATAACATGAGTAAATTCGGTACACTAATACGGATTTAAGTGTACCGGATGAAATAAAATGCTGACTAGGGGTAGCGATCGTATTTAGGAGATCAGGAAGTAATGTGATTAATGTCACATTATGGGTTGAAACGAATTTCTAAGGTTGAAATCTAAAACATTACTTAGAAATCGAACTAAAAATCTTATTTAGAAATCGATGCGAAAACCGAACCTGAACCCAACCCCAAACCTAAAATAATTATAAAAGACTTAATACCTAGATAATTAGGCATATTAAACCTTAAACAAAACCTAACAATAAACGTTATAGGATAAAATGAACTTATAATATTATATGAAATACTGAAACCACGTTCGTATTATAGGGATGATCGGCGATGGCCTGAGCAAATCGAACCTCAAGTGAGTAAGCGAGGAGTCAAGGTAAGTTGGGATTAATATGATGCTGCATTTTGGAGGCTTAAGATTATGCTTGGTTGTGCTTGTTAGATAGTTGAATGTGTGCATGTGTTTGATTATGGGTGATGCTATGATTCTCTTTGTTGCTCTGGCACATATTGTATGATTTATATGAAAGGATTGATCACTTTCAACTGGACTTAATTAAATATCCGACCAGTAATCATAATCGGACATGCATGGCAACTCGTTAGGAGAACTTAGGACTCTCCGGCCAAATACTGACCCCTTCGGAAGGGATAGCGCAGGATTTCAAAATGGTCCCTTCTTCATCCTCAGTCGAACTAAGTGACAGGAGTGGAGGTCGCGGCAAGGGTAAAGACAGTGGTTTGAAGGTAGTCGCAGGAGGAGCAAGGTCTCTATTACACAAGCCTGGGTTTGGTTGTGAGCTATTGCATTAACGGCAACTCTTCAACCCGGATTAGAGCGGGCGCAATTTCTCTAATCTCACGACGGGCCAGACAACGTCGTGTGATGGCATTTGCTTGCACATGCATTGCACCTAATAAGTGATTGAAAAACCTTGTTGTGTGTATGGTATAGTTTTAAGTCCTCCGTCCTAACTTACTGAGCTGTGGTTGCTCACATCCCTATAGACATCGTGCAGGTGCTGGCTAAGAAGTAGCCACAACTACTTTGAAGCTAGCAATTGCTGGATCCTGGGGAGTGAGGAAAAATATTAAAGAACGAACATATATTTTTAAGGTTTAAGCTTTTACTTTAGAACTTCTCGTTTTTTTAATAATGTAATAACTAGGAAATATATTTCGGAGAAACATTGCAAACGATAATTGTAATCACTAAATTATAGTGAATATATATATTTCCTCACTTTCTTAGATGAATGATTTATTTAAATTACAAAACTGTTTACTTCAAAGCGGGTTAGTCGTTAACGCCTTGTGTAGATTAGGTCTAAGATAGCGGTTGTAAGGCCAACTTCTATCTTAAGGTGGTTTACACGGCGGGGCTATTACGACTCTGCCGCTTCGGGGCATAACATATACGAGAAAGAGGGCTAGAGGTTGGTAGTCCATCACAAAGGACAAGCTTCATTGGATAAGCTAGGCCCTCTTGTTATTGTCTGTACTTGTCCTTGCCTACCTTGTTGATGAGTATTATCGAGTAGGTTTTCCTGCTGCGGCTGTAGTTGCTGCTACTTATCCTTAGTATGGTGGTATTGATAAAGGCATATTTTTCATGTTTTGAAGTGCAAATTAAGATAGAATTATTATTGATTTTATAGAAATTATTAAGAAATGGTACTTAATTATTCTCATTTGGACATTTCAGGAATTAGATTATTCAAGAGTGGAATTATGGACAATTTAGAAAATTTTAAGCAAAACAAAGTTTGAATCAACACATGTAAATTGAAATTAAAGGCAGTCGGTTTACAACCTACAATGAACACCGGTGGTCCTTGATGGCTATGCTTCCAACCTACAAGCCGGCCTTATACTTATACTACTGGCCTTCATGGAAAAGAAACTTCATGCTAGCCAATCCTAATTTTTTATATAAATAGCTTATGTTTCATCGTTTGTGAAACTTTTTGACACTTTTTCCTTAGATGTAGAGAGTCGTAGAATAATCTTTAGTTAGTTCTTGAAGAATTCTTCGAGAGAATTGCTTAAATCATTGAGAAGAATTTTGCTTTTTTTGTGGAAACCAAATTAAAGTTGTAATTGAAGATTATCTTTTTCAATACAAAATTGGTGATATATATTTTAATTATTCTTATGCAATTCTGTGAATTACTTATGCTTTTAATTAAGAATTTCTTTGCAATTTCAATTATTATTTGTGTTTTTGTTTCCAAATCCATGGCTAGTTAAATTTATTTATGGGAATTGATGAATTCCTAGATAACTAAGATAATGATTATGTTCATGTTATAAAATTAAGAGATATATAGATGATTCATGATCGCAATTTCTATGATTTTGATTATAATTGTTCAATTAATTATAATTAGAAACCTTAATGATATGGGAATTGATATAAGGTTTGTTAGAAATTCTTAGTTGATTTAATTAATCAATGTGGAAGCAAAGTTAATTAAATTAATTAGAAATTGTCTAGAGATTAATACAATGTTAGGTGATTGATTATTCACTAAGACATTAGGGATAATTGATTTAGGACATTAGACAATCATAGTATCAGTAGATATATGACTGTAATTTAAAGTCCATTATTAATTAGAAGACATAGAAGTTGACTAATTAATTAATTAGGGGTTTAAATTCTTAAGTTTTAAGGTATAATAATTTCACGTGAATGACCATATAGCTATTAATCTATATTACAAAATAACAATTTGATTGGCATAATCTAGGGTGGATTCTATTTTTCCATAATTTTTAATTGATTGCTTAATTTTAGATTTTTCATAGTTATTTTCTTTTCAATAGTTTTAGAGTAATTATTAGATTAATTAATTTAATTTTGATTGCCTGAATATTGATAAGAATTAGTATAGAATTAGTAATTTTTTAGTCCTCGAGGGATCAACAACCTCACTTTCTCTATGTTATTTGATTTTAACCTAGTTAAACCAAACTAGCACTATTTTGGTGAGTATGATTAGGAAGGCCTTACACAATATTGCATTGGAGAAGTTTCATAAACTCATCATCGTGTAGAAGTATACTGGGTGATCATCCGAGTTGTCGTAAGTGTTCAAGTATGGAAGTTAAACACCTTACAAAAGGGATTCTTTTAGGATAACTAGTGTGAATTGACTCTTACTTGCTGCTATAACTAATTACTGATCGGAAAATTTAAAGTGATTTTGGTTACATAAGCTTATAGTACATCAGATGTGCTCATTAAGCTTGTGTACGTTCATTTCTTCTAGGTGCTTTTATGAGCACTTAGGGGAAATGTGCCTTCGTATCTAGCTAGTGCCTTATAGGTCGCCCTAGCCTTCTGCCTTGTCGCGACTGGTGTTCAATCAATTAAGTAGGTCCTCAATGGGATGGTGGTCATATTGAATGCAATCGCATAGACGCATATGGTTTGCTATTATGGGTATAGGTGAGCACCTCGGGCACTTACTAAGTCTACTGGAAGAGCTAGTAGACATGTTCTTAAGTTTGATCTTGTCTTCAGGGTTAACTTTATCCTTTAGTTTTTCTATAGCCATTAGTTGCTACCTTAGGTTTGCATTATGATAAAAATTAGGGCCAAGGATAAATAAGGCCGACCATAGGGGTAGGTCTAATCCTACCGAAGGAATGAAATGTAAATGGGAGTCGATGGTTTGGCAATCCCGCGCTCTAACTCTACGGCTATGATACACCATAGAACCACACACAAACCTAAGACTTACCGGATATGATGTACCTGTCCGAGTAGTAGGATTGCCTACTACAATCCTTACTAAAGGGATTGATAAGAGCTGGTAAGAGAGAAAGAGCTTTTCGAGAGAAAAGACTCTGGGGGGTGTTCATTAATCTTCTGTCTATCTATGCAATGTTACAAAAGTTACCATTTATAATATGTCTTAGACCCTAGTGACAAAACTGTAAATAATATAAAAAGCCTTAAATCTTAAAGAATTGGGCCTGTAAATAAAATAAAGATAAACAAGTACAAAAATATAAAGCTGTGCGTTTCACAAGGAGAAGTTAGCATGTGGTCATTTGGCATGCCTTGGAGATAATCTCGTAGTACTTAGCCAAGACACTAGAGGGGTCGACCCATGATTGCTAAGTCCTAAAGTCAGTCAAAAATAGTTTCTTAGGGTTGTGTTGAATGGATCTAACATTCAGTAAAAGTGATTTCTTGGCCACTAAGTCAATGACAGACTTTAGCCAAGTGAGTCCAACTTTCGAAAACATGATACCTCGAGCTATCGCCAAGCATGATGCCGAATAAGTGATTGGTTAGGCATAGGTGAGGATCGGTTGTTGTCTCGGCATTATGCTTCTCAGCACTTATCTACAATAAAGTGTTATTTAGTTTAGTAGATAGAATGAGTTGGCAAGTAGATGATCTCGGTGTTGGTAGTTAGGTTGGGTTGGGTCAGGTCAGGTTGGTACCCTAAAGCCTATCAAGATTGTCTTAGAGGAATCTACTAGTTAGCCTCCATCAACTACTAAAACATCGTTTTCATTTGTTCTGACTCCAATGGTGGTTGTTTTGGTGGTAGTAATCTAGATGATCGCTCACCACTACTTGGTAGTGATGGATAGGGATATGTATTTTTGCTCCTTATTATGATGTTAGGTTTAAGTGATTGGTGGGTGCCAAATAGTGATAGTGGGTATCACTTATGTAGTCCTTGGTCAAACTTTAAGTGTTTTGATGGCTATTGATGGTAGTAGACTTGTAAAAAGCCCCCTTTAACATGGCTAATAAGGGCCTTTTGATGCTTATGTTAGCAAGAAGAGTGGTTAGAATTAAGTTGAGACAGTACAATAGATAGTTTATTAGGAAGAGTTCAAAAAGATCCTCTTACTTGGAGCCTTACCTCCTATTTATAGGTAAGGGAACTAACTTGCTTGGCCACATGGCATGAGAGGATTGGCCTAGGTGTATTTTGAGGTGAGTGCATTGTTAATGTAAGAAAGGGCTCTCACCTTTTTGCTGATTGGTAAAGACTTAGGAGATGAGCCTATCATATCGGCATAAGCAGTCGCCAAAGCTTGGTGGCTATACCTTTAGGCACTACACTAAGGTATCATTCAACATTTAATGAAGAGAAAGAGGGATAGAGACGAAAGATGGTTAGCTCGGCTTCATTAGATTACGTGCCTCCTAAAGGGCACTTCAAGTAATGGCACTACCTATTCTAGTGGTTAGCTAGTGAAGATTCAATCCTTCAAAGAGTCCCTTAAGTGCTTGAAGCTCAAGCTGAGGGGGCTCGGGGCTCCATAAATTATCTTGCAACTTGAGTCTTGAGGAAGGCCTAGAAGATGGTAAAAGTGTTCGGGGGTCGCTTAGGCTTTAACTCGTATCACTGGTGTAAGCCCTATAACTAACTACTTGGGGTTCCGATCGACTAAAAGATCTGATCGAGCTTAAATTATAAAGTAAAGTTAGAAATATTAGTAAAAATGATCCCATAAGTTCGAATTTAAGAAGATAAACAATAAAATAAAAGAATATAAAATTTCAAAATTTTAAGTTTGTAACTCGTTATTTATTGAAAATGTGTAAAATGCATTCCGATAACTAACGAATCTCTAGAGATAAATTATATGTACATTAAAAATCATAAAATAACCTAAATAATATTTAAAAATATTTATTTGTACTATATATGAATTTACATGTAGGTAGAAATACGCATAATTACTTAAAATATGTGAAATGTGCTAAAATAATACTAAATAATTAAATAAAATTTATAATTAATTAAGGAAAAATATAGAAAAATGAGGAAAAGTCCAAAAGTGGGGTGTAGCAACCTGAAAATTAAAGAAGCAAATTAACTAAAATAAATGTAACAAATAGAAAATGAAAAAAAAAATAGATAAGGTAATTGTCTTGTCTAATTAATGCACAATAATTCTCTAACACCTCTATAAATAGCAAGAAAATTTCAGAAGCTCATTTGGAGAGTGAAAAAAATAAAAAAGATCAAAATAGTGAGTGTTTGGTTTAATTACAAAAAAAAAAATTATTCAAATCTATACAATTAAAGACTTAGAGGGGAACTAACATCAAATGAGCACTTGGGAGTGGTGATAAGGCTACGGCGGCCTATGGTGTCCAGAGCCACCAACACAAGCAAGTCCGATTTCCAACTCGATTTTCTTTATTTTTTTAAAAATATTAAATATTCTTAGAAAATTATGAAACTTGTTATTTTATAATATTTTTGTATGTAGTTTTTATGAAAAATATTATTTTGATGAAAATATGTCCCGTGATATATGGTTTTTAAGAAATCATGCAAAACCGAACATATTTCGGTTTAGAAATAAATAACCTTAGAAGTATAGTTTTGAGCCCAAAATTTTTTTATAGACTACATAGATGATATAGAATAGTGCTATGAAGCCTGTTTTCAAAAATTAATTTTCAAAAATTTTAGATAATTTTTAAGCCTTAAAATGATGCACAAAATGGGTAATTTAGGGTTGATTAAGTAATTAAATAGTTAATTACTGATTTAGTGAATAATTATATGTTTTAGGATATTGAAATTCGATGAAGTATGATACTTATTGTATTTAGGGTATTAGATGTAATTATTAGACTAATTATGTAGTAAATAAGTAATAGGGAAAAATAGTAAATTTTAAATTAATTTTGTAAATTAGGGCAATTAGGTGTAAAATTTGATTTAGGAGGAATTTAAACATTTTGAAATGATAATTGATGTTAGGAGATAATAATTAAAGTGATAGAAATATTATATGTGTATTATGTATATAATAAGTAATAGTATATAATATGCAATTATTGGAAATATACTAGACAGAAGATTCTAGGATAAAAATTGATATTTATAAATAATAAGGATATATAATAAATCTGATAAAAAACTTAAATTTATGTAATTATATGATAAATATAAAAATTTCTTACATCAAGAGTAAATTTAGTACACTAATAAAGATTTAAGTATACAGGGTAGAATAAAATACTGACTAGGGATAATAATGGTATTTAGGATATCTAAAAGTATTGTGATTAATTTCACATTATGAGTTGAAACGAGTTTTTAGGGTTCAAGTATAAAACAGTACTTAGAAATTGTTGTAGAAACTGAACCTGAACCTGAACCTAATCCCAAACTTAGAATAATTGTAAAAAATTTGAGAACTTAGATATCTGGATATATTAAACCTTAAACAAAACATAATAATAAGCATTATAGGATAAAAATAACTTATAATAGTTATATGAAAAACTGAAACCACATTTGTATTATAAGAATGATTAGCAATAACCTAAGTGAGCTGAACCTCGAGTAAATGAGCAAGGAGTCAAGGTAAGTTGGGGTTAATACAGTGTTGTATTTTGGAGACTTGAAATTGTACTCGATTATGCTTGTTCTAAGTTGATGATATGATTTTTTATTTGTTGCTTAGCTTATATTGTATGATTTGTATGAAATGATTGATCACCCTAAACTAAACTTAACAAAGATACAACTTGTAAACATAAATAGAACCTGCATAGCAGCCCATTAGGAAAAACCTAGGACTCTCTGGCCAAATATCGACCCTTTCGAAAAGGATAGTGCTAGATAGCATAATGGGTCCCTTCTTCATCCTTAGTCAAACTAAATGACAGGTGAGGAGGTCACGGCAAATATGAAGTCAATGGTTCAAAGGTAGTCGTAGGAGAAGCGGTGTCTCCATTGCACAAGCTTGGGTTTGGTCGTGAGCTGTCGCATTAACAGTAACTCCTCAACCCGGATTAGAGCGGTCATAATTTTTCTAATCTCTCGATGAGCTGGTAAACGTCATGTGATGGCATTTACTTGAACATGCGTTGCACCAAATAATTTGGTTAATAACCTTGTTTATGTTTGTGGTATAGTTTTAAGTCCTCCATCCTAACTTACTGAGTTGTGATTGCTCACATTCCTATAGACGTCGTTGCAGGTGCTAACCAAGAAGCGACTTACAACTATTCTGAAGCCAGCAATTGCGGGATCCTGGAGAGTGAGGAAAAACATTTGAAAAAAAATATATATTTTTAAGGTCTAAGCTCTTATCTTAGAATTTTTTATTTTTGAATAATGTATTAACTAAGAAATAGATTACGATGAAACGTTGTAAACGTTAATTGTAATAACTGAATTCTAGTATATATATAAATATTCTTGCTTTCTTAAGTAAATAATTTATTTAAATTACGAACTGTTTACTTTAAAGCGGGTCAATTGTAGACGTCTTGTATAGATCAGGTCTGGGATAGCAGCTGTAAAGCTAACTTCTATTCTAAAATGGTTTACACGGCGGGGGTGTTATGACTTTGCCATTTCGGGGTGTAATACCTGGTATAGTAGGCAGTGTTGATATGCCTCTTTGAATTGGCTTGTACCTTTAGTAGATAAACCATTTTAGCAAAGGTAAGATGGGCTTTTAGAGCCCCAAACTAAAAGGTGATGGTCAACAAATCCTATCATCCAAACTTTAGGGGGAAAACATTGGTATGTACAATCACCATAACTTAGTAGTTAGACCTCTAGGCTATACATTAAGGTATCACTCAACATGTAATGAAGAGAGAGAGAGAGAGAGAGATAAGATGGTTACCTCAGTATCATTAGATTAGGTGCCTCTTAAAGGGCACTCAAAGTAGGGGTGTTCCTTATCCTAGTGGTTAACCAGTGAAGAGTCGATCCTTCAAGGAGTCCCTTGAATGCTCGAAGCTCAGGCTAAGGGGGCTTAAGGCTCTTTAAACTATTTGGCAACTCAAGTCTTGAGGAAGGCTTGAGACTTAGTAAAAGTGCTTGGGGGTTACTCAAGCCTTGGCTTGTGTCCCTGGCATAGTAGGCAGTGTTGGTATGCTTCTCCAAACTAGCTTGTACCCTTGGTGGATAAACCACTTTAGCAAAGGTAAGAAGGGCTTTTGAAGGGGCTACTTTAGCTTGGTAATGGGCTTGGACCTCTAGAGTACTAAACCGAAAGGTGACCGTTAACAAATCCTATCATCCAAACTTCAAGGGAAAAACATTGGCATGGTTGGTTGCCATGGCTTGGTAGTTAGACCTCTAGGTAGTACATTAGGTGTCACTCAGCATTTAATGAAGAGAGAAAGAGAGATGGAAGATGGTTAGCTTAGCTTCATTAGATTATACGCCTATCAAAGGGCACTCCAAGTAAGGGTGCTCCCTATCTTGGTAGTCAACCAACAAAGAGTTAGTCCTTTAAAGAGTTTCTTAAGTGCTTGAAGCTTAAGCTAAGGGGGCTTAGGGCCCCTCAAACTATCTGGCAACTCGAGTCTTGAGGAAAGCCTAGGAGATAGTAAAAGTGTTCATCGGTTGATCAAGCCTTGGTTTGTGTCCTCAACATAATGGGCGGTGTTTGTGTACTTCTCTAAATTGGCTTGTACACTTTGTGGATAAACCATTTCGACAAAAGCGAGAGAAGCTTCTAAGGGGGCTAGGTAGGTTTAGTAATTAGCTTGAGCTTTCAGAGCACCCGATCAAAAGGTAACTGTACTTAGAGGTAAAAAAAAAAAAGGGGATGAATTTGTGACAAGTGAAACCATAAAGTCCTCTTAATAATAATAAATCTTTAAAGCTCCAAAATCAGAATTATATCAAAATGTCACTTGAGCAAATCACATCTTCCTCTCATGATGTTTTCAATTGGATGAATGAAGGTTCTATTCTACCCTTACTGTTCTCTGAATGTCAACAATTATTTTACTTGGGACAAGTGCCAAAATAATCGGATCAAGAGCCGGCCATTTGGCTAAAGTAACCATTTTAGGATCGTAGACCAGAACATTAATGGATGTATAGGTGTAATTGTTCATAATGGAGCAAATACATTTTTCGATTTTCAATATATTTGTTTTTTTTCATAAAATATATAATTAATGTAAGAATGCATAGTAATTTTAATTTGTTAAAATGTTTAAGACCGTTATCTTATAATCACATGAAGAGATAATTCAGTTTCAATTTCCCATCTCTGAAGTTAAAAAACGGTGACTTGAGGACGCGTGTTGACGATTTCCACTATCAAAATTGATAAAAATGGTAGGCAGGACATGAAAGGGTTAATTATGGGCTCGGCTCCACCGTGAGGTGGTTCTGTGGGGTCAGTTTCGGTGTTACATGCAGGAGGCGCACAGGGCAGGCGATAATGTGCCAAAATCTGGCTGCATCTTGCTCCTCCAGCTAATATTAAGGACCACTTGAAGGATGCTGATGATTCAATTTTAACCAAGAACTGAGTCTGCATTTACCTTTTTCTATGCAATAGGAGTCTTAGATATTTTAGAGTGGAAGCCGCTAGCAACTACCTCGGTATTTGCATGTAAGAAAAGGAATTAGAAATTTTGTTATTTATTAATGTCAGAACTACATGAGTGCCCACCCAATCCATGGGCTGTGGTTTATACATATTTGTACATAGAGAAAATTTGACGGAAATAAAAAAATATTACTAATGTCATTATAGTTTAATAATTTATATTGTGATCTTTCCATTGAATTAATCAAATCCGATTTTTTTTTAAAGTTGTGATATGATATAATAGCTCTGAAAGAAAAAGATGTTGATGAAAATATAACATATTCATGTAGCTATATATGTTTAATAGCAAGAAAAATAATAAAATTATTGAAAACATTATTACATATTGTAATTTTATGCACTTATTGAACGTCGATCGACTCGATCCACAATATTTGGAAATATACATTATGTACCAAGAATCGTGCCGTATTGCATTAAATCACGTAACACGTTTATACGAAGGACGTGGCTTTATGGATATATAATTAAGACAAATGAATTTTTAATGTCTAAAAGGTATGGTCAATGATAAAAATGGGGACTCTAAATTATTGCAAAATGAAAATTTTATAATTTTTTTTATTATTCTATTTTTATTTTTTACAGGACTAATGCCATCGTTCATCTTATTATTGAATTATATTCTTTTAAATTTAAACAATTGAATAAACTATAAATTCAATCATTTAAATTTTAAAATATGAAAATAAATGATGAAATAAATAATGAAATCAGTCCATCAAAATAATAAGAATATGGTGGGTTTGGATTCAAATGATCTATTTTAAAACTCGAACCACATCCGACGGACTATGGACACTATGGTCCCAACACAAAGTCCCGTTTCTAGTATGATTGCATACCCTATGTTTATTTACTTATTGGATATTTAATATACCAGACTCCACAAATGTTGTCATAACGTTATTATTTTGAATACAACGTGGCTAAAATCATTTTATGTCCGGTCGTAACCTCAATCGTCACAAGTGTGGAGAAGTAATTAAATTCTAAGATATTAGGATATTAGGATATCGGTGGT
Organism: Lumnitzera racemosa; assembly: GCA_024138005.1. Lineage (NCBI taxonomy): Eukaryota > Viridiplantae > Streptophyta > Magnoliopsida > Myrtales > Combretaceae > Lumnitzera > Lumnitzera racemosa. The sequence goes on from JAMXBC010000001.1 coordinate 18,175,045, forward strand.
TAGGGGGTTCAATTAGATCAAGTCAAACTGGTACAATATCATTTAAACTTAAGCTTCACTTGAAAATTTAAACTTTAAGTTCGATTTAAGTTCTAATAAACTCTAAATTTTGAACTTGAATCATGATTGCTAAAATTATAATATCATCTGCACAATTTTATAAGTTTATGATTTCATAAATTCCTTCTAAATCAACTCATATATAAAATCATTTCTATTTAGAAATTTATATTTTTAACCAAGTTTACATATTAATTTAGTAGAAACTTACATTTTTAAACAAATTTATAGTTCTATAGATTGAGTTAGAGGAGCTAAAAAATTATATATATATATATAAACTAGGCTTGACTAGCCAATTGTTTACCAAGGCATTATATAATCTTTTCTAACCTATTGACAATTTTTTCTCTTTCTCTCTCCTAACCATTTGTTTGATGCTCTTATCCTTCATTTAGTTTTCAATTTTAATACATAACAAAGTTTATAAGAAAATCTATATACTTAAATTTATACTATCAATAGCTAAAAATAAGTTAAAATGTTTGGCTTTTCAAACTCATTACTTTCTTTCAAACAAAATAATGAAAAAAAAAAAATAGTTTTGACTTTACTTGTCCTTCTTTAATACATATTAGATTATAAATTAAAAATTTTCATGGAAAAAGAGCTTTATTTCTTTAGTTATATCATATAGTTCAAATTTTTTTATAACTGCTATAAGTATATCTACATTTTTTCTTAGCTATTTTGTAGAGGTTACAGAAATTTACGTTTTTATATTTCGATTTTACATTTTGATTTTACATGTTCTCTAGCAATTTTAAATAAAATCACGAATTTAATAATTATGACTTAAATTCAACTCAAAGATATATTCAGTGAGTTCAAGTTGAAGTAGATTGAATTCTTATAAATCTTTTCCAATGAACCTTAGATTCACATATGCTTTTCCTTTTCTTTTTTTTTTAAAAAAAAATTCACATATGTTTAAACAAACTATAAATATATTAAAACTTATACTAAGCTCGATTAGACCTGTAAGTCTGAGAGCTTAGTATTCTAGAATTCGAATATGATTGATTAGCTATTGAAGCAAATTGAGCTCAAACTCGACTTGATTGTCACAAAATGAAAATTGAGTAAAACTCATACTAAGATTGAGTAGTCTATGAACCGTCACTTTATGGGTGGCCAGTTTGCACAACCAAATTGGCTTCAACATAGCTCTTACAATGCGATTAATACTATAATAATAGAACTCTCATTCTAAAAATTAGCAAATTCAATTTTCTTCATTTTTTTACTACTTGAAATTCATAGCATCCTATAATAGAGCCAGACAATCAAGGTGGAAAAAAAAAATACTGAGTCAAATGTATATTAGCGGCATATATGTTTCCTTTTATTTTCTTGGAGTGAGAAAAGGAAGACAATTCTTATGTGGTGAACTAAAATAGATTCTCTTAATTTAACTTCTCATAAATTTCCTCAATTTATTCTTTAAAACGTTGTTATGCATGTAATCAATGGTAATGATACTAAGAAAGAAAATGACATCATATGATGATATCATGATTTATTCTAATGATTTACATAATTTTAATTATTGATTAATAAATTAAGGAAAAATCAGCAAGAAAAAATTAAGAGAATCCAAATTAGAGATAAATTGCTTCTATATTGTAGATCACAAGTTTAAGGTATACAAAAGGTCTCTCTTAAGAAAGAAAAGTAAATAAATAAGTGTAAAACTAGATATGAATCAAAAGATAGATAATCCTCTTAACTATCTATTTTTATTAATTCTATATTAGAACTATGGCAAGTGGAAAATTGATTTCCAATTCGGAGCTTAATGTAGGACCACTTTCTAATATATGACACTCTTAACAAAGGGAGTTGCTAAAATACTCACATACATACGATTCCTTTCTCCCTGTACTCCCCCATGCCATTAGGATATGAAGGTTTCTTATTTCATAACTGTGAAAGCATTTTTTTCACCCTTTTATATACTAGGAGATTTTTGAAATAATCAATCTCTTTACGACAAATAGGTTTATTTTTGTATATTGGCATAATTAGCTTAAATGAACTAGTCACAAAAAAGTTAAAAGAAATTGAACACAAGGGAAGAAACTCTGCTACTATGTAAAATGCAAATAAGTTGCTCTCTACGTAACAGTTCTTCATTTATAGTTTATGAAATCACAGCCTTCAATGCTACTCATCCCATAATGTGCGTATTCTATAAGAGCAACTTTATTGTAGATCTTTGATACAGGCATATAATTGATAACCTCTATGTAGAGCACTTTGCAATAAATGGCTCCCTCATCTAGGAGCCTGCCCTTATCATAAGATCGGGTCTTAGATTTATTTTTTATTTTTTTTTATTCCTGTAATAAGTGGCAAAATTACTTCTCTTCAACGACAAATAAATCTTAATCGAAGCAGCAAACAATTCAAGCTGCTGCTTTTTTACAATAGCAAAATAATTCTAGCCATCACAACTTACAACAGCAATGTGTGTTTTTTTTTTAAATGTTTTTCTATAAACAAAATTTATATTTTTAATAGTAAATTAAAAATTATCTAATATAAGTATATAATTTTTCATTCATTTTACTTAAAAATTTTATTGTTGTCACTAAAATAATCTTAAAAGATATTAAATGTATTGGTTTAAAAGTAATAATGATATAGGATCTATAAAAATTATCAAAAGTGCTAGTGAACTCTCTTAGAAAAGCTCAGAAATAAAGTGGAGAGGCCTTTAAAGGAAAGAGTTCTTTAAGATGTTAAAGTGACGCAATCAATAATGGAAGTAAGTTGGATATTTAACCTTTCCCTACATGATATAAGGCACCACCTTATCTATAGGGTCTATCAAGAGAGTTCATTAGTATTTTTAACATGTTTATGGTTTCATGTTATCATTATTTTTAAACCAATACCTTTAAGTTTTCCGTAAAATTGTTCTAGTGACAGTAATAAGAAATTAAATAATAAAATATAAAAATTATATATTTACATTAATAACTTCGTATTATTAGAAAATGTTGTTAATAAAATGTAAAGTTTATTAGTTGATCTAACCATATTATTATTCATAGGTGAAACTAGAAAGACAATTATTTAATTTAAAGTTGATACAACCTGAAGTACATAGGCATAATTAAAAAGAAAATAGAAAAAAACATGAAAAGTTAACATATAATTTTAACTATTGAATATTAATATTAAGTCTAAATCACTATTACATATATTCAATCAAGTCAATTTGTAGTTAACAATCTTATCATGATGTCGAATATTATTTTACTTGAACATCGCATTTTCCACAACATGATTTTGAAAGACATAAAGTGTTGAAATTGATTCCCTCTCTCTAAATCTGGATCTTGAAAATTGAAATTAAATCATCTTGATCATAATTGTTAAAATTGCAAGTAAAAGATATAATTCTTTAAATTTATGATTTTATAATATTTTTCTTAGTTAAAATGAATATAGAACTTTTTATGTACAGATTTTGAGTAAAATTATGAACTTTCATATATGATTCTACAAGCTTACGATTTTATCAATTTTGTACGATTTTATTAATTTTATACATTAAAATGTATAGTAAAATTACGATTTTAATAACCATGATCTTTATCATCCTCGACAATCATATAATGTAAATTTTGCATGCTGTCATGATTTACCTTATAAATTATTGATCCTAAATACACAAAGGTCCTAAAATATAAAGATGCAAGATTATAGCACTCTAAAAGTCCACTCAACATCCTTCTTATTCCCTTACTGAAATAGAGCAAATTATTCCTCCTTTGGTCTATGTAGGTAAGAAATAGATTTTGAAAAATATTAATATTCTAAATATATATCATCTGTAAGATAATATCCCATATTATAGTTTCTACCTATTTATAATACAATAGGTTATTGGAGCCCATTACTCTACAATGAAATCAAAGAGGGGTGAGCATTTTAGCATACTAATATCATATTTTGAGCTTAGGAAACAACAAATGCATGTCGTACTTAAGCATTATATGAAGCGGCAGCTTTAAGTATGATTGTTGGAGGATCATAATCAGCTTGAGTATGCATGCCTCGACATACAATTGGATAGTTCTTCCACTGTCAATCCATACAATCAATACTTTACAACAAATTACGAAGTTCACCTCACTCAACGATATTAAGTAAACGTTTGATAACAGAAGGATTAGGTTTGTATAAATAATTGCTTGACACATTATATTGTTGTACCTTCAACCATCCACAAGTAGTCATCTAAAGTATCACTTAATACTCCATATATCAACATCTAAATTGCTATAATGCACTTTTGTATTTGTCAAATACTAAGCTTACCAACACTCTCTCTCATTTATTGAGAAAAACGGAGTAACCTTATAGTACTTGTACAATTAGAACTTAAGAAGCAATGTGACTTTTCCTAATTCTAAATCTTTGTCAAAATCACTCATAACTATGCATCAGATCCTCAGAGAAGTAACTTTTATATAAACGATCATGACCTTCAAGATTACCTCTATCAATGTACTTTCTCTTATGTCTTCTTACGAAAGAACTCTTTCAATAGATCTAAAAGTATTGATATAAACAAGTAATTATTAGCTATTCCTACAATGTGCCCATTTCCACTATAGTTAATTTATCTATTGCTTGGTTAGCATTATTATTCTACTTAGAATTGGATGATACTTGTTGAAATAATATTTTGAGAGGATAAACAATGGTGTAGATTTGAAGAGAAATAGAAACCATGATATTGGATGATGAAGATGTGTTTACCTACCTATACATGGAACTTCAAGGATTAGTTTTCCCTTTTTTAAAAAAAAAATTAAATTGATTGATAGATAATTTTATAGTTATTAATATAACAAGGACTAATTTCATTAATTGAAAGTTATACAATGAATAATTGAAAATAATACTAATTCATAATCTCCTAAGTACCCCTCCTCGATCTATTGCCTTTGTACCTCATCTACGAGTCATATGTTAGTAAAAAATATTAACATTTCCCGTTCAAGCTACTTCTAACTTTACTTTTCTTAACGTTCCTTTTCTATGGCTACTTTAAGTTCTTCCTGCTTAACTTCATTCTACATTCTACATTGATTAATTATTGCAACCTTTAAATGACTTCATTCATTTCCATGCTATTTTCTAGTTATCCCTTTTCCTTTCCTCTTGGTCGTTGCTCTACCAGATAGACAATATGAGTCGTTATATACTTTATCATTTTTCAATACATCATTATTTGAGGACAAGGTAATATAATTGGTTCATTTGCATTTGACTTGTTTTCGACATAGGTTCACTATGCAATATCATCCAACAATGCTTGAGCATGTGCAATTTTTGCTAATTTTGTTTGAATATATCATCAGCATCTTTGATATAATCATGCTCTTTCTTTTTGCTTTGTGGTTGTCCTTTTATTTAGTTATGGTGTTTATGACATCTTATGAGATTTTCATTCATGGGGATTAGCACTTTTGCCATGTTGGTTTTTGTGGATTTTTCTCCTACTATGAGGATTAGCCTTCCTTAAAGTTTTCATAAAATCTTTATCAAAAGGTTGCAATAGTTGATTGTGTCCAATAACGAGGTTTTTACTAACCCCTTAAACATGTATAAATGAGAAGTTTGTTATCATTGTGCTCCTATTTTATTTCTTAGGACTTTGATCTCCTTCATTTCTATTATTATCCTCATCATTTAAATTTATCTTCATGTAATATTATGGGTATTATAAACTTGTGTTGAATGGTTTTTATGGCTACAAATCTAGTATTGGTTGAAAAGGAATAGTTTCCACTTGAAGAGTATTTTTCAAATGAAATATTTTTTTATCAGAAGTATTTTTTGATGATTTAAGTGATCAAAAAATACTTCAATGTCTATGAGAGGGGCAAGACTTCTGAACTAGAATAATTAAGCCCATACTACTAATAGAAATTTGAAGGAGCTCTTTTAAAGTCCTAATGTAGTTTGCTACCTTATTTGCTTCTCTATAAATGTGAGTAATTGAGACATTGAGACTTTTCATCAAGTTATTTATTTGTTAGATAGAATAAAATCTTCAAATCTTAGCTTCATGAAGATGTGGTCCAAAGATATACCACCATTCTAGCTTCAATATCAACATTTTCAATTTTCTGTTAGACTAAACATCTTTCTACCACTGTTAGTTCAACCAAGTTTATTAGATAAATACAAACTAGATTTATAAATGCGAACATCAAAAGTCCTCTTGAATCTCTTATCTTAGCAGCATAACTTTTGTCCATGGAGCTATAGATATTCAATATATACTGATTAGCATCAAGGAATACCCATCTAACCACTTTTTCTAGTATAATTTGAATGACCTAGTCATCACTCAACTTGAAGCCTCCTAATGCTTATATCATATATTGTTCCTGAGTTATATCATGAAGCTTCCTAATGCCTATTTCCCTTTCCGTTATAATAGAACAAACCTTATTTCCACTCAATCCAAATGAATAGACGTCTCGTTTTCATTGTTTCTTCATAGGAAATCGGTAAAACATAATTAGATATCTTTAATTACATTTTCAAGAGGACTTTGAGCTTGCAAAATATATAATTGAATGGAGAAGAGATCATTATGTTATAGCTGATCTACCTCCACCTAAAAGCCATTTATTTGCTTAACAATATTTTCTATCTTCTGTATCAAATCATGAAAGTGAACCCTCTTCTTCCTCCTTAAAGATATTACATAACCTAGATACTTATAATAGATTTTCGTCTTTAGTGCATTTCAAATGATTCGACGCATAGAATGATAGCCATCGATTACTCTTTCGGCAATTAGAAAGCACTTTTCAGCTTATTCACCTTCTTACCTGATTTCCTTTTTGTAAAATTCTAAAAGATTTGCCAACTTTTAATAGAATGAGTGCTACCATATAAAAGTACTATGTAGTCATCAATTAAAGAAATTGGACTTGGAGTGTATTGTTAAATGTTATCATATGCAATATGAGGTACATGCTAAATATATATATATATATATATATATATAGCAGTGTCATATTTCTTTTGTTTTCATTCAAATTATATGGTTGACTAAAATTTAGTGAGTTTTGATTCATAATTAGAAAATCATGAAGATTTTGAATATTTTGGAGACCAAACTTTGCATATTTTGGGTTTGTGAATGCTAGAAAGATGTTAAATTTTGAGAGTTATTGGGATTCATGAACTGCCTTAATTAATTTAGAGCTTGGAGAGATTTCTTAGAAGAGTACATTATCTAACAAAATTTAAAGTGGAAAAGCATATGTTTTCTCACTAATCTATAGATGAAAAAAAAAAGATAAAAGGAAAAAAAAAATCAAAGATCCTTTCCAAACTGTAATAAAAGATAAAAAAAAAATCAAATTTCCATTAGAAATATCCAATGGCTAAATTATATGGATCTTTGCACAAGGCAATGGCACATATAGATGCATGTAAGGCTCCGAGAAGTGAAACCTTACAACAAGAAAAGGGTTAAAAAAAAAAAAGAAAAAAACAAAAGATAGAGCAGACTGTAATGCTAAAAATCAAATCACCATTGTAAATATCCAACGGCTACATTATCAGTGCATGTAACTCTCAGAGAAGTGAAAGCTTAAAAAATAAAAAATAAAAACAAAGCAAAACAAAAGAGGAAGCAGTTCCTCTTCCTTATTAGAGGGTCGCCCCTCAAAGAATGAATATTATTTCTCATATTAGACCTCCACATAGAAGTCTTTCTAAAATTCTCAATATATGTGCGAAAATAAAATAGGTTGAAGGTCTTCTTACTAATATGCTTATTAGAGGTACATAGATAGAAAAGCTATATAGGAAATTTCCTATTAATGAAGTGGGTAAGAAACATGGTTGTATCATTTTAAGGTTAGCATCAAACATTTATCTTATAAAGCTAGAAACATCGGTTCAAAAAGAATCACAATACGAATTCTTATTCACTTTCTAAAAGAGCAAAACGGAATTGAAAATTCATTATTATTTCACTCTTTTCCTCTTTTTAAACATATTTTACTAAGAACCAACATGTTTCCTGTTGAAAATTTCATTGAACTAATAATGAGGGGAGCAAATGGATTATGTTTTGAAGCCGTTAATTATAAGTTCCGTATTGTCTCGGTGCAAGCTTTGGATTACCAAGAGTGGGGGGAATAGCAAGTACATTGTGTTTTGATACAAGAGTTCAAAGATTAAAATATTCTGGGTTATCTTCTTCCTGCGAATAAAACATTATCTTTAGTTTCGACCCGAAGTACATTAATCAGGAGAGTCTTCGTTACAAATACACATGCACGGGCGCATTCACGCATCCGTACATGGTCAAAGCACCGATAATTTTTATTTTTTATTTTTTTTCACGTATAACACCTCTGCTGATGCCTGATGCTATTGTTCCCATCACATGCGTTCGACGGGAGTACATTTTCCAAGAGCCAGTAAGCCAACAGCCATGTCTCACGCACGTAGATGGAAGAAAGGTTCGAATGTTACTGCTATATCAGATATATAAATATCAATAATATTAAAATTTTGATATATATTAATATTTTACTCCTTTTTACCTTAATGTTTAATATGTGTTTTCCAGATCATTTGCTGCACAAGCAATGTGTTTGTACTTTTGCTTATAATTAATTTTTATTTTCCAAAAAATAAAATCTCATATAAAAATATTAAAGTTTGCATTGACATAATGCTTGAGAGCTATAATTAAAAAGTAAAAATACAGAAGAAAAAAGAGTAAAATACTCTACATACTCAGTGCCGGCGGTTTCGCAGTGATAGACTTTACACTGCTACGAATATAGAAGCAATTATATATTCAAGAAGAAAATAACAAAAACACAAAACAAAATTGGCAATGGAGGGAATAAAAAAAAAAAACTAAAAACTCGTACAAAACTTCCCCGTTTTCCGATAAACTCATTCAATACCGCTACCAAAATCAAACAATGACATCATAGCTGATAATGTCCAATAATTTATGAGACATAATCACTCATGTTGCCATTACAGGATCCGACCCGAATATGTCTCCAATATCTTGAAAATGGTCATCGAAATTCCACGCGGAAAATCCGAACCCTAAATCAGTACCCGGATCAGGAAAGAAATCGCCCAACCCACCAAAGTCTTGCTCAAAGATACTCGTCTCTCCGAAATCCAAATTTTCGAGAAAACCCGACCCCGGATCACCAAACCCGAAAATATCCGAATCATTAGGCAACAAACTCTCGAATATCTCTCCTATCCCGCAAGACTTATCCCCGATATCTCGCGTCTCCCCCACGAAATCTCGCGCTTCCTTCCACGACTCCTCCGTACTTCTGGACTCAGTTTCTTCATTCGCCGGAGACGGACACCGGAGGACGGAAGTGGGTGAGCAAACATCTGCGGTTGACTCATCCCCATAGATATACCCGCAGTTCCTTGCGGGGGTTTCCGATTTCTCAAGAGACTTTCTCGAGAAATTGGTGAAAGCATCAGGTCCACGAAGCTGAATGGCTGCGTTGTCGTAGACAATGGCAGCCTCTTCGGCAGTGTCGTATGTGCCCAACCAGAGCCGTATGCGTCGAGAGGGGTCTCGAATCTCAGCCGCCCATTTTCCCCACGGCCGCTGTCTCACTCCTCGGAACTTCTTAGTACTCGTATCTCTCTGCCGTAACGCACTCGACAGCTTCTCAACGGAACGTTTGTTGTTTCTCCGTGATGCTTTAACGGCGTCTTTTGGTAGAACTGACTCAATGCCAATTTCATGAATGTAGCGTTTCACTCTCCTCCGAGGATTCTGAAACGGCTCCTCCTCCGCTTCGTCGCTGGAAGAGTCCGTGGCATCAGGGTCCGTATAAGAGATCCGAATGGTTCTGGGTCGGGTGCACGGGTATTGGGCATTCGGTTCGGGTTTTACTTGCTTGCTATGAGTAGTACAGCGTTGGTTGAACTTGACAGCAGTCATGTCCATTGTTGAGTATCACTGTTTGGCTCTTTTGAGATGTGGTGATACTACATCAACATAGTATATTATAACTCGTTTATATAGGGGGACTGGATAAATGAGAAGGCGGAAAAAAGATGGACTTTTTTTTAGTCAGGGAGAATAAAGATAAAGGACACGTTAAAGAGAAGCTTCAAAAAAATTTGGGCTTTGTATTGTCAAGTGAATTAAAGTTTGAGACTTTGCGGTAAAGAGAGACCAAAAAAGGTGCAAAATCTATACGGAAAGCAGTGAGCAGCGTAGGCACTGTGATTTCCCTATATGTGTATGTCTTGGTATGTGAGTGAAGAGAGAGACCCAGGTGAAAGATTATTATGGAATAAATGAGGCAAGAACAAAACCCTTTTTTGAAATCAATCAATCTGTCATTGTTGTGGTATTAGGTTTGACGTGATTCTTGATGTTTGTGAAGGAAAGAGGGAGTGAAGGAGTTGTGAAGATGAAGAGGTGAAGTGGTTTCGAGTGAAGCAAGATATAGATAAGACAGAGGGGAGGGGGTAGAGAGAGAGAGAGAGAGAGAGGAGAGAGAAATGGTAGAGAAAGGAAATAAGCCCACATGGACGGTCAGCATGTCAATGTAGTCGGTAAAATACTAAACTTGGTTTTAATTTCCGTTTAAATATTTATTAGCTAATCTTTTAATAATTCTTTTCCTTTTCATAACTAAGGAAAACAGTGGTTTCATAGGTGTTATTTCAGAAATTAAAGGGGGACAAAATCAAAGCACGAGGGAAGAATAGATCACTTCTTTTAATATCAATAAGGGAAGCAGTTTATATTTGGTAGAATTAGGAAAGTATAAAATTCTTATATCCTAGCTTTTATTTCCCAAAACAAGAAATATCTAAAAGAATGTCTGTTATATTTGGGAGCGTACAAGGTCACAGACATGGGACCGAAAGAACATTCCATAATATACCAGACCATACATATATATATTGTATAGGAAAAAGGATGCAATTATTACTAAATAATTAAAATAATCTACCATTATCAAAATGATAAAAATTGTAGAAGATGTTCATAGTATGTGTTCTTCCTGTCTTTTGCGGATTGGATCCGGTTCTTAAGAGAGCCTTGCCTTAAAGACCTAACAAAATAGATGGAGTAAGAAAAACAATGAAGGGATAATCCAACAAGATAACTTTGATATTGTGGCTAATGTTGACGGGAGATGGAATGTAAGTGTGATAAAGTATCGAGTAAGAAATAAAGTACACGTGGATCCGATTAATTGAGACCCTTATCTACTCTTTATAAGAGATAAAGTCGAGAGAAATTAAGAAAGCGTATCTTCCATATTGATGGCAAAATTTACGAATTTTGGGATGTGATTGGAAATAGTTGGAAATTACTTTTTATGGTAATTATTTCTATGCAAAGATGTAAGAGCTTCATAGGTCAGAATTGGCTAACTTGGGCCTAAGGTTGAGGTCGGTAGGACTTCAAGGGTCTTCATTTAGTTGAGTCAAATCTTTAGCAACATTCTTAGCAAAGGTTAGTAAGGACCATCAATGACTCGGTTTAGCTTAACTTAAATCTTATTGAAGGTACCCAAGTTGCATGAAGCTTGGTAGTCTTGAAGAGAGGTTGGATTGGACATGGAGAGCTTAGCCTATGCCTTAAACAAGTTAGGTTAAGCTTAGAAGCTCTATGGCCAAAATGATCTATTAAAATGTGTTCACTTAGTAGAGTCCTTATTGCATTCCTTTTTACCTAAAATGATAAATAATAACTCATTTGTAAGACAATGAATAGTGTTCATCGGTGAAATTGCTTTTATTTTTCTAAAGGTACCTAAACCAAAACTAATATATTAAAACCATATCCTCGTATAACAAAACATATTTTTATCATATGCATGTCTATATATACATATCTATTCATTCCTACATTTATGTACCTATAAATGTATATATGTGTGTGTGTATGAGTGTTTTTTTTTTTTTTATCATGTTGTAACATAAAAAATATACATTACATAGAAAATATTACTATGCATGTTTCGTTGTATATGTTTTGCTATATTATAATGGGAAAATGTAGAGAAAGGGCTCACATTTGTGTGAGTTTTGCAAAAATGAATTTAGGTTTTTTAATTGTACATTTAAGGGCCTATGTTTATAAGTTATCCTCTTTGAAGTGTTTCTATTTATTTGCTGTTAATGGAATTTGACATAGTATGAATGGAGGCTCTCAAATAAGGATAATTTATACATATAGGCCTTTAAATTTATATTTGAAAAGTTGAGACCCTTTTTTGTAAAACTACAAAAATATGAGCTTACTTTTTATGTTCTTTTAGGTAAATCATAATTAAATAAATAGAATATTTTACTTATAATATTACCTTTGTACATTTTATTGAATTTATTTTATTCCATTTCTCTTCTAAACTTTTTTCTTTAATAGATAACTATTCATCTATATAGTTTTGAATGCAATTAATATTATGGATAAATGTGGCAAGTAAATCAATTTTCATTAAATATTCAATAATTACAATTAGAAAGCATAAACATTATAATCATATTTTATTTTCATCCATTGACATCCCTATAAATATGAGAAATGATATTAAACTTTCATTATCTCCGATGTTTATACTTTATTTATTTCATTTTTTATGCACATTTTCCTTAAACTAAATCTCAAATAATGCACATTAAATTCAAAATAGGGACAATTTTAAATAATGACGACTCATATACCTAAAATGTTCTTTAATCCAATTACTGTCCAAATAAATTATAGTGTTTGTATATATTTTAATATTAATCATTTAGTCTCTTGAAACTTATTTACTTAATATATTTATTCATAAGTATTATACCATTCCATCCAAAACTATATAGATAAATAATAAAAAAAAAATTAGAGGGGAAATCGAACAAAATTAATTCAATAAAATTTGTAAAGGTAATATTATAAGTAAAATATTCTATTTATTTAATTATGGTTTATTTGGAAAAATGTAAAGTAATGGCCAATGTTTTTTCAATTTTGCAAAAAAGGGTCTTGATTTTTAATCATATGTTTAAGGACATGCATTTATAGATTACCTTCATTTAAAGGCGTCTATGTTATGTCAAATTCTATTAATGGCAAATGGATAGAATCCCTTAAATGAGAATAAATTATAAACATGAGCCCTTAAATGCATAGTCAAAAAATTCAAATCCTTTTCTGCAAAAACTACACAAATATAAACACTTAATATGCATTTTTCCCATATATAACATACCATATATTATTTTGCTTGTTTGGTTAATATTATAATATTATATATTGCTACATATATTGTAAAACCCACAATTTTTATTAAAAGAAAATAGAATATTATATAATGGTATTTAAGTAAATAGTTAAAAAGGGTTAGAGGCAATTTTGGAAACCTAAGAAGTCTAGAAAACCTTTAATATAAAAACCTTCCTTTTAAACCAGTGGTTAGTTCCTTCACTTTATAGAGTGTAAAATAATCTCTCTAATAGAGAGAAGATGGAGGAAATGGAAAGAGCGGAAAACTTTTTGAGGGTAAGTCATTTTTCACTTATGGAGATTATAGAATGTGATAAATCTAATGCTAGAGGGATATTTCTTTGGAGGTTATTTGGATTTTTGAAGATTTTTTATTTTAGAGAACATTCAAACCTCTTAATTGATGAATCCTATGATTTGTGAAGGTAAGTACTGTTTTCTTACAACTAGGATTTGGTAATCTATCTAAATTTAATAATTGAAGTTTTGATTCAAAGGGTTTTGCAAGATGTGAGGTGTAAGGTTTGTTGCTAGTTGCCATGGATATAAGTCAATCAAGTGAACGATTAAGGTATGGATATCTTAAACCTTTTTCTTTATGATTAGTGTTGGGATCTATTGTTTTGTTGTTAATTTCATGGATTTAGGAATACATCTAAGTATTCCATTGTAAAACATTTGAAAATTGCTTAACTAGGTTAAGACTTGTGGTAATAGGATGATCTAAAATTGAATCAAAGGGATTTGGAGTGTTGCAAATTGAAAGATTATGAATTTGGTCTTATAAAATTTTAAGATTGGACCATGAAGTGGAAAATTTAGGGATGAGAGGAATATGGCCTAAGACCATAATTGATATAGATTGCCAAAAAGTTGACATACTATTATCAATATCACACAAACTAAAGGTGGGTCTGAACCTCTGGATGGTCTGAAAATTAAATGGAAGTTGAGGGTTGAGTAGGAGCCTCATGAACCGACGTGGATATTACTTACCGACATTCACACGAACTCAGGTCGCACTTAATATAGCACACAAGTGTAGCCGGAAGCTACTCGCCACTAATCTATACTCATAATGGACTACAGAAATAATTGACTTACAAGGGGAGATGTCTCAAATTTCAATGTTACTTATTGTGCTACTATTACATATTACAAGTATTTATATGGCTTATTTAGAGCAAATCCTAGGTTTATGTAAATTGCAAAGAGGATTTTTACTAGAAAAGGAAAGGTGCACAGTTTATAGGGGTAAATTTATAAAACAGACAAGAAAATATTCAGGTATAGAAAAGGATAGTATGGATGTGTATGGACTGCTCGTTTTATGGTACCAAATGGAGAGGGTATCGAGCAAAACTAACTTACTTGGTGTTAGCTCTACAGTTGGGCATCTTAGAAGCTTGGTAAGTATATGCCTGAAGATTAAGAACTCGGCAATTTGTGATCGGCAGCTCAACTTCGGCAGGTTAGTTGAATGGTGATTTAGCTATGTTAAAGGCACTTGAATCTAAGATGAGAGAAAGCGAAAGCATAGTGAATAACCTGGCATGGCAGATCAGACAATGACTTGCTCCTCAAGGGTCAACTCCCCCTGGGTAGCTTGGCAAACTAAGTTGGCTCATCTTTGAGCTTGTGAGCAAGTAATTAACCTTTGATTCCTATCATCCCATCTATGTTGTTTGAGATTTGGAATCAAATCATGCTCGGTTTTTTATATCTCTTCTACGAGGACATAAGGTTAGAGGTTGGCAATATTGAAGGAGTTCAAGACTCCATATTATTCGAGCAACTCAATTCTATAGGCATTCGGATTGATCTTTTTTAGCACTTAGAAAGGTCCATCGACCCTAGGAGACAACTTGCTTCTCCTTAAAGTTGGGAATTGTTCTTTACTGAGATGGACCTAAACCAAATTATTAAGTTAAAATTCTTTGATCTTCCATCCTTAGCCTCACTTTTCAAGCTTAAAAGCAGCTCGGGTCAGATGTTCTACGACCTTCTGGTGCATAACTTTGATGGCCTCTAACTCAATGATAGCTAACTAGTCTTCTTATTGGCATGGTAGTAGCGTCTAATCCAGTAACTCAAGGTTGTATCCATAGGGGACTTCAAATGGGGACTTGCTTGTAATGTTATGTATAGTTTTGTTATAAGCGAACTCTATTATAGGTAAGCACACATCCCAATCGGTTAGGTTTCAAATGATAGTGACTCTGAGCTGAGTTCCCAATGTTTTGTTAGCAACTTCGGTTTGTTTATTTATTTGAGGATGGTAGTGATGTGCTTAAGAGCTCAGTAATTACTAGGACTTATTATAGGAGATAGGAATCCAATAGGTTCTTCGAGTTAATGAAAAAAATAAAAGGGATAGGTTGGAAAACTGAATGTAGTAGCTTACATGAAGTTACTCAAAGGATATTACTCGCCAGCGAACATGATACGACTTGACACTTCACTTGATGTGATGTATAATCTACTGTTAATGTTCACTTGCCATTAATCTTGAGCAACTCAATAAGGCTAGATAAGAATGTATGGTAAAAGGACTTAGAGAGGAGTATCTCGTAAGAATAAAGATATTCAATGTTTGGAAAGGAATGTAAGATATTCTAGCTACAATAAGAAGGGACTATTTATAATAAGCCTCTAAGGTAACGTTATAAATAAAGAGTGGGTAAATGAGACAAATGATAAAAAGGGAAAAATAGTACAATATTAGAAAAATGGATAAGTGGTAGCTCGTCAATAGGTCAGCACTAAGGAATCTTTAGTACAACTATTGAGCTCATCAGGGGTTGCCGAGATGAATAAGAAATGCTGTAAGTATTAGTAATTGGTTGAAAATGTACTTTACCTAGTAGGGGCCTAGGTCTTGGCATTTGGCATATGGCTTTTGGCATCCAAAGGTTCGAGTAAATAGAGTAGGAGTTGATGTGTAGGGCCTTAGTCCTCATCACTTGATAGATAGGTCTTGGTAAGTGAGTAGTCTGCATCAGCATAAGGGATGGAGCAAAGTAAGGTGTACCAATCTTAAACTCTCAAGGAGTTTAGCCACCATCCTTCTATGTATTGTTTCTCATCCTTAGCAGGTTGACGAGAGAGAATTCTTCTAGTGATTGACCAAAGTCCTCTTAGGCATGCACAAGTAAGTATGCCAAAGGCCAGTACCCCATCATCTCTTCAAGGTTGTTGAAGATTTGCCCTCAAATCTTGATATTTTTCTTTGTCAGGCATATGGGGCGTCAGGTTAGTGATATTGAAGGTGGTAGATACGCCATACCCTTCGAGCAGCTCAATCTAATAGGCATTGTCATTGATACACCTAAAGATCTTGTAAGATTCATCTGCTCTAGGGGATAGTTTGTTTTTCCTCTTTCTAAGGAAGCGTTCTTTGCTAAGGTAAATCTAGACAAGGTCTTTGGGAAAATAAATGACTCGCCTCCTTCCTTAGCTTCCTTGCTCCTTCTATTGGACTATAGTCTTAGCTAGTTGTTCGATAACCTTTTGATGCAACTTGTAGAACTCCTTAGTATATTGCAGGCTGGATTGGCTTTTCCATTAAGTGGTCGATAACCTCAAATACTGACCTTCCTATTGAGCTATGAGCTAAGCGGTTGCAAGCAAACTTAATGATAGGCAAGCATAGATTCTAGTCATGTAAATTCTTCCCAATAACCACTCGTAGGAGGTTACTGATTGTCCAATTTACAACTTTGATTGGGTCGTCTATCTAGGGGTAGCAAAAAGTATTAAACATGAGCTTGGTACTGAACTTCTTCCACAGGGTCCTCTAGAAGAAGCTCATGAACCTTGAGTCATAATCGGACACAACACTTCTTGGCACTCCATACAATCGCACAATTTCCTACATAAAAAGGTTAGCGACAAAGAAAACATCATTAGTTCTATGGCAGTGGATGAAGTGACTCATCTTGCTGAGGTTATGTCTTCTCAACGTTTGGGGAAGGTCGAGCATGAAATCTATGCTTAGGTCAATCTATGACTGCTCAGGTATAGGTAGGGGTATGTACTCTTCATACGGCTCTTTCCTTTCTCCAAAATGGTCGGCTAAGCCTCCAGCATGAGCTTCTCAAATAAGTAGTTCTCTAGTTGAACTACTTGGCATACAGACTTGTTTACCCTTCGTTAGGACCCTTGGCTTAAAGAGAACCCATCTACAACTCCTCTAATGTTGCACTTGGCCACTAATAGCCCAAAATAGGGATCATGTTCACATCAATCGAGTAGGGTGCTAAATCTAAGTACCTTAGCTTATATTGTTGTAATGAGAGTATGACGACGAGAAAGAGCATCAACTATAATGTTAGTACTTCCTCTCTTGTACTGGATGACATAGTAAAAGGATTCTACAAACTCAACCCATTTGGCATGATGCCAAGAAAATTTTTGTTGCCTTCGAAGATATTTGAGAGATTTATGATTTGAGTAGATGTTGAATTCTCTTAGCAGCAAATAGTGTTGCTAGTTTTCTAATGTTTAGACAAGGGCATAGAAATCCTTGTCATATGTTGAATAATTCAGAGCAGCTCCTCTAAGTTTCTAATTGAAATAGGCTATTGGGCGGTACTCCTGCATAAGAATAGCACTAATGTCGATTCTAGATGCATCACACTCCACTTCAAAAACTTTCTTAAAATTTGGTAGGGTAAGTATAGGGGTTGATGTCAATTTGGACTTTATATCTTCAAAGATTTTTTAAGCTTTCTTGGACCACTTAAACTTAAAGTTCTTCCTAATTAGCTCAGTCAGTGGCGCAGTTATGGAACTGAAGTTTTGCGAAGCTAGATCATGAAAACTTTATAGAATGAAGCTAGATCATGAAAGCTTCTGACTTTAGCCTCATTAGTCGGTGTCAGCCTCTCAATAATGGCTTTGACTTCCTCGTCATCAACTCAAATTCCTCCCTTTAAAACAACATATCTAAGGAATACAACCTCGCTTTGGTAGAACATACATTTCTTTAAGTTGCCGAATAATCTCTTGGCTCGGAGAATGTTAAATACTAATCTTAAATGCTTAACATTAGAAGTGAGGTCAATGCTGTAAACTAGAATGTCATCAAAGTATACCATAATGCATTTACCAATCAAAGTTCTTAGAACATGATTCATGAGTCGCATAAAAGTTGTTGGTGCATTGTCATACCAAATGGCATCACCAACCACTTAAACAGACCATCCCTTATTTTGAAGGTCGTTTTCCATTGATCTATAGGTCTTATTTGTATTTGATAATAGCCACTTTTTAGATCAATTTTTGAAAAGATGCGAGCTCTATGCAACTCATCAAGCATATCATCCAATCATGGGATCGAATATCGATATTTAGTAGTAATTTTATTGATGGTACAACTATCAATGTACATTCTCCATGACCCATCTTTTTTTTTGCACTAATACAACTAACACAACATAAGGGCTCATGCTCATTCGAACATATCTATGATCTATTAACTCATCCACTTGTTTCTTCAACTCGGTTGCCCACTTAAGGTTGAGCTTGTAGGCAAGTCGATTTAGAAGAACAACTCTAGGCTGAAGGTCAATACAATATTCAATGCTTCTTAAAGGTGGTAAACCTTTTGGTATCTTGGTAGGAAATAGGTCAGCATACTTCTACAGTAGTTTTTGCACCTCGATAGGTAAGCTTTTGGCTTCTTTCAACTCTAAGAGTTTCTTGACTAATAGAAGTAGACATTCTTCAACCTTGACTTCTTGGGAAAATTGGGTACAGGAAATCACTAAAGACTTCGCTATAATGATCAAGTAATCTTTTCTTGAGACTCCTACACTTCCTTAAGGCTTGTAGGGGTCTGTATAACCTTTTTCCCATCCTTTTGGCACATGTAGGTGTTCCTATACTCATTGTGCAATGCCCTTAAGTCAAATAGCTAGGGTTAGCCAAATAAGATGTATGAAGCACGCATAGGAAAGACATTGCACAATACTTCATCCTTATATTTATCACCAATAGTAATGGATACTCTAACCTGTTTAGCAATGGGTATGCCTCTTTTCTCATTTAGCTAGTGAATCTTATACAGTTTGATGTATAAAAGAGTTGGTAACTTTATAGCCTTAACTACTCCTTCGACTATGACATTGGTACAACTTCCCCATCAACGATCAAGGCACACAGTTTGCCATTAGACTATGCCCTTCACTTATGGATTGAAGCAAGCATCTCAAAGTTAGAACCTTCATTTTGATGAAGTAATAAGAGAGTTTGATTTCATTGGGAATGAAGATCAACCTTGTGTATACAAGAAGGTTAGTGGGAGTGCAATAGTCTTCTTAGTACTTTATGTAGACGACATATTACTCGTTGGAAACAATATTCCTACCTTACAAAATGTCAAAATATGATTAAGAAATTGTTTCTCAATGAAGGACCTAGGTGAAGCTGCTTATATCTTAAGCATTAAAATTTATATGGATAGATCTAGAAGACTTATTAGCTTAAGTCAAAGTACATACATTGACAAGGTACTAAAAAGGCTTAGTATGGATAATTCCAAGAGAGGATTCTTACCAATGTCACATAGAATTAAGTTGAGCAAAGCTCAATGTCTTATTTCTAAGGAAGAACAGGAGCACATGAATAAGATTCCATGTGCTTTGGCCATTGGTTCCATCATGTATGCCACATTATGCACTGGACCAAATGTCACTTATGCTTTGAGCATTACCAGTACCAATCTAATCCAAGTGAAAGTCACTCGATTGCAGTCAAGAACATTCTAAAGTACTTGCGAAGAACTAAGGATTTGCTCTTGATGTATGGAGGACAGGAAGGTGAACTTGTTGTAAATGGTTACATAGATGCTACTTTCTAATATGATACAAATGATTTTTTATCACAATCTGGTTATGTGTTTTGTTTATATGGATGCGCTTTAGGTTAGAAGAGTTCTAAACATGAGACAGCTACTGATTCTACTACAGAGGCTGAATATATAGTAGCATCGAATGTAACTAAAGAAACTATTTAGATCAAGAACTTTATAAGTAGCTTAGGAGTTATTCCTAGCATTGAATATCTAGTGAGCCCATATTATGACAAAAATGGAGCCATTGCACAAGTTAAGGAACCTAGATTACACTAGCAATCCAAACACATAATTAGGTGTTATCATCTCATTCAAGAGATCGTTGATAGAGGAGATGTTAAAATATGTAGAGAACCAACAAAGGACAATGTCACAGGTCTACTAACTAAGCCACTCCCTTGATTTAAGCATGATAGTCATACTAGAGCATTAAGCATTAGATTTATCTCTAAATAAGCCTAGTGCAAGTGGGAGATTGCCAATGATGTGCCGTAAGTCATATGGATTTTATGTAATTTGATTATTCAATTTTATTTTTTTAATGATATGATTCATTTTATTTATCACATTATCATTGGCCTTTTAACATAATAAAATGATTCCTTGAATATTTGTTCTACCTTATGTCATTAAAGTGTGTGACTTTAATAGTAAAACCATAAGGTGATGACAACATTTTCTAAATTATCTATAGTTGCTCATTATATGTGACAATAATGAATTAAGACTAGTATGTTGACTCAATGATAATCATGTTTACTAATTATGGATGAGATATCAATTCAGCACATAAATACATGTAAGAGTACATTGTATTGGATTGGTCCACTGTAAGAGTACCACATAGATCAATTTGATAAGTATTACTTATGTATTGTTATTTTAGTCCTTTAACTTGATGACACCATGGATTCCTACATGGTAACTTCCATGTTTCGATTCAATTCTTTATCATTTTTTTAACCAGATGATTATAAGACTGTGATTGGATATAGAGTAAACTATGTAGAGGAGTGAGTGTTTGTAAAGAAATTTGTCCATCCATTAATTTGAGAGAGATATCTTTTAGGCCTCTTGAAGAGTAAGACTAAGAAAATACATAGCTATGCTCAAATAAATTGATAAGGAGTTATCAATGTCATTTGTTTAAGTTAGTTGAACTTTGAATTCAAGAAACAAGTGATTGAATAATATAAGAGTGTCCTCATCCATACCTTATGTTTAATCATTAAACATATCCATACCTTATGTTTAATCATTAAATATTTTGTGACAAATGGACTTAATAACTGACTATTTAATAGGTAGAGTCAAATTACCGACTTTTACTTAATTTGGTAGGTATAATGTGTTACTAGAGGCTACTTATATCTTATAGGTCTAAAAAGAGTTTTAGGTCTGCTGCCAACATTAGGTGAACCTATAGGGTCGCATACAAAACTAATGGGCTATGGGAATTATTGAAATATCTATTATTCTTAAATAGTTTACGAATGACAAATAATGACATTTATTATTTTTAGAGAAAGAATAATAAATGATAATACATTATATATTATCTTCAATATCTCGCAATATATCTCTTAATATCTTCAAGAAGATATTATCATTTCTCTATATATAGATAAAGGCATCTCTCTATTATGAGATATTATTGTTTCTCTAACCAATTTATGTTAGGACGTCTAGGGTGTTTGGAACAATTTAAGGCTTTTAGACAATTTTGTTTGAATTGAATCAAATTTTAATATAAGGTTATAAAAGTTAGATGACGAATGCTAGTAGGATTAATTTCTCAAAATAGTGTATACATAATATTTAATTTTAATAAATTGTATTTTTATTGGGTATGTTTGTTAATTCTTAGAAACTTGATGTTAAAGCCCTAAAATATAATGAGCCACTACAGATAAATTATATATGTAATAAAATTATTATGGAACATAAAATAACATATGAAATATATACATATGGGTTGTGTGTAATTTTTATACATACAATTAGAACTAAAACTAATTAAGATACTCGAAAATAGCACTTTTAGGCTAAAATAAGTCATTAAATTATTACAAATTAATAAAGAATTTACAAAGGACAATAAGGTAGCTAGAAATCATCTTAGTAGGCATGTGTCTTCAAATGGATAGGTGTTGGAGATAGGGAAGAGAACTTCATGCAATATAAAAGCTTAGAATTTGGAAGAGAGAGAAAGAAAAATTCATTTTCACCATCCTTAAGCTTAGAAAATCTAGAAAATCCTCTCAAACATATTGTTTATGCAAAGTGAAGTTTATGAAAAATCTAAGTGAGTTGAAGTGATCACAGAACTAATATTTGGAAAAATAACAAAATTGAAGTTTGGTTTGAGGAAATAGAAGGAGAAATGGTGTAGAGGAAATTTGAGAGCCAACCATCGCCACCAGGTTATAGAGCACCCAGCGGCTAGGTCGATTGATAAGGGCATAGCCGTTGACGGTAGCTAGAATGGCCAAATTTGGTGAGGTATCTTTTTAATCTGATTTTGAGTAAATTTGGAAAAATTTAGAAATGCTTAGAAAATTTTGAAAAATTATTCCTACATATTTTTATGCATAGAATCTAGGAAAAATAATATTTTGTATAAATTTGGTAGTTATCATATACATTCTTAAGAAATCAAACAATTTTCGATATTGAAATAAATGGGGTTAATGACATAGTTTTTACTTCAAATTTTTTTTTATAAACTATCCTAAGTTAATACTAAATTTTTCTACTACTAGGGCTTATAACATTCTCTACTTCCCCTTAGATCTTCTAAGTGTACCTAAGTAGTTACAAGTTCATTTCCTTAATCTTGTAAGTTAGTATAAAGAAAAGTTAATATGATTTAATTATCATATAATCTTTTACTTATATCTATAAGATATACATACATCTAAAGTCTACATCTTTTAACTACCCATTTATTATCCACTTATTACTACCCACTCTCAATATGCTCTTATAATGTCTACTTCTTTTAATTATATCACTTCAAAGCAAGTTCACTAAAACTACGCTTTAACACTAACTCAAAACTATCATGCCTTGAAGCGGCAAAATCAAAATAGTTCCATTATGCAAACCACTCTAGGATAGAAATTAAATATACAATCGCTATCTTAGATCTGATTTACATAAGATGTTTACGATTAACACGCTTTGAAATAAATAGTTTATATATATAACATATTATTTACCTATGAAATTATGAAAAATTCATATTACCACTAAAATAACTCAAATATATTTACAAGATTTAGTAACTTAATCATAATCTACTTAAGTAATACATAAATTGATGCTAAAAGCTTTAAAGATAAAATCCAAACTAGAGAGTGTAATTGATCCTCAGGTTTTTATCCTCACTCTCTAAGATCTAGTAGTTACTAGCATTAGAGTAGTTATATGGCCGCTAATTAACTAGCACCTACAACAACATCTATAGAAATATGAGCAACCATTTGCTCAGTAAGTTGAAACGAAGACTTAAAACTACATATCAAACACAATTAAAGCTATCAACCAAATTAGTTAGCTATAAAGCATGTACAAGCAAATGTCATCATAAGACGTTATCTGGTTCACTATGAGATTAGAAGAATTACACCCATTCTAATTCGAGTTGAGGAGTTTCTATGTTTATGAAATAGCTCACAACCAAACTCAAGTCTGTGCAATGGAGACACTACTCCTCTCGCAACTACTTTTGAACCATTTACTTTACCCTTGCTGCAACCTCTTCTCTAGTCACTTAATTCAATTAAGGATAAAGAAGGGACCCATTATGTTATCCAATACTATCCCTTTCAAAGAGGTCTGTATTTAGCTAAAGAACCCTAACATCTCCTCTAATGGGTTACTATGTAAGTCCGTTTTAGGCTTACAAGTCATAAACTTAGTTAGGACTAGTTTAAGGTGTTTAATCAATTCAAACAAATCACATTAATACAAGTCAGAACAGTAAACTAGAATCATATAATCAAATTAAAAAACATGCACTATAAAATAGTACTCCAAAATACAGTAACATATAATCCTAACTTACCTGGATTTCCTACTTGCTCACTCAATGTATGACTTACACAAGCCATCGCTGAGAATCCCTATAATATAAATGTTGTTTTAATTCTCATATAACTATTATAGATAGGTTTAATTTTATAGTATAGATTATGATTTTCTTTAGTTTAGGGTCATACTATATTAGTGATTTACGTTTAGGTCTCTTAAGATTACTTCTCTTGTTCAGTTAGGTTTCGAATTTGCTTCTTACTCCGATTCCAATTCAACTTCCAAATTAAGTTATAATTTACCTTTTATTACCCTTTGTTTGTAAGTCTTTTAAATGCCTTTTAATCTTTTCTTATGGTTTATTTAACAAGTATAATCTAATCTTTGGTTTAGGTTTATGACTTACTATATAACATACCTATATTAACCTTAATTCTATTTCTACTTCCTAATCAGTTTCTGATTTAGAAATTGTCCACATTTTAACATACCACTCATACATATGTGCGTGTGTATACATATATATATATAATTTAAATTTTTAGTTTAAAATTATAATTTTACTCAATTATTTAAATTTTGTATTTCCTATGACTAAATTAGTTTTAGTCCAGTTTTTCAGTCAATTTCTAAATTGGTTTATGAATTAAGTTTTGTTTTAGCTTTTGGTTACTATTTTTATTTGTAAACTCTACGAATTCCTTCTAAATCATTATGTAAAATTCATTTAACTATACTTAGAGATCCTAAATTTCTGTTTTAGCTTCTAATCAATATTTTAGTCAATATAGTACACTATATTCATAATTTAACTACTGTTTTTGTTCTCGATGTGAGTATAACCTATATTTTTCACCTAATTTCCTAAATTCACATTCTAAATCAGATTTATTATATATTATTATTATCATACTATAAATTTTGATATATTAGTTTCTATTCATTAATTTCCAATATTTGCATATTACCTATTATTACCCAATATGTACAAAATATGTACAACTAACATTCATAACACTTCAAATATTATCTCTTATCACTAACTAACATTCCAAAACACTTAATTACACCCTAACTCAGAATACAAACCAAACTAACCTTAAATCATAACTTAACTTAATTATTTGCTTTTACACGTTATTCATTTATTATTATTACCCAATATGTATCATACACATAATTAACACTCTAACTCCCCCAATATCATCCTACATCAATGATTAACACCTAAGGATATCTAACAACATACTAAATCATAATTTTTAATAAATTAACCTTAAATTGAAAAATTAAGCCCATTAATTACTTTTTATGCAAGATTTTGGGGCTTAAAAATTAAGTAAAAATTTAGAAAAATAATTTTAATAAAAAATATTCGTAGTACTATAATATATATCCTAAATAGTCTATGCAAAAATTTTGAAGTAAAAAATACACTATTTAAGTCATTTAAATCTGTATCGAAAATTGGTTCGGGTTTAAGGATTTCTCAAGCATTGTATATTTAGAGATCTAATTTTATCAATCTAAATTTTTTTCCTAAATCAGCATACATAAAAACCTCAAAATACTAAATTTCATAATTTTTCATAACTATTTTATATTTTTAATAAATTAAACAAAATTGAATCAAGATTCAGAACTCACCAACGTTGATGTCTCTAGCTACTACTAACCACCATGGCCTTGTCACCTAGCCTAAGCACTACCTCCATCATCCAATGGTGATGGCAGTCCACTCCTAGGTGGTCATGGGTCATGTCTTACTTCCTAATGCCCTAAATATACTATATTTTGCTAATTTTTCTTAAAATTAGTTTATATCATTTTCTCACCTCTCTATGTTTTTTTGGCTTCCTAATTGTCTAAACTAAGTTTTGGTAGGGGTTTTCTGATTTTTATGGAAGGGTTTTAGGTTTTCTTTTAATTTTGGATTACTAAGTGTCCTTACCTTTTTTTTTTTTCACTTTCTAGTTGGTTAATTTTTATTGGTTGAATTCCATTCTCCATTTCCAATTTGCTATGCTCCATTTCTAGATTATTCCATATTTTTTCCAGCATTTTTATTTATTTATTTTTATAATTTTTATGAATTTTCTTTAATTATTTAGTGTTATTTTAGCTTAATTTGGGTATTTTAAGTAATTTCATATATTCTTACGTATACATAAATAAATATATAGTACAAATAAATACTCTTAAATATTATTTGTATTATTTTATAATTTTTAGAATACATATAATTTATCTCTATTGATTTTTTATTTACCGGAACTCATTTTATATGTTTTCGATAAACAATGAGTAATATACTTATAATTCAATATTATAATATTTAATTAATTTATTACTTGTTTTCCCAAATCTAAACTCATAAGATCATTTTTATTAATATTTCTAGTTTTATCGCAAAATTTGGGTTTGATAAGATAATTTATCCAATTGCCTTAAATTTCATGTACCAATTCCTGAATATCTGATTGTAAGGCTTATATTTTCATCTCACCTTTAAAAAGTTTTGTACTCAGAACTTCTGTATGATTAAGGTTTTAGTAGTAAATGCTTGTTTCTAATTATTATATGTTGATAATTTGGGTGTGTTGAAAGTCATTCTTATTTACTAAGTGTTTTAGCATCCTAAAGCTGTTTTGTTGGTATAAGTATATGTTTACCTATATAATGTTTCTACTTTCACTTCTGAACTTGATTATCCAATATTTTAGGAGTTCCCTTCTAAAATTAATTAATATCTCATTTCTGTCTCTTTAGCCTCTAGAAAATTTAATGTTTCACTTAGTTGTATTTTCAATTTTTATGTCCAATGAGTTAAGTTTTCTCTATTCGATATTACTTTTACGGAAGCTTCTATAACTAAATTCCTAGGCTCCTACTTCTAAGATCGATAGAACAATCTTGCTTATTCTAAGTCCTTCGCAACCTTATGAAATAACTTTATGGTTTAGGTGTTTTATCTATAATTCTTCTTAAATTAGATGGGTACATATACTATCTATAATTTTCTTGATTTTGTAGGTCTAAATTAATTAAAACCCTCATTGAATTTTTAGTTTAAACAGATTCCACTTTTTATTAGCTTTCTTTCTTGCTTACCTTAGTTCTCATACAAGTTTTCAAATATATTAATTTTAGGTCTATTAGAGGCTAAATTTCAGTTTTCTATTTTACATTCTTCTTCTTCCATCATTAAATAAATCTACTTGTGGCTTCTAGATATAACTCTTGATCATTTCCTAATCTAAGGATATTTTGAATTTATTAATTTTTAGCTAAATCGTTTATTGTCTCAAGATTTATTATTATGCTTATGTATCTAATACTTTATAGGGTTGTCCTCAGCTTCTAAATTTCTTATAATTTTCTTATAAATACTTCTATTTATCATGTTTATATTAACTTCAACCGGTTCTAAGTATAAAGATTTTGACTACTACTTATGTTACCATTGTGATAAGGATTAATGTTCATAATTTTTCTAAGAATAATTTGCAATCAATGACGTTAATATTAGGTGTTTATATAGACATAGGTTATTGGTTTTGCCTTTGATCATTCATATATTATGCCATTTCAAATGTCAAGTTTAATTGTTTGGATCATATTACAATTACATTAATTGTTTAAGTTGTCAAAAGTAATACTTTGCTCTTGGTTGTATAAGTATGCATGTGGAAGTGTTAGTTGGAGTCATGAGGAAAATTTTAAGATGTGAAGTTTGTTTGCTTTGGTTTGATTTCCATTTCTTATTATTAGTTAGTTTATCCTTTATCTTTGCATGTCACATCTCTGAGTGTTATTTGTTACTTATTTAGTTCCATAATCCCTTATACTTAATATATCTTAGCATAATTATACCAGTAAGAATGAGTGGCAAATCTTAACCTTCCATTAGCTCGGACTCTACCATGTCAATCAACAACTAACTTAACTTAGCTCAATACATTTGACTCAATTGAACTCAATTGGGCCCTAACACTCTGACATAGACGATATAGATTTTCCATTTCTTCACAATTGAATATTCATGCTAATACACATGAAGATACTATTTTGACAACTTTGTTGTATCTTGTTACAATTACTCAGTATTTTATTGTTGGAATCACTATTTCTTTATTAATTCAAATTCACATTTGTTATAGTATTCTCATTTTCACATTCATTGCCCATTATTGAGGATTGAGGGTCAAGTTTTATTTCATTTATAGTGATTTTATGTTATCATTATAGTTATGATTATGGTATTTTGCTATTCGTATTGACATCGTTGTCCTTGAGTTTGATGGTTAAGACGAACCGATGGGGTTTTGATTTTCAAGATTAAGTTTTACCCTTAAATTCGAGGTCATCATTTGATTACATTTTTATCAGGATGTTCAGGGATTCGATCATGATGTTCATTAAACAAAATTTGGCTCCTGTAAGTAGGTTTGTATGTAGTGGGGGTGATGAATATTTTGTAGGGTAAAGAGGAAGAGAATGGTAAGAAGTAATTAACTTGGCTCTAATTTATTTATAACTAGATTCATGTGGTATAAGGGAGGAAGAGGGATATTCTTTAAAGTTGATCTTATATATTAAAAGAGTTGAGTTGATGTTTGAGTTGGTTTCGAGTGATTTACTATCTTTTCCATCCTAACTCTCAACTAAGTTTTATAGTTAGAATTATCATTTATGATCAACTAAGTGTACATATAGGTATATATATATATACACATGATTCATACATATTAGAGTTCGAAATTATTCTGAAAGATATATTTTGTTCACAATTAAATTACATTGATTTCCAATAATTGCATATTGATTCCTAGTTATGTAATATATATTGATAAAGACATCAATCTTAATTATATCCAAATGCATAACTACAAACACCTCTAAAAGCAAGTGATCTCTTTAATTTAGAATTTATGATGTACCTAATAGATATTGAGAATTTATACATTATTGAAATTAATAATATTAGATTAACAAAAGAATTCTCTTCTCAGTTGGAAGTTACTAGGGTATATGTGATTTTATGAAAAGTGTTTAAATGAGTTCTTAAAGCTCAATATAAGTACGTATCGAAACTAACAATTTTTTTTTTCTAATTATCTAAGTGAGTAGTGACTCTCACCCACTCTACTAGTCTGCTTAATCTAACACTAAAATTAGTACAGTTCTAAACTCTGCTTATCAATCGCTGTACTCATCGACTCATCAACTTTACATGCATCTAAATTTATATTCTTTATTTCACTCTTATACTTATACTCATTAACAATGTCCTAATTAGGGATGTGTTCTTAGAGCTACCTGGAATAAGAAATACATTATCTTTGGCTTCTATTTCCTACCTTCTACATTAACTTTGTAGTTCTAACTCCATTGGGTTTTACTACGTAATTATCTTCTACTACAGCTTCTATAAGGTCAGTGTTAGGTTTTATCTTACCTTCTATAGAAGGTTCTACAAGATTTCCTTATGTGATTCTACTTTACCCTTTCAATTAAACTCCATTTGCTAAGCTTTCTTTATAAGATTCTACATAAGGTTCTATGATTTCTGGAAATAACCTTCGTCAAATCTTTACCTAAGGTTCTACAAGTTCATCTATACATGTTTATAGTGTTTTACTTATGTTTCAACAAGAGCTTCTATTGCTAGATGCTATAACATTCTCTACTTCCCTTTAGATCTTCTAAGTATACCTAAAGAGTTACAAATTCATTTCCGTAATCTTGTAAGTTAGTATAAAGAAAAGTTAATATGATTTATTATCATATAGTCTTTTACTTATATCTATAAGATATACATATACCTAAAGTTTACATCTTTTAACTACCTATATATTACTCACTTATTACTACTTACTCTCAATATACTCTTATAATGTCTACTTTTTTTAATTATATCACTTCAAAGCATGTTCATTAAAACTATGCTTTGATACTAACTTAGAATTTTCACGTCTCGAAGCAACAAAGTCATAACATTTTCACTGTATAAACCATTCTAAAATAGAAGTTGACCTTACAACCATCATCTTATACCTAATTTATACAATGCATCTATGACTAACCCATTTTGAAATAAATAGTTCATAAATTAAACATATTATTTACTTATGAAATTATGAAAAATTCATATTTCTACTAAAATAACTCGAATATATTTACAAGATTTAGTAATTTAATCATAATCTACTTAAGTAATATATAAATTGATATTAAAAACTTTGAAGATAAAATCCAAACTTGAGAGTATAATTGATCCTTAGGTTTTTATCCTCACTCCCTAGGATCTAGTAGTTGGTCGCTTTGGGGTAGTTATATGGTCGCTTATTAGCTAGCACCTACAACAATATCTATAGGAATATGAGCAATTAACCACTTAGTAAGTTAGGATAGAGACTAAAACTATACATCAAACATAATCAAGGTTATCAACCAAATTAATTAGACATAATACATATATAAGTAAATGTCATCGCATGACAATATTTGGTTCGTTGTAAGATTAGAAGAATTACACCCACTCTAATATGAGTTAAGAAGTTTCCATATTTATGCAATAATTCATATCCAAACCTAGGCTTATACAATGGAGACACCGTTCCTTCTGTGACTACCTTCAAACTATTGACTTCATCCTTACCATAACATTCTCTCCTGTCACTTAGTTCAATCAAGGATGAAAAAGGGACCCATTATGCTATCCAGTGATATTCCTTTTGAAGGGGTTGGTATTTGGCTGAAAAACCCTAACATCTCTCCTAATGGGTTGCTATGTAGGTCCGTTTTGGACTTATAAGTCATAAACTTAGTTAGGTCCAATTTAGGGTATTCAATCAATTCAAACAAATCACACAAATATAAGTCAGAACAGTAAACCAAAATCATATAATCAAATTTAGAAACATACATACACAAGCATGCACACAGTTAACTATCTAACAAACATAATTAAGTATAATCTTAAATCTTCGAGTATTATAAAATAGTACTCTAAAATACAGTAACATATTAATCCCAACTTATCTAGATTTCTTGCTTGCTCACTCAAGGTGTGACTCACACAAGCCATCACTGATAATCCCAATAATACAAAGGTTGCTTTTGTTCTTGTATAACTACTTTAGATAAGTTTTATTCTATAGTATAGATTATGATTATCTTTAGATTAGGATCTTACTATATCTAGTGATTTACGTCTAAGTCTCTCAGTATTACTTCTTTTGTTCAATTAAGTTTTGAATTTGCTTCTTATTCTAATTCCGATTCAACTTCTGAATTAGGTTCTAATTTACCTTTCTATTACCCTTTGTTTATAAGTCTTTTAAATACCTTTTAATCTTTCCTTACGGTTTATTTAACAAGTATAATCTAATCATTGGTTTAGGTTTTTTACTTACTATTTAACATACCTAAATTAATCCTAATTCTATTTCTACTTCCAAATTAGTTTTTTATTAAAAAATTTTCCATATTTTAACATACTACTCATACATATGTGTGTATATTTATATAAACTTTAAATTTTTAGTTTTTAGTTTAAAATTATGATTTTACTTAATTATTTAAGTTATGTATTTCTCATTACTAAACTAGTTTCTAATTTAATTTCTAAATTAGTTTATGAATTAAGTTTTGTTTTAACTTCTAGTTACTGTTTTTATTTATAAACTCTAAAAATTCCTTTTGAATCATTATGTGAAATTTATCTAACTATATTTAGGGATCCTAAATTTCTATTTTAGCCTATAACTAGTATCTTAATCGATACGGTACATTATATTCATAATTTAACTACCATTTTTATTCTTGATGTGAGCATAACCTATATTTTTCACCTAATTTCCTAAATTCACATTCCAAATGAGATTTATTATATATTATTATTATTATCATATTATAAATTTTGACAAATTAGTTTATATTCATTAATTTCTTATATTTGTATATTACCTATTATTACCTAATATATACATAATATACACAACTAATATTCCCAACACTTCAAATATTATCTCTCATCACTAACTAACATTCCAATATACTTATTTACACCCTAAATTAGAATATAAACCAAACTAACCCTAAATCATAAATTAACTCAATTATTTATTTTTACCCATTATTCATTCATTATTATTACCTAATATGCATAATACATATAATTAACACTCCAACTCCCCAAATATCATCCTACATTAGTAATTAACACTTAAGGATATCTAACAACATACTAAATCAAAATTTTCAATAAATAAATCTTAAATTGAATAATTAAGCCCACTAATTACCTTTTATGCATGATTTTGTAGCCTAAAAATTAAATACAAATTTAGAAAATTAATTTTAAGAAAAACTCTTCATAGCACTATAATATATATCTCAAATAGTAAAAACTACAATATTAAATTCGTTTAAATTAGTATCGAAAATTAGTTCAAGTTTATGGATTTCCTAAGCATTGTATATCTAAGGATCTAATTTAATCAATATAACATTTTTCTTGAAATCTACATACATAAAAATCTCAAAATACCAAATTTCATAGTTTTTCATAATTATTTTATATTTTTAATAAGTTAAACAAAATCGAAGCAAGATTTGAAACTCACCAACATTGATGTCTCTAGCCACCGCTGGCCACCATGGCCCTGTTAGCCAACCTAAGCTTTACCTCTACCATCCAATGGTGGTGACAGTTTACTCCTAGGTGATCGTCGATCTTGTCTTACTTCCTAATTCCCTAACTACACTATATTTTGTAAATTTTTCTTAAAATTGATTTCTCTCATTTTCTCACCTCTCCCTATTTTTTTTCTAGCTTCCTAATTGTCTAAACTAAGTTTTGGTAGGGGTCTTTTGATTTTTTATTGGAAGGTTTTCGGTGTTCTTTTAATTTTAGATTGCTAAGTGTCCTTACCTTCTTTTTTTTTCACTTTATAATTGGTTAATTTTTATTGGTTGAATTCTACTCTCAATTTCCAATTTGCCATGCCCCGTTTCCAAACCATTCCATATTTTTCTAGCATTTTTTCTTTATTTTTTATAATACTTATGAATTTTATTTAATTATTTAGTGTTATTTTAGCTTAGTTTAGGTGTTTTAAGTAATTTAACGTATTTTTACCTATACATAAATACATCTATAGTATAAATAAGTACTACTAAATATTAGTTGTATTATTTTATGATTTTTAGTATATATATAATATATCTATATTTGTTTGTTAGTTATCAAAACCCATTTTATGCGTTTATAATAAATAACAAGTAATATACTTATAATTTAATATTATAATATTTAATTAATTTACTACTTATTTTCCTATATCCAAGCTCATGGAATTACTTTTATTAGCATTTCTAAATTTTTCGTAAAATTTGGGCTTAATTAGACAATTTATCCAATCATTCTAAATTTTACGTACCGACTCTTGAACATCTAATTACGGGGCTTACAAAATCTGTGTTTCATAACCATGAAACTTAATAGATGGGGCTGATGTGGTGTTTTGGTTTATATGAGATCGAAATCATGAATATTCCTTTATTGTTTGTGAACTGGGATATATATATATATATTTAGAATTAGTAAGTTTGCTGATTGTGATATATTGTATATTAATGCATATCACTTGTGTAATTGCATGGCATGTGCTTGTGCATATGGTATTTACGTATTGGGCATTAGCTAATTCTTTATTTTTTACATATGCAAATATTTAAGTTGTAATTATAGAGTTTGATGGATTTGGAGAAGTATGCTAAGATGTCAAGGAGGGGGAGCAATGATTAGGAATATGACTGAGAATAGAAGAGGAAAAAAAAAAAAACAAAATATGTGTAAGCTCTCAAAATTGAGTTTAAGACAATCAAGTTTAGATTTAAGGCTTTTAAAAAAACTTATCCCGTTAAACTCAAACTTTACAACTAAGATAGAAAAGTTAGTCAAGATAATACAGTGAAGTTAGATTTTAGAAATAATAACCCAAAATCCCTATTTTTCCCTTAAAAGTAGGAATATTTAATATAAGACTAAAATGCTCGAAGCTCTTAAAATCGAGCTCAAATTGCAATGAGAACTTAGAGATAAATTAATTGAGCTATAAAATAAGATAATATAATATAATTTACTATATGAATATACACGTAATTTTATGAGTATACTCAGTATAAATAATAATTATATCCATAAATTAATCCTAAATTATGTAATTATATATATATATTGTATTAAATTCATGAAATTAACTTTAGAATATATCATAAAAATAAAAGATATATTAGAAACTTAATTATATGAGTAAAGTTTTATATTACATGTGATATGTACTCGTATATTACTAAATAACTAAATATTAATAAAATACACCTTAAATACTAAAATAATTGAAATCCTATCCTAATAAAACGATTTGCAACTGGAAATTTTGGAGACTCGCCATGGCATGCTATGGATTCAAAATGGTGATGAATCGAAAGTGATTCATTAGAAAGGAGTTAGCACCTACTTACATTAATGAAGTAAAAGCAAAAGGAAAAAATAAGAAAAATTATAAAAGGCAGCAACTGACTTCCAATTGAATAAATAAGCTTCCTTACATCTCTCTCCAACTATTCAAACCAGAAACAACAGAAATAAAAATTTAGAAAAAATCGTGGAAAAATATAGGAAAAACAGAGCAATTACGAAGCCGAGCTAGTTCTTAGGGTGTCATTTGATCTGCTATTGAGCCACTCCACCACCAAGGAGTACCTTTAGTGCCTAGGTATTCCAATACACCTCCACCACCTTATGGCTACCAGAGTCACCAAGAACAGCTAGGTCAAAATTCTACCCTATTTTTCAATAATTTTTAAAAATTAGTAAATCCACCCAGAAAATTATGAAAAAAATTATGCTTGGGTTATTTTGAACATGCTTTCACCTGATATTTTTATTTTTGAAAAATTCATAATATTTAATATACTTTTTTAAGAAATATACTATTCATCCGAATTTAAATTTGTAAAATAAATGTACTAAATGATGTCGTTTTTAACTGAAAATTTTTATGTAGGATGTTTATAATATATAGATAATTGCTACATAGCCTGAATTTTTATTTGAATATTTTTAATATTGCATTTTGGCCTAAAAGTAGCTCAAAAATGGGCTAAAATTATGAATTAAATAGGAAATTATGAAATTAATTGATGAAATAGACATGTACTAATCTCTAATGAATAATAACAGTATTGAGTCAGAGTGAAATTAATTTTTGTAAAAATAATCATAATTAGGTAATTTATGATAATTTAGGAGTAAAATGGTCAATATGAATATATAGGCGATAAGTCGAAAACATGAAACCAAGTGATAATTGAATTCCCCATATTTTTAAGAGTCTATATAATTTTGGGGGGAATTATTTGGTAACCCGAACTATTTATTATGAATTTACTAAGTAAAATAGCTTAATTAACAAGTTAGGGTGTATTTTTAATATTAATAAGCTAGAATGAATTGAATAGTTAAATAAAATATATATATATATATGATTGCTAATCAAATTGGATTAAATGAATATTTTATTATATTTATTTATATTTTCTAATCGGGATATACTTTAGGTATATTAGAGTTGGATAATACTTATATTGTAAAGATATGTAAACGATTAGATAAAATACAATTTAATAACGTAAATTACGTATAATACGATCATATTTATATAATTACATATAACTATATTAAAAACTCGAACTACCTGTTAAAAGTTGTTTTTAGAAATAGGATTTATAAAACGTATCGTTAGGTTTGTACGAATCTAACAACCCTAATTTTATTAAAATCGGATAACCTTAAGTAATTTAATCTATAACTTTATCATATTCAAGAATGTACTTATTTCGGTAACCTTACTTTAATCAAAACGTGAAATAATAAATTAAAAATACATTTTTATATGATCGAAACAATATATAATACGTAATAGTATATATGATGTACAGTATTAATAATTAATAACTTAATTCGATATGTAGTGATAACACGACTATATATTATGGAAAAAGTGATAATAATATATATATATTTATATATAACCGTCTTAGATTAAACTCTAATGTTTTTGTAATTATTACGAAAATTGAATTTGGATCTTTTATGTAAATAGGATCTTCCAGTACAAAGACAGTTGACGATTCATGTCAGCAGTAGTGAACGTTTAAACAGGTAAGTAGGGATTGTAGCTTCACCGCTTTTTAGGATACTGTTTAAAGTATCTGGAGACTCAAGAGTACTTCTGGCTGTGTTTATAGTTAGTTGATTGTGCGCATGCTGTGTGTGTGGATGATACTCAATTGTGATAAGAGTTCAACTACTTGGTGTGCTGTTCTACTTGTTTGCATTGATTTTGTATTGTATGAATTTGTTGCCCACCTTTAATTCAAACTAACGTTTATTCGACTAAAATGAAACTGGATATACATAACACTCATTAGGGGAAACGATTAAGAGTATCAGGCCAAATACCAACTTTTTTCGATAATGATAGTTAAAATGGCCATTTCCCTATCCTTAGTCGAAATAAGTAACATGCGAGGAGGTTGCACCAAGGTTGAGAGCCATGGTTCGACGGCAGTCATGGGAGGAGGGTGTTCTCCATTGCACAAGCCCGGGTTTGGTCTGACTTAAGTTGCACTGAAACTCCTCAATCTGGGTTAGAGTGGATGTAATTTCTCTAACCTTACAGTAGACTGGATAACATTGTGAGATATCTCATTTGATTGATAGCATTGCATTTCATTATAATTATTAACCTTATTGGTGTTTGTATAGTATTGTTCTGACTTTGTCCCACTTACTGAGCTAGTTGTGCTCAAATCCCTATAGACTCTTTTGTAGGTATTGAGTGAGGTCAGGATATTCAAATACCACCGTTTCCATGTTAGTATACTGCTGTTTGGGAAAGTGATGATAAAGGAATCAAATGAACTTGGGCTTTTG
Organism: Lumnitzera racemosa; assembly: GCA_024138005.1. NCBI lineage: Eukaryota > Viridiplantae > Streptophyta > Magnoliopsida > Myrtales > Combretaceae > Lumnitzera > Lumnitzera racemosa. The sequence continues at coordinate 18,212,296 of JAMXBC010000001.1, forward strand.
ACTTTGTTTTTGAGTTTTTCAAGAAACTAATTAGGAAATTCCCTAAGAGCCCACTAGTTTCCAAACTTATTGCATATAAACTGTAAAGCCTGTGGCTTTTAATAAACTCTTATTCTAAACTTTACCTTTAGACATAAAACGTTTATGTAAATACTATTGTAGAACTAGACAACAAGTTATATAGAACAAGTATTTTGTAAAGCTCTACCATAGGTTTGGTTATTAATAGGTGTCAGAATAGACGTTTCAAGCTGGTTAAGTTGTGTACGCCTTATGTGAACTGTATCTATGATAGCAGTTGTGAGGGTCGCTTCTATCTTAAGTTAGTTTACACGGCGAGATTGTTGTAAGCCCCACAATCAATCACTCAAGGCTTCGATCAATTAAAAGATTCGATCGAGCCTAAATTATAAGTAAAGTTAGAAATATTAGCAAAATAATCCCGTAAGTTTGAATTTAAGAAAATAAGCAATAAAATAAAAGAATAAAAAATTTCCAAATTTTAAGTATATAACTCGTTATTTATCGAAAATGCGTAAAATGCATTCCGATAATTAACGAATCGCTAGAGATAAATTATATGTATACTAAAAATCATAAAATGAACTAAATATTATTTAAAAATATTTATTTGTACTATATATGAATTTACATATATGTAGAAATACGTGTAATTACTAAAAATACATGAAATTTGCTAAAATAATACTAAATAATTAAAGAAAATTTATAATTAATTAAGAAAAAATAAATAAAAATCAGAAAAAATAAGGAATAATCCAAAATTGGGTCATGGCAGCTGGGGAAAATAAGAAAAAAATCAGCCAATTAAATTAGAGCAACACAAAAACCAAAAATTAAGGGATTTGGACAATGTCTTGTCCAATTTCATGCACATTAATTACCACAAAGCTCTATAAATACCCCAAATTTTTCAAAAGCTCATTTAGGCAGTTTAGAGAGTGAGAAAAATAGAGAGCTTTGAAAATTCAAGAGAAAAACCAAAGAAATAAAAAAGAAAAGGAAAATTGTACAGTTAAGGCCATAAAGGGGAACCGACATCTGACGAGCAGCTGGGAGTGGACGGCCACCACCACCACAGGGTGGTATAGTGCCTGGACCAGTCGACAAGGCCACGACGGCTGGCCGTAGTCGAAGCCACCCAGACTAGTGAGTACGATTTTCGGCCCGATTTTATGTAATTTTTTAAAAATAGTAAATATTCTTAGAAAATTATGAAACTTGTTATTCTAGAATATTTTTGTATGTATTTTTTAGGAAAAATATTGTTTTGATGAAAATATGTCCTGTGATATATGGTCCTTAGGAAATCATGGAAAACCGAGCATAATTAGAACTAGAAATAAATGACCTTAGGAGTGTAGCTTTGAATCTAAAATTTTTGTGTAGACTACTTAGATGATATAGAATAGTGCTATGAAGCCTGTTTTCAAAAATTAATTTTTTAAATTTTTAGATAATTTTTAGGCCTTAAAATGAGATATAAAATGGGTAATTTAGGGTTAAGTAATTAAATGGTTAATTACTAATTTAGTGAATAATTATATGTTTTAGAATGTTGAAATCTGGTGAAGTATGATACTTGTAGCATTTAGGGTGTTAGATGTAATTATTAGGTTAATTATGTAGTAAATGAGTAATAGGGAAAAATAGTAAATTTTAAGTTAATTTTGTAAATTAGGGTAATTAGGTGTAAAATCTGATTTAGGATGAATTTAGACATTTTGAAATGATAATTGATGTTAGGAGATGGTAATTAGAGTAATAGAAATATTAGATATGTATTATGTACATAATAAGTAATAGTACATAATACACAATTATTAGAAATATAATAAATAGAAAATATTATAATAAAAATTGATATTATGATAATAATAAAAATATATAATAAATCTAATAGGAAACTTGAATTTATGTAATTAGAGGAAAAATGTAAAAATTTCTTACATTAGGAATAAATTCGGTACACTAAAAGGATTTAAATGTACCGGGTGGAATAAAATACTAATTAGAGATAATGATGGTATTTAGGAGATCAGGAAGTAATGTTATTAATTTCACATTATAAGTTGAAACGAATTTCTAGGGTTCGGGTATAAAACAGTACTTAGAAATTGAACTAGAATCTAATTTAGAAATTGATGCGGAAACAGAACCCAAACCTAGAATAAATGTAAAAGATTTAAGACCTAAATAATTATGTATATTAAACCCTAAACATAACATAACAATAAGTGTTATAGAATAAAACAAACCTATAATAGTTATAAGAAAAAAACTGAAATCACGTTTATATTATAGGGATGATCAGCGATGGCCTAAGCAAGTTGGACCTTGAGTGAGTGAACGAAGAGTCCAGGTAAGTTGGAATTAATACGTTGCTATATTTTAGAGACATGAGATTATACTTGGTTATGCTTGTTAGATAGTTGGTTGTGTGCATGTGCTTGATTATGAGTAATACTATGATTCTGTTTGTTGTTCTAGCTTGTATTGTATGATTTGTATGAAATGATTGATCACCCTAAACTAGACCTAATCAAATATATGACCTATAATCATAATCGAACTTACATGGCAACCCATTAGGGTAACTTAGGACTCTTCAGCCAAATACCGACCCCTTCGAAAGAGATAGCGCAGGATTGCATAATGGTTCCTTCTTCATCCTTAGTCGAACTAAGTGACAAGAGAGGAGGTCACAACGAGGGTGAAGTTAATGGTTCGAAGGTAGTCGCGGGAGAAACGATGTCTCTATTGCACAAGCCTAGGTTTGGTCGTAAGCTGTTGTATTAACGATAACTCCTTAACCCAGATTAGAGTGAGCGTAATTTCTCTAATCTCACGATGGACCGAACAACGTCGTACGATGGCATTTGCTTGAACATCCATTACACCTATTAAGTTACTTGATAACCTTGTTATGTTTATGGTATAGTTTTAAGTCCTTCATCCTAACTTACTGAACTGTGTTTGCTCACATCTCTATAGACATTGTGCAGGTACTGGCTAAGAAGCGGCTTACAACTACTTTCAAGCTAGCAACTGCTGGATCTTAGGGAATGAGGAAAAACATTTGAAGAATAAACATATATTTTTAAGGTCTAAGCTTTTATTTTAGAATTTTTCATTTCTAAATAATGTAACAATTAGGAAATATATTACGGTAAAATACTGTAGTAAAGAGTCCCTATTCCTATGGATGATACATCCTTTTCCACCACAAACTCCTTAGAAAAATCAAGTAAAGCAAGAATTGGAGTAGACATTAAAGCTTGCTTCAGCTTCTCAAAGCTTCCTTAGCTAACTCAATCCACTTAAAATTATCCCACTACAACATATCCATAAGTAGAGAAGCAATAGTATCATACCCTCTAAGAAATCTTCTATAGTAGCTAGAAAGCCCCAAGAAAGCCTGCAATTGTTTCAAATTCTATGGTAATGGCATTTCACTAACAACTTTCACCTTAGAAGGATCTGGTTGCACTTCATTCACAGAAACGACATGTCCTAAGTAATCTATAGTAGTTTGAGCAAAAATACACTTGCTTTTCTTCAAGAACATAGTATTATCAACTAATATTTGTAGCACTATAGTCAAATGTCGTACAAGTTGGTCCAATGACTTACTATAAACCAAAATATCATCGAAGAACACAATCACAAACTTCCTCAAATAAGGCTAAAAAATCCTATTCATAATAACCTAGAAAGTAGCAGGAGCATTACTCAATCCAAATGGCATTACTAAAAATTCATAATGCCCCTCACGAGTATGAAAAGCAGTCTTTTCAACATCATTATGCTGCATTCAAATTTGATGATATCTAGTCCTTAAGTCTAATTTAGAAAAAATAGAGGCACTATATAATTCATCAATAGTAGGAGTATTTTCATCTTTAATAGTAGCATGATTTAGAGCTTTATAATCTATACAAAAACACCACATACCATCCTTCTTCTTAACCAAGAGTACTGGAGAAGAGTATGGATTGGTGATATATTAAATAATTCCTTGCTTCAACATATCCGCCACTTGCAGCTCAATTTCCTTCTTTTGAAAATGAGGGCATCGGTAAGGCTTAATATTGATGGGCTTATAGTCTTTGAGATGAATCCTACATTTTGATATCATGTAAAGGAGGCAATGACAAAGGTGCCTCAAAGATATGAGAAAATTTTCCCAATACGTACTTTATAGCTGTACTACAAGCAGATTGAGCTTATGCAATTGCATGAGTCTTAAGTAAGTACTTAAATTGGCTAGTTGAAATGGGAGAATTCTCAAGGATAAGAGCCTTAGTCAACATTATAGAACAGTTATGTTTCCAAAATTGTAATGACAATTTGGACTAGTCGATTGTAATAGGGCCCAATTTTTGAAGCTATTGAACCCTTAAAACCAAATCTACTCCTAAAAATGTAAAACATAAAAGGTTTCAACAAATTCCACTCCTTGAATACATAATGGAACATCTATACAACACCCTTCACAAACTAATTTCTAACCATTGCCAATCATCACTTGGAACTTAGGTGATGATTTAATAGTCAAACCCAGATTCTTCATTAACCATCATTGTACAAAATTATAAGTAATTCTAGAATCAACCAATATATGAAACTGATGTTTATTAGGATGACCTTGAAATTTCAAAGTCTTATGCACCATCTCTTGTCCATCTATGATCTTTCGATCTACAACTTTGACCAGATCTTCTTTTAAAACCTCAGAGTCATCCTCTTCTTCCTGAACTAACAACAGAATTTATCTTTACACTTATGTCTCCTATGATACTTTTCATCATAGTTTAGCATAAGCCCCTATCACGTCGAGCTTGTAACTAGTCTTGTGTCATTTATTTAATAGGTAAAGTAGGTTTAGGTTTAGGCAACAAAGGAGGTGGAGAAGAAAGTGAAGTTATGGAAGAAGATGATGGAGGGGAAAGTAAATGAAATGAACATTTAGAAAATTGCAAAGTAGAAGATTTGGAATTAGGAATGAATTGTTTCTTAAAGGAAAATTGGTCAAAAGGTCTAGCTTCAAGCATTTTGGCAATAGAAACAACTTAAGTTAGTGATTTAGGCCTAGCTAAGAAGACATCTCTTCGAATGCTCATCTTAAGGCCAGAAATAAAGCAACTAGTGGTAAAACTATCAAACAAGCCAATTACCCTATTTAGTAGAGCCTCAAACTAAGATTAGTACTCCTCTACTCAAGTTTACTGAGTAAGTTTAGCCAATAATCTCTTAATACCCTCAAATTCAAATGAACCAAATCGTCCCTCCAATGCTTCAATAAATCTCTACTACAAACTAAGTTGGTGATTGTGGTGCATCCATTAGTACCACCGTAATGCTCTATCTTCCATTTCAAAAGAGGCAATTGTAAGCCTTTATTCATCAAGAATCTGATGAAAATAAAAGAATTGATTGGCTTTGAGGTCCCAAGCAATTGGATCATCACTATTGAATTTTGGTACCTCCAACTTAGTTCCCTTAAGGAAATTGTTTGTAGAATTGCCCTAGGAAGATGATGAAGTCAAAGTAACAAGTGAAGAATCCACTTGTAGACTCTGATTCCCCTCTTGTTTCTTCATGAGTATAGTACGTAACTATTCTAGCTATTATGAAAATGCATGGAGTTTGCCATTCATCACTTATTGCTTTGTTAATTGCTTAGCATTCAAAACTTTAATCTTCTCATGAAGAAGTTGAGTCCTTATTGAATTCGTTACAAGGAGAGCACCAACGTTAGGCCTAACCCACAGTTCTCTTAATCAATACACAAAATGCCACATTCTTCTGTCTCCTCTCTCGAACTCTCTATTGCTCTCTCCAATATCTCTCTCTTAGGTTGCTAGCAATGTACCATGTGAAACCTTAACATCTCATAAGTCTATTATGTTTGTTTAAATATTTACTTTATATTCCTTTATTAGATCTTTTACTAATTATAAGGTACTAACCTCGATATTATTTTTATATGAGCTATAATGGTGATTCGAGTTCACCAGACTCCGAAAGGTGGAAGAGGAAGGAAGGAAAGGAACAAGAACAGATTTTTGCAAGGGTTTTTTTTATACCCTTTACTTCTCTTTACTATTACTTATATACTTGATATAGATATGTTATTTTCCATTCCTTAGTTTGTTCTAGTAATAGTTTTAGTACCAAATCTAATTAGATCTATTGGGTTTGTTATGATTTTTAGAACTAAAGTGTACAATCATTTGTTATATTTGTTTGTCAGCTTCGATTGTTGCATTGCTCTTCCTTTAGATGTAACAGATATAGTTCCTTTCTATAATGTAAATATAAATGTAATACTACATATACTTTTATAGGAAAAAAAATATATGAATAATACATTTATTATACCAATTAATTCCTCCTAAATTCCTATGCTTTAATATTTAATATATTTAATTAAATTGATCTACAATTGCAATAAGAAAGAAAAATTGGGCCAGGACCAACATCATTTTTCATCTTTTTCAGCTAAAAACCACAAGCAATTCACGTCTACATGAAAACTATTATATGTAATTCAACAATTATACTGACTTTGCTTCGAAATTATTGAAATAATATTTTCAATCCTAATATTTTAAACATATAATATCACCCCTTTGAACATGTTTACACCAAAAAAAAAAAGTTCAACCATTTTGTATAAATATCAATTCTTTTAGGGCGTATCCATCGCCTAATTTGACCTCTATTGATCGTTCAAATGCTAAATCAGTTCGTAGAAATCCAATCAATTTGTAGAAATCCAGAATATGGTATGAGTTCGCCTCAAAAGAATAGTAAATCTGCATATTCATACAAAATGACTTACGATTATATTGAAGGAGAAATTTTTGTGTAAGTGCTTTTCTAAGCGGTATAAGTGTATTATTTTAGAAATTCTTGCACATCTTTGTCATTTGATAGATTTTATCATCACTAAAATAGTTACCTAATCTAAAATCCTTTTAAAAAAAATAAAAAGAAAGATAAAGTGAAGCAAGACCTACACGAAATAAATAAAGAGAAAAAAAATAAAGAAAACTTGAAACAAATACAAATTCCAAAATGCAGAAAATGGGTATCCTGATGCTAGAAAATGCTTTCTTAAGGTGAAAATAAATTTTTCATGCCAAAAATATTTTTTTAGAATCAAAGTAAGTATAAGAAGTTTAATGGAATTCAAGTTTTCAATGAAAACATGCCTTTATCAAAAATTAATTTTCCAGCTCTACTCTAGCTTACTCATAATCACATTAAACATGATTCAGTCAAGTGAAATGTAGCTTCAAATGGTGTCTCGATTGCACTTAAACTGATGGTTTTTAAACCAAAATCGAATTCAATGTTAGACAAATCATGAATGAATTGGGGTCAAGATTTTGTCAAGTTGATACAGTTTTAAAAATTTATTTTTACATATACATATTAGACTCATTGATTGCGATGGATGTGAATTAATTTTTTAGAAATTGATAGGCATTTTGGCCCAAATTTGTCTTAAGTTTAACGAAGTAAGATTTTAATATTTCTAAACCAAAATGGGTAGTAGGTCGGTTAGCCAAAAGGAAACCTCACCTCTATCTCCATGCGACCTTGGATTGAATGTTGGGGGGCTCCCCTAGTGCATGCCATGCGTACACTTCCATCTCCAATCTTCATCTTCGGTACACATTTCTAGCATATCAAGCTTGGGCCATTTTTTTCACCTAATTTTGGATCAAATTAATTCTTTTTAATCATAATTGGAGTGAAATAATACTAAGACTAATTTTAAGCTTATTGAATCTAATAAAATTTGATAAAAATCAAGTGAAAATCAAGGGTTCGAAAGCTAAGGGAAATTTTAAGTGATGTTACTGTAATACTATTATAAATTACCCCGTATTTTAGTAGATCATACCCATGAACAGTAAAATGAAAGTTATCGATAGCTTCCATGAAAAATTATCAATTAATATAAGCTTTCGTAAAAACTATCAACAATCTCATTTTTTCATTGTTAGACAGTTTTGTTTTTATTGTTAATAGGTATGATTTATTGAAATCAAGTTCATTTATTATAAATTAAGGCTATCGACCTGGTATAGTAAAATAATGTTAAGGTAATAACATTTTGAGTCACCTTACCATAGAAAACCCCAATAACTAAAGAGATAAAGTTTAAGTAGGGTAAGTATAATTCAATTAACTTGGAATCTACCCTATGATATATAAGAACCACATTAAAATTTATAACCTACAAAACCTATAAAAAAAAAGATGCTCTATAAATCTATGAAATTTCAATTGAATTTTTATAACATAAAACTCTTTACTAAGTTACCCAGCAACTTGTCACAATTTTCCACATATCTATAATTTGTACATCATCAACATGGTAATCCTTAGCAATTAAATATTCATATTTCTTATAGTATACACCATGAATCTAATAATATGAAAGAAATGATTTATTACATATTGATATCACAAAATTTCAATATCCACATGTTTAGAATGAATAACAGTAATACCCCAAAACCTAGGAAATTACAACATGTTGCGTATCCCTATGATCTACTAACACATCAGGCATCGATATTCAATCTGTTAATAACTTCACACACTTCATTATTCATCAAAAATCTATAATCACTCCAATACAGTATTTCAGGGATGTTATAAGCGTCCTTAATTCACCAATAAATATATAAAGATCAACTCCTGAGTTACTTTATTCATAAGAAGTAAACTTAAACTTATTTCAACATAATCAATATAGAAGACATAACTACAACTTTGGTCTCAATTTCTTTAAACTGAATCAAAGACTAAAAACAACATGAGAAGTCTCAAGCAACTTCTCGATGCCCAAGTAGCAAAATAAAGAAACATAATAAAGTCTAACAACTTTTGACAATACAGTCCAACAAAACTTCTCATTCTTATAATAGCTATACTGAACCATCTCTATAGTCAAAATAATAGTCATAATAATGAATATCCTTGCTATAGTATCTATACTTTCTATAGTAATCCTCATAGTCATCATGACCTATTCCTACATTTAAAAACAAAGATCCTTATAGGGGTGAGCAAAGCCTTGTATAAGGTACAACTATAGTGGATACACAATAAATGCACAAGTACATATGTCAACTAATACAAAATATCTGTATGTAGCAACTACGATTTATTATCTTTGATTAAGTTAGTTAAATAACACAATTTCAACATCCAAGAACTTGGAGTAACTCATAACTTTGGTACACAAATATATATATATATATATAAGTATTGGTATTGGGTTTTCTCCAATAATTTAGGAACCAAAAAACACTTAATCTAGCCAAATCATTTCAAAGTGAGCCTCCAATCAGGATATTTTTGCACTAAGATCATTAGGCTACCAGTCTAGCCCTCCCAGTCTTTTGGGCCCAACTAAACATATGCAACATAAATTATTTAGGTCGAATATATGTTAGGTTCATTTTTACCATTTCTAAGCCTATACACACAAGCAACACATAAACCCCATACCTAACTAAAGTGCTTGCTTAGAATTTGAAACAAGTGCCTCACAACCTATACATCTAAGAGACAATACACTCGCTTAGTTTTTGAACTAATCTAATAGTCCTCTAACATGGCAACTTAATTGTCTCACAATTACTTAGGGACCACATATGGAATCAAGGATTGCAAAGAAGTTAGTTTGATTTATAAGATGTTTTGGGTGAAGGTTCGTGTTTAGAATAACTTGGGAAAGGGTTTACGATAGGAAAACAAACTCAAAATACAATGGAAAACCCGGAGAAACATGACTGCACAAAATTGGGTGCATAGTGTTCAAATGATACTTCAAGTGGCATTTAGAGGCCATGGTCAAAGAGGTGCAAAATTGCCTATAGTGTCCGAATGCTAATGGGGATGGCATCTAGACGTTAGCTATAATTTACAAAATTCTAAAAATTATGTCAATGTTTCATCCCTTACAACAACCTCATTTCTTTTCAATTTCGAAAACTACTCCTCTCGACTTGACAATTGAACACCAACATAACTCCATACTGCTTAAAAACACCATTCACAACCTTACCTTTTAGTCTTCCATCCTAACTAAAACACACCACCAAAGATTTGACATAGGACTCGCAAATAAACTCTCCAAATTCGTTTTGGGGTATTAGCTTACAAGGAGAAGCAAGTTTTCTCATTGAAAACTACTAGAAAGCTTAAGAAAGAGAGCGATTTAACATTTACTTAACTCTCTTGTGATGGATCTTTGTCAAACATGTTGGAATCTCTTTCTTAGATCAAGGCATGTAGACACCCCACTTTTTCCCCCTTATGCTTTAAGAAAAGGGTCTTGAATTAAAAATATATATATATATATATAATAAAAAAATAGAAAACACAAAAAATACAAAAATAAAAAAATTGAAAGAAAAATTCAAAAATATGAAAAATTAAAAAAAAAAGAAAGACAGAATTTTTTAGGAGAATGGATTTTTTTTTTAGGAAAATAGAATTTTCTTTAAAAACATAGAAATTTCTTATTTTTAGGTAAAATATAGGGAAAATAAAATTTTAAAGTTACGTTGAGCCTTTTGATAGAATAATTTAATTGAGTGGTTTTTATTTTATAAAATAGCTCAGATTGTGCATTTCAATGTTTTGATACCACAAGGACACATGTCGCGATGAGATAAGGTCAGCATTAGGGCTGTAAAAGAGTTGAGTCAAAACAATACAGTGTTGAGCTCAAACTTGACTCGAATCGAAAAACTCAAAGCTAGAACTCGACTTAAACTCAATTGAGCTTTAATTTATAAAGCTTGAGCTTAGATTGAAATGAAACTCGATAAGCTCAAGCTCAACTCAATTATGCTCGTTTAGATTCAATAATCTTCATAGATGTCATAAATTTGATTAAAATAATAATAATATTTAATATTAATACAAACTCGACTAATATTTGAACTTGACTCGAGTTCAATTAAGCTCGCGAGCTTATCAAGTCAAATATCACAAAGCTAGAGCTCAACTCGGTAAGCTACTTGAGTAACTTAAGCCTAAACTTGACTCAATTGTAAATAAGTCAAATTTAAGTAAATGCCGAGCTAAACTTGAATAGCTTGCAAGTAGGCTCGTCTCATTTACACCCCTAGTCGGCATATCCTGTCATCTGTGTAACAACTAATTATTATTCTACGTAGCTAATGTGGCGCCTATGTGGTGCTACAGTCTACGTCTTCTCTATGGTAAAAAACACCATGAAGTCCAAACTTTCCATTCTCAGAGCCCTCACTTCTTGACCTTTATTCATCCATTCTTTATCAAAATCCACCCAAACCCTTTCCATTTTTACATCACCAACATGGTATACTTCCCATTGAGCATAAGAACATGTCCTAATTCATCCATTTCGGGGATTAAGTTGATCTCAAAAAATGGAAAAAAATTTCAAACGCCTTTTACCCCACTATACAAAATAGAGTTCATTTATAATAATATTTGTTTCAAGGCCACAATTAAAGTTTATTAACATTCCAGCACCCAAGATATTCGCCCCAACTAACAATTTCCTTAAGTTGTGAGCTATTTTGTGTAAGCGCAACTCATGTTTTGTGATCCGCCATTACTAACTTTCTAAGCTAGTTTCAAGCTTTGAAACTATAAATTAAGGGGTCAAGCTTCACATTGGATCCATCAGTTTTCATTCCCAATCACCCAAAGCACTTACATAAGCTTACTCTCCCTCTAGGGTCACGTTCTTCCTTACTCTAGCTTGAAGCTAAGCTGTAGTGGTTTTTGAACCAAACCATCACCATAGCTAAGTTCCTAGGCCTTTACCTTTCTATTCCACCCTCTCTCTATTTTAGTCATGACCCCTATCTCAAGATCCACCCTTAAAAGGGTTTTGAAAACCCTTATCACCATCGTAGTGGCTTAAAACACCACTACTACCCATCTTCATATGAAGCCACCATCACGGCTAGATTCGTTGTGCCCAAGAATATAAGACCCAACCATCCTTTGACTCCCAACTACTACCGCTGTCCAACCTAACCACCACTTTCAACCACCTCCTAATGCCAAGGCATCGCTCCTATACACCCCCCTCCCTTTCCCAATAAGAAACCCATGAAAAACTACTTACCTACTTGAATAGGTGACGGAAGCTTATTACATGACATTGGATCATTACTACTGCTACTCCCCTTAGTGTGACTTGAATCCCCTATACGCATGTGAATCCAAGCCCCTAACCCGCACTTGCTCTAGCTTAGTCTAGTTACCCTTCCTCTTCTTCCATTTGTTATGTATTTCATTTTCATTTGTTTATATATTTCCTTTTTGTTTTATTTTATTGAAAGGGTGAAAATCTAAAAGAAAAGAAAAAAAAAGGGAAAAAAAGGGAGAGAGAGAAAAGAAAGAAAATATTTTTTATTTTATTTTGATTTTATTTTTTGAGCATGTTTCAGTTAAAAATAAAAATATATATAATAAAAATAATAAATATTAAATAAATTTATTTTATCACTTAGAAAAAATCTAAAAAAGTCATATAACAAAATAAAATAAAAGCCAAATTAATAAAACCTTTTCCAAAAAATAAGATTTTCTTAGAATTTTTCAAATTAAGAAACACTTAAATAGTTAGGACCCTTTTAGAATTTTTAATAATTGAAAATAAATTCACAAAAACATAAAGCCAATTGTTTTCAAAGTTAAAAGAGATCGATACGCTAAAGTTTTTATTAACAAACTATAGGAAAGTCTTATCCTAAATAGTAAGTATGTCGGCATTTATGGACAATTATGAGACAATTTAAAATAAGGAAATTTTTAAAAATTTTCCCTCTTGTAAATAAATTTATTTTCTTATTTGCTTCTTATTCTTACAAATAGATTTAATTTTCTTTAATTGTAAATTAGAGTTCATTTTTAATATTAAAAAGGGTTATTTTGAAAAATAAAGTTAATTTTCAAAGGTTAAGGTGGTACCTATTTAGAATTTAATAGGTTAACCTCCAAACTTAAAGGTCTTTAATTTTTCAAAAATCGTATAGATTAGTAGCCAAGTTAAAATTAATTCATCAAATTGGTTCTAAATTAACTTTTTCCCAACCTCGATCCGGTGGCAGCTTCGAAAATTTTAATTTCTCAAGAAAAAAACCATATTTTCCTTAATTCTTAGTTAAGACTTTATATCGAATGAGTATAAAGTTTGATATAAATTAAATTAAGAAAAATTGAAAAAATCGAAAATTCAGATTTGATAGCTTGGTAACTCTACTGGTGATCGTCAAAAGGGCTAGCCACTTAAACTTTCCAAAATTAAATTTATCTTTTAAAATACTCGTATTAATTTACAACACTTCTTCTTGTATAAATTCTTGTTTAGTTGTTATATTCATTTTTGTATACAACATACTAGGGATATTAGGGGGGTAAGGGAAGGGAAGGGTTTATTTATTGCATCAATGATGCAAGATAAATATGATAAGACCCATGCCATCTGCGGACCTTAAGATATGGTTCTATTGTGTAAGTTTCGAATGTTATGGGTTAATTACCACTTGGGGTTGATTAGGCTATCATACTTAAGCTTCGATGCAACCAATCAACCGTTTCTTCGAAAACGCATAAGGTCACAAAGTTTAAGAACCTTTAAAACCTAACCTAATCGCATACACTTCCCTCAAATCTTAACTTAATGCACTACTTCTAAAGATTGCGACTCTATTAACATTTGAGTGTCTTAGAAATGTAATCAATTTTTAAACCTATTCTTTTATAAAAGTTAAGGGTATTTTGTAAATACCAAATAAATAGTAGGGTTGCAACTTAAGGAATGATAGCATCTACATGCTTCTATGTGCATTCTTTTGTTTTGTCAAGCCATATTTCGATTTTCTTAATTTAATCTATATCAAGAACAGCTTGTTTAATATAAATTACTTAACATTAAATTAAGAAAATATTTTTCTAAAAAATTTTAAAAAAGGAGTTGCTAACCAGTTTAACTTGTAAAAAATGAAATTAGGGTTTTTAGCCTAATTTGGCCACTAGTCTGCAGATATTCTAAAAAATTGATTTTTAGAAAATTAAACCAAAGAAAACTAAGTTCGGGGGCTAAGCTATTAAGACTAAGTTATTATGTAAAAAATAAAGAAAAATTGATGGGTTTTTATTTATATAATTCCTAAAAAATACTAATATATATACCTAAACAAACAAGAAATAACTAAAGTGAGTTTTTTATTACGAATTTTCTAAGAAAATGGGAAAATGTTTTTTTTTTCTTTTTTATGTGGTTGGGTTACTTTTATTTTGAAAATCGAGCTTGGTTTACGTTTATTTATCAATTTATTATTTAAAAAAAAAACCTAACAAATCTAATTTTCTTGAATCCAAGGAAACCTTAACTAATTAAATCTTTTTGAAAAATCCAGTTAAAATTTTTTTATTTTTAAAACCACTACATATCAAAAAAATATCTTTTTTAAATCATAATTGTAAGATCTACTAAGTATGATCTAGATACGTTCTTCATACATATCACTTTTAAATTTTAATCGTAAGATACGTTAAAGATACAATCTAGATATGTATCTCATACGTATCTCTTTTAAATCCCAACTGCAAGATACGTTAAATATACGATCTAGATACGTATCTCTTTTAAATTCCAACCACAAGATATGTTAAAGATATGATCTAGATATGTATTTTTATACGTATTTCTGTTAAACCTTAACCATAAGATATGTTGAAGATATGTTTATTTTTTCAAAAAAAAACACAATTTTACTAAAAACGCAACTAAATTTTATTAAAAATTGGAATTATCTAAACAAATCATGCAATATGAAAATAATAAAAAAAATGCACTTAAAACAAAATAAATTAGTAAAAATAATCAAACTAACTAATAAAATGAAATCAATAACATAAATAATTTTTACCAAATCGACTTATGAGTGGTCATGCGTCATGATCATCTAAGTGTCGTAGCTAGTATGAAGAGTGCAAACTTCGTGTTTGTGACCGTGTAATTTAGCATATGTGTGGCTAAGTAATTGATGTTGTTGTTAGCATTGGGATTGAGGAAGTGCCAACTGTTGTTCGTCGGGGACGTGTGTGGGGGTTATGTAATTGGATGTAAGTGTGCTATGTCATGGATTGTATCGGCATAGCAACAGTGGACTTATGATTCAGTTAGTAAATTGTGTGGTACTGTTTGGTCGTGTGCTTTAAGGACTGCTGTAGTAGGCTTTGGCTTGTGTTCATTAAAGGTCTATCTAATTGGATGTATTCAGGCATCAAGGGGGCTGTTGGTCAGTAGTAGGCTTAGTTTAGTCCAGGATTAAGGTAGGGGGAGGGGGTGGGGCGGGGAAGGCAGGGGGGATGCGTCTTGGAGTGTGTTAGTTACTACTGTGGTGCTTGGAATTGAAGACATGCGGCTAAATTTATAAGAGTTGATCAGTGGACATGTATTGTTGTAGCTTTGTAGTCAACATGGAGTGTAAGGATGTCTATTGGAATGTGTCAGGAGGCATACAATTCAGTCAGGTGTTGGGTTGTGTTAACGTAGCAATGTAGAATGACGACTTCGGTGAGTAAACGTACTGTAGAATTGTGTGATAAAAAAAAATTGTCCTGAATTTCACTGATAAATTCCTAGTTATAAACCACAATTGAACTGAAAATATAGAAGATTCGATAATGATTCTTTCAAGATTTGACCTAACTTCTAGAAACCCTACTTAATTTAGGTTTTCTATTTTTAGGGCCTGATCCGATCCAATTTAATTTAACCCAATAACCGACTTAATAAATCCTAAGTGTATTCTAACCGAATATAAATTAGATAAAAAATCTACTTTATATCGGACTAAACCAAAATTATTTTAATAAAAGCACAACTCTCCAATGACTAAAGAATTTATTAAATTAATCATACACCGTTATCCAATTTGACACTAAACGAGCTAACTCGACTCAATTTGATTCTACTCAACTCAACTTAATACGGATTGACTTTACTCGTTTTGACTCGATACGATATGACTTGACTCTCTTTTTTTAATATTTTTTTTATTTTAATTTTAGTTTTTTATTTTTTTAATTTTCTTATTTTTTAGTTTTGTTGATTTTTAACCTTGCTCAAATAAAATAAATAAAAAAAATATGACAAAAATGAGGTGTTTACAAGTTTCATTAATAAATTATTCCTATCCATGAAATGTATAGGTCTATAGATAATGGCAATAAACAATCAAAGAATCAATAGGTTATAAGATCTCCCTATGATTCATGAGCTGCTACTAGAAGCTGAGATCACTTATCTAAGAGAGAAGCTTGAATATTCTAAAGCTCACAATTGAGCCTTAAGAGCCCTTCTTGAACAGGTCCTTGGAGGAACCTGAGAGCTGCTAGAAGACCTTAAAGCTCGCCTTCGAGAGTTAGATTAGGATTTTTTAGTTTATGGCTAAGGGGCTTGGAATAAAATTCAAGTTTCATTAAATAATCCAAAATAAATGTTAGGATCCTTTGTCTTTATATTTCTCTATACTCCAATTTTTTGAGATAATAAAAGTTCCCTTTAGAGTACCTTAGTATTCATCTTTTATAAATAATCATTCATTAGCATCCATCTAACCATGTCACTTTTACCCAAGTAAATGTAAATAAATTCCATAAGCTTATAAATGTACTCCCAAAATCCCTATCCTTATTTGTAATTAGATCACTCAGTTTCTATAAAATAAAACCTTGTCTTTTTCTATCACATGAAAATAAAAGGAAAAAAAATATTGCTAACGGTTACAAATTCTCATGGGACTCAAGGATAAACACAAACCCTCAACCCATTAAAGGAGCTAACTCGAATACGAACCCTTAGCCCATTAAGATAGCCAACCCAAATATGAATAGAACCCTTGGCTCATTATGGCAGCTAACCCAAATATAAGCCGTTGACCTATTAAGGAAATTAACCCAAACATGAGCCCTCAGCACATTAAGGCAACCAACCCAAACAAAAACCCTCAGCTCGTTAAGGCAACTAACCTAAAACATGAACCTTTGGCCCATTCAGGCAGCCAACCCTTGGCCCATTAAAGAAGCTAACCTAAACATAAACCCCGAACCAATCAAATAAACAAAATCAAAACATGAAGTCAGATATAACCTTAATCTTGTTAAAATGAAAGAAAACCCCATTTTGAGCTTAGCTCCCAACCTAAACAAAAAGGCAATTCATAGCTCCTTTACCTCAAAAGACATCAATACTAACCTATTCAACTCTAGAAAACTAAGCCCATAAAACAAACATGAAAGCCAAGGGACATTAAGGCCTATAAGTCTAGGGCAATTATTTGCTTAAGCCATCAAGAACACATAAGATTAAGGGCATTTGGTATTTTGAAATTTAATTTTGAACTCAAATTGAATAAAAGGCATCATGTCACATTTGCGCATGTTTTAAAGAACATTTGGAGAGACTAAGAGGCAAAGTCAATTTCTAACCTAAGGCAAATCAACATGAACTCCTACCTAGGAAAATGATAAGTCACTTTTAAAAGTTTTAGAATAAAAAGACGCAACTAGATCCCACATACTAACCCTTGAACACTTCGAAAGTCGCATGACAACATGGTGAGGACTTTTAAACTCATTCCTTAAAGGAGGTCTATTTTGAACATGATACGCGGATCAAAATGAAGTTAGGCATTTATTTTCAAATCCCAAGTACAATTATCCTTTGTTGGCCCCTTTGAACCAATTTAGAGTGTTTTCAAATTTAAATCCTATTAAGAACCACCCCATAATGAGGCAATTCAGAGGTTAGGTCATTGATTAAGTGATAAGGATAAAAACTGGTTTAAACTTACCTTAGCAACAAAAATTTAAGGATAATTCGTACTTTCGATAATTTATTTCCTTTGAGATGAAGAAGAGCGAATGCTTTTCTAAACACCTCAAGCCTACTTATACCTCACTTAAACCCATACACTCGGAATCCATGGCTTTAAGGCTTTGAAACTCTCAAAGACAAAGACTTGCCAATAGAGATAATTACTTTTAGGACCAAAGAAAAGAGAAAAGGGCAAGAAACAATGGGGCAAAATAATTAAAAGAAAAAGGAAAGAAGGAAAAAAAAAGTCTATAAAATTGAAAAGCCTAAAAAGGGTAGCAAACTTAAGTCATGAAAAGGCTCGGAATCGAAGCCCAAAATTCCTCATTCTGAGTCACTTTTTGATTCCTAAAACACAAAGCCTCCAAAAACAATCCAAATCCTAAACACAAAGCCTCCTTACTGATCTCAATCCTAAATACGACACCTTTCCACACTCAATGAAAACTCTTTTAATCATAAGGAATAATTTATCATAAATAAAAGTTGTTTGAAACTAAGGCAAGTGCAATTCTATTTTTTCCTAAAAGGTTCTTGACTTGTACGCCCAAGTTGGATAAAAATAATTCTTTCAAAATAAACCTCATCATAATCCTTCTTGAAACCATTTAACCAAAAGTTTGATTCACAATATTAAACTAGAAAAAGACCTAATAGATTTATCACAGTACATCACTTACAAATTATACCATAATTTTTGGAACAGTGGTCAAGAGTGAAATCTACACCAAGACTATGCAAGGAAGTCTTCTTCAACTAGACTAATGATCAGTTATCATTTCTTTAGATAAAGAATGTTCAAAATCACAAGACCTCACTAGGAAGCTCAACATGCCACCAATTTAGCTTTGCTAGTATCAAGGTAAGGAGATATTTTTAGAAACTGAGAATGAGATGCCCCATATGGTTACCAAGGAATGGAATGGCTATAGTTCTTGCTTCTTAAATAAGAATTTGTACCAATTAGCAAACTTTCAAAAAGAAAAGAAAAAAAGGAAGAAGACAAAAAAAAATAATAATGAGGAGGAAAGAGAAAGAGAAGGAAGGTAAAGGCTTGTTACAAGTGTTCCACCCATTTTCAAATCAATGTCAAGGCTTTTAAATCAAGTTGTTTGCTTTCATCCATTGTGGTCAGACCTTTTAGGTTAACCCTATTAGTCTAAGTTATTATCCATGATGTAGTTTTCCTCATGATTAATGTCTACTAACTATCTTTCAAATCAAGAAACCTACCTAATGCCTTTTTTCCATCATAAACGATTTTCACTAAACAAATTCCTTGTTTATAAAAATTTTCAAGTCGAGGTTTTTTTCAAGTTGGTTGCATTCCCCCCTTTTTGCTTCTTCAATTCCATTTAAGATCTTAGCCAGCCCATAAGGTGCTCCCCTTATTCGATTTCTCTTAAGGTTTTTTCCCTTTATTCATCTCCTTTAGAAGCATTGTTCCATCTAACATTTTTTTTAGGACTTTAGCCAGCTCATAGAGCACTACCCCATCTCACATCTCTTTTTAGGCTCTAGCCAACTCATAGAGCACTATCTCGACTCACATATCCTCTAGGTAACTAGTTGGCTCATAAAGTGTTATCCCATCTCATATCTCTTTTAGGGCTCCAGCTAGCTCATAGAGCATTGTTTGGACTCACATAACCTTTAGAGTTCTAGTCAGCTTAAAGAGCACTGCCCCAACTCACATCAACATTAGGTTTTTAACTAGCCCATAGGGTACTCCCCCCATTCTAACCAGCTTTCAAGATTTAGCAAGCTTAAAGAATGCTTTTCACACCTAGAATAGTTAGCTTAGAAAAGTACTATTAGGTTTCATATCAATTTCTCATATAGGGTTATGTCCCCTTGAGACGCTTTTTGCTTAGGTCAGTCAACTCAAAGGGGCACAATTAGGTTTCAATTACTTTCTCAGTTAAGGTTGTTAGTTCCCTAAAAATGCTTCTAGCTTAGGTTAATCGACCTAGAGAAGCACTACCAGGTTTCGAGTAAACTTACTATTTAGGGTTGCTAATCCCTAGAAACATTTCCCATATAAGTTAGTTAACTTAGAAGAACACTAATATGTTTTGAGTCAATTAACCATTTAGGACTACTAGTCCCTTAGACATGCTCCTATCTAAGTCAACTAGCTCAAAGGAGCACTGCTAAGTTTCAAGTCAATTTATTGTTTAAGGTTAATAGTCCCATAGAGTACTGCTAAGTTTCAAGTCAATTTATCGTTTAAGGTTACTAGTCCCATAGAGACACATCCGTCTAGGTTAGTCAGCTCAAAGGAGCATAACTAGGTTTCAATTCATTTCTCATTTAGGTTGTTAACTAGTTCAAGAAGTACTTTGCTCATTCATCTAAGTTAATCAGCTTAAAGGAGCTCTACTATTTTAAATCTATTCTCATTTAAGGTTGTTAGTCTCTTAATGATTGTCTCGCCTAGGTTAGTCAACTTAGAGGCGTACTACTAGGTTTTAATTCAATTCTCATCAATGGTTTTAGCTTACTCAAAAAGCGTGCCTAGGTTAGTCAACTTAGAGGATGACTAGGTTGTTAGACCTATAGGTTAGGCAAGTCACATAACACTACCATTTTAGGGTTCTTGCTAGCCTATAAGGGGTACTACCTTCCATTTGATATCATTTTAGGGTTCTTGCCAACTCTTAAGGTGTTACCCTCCATTCAATGCCATTTCAGGGTTTTTTGCCTACTCTTAAGGCATTACCCTTTAGTCAATGTAACTTTTAAGGCTATACTAACTTTGAAAGTACTTTCCAAAGTTATAATAAGCTCATAGGGCACTATACGATTTAAGAAACCCACTCTTGTGTCTCAACTAACTCTTAAAGCACCTTTTTTCTCTTTCAAAGTATCTTTCACCACATCCTTAATGGATTAAGGTTAAGATAGCTAGCTATTTTTAGCACTTTTTAGGGTAAGGTTATTCCTAAAGCAAAAACGATGTCTTATTTGTCTTTATGGTAAAGTTTTACTTGAACTTTACTACAAAGAAGGACAGCGATAGATATCTTATTTTTGCCACTTATACATTTTAAAATTTCTTTCAATAAAGAAAAGGGTCTTAAATTCAAAAAAAAAATATTAAAAAATAGAAAATACAAAAAAATAAAAAATTGAAAGAAAACACAGAAAAATAATTAATTGAAAAATTAAGAAAAATGAAAAATGAAAAAAATGGAAAGATAGAATTTTCTAAGAGAATAGAATTCTTTTTAGCAAAATCGAACTTTCTTTAGGAATATAGAAATTTCTTATTTTTGGGTGAAATATTTTTTAAGAAAAATAAAATTTTAAAGTTATGTTGAGCCTTTAGATAGAATAATTTAATTGAGTGATTTTTATTTTATAGAATAGCTTATATTGTTTTAGTTTAAATACAATTTAGTTACATAATATTTCAAGGCACAGGCTAACTATCCGATTAATTAAGTCTTTGGTCTTGCAATTAGGATTGAAGCAAAGGTCTAGGGTTCAAATCTTGCCTTGTACATAAGCATATTTTAAAATTTTGATGCCACAACAAGGATATATGTCACAAGGGGATAAGGCCAACATATCTTATCATCTGCATGGCGACCAGTCATTAGTCTACGTAACTAACATGGTACCTACATAGTGCTACATCAGTAACTTTTCTATGGTAAAAAACACCATAAAATCCTAACTTTCCATGCTTAAAGCCATCATTTCTTGACCCTTTTTCATCCATTCTTTGTTTAAATTCACCCATATCCCTTCCACTTTTGTGTCGCTAATATAGAATACTTCTAATTGATCCAAAGAGCATGTCTTGATTCATCCACTTTAGGAATTAAATTAAGCTCGAAAAATGGAAAAAAAATTCAATTGCCTTTCACCCAATTCTATAAAACTGAGTTCCTTAGGCAAGAATATTTGATTCAAGGCAGTAATTTATGTTTATCAACACTCTAGCACCCAAGATATTCACCCAAATCAACAATTTCCTCAAGTTGTGAGCTATTTTGTGCAAGCACAACTCATGATCATGTTTTTTGTGATCCGCCATTACTAACCTTCCAAGCTATTTTCAAGTTCAAAACTAAAAACTAGGGGGTTAAGCTTTACATTGGATCCATCAGTTTTCATTCCCAATCACCTAAAACACTTACACAAGCTCACACTTTCTAGAGGGTCACGTTCTTCCTCTCTTTATCTTAAAACTAGACCATGGTGGTTTTTAAACCAAACCAACACCACGACCAAATTCTCTAAGCCACTAGCTTTCCATTCCACCTTCTCTATCTTTTGGCTATGTCCCCTAGCTCAAGATTGACCCCCAAAAGTGTTTTGAAAACCCTTGCTACAACAACAATGGCTCAAAACACTACCACCACCCATCTTCATGTAAAGCCAACTTCATGGCTAGACTTATGATGCCTAAGAACATAAGACCCAACCATCCTTTAACCCCCAACTAGCACCATCGTAACAATCCAACCACCACTTTCATCCACCACCTTCAACTACCACCTAAACCACCTCTAAATGCCAAGGCATCGCTCCTACAACCCCCTTTCCTAATAAAAAACCCCATGAAAACCCACTTACTTGCTTAAATAGATGCTTGAAGCTCATTGCACGACTTTAGATCACTACTGTTGCTATTCCCCTTTTGCTCTAAGTCCTTAACCCCCATTCACTCTAGCTTAGTTTGATCCCCTACCCTCTTCTTCCCTTTGTTATGTATTTCATTTTCATTTGTTTATATATATATATATATATTGTTTATTCTATTGTAAGAAAAAAATCTAATAAAAAAGGGAAAAAAAAGGTAAAAGAAAAAAAGAGAGAAAAGAAAGGAAAAAATTGCTATTTTATTTTTTTAGCATGTTTCAGTCAAAAATTAAAAAATATATATAAAATAACAAATAATAAATAAATTAAAAAATAATTTTTATCACTTAGAAAAATGCCTTAAAATAATAAAATAAAATAAAATTCCAATTAATAAAACCCTTCTAAAAAGATCAAATTTTCTTAGAATTTTTCAAATCAATAAACACTTAAATAGCTAGGACCCTTTTGAAATTTTTTTATAATTGAAAATAAATTAAGAAAAAAATGTAAAGTTGACTGTTTTCAAAGTTAAAAGAGCCCAATAAATTAAAGTTTTTATGAACAGACTATGGAAAATCTGATCCTTGAATAGCAAGTATGTAGGCACCTATAAATAATTATAGTGTGACTTACAATGGGGCAATTTTTTTTTCCCTTTTGTAAATAAATTTACTTTCTTATTTTTGTAAATAAAATTAATTTTCTTTAATTGTAAATTAGAGTTCTACTTTAATATTAAAAAATATTACTTTGAAAAATAAAGTTAATTTTAGAAAATTAAGATATTACCCATTTAAGGTTTAATAGTTTAGCCTTAAGACTTAAAAGATCTCTAATTTTTCAAAAATCATTTTTCAAAAATGATTTTCCCGTGGAATAGTGGCCATGTTAGAATCAATCCACTAAATTAGTTCTAACTTAACTTTTTCCCGACCTTAGTTAGATGGCAACTTTAAAATTTTCAATTTCTCAAGAAAAAATCGTATTTTCCTTAATTCTTAATTGATAGTATATATTGAA
The DNA here is from genome assembly GCA_024138005.1 of Lumnitzera racemosa. Taxonomy (NCBI): domain Eukaryota; kingdom Viridiplantae; phylum Streptophyta; class Magnoliopsida; order Myrtales; family Combretaceae; genus Lumnitzera; species Lumnitzera racemosa. Next base: position 18,235,859 of record JAMXBC010000001.1, read on the forward strand.
TAAGTATAGAGTTGATTACAAACCGAATTAAAGAAAATTGAAAAACCAAAAATTCAAGCTCAACAAGGCACGCATAGAAACCTTAGGCAAATACGGTATATAAGAGAAAAATGCAATAAAAAAGTTTCCTAAAACCTTAAGTGGCCCTTTTCATGTAGGGTTCACAAACCTTTCCTATACCTAAAATACCTTCTAATAATATTGTTAATGCTAGGCTTATCCTTAGCTTATAACACCACTTTTTTTCTTTTTCTCTTTATTTTCTCTTTTGTTTTAGGTTTTACAACTCTTCCCCCTTATAAAAACCTTCACCCTCAAAAGTTAAGAGTTTACATACCTTATTCTTGGAACTACTTTAGGCATTTCTTTCTCATTTCTTCTTCTAACTCCTAATTTGCTTCCCTTTCTAACCATCTTACCCACTAAACTTTAACATAGGGTATTTGCCTTCTTCTTAGTTCTTGAACTTCTGTATTTATGATCTTTATGAGTTACTCCACTGCAGACAAGTCTAACTGCAACTCTAAGGTCTCAAGGTCCACTATTTGCATGTGGTGTCATTTTATCCCCTGATCCAGTTTAGGTTTGAACTTTCTCAACCTAGATACAAGAAAGACATTATAGAGCCCATCTAATCTAGGAGGGAGCTCCAGTCTGTAAGCTACATTTTGATTCTCTCTATAACTTTGAAGGGTTTGACATACCATGTAGACAATTTTCCTCTCAGCCCAAATCTAAAAATTCCCTTAGCTAGAGATACTTTCAACAAAACTGTATCTCCCACTTAAAACTCCAATAGGCGTCTCTACTTATTCGCATAACTCTTCTTATGGCTTTATGTAGTTTGCATTATCTGCCTGATTAACCTTACCTTATCTACTAACTCCTATACCAACTCAAGACCCAAAACTTGTTTTTCTCCAACTTCATCCTAGTATATGGATGATCTACACTTCCTACCATATAAGGCTTCATAAAAGCCCATTTGAAGGGTTGTCTAATAGCTATTGTTATAGGCAATCAAAATGAAGGGTAAGTACTCGTCTTAATGGCCGCCAACATCAAGTATACACACTCGTAACAAATCCTCAAGTATTCATATAGTTGTCTTTGATTGCCCATCGATTTGAAGGTGGAAGGCAGTACTGAACTGTAGCTTCATACCCAAGGCCTTGTATAGACTCCTCCAAAACCTGCCCACAAAATGTATGTCCCTGTCTAATGTAATCTTTACCATTATTCTATATAACCTTACTAATTCTTTAATATATAACTTAGCCAACTTATTTAACAAGTAACTAATGTTACTAGGAATGAAGTGAGCAAACTTCATTAGTCAATCCACGATCACCTAAACTACATCATGTTAACTTAATGTCTTTGGTAGGCTTATTGCAAAATCCATGGTGACCAGTTCCTATTTCTACTTCAGAATTGGTAACGACTACAATTTGCCTGCCTGTCTCTATTAGTCGATTCTAATATGCTAATAAGTTTAAGACCTTAATACATATTCTACAATATCCCTCTTCATATTATTCCATCAATAGTATGCCTTTAAGTCTTAGTACATCTTCATCTTACCGAGTATATTATGTATCCCGAGTAATGTGCCTCTTTTAGTAGTTCACTTCTTAACTCTAGCCTTACTAGCATACATAACTGACCCTTATACTTGAGTAATTTGTCAACATCTACTATGAACTCTGCTACCTTTCCCACTTCCATCTTCTTTTTTATCTCTTATATACTTTCATCTTCAGCCTGAGTCATTTTGATCCTGTCTATTATCGTGCACTAAATTCGAATATTCACTAGCTTGACACATACTTCTCTAGTCAAAACCTCCAAATCTAATCTTCTCATGTCTTCTCATAATGGCCTGTGTATCATTGTTAAGCTAGCCAAATTCCCATGTTGCTTCTTACTTAAAAAGTCAATGATAAGAATCAACTCTTCAAACCATTCACACATAGCATAGCTAGAAGACTGCAAACACTCACACAGAGAATACTAACTCAAAACACCATTCAGAATGAAGATTCCTATTCTAATCTCCATCTTTTACACTACTACCAACCCAAGTGTGAAGCTCTTATAAGTGCCAGCACTGTTCTTGAGCTTCTAAGTAGTTATGTTGACTTACCAAGCAACCATGACTATTATCAAGCTCTTACCATGATCTAAACTACATTCGAGCCAACCAACTTTAAACGTCAAACCAACCTAAGCTACCGAGATACCTAACCTAGAGAAGATCAAAACACCCTTCAATACTCAAGCTTTGCCCTAACTACACCAAGTCAACTATGACAGTTGACTCTCTTCTAACCTCGTCCGAGTAAGATCTTGCAATTGCCAAGTGACCTCAGAATTCGTTACATCTTACCCAACCATACTACGACCTTCTAATGGCCCCTTGACACATCTCTTCTAGCACAACATTTTTCAAGGATTCCTTACTTTTTCCGTACAAAATATTCTTTCCCCATTTTTTCCTTTTAAGTATGTTTCATGTAATTCATTTATAAATTACCCTTTTTTCTTTTCCATGTATGCAATGTAACCCCAGTAGGGTTAGTATATAAACTCAATTTACTTATATGTAGACAACATATTATTGCATTATTACTTATTACAAGTTTCCTTTCCTGAGCAACCTTAATGTTCTCATTTATCTCTTAACTTTTATCTATTCACTTTAGCAAGGAGTAGTAACAAGCGATCCCATAGTTCAAACTAGTGAGTCACATTTGGTGAATTGTAGGTCGTGTAGGATCTTGTTGGGGCATCATATCCAACTAGGTAGCTCAAAGATTTGCTAAAACCCTTTTTATTTCCTTGTTTCTGTTCGTTGTGGTACAACCTCTGTATGTACAACCCCAGAGATGCATCAGTCAACCACAATGTTAGCTTTCCCTTAATGGTACCATATGTCCAAGTCATAATCATTTATCAACTCTAGCCACTTTCTCTATCTCATATTTAGATCTTGTTGAGTGAAAAGTACTTTAGACTCTTATGATTAACATACACCTTACACCTTTACCCTACTAGATGATGCCTCCATAGTTCTGAGGCATGAATTACTACTGCCAACTTTAAGTCAAAGACTAAGTAGTTTTTCTCATAGGCCTTGAGTTGACATAATGCATATGCCGTCATTCGATCATTTTGCATCAACACCTAACCAAGTCCTTGAATTGAGGTATTACTGTAAATAACTAACTCCTCTCTATTGTAAGGTAAGGATAACACTAGAGTAGTCACAAGTCTCTCTTTCAACTACTGAAAACTTTGTTTATATTTGTCATCCCAATCAAACTTAACCCCTCTTTGCTTTAACCAAGTTAATTGTGCAGCCGACCTTGAGAATCCTTCCACAAACTTCCTATAATACCATGCAAGCCCTAAAAAGCTTCTGATCTCGATTATAATTTTTAGTCCCGGCTACTCCACCAAAGCTTTTATCTTCTCCAAATCTAGTAATATACCTTCATTGTTTACAATGTGACCTAGGAAGGCTACTTAATCCAACCAAAACTCCCACTTGCTAAATTTAGCATACAGCTTCTCAACTCTGAGTTTACTTGGTACGATCCTCAAATATTACTCATGTTCTTCTTTACTTTTAGAGTATATGAGAAGATTATCCATAAAGACCATTACAAAAATGTCTAAATACTCTTGAAATATTCGGTTTTGTGAGGTCTATAAATGCTACAAGTGAGTTTGTGAAACCAAATAGTGTGACTAGGAACTCATATAACCCATATCTAGTTTGGAATGCCGTTTTCTCAACATCTTATGCTTTCACTTTTGGTTGATAATAACCTAACCTCAAGTCTAATTTTGAGATCATGCCCCTCGCAATTGATCAAACAGATCGCCAATTTAGGGTAGTGGGTATTTGTTCTTGATGGTCAATTGATTCAAATCTCTATAGTCCATACATATTCTCATTCTCCCATCTTTCTTCTTCACAAAAAGAATCAGGACTCCCCAAGAAGATGAACTCGATCTTATGAAAACCTTGTCTTGTAACTCTTGCAATTGTGTTTTCAACTCAACAAGTTTATCAGGTGCCATTCTATATGCCGATTTCGATATATGTTTGTTGTCTAGTACCAACTATATTTTGAACTCTTCTTCTATATCAAGTGGTAGACTAAGTAGTCGCTTGGGCAGACGTTTAAGAATTCTTATATAATTAGGACATGTTCCTACATCAACACTTCATCAGCCCTTGTATTTAAGTTACTAAGGGAGGCTTTCCTCACAACTCATAACCAATACAATTCATTGGCCTCTGACTTTCTACCTGATACTAGAAGGGTACTTCCCCTTAAGGCTCAAAAGTGCTCACCATATTGTAACAGTCAATAGTTGCATGGTATCTAGCCAACCAATTTATACCTGGTATTATGTCAAAGTCCAATATGTCTAACAGTAACAAGTCAGCTAATAAGATCCTCCCTTCTACTTCAATCTCTACGTTCTAACATACTTTACTCAAAATAGTTTCACTCCTTAAAGGTGCATTCACAATCAAGGGGGTATCTAGAAATACAATACATAATATACAAACATTCACCATAGGTTCAGTAATACAAGAACGGGACACTCCAATACCAAATAAAACATGTATACTCTAGTTAAAAATAGTGAACGTATCTGCTAAGGTATCCACCTCATAAGTCTCCTGACTCTGACTTTATTGCTAAAGCACAATGACTCGAGCTAGTGCTCTCTAATAAGGTCTTAGCTAAGGTTGTGCAGCTCTAACAATGTTTTGAGTAATGGTAAGTTAAGTGGTTTGGACAAGTTATTTCCTTGTTTCCCTGCATTCTATTGCTTAATGACCTCTCTGATTACATCGAAAATAGAAACCTTAGTACATCAAAGTTGGCTCTTTTCAATCTTTGCTGATATGTTTAGCCTTACCACAAAGGAAGCAAGCACTTAGAGTCCATTTACACTCTACAATGTCATGTGGCCCATAGCAGTGGTGTACACCTAGCTGGTACTAGCATAAGTAATCAGGCTAGTGCTAGGGTTGGCTACATCATCGCCTTAAGCAGTGCAAAAGGTGGTTTGTCGCCTTCTTTGATTGCTATACCCAATATAAGTCTCTTAAACCTCTCTAGTGGTCCATAGCTTAGTATAGGTCTCTTACCTAAGGCCTTCTTCTCTCTCCAAGCCAGTAACTCTTCCTTTCTTTTAATGCCTTGCTCTATACTTCTGGCTTGCTCAACTATTCTCAGCACATGTACCACTAAACCTTGTCGTCCTTTGTAGCTCAAGCTCTAACCTAAAGGTGAATCATTTGGTACGTGACCATTCATCTCCTCATATCAGCTTTAACAGGAATCAAGTTAGGTGGTTCAGCTCCACCTTATATTCTAATACTAATTGATTACCCTATTGCAAAGTCTGGTAGGCAAGCTCCATCTACTCCCCGATACTATCAGGGAAGAACTTATCAAAGAATAACTACTTAAACTCTTCCCAAGTGATAGGACCAACTGCATTCATGTTAGCCTTGGGAGCATTCTCCCACCATTAGGCTACAGAATCCTTCAGAAGGAAGGTAGCATAGGTTACCTTCTTGTTCTTTAGTACCTCTACTACATCAAAAGACTTCTCTACCTCAATGATCTACTCTTCAGCTTCTATAAGATCATTTGGCTTAGGATGGAAGTCATGAGTAATCTTTATGAATCGGTCAAAAGTATCACCATTGGTACGACTACCTATACCAACGTCTACAGTAGCTTACCTCGCTTGTCTCCATATTTTAGCATTTGC